>CP142126.1:20996781-22284434 GCA_036013995.1 Theobroma grandiflorum
GAAACACACGTGGTATCTTGCCATGACATCAACCCTACTTCGAAATTCCATGGTACTCATTGGAACCACGTAGCAACCATGAAAACTTTATGTGCCGATTTTCCTTGGGAATGCAAATTTTGTCAATATGTGATTGTTTGAATTTCATTTTCAATTTTCATGTGATTTTTTTTTCTGCTTTTGCATTTTTGATGCCCAAAAGGCAAAAGGAGTTTCCTAACTACAAATGATAAAAATGACTTTTTGGTTTGTTTCAAAACGTGTGTTTGGCTTGAAGGCTCTAATCACATTTTTTCTTAGATGTGGGGCAACAGAGGTAGAGGAAGCTATGTATTGATGAAGAGATAGAGCATGACACACACACACACAGACAGAGAGCACAGCACAGCTCACGATTTTGATAGAAATGGACCTGAATAGGAATTAGACAATGTACTTAAACAGGATAAGTTTGACTTGGATTAGCCCACCCTTTTTAATAATTAAAGGGTTGAAAAATTGAGTTCTGAGTTGCAATCAATCATGGGAGATGAGGTGTTAATGGGTTGTAAAAGTACTAACAACAGCTATTTTATTCATGACAAATTTCAATTGGTTCAATCTATTATTGATCAATATATCTAAACAATAATGAGGATATATTCCACTTTAATTAAGATGTAACCATTTTTCATGTTTTTATACTATACATATTTCTAGATGATCAAAGCCCTTTAATTTTCTCACGAATTTATTATTTTCTTATTTGTTTTAGATGATGCCAACTTACCAATTTCATTTTCCATCTACATATTAATTAAATCCATCATAAAAAAAAAATGAATGAAAGTGTGGTCTTTCAACCGAAACCAATGATTCTAGCAAGCAAGGAATGCCATGTTTCTTTCCATGGTATGGTGTTATTATTTTGGTGGCAAGATTGTTCCCTCCCTTGAATGGAAGTTAAAAGTTCAAAAGTTGAACAATTTTGCCTGTAGCATTGCCCAAATGCAACGGCAGACGAAGGGAAAAGAAAATGGTATTGATGAAACTACTGGGTAGTTGAAATTAAGAGAGTAGATGCATTGATGGAGTACTTTACCCGCAATTTAGATGAATTGCAAATAATGCATTGACTATGCATACAATGAATGGGGCTTGGTCTATCCATAGATTTGTAATTAATAATACATGTAATACGATTCCTTCATCAACTCAATCTTCATGCTCTTTATGCGGACATCATGCTTCTCAATTCATTAACAATGGAGATTCAGCACCAATTTTGTCCTAATTTTTCTTTTTAAAGGTCATATATGATTTTTTTTTTAATTAAAAAAAGTGGAATTCAAACTCTATTCTTTAAATAAAAAAATTATGCACCAATTAATAAATCAAATGCTCGAATGTAAAACTCATATATAATTACTAATTAACTATGATTTTTTTTATTTAAATTTCATCATTCATGTATTACCCACGACTACATACCTTACATCAACAACGTCAATAATCTTATCACGAAAACACTTATATAATATTTCCTCAAGAGCAAACCTCATGATCCCAATGTAAAATTTTGACTTGAAACTAACTATTAAGTTTTATCTCAAGGCGCAATGGATTACACCACTTTGAAATATAAAAATTGATTCACTTTGTATTGGTGTAAAATTAATTAAATTTAATACAACCGTTGGATTTTATATTTTTTTAAATTTTAAGTTAAAATTAAAAATGGCTAATTATATATTTGATAAAATTAAAATTTTAATCATTAAATATATACTGAAAAAGAAAATAGGAGACTAACTTAAAATTTTATGTGCATACGTATGTCTAAAATATTATATAGAAAATGATTGAATAAATCAAGCAAACAAAGGAACCTCTTTTTTCCCATTAAGATAATTTCGAGTTAGCCAGAGCCTTAGCTTGAGAGTTGGTGTTTGGATGAGGGTTTCCCCGCTAGACAAGGTCCAGGATTATAGTTCAGGGTTGTCTTAACTCTTAAACCCTCCAGTTGGGTGAACTAACTTAACCAAGACGTCTGCCAGGGTTCCCTCCTCTAGATTTTCCACGCTCCCTAGTCTAATTAATAATTTCAGCCCCCAAATCGTACTCTTACTTTAAATCTAAGAGCCGCGAGTTTTCAAAAGCGTGAACATCACATTCTCCTACGACCCCCGCGAGAAAGGCTTAAGATCTACGTTGCACAGCACGCGCCGCCTCTGATCGTGGGTCAAAAACTCCAACAGTACATCAAGACTTAGTTAGGGGCTCTCCAGTAACTGCCGCCGCAAATGTAGAGATTGTCAGACTCTTCCCATAGCCTCCGCACGTGACTTGTTCAGCTGGTGAACTCAACCATGCTCGACTCGAATTAACCTCGGTCAAGCCTCGGAAAAAGAACAAAAAAATGCAGCCCGTAAAAATCTGCCACGTCGGCAGAGTCCATTTGCAGCCTTTTCTACGGCACTCTGTTTTGACCTTTTTTCTTTTTTGAAGTAATGACATCAAGTAGACGGTCTTATCCGTTAGATATAAAATGATGACGTCAAGGTTTTAATTCTTAATCGGACGGCTGTCATTTCCTTTGGCATCATGTTCTTGTATACTTCAAGCGTTATTTACTAATTTTTGTACGTTTCAATGGGACCATAACTTAATTTACATATTAATTATATTTTGGAACGTTTTGAGTATCATATAAATTATTAATTAATTAGGATTAAACATGTTGATCGTGGAAGGAAGTTGGCATTTGATTTGGTTTTCCATTAAATGATAGTTAATGATGGAGCGCCCACTCTCGTCCCATCTTTCAAATTGCTTCATTTCCTATCCTACTCATCTCCATAGCTCCAAAATAAAAAATAAAAATAAAACCTAACTTTCAAATATTTAAATATTCTAATTTGATACATTAATATAATTTAATTAATTATTTTAAAATAAAATATATTTTTTATCAACAAAATTGTAGGAACTGTAATTAACGTGCCTAAGAAATATCTTTAATTTGGTGTGGTGTTATGATCAAATTATATTGCATAAAAAATGTTTTATAAATAATAGTGTCTCCACTAATAACCATCCCCATTGGTATTTTTTTTTGGTTACAAAGTAGCATAAATTTTGTTACTAATTATGCTATGAATTGCATTATTTTTTTGTTATCATTTATTCATATTCCATAGTAGACTTGTACGAAATTATTACTGATAAACGACATGTTGTTCGATTGGTCAAAAAGCCAAAGTGAGCCAAGTTGGTGATGCATTAATAAGGGTCACGGCCATTTATCAACTGCCCTTTCCTTCAAGTTGCAAACCTAATCTCATGAATTAAATACATCAGACTTTAATTGATTTATTTTCTTCTTTATTTTATTAAGGGTTTTCTTTTCATAGAAAAATAAATAAACCCCAAAAAAGGAGAGGAATAACTCCAAGTGTGAACGCAAGCAAGAAATGCTCAACATCCTCTGAAGACAACATCCGTGACAACTACGAGAGTGTCCACCGACACGTGACGGTAATTAAACGGACAGGTGTCGGTCTGGGAAAGAGAAAGGGTACGTGTCATGATATGAGTGGTTGTGGACCACTGATTGAATGAGTCTGACGTCAGAGAGCGCAGAGCCGGGTACAACCGAGAGGGACGTAAAAATTTAAAAAAGAAACATGTGAGGTTAAAACACGATTAACAGCAGTGATTAGGAGAGTTAATTAAGAAGTTGGAGTACTATATAAAGTGAAGGAGGTGAAGACGGCGAGAACCAAGTGAGGCTGAGAGACTTTCACACCATAAAACTTGAGAGGAAAACACAAGAAGCTGAAAGAAAAGAGTTCTTTGTGAGAGCTAAACACTTTTGAGTGATTCTGGTTTTTGTCCTTTAAAATTCTTTCCCCCTCTTTTTCTATTACGCCCGGCTTCTCTGAATCCCTTTCTGTAAATCATCTGTCTTTAGAAAAAAAATCTGATTTTTGGGTTTGTTTTGGAGTACTTAACAATGCATAGAAAGCAAACTTAGACAAGGATTTCTTCAAAAGCCAGGTGTTTTCAGAATCGAGATCCAGATTTTTCATTTTGTTATTATAAAGTTGCTATCCTTTTGTCTTTCACCAAGCTAAATTTTATTTTATTTTTCCCATTTCTTTTTTCTGTAGATAAAATCAGCTTAGAGGGTGATTTTTGTTCCCTCAAGTTTGATTTTCTTAGGCTTGTCTTGGATTTCAAGGGGTTGTCTATTTAAAAAAAAAACTTCCTTAATCCTTCTTTTGGTTCTGAAACCTGTTCTTAAGTTTTGGTAAGAAACAGGTTGCTTTTTTTTTTTGATCTTTTCTTTCTAAGTTTCAATTTATTTTTTTTTTGTTTTGTTTTTAAGAGATGGCAGCTACAATGGATTTCTGTATTAGTAGAGCAGTTCAGTCAGATCTGTATGGGGGAGAGTTGATGGAAGCACTTGAACCTTTTATGAAAAGTGTTGCCTCCTCTTCCTCTTCTTGCCCTTCCCCTTCTCCTTCTCCTTCTCCTTCTTACTCTTCTTTTTCTTCTCCTTCTCCTTCTCCTTCTCCTTCTCCTTCTCCTGCTCTTCCTTCTACTTCTTACCTCTCTTTCTCTTCTTCCCAAACACAACCCAATTTTTACCCAGATGGTTGTTGTTACTCCACGACAATTGACCCATTTTCAGGTCTCCAGCAGCAGCAACAACCTCAACCTGGTTCAACGATTGGGCTAAACAACTTAACCCAAGATCAGATCCACCAGATCCAGGTTCAATTCCACCTCCAAAACAGCCAACCAAGCTACCTTTACCAAAATCCCCAACCCCAAAACAACCATGTGCTCAGTTTTCTTAGCCCCAAACCCATCCCAATGAAACAAATGGGTTCACCACCAAAACCCACCAAGCTTTACAGAGGAGTTAGGCAACGTCACTGGGGAAAATGGGTCGCGGAGATCCGGCTACCTAAAAACCGGACACGTCTTTGGCTAGGCACTTTTGACACAGCCGAGGAAGCAGCCTTGGCTTATGACAAAGCAGCCTATAAACTAAGAGGTGACTTTGCGAGACTCAACTTCCCCAACCTTCGCCACCAAGGTTCCCACATCGGCGGCGATTTCGGTGAATACAAGCCTTTACAGTCCTCTGTCGATGCTAAGCTTCAAGCCATTTGTGAGAGCTTGGAACAAAATCAAAAGCAAGGAAACAAGAAAAAATCGTCAAAGGAGACAGCTGCAAATAAGAGGAAGAACAACAAGGTCCCCGTGGCAGAGCCTGAGCCTGAGGAAAAGACAGTCAAGGTGGAGAACTCCTCTTCATCTATGTCTCCGATTCTATCGGAGAGTGAGGGGTCAGCAGAATCTTCGCCCTTGTCGGATCTTACATTCTCGGATTTCAACGAACAGCCATGGCCAGACCTTGTTTCTCCTTCGGAAAATTTTATGTTGGCGAAATACCCTTCTGAGATTGATTGGGATTCTATCCTAAGAGCCTAAAAGAATAAAAAAACGTGTTTCAATTCCCGTAACAGTCCTTTTGTGTTAGGGGTTCTTATTTATGTGTATCTTTTTTTTCTTTTGTAAGCTCACTGCAATGAAGTTTTTGGCAGTTGCAGTGGCCAGTTCTTTAGGTTATTATGAGTCTGTTGATGGGTAGGGTTTTAAGTATTTAATTGTGTAAGCCTTATGTTTATAAGACTATGAGATCTTCTCCATGGTCGTAAGCTCGTTTTTTATCTTGCTGGACCAACGGAGAAATTTGTCAGTGTCCATAAAAGTTCATAGCTTTTGTAATTGGAATCTATTAATGTCATGGTCTTTATCTATTTTATGTACTTATTTCGCACACTATGGCTTTGTTTATGTCTGATTTTAGCACTAATAATTCATGTTACTACTACTTCTGGTTTGTTACTCCATTAAAATTTGGTTTCTTGGTTTGTTGTGATGGTTCCTCTGATGCTGTTGTTTGCAGCCTTGTGTTCTTTGTAACTGCTCTTCTGCATCTTTGGGTAATAAAATCATTTGAAATTCTGTGGAAGATTGTTCTAGCTGTATGTCTATCTATTGCTTGAAACGTTATTGAAATCAGGTAGCCTTAAAGTCTCCTCGAGGTCAAGTTATTAAGTAGCTGAAGATGGATGTTCTGTTAAAAGCGGTGTCAAGCACCAAGTAACATCCGCAGGGTCTAGTGCCTGTCGGCAACCAATGATCTTCATCTACAACATAGAATTTTTTTTTAAAATAACATCTTTGCTGCTTCGACGAAACTTCTGTGTTTACAGTTGGGGCAAGTTACTGAACAGTGAATTTTGTGAATTTCTGGATATTTTAATGCCTTGAAAAGTGTTTCAATCCCGAAATTGGCTCAGAGGGTCACGTGCTTGGCACAAGGGGAAGGAGGGGGGTGTTTCTTGGTATCTTCGCACCCATTGCCATTCTACAGAATGCAGACAAAGACGTTGGTATTAGTTTATTATAGATGTCTTCTGCTATACTATATTTTTACGCAAATCATGGTGAATATGGCAAAGGGAACTTGTCCCTTTCGGGTGAAATCTATTCTAAAACTTGTTCAATGAAATCTGTCAGAGGTCACAAATTCTTAAGATTTTGTCTTACACAAACAAAGGCTTTTCTTTGAAGTAAAGCGTTTCCCAACAGCACCTTTCTTTTGATTGCATCCCATAATGGTGATGGAGGCACGCGTGATCCTTTGGCTCACATATCTCGCCACACCACTTACCCACTTTCTAATTCTCTATTTTTCTTTTCTTTTGGAATGTTCAAATTATTACTACTATGCGAAGCACAAGCACCCAAGCTCCCCAACATAATCATGCTTCAGTTAATCAACTCTTTTTTCTCTTTTTTTTCTAATTCTTAACTCAATGTACGAAAAGGCGAAGCCTTTTAGGTTGAATTTTGTTCCCTCTCTTCTATGAGAAAATGAAGACACAAGCAGCACATTGCATCTTCAATATTCTTATCTCTTTTTATTCTTTGTGTCAAACTGTGACAAATCCTTTCCCCTGTGAATCAACTTTTGCATAAATTTTGTTTAATTATATTTCTGTTTTTCCCCCATGCCTTTGAAAAGCAAATCCTTGAGGAACAAAACGGTGCGTGAATAAGAGAAAGGTCAGATATTAGGACAGAGTATCTACACTTTTGAGGATTTTGTTCCTCGTGGAAAAATAAGTATAGGTTTTATAAGTGGTAAACAAAATACCCAATACAATACAATACAAAAAAAAAAAAATGATGCCAGTAAGATTAAAATTTAAAAAGAAATAAAAAGGAAACAAACTGAATCTAATCCCCTACTGTGTAATGGGTTGTGTTCTGGCCCATGTAGCTTTTGTTTCTTGGAACCTTTGCGCCGTATATGAGCCTAGCTGTGGCCGTACCTAGTACACCTGGGGTAACAAGGCCCACTTCAGGTAATGGAAAGTGGGGTGTTTCAGTAGGTTTGCAAATCCTGTGACTATTGCATAATGTATTGCATGGATTCCTCGCACCGAGGAGTTTAAACTCGTCATTTGTTCACTGGAAGAAACAAGCAGTAGTTATTGCTTGGATGTGATTGACACTACGACGGCGATCGTATCTCTTGGAGGAACATAGATGGCTGAATTATAAAGATCACTCTCTTTCCCGCACGGGGTTGTGGTTATACGATTTGTGCAGGCAACATTGTATATTGGATTAACTGGGATTGGCCTGCCAATCTTGAGCAATGGGAGATAATTTGTGTTCCGTTGGGCTAAAACAAACCGCTACGTGCATGTCGAAAGACTTGGGTGGGAGTGAATGGAGAATAAAAAGTTTTCATCTTTTTAATAATTTTACATCACATGTTAAGTAAATTTATAATATTTAAATTATTTAGTTTTGTCCTCAAGTTGCTAATGTTACTCTTAGTTAACATTAGGTTTTATACAATACTTCATGACTTTCCTTTTTCCTAGAAGTCCTATTGCATTCTCTTTTTACAGCACTGCTCTCATCAAGTAATCTTTCTTGTAAGTTTTCTTCGTTTTCCCCTTTTTTTTTTTTTTTCCTTTAGAACATACCAGCTTTGGCCCCATGGATTCTTGATCAACCAGTACTAGAAATGTTAGAAGATCGATTTGAAGAAGATAGAAAGCTATGATCTAGATACATTCGTGTCAAGCAACGACCAAATTATAGTAGAAAATTGGTAAAAATGTATGAAGAAATTCAAAAACTTGTGGATGAGAAAGGTTTTTCGATTGATAAACCTAGAAAACCTTGTTTTGAAAGTGAATGCACCGGAGATCAAAGGATATCCTAGCCTTTAGTGGCGGCTAGAACATGTATTAGAGCTATTGAGAAATGACAAATGGAAAGATATTGAGATTTGCGGCATGTTGAGGGTTGGAAAAGCAACAATAATGCAAAACTTGAATGACCACAATGAAGTATCTTAAAATGTTTGATTGATATAATCATTTGGGCAAAAGTCTCTAGTGGAAGAACTGCATGACGACTTAAAATAAAAATTGAAGGCGTTGAGGACGTTGCCAGAAAGACATAAGTAGAGTTGAATAAGAACATAACAAAAAGGTATTTGCTGCTTTTGGATAACGTCATGGACTCCGTTGAGTTGAAAGACATTGGAAATCCTAACTACAAAAGTGACAGTAAATCGGCATTGACAATTGAGTTTCCTCATCTTTGTTCTTCGAAGGCGGACAGATCGATTGAGGTCCGCCGATTATCGCTAAATGAGGCTTGGAAGATGTTTCAGCATATGATATTTCCCACAAGATGAAGATGTGATTTTTAATTGGAAATGGAAAAAAGAAAAAAATTCAACTTTCTCATTGTTTTGTTAAAGTAACAATTATTTATTTTCTTTTGTTCGGTAAAGCTTGCTTCAACCATGTCGTGTTAGTTATTGCTTCAACCAAAAATGGGTTAAGCCCAGAATAAAATTGTATACATACAGCTGGCTACCAACAAAGTTTCTGAATTCTGATTCTCCCAACACTCACCCTTTTCATTTCAAACATGTATTCATATCCAAAGCCTGTTTTAGGACTCTGATTTCAAGGCTACAAAAACTAATTGCGATGAGGCATCATCCAACTAAACCATATAAATCAGTCTAAATCAACCATGGAATGCGTCAAAGCAAAATTTCAGTCATGATTACAAAGAAGCTGACAACTGAACAGGTACTGAATCGCAATCATCTTCTCATTTACTCGGTTTGATTTTTCCCAAGCACCAGTTACCGGCAGACAAAACAGCAACAACTCATACTACCTGGATCTATCATCAACTAAATTTACCGATTTCCATTTTCTTCTTGATTGCTCTTTGACCATGGTATATAAAAGAGTCTAATATTCCCGAAACTGTGAAAACACCTGAATAGATAAATTGTGAAGAAACAGTTAGCAACCTAAAACCAGTCATGGGCATATCTGTAAGTCCATAAATTCATTTACAAAGCCAAATTGTTAAGATTAAAGCTCTCTCGAATTGAATCCAGTGGAGAAAATTGCTTTGACTTTATGAAGATGATGATAAAACTTCGAAAGACATCATCTGTTTTCACCCCCCCAAAAAAGAAAATCTTCAGACTTAGTCTGTTTGCTCAGTTATGAGAGATGATTACTGGACTTAAAAATTTTCATTTTTTTTAAAGTTCAGGGGATGAGGATATGAACTTGTGATGTAAATTTTTAGATTTTATAAGTCATGTCTGGGAGATATTGGGCTCTTGCCTCGTATGATATACATGAGTTCATAAGGAAAAAAAAAATCTTATTAATTTGTCAAAGCAAATGGAAAACAAAAACAAAATTAATTGATCTAAAATCAACATATGGAGTATGTTTATTTGACTTCTATTCTTACTTTAAACACAGAGAAAGAATTATTAGCCTATGTGGAGGGGAAAGGATCATTACCTCCAACTATAGCACACACATTTGTTAGAAAGTGCAAGAATGAGACATGCTGCTCTGTGAAAGTCACCTGCAAAGTCAAGTTGAAAAATCAGCTCAGAGAATTAGCAGGGATCAATAGAAAAATTTGAAAAACAGCCCCAACTTCAGCTAACAGTTATTATCCTCTTTCAGAGGGTTTAGGTCTAAGCTTCAAATCCCTTCACCCCCTTAGAGTTCCTTATACATATAAAAACAAATAAATAAATTAAAAAAAAAATTGAAAATTATGCAGTATGTCTAAGACATCAACATTTATATATGGGACAGATCTTGCATGTAAAAAACGCAGAGGAAAACCCAACCTTGATAGGTGAAAGGTCATAAAAGAAGAAAACTCCTGGGAGGGAATGAAGACGATTTATATCTGCACCCTTAAAATGCTCTGTTACGGAAAACTGCCGAAAGCAATGTCTCATGCATTAATCATTTTGAACAATTGACCTTTCAAAAAAAAAATCATTTTGAATTAATGAAGAAGAGGTCAAATAAAATCTTTTGCAAGTTCTAGCCATACCTGATTTGACTGGATAGTGTGTCCACTCACATCTGTATACACAGTAGGTACAACCTACAAGATAAAAAGATATACAGAAAATCCCTCAAACTAAAAGACGCTTTTCTCATTTAAAGCTCATTTAAAAGCTAACAGTATCAGAGACAAAAAGAAAAAAATCAATGCTCCTATAGAAATGGCTTTGTGCCATTATTTTACTGAGGGTTATAACATTAGTAAGAATTCCTGATACTTAGTCCTCTTGAATGTATCATTCTCTCCTGCTTTCAAAGAGAGAAGAGAAGACACTACATTTTACATTTGTATTTTTAAAAGAGTTGATTACACATTTGGTTCCCAAACTATAGCCAAATTTTTTATTTGGTATTTAAAGTTCAAAAATTCGAAATTAGATACTCAAAAACTTTACTTCTGTCCATCAGTTTGCACACAAACTAAGACCATTGGTCAAATGGATGACGAGTCCAAAAACAGCCAATAAAAACATGCCACATCAGCATACCACACGTCACAATTTATTGGATGTTTTGGACACATCTTCCATCTGACTAATGATGTTAATCTCACGTGCAGTGATGGAAAAAGTAAAGTTCAAGTAAATAATTGTGAATTTTTAAACTTTAGGTACCAAATCAAGAATTTGAATATAGTTCGGATGCCAAATGTGTAATTAACCCTTTTTAAAAATTTCTCAATCAGAGGAAACCACTTTCTCAATAGGGCCTCATTTTTATCTTCATTGATCTGTTTGCTAGCAACATTAGCATTTGAACATTCATTTGTTTCTAAATTTGCAGCACACACTATGTTAAAAGAAAAAAAGGTAATCAGGCAGACTTTAACCTGTCATGCCATTTATGTTGCCATTTTGACAGTTCAGGTACGGACAGTTAAACTGATTTTATCAATATTGTTAAAGTTTTTATTGATATTAATAAGAACTTTGATATGATCTCATGACATTTACATACATAGCATTAGGAGTGGACATGTTACATGCTGCATACACTGATAGGGTAATGGAATAAAAAAGAGCACAGAAAGGCAAATATTCTAGATCCTGGAGTAATGTCTTGACTTCAATTACTATATAGATGTGATCACGATTGGAGAATATGATAATAAGGAACTAAAGATGCATTCATGCATAAAACTAACCTTGATAAAGTACTGATACATCCCACTTGGTTGTTCTTGTGTCCAGTGAACACTGAAATTTAGAAAAAAACAAAAAAAGAAAACAAGATAAAATATAAGAAACATATGCCAACATCCAGCTGTTGTACATGGCCAAGGTAAAAGATTAAGCAGAAGTAGCAAGTACCTATCAAGAGGGTTCACGACACCAGGGAAGTAATCTCCAAAGGCTAATCTATTGATCTTGTGACTTATCTATATCAAACATTCATGAAGCAGATGATTTAATTAGATGATCTAATTAGATGATCATTTTCAGATAACATGTACTTACCTACACAAAGAACAGAAACAAAAGGGTTATGTCTTACATTAAAACTGTCCTTTTGAAATGCCAGCAAGTCATGTACATGAACATTTGATTGCTGAAAGCTTTTCCCAGGTGCAAAATGAAAATTCCCTGCCACCTTATTAACTTCTAAAAAGCCATATATATTACACCCTTCACCTTCTTCATCCTTAATCTTCTGAAGGAAACCCTCTCTCTTACACTGAACAACAGAAAACAGCATAAACAAGAAGCATAAATCAAGGTATAAAACAGGGTTCATGTAGGTCAGCTGAAAAGATCAGTATTATAGGGGGCAAAAATGAAATCTTAGGATAGGTTGGCCAGAAAGCAGTAAACTAGAAATACACTTAGACAAGGCATACACAGTTACTCACTGAAATATTAGCTCAGGCCATATTGTGCATAATTTGCATGTATAAACAACCCAAAGTTTCAATTACTATACAACAAAGAATTGTCTATCAATGCCGGTACTTGTTGTTCTAATATAAGATAACAAATAATGATTTATATTAAGATTATTGAAAAAAATTAAGCTTATTAATGCACCTAGAAGTGGGCATGGGAAAGTACCATGTTGATTACCTAATTATTAGACAAATGACTATTAGACATCTTGCTAAAGGGTCAGTTCCTTGCCATCTTAACTGTCCAAACAGAGGCTCTGGGTGAGTGGGAATCCAGAATTGTATCAATAGGCATTATTAGGTCTCAACTCTTCTATGTAGCTTACCAGAAAGAAAATGATGACCAAGTGAGTACAAGCTAATTATCAATAAAACAACAATTAAGGCAAAAACAACATTTTCTACCCCAGTATGTCTGTCTGTGAGTGTCTTATTCAAATTAAAGTTACTTCCAATATCAGATCGCATATAAGCTCTTATGCTGACAGACCTGGTCAATTAAATCTGGATTTGACAAAGCCCAACCTTTCTTTCTGTATGCTTCACGAACATCCTCACAGGAGTTGCAACAATCATCATCAGACTGCAAGATGGAAAGAGAAAAGGATGTTTAGGGAGGGAAAAAACACATCATACCTGGAGCAAAATAATACTTCTTATATAGGTGGACTGTTTTCAATGATTATTCACTACCTAAATACCGACCACATCTACAGCCTCTTCAAGTACAGAACAGAATACAACACAACCAAAACAACAGAGATTGAGGAAATAGCCATAAGATAAAACAATAATGACCAATAAATGCTACTAAATCAAATGTTTATATCATATTTAGGCAAATTGACAAAGGGAGACTTTTACTATGATTAAGAGGATATGGTACTGGGACCTATAAGAACAAAGTCATAGATCCTTCATATTCTGGACAAACATGCACCCAGTGGATCGATTTTATCACAATGAACTAGCTGATGGAAACCAGATAGATGAAGCATACCGCTTCTGCACCATAACATGAACCACAATATGTCTCATTGTGCTCGAGCCTGCCACCATGCCTCTGTAAAGGCTTCTCAATCTGTGTGAAGCAAAATAGTAATGAGCAGAAAGATAAGCAAAGCTGAATGTGTTGTTACTCAGATACTTTTAAGTTAAAAAAATGTAAATAAGAAATCAACTTCAAGCATTACTATCATAAAGCTAACCTTGGGAGCACCAATTCCATCTTGCCTCGATTCTATAACATCGCCGTGTGCATCTAACCTTTTCTTAATTATGTCATGTCTCTGCAAGTTTACAAAAAAAAAAAAAATGACATTATAACTTCAACAGCAAAAGCCATACCATTTAAGCAGCATATGCAGAAAAGATAAGTTTTGTGTGCACGCACATGTCATGGGCCCACACTTCTAACCCAAAAGACATGCTTATTAAGTGGAAGAAAGCCCTTACTTATAAGCCTAACACCCATCCCATCTCTTACTGATGTGGCATCCATGACATTCTCCCTCACCCAATTGTGCAATGTCCTCATTGCATTGGCTCTTTCACCTATAAAGGAGAAAGACCCACATTGATCTAGGCCTACCTTAACCTTAGTATCTCTCATGGAGGGTCTCACATCAATGAAGAGTTGAGTAAGCTCGAATACCACTTGTCACGGGCCCACAATTCCAACCAAAAGACATGCCTATTACGTGGAGGAAAGCCCTTACAACCCCAAAACTCATCTCATCTTTTACTGATGTGGGATCCATGACACATACACATGGCCATAAACTTCTACCTATATTATGTATGCAAGCTCATTTATGTGCCCACGGTGCATGTGTGTGTGTGTGTGTGTGTGTGTGTGTGTGTGTGAGAGAGAGAGAGAGAGAGAGAGAGAGAGAGAGTTGATGAGAAAATTCTCTTTATGACACTTGATGTAAGGGAAAAAGTCATCAACATAGAATAAAGGAGCATGACTCCTTGCAATACATACCACATCAAGATGTTGCTCTCCACTGATATCCATTGCATCAAGGCTGAGGATTGAGCATGCAAGAGCAGGAAATGTGACATCAAACTGCACTTTCAAATCCAAAAGGAACATAAAGAAATTAGAGGGGATAATTCCAAAGTCCAAAGGACTGTATCAATACAATAAATAAAACTGAAAAGAAACAATATAAAATTGTGTAATAAAATAATTACACTCATGTTAATAACACTATTGTTGATTCAAACAAATATAAATCAATTTGTACATAAAACATGAAAAATGGGCAGAGAAGAATCTTTGGGAAATTTTATTTGAAATTTAAGGCCATAGGGAAAAAGCTGAAAAGGAAATCTTGAGGTAAAAGTTGGATTATCAGATGACATTACATTGATGCGTAGAGTTTCCCCTCTTGAAGTATCTACCACAAGCTTTGTTTCAGTCACAGCATGCAGATATAATCCTGCGACGAAGACCAGAAAAAGAAAAAGTTAGATGGAAAAAAATCACCTCACTAATATCACCAATATCAAGAACAAGAACAAAAAGAAAGGTATATTTAAGTCTATTCCCAAGGCACACACCCACACCACACAACCCCCCCCCCCCCCCCCCCCCCCCACAAAAAAAAAAAAAAGAAAAAGGAAGTTGAAAGGAGTTAACAGAACTGAAGAAGTTGTTCAACTGGTAAAGCTCTAAAGGGTACTAGAAAAAGACCAGGTTCAACGTTAAGAATTTGATGTATAACAAATACCAGAATAACAACAATGAATAATAGTCTGAAAATTTCAATTGTCTAAACTCAAGTCTGAAGTTTTCTCAATTCAAAATATTAATGTCAAATATCAATGATCAAAACTTCACCTCCTAATTAAATGAGAACATATATCTATACATACATATATATATATATATATATATATCTTCATCAACCTAGGTTTAAGCCCATAGAAAATAAAGCCCACCAAAACAATAAACAAGGTCCAATAAACCAGTTAAAAGCCCATAAAAAGATTAAACCCATTTCCTAAATCAATTCCTAAAATAGAGATTCTTCCCAAACTTACAAGAATGCCATCCATCAGCATTCCAGACAGAGTCCATATACAGGAAGATCATCCATCAATGAAGATCTTTAAATACATATACAATGAAACTTGACATCAGCACAATAAGCATAATGACTTAGCAATGAAGGCGCATGTGATTATCGAAAAATACCAAGTTCCTTGAATGAAGTCCAGAACAAACCAAAATTTGAATTTTTCTCACTTGTTATCATTATCATAGTCACCTGACCAGGATCAAAGACATGCCTTATTTAGTGGCATGGCTATACTTGACATGCCCACGAATACAGACTACTTAGGCATAGAAAAAATAGTGCCTGCAAAGTTTCTTCCACAGAAATCACTGAGAATTGGGGGATAGACACCTCCCTCTGCCATAACATGTGATCATTCTTTCCAATTCAAGCATTATCAAAAACAAGATGAAGTGCAAACGACTTCAAAGATGGATTATAAGTTGTTCCTTCCACAAACAAGAGGCAACATTTGCCAACTCTTCAACATACTACTCCAATATGCTAGGCTACATATCCCTCATTCATAAACAAATCCTGAAGCATTGTTCCCATAGAAGTCCAACAAAATAGACAAAATTTCAAAAAAAGAAGTTCAGCTGGCATATGACTCCCGCTAACTGCTATCATGAGTAAAAGTACTCAATACTCAAACAGTCAATAAAAACTACTCTCGTGTAAAAGTATCAACAATTGATCTGGGAAAAATAAATACTCGATCGTCATGCTTAAGTTACTAATGCATCAATAACCCTAGTCACCATCTTGATTAAAGCTAGGCAACCAATTCCTTTCAACCTAACATCTCAATCCATCACAGTTCACACCTAAAAAATGCCATCATTTGAAAACTTTAAATAACCAACTCATTACCAACACATAAAGAAAGCTAAATAGAAATCAGATCCAAACAATTGAGGAGAGTACAAGAGAAAAGGAAACGTACGGAGCTCGGAGAAGAAGAGCAAGAACATAAAAACGGAGGAGACGAGAGTGATAACGCCACCGGAGAGTGTACGGCTGTAGAAATCCTCGTTTATTTTAGGGTACGCATCTAAATTCCTGAGCTTATTCATTATTCCGTCCATCAACTCTTATCCTTTTTCTTTTCCCAATTGATTTATACAATTATTCCTAAAATCCAAATCTAAAAAGAAAAAAAATCTAATTGGATGGAATAAATATACTTAAACACCTCGTAGAGAGTTATAGAAAAATTATCTTTTCTTTTCCTTACGAGGAGTTTAAGATGTTTCGGGGAAGGATGACCTAAGCCTCTCGGGTCCTTGTTTTTTCTTTTCTCTGTCTCCGAATCGAGAAAGAAAGCGTTGCCTAATTCTTTTCACGGTATTTACGTTCAACGCATACGCTTTTGTATTAATCCACTGTATTTGCCGTTTAGGGCTTTCATTTTTCCTATTTCATCAATTCAGAGACAAAGGCTCTAGCCCATTAGGCTATATAGGGTTATGGCCCAATGGGCTATGGAATATTAGGCCATGTGTGTTAAGGTAGACCCTAAATGCTGGTAAGGACCATAATTAGAACAAAATGGTAATTGAGAAAAACAAAAATTTGTATGGAGGGAAAAAAGGGGTTCAGAGGATAAAACTTAAATGATCCTAATATTAGTGGAAAAAATGGTATAGTTCTCTTTATTTGGTTGAAAATTAGGAATAGAAAAAGGAATTACCATATACTTCTACAGTGACTTTTTTTTTAATAAATAAATGAAGCATGTCATTATCTAGAGAATGAAGGGGGAAAATGAAGAAGAAATTGTGCTTACCCTTGACATACTTATGTATATACAAATACAAGTTTCATCCCCAACGATCGTTCTAAGTTTAGCCAATAACATTGAGCTATAAAATAGAAGAGTGTTGGATCAACTCCTGAACTTGTAAAAGACTTCCAAGACGACTGGGCCGAAACACTCTTTCCTTTCAAAAATTAGTTTAGGGTAACAGCCAAGTAGCAGTTTTCAAGCCCAAATTAACCCAAAAAGAGATGCTCGTTTTAAGTGGAACTAAGGGTACGTTTGATTAGTGAAATAGGCAAGAATAGAATAAAATAGTTATTATGTGAGAATAGAATGAGATGGAAATATAATAGAATAGTTATTACTTTATTTGGTACGACAAATGAAATAGGACAAAAATAATTATTATGAGTTATTATAGTGTTTGGTTAGTAATAATAACTTCAGAATAAAAAATAAAAAGATAAAAATACCATTTATTATTTATATGATTATTTATTTTTATTAGATTTTTTAAATATTAATAATCTAGAATTTAATTAAAATATTAATATTTTAATTTTAATTTAATTATTAATATTTTAAAATATTAATATTTTATTTAATTTAAATATTATTATGATTAGTTTTTATTTTATTTTATTTGTTAAAATATTAATAATTGATCATTTAAATATTAATATTTTATTTAATTTAAATATTATTATCATCAATTATTTTATTTTATTTTTAAATATTAATAATTGATAATTTAAATATTAATATTTTATTTATAATTTAATCATTAATATTTAAAATATTAATAATTTATTAATTTAAATATTATTATGACCAATTATTTCATTTTTAAATATTAATAATTGATTATTTATTTAAAATATCAACAATAGATAATTTAAATATTAATATTTTATTTATAGTTTAATCATTAATATTTTATTTAATTTAAATATTATTATGACCAATTATTTCATTTTTAAATATTAATAATTGATTATTTATTTAAAATATCAACAATAGATAATTTAAATATTAATATTTTATTTAATTTAAATATTATTATGATTAATTTTTTATTTTATTTTTTAAATATGAATAATTTTTAATTTATTTAAAATATTAATAATTGATGATTTAATTATTAATATTTTATATATAATTTAAATGATATTATGCTTATTTATTTTTAATTTATTTTGTTTTTAAATAGGAATAATTATAATTTACTTTATTAATAATTGATAATTTAATATTAATATTTTATTTATAATTTATTTTTAATATTTTAAAATATTTTATTTATAATTTATTTTTAATATTTTAAAATATTAATATTAAATTGTACTTTTTGATATTTGTAAAAGGTATTTTGATCTTTATAATTTTTTGAATTTATTTCTCAATCATAGAATAGCTAATGCCATGAGAGAAGGTGGTATTAGCTATTCTTTGGTTTTTGAGGATTTTGGAGAATAGTCATTCTTATGGAATGGCTATTCCTTGAACTATTTTTCAACCAAATAAAGAAATTAAAATTCCTTGGGAATAAAGGGGGAATGCCAACCAAACATGCTATAAAGTTGTTTTAGAAAATGATTAGTTCACCATACGTATAACAGGTAGCAGATTCTTGGATACATATTCCAAGGCTATATGCAGATTCGAGAATAAAAGAGGTTAAAGAAAAGGTGAAAAAAAATCCTTCATATATGGGTATGGAAACCAATTGCAATAGACAAAACAAGGTCACAAGTCCATTGGGCTAAATCATGAGTCAATAATAATAGCGTAGGGCCAAGTTGAGGGAGAACCACGAAACTTCATTTTGGAACCAAAACAAGTACTAATTCACATTAGGATCTATTTTTTAGGTAGAATGATTCCCATTAAATAAAAGTGAAACGGACATCTAACCTCTCTTTGCTCTATTCATCCATTACTTTTTCTTTTATGATTCGTATTTCTTCTTGTCTAGCAGAATAAAGCCACTTTGAAATTCCTCATCTTTTGATAGGGGAGATTAATTGCACCGCCGTACTTTGGTACCTTGACAAATCAAACGTATTTTTTGGATTCCTTACTTTCCTATTCTTTATTTGTTTCTCTTTTTTCAAATAACGTTCTTGTGATCCTATTTAGCTCCACGAAATCTGAGAAAGCTTTCCAGGCACGTGAAAAATTTGATGTATAGCTAACAACATATCCAATTCCGGCTCAGTTCGACCCATCTGTCTCAATCACATATTCACCAATGGTGCGTTAAGATCTAATCAAATCATGGGGGGTAGCAAGTTTGTTGATTCAAATCAAATAATTGTGTCGAATTGGCTTCTCTTCCTTTTATTGGACTTGGAAGAATATTACAGGTCAGTGTTCAACTCAAAAATGAATGCGATTTGTGAGTTTTGGGACCTGTCACAATTTTCTAATCACAACACACCTTAATGTCATCATTTTGACTTGGACTTGTAGCAATCAGCTCCACATTTTCTCAACATCAACTGTTTTCTTATTTGTGGAAATTTATAAAAGGAATTTGGAGAGCAAAAAGCTAGGTTTTTAATAGTGGTGAAAGAAACATATATATATATATATATATAATTATATTGATAAGAAGAAAAGAGCAGCTGGGGAGGATGACAGCTGAGACCCAATGAACCTTCTTGTATGAAAAAGAGTAATATGTTAGGACTTCGGACTCAAACATCCAACTTTTGCAAAAAGGATTATTTTTTATTGCTTAAAATTTTTCCAAGAAAATTATATGTTTCATGGAGTTTTGTAGTTATTCTTATAAAGGGTAGAGTTATGGAACTGGGATGATTGGAAAGGTTTTTCTGCCCTTGGCCTTGGCAAAGGGGTCCTGATCAAACAGGCTGTGCTGAGCATGCCTTTGCCTGGCATTGTTTAAGTGGAGCATTATTTTTTCTATTTTTTTTTTCCGTATAGGAAAGAAACCCCACTTGTTATCTAGAAAAGGAGTAAAACCCAAAATGCTGTTGAACTTTTTGTGGTATGGGGAGAGCATTATACATTTATGTGGGCGGTATTGTGAATTTGTGATGCTGGCCCAACCCTGCCTTCTCTTTTCCTTTCCATTTCAATTCAATGTATTAAAAGCAATATTCAAGAACAAGAACCTTAAGACCTCTTCTGAACCACACAAACTTCTTTCCTAGATAAACACCCTCTGGCCGGAGCTATTCTATTTCTAATGGTAAACTTCAGACAGGCTTAATTTGATTCAGTGTCCGTGTGCTGTTTTGCTTTGTTGTCGCTGTCGTACTGTAAAAAGGCTGCTCCAAGGCTTAATCCTCTTTTCCATGCCCAATTATGATTAAGAATTTATTCATCGAAACAGATGCGTTTACCCTCACGAAATCTAAAAATTCAACGATCAATGAGTAGAGGAAAAATGTGGAAGAAAGATTACATGTCTTTGTTGTCCTAATCATGATGTTATTGATGATCTGGAAACCTAAAAGTATAGGAGAGTAACCTTATCAGATGTAGGATGCTTTGATATTGGCTAATCAAATCTTCTTTAGACCATCATTAATTCTTGGTGCAATAAGCACTAAAATAAAAAGCTTGAAAGTGCAAAAAAAATTTGGGAACTTAAAAAGATCTAAGAGAAAAGAGTGGGATCAGTGGGTTACTTTTGCCAAAACATTCTAAAGATAACATAAATATATAGCAATAATTATGTTTTGAGAGTGTTTCCATTCATGGAAGTACATTAACCTTGATTTTCCCAAATTTAAAACTATGGAAAAGAGAGCTACACCACCATTTTACAACAAATTAAATACAAAAAAGAAAGAATTAACTAAGCTAATCATTAACCATAAGTTGGCATAAAGAGCCACCACAATCTATACTTCCTTTTTCTTAAGTTTAATCTTGGGTGATTCCATCTCTATTGGAATCTAGAGGAAATCTTCTTTGCGAACCATAGAAATGATCTTATTAGGCACCTTACTTAAAAATATCTAGCCCTCTAGTTAGAAAAAATACAAGAGAATATTGATTGGGATCATGAAAATGATACTTAATCTGCCCTCGTAACATTCTTTCAATCAATTTGAGGTGGAATACAAGGAACAAATGTTGCAGAAAATGCCCCATAGGTATCTCTTTTATCTTTAGGGATAATCAAGATAATCTAAGATAGAGCGCATTGGTTGAATACTTTACATCAAAACACTCTTACTCATTAGTTTCCCGACGGATAAAGACTTTTATGATCAGTTCCAGTTGTCTTTTATTCGATCTTAAATCGCCTTTTTCTCTTTAATTTGTTTTGTTTTGCTTGGAATACTATTGAGAGCGGCCCATGTAGCTTGGTTGATGCTCCAAGCACACAATAACAACATTCCACTTTTCATCCACCACAGTAATTAGTTCTCTCTCAATGGCCTGGCGCCCTAGCAAAAATTATAGTCCATAAAAATCTTGGAAAAAGAAGGAAGAGGGAGGATGTCCAGATTTTGGGAAGGTGATGCTACCGCTGCTGCGGCTGCTGCTGCTGCTGGTGGGGGGGGCCTGCGCCTGGGAAAAGGTGGGGTGGTGGGCTTTCAGTGGGTTTAGCACTATGGGCATAATTCGAGGGCCCCTGGTGAATCATTGCCTAGGCAAATGACCTGTCAAATCATGGAAAGGGGGGATTGTGGGCCCCTTTTTTGCGATGCAGCGTCTGGTTTTTCCTTCTTTCCCCAGGGGCCCATGTTTTACTAAACCGAAAGTCATCAGATCTCTCTCTTAGTTCTGGCAGTTTTTTCAGTTGGTTACCTTGCCCCATTTTGAATGCCCTTTCCTGAAGATTGCCTTTCTATTTTGGGTCAATTTATTTCTTGGAAACCGACGATCAATTTTCAGAACCCTTCTAAAAAATGCTTTAAAAGGTCGCCACTTCCAATACTGTATCAACAATTAATTTTATTAATGAGGATTCCCAGTTGAGCTTTCTTTATGAATTTCACTCAAAAATCCTGGTCAAGGTTATCCAAATATGGATTTGAGGGCTTTATAATTTTGTCCCTTTCTTTTTTTTCTTTTTATGTAATATCTGATCAATTGCTATCATATGTTCCTCAAGCACTGGACATGCATACACCATATTTCATAAATACAATATTTTTTATTCTTATAATCCCATATATACAGGGGCGGAACCTCCTTATGCATGGCCCCCCCAAAACTTCCAAAAATTTTTTTATGACATATAAAAATTTTTAAATTCTTTTATATATTCTATTAACAACCTCTTCAAAATAATTTTTTATTTAATAATTAATATAAATAATAAAATAATTTCACATATCTCACTCAATTTTAGTTTTTTTTTTCAGTTTATATTATTATTTGTTTATTTTTTTCATTTTTATTCTATTTGTTCATATGTTATAACTTTCTATAAATTTTTTCTCAAATTTCTACAAACCATTAACTATATTCTTTTTCTTTCTTTTTTATTATGTAATATGTGGTACCTTCTACTTGTTATGTTTTGTTTTTGTATGTTACGTAGATTTTATTTTTTATAATTTTAATTTTTAAAAATTAATAAATTATTATATAGTTTTCAAATATAAGTTTTAGTGTTACATTGTTATTTAAAATTTCATCAATATATCCGTTTTTTATTAATCTTGATTATATAAGAGGAAATTCACTTGAGTGTATTTTTTTATATATTTTACATTTTATATTTAATTGAAATGAAATTATCTTGAATATATATTATTTAAATAATGTTGATTATATAAAAAAAATTATTAATCTTATAAATAGTTTTTAACTATTTATATTTTTCAAATTATAGTTTTATATTTAGTTTCATATTTCTATTATCAATATTTTTATTGTTGATTAAATTTAACATATTAGTCTCTTAAAATTTTTAACTCTTATTCTTTCATGTTTGGCTCCTCCAATAAAATTTGGCTAACTCTGCCCTTGCATATATATAAAAAATAATTTAAGATTCTGATTTATGCATCAAAAATTAATGCATCATCAAATTCATAGCACCAACTAGTTTAACTTTCGTACAATTAGCCACTAAAGGCACTTCAATGGATCAATTATCTCAAACACTTATTACGTACTTGAGCACGATTGATCATCAAAGATAATTTGCACGAAATGATATGCATCATATCATGTGTTCTCTCACGTCCAATTTGTGATGTACGACAATTTGCATGAAAATGATACATCTCTTTAATTACCCCTCTCCCCCCCGCCCCTCCCCCTCTTTTTCCCAGCCAGAAAAGAAGAAAACGATGAATCATACCATATGTTCTCTCACGTCGAATTTTTACTAAAGCTCTTTGCCACATTTCATTTCAACTTTTTTACATCGCATGCCTATTGCCATAGTCATCGGCTCTACTCTGAATGACGTGTACTAGCTAGACTTAGCCATCTACTCCAATAAAAACCCTTATGTCCTCTCTCCCTCGTTTATGCCAGAAGATCATGATTCATGAGCATTATTTTGTTTTGACTTGAAACCTAAAATGTCTATCTTGTCAGCACTTGGAGAGGTTATTCATTCCACAAATCTTAGAACCCATGGACAAGTTTTTTAAAAACAAAAAAAAAAAAAGAAAAAAGGTCAAAAGAGCACATGATAAGGAGGTTCTTTTGCTATTCTTTGTGTCTCTAGCTGATATCTCTAGATCTTTCAGATAATTTATTCCGTTTTTCATATTCACATAAAAGCTGACCAAATCTAAGCCACCACGTCATCATGGATCATACAAAGACTAGCTAGAATACTAAGATTTGAAGCTGCTTAACATCCACTTGCAACTTCGTCCGAATATCATGGTTTCCGATGATGGATAATATTGGATTATGCAAACCGGCCAAAGATTGCATTCATGGCAAACAAGTGATATAGCCAAGTAGCCCAAGGTTAAGTACGCCTTCGGGGAGGCGGCATATTCTCTATCCTCGCTAGACGTAAAAACATATATATGAAAATGCAAAGCAAAAGAAATACCCTCAATCTGCCTTTGATTCGTTCAGGAAAAATATATACGATGCCTGGAAGCATAATTTTAGCTATGCCCCCCCTTGAATAAGACCGGCCCACCGCCCATCACAACAATTTGGCTCGTGGGAAATTAGGTAAAGAAAAATTAAAAATCGAGCACAATCGATTCTGTTTTTAGTCAGAAAAGTTAAGTTTAATGTAGATATACTATTTTGGCAGAGAAAAGGTTCCTACACCAACTCCAACACTTATTTATATTTTATTATAAAAAAATATTTGATGCATTAATAGTATATATAATTTTTATACACGATTAGATTATTAAATTTGGATACTTTATTAATGAGATATTATTTTGAAAGAAATAAAAAGTTGATATTAAAATTTGATGTCGTTTTAGAACTTTAACAACTTTTTATATTTTTCAAAATAATACTCATTAATGAGTTGTCAAGATTTCGTGACTTGACGGTACGCTATAGGTGCATTAAATATTATTTTTTATTATTTATTTTATATTTTTTGCTTTTCATTTTTTTATAAACAAATAATAAATAATAAAATAAAAGTTTAAACTCTCATCACCCTTAGGATATATTAGGCAAAAATAATTAAATACCACCATACTAGAAAAGAAAAAAGAAGAATATTTCAAGTTTGATGTATTTTGACAAGGACTTAAACTTTTGCCAAGCTAGTTTTAAAATAATGATAAAACACATTAAGTTCAAATAATTGAGTTGACCACGAAAATTAATACAAAAAGAAAGCATATGTTGTTTAAGTGCTAGTGTGTATGCTTAGTTAGTTCATTTTGATTTCCCTATTTAGCAAAAAAAAAAAAAAATCGATTCCCTGTGAAAGGTCACAGCAACACCTTTGCATTCATGAATTAATTAAGTTTAACAATTTTTATAAAACAAAAAATATTAATTGATACATTCATTTCATATTCAAATATTTAGTTTAATAATAGATATATGTATTTTAAAAAAAAATTGCATTTACATTTTCTTTCTTTTGAATTAAAGAAAGACTAATAATAATACATTCTTTCCATATGAATTAATTATAGAGTATGAAGAATTTTGGAAAAAAAAGTGTCATAATTTGCCATCAGAGATATGAAATAACAATACTATATATAGTTAGAAAAGAAAAGAAAAGAAAAGAAATACTTTTCACGTGACAAGTGGGCTCCTCACGGTGGGCCACGTGGGGTGAAACTTTTGAGAGTTGAGAGCCATGCGCAAGCAAAGAATAATTGTGTAGAAAATAAATATAGGGAATCCTGACCGTTTCCATACCAAACCTGTAGAAAAGTTGGACCCCAAAGGGGATCCGCCGACTGAGGGGATCCGCTGGTATTTGAGACCCACAGAACAAACACGTGGCTATTTTGTAGCCATTATGAAATTTAGGGCGGCCCTACCGCCCGTGCCAAAAGTGGACCTACCACCCAATCAAATGCCACCCATTTTCCTTCAGTTTCCTAGATATGTGCAAAAGAATCGACATGGGTAAATAAACACACGAGTGGCGTTTGGTAAGCAGGCAAGCAGGCAGGCAGGCAACTGTTTCAACTAGCAACCTGCTCCTTTTACTGCCGATTATACTGTGAAGCACTATTCAACAGAGTGTTAGTATTACTTTTTTTCTTCTTTTTGGTACAACAGACTCTTCTCCTTAGCTTGCGTGCATGGTGTGCCCTCGCAAAATGTCCATTTCGTTAAATCTATGGGCAACGTATAATGAACCAATGAGGATTAACGAACTCGGTAGAGTATGGTCTGTGACAAATTAAGTTGTATCTAATATTATTAATAGAGATGTTAAATCCTATTTTTCTCAGTCAAATATAGATTGTAGAATACTTATTTAATAAGAAAGATGGAAAGAGAAAATGTGATAGAAAATTATTTCATCTTTCTTAATTATATTCTCCGAGAAACCGTGTTTATGTGAACACAAGTTACACGACTATCGGTCATGTTAGGAGAATTAAATTTCGTTTGTGGAATTCTCGATTCCTTTCCAAACTATGAGCCACGAATCATAAGCCACAAGATCATCACATTACTCAACTTAATTAGAAGAGACATGCATGACGACTACTAACTACAGAGAGATTCATTTCATAATTGTTTCGGTCAAGCAGGAAACCTAGCTAGTTTCTAGAAATTAGACGGGAAAAAATGATCTTAATTTGCAACACCAACAAAAAAATAAAAAAATAAAAACTTTCTTAATCAGAAAGTTATTCCCAATTAAAGTCGTTTGGTTTATGGGGCCTGAATCAAACATTTATTCGGATCTGCTGCAATAATCTAACTTTCGTTTGCCTAACTCTCTCCTTTTGACAATCTTTCGTCTACCCGAATTTTGAAATTAAAATTCATTGTCACATGGGGTTGGCTTCCAGGCATCTACCAATGCCTCCGGTTTTGACTATTCACAGGAATTCAAACAGTATAAAGCAACTGAAAGACAAAAGCATAATTTTTAATGTGTCAAAGAAATGTGAATGTCTAGAAATTATAAGCAGTTCAAAGCATGATATAGCAATTGTTCACGGCAAAAACACGAATCTCGTTGCTTTTGCTTGCTTAATTAATGCACCCTAGAATAAATTAGCGTAAAGACTCAATAATTAAGTGGGATTTGAGGTCTCATATCGAGGTGGATACTTAAATTCTTTTGAACTCCCCCGGTCTTGCCTGTGACTAAGAACTTTGTGTGGTAATTCTTTTTGTTGGTCCATCTTGTGGGCGTACATTACACGTATTTAGATATCTGCAGTTTACGAGATGGTATAAGTACATGCTCGGTCTTAGTTTATTTATTAGAAACTTTTTTTAATTATAAAAATATAGTAAATTAATTATGAAAAGTGAAAAAGAAAATTTCAAGGAAACTTCAGTCATCTTTACTTTCGTGGCGCAGTTACCGCTTGGAAACATAATCATAAGCTAAAAGAAACGAGGAAGAAAGTACAAAAGTTGTAATTGTCTGCCATCGGACATGAGAGGTCCGGTCCCTTAAGCCCGATTGAAACAATGTTTGCTTCAAAAAGCTGTTTGGCACATATGAGAAAGTGAGATCTTTTAAACAATGATTAAATGAAATGGTTTTGGTTAACCAAAATCATCATGATACGAAGTTTCATTGCCGACCCAATAAAAACAAGCCATGCAGAGCAAAGGCTGAGTCACTAAGACGTAATGCAGACAAAGCAGAAAGGCTTAATGTCAAAATTATGAGACAAAAACGCTGCTGGTTTTGGTTCAAATTGCACAAAAGGTTAGGTCGGAGCTGCTTGTTTCCATAACCTTTACAAGGGGCGGTGTGGTGAAAGGAATGCCATTTTTGGCTGAATATACGTTGAGTACTTTTGCTTTAGTTCATTGAAGAGTGCCCAATAATGCAGTTGTACTATCATAAATGAAATCAACAAACAGAGGAAAGGAAAGGGAGAAGAGAGAGTGGAAGAGAAAGAAAAAGAGAGTTTGAAGCTTACTATATAATTTCGTTTTTACCACAAGTTGCATGGGTTGAAAAGAATAGTCCAAAAAGGCTCCTTTGACTGTTGCTTTGGAAATTCATGATATTCAGCCTTTTCTTCTATGCAATGTCAATAATTAAACATAGAATTTGAAGGCAGCGGCAGAAATATTTGTGAGATCTTGAGTAGACGACTTTTTCATTAGCAGGAAATAGCATGCATTTTATAGTATTGAGAAAAAACATGAGGTTAGACAATTACCATATTCAACACTCTTTAATAAAACTAGTCTCCATGGGATTCACGCAATCAAACAATTATACAAATTCATTCTATTCCATTTTATATGAATTTTGTCATATACTTTACTTTATGTCAAATCAAACTTACTACTAGTGTTGAATTTAGTAACTACTAATTTTCCAATGCGATTCCTCTCGAAATTTCTATTTTGTAGTTTATGATCACGTGTTCAGCTACTAACAAACACTTGTTAAGAAAATATAATATATAAATTTAAATTTTTTTTTATAATTTTAACTAGTGTTTCTAGATATGTATTTTTTAACATTTCAATTTTTCGTTATTTAAGATTTCTAGAAAAGCAAAAATGTCAATGTTGGTCCAAAATTGACACAAAATAAACAACAGAATTTGTTTTAAAATGATTGTAATTAACCAGATAATGTAGCTGGCAAAGCTGCTTTGGAGGTTAATGCAAAGGGAATGGCTACCTGTTGTGTAGCCAGATTGAGAGTTATTGCAAAAGGGATTCATCTAGCTTGTTATTGGAACAAAAAAATATATATGGTATTCATGTAAAATTAAGTTTTAATAAGGATCATTTTACATAAAGTATTAACACCTAATATCATCAGTACTGCGTAAATAATTTCAAATTTTTAATTATGAAAATATAAAAAAATGATTGATGATAACACTTTAATGCCATATAATCTATGAAATTGGTATGCACTTGTATTTAAATCGGTATTTGACCCTCTCAAATAGAAGTTTGAGCTCTCTTACCGTTATGCATCAGAGACCGAATTGGAAAAAAGAAAATACATGTAGAATAAGGCATTAAATTATTGTTTAATTAGAATGCCCCTAACAAACTCTCACTTTCTCTTCATGTCATTTTACTTAACTTTATGCCTTATGGTCTAACCTTGAAATTTGCATGCCTAATACCCAAATCCCTTTTTAATTTACTTGACCGCAAAAAGGCTTGTTGAGTTCATACTAGTAGGAAAATGTGGAAAAAGAAAATAAAAAAAAAAAGAAAGAAAGAATTCACAAATTGCAAGAAAAGTCACCATTTTGACTCAATTATTACGAAATCATTGGTAAAGAGGTAGAATAAAGATTCAGAAAATAAGTTTTCTTAATTTCACTAAAGAATTAAGAATAAATTTCAAAAATTAAAATGATAAAAGATAATTATAGAGTTGCATTAGGCCATGCTTTATGTCTTATTAAGATATTACATGATGAATGATTGAATCACACTTGTAAATTAAGTACTGAAAAATTAAATCAAACATATTTGACTTTTTTTAATATTTATGTAGTCATAACATATTACTAGATATCAATTTAGATTTATAAATATAAATTAATCAAGCAAAAAGTTGATGATAAATAGATATTATTTGATTCATCTGATTCCTATTTGATTTGATTTACAACACCAATATATTAAAAAATTACAAATAAAAATCAAACAATCAAATTACAGAGAACAACGTGGAACTCCCTAGGTGGTCCTTCACCATTTTTATGATGAGACAGTCCCTGAATGAGTCTTTCCCGATGCTTACAAATCAATGAGAAAATTCCATTGACCGCAATCAAATCCCAGCACAATTTCCTTTGGCTCTTTCTCTTTTTTTAAATTTTAACAGGGCTTTGAACAGGGCAAAACCATCGAATGATTTTCCGCCATAATTATTCCTATCCCTTAAGTACGTATAAGAATACAACTTTATTTCTCAATGCCAAAGCTAAAAACAAATAGTACCCTGAAACTGAATAGGACAGTGTAATCCTTAAATCCTGCTGATCGATGTAATGATGGTTAATTAGTTTATTCCAACGTTAACAATAATGAGTTTTAAGTACAATTTTTATCATTTGCCAACACAACAAGTTGCTGTAAAAAAAATATATTCACTTTTTTTTTTCAAAGAGGGTTGAGAAATATTCCATGGGATCAGATCAGTGGTCCCTCAATTCAAAGCTAACGAAAAAAAAAAAGAGGAAGGAAGAGAGGAAGGGGGGTGGGAGATTGTTGGGTCGAAAAGTACAGGTGGCCAAGGAAAGTTATGGCTGTTTCGTCGCTTAGTGCCGTGAAACCAAGTTTATAAATTGACTAGACAACCCCAGTTTTTTTTGTGACTCTTGAGTGGTAGTGCGCCTCTGTGATTTTCACCTTTCTTTTGAGTAGCATTTTTATTTTATTTTTTCTTTCCATAGCTCTCAGCGTTGCTTATTAAAACCCTGCCCTCTTCCTGTTTTTCTTACTCCTAAGATCTCACATTGCCATCTCCCTGTTTTTTCTCCTCTGTTTCATTCTCTACTCTGTTCAGGTAAAGACGAAGTGATAGAAAAATTTGATGTTTCTTTGACAAGTAGATGTAGCAAGGTTATGTATAAGGTTTTAATGCTTTGCCTATCTGGGTCTAAAGTTTTATTTTGGATTTTGAAACATGCAGAGCATAAGATAGAAAGAAGAAGAAGAAGTTAAAAGAAGAATGACTAACCAACAGAATGTGGTGGTTTTTGATTTGAAACCGCGTGGTGTTAGGCATGCGTTGCCTCTGTCATCTCTGCCGGTGGCAACACCCTTGTCACCGCAAGACATAAAGATGCTATTAATGAAAAGGTTTGAAACTGAGAAAGCAGGGGCTAAAATCAATGCCTGGGTGGATTCTATGAGAGCTTCTTCACCTACCCGTATCAAGTCTACAGCTTCCTTGCCTGAAACTGATGAGAAAAGTTCCTGGATTGTAGGTTCCATTTCTCCATCAATATTATTTATTACTTCACGCCTCTTCAACTGATGTTGTTATATTCCTTTTAATTAGCATTGATGACCCCTTTTCTTTTTCCTGAAACAGGTTCATCATCCCTCAGCTTTGAGCATGTTTGAGCAAATAGTGGCTGCCTCAAAGGGAAAACAGATTGTGATGTTTCTTGATTACGATGGCACACTCTCTCCAATCGTTGAAGACCCGGATCAAGCTTTCATGCCAAGAGAGGTTTGTTCTTATTCCACTACTGCTGATAGCTGCCTCTGAGTTACTCAGAAGTCCCTACTAATCCACTCTTCTGGCAAAACTTCTTTATCTATAAATCAGATGAGAGCAGCTCTAAGAGAAGTTGCAAGATATTTTCCAACAGCAATAGTAACCGGCAGATGCAGAGACAAGGTACATTTTTTTTTGAAGTGAAAAACGTACTATTGTGCTAAAGTTCATAGTTCGATTATTACATTTTTTTTTGTTCTATGTATTTGGTTAAAAATGTTGATTGATTTTCATCATGGGATTCTACAGGTTTACAGCTTTGTAAAATTAGCTGGCCTTTACTACGCTGGTAGCCATGGTATGGACATCAAGGGACCATCTAAAAGTTGCAAATACAAGAAAGTAAGAGCATCAGTGTACTTCTGCAGCTGCAATTTAAGCTGTTGTACACCATTTCTTTTCTTTTCTTTCCCTCATCAGTAACCCACTGTTTCTTTGTTTTGTTGTGTTTTTCAATGGCTGCTTCTATTTTTTTTTTACTGTCAACTTTGGTGTTATTCAGGGTAACCAGGGAGTTCTATTCCAGCCTGCCAGTGAATTCTTGCCCATGATTGATGAGGTTTGTTGTCTCCCACCATCATCTTGATTTCACAAAGCAAAAGAAACGACAAAGATCAGCAGCAATGCGTACACGAAAATATCAAAATTTTTTTTGGACTTTTTCTCTTTTTCTCTCTCTCAGGTGTACAAAGCCTTGGTAGAGAAAACAAAATCTATTCCAGGAGCCAAGGTGGAAAATAACAAGTTTTGTGTCTCCGTACACTTTCGCTGTGTTGATGAAAAGGTTCAAATAAAACCCACTTGTCTTTTGTTTTCTGTTGCAACTTGTAAACCGTAAGTCCTCCAGGAAAATTTCAATCCCAATCTCGCTGATTTTATAATTATTTTCCCTTTCTGTCTTTGACAGAGTTGGGCTGCATTAGCTGAGCAAGTTAGATCAGTGCTCAACGAGTACCCTAAGCTTAAACTAACTCAAGGGAGGCTGGTATTTCCTCTTTCCCTATCGTTTTTCCTCCTTTTTCCCGTCTCTCTTGGATAATAAAACTTTTCTTTAAGAAGCAAAAAAGTTCCTTCACTTTGTTTTTTTATCTTTGATAAAATTGTATTGCCATGTCAATGTGGTCAATATTTAACCATCTTTTAATTTGATTCAAGCAGGTATTAGAGATCCGTCCAACCATCAAATGGGACAAAGGAAGAGCCCTTGAATTTTTGTTGGAGGCACTAGGTGATTGTTTACGCTATTTTCTCCCAGTAAATAGATGGCCTGGCCTGGCCTGGCCTGCCTTTGTAATTATTTTATATACCCTAACAGTAATTTAATTTGCTTTGTATTTCCTGGCTCTTAATTTTAGGATATGCCAATTCAAATGATGTTTTACCAGTCTACATTGGCGACGATCGAACCGATGAAGATGCTTTTAAGGTATCTAATAATTACATGTAGTTTCTACAAAGTTCTACTTCTGATAAAGTTTTCTGTCTAACTGAGTTTCAAGTCAATTTAAACACATCTTTGTCTTGCTTTTATGAACAGGTTTTACGTGATAGAGGACAAGGGTTTGGGATCCTTGTTTCCAAAGTACCCAAGGAAACAAATGCTTTCTATTCTCTGCAAGAACCATCTGAGGCAAGATTACTAATCTTAGCTTGAAATTCCTATTATTCTGATATCATTTAGTTGTTATTTTTGAACATTTTTACCTAACATTAGATTATTTTTTGTACCATAATTTAACAGGTTAAGGAGTTTTTGCGGCGTTTGGTGGACTGGAAAAAATTGTCACAACAAGCACCATAATAATTTGCTAAATGTGCTTAGACATACAGAAGATGTTTGGATCCCACCCTAAATATCTGATTGAAGGGTGGAATGATTTATGTAATTTTCTCATTTAGAGAGAATTTCTAATTGTAATTAACTACCGATGTTCAGAGGCTGTAATTGATATAAATGAGAAGATCTAAAAGAAAAAACAAGAAAGAGAAGAACTCCATAATTTGGAAATTCTTTCAACTTATCTCTGTCTCTCGCGTATTTGCATAGCCATTTGTTTATGAGATATTCTTGGATATCTTGACCACTAAAAATGAAAAAGATGGTATTGTTTTTCATGATGCAACCACGTGTCGACGCAGTCACCTGCTATCTGCCGTGTTAATTTGTTAATTTATGAAATGAGACATTGTATTACTCCATATAATTAAGCCTGGCCGGTTAGAGCTGCTTTAGATAGAGATATAAAAGAAATAATGCAAGCAGTTCACGTTGTTTATAATTGGCAACCTCATACGGGTTCTGGTTTGGCTTAAACCGTTACTAAAATAATTCTACCCGGTGCAGGATCTGCAGCAAACAAACATTCAGAAGCTACAAATCCATTGCTTATATCCCCTTTATTGAAAAGCAAGCAAGTACAGTAAGAAGGTTTAATTATGAGGTTTACCAAGCTTCATATAGTGGGAAATTATCGAGGCAACTTTATTTTTCTCTGTCCTTAAAGAACAAAGAAGATTGTTTATTATGAGCTCAGCAAGCTATGCTACGTTTACAACATTCACCAAAGAAAAACAACAACAAAGGTTAAGGGAAATGAAACTTCGACCAATGCAACAACACATGTCATTTCTTTGTTTTAAGTGCTTAGGAAATCCCTCCATTTTTTATTCTAACAGTTAAGCATGGGAAGGGAGAAATCCTACCATTTGAGAGTTATTCTATCTCAAAATAAGTTGTTTATTTATAAGCAGCTAACTTAATTTGCAATACTTCCATGGCTTTCCACTATTAATCAGTTGAATCAGTAAACTATGGAACTGTCAGCTTCATATTCACACCTCTGTTGTTACATCACACCTATTTTGTGGGGGCAGTGCTAGACGCAGAGCTAATAATAAGGTTCATTAACCGCAGGCACATCATCGTGTGCGGTCGTCTGTGCATATGTATGTGTCATAAAGAAAGAAAGAAAGAGAGCAAGAGAGCAATATGCCAATCTTTGGAGAAAGAATGGTAAGCGCAAACTTATTACAGTTTGGAATTTTTGGAGCTTTCCTGAATAAGTTCATGCAATGAGAATCCAATAATTCCTGAAAGTTATTAAAATACTTTTGCATTCCCTGGCCGGGGACCATTGTAGGTAATGTTTTTGACACCTGAAAGTCTGTTACTTGTTGTGTATATTACTACCATCACACCAAGAAATGGCAATGGAAATTGTACAAATATATAAAAATGCAGTCAAAGTCATCAAAATGTGAAAATGGTTGTTGAAGTTGGAGTCCCACAGGTCGCATGGACACATTAGCACTCCATGTTTGATTACTCAAAATAATGGGGAGAGCATCTCTTAACAGTTGTAAAGATACCTTGGGGCTTGAGAGTCAGACAAAAAAATGCTCTCATGAGACATTAATCACGTATATTCTCTTGCATTAAGCTTTGAATATTTAGGCTTATAATTGAGTAAAGAAGCCAAGCAAGTACTCTTTAGAAGCGCCAAGACCCATCACTTTCTGATGACTGATATGTATACCCAAGTGGTTGATGTTTACACTCTTCTAACAACATGTAGATCCTAGCTAGCAAAAAAGCCTCTTTGAGCAAAATGCATCAATCAATGGTTCTACTCATTTGCTTCAGAAAGGATATGTTTCCTTAGTTGGCAAAAAGAGCATCATGCAATTATATTTTTCAAATAGTGAAATGCAAGAAGCTCATCAACGCCTCAAATTCATGTGCACATTTTTCCCACTTTCGGGAGGAATTTATCTTGTATGCAACCCAATGGTGAATGCGAGTACTAGAAAAGTCCCCGATGCAATTTATGACAATTTGTACATCTTGCACTCACCTTGTAATTATTCTCATTTGTGACTTGGATTCTAAAGAATGGGACCCTTAATCGATGAATAATTACATCGATTGATGGTAAAATGACCACATACGAACAAAACTTTGATGGACCTCTTGACCACTTGAAGAGAGGAGATTTACTTCTTGTTTGAATATTACTGATTTTAATCCCATTTAACTGTTTTATCCAAGTTTCACCTATCCATTATTTCGCTAGGAATTGGATGTTTTAGCTCAAGTACTCAAATCATTTAATCCAGACCTCAATCATGGGGTGATAATACCAGGGGAAAAATCTTTATCTCCCCCTGACCAATCTATCCTGTTGAGGAAACTTTGTCATCTTTCAGACAGTAAGATAAGATCAATAACAGATTCCAAATGGGTATAGTAGATGCATTTAGTAACAATCTTATCCGCATTTTCGCAGTAACAAGCATATGCTTGTAATTATTGAACACAACATATCATAGCAATTTGATGTTTAATTAAGTCAAATTAATTAATATTCTTATCCCAAGGGTTCTAACTTCCTGCACCCACCTTTCATGAATATTATAATTCTTAAAACCCTTGTCTCGGACAACAAACTAAAACTGGCCAACGTATATCTGTAAAAGCATGGTAAATTAAAGAAACAAAAAACAGACAAGGAGAACTGGCACCATTACAGGGTACAAGGAGATGTATAAAATACAATTGTTTTATCTTTAAGCAGATATTTAAGTACAGAAAAACGCACAGTGCTTTTGCTTTAAAGCAAGAGACATTGGCTAATTGGGTGATGGACCGTAGATAATCCTTAAACACATAAAAAAAAGGGGAGGAGATCTGTGAATGTTTAAGATACTAAGAAGTGAAGGAGTGGGAAAGATGGCCATTGCTCACAAACAGAAGCATAGGCCTACACCATTGGGCACCTGGATTTGAGGGAGCCCACCTCAAAAGATTAAAAAGGAATCTCAAAGTTGTATTTTAATGGATCTAAAATTGCTATATTTTAATGGGTTATAATTTCCAGAAGGTTAGGTGGTGAAAAGGATACCCACTACTTAGGTGAAGGGGAGGAATCCATGGTTGAAAGAGGAGTTGGAATCCACTTGAAGTGCTTGATTTGAAGAGGACATGGACATGGGGATTTTTAATGGGGACATCCAAACATGCTTTCAAGCCATGAAATGCCTCTGGCTCTTTCATACGTGTAAAGAAAGCTACCACTAGATTCAATTCCGTCATTGGGTCCTTAAACTCAAATAAACAAAGGAAGCAGAAGCTCCAATTATTGGAGGAAAAGAGCCACTTCCCTTCCACATGCCAGCTGAGCCCTCAACACTTAGTGATCCCATTTAATTGAACAGCTTTCACTCAGATCATTTCATTGCTAATTGACTACTTATGTGTCTCAAAAATAAAACATGTTAGATCTCCTATAAAGTGGGCTTTCGAGGAAAATTCATTTAATACTACTCCTATGTTTTCTTTAATGTTGAATCCTTCATGCTCCCAACAAACCATATATGCTTTACAATATTAAAATAACTCTTAACCGGTTTTATAAAACTTTTGCACGCCAGTTGCCAGAGTCACAGGCTTACAGCCTCAAACCCATGACGTGGAACAGTTGAAACCCATGCCCATGATTATTAAAAAAACCCGATTCTTCTTCTTTGTTGAGTACATTATATATTTGCAATATTTAAATGATAATATGCCTCTGTTCTGAGATGTGATTGATCCATAGAAAATGGTCCTGTAGCGGTTTTCTTTTTTCTTTTGCTTTCGGAGATTCTCAAATAATGGATTGTTCATGGACGTGTCGCCATGGGCGGATGGTCCCCGCATAGAGGGCCGAGCAGAGGGGTGGCATTCTGATATATATAATCGAGGTTTTTTTTTTCCTTGTACGGAGTTGGTCAATTGTGGGGGGAGATGCATGGTTTAACATTGGATAATCTGATTCCCATGTGATTCAGATGACCTTGCTAGAGGGAGCAAATTTATCATGTGTTTGTGTATCAGGGTTGTTGTTTGGATCTTACCCATCATCATTGCTGTAAAATGATTACCCCCTCTCCCCACCCTGACAGAAAGGACACAATGACCAATCACAGGTCTAGTATTCTCCTAACAACACAACCTGTAGCCAATTTAGCAACAATGTGAGGAAGGCATGCAGCTTAATATTGCTTTGGCCTTGCTAAATTTTAAATTCGTGTAGGAAATTGACCATATAGGCTGGCTCCAAGAAAACTTTAATATATATATATATATATATATGTATAAAAGCATTAAGTTTTGAACTTGGTCTGAAAGCCCTAAAAATGGAGAAGCCAATGTACATAGAAACTGGCACTTAATCTGAATCAGCTTACCATATTTTAGTTGTATTTTTCGACTTTTTTAGACCAGCCAGGGCCAGGTGGGGCTGTTTTCCACCATCCCTAATTGATCTAATATGAGATATTGACTCTGAAAAGTGAAAAGGTTCCCACCTTTAAAGCGGTTATCTTCAATATTATATATGATACAAAACATACGGGCACCTGGACTTGTATAAGCTGATTGGTAGATGAAGATCGATCCAGATGTGTCTGTTTGAAGCTTGAAGCACTATAGTGCTGCTTTATTATCTTGTACCTAAAATATAGATAGACAGAAATCCTACACCTTTCCAAAATTCTATTAATATAATTAGACGGCGAAGCACCCGGAGCACAGGGTGTATTTTGAAGTAAATAAAGCTGGAAGGACTTGTTTTGTCACCATACTTTGGTTATTTAAGTTATTGCCACGAGTCATGACCAGCCTAGCAATGCAGGCTTGTAAAACACCCGAAACAAGCAGGGCAGCTGGGTTCAATAATCAAGCCATTTAAGTTCATTTTTAAAGGAAAAAACAACTTCAAGCCATAACCTTATGTGAAAACTATACCGAACCTCAAGTACTACATTAAGGTCTCGCATATATGTGAACATTTTCTAATATTATAAATAATTAATTTAATATAATTTCAAAGTATAAAATCTTAAGATCGAAGCTTCTTTTTTTTTTAAACAAGTTCAATGTGATTATATAATATGGAAAGTAAAATTAATAAAATAAAACATGAATTTCTAGATTATGCATGGAGCTGATTCTTAATAAAAGATAAAACCCATTCAATCCGACTACTATGCTTGGTCAAGGAGGGCCCGCTGGATATAGTCTGGCCCATGTATTCTTTTAATTTATTAATGTTAGATTGAGGTTTATTTGTTGCTAACGACCGAGTTTAAAATAAAATTATTTGCCCCTTTGATAGCTCATGGTCTCAACAAAGTTAAACATGCAATCCTATATGATAATAGGCCTAATTTAATTATACGTTTCTAAGTCGTGTTAAATTAATTGGAAGCAAAAGCAAAAACTGAAAAATGGACAAATGGTGACTATTGCTAAAGAAAAATCCTCAAACAAGTTTAGAATTGGCAACCTTTGCAATCAACTCAACTCGAACTAAGACTTTTCAACAACAAAATATTCTCAATATATATTAATTAACAATATAATGATAAAAATGTTAATGTTCGGAAAAAAAATAAATAAATAAACAAAGGTGAAAGTAAAAAAAATTTAAAATTCTAGATTAATTAGACTAGAAACATAAACATGTCCACTGTCTATAGTGTTACTTCAAGAGCTTCTGAGTTCTTAATTGATTTGGATTAAGACCTACTTAAACTTATTTTTCGATTCAAATTGTAATATCCATATAATCAAGGAGGCATCCACTTTCGATTTTCCACCATCCATACTTAAATGAAACTCTTAATAGAACTATATACAGGAACATCTGTAGAATTATTAGCTGGTGTTTGCCTAATAGAAAGAAAAGCAGGCTCTTATATATATTCACAAAATCCCCGCTTTCCCATTTCGATTTCTGACTTCGTGAACTCTGGCTTCAGACATAAATAGTGATTTCATGACGCCAAGGACAGGATTAACGCTTTATAAGGTGCATGTAAACCATCCATGCAATGATGCCGAGAAGCAGGACAAGGATGACAAGGGAGAGAAGCCAACACCAGGGCCAACAACAACACCGTCGTCTATTATTATTAGCTCGATTGTTCAAATGGCGTTCAGCTATCAATGTATTTTCCGGGGGCGGCACGCGATAGAGTTGATCTTTAGGGACCTGAATGACGTAGGTTCCTGGCCTAAACACTACATGCTCGGATTCTTGGACTTGTACAACTTCTTGATGAGGATTAGGGTTATTCGTATTGGTAGTTGAGGTGGCCCGCTCCTCCATAGGAAGATGGGGAGCGGTGGAGAGGAGAGGTGGAGGTCGGTCTAGGAGCAATAGGAGATTATTGGAGGTGGTGGCAGCTGCATGTGCATGGGACGATTGGAGGCTGAGAGAGAGAGAGAGAGAGAGAGAGAGAGGAGAGGATTGATAATTTTTGGTCGATTGAAGACATTGACTATTTTTAGAGAGTATTTACTGGGTCAACTGATAAAGAGGCCAAATAAAGGGTAGCTCGATGCCAGGATCAGTTTGATCACATTTCTTACACCAATGAAATTAAATATTAGTCTAGTAAAAGTTGAAATATCGTTTCTATTTCCAGTAAAGTTTAGACTATGAATTCTTTCCCAAGAAAAGCAATCAACAGTTCTAAAACTGAACTTCCTTGCATAACTAATGCACTGCAAAACTGCAGGCCAACTTATAAATCGCTTAAATATTGTAATTATATGGTGTTATTTCTTGCACGGATCTACCTAATACAAACTTGATCGACCATCCTTTTTTCTTTGCTGTATGGATAACGTATGAAGTCTAGGGCAACAGCAGGATTAAGACAGCTTACCAATGCCCACTCGCTTCTTGGGATTTGGGTTTCACCCAAAAGTGTGTGCATTAGCCCAATGAGACGCCTGGTTGTGGTTGCTAATGACGTTGGAAACTTCAAACACCCAACTCAACAGCCTGCATATTCAGAATGGGCTTACTTTTTATTTCAGTTGGAGCTGTCTTGGAAACAAACAACAAGTCCAATTTTGATGTTTCCCCTCCGAAGAGCCCAAAGTAGACTGAAAGGGTAAACCTCCCTAATTAGGGACCTCTATTATTTAATAAGATATTTAAATTTTATAAATATTCTATTAACACTGTAAATATTAATAATTAAATATCTGTATTTGTTAAATTTAATTTTAAAATTAATTTTCATGTATATTATTGATGAAAATTAAATTAATAAATTAAAGTTAATTTATAAAGAAATAAATTAAAGTTTAAAGTCATTCTTAAAACAATTAATGAAGTTTAATAAGTATGAAATTAATTATAAAAAAATATAATATGAATATATTATTAAATTTTAATATTAAAAATTATTATTTATAATCGAATTTAAATAGTAAATACTTAAAATCACTATATGAACTCTATTCGAATATGTGACAGATATCAATTTAAATCTGATTATAAAATATTTTAATTTTATTTAATCAAGTAAAATAATAAAAGATAATTGAGTTAAAAGTAGTCATTGACATGCCTACCTTGGTTGCCAGCCTGAGCCTGCCAAAATCCTCCAGTGGACACAGACAAATAAACAATGACACTATCAAACCCTACCCTAAATTATTTGACATGACATTTATATATGTGACATCATGTCTGCATATCTGAATAGCCGGTAGAATTGGTAAAAAGTCGATATTGTACTTAGAAGTACAAATAAGTTGATTTATGCCTCGAATTAATAAAATAGGGACTTTAAAGTGAAATAAGGAATTTCACAGTCCAGGGTTTACTCGAAATAGTAATTCAGAGTTCGAGGGCAAATTTGGAGTTAATCGGGAAAATTGACCGATTAGGGACAAAACGGTCATTTTTCAATTTCAGGACAAAATGTGGATTTTTAATAAAGATTTTAATTTCAAACGATTAAGAATAATTGTATGAAATATAATATGATTATTAGAGCATAGAAGGAATTTTAGAAGTGAAAAATTGTGATTTCCGGTATTTTTGGGACACAAGGGTAAAATGGTAATTTTACCATTAAAGGACAAAACGAGAATTTTTAGAAAGGATTTTGGCCCCATATGATTAAGATTGATCAATTAAAGTGTTATTTGAGGTTGAAAAGTGGGAATAATGTAATTTCGGTGCATTTCGGAGTATAGGGGCAAAATCGTAAATTTTTCACCCCGGGGGCAAATCGGTAAAATTTTCACCCCGGCACTGGTCAAGACCAAGGGATTTTGTTTAATTCTGGAATGGATAAATATGGAATTGATTTTGATAGAAAATTGAAAAGAAAAAGTCAAAAAGTTTAAAAAACGGGCCAATGGCATTATGCCATGTGGCAACCCATTTTATTTTATTATTAAACTATCAAAATCAGCCTTTAACCCTCACATTTCCTCTCAAAATTCGGCACACACCTGCAGCAAAGGAAAACCAAAGAGAAAAACAAGAAAAACAAGAAAAACAAGCCAAAAAATTCAAGGAAAATCAAGTTTTTTCAAGATTCAAGCCAAACCAAGGTAATATTTCTTTAGATTTACTCTAACCCTAGCTTACCTATGCTTTAGTTCTTGCTTTCCATGGTTAAATAATGAGTTATCATGCTGAATTTCTTAAGGTCAAATGGATATGGATGAGGATTTTATATGGGAATTGCTTGAAATTGAACTATATTGTTGTTTGATGATGGTTAAGCATAGTTATGAACAAAGTTTTGGGAAAAACATTTAATTTCCCTAGGGTTCTTTGTTGGCTGAACCTTGTGGGTTGAATATCAAGGAGGAATTGTTTGAATTACAAGGAAAATGGATTGGAAAAATAAAGGATTAAATGAAAAATGTGACTAGGAAAAATTACGGTGTTAGTACACCATAATGTCCGAATTTTTATGTAAAGGATTTCAAGGATTTCAAGGCTGAAATTTTAATTATTTAGAAGTGTGTGTGATGAATTAAGGTTTAAAAGAGAAATGGATCAATTTGGAAGTGATTTGGACATAATTGTCAATTAATCGGGTAATCCGTCGAAATTAGTCAATACCGCGTTTTAGCGAAATTCGGACGCGTTTTGCATTTGCATATTATGCATTAGTCATTTAAATTAGTTTATGTCAATTTAGGGATAAATTAGTAAATTCCTCGACTTTATTATTTGTTAAGGTGGTGAGACGTCCGGAAAAGGCAAGGAGATCGTGCCTGAGGACCACTAGCGCGAGTGCATCCAAAATTTCAGATTTTCAAAAGCTGTGAGTGAACATATTATCACTTAAATTATCTGAAGTGATTTATGTCTATTTTTGGTGAATTTTATGAAAAAAATGAATTTTCTTGATAAAATTATATATTTTGAAAATAATGGATTTAAATAAAATTATTTCATAAATTGTATGAAAATCTATTGTGATTTTGAAAAGTAGAGTACTGTGAGACCACTATTTGTTACATGATAAATTGTATTTTGAATCAATTGGCTTATGATATTATGGCATGATTGGTTGTTTGGTTAATTTTGTTGAAAATTGTGAATTGTTTGTTCTACTTTGATAAATTATTTAGAAATGATAATGTGCCAAATCATGCTATTAAATGTTTTATTTAATTGGTGGATTGAAAACTGCTGCAGTAGATGGGTTTCCGTGGACCGGCCTAATTAGAGGTGGCACGGTAAAACCCCTATATACCGATATCTCAGTTGTAGAGGCGTACAGGGTTATTTGATTTTCCTGAGATATGACCGAGTCATTTCACGAAAACCACCACGTGAAGATGAACTCAGCCAACGCCAAGGATTGGCCATATTTTTGGTAAAATTATAAATTTGAATGACCTTGGCGGACTCGGTTAGATGCCTCGGCCAAGGTGTCCCCGAGTATGTATTTATGGCACGAGCCACGATTTTGATAAATCATAAGCCTCATAGTTATTATTATTATTTCTATATCTGTTATTATGTGAGTAAATTAAAATTTCTCACATTGGATTAAATAAGGTTTCATGTTATGAAACCCTTTGATATAAAAAGGTTTTCTTTGTCTCCTATTACTCGCCTTTAGATATTTTAGGAGGTATTTGTTTACTCACTGAGTTGTGTAAACTCACCACTCTCCCTTCCAACATTTCAGGACCGGACTAGTTGTAGATAGCTGTATTTGCGGAGGACCACAGTTGGTTTTTGCAACCTCATTCCGCAGTAGGTTCTGATCTTCTTACTTATGTTCATTTTGGGCCCCACGAGTCACTGTAAATATACTTATGTACTCTGCTTATGTGTATTTCAGCATGTAAAGTTTTATTTTGTATTTACGCTATAAAACAAACATATTTACTAAATATTTTATAAATATTGTTTTATAAGAAATTGAGGTATATTGTTAAATATTTTATTGTGGTTATATCCGATGATTTCTATTTCATTTAAAATATGTGTTTTCCAAGTATTTGCAATGAAATTTGTGATAAAATGACAAAAATGTCCCTGTGAGTCGAAAATCGTTTTCTGGTCACTTTGGGTTGAAAGTGGCTATTATTTATATAAATTATGACTTTCGAAAATCGACGCTCACAGAAGGGGTAAGAAAACTGATACGATAGCCTTGCGGGGTTTTGGTCGATATTCAGGGTATGAATATCTATCGAGACGTCGCGGCGGTTGTCGCGGGCCTGATGGGAAGTTCCGGGTCGTGACAGACACGATACTAAACAAGATTTACAATGACAGACCGACGGTTGGATTTTTATTTGACAGTTTGAATGAGTCGATTAAACAATGAAAGGAGCATTGTTTCCTTTTTTCAAAACAAAGTAACCTTTAGCAAGACTACAAGTTTAGACTTGCAGTAGAAGCCTGGACCTCTTCATTCTTCAATTCAAACTCCTAAAGCATTTCATGAAAGGCCATTTTGGGAAGACAAGTCATTCCTTCAAAAGGGCTTTCCCTAAAGATACAGTCAACAGTTATGATTGTGTTAAACTTTGCTTTTTTCTTGTTTGAAATAATTTGTTTAAACTTCAAAGATCTTGGAGCAGGTGTAAGCTATAGAATTATGGTCTTAAACTAATCCAACAAGACAGTATCTGGTAATATAAAATACAGTCCATATTCCCAACGTACATTTGACTATATAATATATTTCTGATTGGACAATCTTTACAACTTGATGGGCTGTCTTAATTATTTTCGATTTTTCGGATTACATTTCCAGATATAGTCCACTTAAATATCATACACGGATTCATCATTATTCAGATATTTTCTTAGCCAAATCCTCAAGGCTAACGTGGCAATTTAATGAAGCTTTAATGTAACATAAAAATGATATTTAATTAAACTTTTCAAAAGAAATTAAAAACGGATTGGGTGGGGTAAGTAAACGACACCGCCATATGATCTGATCATGACGCATCACCCGCCAAATGGACTTAGGCCAATTAGGGGCCCCACGCTTTCACAGGTCAACGGTCAAACGTACTCCTCTGGACCTCCTTAATGCCTTCTTCATTTTCCTGATCATCAACATACGCCGTCTTCAAAGCTTAAAACCTCCGAAGCTTGAAGACACCAAAACTAGAAAGCAAAAAAAGAATGGACGGCTTTGATCAGCTTCCAGACTCTCTGATCCTCCTGATCTTCAACTCAGTCTCCGACGTCAAAACCCTGATACGCTGCCGTTCCATCTCCAAGCGATTCAACTCACTCGTTCCGCAGACCGAGTCACTCCTCTTAAAAATCGACCGCGTCATCTCGTCCGAGTCAGACTCCGACTCGCTGTTCCTCACCCTCCTCAAATCCTTCCTCTACCTCATCTTTCCCAAACCCACCCTGGCCCAACTCCCGAACCGGACCCACACATACCCGGCCCAAATCCTCTCCCGGTTCCAACGAATTAGGGAACTGCACGTGGAATTACCCGCCGGTGATCTTCACTTGGAGAAAGGCACGGCTGTTAAGTGGAGAGCGGAGTTCGGCGAAACGTTAAAAACCTGTGTCATTTTCGGGTTCCGTTTGGGAAATAGGAACAACGGAAATTACGAAGCGGAATTCGCAGGAGGGTTGAAGACGCGAGTGATGTGGACAATAAGCGCGTTGCTCGCGGCGTCGATCAGGCATTTCCTGTTACGGGAAGTCGTTAGGGAACATAACGGAATGGAAAAGTTAGTTTTAACGGATAGGGAAGGGGAAGGGGTGGTGGTGGTGGAAAGACAAGGGTTGAGGGAGTGGAGGACAGCGCGTGAGAGTCACGTGGTGGTGGATGAGGAAGAGGAGGAGAGAGGGAGGACCGTTGTCCCTAGTGTGAGGATGAGGATGAAGCATGGCCCAAGGTTGGGTGCCACGTTGGTGGTGGTAAGGGCTGTGAAACATGGGGCCCAGATTGGGAGGGAAGCTGACGTGGAAGATGCTGATTTGGCTTTGAAGGCTTTCGGGAATGGGCTATATGAGGATGCTGTCAGGGAATTGCTTAAGGTGAAGAGTTATCTTCTGGAAATGAACTCCTTTTGATTATTACATTTGGCTCTTTCTTTCTATTTTTTTGCTTGTTTCTGTTGTTTCAATATTTGTAGATAATTGTGTCAATTTGAAGCTTTGAGATAATTAAGATAGATAAATTTACATCACTCAATCATCTCGTTTACATATTTGTACATGATCTAAATGCATATTGCTTGTCATCCATAATGAGCCTACTAAAATAACATTGCATCTAATGGTGGACATGGATTGTGTTAAATAATCTGGAAAAACAAAAAAAAAGTCTCATTGAATATATAATGTGTCCTTTAATTTCAATACCCACATCTCTGAATAAAGCACTTGACCAAAGCCTGTACAGTCATGATGAAAGCAACATGAAGCAGCCTTGTACTACTAATTATGTACGTCTAGCTGTTTTATATACATATACCATGGGCAATTTGCCATTCTTAAATACAAGTTCCATGGGCTACACCTAGCCTTCATGTATAATATTAGTTATTGTTGCTATCATTGCTCCAACCATCAACCTACCATGATAGTTCCCAGTAAGTCACTGATGACCACTCTGCAATAAATTATACCTGAGCTCTGGATGAACATTTTAATGAAGGTAACTAGCATATAATTTCAAGAAACTCTATCTGCTTGATTGTCTAAGAAAAAAAGAATCACTGTGATATAACAGGAAGCAGCAAATGATAGCATATACAATTAGGTGATATAAGCTTCTGACAAAAATAGTTCATGGTTGTAGAGGAGGATGAAATACAATCAGATGTTAACCAAAACAACATCAATTATGATGAAAAGCACCGAAGCAGTAGCAGTTACAAACATATCATCACATCTGATACATGTTCCACTACAATGAAAACATGTTACTCTTCGATGTTTTCTATTCAAAACAATCTTAAATACATTTCTGCTATCATATTTGTGCAAAAGATAGATTCCTGCAATTTCCTCATTAAATATATTTCAGCACCAGCAAATACAGGTTCTGCCTTTGATTGCATTTGAATATGCAATATCTATCAGAAACCTGATTGACAGTGGCCTACCATAGGTCTAATCCAAAATGACATTTAGATAAGCATTGCACCTCTGGCAACAGAATGACAATTTACAAGCAAAACTATGGCATATCAGGATGGACATTCAATGACCAAAAATAAGAATTTAAAATAGCTACTGCTATGACCACATGCAGTATAAAAGCGCATATGTGAGCATCAGATGCAATTAGAAGGTTGAACAAACAAGGGAACCATCACAATCGCTTGTGCAGAGATTGGGTGCAAGGACAAAAACAATCAACACTTACAACTCTGGGCATTCTTACTGAGACAGTATTGGGGATATTCAGACATAAGGCTTAACTAAGCAAGCAGTTTGAAGAAACCAGTACACTGTAAGATAGATAATAGAGGAGTCGGGAAAGAAATAAAAAAAAATAAGTATGATTAATAGTCTACGGCAAAAAACATATCTTAAAAAGTACCTAAACACCATTCCAATTGCACATAATCTTTGCTGATTTAAATCTTATACAATCAGTTTGACCTGAAAAGATGGGTTACGAATCCCAAAGTACATCAAAGATTTGATATGTGCCCAAGCCTCAATGAATGATATGAAAATCAACAATTATGAGCCCACAAAAGCCACGGATGCTTTCTCAAGCTCTTTTAAATAAGGACAAACATATTTGTCTCGGAATTTCTTTTCGGGAATCTTAAAAAGTGTAGTCAAACTAGGTTTCCTGCTTAGCAAATCCTTGCTTACTAGAATCTCAAAAACCAGTAGCCGAGGCTTCAGCCTATGCTCAACACTACAAATAAGCACCTCTGGGTGGTTTATTATAAATGAAATATCCATATTCTTTCTACTAAGCAAAAGCTCTGTCACCTCCTTAATTTTTCTCTCAGATACAGCAAACGCCTGGGGCACCCTCCTAAAAGCAGACCTGATATCATCTTCAGAAAACCCCAACCTCCTAAAAAGCTTCAACTTCAATTCCCAATTCTCTTCACTCATTGAACTCAATGTCCTAATAGCAGCAAGAAACATATTTGATTTCCTATTGAATCCCATTTCATCCGCCCTTTTAACAAAATGCTTAATGCTCTCAGGTTTATGTAAGAAAAATCTAGGAAAGCTGAACACATATCTAACAATTTGCGACAAGCTAATCCCGCAACTTCGCATGAACTCTATATTAGGCATCATAGTCTTTTCCAAATCAGCTTTCAAAAACCAAGCAGAAGTTTTTAACACCTTAACAACACCAGCATTGGATCCTATAATACTCTTTAACCCTGAAATTGATGGTGCAAGTCTATCATCCGCGCTTCTAGTCAAAATCCAGGGATCAGCAGATACAATATCAGCAATATCAGTGGTCGAAAATCCTAAGCCCCGGAAAGTCTTGAATTTCGGTTTAATGGTTTTCTCAAGACTAGCAGATAGAAGGCTAGGCTTTCTTTTGACCGCTTCATCAATATGGGATTTTGAGAAACCGCTTTCTTTAAGAAACGAAAGTACATTATCACACTTATCGGGTTTCCTCAGATAGTTTAAGGAAGATGCAGCTTTCAAGGCAAGCTCAGGGGAAAAGTTGTGTTTTTTAATAAAGTGAGCAGTAAAATCGAAGGAGGGTTTTGATTCCCGCGTGGTAGTGGAAGATGAGAAGAAAACAACAGAGATAGAGTAACAGGAAATGGGTTTTTGGAAATGGGAAGATCTATAGAGGGAGAGTGAGATTAGAGTTCTGATTATTTGAGGTGTCATTTTCTTGCCTGGGGTTTTGTTGAGGTATCACTGTTTTAGCAATTGTTCTTTCACCATAACAAAGAGAATTCACAAGACTAAAATCTATCGGAGATTAAGAAACTTGCCTGTAACACCCAGCTTTGTCTTGACTGTAACTGTCCTCCTTTGAGACTGATGAATTTGTTGCTGATAAATCTGGGTTTTTAACATCGTCAGTCGTGACCTATAAAAATGCTGGATGTCCATAACCTGGTTGTTAGGGTTTCGGCACAACTCAGTTTCAGTATCTCGATGTTTGATTGGATAAAGCCCCGACCAGCCCAACAATTTCACAGCACCGAGATTGCTTAATGTGCCCAATAATCTTGGGCTTGTGGGCTTTATCTTTGCCTAAAAAGAGATGAGCCCATTTACCAAGTTCTTTGTTCCATAAACGTTCTTTTATTCTTTTGAATGGATTATATTTTTTTATGTAAGTTGACATTAACTTTAATCAATGGTGTTTAAGTTTTTAAGATTACTAATATAAAACCAATTAATTATGTGAGTACAATTTTTTAATTCGAAAGGAAGATGATTTTAATTTTACTTTTTGAGTAAAATATCACATACCAATCACTAAATCAAATTATCAAATTCTTTGTATAAATTTAATTTTTATTAACAAATTAACAATTAATCATGCAAGTATTAACACGTTTAACATATTAATTGGGTTTGATTTGCAAGTTTGAATACAAACAAACCATGGAGCCAATTCCCTAGTTTAAAAATCCTCTTCGGGTTGATTGTGAACCCATTATTATGGTGTGGCAGCTTTGCTCTTAATCTGAAACGACCAATGTTGCACTGAATTACTTGACTCTCTCTCTCTCTCTCTCTCTCTCTCTCTCTCTCTCTCTCTCTCTCTCTCTCTTCATATGATCTTTGAGAGTATAGAAGAAGGTAAACTTAATTAGTACCCACATTTTTTGCCCTAATGATTTTTCTAGCAGGCTACGATCATCGCCTAGCAATTATTAAAACAGAACTGTTCATCGTCCACTTTTACATTATTCCATCCATACAAGATGCACCATCATGTGTAAATTCAACAGTTTTGAAAGGGAAAAAAAATATGAAAATCATTGATGAATTCAAAGTATGGTAGAGCCATGGTGAAACCTTGTATAAAACTTTTCCAACCTAAAAATCATTGATGATCTCTTCCTTCCAAAGTTGATTACAATGCCTCTCTCTATTTCTCTTTTAATTCCTCGAACCCATCAGTTAGAATTAGATAATTATATATATCATAAGAATTTGTGGTCACTTGCCAATTCAGGAAGCATGCATGTTGGTTTTGACTTATGAGATGTAGCCCAACTTGTTGTTGAAGGAAGCCTTAATACAAAATGAGAATCACAATCATTCGAAGACAAGAATTGTTAACGCCAATTAAAATGACAAAGAATCCATATTACAGAAAAATAATGATAAAAATGATTGATCAGAGCCGTCTTCTCACCTTGGTAATCATGTCTTAACAATGGTTTGCATTATGGAAATAAAGGGCCACATGTGTATATATCCTTCACCACTTTCCCTAAAGCACATTTAGTCTCGAAAGGATTGAGTGGAATAAAGATTTATTCATTGCAGAACCTCCCAAAGGGTGGCTAAGTAAAATATCTTATTCATGACAATAACTTTAAAAAATTTTCTGCTTAGAATCTTCAATCATGTATTTCCTGGTGTACTAGGGCTTTCGATCACATCAAATGTGTATTAGGAGAATCCCACCCCAATCATCAAAGGATCTTAAACAAGAACCACCCAATGTTTTCTTATGACAAATTACAAAAGCCAATGGATCAAAGTGAATGCAACTTCATTGATAAACTAGATTTGATCATCAATCTATGTCTCAAATGATTCGGATCAAGTAGTGCCTTTCGGCTTTGAGTTCTCTGAGTGCCATAGATTAATGGGATGGATGGTCAATAAGAGCTGCTAATCATTCTTTTAAAGTGCTGGTGAGTAGTGACCTTGTATTCTAGTGATATTCTCTTTTTAAGAAACTTAAAAAATTGTAACTTTTAAATCCGAAGATTCTCACATTCTTGATATATGTATATACATAAATGGTTGAGTTATAAGACAAAAGAATATTACCTCTTATTATTATTATTTATATAACTTAGTGAATAAGTTTTAAAAAATATTATTTAGTTTAGGTATAATTCGGAAATGTTTGCTCTCAGATAATAACATCAATTTATTTGCAAACCTTTTAACTTGAACCACTACAGCACAAAATCTTCATCAGCTTTTGGCTTTTAACTTTCCCTTTCAATTACAAGCTGTGTTCCCAGACCTATTTATTAGCCTACACCTAGTTTCCTTCTGGAGTTGACAAAAATGCTCTTGCTTGTGTTGTAAACGATAAAAACAGAGGGCCGAAACAAAACTGGGGGGTACGGTGGCCGCTATCTTAATAGGAAGGAATCCTTGTGTTTTAAAATCGTCTAGTCACCCCCACAAATTAATGAATGTGGTAGCTTCCTTTCAAAACTCAACCTCTCCATTGCATTCTCTACCATTTCCTCCAAGCCCTACATGTCTCAACTCTCAATGATATACTAGTATTATAGAATCAAGAGCAGAATTTTCAAGGTTGTGGTTCTCCCCCAGAGAGAATTCTTTGATTGCAGTCACCTAACTTTAGAGGCTTTGCTTGCTCGGCCCGCTTGCTTTTTGAGCCTGTCCTTTAAACTATGTATCAAATTAGAAAAAGGAAAAGGAAAGAGAGGAAAAAACTGGTCAGGCAGCCAAACTCTTATTCAACTAGGAAGCTAGGGGTAGGCATGCATTTCTTTTGCAGTATTTCAAAGCATTATCAGGGCTTTCATGTATTTTTCCTATCAGTTTTGAAACAATCATACTCAATAAAATGTTAATCATAGAGTGAAAAAAATAAAGTGTTCTTCTTTGGGGCACTTTTCAAGATCTCATCACATTTGACAGGTTCAGCACGGAAGCAAAAAGCTGACGGGGGGATTTATGTGAAATGGTTAGCTTGAGGCTCGAGCTTGCTCTCAAGTCCCAATACAGTGTCTCCTGAAACATTCTAGAAAATTATATGAACCCCGTTTGCATTCCCACGAGCACCAAAAGATTAAACAGTACTGAACTAGAGAATTAAGAAGTTAAACTTGGAAAGAAAATTGGTTCCTTACCCCACTAATACCTCTGTCTCATGATGATAATGATAACTATAAATCATAAAGGGAAGAGGAGAGAGCGAAACAAGACTTCCTTCGTGGAAAGTCACAAACAAAAGCGAAGAAAGTCTAATCCTAACGCAAGCTGTAGTGGATGGAGGGGGCCATTCTTTCCCCGTGCTCTCAAGTGCATTACTCCCCTCATTATAGTTTCTTAACTTTTTTTTAACCCCAATTTTCCCTCCCTTAAAAATAATAATAATAAGAAAACTGTCGGTTACCCCTTTATCACCTAAAATAACAAGAATAATACATTTCTTGGCTCGAAAACAAAGTCCTCCCCATCTTTCTCCAACCGCATAATGTCTTTTATTTCCAAACTAAGAATATTACTAGATGAAGAGTCCTCCTATAAGACTTGGAAATTTAGGCCAACGTTCTTGTTGGTAGCGGTTTGGTAGTTGTTGGAGATGTCTTTTTCTGTGGGCACAATGGCAATAAGGCATGGGAATAACTGGCATGGGCTCACAAGTTGAGGGTATGATTGGACCATGAAACAAAGCTCGTGGGCTGTAACTTTTTATTTTTCCATTTGAATTTTTTAATGAGTTTAGTGAAAAAAAAAAGGCAAAGGCGAAGAAAGAAGCTCACTTGTGAGCTGTGACCCCATTTCAAAGAGAGCAAAAAGGAGTGCTAGAAAATTTAAGATACAGGTACTAAAGAGAGACAGGAATAAAAAAGGCAAAGAAAAGCAAAGAAAGCTGTCGAATCCCCCTCCCTCCTTTTCTTTTAAAAACAACATCCAAAGCGCAAACACACCTCAGACACATTTAAAAAAAAAAACAAAATACAGCATACACGAAGTTCATTTAGTTCCCATTGCCCAGCATCTAAAAAGAAACGACTGAACTATAAGCAAAGAGAATGAGGGAAACAAGACAAAGCGCCATGAAAGGAAGAGAAACCAAGGGAGCTCCTTCAGCAGATTTGCTAGTATGCTTCCCATCTCGAGCCCATCTAACCCTAATGCCAAAGCCCATTTGCAGCCCAGCAAGACCATCAGAACCCAACAAACGCCACCACCACTACCACCACCACCACCATCAGCACCATCACCGTCTCCTTAAGAAATCAAGCATCAGAAATGGTGGTGGAGCTGGCGGCCATGCTAGCCCTCTTTTATGGGCTAAAAACAAGCAAATGGGCTCCGAGATCGCGGAACCAACCTCCCCAAAAGTCACCTGCGCAGGGCAGATCAAAGTCAGGTCTAAAACAAGCTCATGCAAAAGCTGGCAATCAGTCATGGAAGAGATTGAAAGGATTCACAACAGCAGGCAACACAAAAAGAGGCCAAGTTGGGTGGAGTCTCTCGGTTTTAAGAAAGAAGTCATGCAGTTCTTAGCATGTTTGCGAAGCATTCGTTTCGATTTTCGATGTTTCGGGTCTTTTCCTCAGTCTGATATCACTACTGATGATGAAGATGTAGATGAAGAAGATGAAGTATACCAAGAAAACATCAACCATGCAGAAAGCAATGAGACATCGAGAACCATCTTTTCCAAATGGTTCATGGTGCTGCAAGAGAATCAAAACAAGGGGTTCTGTAAAGAAGAAAAGAAAGAAAAAGAGAGGTCCCATGATGTCGATGATCAAGCTGCAGTTCCTCCTCCAAACGCTCTCTTGCTTATGCGTTGTAAGTCTGCTCCTGCTAAGAGCTGGTTAGAAGAGAACAGGGTAGTAGAGGAGAATGAGGAAAGCACAGAAAATGAAGAGGAAGAAGAAGAAGAATATAACAAGAGGGATGAGAAGAAAACGAAAAATTTAAGGTCATTAATGGAAGAAGAAAACAGAAAGAAAAAAGAGAGCTTGGTGGTGATGAGATACGACCCTGATTTCTACAAAATTTCATCTGATATAGCAAAAGAGACATGGCTTGTTGGTGGAATGAAAGATCCATTATCCCGAAGTCGAAGTTGGAAAAGATGATTTTCCCGGTGATGACTACTTTTTTTTCTTTCTTTTTCTTGTTCACTTCATAAATATTTTGTCTGTGCTTTATTTTGAACCTTTTCCCTCTTCAATCTGTGGTTCTTCTGTCTGAACTGGGAATTCCAAACCTAATCATCACCTATAGTTTACCTTTTGAATTTTGATATATTGTCATTGCTATGTATGGTTTGAAGGTTGTATTGTATCACATAATTTGTACAGCTTTCCTTTTCTTTCAATTGGAAAAGATTTTGCTGCCATGTACATCCTGTTTTATACTTGCATCCCCTGAATTCAGAAAATCTTATTCTAGTCCCTTTTGATTTGTGAGTTGCTTGGCGATTGTTTTTTCTCAACTGCCTGAGATCTATAGAAGTTTTTGTTATCAAATTCTAGGGTTAGTATCCAATTGTAACCAGCATATGGTTCTGATGCTGATTCCTGACTACAGACAACACATGGTTTTTTATATTTCCTGGTGTGTATTTAACTTTCAATAATGAATTTACATGAGCTTTTGTCTCTAGAAGATGTTTGGTTGTGCTGGAAGAAATCTGGACGCTTAGATATTTCCACCAGGATACAAATATCAGACTGGAGGAACCAGCAAAGTTTGCAGCAGTGCTGAATTGATCTTAATACAACCTTAAAACAGGCCTACATATGTTGCCAAAATCATGGGTGTAACTGACTATAACAGACATGTTTTTATGATCAAAATCTTGTTTTAGCTTATCCAATTGCTTCATCACCTTCTAACTGGTGGTAGACAACAGGAATACTAGCATAAATTTGTATTAATTACCAAAAGTCATGACGGTCAAAAAGAAAATTCCAACTTTACTTACCTCTTTCAATGTAAATAATTTAAGAGAATAAGAATTTATTGGTATTTAGTTTAAATTACCCGGAAACCTCATAGCCAGCCCATTTGGCAAAGTCAAAAAGATCAAAGAAGAAAAAACTATTGCAATATTTTCTATTTTGATTCCATATCTGTACATTTTTATTTCAACTGGTTGCTGTTTAGGTCTGCACAACGCAGGCAATGAATTGGAATTCACTTGGCCTCTTAACAGAGCTCTGTTTTTTCCCATGGCTACCAAATTTGTATGCTTCCATTGAGATCCAAATCGGTCTACTCCTAACCAACAAGAGCATTTCACTTGAAATTCTATTTACTACTACTTTATAATCGTAGCAAAGAATTGAATAACGATCCACTAATTATAAATTGTGATAAACTAATTGTAATTAGAGCATGTTCGTTTCTCTGTTTTTCCTTGTAGTGTCCGTTGCCGGGGATTTGGGGGGAAAAACCTGAAAACAAAGATTAAAACTAGAATGTTGTTTGTCCTAATAAGGATGTTGGTAAATTACAATTATGATTATGTCGTTGGTCATACATGGGAGCAGCTGAGCGTTGAGTGTTGTTGACTAATGCCTCGTACATGTCCCTGAAATCTTTGCTCACTTGCCATTTACCAATTACTATTAGGTTTGAAACATGAAGAATCAAAACAAAGGGAATCCAACAATTTTCAATTGAATTATGGTGCCTGTTACTTCTCTTGAACATTGACCAAATGCATGAAAAGAAAGACACTTTTACTTTCAATCTCAAAATTTATTTTCCCATTTAATTGTATTGGAGTAAATTATACAAGATGGTCAGCTACTCTAGTATGTAAAGACTCTTGGTGATTGTTTTCAAGATTTGGGGTCGGACCCTATTTTTACACAAGGTTTGAGAGATTTACTCTTATTATATTGAACCAAGAAGACTGTAGAATGTTGCAGGTTTGCAATTAGTTGAAGCAGCTAGATTGTTTTGAGCACTATTTACTGCTGAATGCCCATGTGTGGACCTATACATTGTGTTCTAACTTCTAAATTTTTATTTGAATCTTGTAAGATTGTGAGAGTAGCCCTCCAAGCCACAATTTGCGTGATGGGTCAATTTAGTTCAAAATTAAATAGTGTAATTATCACGAAATTATTATTTTTTTTTAAAAAAAAGTTAATTTGATAAGTAAAGCAATGTCTATATTTATAAAATTTTCAAAATATCTTATTTATTAGACAAAAAATTAAAATATTTTATTTTATTTTTTAAAACGCTTGACGTGACACAATGCAAGACTTGATAGATGACTTAATGAAGTTGGTGAATTTTTCTCTATGATTGAAAAACGCAAAGAAAATATTTTGTCCTACTTAATAAACTCAAAAGGAAAAATGGGAAACCCAAGCGAAGTCAAAATTTGGGCCTGAGAAACCTACCGCTTAAAGTTTGTGTCAAACCATGCATATTTTCTATCTTGGGTTAGCTCATCGGTTTTGACTTGGGGCTTGAATCCAGGGAGCCAAGACTCTCGCTTTAAATGAGAACATCATTTATCAAAACTTGTGCGAAATAACCTTTATATATAATATAATTATAATATGAATGCAATATATAAAAAAAAAAACCCTCTGATGCTCTCCTTTATAGCATTAAAAATGAAAAAATTAAAAGAAAAAGAAATGCCTCTCTCTTCTGCATATTTAAATCTCAGGTGCCGGGCTGATTCCTCTCGACTTTTCCACCTTAATGTGCAATGCCGGCAAAGTCATAGAGCAGACATGATCAGCCCCATTATTTACCTTTTTTTTTTTTTTCATCTGTTGAACTTGCTTTCTTTCTTTGTGAAAAGGTGACAAAAGGGTTCTTATTCCCATGCGTATTCACAATCGTCTCTTTACTCGTTCCCTATGATCTTGTCTAGTTTTCTTCAACTGCTGTACAGTTTGACTGATCTTTCTAACAGTTCAGGGTTATTGCCTGGAACTTCTTTGACCCTTGATCCATTTTTGTATATTTTGAAAGCTGGAATGGAGGCTACAGCCTCCGACTTAGCCAAGTACGGATGGTCTTCTACCTCCACCTGACAAGGTCAACCGAGACATACTTTAGTATTCTAAATAGTTTAATGATGTTGTTGGTAACGTAATTGTACCATCTACTAGAAGATAAGACTCTGCTACTGGATAAAAAAAAAGGGAAGGAAAGAGACCTTGAGGAAGTTGACAGATGGGAATCTCTTGCACACTTGCTCCATTAGCTGCAGCACTTGCTTTTGTTTTGCTTTGTTACAGAAAAGCACCACAGTCATCCCTGTCATTGAATAAAAGGTTTTCATTGTTTTTATTATCAAACCAATGAGCTCAAAGGGAAATGGCAAAACTGTTTGCTAGTTTCTATAAACATTCCTTTTGAAATTAAACCGCTGGAAAAACTTTTGTCATAGCAGAATTTGTTGCCTGACTAATGACTGCTTACCAGGTGAGGTTACAAAGTGCCTGAAACGCTCGTTGCTAGAGATCGTAACCAAATTTGAGCCAAACTTCATGTCCTTAATGTCTTCACCTCGCTGCTTCTTGATCTGGACCTCAGCCTCAAACAGAGCTAGGGCCACCTCCTCGTCTCCAGGTGTTTCTCTTATCAACATCTCATAATCCTGAATTGCAGCTTCCCACCTTTCTAGCTGATTGTAGATAATGAAAGAAACAGCAATGAATAATAGTTCAAGAAAATTCACAAGCAATTATGGCTCCAGCGAAAGCCTTAACTTTCAAGCGGGAATCATTTACCTTGGCATTACAATCAGCCCTCCTTAGCCTTGCCTTGCTGTAAGAAGGTTGCACGTTAAGAGCAGCTGTGCAATCTTCAATAGCCTTTTCAAATTGGCCTAGCTTAGATCTGCAAGCTGCTCTGTTGCATAGCAGAACTGAATTGTATGGATCATGCTCTAGTCCTTCACCGTATACAATGCAAGCCTCTAAGAACTTTGATGCCTTGAAGAGCAAGTTACCACTCAATCGAGCTGACGATACTGCTCTAGTTCTCTTCACCACTAGGCTTATTTCCTTGTTGCCTGGATCAAGTCTAGCTGCATGCTGAGCTGCTGATACAGCATCTTCTAGCCTATTATCATCCAATCAAGTCCAATGTTAATTTCAATTAAAATAATGTGAATTCATGTGTTTTTATAAAATAGACAGTTATGAGATTTTTTAACTCATTTTCACTATCTTTAAAATTAAGCAATCGTTATATGCTCATTTATACAGATACGTCCAGATCAGTTGGCATAATTATAAAGTTTGTGACAGAAAGTAAGACAGTTTAAATTTTGAATGGATGAAGAACTAGATTACCCCTGCCTTTTTAATGCTGGTAACTTCCATATTGCCCAGATTGAAACAACATGCTTTAGATATAATTTGCTATGAAAAGTAATCTCAGACATATAGGCATCTACACTCCAATAGAAGAGTTTTCTTTCTACTAACCTGCCAGAAACTATGTAGACCAATGCTCTGATCATTAAAAGATAAGCACTAGCAGCCAGGCCAAAGAAGTTGATACAAGATTCAATAGCAAAATTTGGTCCTTTCATGTAGGCTGTATAGGCCTCTTGATGCCTGTGGAGCTTCAGTAAGGCCTCGGCTTGTAGAGCATAGACCTATTGTATATCCCAAAAAACTGACCATAAGCAAACATTTTATCCAACTACATGCAGCATACATTAAAATCCACATATATGAACTGTAACGAACGCTAACCTGAGGTGCAGAGTCAACTCCAGAGGTTATAGCACATTGAGTCTCCTTAAGTAAAGTATTCCATTCATTTAATTTTTGCGCATCAGTGCATCTTTTAAGGCGTTGGTTTAGAGCCTGAGCTTCAGCGATCTCAATGGAGTCAGCGTGATTGCCAGCATGCTTGTAGTGAAATAATGCTTGCTCTGCTTCTCCCAATCTGCATGGTAAAATTCGGATAATCATATAAGACAATTACAAGCAGTAATCTACTTCCACATTTCAGATATTCTTTCTATAGCCTCCTGATGATCAAATAAAGCAAAACTTTACATGAGTCTTCAGAATACTACCTGAGATAAATTGTTGCCAAACGACGATGAGCTCTGCAATATGTAGGATCAAGCTGAATAGCTTCTTTGCACTCAAAGACAGCCTCCAAAAGACGGTCTAAGCCTAGCAAGGCAGCGCTCTTATTACATCGATATGTTGCCTGCTTCGAATCAAGAGAAATTGCTCGTTCGTATAAAGTCAATGCCTCTTCAAACCTTCCCTGCTTGTATGCTTCATTTCCCATATTCTTCAATGCCTCGGGATCCAATCTACTCATAAGACCATGAAAAAGTTTAGACTCGTCACTAGGCTGCCTTACAATATTGCCCATAACAGAACCACCAAGTTTACTAGGGCTGTTTTTTCTGGGTGGTATTGTCGTGGAGCGAGCCTCTTGAAGATTCTTATAAAAGTCATCTACAGCTTTAATTGTTGCATTAGGAGTATTGTTCCCTAGAGCACTCCCAGCTCCAAGCTGTCTCAAGTTCCCCAATTGGCCTACTAGCATTGTATTGCTTGAAGTAGCTCGAATTAGAGCTTTGCTAATGTTTGATTGTTGTTCATCAGTAGTGAATACCTTGGCAATCTCTATGGAGTAACTGCCACTGGATTCTTTCTGTAATTTGCGCTTCTCACTAGTCAAGTTCTGTGTTTGTGACACTCTTGTTTGGCTTGAAGTAGAGGATGAGGATGTTGAGCTTCTTGCAGCATCTGAGGTTCTTCTACTGTCTTTTCTCTGGTGAGAAGTTGAACTTGAATTCCGGGGTGGCAACAAGTCAGACTTCCTGGTTGGTTTCTGGTCCTGTTTGGGTAAAGGTTTAGCCAAGTTGGAGGAATCCTGAAGGATAGAGTCCGCAGAGCTGGTTCGCCTCCTCCTGGAATCATCGGTTGAAGGCTTCTTAGACTTATCAGTGACTGGTTTGTTGATGCCTTTTGCGGGCAGTGCAGGTACGGATGATTTTCTGGACCAGTTGCTCCAACGCTGGAAAATTCCTCCCATAAGACCACAGCCCAATTCCTCCTCCACTGAATACTTCGTCATTTTTGCCCAGTGCTATTTCTTTTTCTTCTCTTTTTCAGAGGCACTGTTGCCTCTTGAAGATGATTGTTGTGGAAGATATATTGAATTAGTCTACAGCCAAAGAACTTGTCTACAGAAACTGGCAATCAAAGCAATGTTAATATAACCATTATGCATGTACAAGGAAAACAAAAATAAATCAAAGAACTGAAAACTTATAAGAATAAACAATTGAAAGAACACAAGAAAGATAATAAAGAGAAAATAATCAAAGATGGCTTGAATGTGATGGATTCAATGTAACAGGCTTACTCCTGGAAGATGTATTTATATCAATTCGCAAGCCCCTAGAGTGGCTTCCAAGAAACCAACTTTATCTTTATAGGATACTGAGAGAGGGAGGATAGGTTACATAATTTTTTTTAAAAAGAAGAAAAAGCCAATAAGATACATAAATAGGGGATGCATTTTGCCCCTGAAGATTTCTAAAAAATCTTTTCTTTATGATTTTCTTCCATCCCTAATGACCACATGATCAAAAGCAATGCAAATTATTTGTGATTTGACGAAATAAAAAGGAAGAATTCCAAACAATCCATTGCCGTGGCCCCATGCAGATATAATACAGAGGGTAGCTTTGGTTCTAAACAAGTGTGATCAACCAATTTCCTAGCAAGTGCCCCTATTTCTTTTTCTAATTTTTTTAATCTTTTTGAATTTTTTATATTAAATATTAACCTAAACCCATTTATACCGTAACCTATAAACGTCAGGTACATGAAAAAGAATTAATACTTTGGACCAGGGCATGGGGAAAAATACAAGATATTGAGCGGTCATATTCCTTAAACAAAAAGGCACCGCCCTGTATATTATTTGTTGTTAGTTCAACATAGCTGTTTCTCTTTTCCAATGCATGGTTCCGATTAATCAGGAAAATGGATTGATAAATCCAGCCAAACTGGCCACCTGTTGAATTCGTTAGTCTTGGGGCCTAAAATTTGGTGGTTAATAATGGGTATTCATTGCCAAAGAACAAGCCGTTCAGCCATTAAACATTTGTCAAATACAAAGTGAGCAGAAGACGGCTAATTAAGGGAGTATCCGGCCAAAATCCTATAGAATTATGACTTTCAGCCCAGCTGTATGCTTTTGTTGAACCAATTTATATTTTTTTTCTCTTCTGTTCTAACCATTCTTTTCTTTTTTCCTTTATTCGAGGGGTTGGTAGCTGTTGGTATTTGTCTTGTTTATTTTGTGAGAACAAATATGCATTTAAAACATTCATTCAACCTAAAGATTCATGAAGACTCGTCTGTCTGTCTGGGACTAAACGCTACATATTTTCTGCTTAATGTTAGTCGGTGCCGGCATCTATACAGTTCACATTGTTCATCAGCACACCCACCAGCTTGAGACGGCAACGTGAAATTTTGTGGACCATTAATCAATTATGAGAGGCTTTATTTCCATGTCTCTTTTGATTGAAGACAGGTCCACTTGAATTCGTGTACACTCATTACGGAAATGAACTGCGGTCCAAAGATAGGACAATAACAAGCCTACAATCAGTCATTAAGTTCCACTATGATTTGTTTTACCAGACTACTGACACGCAAAACTTGTGGGAAACAACTAAAATGATGTTACAATCTTTCAGAGATTTGGGAATTCAGAACAATCCAAAATCCTGAGGGACTTACTGAGAAAACGACATAAAAATGCAAAACTTGGCTTATTGCCATGGCAATTACTCTCTATCAGTAAGATGCCATCGTCTGGCTGGGGTTGTCACTGTTGGGTTTGATTAAAACAGCTTAGAAAGTTGAACAAAGACACCAAATCTTGGTGGATACCTACAGATGAGTTTTGGAACTTTATAAGTTGGTGAAACATCATAAAAAAGCATTGATAGATTTAGATTACAAGTTAAAAAGTGTTGACTGAGATGAAATGTCCCATTTATTTGGTTCTCAACTCATTAATTCTCTCGAGTTTACCCACATGCTTTACTTTGCCGACAGCAGAGACAAATTTTTGAATCAATCTCTCATCTTCTTCAACTCGTGGAAAGACATCTTGGGCTGGAAACATTCTAAAAGTGGCAGCCCTTACTAAATTCTGGGGAATCATGTTTCCTGCTCTCGTTAAAAGCTCAAAAAAGTAGTCAAAAGTTTACACCTTCTACGGGGAAAAAAGAATCACTAACAGCACTTTCCATCCTCTGTTGGGCCTCTGTATCTCCAAGATTTAGAAAAAAGGAGGCAAATTGATACACCACAAAACTAAATCAAGATTACAGGTGAAAGAATTTTTGGTTTCTAAAACAAAGGACCATGCCATTTGGACCTCTGAGAGTGGATTAGTGGCAGCTTGAATATCCACGTTTGCCACTGTATATTCAGAAACCCTGCCTACAACTTATGAATTAGGATTGACAGACAAGACGTGCAGTAGAAAGATTTATTTATTCCATAGTAATTAAGTTGTATGCTCAATCACATTGTTGAGATAGGACTTCACTGACATCCATAGTACATACTAGACTCATTTTTTTCTTGGCAAGTAGTCTGTGGTTTAGAATTAACAAGAATCGACAAAGTTTTATCTAGTTAGTCAATTTCATACTTATAAGACTAAAACAAACAATGAATATAGACCCTTTTAAGTAATTCTTGATTATTGGATACCTGAGAGAGAGTTAAGGCAAGCTACTCAATGAGCTGACATATTTGTCGAGTTTCACATGCTTTACATTTTCCTGAGTTTAATACAATGAAGGCAGGGGAATTTGCTAGAATAAACTTGGATTCACATCCTTGTGTGCGATGATTGGTGTTAGACCAATCACAGATATGCCTTGTTTGTGGCGCTATCTAAATAGAAAGCACATGTGAATTTTGACTGGCGCTATCTAAATAGAAAGCACATGTGAATTTTGACTATCTTAAGCAAACAATCAAAAAGGACCTGTCTAACTACAAGCCAGATCTTGTATCTTATGGTGTACTCAAGTTTTCAAAACTTCAATCTACCAGCAGATAAATAGTTAGCATTATACAATTAGTACCCCTAAAAAAGAAGGTCGTTAAAGCAAAAGTTCGATAGAAAAATTACAAGCAGAATATTGATGCCAACCCAATTGTGGGGTTCCTGCAGGGACATATATCCTACAATCTAAAACAGTGTTCCACAAAGGATAACCTAAGTAAATCTGTACGGAGATCGGAGCTTTGCTTTGTTGGGGTTCGATCAAGCTTTTCCTAGCATAACTTTTCACGGGGTTATCTAAAATATTGTATTGCCGGCTTGGTCCCTCATCGGCAAGACATGCAAATATTACGAATGAAAAAGATATGCCCAACAAAATATATAGAGTACGAAATTTCTTTTGTCAAAATCCATGAATAATATTCAATCTCCCCTGAAAACTTGGAATCTTCAAAAGGAAAAGAGAGAAACTGTACGTGACATTGGGTTGGGTAGGCTTGGAATGCAAGACTCGAAAGGAGTGGAAAGTACTAATACTCGGAGACTCTGGAAAGTTTGGCACATGAAATTTTGGATGACACAGGCTTCGCACTCTTAAGACTCAAGGCTTAAGGAGAGGAAAGTGAGACGTAAAGGGCTTGGAAAGGGTTGCACGTGGGATTTACGTAAAGAAGAAAGGTGGTACGTGATCCCAAGATTTCGAAGAATACCCCAAGCTTCAGCTATAAGCATGGAGGATCTGATCCCTCAACTTGCTTCACATCGGGATCAGCTTCAACAAGACATTCTGCCCCTTCTCACTTGCCTCAATGCATTTGCGTCTCCCTATCCAGAATGCACCAGTTAAGAAGATCATAGTAGTTAAAAAAATCACTTAAAAACATTATCTTGTAGCACAAAACGTGCAGATAATCTCCAATAATCGTACTAGAATATAACAACTTGGAAGCCACATGGTCCAGGGGATGGAACCTCCCGTGCGTTATCGAATCATCAGGCTTTTTCACTGGACTAGATAGGCGAATGCCAAATACCTCTTGATAAAGACTGAAGCTATGCAAGCTTTATGATACCTCTAGTTTTGTCGAATCATAAAACAAGGAACGGGCATGTGAATATGTACCAGGATTTAGCACAAATTTCTTGAATATAGATAGCATGACTAGCTACACCAAAGATTTAATCGAAAACCATACACAGGCAAGAAAATTCTTAGAATAAGCAATGAACTAACTAAAATTAAGGTTAAAAGGAAAATGCCATAATCCATAGACCTATTCCTAAAGAGGCCTATAGCCAGTGTGGTGAATCTTTGAAGTAGTTTTTGACTACAATCCATCCCCCCTTTTCTCCCTCAAGCATAAAACAACTAAAAATTCAACCCTAAGATATTCAAAAATTAAATATCACTAAGCAAAATATGCGTTCAATTAAAATTGGTAGAGAATCAATTGAAATTTCAATGAAGCTCCTTCAAATTTGTACCATTAACTCCTACCAAAAAACAAATTGTATAATCTTTGTTTTAGTTGCAGTAGCATGGAGATTAAAAAGTTGAAAGATGCACCGAGGATCCTGTTTAGTTACTTGTTTTTTGGCCTGGGAATCCTATTGGTTGACTAACACCTTACCCAACAGGCAAGCATTGAACATGCTCTTCCATCCATTGAACGGTCCGGCAACTGCCATGTGAAGAATTCAGAACCCCTGGCAGCACTTCATGATCAAAAAATTAGGTTCCAAGAAAAGACAAGCATGTCCATATCTTCAAATCATGACATTACAAGCCCGTGATATTAGGGAGCTCTGGCTCTCTAAACGTATTTCAGAGCATATCCAGATCCAATAAGGAGGGTTATAGCCTTATAGGCCATGGAGAGAAAAAAAAAATGGCCTTTTAACTTTATTATACTAATTGATTTTCTTTCTCTCTTTTTGAGTATGCATATGCAAGAAAGGAATATAATAATTGAGATAGAACTAAAACTGCAACCTAACAAGTATAGACTTTGGAGCCATAGCGCAAAGTGCAACTAAGAGACGTGACAGAGACAGTAACCGGTCATCCCAACCATGTATTCTGACCTTGCCACTTTTTGAAGATGCCATGTCAATTGATTGGATGCCAATAATTGCCTATATCAGGTAACCAAGAGGGGCTGAAGTGGGAGAACGAAAATAAAAACAAGTATGAATTCAACCTGTCGTTAAGCCAACAATTTGATAGTTTTAGCGCATAAAATTCAAAGCTTATAATATTCTAAATTCCTGACCAAGCCTATATATTTCAAAGGATATACCCCACATTCTGTCTCTGAATCGGTGATTTTCTGATACTGATGAAGATTAACTAGGAGGAATATGCATGATATATGGTGAATTACTGGTAAAAGATACTGAGAATTCATAAAATAAATGCACTGAATAGAAACACTCACTACATAAGTGATCCACCTGCAAGATGATGACCCCATGGAACCAGTAGAAGTAATTTCACTTCTTAGAAACTTCAATTACTTATAAACCACTAAAATGCACCTTCTTATACTCATTTAAGCACATTTAACCGGTCTCTTCCAACTCAATCAAGACTAAGTTACTTTGTTGCAACTTCTTATATTTTACATCAATCATAAACTTAATACTCAAAAAAGGTCAAACCAACCATGTGTCCGTCATCCTTTGAGATTTCTTCAGCCAGAGTTCAGCATAAGATAGTGCACATACAGGCAGAAGAGTAAAAGGAATATGGGATAAGTCAATTGTTAACGGTTATCTCTTCTCAGTTAATTGTCATCCCTCCTCAAAATAAACAGATGCCATCTAAGTGTCATATTCAAACAAAAGACCATCAAGTAATTCAAAATTACTTCTTATCAGATCCATTACTTTGGTGCTTTCTAATCACAGAAAATAAAACAGATAAAATAAAACTGTGTAAGTAAGTTCTTCAATCAGCTGAATAGGCATGTATTACTATAATATAAAACTTATCAAACTTACAGATATGTTGTAACTTTAATAAACTTGGTTAGCCTACTGTTTATTAATAAATATTTAGTCCAGAATTTAACAAACATAAGAAGAGAGTAGTTTTAGGCCTTTGGTCAAGAATCATAATGATAAAAGGCAGAATGCCTGCAATCACTAACTTGACAATAGCTGATAGTTTTCCGTCTAAATGGAGTAGGCTGCATATCATTAAAACACATCTAATCACTGAGTTGACAGTAAGAGCTTGCCATAATGATAGCAAAACTGGGTAAAACTTCAAAATTATGTCGTCGAAAAAACATGAGAATTTTCCCTATTGAAGAAGGGTACATGCTTGTCACAAAAAAGTGAAAAAGAACAACTTATTGCATGCATAATTGGACACAGCAACCTGGTAATGTTATGGTTTTACATCACTTGATAGGACAATAACTTGATGAAGCAACTACTGCTTCAAGTTTTCTAACGAAGAAACAACTGCAATATCAGTAACAATTTCTGATCAATTTTTTACAAAATCTGTATGGTTTTTCTTATTCTTTATTATTCCATTCCCATCAAAAGCCCCACTATCAATTAATTTAATGTATATATAATCGTTGCAGTAAATTCTTGTCAACTATTAACTTGCAAGAGATTTTATAGAGTAATACTATGGAACTATGGGCAAATAGAATACTACTTGTGTAAAGAAAAAGTTACTTGGATCATTTGATGCAGCAGAAAATGACAAGAAGGAGATGGTAGCAATTGCAACTAAAACTGACCGTGAGAGTAAAAACTCAGAAAGATAACGTGGAGCGTAAATTGAAAGTAAATATTCTACATCGGTAAATTGAGGGGGATAAAAAAACCCTGGAGAATCCAAGATGATATCGAAGATCGGCTTCCCTATTTGTGGCGGTTTCACGTCGGCGCCCACGGCCCACCTTGGGAGGATGTGGAAAAGAATTGCCGTAAATTAAGACTAGGCCCACTGGGCTCATGAACATTATTAGGCGCTTTTTCTTTTGCTTAGCAAAGAAATAAAACAACTCTTTTAAACTCGCAGGATAATGATAACCTTGCCTTAATCATTACCAAACCGACATTTTTTCCATTTTCTTAAATATTGAGATAAGTAAAATTGAGTTTTAAACCACTTAAAATCTGGGTTAATCATTAAATTAAAAAAAAAAGATTTCATGCTTTTTTGTGTCTGGTGTATATTTAATTAACCTTAAAAGATAGTCCATGAGAAGTAGTTTATGAATGGCATGCACTAACAGTGGCATCACCAGAAAGTTAATGAACAAAAACCAAAATTCAAGCAAAGCATTTTAGTCTTCTACCAAAAAGATCCTGGCATTGGTATATCTTTCTCTGACTTACTCTCCACTAAAGGAGCACCGGAGCATTGACCTTGTTTGATTTTCCATGATATCCGCCACTGTCATTTTTTCTTCATCCCCATCATTTGAAGCATCAACATTTCCAAATTTAATCACCAAGTTTTACATTTAATGTTCTCTCTGAACATCTTGAATCCTTTGCTTCATTCTATATCAAAAACTACATACGCTGTGAAATATTTCCAATCAAGTCGTCCATATTCCATATACTATTAAAGTTCTTACCAGGTTAATTAGTTAAAGAAAACAGTGAACTTGTCAAAGAAGTAGCTGTGCAGAGCATCATTATGTACTAAAATATGGAAATAATACTCACCGTCACTAAAACTAGATAAGAATGTCAACATTGGGGGCGTCTCAGCGTCTGTACAGAATCTACAGGCTACAGAGTAAAGTATAAACATCAAAGAAAAAGTACAAAGTTGGGAATTCTTGATAGACAAAATGGGGAGGTCGAATCAGATTATCAGTGTATTTTGGAGCGAACTCTATGATCCTAAACGGTGCTCTTGCACAGGCCATCCATACCACAACCGGCTGCAAGGCTTCGTCAGCAGCTAAAGGATGGGGATAGAATTTGTAATCTCAAAGCTTATTTATAGACAATAAAATAAAAGTGCAGCAAATTGACGGGCAATATAGAGATTAGGGCCAGAGTGTGAGTGTAAAAGTTGTTTTCTCCCCTTGATGTACCTTCGTAGCTTCTTATAAGCGAAGATATGTGTACTATATCGTACAAAAAATAAACCATTTTATATAACGCGTTTTGACATTGAATCAGCTTCTCAGAAGGTTCAGCCACCTACTTAAGCAAACAGAAAAGACAAAAGAAAAAAGTTACAGTAGGAAATTTTCATTTGCAATTTGGCTAAGGAATGTGCATATGTATATATCCAGGTATCTGCTTATGCTCTTCTTCTATAATGTGAGTGGCATCAATACCTAGAATTGAAACGATTAGAGGTTTGAAAGGAAGTGGTAACATATTATGGATGCCATGTGCGTAGAAAGGATCAATAATGTTGAAGAATTGAGGCGAAGCCAGAGTTACTTTGAAGAGCAGAGGTCAAAAAAGCCGGACGACTAGCTATCTTCTGATACGGAAATGGAGGCGATGCTTTGCATTATTGAGCGGCTACAAGACCACGGGCACAGGTGATTAAGCTTATGGTAATTAGATTGCTATTGTTTAATTTAATGCCGATGGATTTTGCTATCCAGAAAACGGGAGATTCCATTTTGGCTGAATCAGCAATGTCTGCCTGCCAGCTCAAGAGAACTCGTACCTACGTGTTGGTGGCAACATTCTTGTGGCTTAGGTGAGCCAAAAATTTTCAAACATGGGGAGCAACATTTGCGTGTAAGATAGATATTTTGTGAAATGTGTGGGGGGCAGTTGGATGCCAGCCTAAGATAAAAAATCTCACATCCTAATAGAAACCCAATTCTTGTTTTTTCTGTTTTGGTAATTAAACCTAATTAATGACAGTTGATGCTCAAATGCACTTTAGAATTTAGCAATTATTTTTTTAAAAATAAATGATTCGATGAAGTTTTTAAATTTCATAAGCAGGTTTAAAAGATTGACCAAGTGTTTTATTAAATTATATTTATATAAATTAATAAAAAATAGGATATGAAATAAACACATTAATTTTTTTAATCTCACCTATATATATATATAGATCACTAACCTTTAATTAGTTTTATTTATTTATACTTTATATTCAATATAACTTTCTTTCAAAGAAAATAATTAGATTATACATGACAAAGATCCATTAAAGGATAGATCATACTGAAATTAAACATAACATCAAAAGCTATTAGCCTATTACCCAATTTTATCAAATAAAAAATCCCATTTAAGAATTGTTAAACATGTTCAAAATTTATCTCTCTTATGGAGGCGCCATGCTTTTGAATGCAAAGGACCAAGACATTGATTGCTCTCCATTCATTATACATCCTTGCTAGAAAGATTATCTGCTACAATATCGATCTTTCAACATGTTATAAAAGGGCAAACAAAGTAGTTGAAGAGGTTAAAAGGAAAGGAAAGAAAAAAGGCAAGATAGGTGGGAGGATTGAGAATATATTTTGGCAGACGATAAACAACTACTAGCTACTAGTAAAATCCTTGTCTCCCAGCAAAGGTCCAACAGTCACATGTGTTTGTACAAGGCTGTGAAGAAAGATGGATGTGAAAGAAAGGCAGCAAATCATACTGGTACAAAACGATGGAGACCCAAGAAATTTGAATATTCCCGTGTAGGCATAAAAGACGTAAGAGACTTAGATTTGGATCCTTTAGGGTTTATTAGGAGATTTGGTTGGGTAGGGCAAGCCAATACCCATTCCTCAGAGATAAATAAGATAAATATGTAGTCCGATATCATGACTAGGACCTTAATATATTTTTGAATTTTTTTTTAGTTAGATATACATATCATTTGTTTAAAAAATACCAAGACCGGTGTAGCAAACTTTGAAGGTTATATATAATAGAAGAAGATTAAATAATAATGAAGGGGATGAGGAGTGGGATATATATTACCAATCCAAAGTTATATGCATGCCTTGGAAATAAATAGAGGGGAAGAGGGAAATGAAAAGAACATTAACATTTTCTCAATGCCAATCTCAGACGGTGTAAATGGTAAAAGATTCTCTGATCTAGCTCAATTATAGCTTGGATTTTGTTTCTGAATTCTGACTTGGTCAAAGGCTGAGATATGGTATAAATATTATACAAATATAATACTACACTTACGGAAAATCCCTTCTATAATTGTTGCACCTTGTACTTCCCGGCGTTGCGTTGCGTTGCGTTACGTAACAACCGTATCTTCCGTACACCAAATTCACGAAAACTGAACATTTTTCTCATTATATTTTTCCCTACGCAATCACCATACCAGAAGAGGAAGAAAAGGAATGTCTATTAATTAAATATTTTAATTTAATTAATTGTTCAAACGAAAAAGATACTTTACGGATTCTCACGGACTAAAATCGCAAATCTAGAACGTTAAGCGATTTTTTTGATATATACATAAATCATTGAAAAAAAGGAGAAAAAGGTTTTAAATAATTAAGTAATTAATGTGAACATAAGTGAGAATTTTGAATAGTGATCCTTGCACTGGGAGGCAATGGTTTTGTTCTCTTCATATTGCCACTTTATATTATCCGTCCTTTTATCTATTTATTTTTCTCCTTTTTCCAAAGTCTGTGCATCCAGTATAATTCTTTTAATTATTATATCTTTTGCTATAAACTTTAAAATTTATCTCATATCCTTTTCTTTGCTTTCACATTCGTAAGCATATTAAGCCAACCTCTCTCTTTCTCATTCACTTTGAGTTTGACCCGTTGCCAGCCACCGGCAACTCTTTCTCTACTCCAATGGCGACCCCACCCCGCACTCTCTAGAGAGGATCTTCTTAGTGGAAACATATGTTGAGTTTGAGCCCTCCCGTTTCTCTCTCTCTTTTTAGAGCAAAAAGCTTAAATAACCTTTCCTCTCCTTTCATTTTTCTCTTTTCCTGCTCCCGAAACCCTAATTCAGATCGTATGGGGTGATCAGAGAGGGAGGAAGGAGAAGAAGAGAAAAACTTTCCTTTTATCTTGTCGTGTTTGAAAAACTAGTATAATATTCTTTCTTCTTTTTAGAGAAAAGTTTTCTTCTCCGGGTGAAAGACAAGAGGAAGGAGACTGCAGCCTCCAACGAAGATCGTTATCATCAGGGGTAGCTTTAAGGATATGGCAACTTTCTCAAAGCTGTTTTAGAAGGATGTATTTTCTTTTCATTCATTTCTTCGGTCCTTCTTCAGTGTCTTTATAATTGCTTGCTTTGTTTCTATCTTTGCAACTGTGCAACTATCACCATCCCCGGCGCCTTTGCAGGTTTTTCCAACTCTTTATATATATATATATATATATATATATTTATATCTATATCTTGTTGCACGTTTAAACAATCAAAGCTTTTGGCCATGGATTCTGGTAACAGTAGTAGTATGCAATCTTCGAGTGGTGGTGATGAAGAGTATGATTCACGGCCTGAGTCACTCCCAGCTTTTTTGAACACTTCAGGCCACTTTAGTCCCTTATCAAATCCACACCCGTCACTTGTCTCGCACCACCAAGACCACCCACCCACTTTCTTTGATCCGTCATCAAACTATCTCAACCCTTTCTCTCAATCCCAGCCAAACAATTCACTGCTAAATCTTGACGGCGGGGTTAGGCCCCGGGGCCTAAGATCTGAGCCCAACTGCACTGACCTCGGTAACCTACCAGGCTCATCATCATCAAGCCAGTCTATGTTAGGTGCGCAAGGACTCAACCAAGGTTCATTCCCAAGCTCATCATCGATGCAATCAAGGCCAGCTCATGACAATGGTGCAAGATCTTTAGCACAATCTGATCAGACAGGTGTAGTCAAGAACCCCAAGAAGCGAACAAGAGCATCAAGGAGAGCACCCACTACAGTTCTCACCACCGACACAACGAATTTTAGAGCAATGGTACAAGAATTCACTGGAATCCCTGCACCACCATTTTCGGGTTCATCATATTCTCGTAGGCTCGATCTTTTTGGCTCTGGCTCAGGTATGCGGTCTAGTCATTTGGAACCTTTAGGTTCTCTCTACCCTCTACGTCCCTCAGCTAAAAGGGTTCAGCCTACTCCATTTGTATCCTCGTCTTCTCCTTCATTGTTAAATAATCCTTTAGTCGATGCTGCTAATATTACCAATACTACAAGCAATAGCACCATTCCCACTTCTATCGCTGCCACAACCAATGCTTTCAATCCAACTTCTAGTAACTATCAACTCCCTTCGGATTTAAGCCTACTAAAGCAGCCTCAGAATATGTTAAACTTGCAGAATCAAAGCCCCGTCCTATCTTTCCAGTCCTTCTTACAGCCTCCTACTCTTCACCCGTCTCTTAACTTGCCTGGTTTTGGTGTGAAGTCCCAGGGAAGCTCAGCCATGCCTTCCCTTGAGGAATTGGGCATGAGTCATGGTCATGTTAATGCAAACCTCGGTGGGTTACAAAGTCATGTAACACCAGACGGGCCACGTCTAAGGAGTGATAGCAACTGGAGAGATGGGATTGGTTTGAACGATGGGAATCAAGATCATTTGAGGCCTTTAGATGGGAATTATGGTAATGATCATCACAATTCACAAAGGGTTAATAACAGCTGCAAGTTGAACTTCTCAGCTTCCTCATCAGATTTTCACCATGACAAGGGGTTAGACAACGTTTCTTCTAGAGCTGAAGGTACAGTTGATTCATGGATTTGTCCTGCAGAGTAGAATTACTTACTAGAAACTTGATTAAAGTGCAGAAGATATCCATGAAGAAGAAACTAGAATTTAAATGTGAAGAGGGTTTGGCAGCAGTAATCATATATATTCTCCCTCTCTCTCTCTCTCCTTTTTTTTCTTTTTGTTCATTTTAGAAATAAATAAGAAATTTAATTAACATACGTTCCATCAAAATACTTATTGGAGTTAGTCAGATATGTGCAGATATATGTTGTTCTTCTTCTTTATTGGGATTAAACACTTACATGGTACACAATTTAATTTAAAGAACTCACAAAATATTTATTAATTTTTCTTTTATACCACTTAACTAACGGTTTGGGTTTTAGAATAATTCTCTCTGTACTTATAATATTTCTGTTTTCAATAATTTTGGGTTGGGGAACTTCAGCATCTATGATAAGAAACATGGAAACCGCAACAAGCAACCTTTTCTTCCTCGTACCTTGTCTAGTGCGGAGAACATAAATCGGTCGATGCTGTTAATAAAAGGCCTGTTGTATTCCTTAAATCCTCCCCGCAAACCCCCATGGTCCTTGTCTATCGATTTGCAAGTGGTCCTAATTGAGAACTGCTTATCATAGGGCCATGCCTGGCCCTTCGCACAGGCTTTAATTTTAACTTATTCAACTTACAACTAAATAAGAAATTAAAAAGAAAAATTGATAAGGTTATATTTTCTTCATATCTAATAATTCCAATATTATTGATATGATTAATAATTCTTTTCCCATTCCCATATCATGGGTCTGTTCCATGATGCATCCTTTTGTTGAGTCACCTTTTTAACTATAGAGAGATGGTGCGGAGCAATCGGTGGCAAGATTAAAGGAATCCTTACCTGCCGCAATCATAAACTACAAGTTAAAAATGGCTCCTATTATTTCAATAATTGTTATTATTCTCCTTTCTTGTCCTTCATTTGATTTTAGGTTTGATTTATATTCTACATTATTCTCTTAAATTATTAGTTCAAAGGGGTGCCGTTAACATGAAGATATAATAAGGATCAAAGTTGTTCAACTGCGTATAATCTAGGGCAATTTTATGAGGTTCCAAAGACCTGATCGATGATTTTCAATTTATATTTAATGTCTTTTTCCAATCTAGAAAGTGTAGAAACCAAAAATCCATTATTTTTCTTTTGAATTGTAGCATTAGAATCTCAAATGATAGCGAAGGACGAATATATGTAATACACATATAGACAAACATTATTATTAAAAGAAAAAAGGAGAGAAAATTCTATAAATTAAGTTATTCCATTTTATTTAACAACATTAAGCAATTTAGCAAATGAGAGCCAAAGGTGTACCCGAAAACAAAATTAAGCTATCCTTCATGAATTGTGGCCGGAAGAATTAAAACAGCTGCCATTATTATAAAATCCGGAAATAATATACTATGGAAAAATATATCAATGGACGTATATATTATATAGTAATAAGCTTGGGAGCTATACACGCCATTTGTTCATTAGATAAAAGAAAGATTCTTTGCGTGGATGGTTTATATATAGATTTTGGGAAATTTAGGTACTACACTTTTGATTTATCAAAACTTAATTGCAAAGAGGTCTAGATGTGTTTAGGGAATAATTAGAGATGGATTACAATCACTAATTGATGAACTAATAAAGCAATGAGATGCTATCTGCCTAAAAGTCAATGATCATTAATTCTTTTTGATATGTTGATTGGTTGTCCTAGATTTTGCTTCACATGGTAGATCTTTTAGCCTATTCATCGGCATATATATACAGAGATGTACATGAATGGCATATGAATGAGAGAAGGAGAGAGAGAGAATTGGGGTTAAAAATCTTTCTGAATCATTTTGAAAGCTTGAGGGAATGATTAAACATGAGAATTAGGGAGATGGGTAGGAAAAGAAGGATGCAAATAATAACCCTATCAAGAAAAACATGATAATGATGAAATATTTGGAAAACAAGTAACAGGGGGATGATTAGGCTATGGCAATTTGGAGGAAGAGGACATGTTTGAGGGAGATGTGGGTAATGACATGTGATCTTTCTCTTTTGGAATCATGGTGGCCCATGCCAGGGAATAATCTGGTTTTTAGCAATGATGATTGTTTCTGATCTCTATCCATCCACCCCTCACTCACTCTCTTTCACTTGTCCTGAGTCATGACTCATGTGAGAGAGACCGCACTGCGCTCCTTGGTTTTAAATTAACTGACACCAGCCTTCTTCTTTTCTTTTTCTTTTATTTTTTTGGCAAGTCAGGGGACTCTCCTTCTCCCTTTCTGTCTCTCCCCATTCAATTTCGAACCAGCTTCAAAGGACACAAAGCTTTTCGTTTGATCGCCGTCCTTTCTTTCAGGAAACATACATATATTCACATATACTATATGTACAGCATATTATAATCTTGTCTCAAAGCAAGATTAGTTAAATTATTAACACATGCTAAAAGAGGAAATAAGCAAGAACCTTGCCTTCCTATATAATAATCTCAGAGTCCGAATATAATTTTATATATGCAAAAGCTCCTTTCAAGTTTCAGCTCGGGCTGTTGAAGCATCTTTTCCCACTTAAAATACAATCATCTTTCTTTACTTTGATTGTGTTCTAGTCGTGTAAGTTAGAGTACGTAAGCAGTGATGAAAGTAGATTGCAATCTGACGCAATTTGGTCATCTTTCAAGACTGGAGACAAATACAACCACTCGTGGGTTAGTCTGCCCAATGCTGCAATATTAGACCGTTTGGGTTTTCTCTTTTCCTTCCAAAGAGAGGAAGAACAACTCCCCTCATTTTCCATTCCTTTGACACTTGTTTTGGATTTTTAGACTGAAGAATTTTTTTTATGGGATGATTCAAGCATGTGACCTTGGGGTTGGAAGCCCTATGCAGTTAAGGCCATAATGAAGGGAGAGAGTCTGGAGACTGGACCTTGAACAGAAACCAAAACATCTAATGACCCAAAGGGGCGGGCAGTGACCACACTAGAAGAAAAATCTGTTGGCTGATTGGGGGAAGTGTTTGGCGTCCTAGCCGGGTCTCAATCATAGTGCAGTTAGGTAGCCCACTAGAAAATAAAAGTCCTTGCTTGGAAACAACACCAAGGACCCTGTTCACTTTGCAAATTATGAATATATATTTATATTTTGTTTAAGGTAGGTCATGTTGAGCCACCTAGTTCTTTGTTAGACTCTCCCAGCCCCCGGGCTTCGGCTCTAGAAGGATTGGAATTGTCCGCAACCTGAAAAAAGAACCTTGTACTCGTCTGGGTCTGGGATTTCAAAGATTCATACCTGATAAATTATTCCTGAAAAGTACTGATAGTCTCTATGCGGTGCAGAATTCTAATTAGAAATTTCTCTGAGATAGGCCATCTTTCTCCTTATTCAAAAACATGCCAAGGCTATGGACAACTTAGTGGTCAATTGTTATGATGATCTGCAGTTTCAAACCTGTTAAGCTCACTCAGGAATTACATATGGAACATGACTATCTCAAATTTCTGCACAACAAAAGGTAACAAAGGGAAACGATAAAGAGTTCTCTGAAATTATAGTGGTCCAAACCCCAAGTTAATAATATGAATAAATCACTTAAAATCTTTTATTTTAAAATTTTGAATTATTTTACACACATTATTATTGATTTTTATCTTTCCTATTTGAATTTCAAACAATAGGACACAACTCAAGTGGCAATTACAAAATTAGGATATCAACTGATTACGGATAGCTGTGGTACACAAGATGCAAAATCATTGAAAGAATACCACAGCTTGGTTGGAGAAAATGCTATTTCCACAACTCCAGAGTGCTAGAGGCCGTAGCCATGTGTTAAAAAGTAGTACAAGGCAGAAAATCTTACATCCGACGGGTATTAAGGACACTTTTTTACCGTACCAGCCTAAATCAGAGTAATAGCCACTAGGGGATACACAGCAATTTTGTTTTAATGATGGATAAGGTTCGATGTAATACTTTCTTATTCTTACATGTAACTCTTTTTTAATATCTATCTCTAGTTAAATTATTGATCTTCTTGACAAAAAAATTTATTGTTTAAATTAAATTTCCTAATAATGATTAAATTTTCAATACATGATTCTTATTAAATATGAAATTTTTTATTTTAACATGAAAACTGAATATTCTTTTCACTCTTAAATTTTCATAAAACAAAAAATCATTTACATTTTAAATTTAAACATTCATATACCATAATGCAAATACAACGGCTACTAGCATTTCATCTATATTACCATTCATCAATTAATCTAATATAAGAACATGAAGGCATTATTAAGTGAAACCAAGATGTTGAAATTTGGAATGGGAGAATAGAATGCAAATTACATAAACCTAAAAAAAATTAGATAGTTTTCTTTACTCCCTAAGATCAAAATTTTTGCCATAACAAATGGGGTTCTAGCAGACATGGAGACATTATCTTTGTCTGCCTCAGCAGGTCTTACGTGATTTTCATGAACCCCACATGTTCCCCACAAAAAGCTTTTCCCCTCTTCTATTTGAGCATCAGAAAGGTAAATGTCTTAACAGCAGCCACTGAGATTTGTCATGTTATTTGTTATTATGCCACATTTATCAACGAGCTAGTAGGAAAAAAATGTAAAGGCGTGGCCTTTTCACAGGCTCAGTAAAATCAATGGAGGATGGCATTTGTACGAATATTCTACTTTGGAAATTGATGTTAGAATCGCATTTAAATGATTATATACTGCCAGTGATTGTGGATTTTCTTCTTTTTCTTTTCTTTTCTTTCTCCCCTCTCTCTCTCCTTGGCTGGCAAAACAAAATGCCTTCCTGGAACTCACCAAAGGAAGTCTGCGCCTGGAATATTTTCCACTGTATCACAACAGGATAGAATTATAAGCAGAGATGAAAATGGATTTCATAGTGAGCGTTACTCATTGTTGTATAAGAGGTTTCAATGATGAAGAATATTAAGTCTATGTATTCTAAAATTGTGAAGAAGCAAAGCAGAAATTGAAGCCTAAAAAAACCCCATAAGAACCGGAGGTGATAGGCGTCAGGGCGCGGAGCGTGACGCAGAACTGGACGTCAGGGGGAGATCATGCTGGCATAAGGGCAAAGACACGCGTCAAAGTTCGGGGGAGAAGGGCAGAAGAAAGGAGAGACATACACGTGTATGGTAGGATGGGAAAGCCCCACGTGGGGGATAGGGAAAGAATTGACGATGTAAAATAAAAAATAAAAAATAAATTAGCTGGCTTCCTTCTATCTATTCTATCTTTCACTCTTTCTGATGGAACGGATTGGTTGGTGGGGTCCATTCAGCAAGTTGGGGCGGTGCTGCTCTCTGCTGCCTGCCAGCCTGCCTGCCTACTGCTGCACCTCGCAGCTGCTGCTGTTTGTACAATTTGCAATCATACTTCGTTTATCTTCGCTTCTTCCCCCACCCCTCCTTCCCCTTCAAGTCCCCAACAGATCATGTACGTTCATCATTCACGCTATTTCATCGATGTTGACCTTAGACATGTCCATGGACCGGGCCAACGGGCCCATTGGTTTGATATTTTTGAAGTTAGGCTCGTATCCGACTCTATTCATTTATTATTTTATAAGTTCATTTTTTAAACGCATATATTATTTATTTGAACCTAAAAATTCAAGCAAAATTCGTTTCGAGTCGTGACGACCCTACGGGTTTGGACCGATAATTTGACCCATGAACACTTGAACTTGGGATAATTTTGTTTGCTTTAATCTCCTTGTACCAAGTGTTTGAAGGGTTAATGCTACATATACTTGTTTACGAAAATGACAACATTTGGTATTTCGTAAAGGAGATAAAGAAGAATATTTTGGGTAGTACATTGTGTACTATCACCATCATGCTACATATACTTCACATAGTGGTAACTAGTTACACTTGACCAGATTTTGGACTTGAGGCAAGGACACCTTCCCTTCCCCCCCAAACTTCCTTTAAAAAAAAAAACGTTATCACCATCATGTTCGACACGAGCCATGAAAGCAGGGTAGGCCATTTGACTTGTAGAGAATTTGTTGGTTAGCTTATAGTAAAATGGAAAGCCCAAATTTTCTTCTTAAAAAAGAAGGTAACGTGGTATTACAAAAGTTATTGACAAATGAATCATCTTAACTAATGGGCCAAAAGTTCTTGGAAGCGAAGCAGGCTTTTCAGACCCAAAATGGGCGCAATACTAGTTTCAACTATAGTGGCTTCTACCCATCTTCTAGTAGCCAGACTGGAAGTGTAATCGACTATGGGATTTAATCCTGGGAATCGGCTTTGTTTTCGTAATTCATTTTCCGACATTTTCTTTTGGGGGGAAAAGTAACGGCCCTAGTCTTTACATTAAAGTTAAGTAAAGGTGCCTGAAGAAATGATCCTTATTGCTTTATTAGAGCATGATGGCGACAGGCAAACTTAACCCACTGTTTTCCCCCCATTGCCATTTGTATTTCACTCTGTGGCCTAAAAAAAGCCCCCACCCCAGCCCAGATCCTCCCCAATTCCCTGTCACTAGAACATGTTTCTATCACTTCATCTGTTATAATTACAGAAAGAAAAGCAGTAAATGAAATCTTAATCATCCCAAAGCCCAACAATCTTGATCCTTGAATGGTTGATCCCCAATTCCCAAATTTCCCAGATTATCTATAGCGGACCGCTTCCAGATCGGACAAAGTCCACGAGTTCGTCTATGTGTTACACATATCCCACACAGCATCCAATTTGTCCAATCCCAGCCCCTCAGAGGAGGCCACCTGTCTGTCACCACATATCCAGTTTCAACTCCCGAAAGTATACTAGCAAACCTCTTTAAACTAAGCATCCGAATATTCCAAACTGAAGTTTTGAGGTCTGACCGCCACGAAAAAACTCTACGTTACTTTCCAAGAAAATAGAAAAAACAAAACAGGGACACGAAGAAGAACTCAGCTGTCTGTCAGCGCAGCGAGAGGGAGGAGAAGCAGAAGCCAGAAAGATGAAGGCAGAGACTTTGACTCTGGTCCTGGTAAACTTGGCTGGGATCATGGAGAGAGCAGACGAGTCATTGTTACCAGGCGTTTACAAGGAAGTTGGTGCCGCCCTTCACACGGACCCAACCGGACTCGGGTCTCTGACCCTGTTCAGGTCTTTTGTTCAATCCTCTTGTTATCCAATAGCTGCATACCTGGCTGTGCGTCACAACCGCGCTCATGTGATAGCTCTAGGTGCGTTTTTATGGGCTGCTGCTACCTTTCTTGTAGCCTTCTCCTCCACTTTCTTTCAGGTAAGAGTAGCTATCCCCACTTGCCCTCTTCTTTTTTTGGGCATGTTAATCTAGTAATTCTGTTTTTATTAAGGGGAATGCGAGGAATGAGGGAGTTTGCGTGTTGTGCTTTGTATATGTTATTCCTGGTGAAGTCAACCAAGTTGTTGAATTGGGTGTTGTTTAATAGGGGCTTTCCGTGTTGTGATTGGAGTTGATTACGTGATTATGTTTTGGTTGTTGTGGATTGCAATGGTAGAGACTATAGGTAATATAACTGAGCAAATATTTTATTTTTTTCCCTGATAGAGGTAATTTATTGGACCTGCTTATTATTGGTTATGATATGATTTGCTAACTCCATTAAAGAAAAATACTAAGGGAATTGCGTTATGGATTTGATCTGTTAAAATTTGATAAATATAACTTGAATTAAGAAACATTTTGAGGATGCACATTTTAGGCTTGAGGTGAGCAATCTCTTGTCCAAAACAGAACTCTTGAAGACCACAAATAGAATTCTCCAAATGTTTTTTTTTTTTTTTTGTTAATTGTTTGTAGATGAAAAACTCTTCAAAGTTTTGCTTAGTTGTTTGATCAGGCACGATTGGTTTAGACGTGTTTATTTTCTCTGCTCCAATGCTACATAAGAGTGATACCAGATAAACTTTAAATCATTATTTCCTTTCAAAATAACAAATAGTAATGAAATCCTTAATATTAGTAGGAGACAGTAGAAGATGGGGAATGTCTAAAATTTTTTTGGGCAAGAGCTATTGTGTTGATTTGTAGTCGTCAAAGGATTTGTGTTGTATTTAACTTTTGAGCAACAAGAAGTATGCATATGTTGAATGAATCTGTTGTTAAGAAGATACAATGGCTTTGAAGAAAAATGAGAGTGAGTTAAATGAACTCATTTAGAGTTTGAACATTTTGTGCTTTAACAAAGGAAAGGAAAGGGCTTCTGGGATGGTTTCATCACTGGGGCCAACGAAGGGGAAAACAAAAGATTCACAATTTTAAGCAGGCATTGAATCATGTGATAGTTTTTAAAACTGTAAAATTCTGCATTTGAAGGGAAAATTTTCAGTATGCTACCATATGCATTGCTTAGTGTCCTACAACTGCTAGCCACAACAGTCAGCAGATCAACTGATCAATTTAAATTTTTAGTCATTTGGAATCTGTTGTATAGGTGGCCATATCTAGAGCATTAAATGGAATTGGCCTTGCTATAGTTGGACCTGCAATCCAGTCCCTTGTTGCCGACTCTACAGATGACAATAACCGTGGTATGGCTTTTGGTTGGTTACAACTCACAGGTAATCTTGGATCAGTTATTGGTGGATTTCTTGCCGTGCTAATAGCTCCGATAACATTGATTGGTATCCCTGGTTGGAGAATTGCCTTCCATCTAGTTGGACTAATCAGCATTATGGTTGGTATTTTGGTCTACCTCTTTGCCAATGATCCACACTGTTCAGATAGTGGTAGAAAATCTAGCCACCAAATTTCGAATAGATCCTTATGGTCTGAGGTGAAGAGCCTAGTTCAGGAAGCCAAAACAGTTATAAAGATTCCATCATTCCAAATTATTGTGGCTCAGGGTGTTACTGGTTCATTCCCCTGGTCTGCATTGTCATTTGCACCTATGTGGTTGGAGTTAATTGGATTCTCCCACAAGAAAACTGCATTCCTAATGGCCCTGTTTGTCATTGCTACTTCTGCGGGCGGCCTATTTGGGGGTAGAATGGGAGATTTCCTCTCCACACGTCTCCCAAATTCCGGAAGGATCATTCTAGCTCAGATAAGCTCAGCATCAGCCATCCCTCTAGCAGCAATACTCTTGCTTGTTCTACCTGATGATCCGTCCACCGGTGTGATGCATGGTTTGGTCTTAATTATTGTCGGGTTCTGCATTTCCTGGAATGCTCCAGCTACGAACAAGTAAGATTCTAAAATTCACTCTTCACAACCCCACCCCCCACCCCCCCTTTCTTCCCCCGGGCCTTCTCTGTTTTGTTTAATATTATTTCATTAGATGAAATTACATTTTACATATTCAAAATGTTGGATTTACCAGCCCAGTTGACTCATAAGTTGTACCATATTTAGCATTTCGATACACCTAGATTTGAACAAGAAGTTCGTGAGACATGCTGGAGTCTTACTGAAGTATCAGGAAAAGAGAACCAAATCAGTTGTGTAAAATATGTGGGACTGAATCATTTATATGAATCCTCTATCAATCTCAATTTTAGAGGTGGACCACAATTAATGTATTTCAAAATGTCCCATCAAATATTAAATCATGGAATGCAAGAGTCTAGAATATAACATTGAAAGCTTGCAAATAAAAAACAAGAAGAGCCAAAAAATGAAAAAAAAAAAAAAAAATTTCTTGAATAGTTGAGGCTTCAAAGGATTTTTCTTATTTATATATTTATTACATGTAATAAAAATGTTTTCTATGCATGCAGTCCCATATTTGCGGAAATAGTTCCAGAGAAATCTCGAACAAGTGTCTATGCTTTGGACCGATCTTTTGAATCCATCTTGTCATCATTTGCTCCCCCTGTAGTTGGGATTCTGGCTCAGCATGTTTATGGTTACAAACCTATTCCAAAGGGATCAAGCGAATCTGAAGAGATAGCAACAGATAGAGAGAATGCTGCATCATTGGCAAAAGCACTTTACTCAGCAATAGGAATTCCAATGGCTCTCTGTTGTTTCATCTATTCTTTCCTGTACCGCACATACCCGAGGGACAGAGAGCGAGCCCAGATGGAAGCACTAATAGAATCAGAGATGCGAGAGCTATTGTCAGATAATATGCCTGAAGGTGGTGAGTCTCCTCAAGCTCAGTCATCTGAATTAGAAGAACCATCTGTTAAGGATAGAAGCATTATTGAAGTGGATTATGAAGGTGAGGATGACTTTGATCCTGATGAAAATGACGAGAAGACTTCCCTTTACCGCCAATTGACATTCTCTAATTTAGGTGTATAGTTCAGAATGGTTACAGTGATGAGAAGACATTGCTTTCACCCAGTTAACATTCTGAACAAGTTGAAGCTAACTTTAGTCTTGCTGCGAGGCTGCTTTACGTCAATATAGCTGTGATGTGAGAGGATTTGTCCAATTTTTCGATGACCATGGTGTAGATGGGAGCTTGTCCAAATGAGAAGTCCTATTTCCTGTGACTGACCTGCTCTGGTCTTCCTCAGCCAGACAATCTATTAAAAAGGAAATGTAACTGACACTTATAAATTCAAAGGTCTAATCATTGAAGCTAGGATATGTTATACTCGAGTCTTGTGATCAGTATATATGCCAATATAAACATCGAACAATTGTTGGAAATTAGAGTGGATGATACATAGCAGAGGCTGTGCCAGCAGTTCCTTGTCTGGCTGATCATTTTTCTGATGTCAATCTTGAATTGTGAGACAAACATTAGCTTTAACCTGGCTATTATAAATGCGTAGCGATAGCATTATATGGCAACACCTGATGGAAAAACATTATAGGCACCCAGGATGCAGTTATGAGAAAAGGGCTACAATTGTTCTTGAAAAGGCTTTTTATCTGGGATGGTTGATACCGATGGGTAGAATTTTATCACCATTTGGTTGTGAAAGTAGGAGCAATTTTCATAAGGATTTAATCCTTTCCTATTCTCACTGTTAGCATCGGACTTGAGCCTTCCGGAAAATGGAGATCAACTCAGCAAGCAATTGCAGAGGCGTGCATGACCATGGCAAGTTAGGGATCCATCAGAGGGTCGAAAACGGAAATACCATCCTATTTTTCTTTCGGTAGCGAAAGGAAATTAAAAAGAAGAAATATAGAGGTTAAAGTAATACTGTCCAACTAAATCCTGCAACTGTTAACATCCTGTTGGCAGGAGCCAGTAATAATTTCTGTTTGATGTGACAAACATCTTCCTTATTCGAAGATTGACAAACATCTTCCGTATGAAAACGATGGTCTGGTCTGGTTGTTGATCAGCCTTTCTACTTACAACCTAAACGTAGGACATAAAAGGGTTTGAACAATCAAATTTGGTTACTTCCGGACGTGCATCAATCAAAGTTATGCTATTTACTTTTGCTTTCCATTTTTATCGCAAATTGTGAAAGATACAAGCCCCATACAAACAAAAACTCATCTATGTGAACAAAAGAACTGAAACATAAGAAACATAAACTTCGACAAGAGACACTCTATAGGCTATACAAATTGGGCTTTATAAAAATTATTGAGACAACAGGACCATGAGCAACTGTAATTTGTAGTGGATGCTTAGCTGGGTTTTCTAGCTGAGATCATCACAAAGAGTCCGTTCCTTACACATGTAAAACCAACTAGCCCACAAGTTCGGCAAAGATCATCGAGTTCACGTTCAGAAAGGAAGATATGACTGCCTGCTATCCCCATTATATTCTATACAGAAGAACCATCAGCCATCAAAAAGAATAATCAACACCTTTTGTGATGCAAGAAAGGTTGGGATAAAGCTTCTTGAATTAATTCAATAACATTGGGCTAAACACGACAAAATCAATTGTCATTATTCAAAAACAAAATTAAAGGCCAAACTCAGGCATTCTAACAGTGCATAATGAACTTCAGTTCAAACTTGTGAAGTGGTCATGCGAATTATCAAGCTAAAACAATACATACCTGGCGGAAAGTCCTCAAAAATGGCACAAATCCAAATGGCCCATCAAGTATGTAGGTAGTAGCAACAAGAACACCTCCAGGTCGAAGAACTCGACTTATTTCAGCCACCTAGGTAAACCATTTCAATATCATTTAACATAGGCTATTAAAGGTTAAAGCTCAAGCAATTACAAAAACCACAATCTTATGCCATACGGTAGCATTAGATGCAGAAGGGAGATAAAACTAGCAACTCAGATTTATTTGCAGCTCCATACATTTTGGAAGCCATTTCCAATAAAAAACCCAAGTTTTTAACACACATTTTATTATAGCACCTTAGCATTTGGCTCACTGCTAAGTGCATGTATCCCCTGCCCAAAAAGTTGGATTTGAATCCCTCCTTTTCCCAAATCAAAAACTCACATTTGACTGTTCTCCAGAAAGTATTTTTGATGGAGACAATTTTACTCTTAATTTTGACTTACCTATAGTCTTACTGGGAATCAATATTTAGTCCAGAGAATATTACCAACTTTTGTTGGATAATTTCTTCCCTAGGAGACTGAAAATGTTTATTTGGAAAAAATTTAATGACAAAACTTCCAGTTTCTTGGTGAACTATATATATGTAAGAGTCCAAGGCATGAAGTTTAGCATCCTTGCAGCCACAGTTTATGACAAATAAACCTTAAGATTTTCCCTTTGAGTGTCAGCCTATGACGTAATCCCCTTGAATGCCAGTTATCAGTAACAATAAGAAACTGGAATGATTAGTTAATCACCACATTAATAAAAAATGCTTACAGCTGTTGATGGTGAAGGCCAACAGTGCACAGCTGCACCAGCATGCACAGCATCGACTGAACTTGACTTGAAAGGAAGTCTCGAGATATCAGCTCTGACCAAGGTCACTTTCCTTTAAAACAATAAAATGAAAGAAAATCAGAGATAACATCTCAAATTATAATCAGAAGTCATAAACATTTAAAATTAAATACTTTCAGATATCTAATGAAATGATATTATACTAAAGATAAACTTTATACTCTTTGGGGAAGTTTTCCTCCTTTTCGATAAATTCATAGCATTGTCGCAGCATGTTTTCTGAGTAGTCCAGTGCAAAAACCAGTGAAAATAATCCACTCTTGGCAAAAAGTCTGGAAAACAATCCACTACCACAACTAGCATCAATAATGTTTCCACCTAGCACTGGCTTTAGGTAATTCTTAGCCATATCAAACTGCATAGTAAATCAGTAATTACTTAGTGACTCCATCACTGGAGAAGAGTATGAAACAACAATGGAATGAATTGAGAAAAATATTCCAGTGATAGTATGCCAGTTCAGTCATGCAAATTGTAGGATGATTAGAAATTGATGTTTTACATTCATAGCATTTCAAACCTTGTTATTTTTAAAGAGTGTTCCTTTGATATAAATTACAGATGAACAGATTTAACTCCCAAGGGACATGCACATATGGTTAAGATAACACTGCAAGCTGCAACCTTTTAGGATTTTAGGGTGATGCCTTGCATAAAATGAGTTATGAATTATTATCAATATTCAGAAAATAACCACTTCATAGATCCTTCCTGATGAACAAAGATTACAGAAATTGCCAGCTTACCTCTTTCTCTGGACCTGGAAAGCCACCCAATATAAAATTTTGACGCCAACCTCTTTCATAGAGAAATGATACCACTGGAGTCCTGATTAAGGAAACAACCAACAAGCAAAAGACAAGAAAGATAAATACAAAACAATTCTAGGACATAGCATCAAGCACATATATTACTTGAGGGCATTAGCAGTGAGAGCAACGTTGTAAATAATCCAGGGTGTACTAGTTAAACAACAGATGTAGAATGACAAAAGATGTGATTGGCAGAACTACAGCCTGCTTATTTGCAATTGCTAGAATTAGAGAAAGTAAATAGAAAAAAAAATGGAGCAAAAAGAGAGGAATCATGTGCCACAACAAAAGTTACAGGAAAAACAGTACAGTTATAGTGGATAAACCAACTGATTAAATTAATCTGAAACTAGTAAAACTCTTATTTTCACTCTTCTATGACCTGCAGATTGTCGGGTGCAGAATTAATAGTCCTTGAAGCTGGACGGGAAACAGGAAGAAAAGGAGCAGGCACTGTATATAAATTCTTGCGTCTACCTATTTTTAACAGAGTGATTATAAGGTGGCTGCTTCGAGGGAGCCAAAGAACCTTCAAGTACAACTAATTAAGTTAAAAAGCGATACTCTTGTTGCTGGAATGCATTAACAATTTATAACAATAACTCTTACTGACTTTTCTTAATTTCTAGCAACAAATAATGAAATTATCGCAAAAAAAAAAATCTGCAACTACTCCACTTGTTTCTGAACAACTCAAGACTAGTCAAACTACTAGCTGGACACGTTTCTTTTACTCTTTGAAAATAACTCCAACAGGCAAAGCTAGCACGGGACACAGATATCCCCATTTTAATTTAACTCTCAATGTAAATTTTACAATGCTATCCAAAACCATGAAAATCACAAAACAGGGACAGACCTGAACACTTCGGTTGCTAGCGGCATGGATTCATCATACTGCTTGGAACCACTTGAGGCAACGAGGTCAAGATGCGTTTCATTACCGCAGTAGGTCTTTTTGCAAGTGTTACATTGCAAATTAGACCCAGCCGTTGACCCTCTGTGCCATTCCAAATTCAAATCAATTCAAACACAAGTTGGAATTCAAGAACATCATTTGAAAAGACGACGACGACATCAACAACAACAAAAACTCACACGTATGAAGTGGATTCACCGATCCTGATTAGAGGGTAATAACAAATGGGACAAGCTAAACCGTTGATGCCGCCGCCAGTGTCCTCTTTCTCCTCCACGACGGGCTCCTGAAAAATATCAACAATTTGCCAAAACCAAAAGAACAGTAAGAATAAAAAATAACTACAGCATCTAATCGTATCGTTTAAAAGGAAAATAAAAAAAAAACAAAGTCAACCAATAACCCCATTTATATGGGTGTCATTGTTTGCGTACCGTAGGCTTGGTTTCTACAAAGGCCGTAGAAAAAGCGCGAACTTTGGCGGTTAAACTTCTTTTGAAGACGGGAGTCGTGGAGGGCCTGAATAAGAAACGCGCCGAGTTTCCATTGAGTTGACTCGGAAAAAAAGCGGCTCTGAAATTGGCGGTAATAACTGTCGTCATAGTTTTTTTCTTTTGATCCTCTCACTCTTTGTTTCTTTTGTGAGAAGAAAGTGGGGAGCAAGACGAGGCCGAGAAGAGCATGTTTATGTAACAATTATAACCAAAATAAAAATAAGATTGTTAGTGTTCTTGCGATTAGCAGATTATCCTTTGTCTTTTCTTCGGGGATGAATGTAAGTAGGAACCAAGAAGAGGAGAGAGGTGCCGCATCGTGGCAGATTTTTGTCGAGTATTGGGTGTCTGGGCTCGGCCATGGATCTTCTTCACGTGAAATGGGCTTCCTTTTGTTTTTTTATCATTTAACTTAAAACAAAGGGCTAAAAGGCATCGACGGTCATCGTTCCTGGTTTTGCAGTTCAAAAACATTTTATCCATTGTAAACATAACGACAAATAAATACTTCTCTTATGGACCCTTTTTACTCAATTATTTTTCTTTTTTTTTTAATAAACAATTCACATGTATCTTTCGCTTTTGTAAATAAAAGATTACAAAATGCCTTAATATTTTTAAAAAAATTAAATTATTGAAGAAATTTTAAATAATTTTTTATATTTTATTACTTTTAATCAAATTTATATTTTTTATTTTAAATTAAATACATAAGACTTTACTTAGTATTGACTAATTGTTATTAATCAAAATGTAACTTATCATTTATATAAATACATATAACAATTGTATATCATTGACATGAAAAATAAAAATATCGTGTGATTATGTCACTATATTACATATACATATCACATCATTATTTACTATGTCTGTCAGTATTACATAATATAAAATAACAAGAATGATAATTTGATTAATTATAATTAGTCAATCAATAATTATAAAGAATCTATTTCATAAAAAAATAAAATTTTAATTGAATATAATAAAGAATAAAAAATTATTTAATTTTTTAATGAATAATTCAAAAGGTTTTTTTTTAATTATGTTAATATGAAAATTGACTACCATTTTTCTTCTATACAGCTAGATATCGAAATCGTAAAGCACGACTCTTGACCAACCCTATTCAGGGCCGTCGGATCTCCATATGATCGCTGTGGCATGGAGAATATCTTAGCAGTTAAAACTTGTGCTTTTTAATCTTTGGACAAACGTCATGTTTGCATTGATGTTTAGTCTCTGGTTTCAATACCAAGTTAGTTACTTGTTTTCCTTTTTTTTTTTTATAAGATTTGAAGAAAAGAGATTCGTATTTTACTTTTTAAATAAAGATTAAAGTATTAATCAATAAGTTCGATACTCAAGTGTAAGTTAATTACTCAATCTATAATTTCAATAATATTCTATAGGCATATATGAGTGTGGTTAACATACGGATAACAGTTAATTAGCTTACAAGGCTCACAGTATCAAAAGTATATACAAATTATTCAAGCCTTTGTTTTATGTTAAAAAAAAAAGAAAGAAATAGATAAAAAGGTAAGGACTAAGATGTAAGGACAATTATTATCTCTCTCTAATCAGCTGTATTATCCATAATCAAGGTCAGAGAGCAAAACAGACAGTGGAATGGCCTATCATCATCTCAATGAAATAGGAATACCCTCAATAACTAATTAAGGGACTTAACTGAAACAAGGAAAAATTCCTACAAGCAATATTATCAATATTAACACCTAAGATGAATGTCAATTTCCTTCATGATTGAACATTTATTATGTGTGAGTAAAAAGCCGTTTGAGTTAGAAAGTAGACACATCATATAATAACCACATGAATTCTAGAAGAAATTAAAATGGTACAAGAACTACTGCTGGCATAATTGTTCATTTAACTATCATGTAAGTAATTGAATAGCATTAACATTATCAAGAACAACTCTTTAATTGATTGTTCATTTCTTTATTATTAAGATCATAGTTTTAGTATAAAATTAAATATAACAAATTTTAAAGTTCAAACGCTGGAAGGTAAGATAGGAAATTCGACTCTTAGTACACTAAAATTGATTGGCTGCATAGAATTATGATCTGCCTCTGATAATCACTTCACTTGAACTCAAAACGATGTTTAGTCCTCAGCTATACTAATGACCAAAATCTCTTTCCCATAAGCTAATCCACTAAAGTTTCCAGAGAAGACGTTGACCACAAAATTGCATAGCAAGCCCGTCTAGCTCAGTCGGTAGAGCGCAAGGCTCTTAACCTTGTGGTCGTGGGTTCGAGCCCCACGGTGGGCGGTGATAATTTTTTTTTCCTTCTCCTGCAGCAGGCCCATTTTCCATCTTATAAATGATGGTTTATGTCAAGGCCCAAATTCCAAAACGATGTATTGAGGACTGGTGTGTTATGTTTTTTTCCTTTTTTCCCCCTCATTTACTAATTCTGGAAAGTACATGGCATTAGGGTCTTAAACAATAGATATTGTCTTAATTTCACCCATTATTAGTAAAGTGAATATGCAAACGTATTGTTTACTCAGGAGGGATAGCCAAAAACCAAAAACCAGCTCAATTCACCACTATAATTCATCTGGACCTTCTAAAAACAAAACTCTTGTAACTTCAACACTTGTTATTGTCTGAATACAAAAGAAACAGGAAAACTTACTTCAAATTGGTCGGCATCCTCGAGTTTGTGTATGACTTTTTTGGTATGATACACAACTCTGAGGATTGTCAGGATCATAACTCAAAGGATCTCTTTTGAATTCATTGCTGTTCCTCTTTCAACATCAACCAGATATAGACATCCCTCGGAAGCTGCCGAAAAAGCAATAAATACATCAGGTAACACCTTATTCATATATGGTCATATTCCCCATGTGTCAACATCAACAGTTCAATAGTGACAAATTCGTGTTTGCTCAGAAATTAAAAAGGAATAAGATAAGCAACCATTTTCTCCCCCTCATAGACCACGGACCAAAACAAAAACTTCAAATTCCAATCTCATCTACACCTATACAGTATGATTATTTATAAAGAAATAATGGTTTTTATTTAATTTTTAAGTTTAAAATATATTTTAAATTATTAAAATATTAACATAAAAATATTTTTATATTTTTTAATAAATGAAATGGATGGATTCGGGATGGGTTGTGACTTAGATTTTACAAATGTTAATTATGTTCGGTGGGTCCTTGACGCCTCTAGTGCTTACTGTCCAAATTAGAACAGAAAAGTATTATCGTAATATATAATTGGGTATTGACTTTTGTATTTATAATTAAATACAAGATAAGTATAAAATGGTTAATTAATAAAAAAAATTATGAATATCAAAATTATGTTTTTTGTATTTTAAAATATAAGTCAAATTATGTAATCAGTCTTTATACTTTATCAAAATGGTAAATTTAATATTTATATAATAATTTGTAAAAATTAAATCTTTATATTTTTAAAATTAATAATATTAGTCCAATATATTAAAAATTTTTTGTTATCTATATTCATATAACATTTGATTATGTTAATGTGACATTTTTGTGACATTAAATTTGATGATATAACAATAATGATATGACATTTCAAGAATGATGTAATAATAGTGTCGACATGACATGACCAAACACTAACATGACATTTCAAAAATACAAATAGATTTCTATGATTTCAAAAAAGAGTGTTGTGAGATAAAAAATATTGAATTTTTGTACTTCATAAATTAAAGTTGTAAAATAGATAAAAAAATATCACGTCATCATTCATAGATCATCATATTTAATAGAACATCAATTAAAAAATATCATGTCAACATAAATAACAAAAAATTTTAATATTATTAACAATTGAACTAAGATTATCAATTTTAAAAAATATAAAAACTCAATGTTTACAAATGATTGTGTAGGAACTAAATCTATCACTTAATCAAAATATAAAGACTAATTATAAATTTAACAAAAAAAATATAAGGTTTTTTTTTAAACAAATAGAACAATAAGAAATGTCGTTGGGTTATGTCTCTAAATCTTAAGTTGATGGATCCAATTAAAATTTTAAAATATTTACAAATATTTTTTATATATTTTAAAATTAAAATTAAATAAAAAATCATTTAATAATATAATAATATTTCAAACCAGACCAAATAAAATCCGAATCTAAAATACTTGTACGAGACCTGATTCGAAATGATCCACTCCCATGGGTTTGGTGGGTTGCCGAACTCGTGGGTAGGTCTAGGACTGAGCTCCGGTCAGTTGCAACCGGGCAACTGACCAAAACCGTCGGTTATTGTCACCGACGATTGCTCTTGCAACCGTCGGTTGCTCCGATTGGCTTCATCGACCGATCGGCTTAGTCCTCGAGGGGGACTCCTTCCTCCCCGAACCAACTGAAAAATCGACGATATTTCTTCTTTTTTTTTTTTATTTTCAAGAAGGAGGGGAAAATACATAATTGTCCCTCGTTAAACCCCCCCTCTCACTGTCAGTCATAAGCTCATATGGGTCATTTCAACCTAAATTTTCTCCTTTTGGCTCTTTTGTTGAAAACCCCCCCACCCAAATTTTCTCCTTTCTGCCACTCCAGCCTCCACGCTCCATCTCTCCCTCTCACTAACCCACCGAAACCGATCGAACCCGCCTACTGTAAAAATCGATCGAACCCGTCCGAGTGGCCGGTGCGGTTCGATCGGTTAGAGGGGTTAAAATTTTTGATCGATTTTTTGAAAAATCGAATCGAAACCGACCGAACCGAAGAATGCTCACCCCTAAGTAGGTCCAAGAACAATGAATGATGATTTTTTCCCCTTAATTGTCCATAGGACACATTGAAACTTTAATTTTGCAGCTGATACATGGTTGCTTGTAAAGGTACCATCCAGTTGAGTTAAGTCAGTCAGTGTTATGCTCAAGTCACAAGTTCAGTTGAGTTTTATTTTTTCATTCTCAAATTTGATTTAAAAAATAATTGAGCTATTTTAGGTTTAATTATTATTAATTGATATGAAAATTTTAAAACTTAAATCGAGTTTGATATAATATAAAAATTTAAATAAAAATTTAAAAATATATATGTTATTTTTTAATGTATTTAAGTATAATATTAAAAAATTTAAAATTTAAAAAAAGATTCACAAATAGTATTATCAAACTTGAATTCAACTTGACTCGTTATTTAAACAGCTTGAGTCAGGGGCGGCCCAACGAATTCAAAAGCCTAAAGCGAAATAATCAAATGAGGCTTTTTTTTATTAAAAAAAAAATTATTAAAATTTTATTCTTTTAGCTTTTTGAGGTGTAAAATTTTTAATTAAACTTTTATAATCAAGTTCTTCTAATATTTCTTTTTCAATTGATAATATAGTCAATCCATTTAATCTTTCTTGAGACATTGTTGATTTTAAATAAGATTTTATTAATTTTAGTTTAATCCATTTAAATAAGACATTTTATAATCAACTATTATAATTATCTTATGTTTTCTAAATGGCTAATATAAAATCAACAATCAAAATTTCTAATTCAAACAAATCAACTATCACATGAAATAAAAATAATATAACAATATAATATAAACTCTAAATTAAAGTAAAAAAATCTGTAAAGATTAGAATAATAGTACCTAATTGTTGAATGCTTATTACAAACTGCAAATGAGGCTCACAGCTTTATGAAGATAATAAAAAAATAGACTTCTTGTGTATTCTTTGGAGAAAAATTGAAGTTAAAGGAAGAAAGAGCAAATGAGAAAGGAAAATTTCAAAAGTAGATATTATTTATTGAAAAAAAATTAGTTTTATATATAGAAAAAAAATAGATATTAGAAATCATTAAATGCATTGATTGGAAATAAGTAAAATAAGTGAAAAAAATAACTGTTGGAGATGAGTAAATACATATGATTATTAGTTTATTGGAAATAAGAGAATATAGTTAACAATTAATAACATTTTAGAAAAAAGGAAGTAATAGAAATTTGAAATTATTAGACACACAATTAAAAAAGTGAAAAAAATAATTTTAAGAATTATTTTTTACTTATATATATTTTTAATTTATATATATTTTTAATATAATTAATTATATTATAATTATTGTAAAATTATAAATTTTTTCTAAAATTGAGGCCTCCCCAAATTGAGGGCCTAAAGCCATTGCTTGGGTGGCTTCACCCAAGGGCCGGCACTGGCTTGAGTTCGTGCTCAAAGATGAATAAGTTGAATATGAGTACTCATCAAGTCAAATCCAGAGTAGTTTACAAATAATTCGAACCGATTATATCTGTAATTTCTTGGTTGAAAAACATTGTTTTAATAAGCTATGTCTTTTTTTTTTATCCTTTAATCATTTCACTTCTTTGGTGGTTCACTTCTAGGAAAAAACGAAAAAAACAGAAGATTGATCGAAGCCAAAGAGAAAATGCCAGCTACTTGAAATGTGTGAGTCATGAATTCCTTGAAGTTTAACTAGCAATATCCTCCATTTCCTGCCGACATCTCCCTATTGGTTGGAAAAATGTTAGTTAATTGATCATTACGTTGATGACGTTGATGTTTAAGTCAAATGAAAATCAATTTCTTACCTTTTCCCATGTATTTAATAATAATGCTACTTCGCATTTGAAAATATCAAAGTTTCTTTCACCATCTTCTTTCTCTTCCCATCCATTCTCGATTCAATTATATAACAAACTATAAAAACTGAGTTGAGAGGTTCCTTCAAGTGTCACGTGGCACTCTATCAACCTCCCCAACCCTATTTAAGTGATATTATTTAGCTTATTTAGCGATTAATGAGATCAGGTCAATTGATATTCTAAATTATTTTTTATACATAATTTTATTATCAACAACTAACGACAAACTTATTTATCCCATTGATCTCAATCTTATATATATTATTCATTCCTTCTAATATAATTTAATTGAAGATTTTTATGTTGATTAAGACAATAGATTCAAAATAATAAAATAATTTTTACGAGCATTGTGGTGTAGTGGCGACATTCTCGGAGTATACTTAGATAACCCAAAATTGTATGTATGTATAAAACTTATTAACTAATCATCGCTTGAAATACGCCAGACTTCAATCGGAATCAACAGCGACATTAAATAATATTTAATTGGAGGTAGATAATACGGAGAAATCAGAAGAAGGAGAAAAAATAAAAATAAAAAACCTAGGAAATACGACGTTATTAATGGTGTCTTCAAGGAATCAACCATTTTTGTCTGTTGGATGATGTCCCAAGTTAGGTTGCAGAGCTTCCATACTCTGAGGGACACATCATTGTTTCGCTCCATATTTATTTATTTTTTGCCCTGAAGTTAAAATTTTGTCCCCCTTTGCATTTTCTCCAGCTTGTGATGATGAAACCTAGATATATAGATAGATCATAGATCCACTTCATTGCTTGTATGGTGCACCAGTGTGCAGCATCCATCCTGAGGCAAAATTGCACCTTTTTTTTTTAAATTTCTTAGAATAAATTGCAACATATATATATATATATATATATCATCGTCCTAAGCATATGAGATTTCAAGTTTTATATATGCATAAACCTTCAAGACCTGTTTTTCTTGCCTCCCTTTTCACTAAGGCATCCTAGCTAGTTCAGTTTTGAAACAACTTGAAGGAAAAGGAATACGAAGGAGAAATTCAATAAAAACAGCTAGCCATGCCCCTTCCCATGCATTTTTGTTACTCAAAGCCTCCAATACTCGATTTCTTGCTTGCCTTCCACAAATGCCAAGTAATCGAGATGATTAAGCAACATGCATGTGCTAAGGAACCTTTGGTTCAGTGTATTTGCTTTCAGTAAAGAGAGACTAGAGTGAGATACGTGAGAAAAAGAGCAAGTTTCTACTCCCAAAGTGGCAACGAATATATCCTAAAGCTCCCTAACAAGCATGCATGCCTTTTAGACATCATTCACATCTTATATTTATGCATTGCTTATAAGTTAAAATTTACAGTAATGGGTTTAACTTGAAGTTCTAAAAAGAAGTTTGTAAATTTGTGGCCAAAGGAAGACCTGATCATTGTTACACGAAACAAAAAACATGGTCAGAGAAAGCTCACTTGCTCCAACCCGAAAGACTTTTTCTCCTTTTGGATTTTCATGTCTAACCTACTCTTCAGTCAAAAGAAAAGCAGGCAGAAAAAGGGTGTGGGAGAGATTGAGAGCTTTTAAAACTTTTTGCTATGGCTTATCAAAAAAAAAAAAAAGTTTGATTGGCTTCGTACGTCGAGGATTTTGAAGGAGATTCTATCAATAATTGAGCAAAGCATAGTTTGAAATCTGTGGCTTATTGGGGTTCTAATTCTGACGGATAACAACCACTATTCTTTCTTTAATGAAAGAGTATCTATTAACTGCTAACTTCTCTTTTTCCGTACATATATGGCCACGCCCCTCGCCCGCCATTCTTTTTAAACAAAGAGCACTAATGTTACAGATTTTGTTTTGTTAAACCAAGGCTCTTTTTTTTTTTTGGGTGGATTTGCCAACTCTGGATTCAAAGTTTTTGAATGGATAAACATCTAATTACATATTATGGCTAAAGATTTGAAATTCATAATTTAATTTAAACACAAAATTTCAAATTCTTTGTTTTCTTTTAGATGCTTTGGATTTGGAATTTGATATTAAATTGTAATTGATTTCGTCACGAAATCTAAAAGATTAAGAAAACGATGTTAATTGAGATGAAGAATTTGAATTAATTGAAATTTAAATGTTATCCAAAAAAGTAATTTAAAATTTAAAATCTAAATTTGAATTCTTATATAACCAATTTAACCTAATCGTTATTATCTCTTTGTATTTTCCTTTTAAACTTTTCATATGTTTAGATTATGGATGATTGGCAACAAAATGCACTTTGATATGAAAATGAGAATCAGGATCAATGGGGTATTCGATTAGGGAAGGAGGGGGTGACGTTGAGTCGTTCACCGCACGTGAAACGTAGCGAAAAGGTGGTCCACGAAAATGATTTGGTTTGGAGTGGTGAAGGGCATCAATGGCTACAATTCCTTGAATGCTCACATGGTGGGGTGGAGGAGAAAAGCGAAAATGATGTACATTTCCCCGACTTTGCCAAACAGCAAGCAAAAGCATGCCATACTCTTAGTCCCAAAACACAAATGACATTGTATACGCTAATCAAATCAGGAAGAAAAACAGTACAAATATAGCATGTAGGATTTAGCACAATCCAAAAGAATATGGCATCAAATTCTTGAAGCTGGCAACAAAAAAAAAAAAAAAACAAATGAAAAAAGGGCTTGATGCTTGGCACTTGGCAGGCTTTGACTTTATTGTTACCTGTATTAATTAAAAGGTTCACGAGTGAGTAGCATGTGAAGAATGTCAAATGTGGAAGCTACTAGCTAGTTGTAAATATGATGACAAAGTAAGCGGTGGGTGGTTTACATTCAACACAATTTACTCCAGATATTTCTTCACATTCTCAAAATTAATTAATTTTTTTTCTTATTTTCACTCATAATGCTAGTTTTATATTAAGGTAAAATTATATTTTTTGTGATAAAATTTTATGAGAATCAAATTCGTAAGAAATTTTTAATTTAACAAATCACTTCAACTTGCAATAACAATTTGAAACCATTTTCAGTTCAGAGTAACACATTTAAGAGCTTTAACATGTTAGTTATTAGTTGTGGATATATTAGGTTTCATAATTGATGCATTCATTCCATTGTGGAATTATTAAATGGCATAAAGTTTTACGGTTTTGAACCTAATCAAGCAACTTCACATTAGTACAATTTTTAATCCCTTTATAGCAAATTTCAAGTCCATTATGATAGCCAATTTGAGGTAAGAAATTAATTACAATGACATGAAAATTTCAAGTTGTTTGCAAAAAGTATAAAACAGAAGAGCGAATTTGAATTTTACGACTCAATTGCTTTGAAAAAATAAATAAATTCTAAACGTAGAATTAATTTAAAAATAACTGTAAATCAGTTGTAGTTTAAACATACGCCTGAGGAAGACATTAATGGATTATTATCCAAATTAGGAATATTTGAAAGAGTACTTGCTACTTGACAGGGCTGATTACCCTCTTTGTGAAGTTTGTTAGAAGTTTTGTACAAATCATTATCACTTTTTATAATTGAAAATAATATTTAGGCCGTGACACTTAGATTTGAATTTTTAAATTCAATTAGACTGTTTAAGAATGGTATGAAGGCTATGGATTTATATTTAGCCAAGCTTACGTAAAACTTTAGAAAGTTGAAGTTTAAGATTCAAATTAAAACTACTATTACTTATACTCCGTGTCTATCAAATTCAACCAATTTAAGCAAAAAATAAATATAAAACTCATTCTCTTTCCAAATCTAGAATTGTTTTTGTCCTGCAATTTTAAAATCTAAAATTATCCAAATTCAATTGGTTTAAATTAAATTACGTGACATCTAAAAATATAAAATTCAAATTTATATACATTTGAAATAAATGATATGGTATTGGTAACGTATTGGATACAGGCTAAATCGGTTAAACATCTCAATTGAACTGACACGTAGCGGTAAAATTGAGAGCACATGCTGGGCATTTAAAAAGCAAAAAAAAAAAAAAAGGAGGAATGAATTCACAGAGGGCGGTACAAGATTCAAAAATCAGTAGAACTACAAGTGGAGAAAGGGAGTCGACGGTTATAATTATACCAGCGCAGCGTGGCTGCGTGGGAGGTTGTCCATATCTTTTCTTTTTTGGTGTTTGTAAAATTTTTTCCTTTGTTTTAAAACTCAAGTAGAGTAGCTGCTACTCCTACTCCCTCCTACTCTTTCCCACTATATATTTAAGCAATCCCAAAAAATTAAAACTAAAAAAGGAAAAGAAAGAAGGGAGAGATCAAAGCAAAAGGTGCAAACGAACAGAAAGTTCCAGATCAAGGGAAGGGAGGGTTCGGGGCAGGACACGTTCGTCATTTCCCTTTTTTATTTGGCTCTGTCTTTCTCTCAGATCCTGTTTCCTTCATTCATTCTCTTCACTCTCTCAAGGCTCAAAAAACAGTGCCTTCCTTTCTTTTATTTTGGTTTTTGGTTGTTGTTGCAGAGGAGGAGTAAGAATAGAGGAATCGAAGGCTCTCTTTTTTGATTTTATTTAATTAGAAGCATTTTTTTGGTAGTTTTGAGAGTGGAATTAGAGATAACAAAGAAAAATGGAGAGGAGCACTCCAGTGAGGAAACCACACACTTCCACCGCAGATCTGCTCACTTGGTCCGAGACTCCTCACTCCGATTCCCCCGCCTCCGCCACTCGCTCAACCCGCCCGCACCAGGTAGTACTTTTTTTAAAACAAAACAAAAAATCTTTTTGCTGGTGAATTAATGTTTTTGATTGATATATTGTTTTATTAATGGTAGCCGTCGGATGGGATCAGAAAAGTGGTGTTTGGAGGCCAAGTCACGGATGAAGAATTTGAAAGCTTAAACAAACGGTGAGATCTGCTTCCGCCTTCTCCCTCTCCGAAAAAAGAAAAAAAAAACCTTCATTTTTTTCTTTTAAAACTATATGAAATCTTTTTAGCTCTACTTGTTTTTTTGTTTTTTGCGCCAAATAAATGCACTCTCAAAAACGTGGAGCTAGTACTAGAATTTCGCTCTATTGTCTTTTTATTTTTTTTAATTTATTGTTTCTGCCATTTTCTCTCTCTTTATTATCTAAATTTTGTTTTTGAAAAATTTGACCTCAAATCTGCGCTAAATTCAAATTCCTCAACTTTGATCTGTTCAATTATTCATGGCTAGTTTCCTTAATAGCTGTAATTTATCAACTGTTTATTGGTGATCCGTCGGATCTCCGTTCTGATCTAACTGTATCAACCGTTCAAGGAGATCTAACCGTGCCGACTGTAACTTTTTCTAACGTACCGAATCAATCATGTCTTTTGAATTGGATAAAAGTTCTTACTGCTTGGAATCAGTAGTTCTTATGCTTTGCAAGGTTGGATAATTTAATGTACATCTGCAAATCAGTTAAAACATTGCTTTTTCGTTAACAATGAAATGTCTGAAAATTATCTTATTTTACATCTCCGAACTGAAAAGTAAACGTCAGTAAGGCTGTTTGATCCATTCCGTCTCTGTCATTCAGGGGATTTGTTAGGATAAGTCGATTAAGGCTGGAAGAAGGATGAGAGGGGTTTTCGCTTTAAGCTGTAATAGAATGAGAAAATGAATATGTACCTTGATCAATTTTGCATCGTCTACACATTTGGTTTATGCTGTTTATCTAAGTGCCTCTGGAACTGTCATCTGTTGCAATTTCCAGGAAACCTTGTTCTGGATATAAAATGAAGGAGATGACTGGTAGTGGCATTTTTGCAGCCAATGGAGAAAATGATGAGTCAGAACCAGGCAGTGCCAATCCCACTCCAAACAACAAAACGGGACTACGAATGTACCAGGTATGCTCTCATCTCATTCATATTCCAATTTTGTTATGAGGATACAGATATCTGTAATTAGCAACTATGTTTTTAGAACAAATTATATTAGTATCAAGTAATGTTTCATAACATATTTTCATGTTTGGCACTGTTAGCAAGCACTTGCTGGAATCAGTCACATCTCGTTTGCTGAGGAAGAGAGTATTTCCCCCAAAAAGCCAACAACTCTTCCTGAGGTGGCGAAGCAGCGTGAACTAAGTGGAACACTAGAAAGTGAGGCAGATGCAAAGTTGAAGAAGCAGCTCTCTGATGCTAAGTGCAAGGAGCTTAGTGGACATGACATCTTTGCACCCCCACCTGAAATTTTGCCAAGGCCAACAACTGTACGGGCATTGGCATTGAAGGACAATTTTGATATGGGAGAACCTGATACACGTAATGTAAGTACATGTTAAAACTTGTAACTTACTGAATTTTGTCACTGCATGAATAAATTGTGCTGTTGGGACTATGGTATAGATTTTCTTTTGAGATTTTCTGCAAAGGCTTGTGATTGTGGGCAGAACAGCAAATATATACATAAAATTGTTTTAAAAGTGAAAAGAAAGGGAAATAGCTTGAAAAACAAAACTTTGCCATATAGAGGTTAGGTTTAGATCACTTTTACAACTTATTGCTCATAAGATGGTTAGAAATCATTTGATCATGCTTTGCGAAAAAGGTTTATAGATATTCTAATTACATTTCTGTGCTTTAATTTCACTTATATAGGGGCTGGGAATTATAGCTTTCTATGTTCCTAGCTGAGGTTTGCCTTTTACAATTGTTAAGTACTCAAGTTTGCCATTTAGTGCCATATGCATCATTAATTAAATTTGAATATCCAACTGGTTGTTGAACTTGGACGTTGTTTTGCAGCCTGCTGGAGGTAGCATGTCAAGTGAGGAGGCTGCGCTTAAGACAGCAAAGAAAATTTATAACCAGAAATTTGCTGAGCTTTCAGGAAATGACATATTTAAGGGTGATGTTCCTCCAAGTTCTACTGAGAAACCACTCAGTGTGGCAAAACTGCGGGAGATGAGTGGCAGCAACATCTTTGCTGATGGGAAGGTAGAGGCACGAGACTACCTCGGTGGTGTACGCAAACCCCCTGGTGGAGAAAGCAGCATTGCTTTGGTTTAACATCTTAGTTCTAACTCTGTCATTTTGCTCGGCTGTGTCTGGTGTTTTCTGTTATCTTTAGTGGGGGTGTGATTATATTATTTGACCTTTTCATTGTGGGTTTTGGGAATTATGTTTTAGGTTTAACATGTCAACTTGAGCTATGGGCCTATGCTAATTGCTTTGTTTGTCCATAATCTTGTGTTTCTCTGTCCTGTCTTAGTGAAGGTCTTGGGCTGTTCAGATTTAATTTTATTTTTTAGTGCTACATTGATTATCATTATATCGTTTGTGTGAGTTCTTTAATTGACCTACGTACTTGGATTTATTTTGGTATGCTCTTGATTGAACTTCCGTATCAATGAATTGACCAACAAAACATCCTAGTTTCAAATGTGAGGGTCGGTTTTTTTCTGGGGACAGTGTCTTGGAAGAGCTATGGAGTTATATTGGCTCTTACGATTGTCCCAATTCTCGGGCGAAACTGGCATAGCTGTTCAGTATTCTAATATGGCTATGGCTCTATGTACGTGTGTGTGTGTGTGTGTATATATATGTTTCTGGAATAGAAAACGTTAGCAGTCATTTCATTCCTATCCTTTAACCGAGATAGAAAGAATGGGAGATAGTAGGTGGCTTGGTGAGAGTGGTGACTGGACCTGAGTGCCCATATCATTGTCTGACAATCAGCCGTTGGTTTGGCAAGTGTAATTTGTCATTTAAGGAGTGCATGAGAATGGTTTTTCTGTTCCTTTCTCTTTTTGGGCATGCATTAGCATGACAAGGGCCGCGTTTTTTGTCAATATTTTCTTCTTGGTTACCGCCACCCTGTTTACGTGGTTTTGGGCAAATGCATGGTACAAGCCAGTGGCAGAAGGGCGAACAATTTTTCAGTAACAGACTGCAAGTCTTTAATTTGGTTACTGCTCTTTTGCCTTTTCCCTTTTTTTTTTTTTTATAATGAAGTTAAAAAATAACAAGTTAAACCATAGGTTATTAAAACCGGTCCAAAGTGGCAGTTGAACCGGTGATCCGGTCACAGGATTGGTGCGTCTTCTATGTTTGATCGTGTAAGCTGTTAGCAAATGACCTGATCAAATTCGGTCAAATTTGCGGGTTTTTTTTATTAATTTGTTATGGATCCAAACGTTTAAATCGGCTCATATTAATTATTTTAAATTAAAATTACTTAAATGTCATTAATAGAATTGAAGTAAATTCATATTAAAAAATTATATTAAATTAAAGTCACTTAAATATTATTAATAAGATTTAAGCCTTGATCTCCGTAAAACAAAAGTTTTTAACCATCAAGTCAAATATTACATTTTAAAGCATTTTATTATTTACATGTATAAGTAAATATGATATATTAAAATATATTTAAACAAAAAATTAAATATGTGATTTAACTATTAAAATAATAGAACCGTCCCCTTTAGTGATCCGATACTCTCTTTGGATAACTTGCTTATCGGGTTTTGATAACCATAAACTAATTGATTAAAAAAAATAAACAAATAATTAAAATATAATATCAATTATTTGTTTAAAATACAATAAATTTTATTTGTTTTTTGCATTGTTTTTATTTTTATATTTTGAAAACAAAAGAGCAAATAACAAAATCACTAATGACACGGAGCGAAACGATTGCTGCAACTTAACATTTCAATCCAATGCCTGGTTTTGCGTTTGTATCTGTAGCTTTTTGCTTCTGACTCGATAGCTTTCGCTCCTCAATTTTCCATAATGAAAGAAAATCCAAAAGCTTGATTTGGTTTTTGACGAGATAGTCGTGGCCCAGTATCCGCATCTGCTTAAAGATAATCCCACTGCCTTAACGTTTTCGAGAAACAAAGTATATGTTTTCCCCATTTCGTGAAAAAAGGTGCAGTGTGTGAAAGAAAGTAGCTGAATCACTGAATGTTGTTGGTATCTGGCCTTTTAGTCCGGGTATTGCTATGCTTAAACAGTAACATTGGAAACTTGGACGCAGCTCTCAACTGTGACATGGACTGTGTTAGTATTTTCTTGGGCATCAAGAGATATTCACTCTCTTTTTGGCTCATTCATCAACTTAACATACTACACTATTTTACTCTCTTTTATCTTTTCTCTTAATTAGAATCGTTCTGGGTTGTTAGTTATATGGCGGGATTAGCTTCACCGTAGATATCCAAGGTGTAACCTTTATGCTTGAAGCATCTCTATTCCTTAGCCATTGGATTTTGCAACAGCAGAGAATGTCGTAAAATTTCATCGGATCCAAAGGCCGCAAAATTGTTTATTCCTTGTTTTCACCCATGAAACTAAATATAAAAATTTAGGTCAAGTAAGCAACTACTGAGAGAGAAACAAGCAGCTTTTATTGCTGAAGAGGTTAGCATTCTGTTTTGGCTATCTAGATAATTATAACTACGAAAAAAAAAAAAGAAAAAGCAACCTATTTTTTATGACAACTAACATCATCTCAACAAAAGAATAAAGAAAAATAAAAAAGCTCGAATTTAACGTTTCCTAGTAAGATCCTCTCTCTTTCTCTCTCTTTCTGTGCTTTTTTATTTTCACACTGTGTAGTGCCGGCTCACTTCGCTGCCATGGCGTGAAATTAAACCATTGCCTGTCCGTACACCATCCTTTTTTGTAACCGTCAAGATACAGAAAATCCCATCCTTTTTTTTTTCTTTAAAGAAAAACCCCAAAACCAATATCACCAAAGAGCAATCTTCAACTGAAAAGGAAACGTTTTTTAATTTCCATTGTGAGCTTTCTGTATTCTTTCTCTTTATCGACTTTGTTTTGGGTTTTGGGTTTTAACATTGGTTTTGTGTTTTCTTATAAAAATATTCTCTTTGTATCTATAAAGCTTTGTTTTTTATTTTTTTTATAGTTTTTCGTGAGGATGTTTAAACTGGGTGAGAAGAAGGAGAAGATGATGATGATAAGGGACATGAAGAGAAATAGTGAGCTTGAAACTTTATTGAATGAGATCCCTCAAGCTACTGCGTTTCTCAATCTTCAACACCATTCACAAATAAGCAGAGTTTCTCCTTCTCCTTCAAGCTCTTTCTCTAATGGGTTTTCTTCTCCTGAAGAAAGTTCACCGTTTGAAGAACAACAGCACCAACAACAACACAAGTTTCATCTTAATGGACTCTGGTTGGATTCTAAATCATTACCTGATTCTCATTATAGAAATAAGAATGTCAATGAAAAAAAGTTGGTCGATGATGGTCTTGGTTTGTGTGAGAATCTACATCAAATGCATATTAGAGATGAAGAAAGAGATAGAGATATTTCTGGTCAAATGAGGAGATTTGAGAGGGACCCAGACGATTTTGGCTTTAGTTTTGGTGATGTTTCTTCTTATAATGTGGAAAAATATGGTTCATATGAAGGTTGTAACAAAGAGTTTCAATCTTCTCCACAACAGGTTTCTTTGTGTTTTGATGGCGATGACCTCAGGTCCACATTGCTTGGTTTGCAGGGTGGATATGAAAAGGATGATTCAATGGGGTCTTACACTAGTAGTTACAATCAGTCGAATGGTTTGTCTTCAAAATCTCGTTGGCAAAATAACCCAAGAAACTATCTTTTGGAGCAGAGAGTCGACCAGGCTAGGAGTATGGATAATAGGGGAATTCTACTACAGAATGCTTTTAGTACTAGGCCCTGCCTTGATAATCCTTTTGTTTGCTCACAGCAATGTGGAATGGATGGTAACGTAGTTAGAGCTGCCGTTGATTCTTTGAGTTCTCCCAGGTTCTTGCACAGTAAGATTCCTCTTGAAGAGAATGTAGAGGATAGTCTCATCATTCAAGGAAAGGATATGAAGTATGGTATTACGAACAAGGTACATGATTCATTTAAGTGTCATAAGAAAAAGTCTCTCAAAGAGATTGCAATGCAAAACCTCCAAGAGAAAAGCTCTAAGCTTGGTAAAATTCATGGAGAAAATGTGACATTGATGTCAAGTCCGTATTCCTTGGCTGAGTTTCAAGGTTGTGTATTTTACATGGCTAAGGACCAGAATGGTTGTCGGTTCTTACAAAGGATATTTGATGAAGGAAGCTGCTTAGATGTGCAAATAATATTCAATGAGATTAATGATAACATTGTTGAACTTATGATGGATCCCTTTGGAAACTACCTTGTGCAAAAGATGCTTGATGTATGTACTGAAGAACAAAGACTGCAGATTGTGCTCATGGTGACCAAAGAAGCAGGGCAGCTTGTGAGGATTTCCTTAAACACATATGGGTAATTGCTTCATTTATCATTTAATTCTTCTTTCTCATTTACTATATTTGTTGCTAAGTGAATTTAATTCTATATTACAGTACACGTGTGGTACAGAAGCTGATTGAGACTCTCAAATCCAGACAACAGATTTCTCTTGTTAAATCTGCTCTTAAACCTGGAATTCTTGATCTTATCAAAGATCTCAATGGAAATCATGTGCTGCAGCGCTGCTTGCAATGCCTTGACAATGAAGATAATAAGGTATAATGATGAGGGTGAATTAACTTCTGAGGTTCTATACTTGTTCCCACAAATAGGCCTACTCATGCACATCCTATGTTTTTTAATATTATTGGGTTACTTAGAATCATAGTTTTCTCTAACATGAAGCATTTTTGTGTGTAATTTACTAATATCTGTTAAATAAGTGAAGTTCATTTTATAATACCATCATCAGTTAGTTTTTGTTGATAACTCAATTTTCAACTCTCAAAAATGCATATTTTGCATTCTATAATTTACATCTATCCCAACATAAATCTAATGCATTGCATTTCATGATGTTTGCTTCTCCATTTTTTTCTTTGAGTAGTATGTTGTAATAAATCAACAGGAACTGGTTTAAAAAATTTTGGCCAGCAACTACAGTCTCATTTCATCATGTCAACCTACTGCAGGGGATATCTCTAGTTTGTTATTTGGACAGATTTCATTTCTGTTTTATATACCAAGTTAGTAATTTCATTTCCAGCTGCAGTTTTTAAGAATCAAACTTGATGCCTTATGGAGTAATAATGCATTTTCGTTGGTTTGATTGTGCTTGAATGCATCAGTTGTGTGTTGTCTCTTGATCTTCATATGTCTTGTTTCCATCAGATTTCATCTTGACAAGGGTTTCTCAGGTCTTCTAAAGAAAATAAGATAGTTATCTTGGAGGTCTTTATCCTATGGCCTATGCACTTAATTTTGTCTCTGGTTGGTAACAATTGAGGGCATACATTGGTTTGATGCAATACATGATCTGAAGATTAGAGGCCACAACAATTTTTCTCATTTGTTCGAACGTATTTCTCCTCTTGGTCAGCGCAGGGTAGCTTTTGTGTGTGTTTGTTTCGAGACATTGTAGTTAAATTTATCTCGTTGTCGGGTAGGTGGGCCTTGTAAACAGGTAGTAACACACGGTATTAGCATAATGCCTGGTGCATCACAAGCAACTGGCACAAATGCAAGGAGACAGTTTGAAGGAATCCATTCCATTTTTCTGGATATTTATTAATAGGAACATTGATTCTATGGTATGAACCAACCTATAACAGGCAGTAATAGGATGTAAGATTCAGAATAATTAAAGCAACAAGTAATTTTGAGGATCACTTAGTCAGTTGGGAGAACCTCTATTGGCTTGCAATTTTGCATAATCGGTCAGGCGCTCTTATGTTGAGTCATGAACTCAGATCCAATGTCTACTTCGTCTTCCCCTTTTATTTTCTATGATGTTGATCTCAATCTAGTATGTGGCTTTGATTCACCTCAATAATAAGGTTTGATTAAAATGGCTCGCAGTAACCTGATTTATTGTGAGCTCTCTGATAGTTTTATCCTTATCTTCTAATGTGCCATTCCTATGTAGAATTCTGCCAGAAGTATACATCTTATTCAAACTGTAGTTTGCAAGCTTTGGTGCATTTCCTGTGTTAAGAAATTCTGTCTCTACTTTGGTGCCATGCATTTTCATATGACCTAATATATACATTTTTAGTCAAGCTTGATTCTTAAACTTTTTCGGTCCTTTGTTTCTGTTAATTACCAATGCAGATTATTTTTGATGCTGCTGCAAAATTTTGCGTAGATATTGCTACTCATCGTCATGGATGCTGTGTGTTGCAACGCTGCATTGCTCATTCCAATGGGCAGCATCGAGATAAGCTAATTACCCAAATTTCCAGAAATGGGCTTCTTCTGGCTCAAGATCCTTTTGGGTAATAAGCTATCATTGTTTCTTTCTTTTCTTCTTAGTTTGCTGACAAATAAGATTCTCTTATTGCTGGTTCTGGTGACTAATTTAGCTTATAAATTTACTTCAATCAAGCTCAATGAGTAAACTTGGGTCAAGCTTAATGAAAAATCAGTCTACTTAGGTTTATATGGTTGTCATGCTAATGAATTTACCATCATAAAAAAACCAGTTGCTTTACTATGTCATTATATAATGTTTTATCATCAAAAGCTAGTACTCCAATCTCATGTAAAATTCATGTATGCAAAATTGTTGGCTTTTTATAGCAGTCAATAATCTCTCTAAATTTCTACTCCTGGATAGAATAAAAATCTTTCTTCATAGAACGGGGAGATGATTCACATCTTTCCCTAGAGTGATGGGTACATCCTTTGGGCTCGGATGGTCTATTCAGATCAGGTTTCTGAGAGTCATAGATCCATTTAATGAACATAATACTTCAGCCATTTCTGTTCTTTCTTCATCATGTCAGGTAAGCATGGTATACATGTACTCACTTTGTATTGAGGATACATATGACAAGCTAACCTCTTGAATTCAAAGTGATGCCTGATTCATGTTTCAAAAACTTATAGGTAATTACATGATATTTACATCAGATTTATCTAATATTGATGAATATGTTAGGTCTGGAATTTTAGCATGCTTATAATTAGTTAGCTATGAATAAAAATGCAGTCTGTGCTTTATGGTTCAGATTTTGTGTCATATCTGAGCATATTATTTCATGACATGAGGCAGATTTTGCATTATCTACGATATGGTATTCCTTCATGTCATTGTTTGTCTTGTTTTCTGTAACATTCATATCAAGTACCTAAAAGGCAAAGTCCCTTCAATAAGAACTCTGCTACATAAGAAATAGACACTGTGAAACATATATGATCGCTTATCTCTAGTAAAATTAATTTAGCTGAATACATGAATGATTAAGGAGGATAATAGTTCTTTAACTTCATTTTCGCAGAAGTCTTTCCCATTTTGTTGTTTCATATCGTTCCCCCCCAACCCAAAACTGCTTTTTGATCATGGATTTATACTGTAATTCGTTTTGTTCTCTGGTTGGTAATCTTCTTTTTGCTTGTGAAACAGAAACTATGTTGTTCAATACATTATAGAGTTAAAGGTTCCCTCTGCCATTGGGAACTTGCTTTCTCAGTTCAAAGGGCACTATGTTCACCTCTCAATGCAGAAATTTAGCAGTCATGTGGTTGAAAAATGCCTCAAGCATTTTTCAGAAAGTCGGTCACAAATCATCCGTGAGTTAATCTCTGTTGGCCACTTTGAACATTTATTGCAAGATCCATTTGCCAACTATGTCATTCAATCTGCTTTAGCAGTAACCAAGGTATGGGAACTTGTCATTTCTTCTTTGCTTTAATAGTATTTGTTTAAATGTGAATGAAATCTCTCATGGTATTCCCTTTAGTCTCTTGTCTAAGTATGTAGCTCTATGTGAAGATGTGTGATTCTCATCATGTAAAACATTTTGTCTCAAGCAGGGTCCTCTTCATGCTTCTCTAGTTGAAGCTGTCAGACCCCACACGATCTTGCGAACGAGCCCATATTGCAAGAGAATTTTCTCACGGAACCTCCTTAGAAAATGATGGAGTCAATTTGCCAGTGTTGTTGTGCTTCCAAAGTTGCTAGCTGTTCATTACAAATAAGCAATTATGTCCTTGGATTTCTAGATATAGAATGTACATGGAATTCTGATGCTGCTGTCCTGATGGAAGGCTTACAGCTTCAGATGAGTGGATGACCTTCGTGACTCTCAAGGACGTAGAAGAAAATTTTGCTTCTAGTTGTTAATTATGTAGTAGCAACTTGTATTATTCTGTTGTCTTCTTGTTGTCTTGTCGATCCAAACTTGGGATGTATGATATTTTATTACGTTTAAGATTGTGAATTTCTGCGCAAAGCTGATGCCTGAATTTCTTTTTAGGTTGCATTTTTACTTCATTTTTGATAATGAAGGTACTTAAATAGCTTCTTTGTGGGAGCTTGACTGCATATAGATGTCAAAAGTACTTAGAACAAAAATTCTTTTGAGAAAACAGATATGCGGATATAAGATAAAATTTCTTTAGCACTGAGCATTTCGTAAGCCTTTTGAGGCTTTCACTAGGGGGCACCGACATGTTTGTGAAGGTTAAACTCTGATCGTTCATCACTAATTCAGATCAGCTAGCATCACATTTGTTGACTGAACATCACCTTATAATACCCATCAAGAGTTGACGTGATATATTTAATCAAATTATTAGGATCAAACTTTCATTTGCTAAAACTGTCATTTCTCACTTCTCCTATAAAAAGCTTTAAAGCTTCAATTTGATAAAAAAAAGCTAGAAACATCAGCTACTGTATATATGTGATGCTTCAATGCCATGGTGATTATGTCAAGCATCTAAATCACCAGCATTATTGCATGATGTAGGAATAAGAATAACTAATGCTGACCAATACCTGCTTCTGATTGATATATGACAGGATCAACAACCATACACAAAATTCTTTAAGCTTAAACATATGCCTGCATATAGTTTTAGGTTCACATAGATAAAAGCCTCAAATACCATAAGACAGACAGCACCACATAGAAAAACAGGATAACATCATACCAGGCAAGACCATAAAAGTTCGGTCCTAGGCAAAATACTCAACAGAAAATCATTCTCATATAACAGCTCAAGCCTCCACATGTCCTGCGAGTGCCAGAAGCATTTTTTCATAGTCTCCATGAGTGTCCTTGGCAATAGCACGATCTAGTGGGACACTGTTCCTTCGCTGGTACTCATCTGCTATGATCTTGAGATCAACCTCAGCCCTAGTGGTAACAACTCTTGTAAGAGCTCCTTCATCTGTTCCTCGTCTATTAATCGCCAGACGAAGAACCTTCTCAAAATACCTCTCAGGGCGGACCAAGCACTTCACTGTGGCCCTGAGTAGTGCAAGGAACTCATCCTTAGGGTCAGCCTTCAAGTCCTGCAATAGGAGAGTCAAGCCCAAAGAAACTCTATGAGAGGACAGGATATCTCAAGCATATGAAGAGCCAATTCTGGAGGCCATAACTAGCCTAAAGCCAAAAGCCTTGAAAAACCATATGGAAAGATAAAGTCCTCATTAGAGGCAGAAGGGGGCTGGGGGCACAGGAAGCACAATCTCAGTCAAACTTTGTATACCTTATTTATATCATTTCCATATTCATTCTTGTAGTGATTCAGAGTTGCATTGATCTGTGCCTTGCTTCTTGTAGCCAAAACCCTGATGAGATCGTCATCATTGTAAGCTTTGTTTGAAATTTTCTCATGGAGTAACTTGGCCTCTGATTTTGCCAGTGCCATGTTCACCTCATCTCCCTCGTATCGGTATGAGCACACAAGAGGTAGGAGAAGCTGGCAGGAATAAATACACATAACTAAGAAGTCATTTATGACAGAAAATAAACAAAAGGCTTCATTGACCCACTGATATAGTAATAAACAAGGAGAGAGTACAAATCTCCGCTGAGTGTTTTTATAAATAACTTTAAGCATTCCTCTAATCAATCCATAGTTGGGTTATGTATTATTTTCCCATTAAAGCTGCTTCTACTTGGTTGTGACATACCATGGACTGGAGGCCTGTTCTGACCCATGTAGGTATGGGGTTAAATAACAAACAACACATTCTTGTTGACAAACTTATTTTCGCTCAATGTTGTAAAGCAAGCAGTAACAATTTAACAGTGCATATATGCCAGCTCTTATTTCAAAAGTTTCCCCAGAGCCTTCTTCAGGTAAAAAGAAGAAACTGAAATTTTTATAGGCATAAGTGATGTTTGGTGAATGGAACAAAAAAAGTGTGATAACAATCTGTTGCACTTAAGCAAAATTTTTCCTGAAGAGATGTTTTATCACGATGCTAATGGTCTAATAGATGTACCTTTCGGAAGTCACCAGTTGTGTGATGAGCAACATCCTCTTCAAGTGATTTCTTATAACGAGCATGATAAGCCTGCCTTGCATGAAGTAGTTGGTTAGCAGACCTTGTGCAGGCTATTTCCATAAGGACCTGATTGCTTGAAGTCCATCTTTTGGTTGCTTCATTAGCCAAAAATGCATCACGTTCAGCAGGATCAAGAGTCCAAACCAGTACCACCCTCTGACAGATAAAAAATTTGGAAAGCAGACACATTATTCATCATTCCAGTCCAGGCAATAAAATAAGTATGTACAGTATTCTCTAACAGTGAATAAAGGAAGTGCTTTCACAAACCGACCTCAAAGTCATTTGAGAGTTCCTTGTCCAGTGCCTTGAGGAGATCTTCTCCATATGTTTCAGCATAAGTTTGTCTAATCAACTTCCTTTGCTCAGCATTTCTGTGACCCAATATAGCTATAATTAAGCCCTCATTAGTTCCCCATCCTGAAATAAACATCAATCAAAATAGCTTTTAATCAAGATATGGAGAAACTGATGCATGAAAAGACATCTAAATATTTATGATCAAAATAAAATGTGACAATCAAAACTACGCTCCATTACATTTGTTCGTTCGACAAGCTACTGTACAATGCGGTAGCCTTTATTAAAAATCTAACTTAGAGGCTCCAGGCAAAAATTCAAATTTTCAATGTGGTAGCTTCATATCAAAAGAACTTACTGATAAAGAGCTCCAAAAACCTATTTTTCACAGAAAAAATTCCATATTGACACCTAGATTACAAAATCAATATGAATATAATCCTGATCCAGTTTTTAACTCTTTTTCTGTTTGATCTTTGAAAGTCCAGGTGAACATTATCCATTAACAATGGCATGCATTTGTCTATTTTGTACATCAAAGGCTAATACCGGGTCCCATATACCAGAACAACTTCGTGGCGAACCATCAGATCATCAAGCTGATCTAAAAGTCAAGGAAAACAGAATTTTGAAGATCTACAAATAAGCCTCAACATAAACAAAAACAGATCAGCAGGCTTCAAAGATCAAGCAACTCGTTTCATCAATATCAAGCCATTATCATTTGATCATCACCATCGTTTTTAGCACAATCTTCACAGATCTTGGCAGATTATCCCGAGATCAACCTCGACAGACCCCCCACACCCCCCCCCCCCCCCCCCCCCCCCCCAACCAAAAAAACAAAAGAGTTTTTGGTGTAACAATGATAACCATCTTCACTTTCAAAATCAACGCAGGCAAAGGTTAATCGTTTTTTTTTTGAAAAGATCAAAGTCATTCTGTAGAGTTTGATCCGATATTGTATCGAGAAAGATCAAAGTCAATAGAGTTAGATCAATGTAAAGAAAACAATGAGTACGTAGGAGATAAAAACCCAAACGAAATGAATTGATAGAGGAGAGACCTGAAAAGGCTTTTCTTAGTTGTTCACAATCTTCAGTTACAGATGGCACTGTTGCGGGCACTGTAAGAGTCGCCATCGTTTTTTTCCCTTTCTTTCTCTGTTTCCTGTCTCCGTTCAGAATCGAAAACGAGAAGCTGGTAGTAGTGTGTTAAAGACAATGTACGTAGCTGTCGGGATATGCCGCGTCTATGCCACGTTAATAACCTCGACGAATGCAGAAGGCCACGTCAATACCTGCTAGTGAAGGTCATCGTCGGTTCAGGAAAGTAAAACCTGACCAATAATTTAGACCCAGGTGCATCGCAATAAGATTGCTGGAAAGATATTTGCGGGTAATAATGATGTGGTTGCTAATCACTCTGCTTCTGCTTTCTCCATAAAGAATGATTATAATTGATAAATGATAATGATAATGTAGACTAAACGTATAAATTTACGTTGTCAAGAAAGAGTAAAATTTGTACTGTTTAGATTAATCACTTCCTAAACAAAGTATTATACTTACTGTTCCTATGCTCACATTTTACTGTTCTCATAACAGTATCCTTTTTCTTTTCTTTGAGATATTTGCATATTGCAACGTCACATTCTCTGTTTCTCTTCCTTATTTGCATTCAATGGATCAAATCACCCATCAAGTTATTGTATTTATATATTTTATTTAATTTAATTCATGTACTCAAAATCAAGATAATTTAATTTTTTAATTTTAAAAATTACTTTACTTTAGTTTCTTTTCTAATAACATCTAATTTTATTGTTAAAAACAATGATGTTAATGTTAACGTTATAAATTTTGATTATGTGGCACTCATATGATGATGTGACATGTCACATGGCATTAATATGATTTGGTAATTCTGACGTGACATTGATATGTCATCATGTGGATGCCACGAGATAGATTAAAAAAGTTTCAAAAAAAATTGTGCTAAGTCATAAAGATGAAATTAAATAAAAATATATAGTACAAAGATTAAATTGAATAAAATTAAAATGTTAAGAAATTATTTTGAAAAAATATTTAAAAAATATAAAAATTTAAATAGATAATAGATATACTTATTAATAAGCTAAATATTTAAGTATAAAAGGTTTATGGTGTTAAAATATATAAATATTTTCTTATTTAATTATTTGATTTTATAATATGTACATTAATTTATCTTTTTTACAAAAATTAAATTTGAATTCTTCTTCTATAAAAAAATTTAAAAAAAAATTTCATATCTAAGGTCAAATTGCATTATGCTGAAATAAAATAATATGAAAAGATTAAATAAATTCTTTTTTTTCTATTTATAATAGTATAAAAATTTAAAATTTATTTTGCTTAATTTTTAACTTAAGTTGAATTCAAATTAACAAAATAAGTTGATTTAGTTACAATTTTCACAATTTACAAATATTCATTCTTTTAGAATTATTCAACTCTCACCCACTTTACCTTTCATCTAAATTTATTCAAAGTTTTTAATAAAAGGATTTTATTTAAATTTAAATATCACAATTAAATTCTGTTAAATTTAAATTTAAATTATTAATTTGAATTTACAAAAAAATTTGAAATACAAAATAAAATGGTATAAATATTTAAATTTATATTTAACTATATCAACCATAAATGCAATCTTTAATTTAGGAAATTTTAACCTAAAAAATAAAATCTGAAATATTAAACAAAATAAAAAAATAAAAAAATTAAAAGGTGGAGTAGCTGAGATTTTAGGTTGTAATAAAAGATTCTTCATGTCCAAATTAAGCAAGTAAGAATGAAGAACTATTTTTATAATCATCGTTAACTCTATATCTTCTTTCTTTATTTTTTTAAAAGAAAAAACTAAATCAATCTATTTTATTAATTTGAGTTCAACTCAAGTTAAAAACTAAGTCAAATAAATTTCAAAATTTGTTACTACTATAAATAAAAGAAAAAAAAATTATTTAGTCCTTTTTTGTTATTTTATTTCAACATTATATAAGTTATTCATTTAAATTTAACTTTAGGTATAATTTTTTTTAAATTTTTTACAGAAAGAGAAGTCAAACTTAATTTTTACAAAGAAGATAAATTAATTTACATATTTTACAATTAAATAATCAAGAAATATATATATATATATATTTAACACAATAAATCTTTTACATTGAAATATTTGATTTATTAATAAATATATTTATTATTTACTCAAAGATTTGTATTTTTTAAATACTTTTTTAATTTAGTTCCTATACTATATATTTTTGTTTAATTTTGTTTTTATGACGTGGTATATTTTTTTTTTGAAATTTTTTTATCTATCATGTGATTCTGATATGTCAGTATGTCAGTGTCACATTATCATATTAGTGTCATGTGACACTACCATATCATCACATTGATACCATGTCATCAAAATGCATCACATAATGTTGATGTCAACGTTGATATCATCTCTTTTAACAATAAAATTGAATGTTATTAAAAAAAATAAATTAAACTAATTTTTAAAATCAAAAAATTAAATTATTTTAATTTTAACTATAAAAATTAAATAAAATAAAATACATAAATATAAAAAATTAGTGAATATTTTCACGCTTTTCAATGAATTTGTGTAACAAACCAAACCCATTACATTAGGCTGAACATAGTATTATAATGAACGAATCAGGCACCGAACAGACTCCTTCGGTTTGGGTTTTCTTTGGGCCCATGACTAATTCTGTTGTAGGTCTTTACTTAAAAATTCTAAACTTGTCTCATATCCTATTGACGTCATCCAACCAATTGTACAAAGCTCTTATTGCTTATAAATTCAAAAACTATTTCATTTTTAATTTACGTGACTTCACTTAATTGTGTAACTTTTCGTTGTGCTGAAATCTTTTATGGGAAGTGATGAAAAGAGTTACGAGAAGAAGAAACAATTCACTTGCTTCAAGTTTATTTTAATTTTAATATTACTTATTACGAATACACATTTTTAATTCAAAAACACATTTATCAAATAGGGAATCTTCATCTATAAACTTAAAGTTTTATCTATCTCGAGATCTCTTACAGTTTTTGAAATTTTAATATAGTATTAACAGAAATATGAAGCTTAATTTTTTGTGGATGACGATGAAGCTTGAGTCATGTAAAGACTAATTCCGCGGTGATGGTCGGCGGTTTTGATTTGTACAATGTGCAAAACCGTCATTTTAAAGGAAAAAAAATTACTTGGCGAGAAAGTCAGAATCCCATGGGATTAGAACAATCTAGAATCAATGGGTCGATTGGTCAGAGAAGCAGCGCCTTGATAAACTCAATTAACGCTGGTATATTAGAAAACAGGAGCAGCAGAAAAGAAAAACAAGAGAAAAAACTGAGAGAAGTTGGAGAGGAGAGATGGGAATGAGAGGGGTCGAGTTTTTGTCAAACGAATACGGGTATGTAGTTCTTGTTCTTGTTCTCTATTGCTTTCTTAATTTCTGGATGGCAGGCCAAGTCGGGAAGGCTCGCAAGAGGTACAAGGTTGCGTACCCAACCCTCTACGCCGTCGAATCTGAGAACAAAGATGCCAAGCTCTTCAACTGTGTTCAGGTTTGGATGAATTTTGCTTTGTTATAATAATAGTAATAGTAATTAGAATAGTTTGAAACAGAATCGTTAATTATTGCAGAGAGGGCACCAGAACTCGCTGGAGATGATGCCGATGTTCTTCTTACTGATGGCGTTGGGAGGGATGGGCCATCCTTGCGTGTGCTCGGCGCTTGGTGTTGTTTACATCGTCACCCGTTATTTCTACTTCACTGGCTACGCCACCGGAGATCCCCAGAACCGTCTCAGTATTGGGTTGGGTTTCTTTTTCCCTTATTGTCATACTTGGATGATTGTTTTTCCACTGTTAATTGTTGCTAGTAACTGCTAACATCTATCTGCAGGAAATATGGGTTCTTGGCGTTGCTGGGGCTCGCGATTTGCACCATTTCATTTGGAGTAAATCTGCTTCGACGATGATTTCTGACTTCAGACTACTGCAATCTACTTTGCCATCTTTCTCTGCTTTTGCCTTTTGCTTTTAGTGTAGTTGACAGTGGCAATAAATTAGTATGGACTGATATTTGCTCAGTGTGATCAAGTTTATGTATTCAAACAGCCTTGTTATGTTCATGTCATCATAATACATTTTCAGCGGTTGCATAAATTTCTAATAATTCACTGTTTAAATGTGTAAGCTCAGTGATGATATTAGAACTTTTTATATAGTTTAAAGCATAAATCTTTATAAAACTGGTCAACCAGTTAGCCAGTTTCTAAACTTGTTTCCCGTGTTAGGAAGTCAAATTCAGATGCCTGGCATATAGCCTTGCTACATCGGATTAAACCAAGGTACAAAATATGATTGCAGACCATCGCAGTGGCACATATATAGGTTGCTGGTGAAAACTAAGGGTAATGAAATAGTAAAATTAGAGCACAGAATGAAACCAGGTCACAAGATGTATTTAACGCAACCAGCAAATAGGAAGCCAAAGAGATGAGTCAGGCTTCAGATTCACAAGCCCAGCTGTGCCAAACTCTTGAAACACCTCACTTTCAGCTTGGGTTTTTCACCAGAATTATTTTGGAGTCTGATTTTAGAATCTAAACATTGCACACTGAAAGTAATATCATTCCAGAAAAACATATAGATAAGTTTCTCACTGGCCTTTAACTGACGATTCCTTATAATTATTGGCTCATTGTAGCCAACATTCAGGAAGTTGAGGCTTCAGCTTCAAGACCAGGCACCTCCCCTAAGGTCAACATATGGAATTGCTCCAGGAAATCTGGTCGCGGAATTGATAGATTTTGAGAAAGTTGTTGCATGGTTGGCCGCGATTCTGGTTTGCTATGTAAGCACAAGAAAACTGCCTTGATGAGAAAGACAATATTTGCCACCATTTGATCTGCTGGAGGTGAGATTCGCTGGTCCAGGAGATCCTTAAATAGCAAATGATGGTAAGTTGAGGATGATAGAGATGAAATTAGATCACCTGGATATCTTCCCATTATTATTTCTAGTGCCACCACTTCGAGGCTATAAACATCACATTTTTCATTCACTGCCATTGTATATGCAAGCTCTTTAAAGAAAGAGATGATCATTGATTGCTGGTGTCATGTATATTTTCTAAGGATAGGCAAAACTAATTTTTAAACTCATAGTTGTAATAACATTCTTGTTGATAAATTTAATTTTATTCACAGTCAAGTTGAAAGAATACAACCTAACGTCCCAAACTCAACTACCTCAACTGGGCACCAAGAATAACTACATGCTGCTCCTGTTCAGAAGAATATGCTAATCTTCAACTTCAGCTAGCGAATTCACGTCTATAGCTTCAACTATGGAATAGGGTACTGAAAATAGCTGAGAAAATTTGGAAATTCCAAGGGCTCCGTGGATCAGCAGTTCCTTGTAAATTCTAGAGCCCCAGCAGTCCCTAATTTTCCTGCTAAAAAAAAGTAGCCAGGGAACTCGAACAGTCAAATTATGTCATTTTTATCAACACAAATTACTAACTTATTGTATCAGCTTCAGTTATGTGCCTCTAGATTATAAAGCAGAGAAATCTACAAGAAAAAACAAGATGATAATGGAATGTTAAGCTGATAGCAACATTCCATAAGACAAAGTCTTAAAACTAATGTCGTGAATAAGTATGGTAAGGTCGCAGAATTTGGAAATTGGGTGGAAGGTGCAGACTAGGAGACAATTATTTGATTGGGAGGTTGAACAGTGGACGCATCTGCAAGATATGTTTCAAGAACAGTAACTTAGCAGGGATTTCAAGAATGAGGTGATTTGGAGAAGGGAGCCTAGTGGAAAATATACATCTAAATTTTTTCGTAAGTATGCTTTGTCTTCCACAGATTCTACTTATGGGATTTGAAAACTTGTGTGGGCAAAATTAGCTCCATTGAGAGTGGAGGTTTTTGTATGGCAAATGCTTTAGGATAAGATAGAGGTAAAGGAGGAGTTAGTCAAAAGAGGGATTCAATTGAATAGTTCTTTACTTTGTGTCTTGTGTAATTTGGATCAGGAAACTTACAATCATCTTTTTGTTGAATGTATGGAGACTTAGAAAATATGGATGGGTTGGTGTAAGAATTGGGGTGTTACATGGACTTCTCTGAGAACGAATAAAGACTTCTTCGAAGCATGGAATGGGTTCCAACCTGGGGACTTTGATAACAGAATATGGAAGATGGCCTACTTTGCTATAGTGTGGTTTATTTGAAAATTTAGAAATGAATGTACCTTTAATGATAAAGAATGGGATGCAGAACAATGTCTCAAATTGGTCAAGGTTAAGGTGGCAGCTGGGGCCAATGCCAAATGGCCAAGGGACTTTTTGTCAGTATTATATATTTATAGACAACCTCCAATCCAAAGTTTGAATGGGAAATCAATGTTGGGGAAGAAACAAATTAAGTGGGAGATGCCGAAACTAAGCCAAATGAAATTTAACGTGGATAGAGTAGAAAGAGGAAGCCCAAGTCCAACTGGAATTGGAGGCATTCTCAGAGATTCTAATGGTGTGGTAAAAGCGATATTCTCAAAGCCAATAAGATTAGCTGACACTAACCTTGTGGAGATCTTAGCTGTGAGGGAAGCGTTTATGATCTTTTTTACTTTTAGGTGGAAAAATGACAATTCACTATGCATTGAAAGCGATCCAAGCAATGCGGTTAGATGAACTAAGCAACCAGATATGGCTCCGTGGAGAATGAGGAAGTGGCTGATTCAAATGGAAAGGATGAAGGAGGAATTAAATGGTTGGACGATTAGACATATCATGCGTGAGGCAAATGAAAGAGTTGATAATCTGGCTAAGCAAGGTGTGCAACTTCAGTTTGATATTATTCGAATATTTTAATATGTTTGGTTTTGTTTATTGTTGATTTTTGTGGATTCTAGATGAGAACTGGTAGAAAAGAGCTAGGTTATAGGTGTAGAAGGTCTTATAATTTTAGATCCCTTAGTGTTCGTTTAATGTGCCTAGACTATTATGTGCTTAGTTGATTTGGTTCAAAAGGGTTTTGAATGGCTTTACGAATGTATAGGATTTCGAGGTTATGACGTTAAGGAATGCTGGTTGATGCCCCAATGATGTTTATTGAGATGTGGACTATTTTCTTTCGATTTTTCTTGTAAGTGAAGGGAAGTTTGTGAGGGTGTAGTGGATTTATCCAGTAAGGGTATTGCTCCCATTATCTTTTGGGTTTTAATTTTGTTGCAGATGTACCCTTGTAAAGGAATGGTTTATTCCTGGTTATTTATGAAAGTTCACTTATGCTTTTTGAAAAAAAAAACGTCTAAAACTAATGTTTTCTGCCAACAGAAACCAGAACATAGCTAGCCATGCGCCTTAGCATTACAATTTGCAACTTAAAATGAAGATAGGGAAAGCCACCAACACCGCCCTTGTAGGGAGAAAAATGAAACAGGAGAAAGAAGCAAAAAATGAGAATTGACCTGGGGCTAAATATCCCGAGGTGCCAGTAAAATAAGTCTAGTTGGATGAGTCAAGTTTTAGAAGCATGACAGTGCCAAAGTCAGAGATGTGAGCCTCGTATTCCAAGTCCAATAGAACATTTTTGCTTGATATGTTCCGATGGACTATCGGAGCAGAGCAATCATGATGCATGTAGGATACGGCATATGACACACCTTTTATAACATTTATCCTTTTGATCCAATCAAACTTCATTGCTTTTTCCTCACTGTTTAGCAACATTGCCAAGCTCTTATCTTCAAAGAACTTATAAGCCAAAAAACAGTATTGTAGATGCTAACAAAAACCATAAAGCTTCACAATGTTGCGATGTCGTATCTCAATTAACATGTGAACCTCACTTGTAAAAGCTTTTAGAATGGTCATCCTAGTTTCTGGTGTCGTGTGGAGTTTCTTAATGGCAAAGACTTGACTTGTTGGCAGCTCAACTTTGTATACACTTCCAAATCCTCCTACTCCAATACAATGTTTTGAGTCAAATCCTTCAGTTGCTTTAAAGATATTGGAATGCTCCAATTTTCCATTGTAGCTCTATATTGTGATTTGCTTTTCTTTTGATTCAGTTGCTTTGTCCCTAGATCTTTTCCAAAGAAATAACGATATTCCAACTATGATTAAAAAAAGAGCTAGACTGCCAAAGAGGAGAACTAAGATCAATAGGACTTTGTTTCCCTTTCTTCCTCGAGGATTTTGGCGTGTCAACGGGCAAGGGTTCAAACCAAGGGAATTTCCACACAAGTCTTTGTTATTTCTCAATGATTCAAATGGAGTCTCGCTAAAGGCTTTAGAATTTGGAAGATGACCTTCAAACTGATTATAGGATATATTAACAGATGTTAAACTCAACATGTTGTCAAAAGTAGATGGAATAAAGGAAAAAATTCTATTGTGGGAAAGATTTAATGTCTCCAATCATTGCAGTTGTGCAAGTTGATACGGTAGCTTTCTTGCCAAAATGTTATTACTAAGATCAAGAATTTGGAAGAATTACAATTTCCCAATCTCAGAGGGGATATCTTCATTAAATTTTTTCTTACTTAAATTCAAGTAAATTAGATTCGAGCACTGTCCTAGTGATTGGGAATTGAAGCACTCATATCGTTTGTTGCGAGGCTAAGGCCTTACAAATCAGATAACATCTGAATTTCTAGGGGAATGCTACTTGACAACAAGTTATCTTTAAGCAAAAGGATGGTCAATGATGTCAACCTTCCAAGTTCCATTGGAATCTCCCTTGTTAGATGATTTAAGGAGAGGTCAAGTATTTGTAGCTGACGTGCTTCCTTAAAGTTAGGTGGTATTTGGCCACAGATGTTATTATTGGAAGATTTCAAGCTTGTCAAATTGTGGCATTGTCCCCAGTTGTTAGATAGCTCTCAAACAATTGGTTATAACTTAAATCAATGTAATTCTTATTAAGCTGGTGCAATATTTCAATATCTTTGATATGAGGCCTAAAAAATGATTGTTTTTTACAGCGAGTATCTCAAGCAATCCACTAAGGCATATGTTTTTTGATAAATTTCTAGTCAATTCATTCCTAGCTAATTGAAAACTTTTGAAATGAGTAATGTTGTTTATTCTTGAAAAAATCAAACTAGAAAGCTTGTTCATAAAAAGGTGAAGTCGGTCTATGTTGCTTAAGTTTCCTATGAAATCAAGAATTTTACCAGTGAAACAATTATTCCACAGTTGAAGTTGATGGAGAGATCTAAGTATTCCTAACTCTACGGGAATGGGACCAACAAGTTTGTTGTTAAAGAGGTAAAGAAATGATAACTTGATCATGTTACTTATGGAAGAAGGGATGGTACTAGTAAAATGGTTTTTTGCTAAATCAAGCAAGTCAAGAGATCTTAGCATCCCTAATTCTTTAAGTATGGAGCCAGAGGGTTCATTGTCATCGAGATAGAGATTAACCAAGTTGCTCAAATTCCCTATAAAAAAAGGATATTACCTGTGAGTTTGTTTTCATGTAAAATGAGTTGAGAAAGTGATCTCAATTTCTATTAGGATTTTGAGATCAAATTGAAGAAACTTTTGCTATTATTTTGTTGTGATTGACAACACGTGAAGAACATGGCTCGAGAAGCAGCCATGCTATTGATAATGTTAGACTACTTTTTTTTTTTTTGTATTGGCTTATCAAGCTAGCCTAGCTTATATATGAGCTGTGATTGGTTAAATATAGGTGTTGCTTCATCTTTTTGTTCTATGTATGTAAAAACCAAGTTGTAATATATATGAAAAATGATAATGAAGATGGTGTTGTTTGCCTTTATTTTGTTCCTTTTTCTTGTCTAGCAACTCTCTCTGTATAACTCTCAAGTTTTATAAAACTCTATATGGTATCAGAGCTTCTTTAAGTTCTTAAGCAACTAGTTAAGCTTTTTCTCCCCACTCATAAGTCATAAAGAAAACAAAACAACCTTCCCTCATCATAACAATGGCTTTAAATGGTAGTACTTCATCTCTCTTACCACCAGTCTTCAATGGCAAAAATTATGCTATTTGGGTTACTAAAATGAAAGCTTTCCTTAGAGCGTTTGACCTTTGAGAGGTGGTTGAAAGAAGATGAGAGCCGTTTGAGCTGAGAGCCAACTCCACCATAAATCAAATGAGACAGCACAATGAATAAGTGGCCAAAAAATACAAGGTTTTGTCATACATTCACAATGTTGTGACAAATATAATATTTACAAGAATCATGACTTGTGAAATAGTTAAGGAAGCTTGGGACAAGCTTAAAGAGGAGTTCCAAAAGTCTGACAGAACTAGGAAGATACAAGTTTTGAACTTAATGAGATAGTTTGAAGTGTTGAAAATGAAAGAAGATGAAGTTATGGAAAGACTATGTTGACAAGCTAATGAAGATAGTCAATCAAGTTAGACTTCTAGGAGCTAAGCTCTCTGATGCAAAGATTATGGAAAAAGTGTTTATAAGTATTCTTGAGAGATTTAAATAAAAAATCTCAGCTCTTGAGGAATCAAAAGACCTCACTACAATGTCTGTTCAAGAGCTTGTCAATGCTCTCCAAGCTTGAGAACAAATAAGAACCATTAGAGTTGAAGTGAGTAGTGATATGAGGAATGATATTGCTTTGGTGGCAAAGCATAAATAAGGTGCTAGCTTAAGAACAAAGAAAACAGAAATGGATAAAAAAGAGAGAAACAAAAAATTCGGTGATGGCAAACGATAAAAAGTCAAGTTTCCTCTCTGTCCATATTGCAAAAAAAGGAACAATTCTAAACTATTATGCTGGGTTAAACCAAACGTGAAATGCTGGTCTTGTAACTAACCTGGCCATATTGAAAAAATATGTAAGGTTGAGATTTATCCAGTTGATGAGAAAGTTGGAATTATGGAGCATAAGGAGGCTGAAAATGAAGTCTTGTTCATGGCCAAAAATCCAAAACTTTCAAGTAAGAAAGACACCTGGTATATAGATAGCGGTTATTCGAACCACATCACAAAAGATTACAATCTTTTCCTAGAGTTAAATAGAGGCTTCAGATCACAGGTGGAGATTGGTAATGGAGTTTTCTTAAAGATTTTTGGCATTGGGATAGTTGGCATTAAATCTCCTTCAAGTATTAAAACTTTATCTAATGTTCATTTTTCACTTGAAGTTAGTTATAATTTGTTAAGTATGGGTCAACTATTAGAACAAGACTATGCTCTTTTGTTTAAAGATAGGCAATGCTCAATTCATGATTCATTAGGAAAGAAATTGCTTAGTGTTGCTATGGAAAATAAATGTTTTCCATTAAATTGGAAGAATTTGAGAAATCAAGCCCATCATTGTTTGTCTGATAAAGCTAAACTGTGGCACAAGAGACTTGCGCATGTCAATTATGACTCTTTAAAACATATGGCAGCATCTAATTTAGTTGAAGGTCTCCCAAACTTAACTCAACTTGATGAATTATGTGACACCTGCCAATTTGGAAAGCAGATAAGGAAGCCATTCCCTAAACAAGCAAAGTGGAGAGCCACACAAAAGCTAAAGCTCGTTCATGTAGATATTGAAAGATCTATGAGAACACCTTCACTCAATGAAAGCAGATTTTATCTCCTGTTTATTGATGATTTGTCCAGGTATAATTGGGTTTACTTTCTCAAGCAAAAATCAGAAGCCTTTAGTAGCTTTGCCAAATTTAGGGCCATGGTAGAAAATTAACCAAGCTTGACAATCAAGGTGCTTAAGAGTGATAATGGTACTGAATATACTACTCTCAAGTTTGAGAGATACTTGGCTGAATTAGGCATTAAGCACCAACTCACTGTGTCTTATAGCCCACAACAGAATGGTGTTTCGGAAAGGAAAAACAGAATTTTGATGAAAATGGCTCGTTGTCTTCTATTTAAAAAGAAATTACTCAAAAGTTTTTGGGCTGAGGCTGTCAATACAGTCAATAATTTGCTAAATATTGCTCTAACCAAAGCTCTTGAAAGTAAAACTCCTCATGAAGTCTATTATGGTTCTAAACCTTCAGTTTCACATTTAAAAGTTTTTGGTTGTATTGTTTTTGCTAAGATTCTAGAAGCAAAAGGGACCAAGCTGGATGAAAAGTCAAGAGTAGCCATTTACCTGGGATGTAGTGATGTGAGCAAAGGCTACAGACTTCTTGATGTGTTTACTAACAAAGTCTTTGTCAATAGAGATGTGGAATTTGAAGAAACTAAATAATGGAATTGGACAAAAAAGGTAGTTGAAGCCTCTGAAAATACTCAAATATGTTTTGACAAAGAACCTGTTGAAATTGAAGATGATGATGTTAATGATCCTCCAATAAGAGGAACCAAGAGCTTGCAAGATGTTTATAATAGATACAATATTGCTGTGGCAAAGCTAGCAATGTTTAATGGAGCTTTTAACTCTAAGAGCTGGAAGCAAGCTATGTTAAAGGAAGTTGAAATGATTAGGAAAAATAATACATGGGAGCTTGTACCAAGGCCTGCAAACCAAAAAGTAATAAGAGTTAAATGGGTATACAGAACTAAATTAAATCCTGATGGTTCTATCAATAAATTGAAGGTACAATTAGTGGCAAAAGGGTTCACTCAAATCTACGGCATTGACTATATTGAGACTTTTGCTCCCGTGGCAAGACATGATACTATAAGGATGTTAGCAGCATTAGCGGCTAGAGAAGAATGGCAATTGTGGCATTTGGATGTTAAATCTACCTTCCTTAATGGTTTATTGGAGGAAGATATTTTTGTGGAGCAACATGAAGGATTCATTGTGCTTGATATGGAAGACAAAGTGTGCAAATTAAAAAAGGCACTATATGGGCTTAAACAAGCCCCCCGTGCATGGTGTGGAAGGATTGATGCTTATTTTGTGGTAAAGGGTTTGTTCGAAGTGAAAATGAAGCAACCTTTTATGTTAAAAATCCTGGAACCAAGTCCCAAGTTGTCATCTCCATTTATATTGATGACTTATTACTTATTGGTCCAAGTAAGTCCTTGTTAAATGAATTTAAGCTGCAAATTATGAAGGAGTTTGAAATGACTGACTTGGGTTTGATGTCTTATGCTCTTTGGTTGGAGATTATTCAAAAGGATGATCAAATCCTCATTCATCAAAGAAAATATGTTGTTGGGTTGCTCAAGAAATTTAAAATGGAGCATTGCAAAGCTACTGCTACACCATTGCAAGCTAACTTAAAACTGTCCAAGCATGATGAATCTGACTCTGTTGATGTTACATATTATAGGAGTCTTGTTTGCAGTTTATTGTACTTGATTGCATTCATACTTGACCTCATGTACTCCACTAGCTTGCTCTCAAGGTTTATGCAACAACCAACGTCCACTCACTTGACTACAGCTAAGTGGATCTTAAGGTACTTGAAGGGTAGCCTTGATTATGGAGTTGTTTACTATAAAAATTCAAGTTCACATCTTAGAGGTTACACAAATAGTGATTGAGCAGGCAGTTATGATGATTCAAAAAGTACATCTGGGTTTGTTTTTTCATTTGGAAGTGGGGCATTCTATTGGAATTCAAAAAAAATAGAGGTGGTGGCACAATCATTGGCTAAAGCTGAATATATCTCAGTTGCAACAACCTCAAACCAAGTGATTTGGTTGAGAAAAATACTTTTGGATTTGGAGAAGCTTCATGACAATCCCACGGTTCTTTGGGTTGATAACCAATCTGCTATCTCAATGGCAAAAAATCCCATCCAACATGGACGTACAAAGCACATTAGAGTGAAGTACCATTCAATTCGTGAAGCTATCAGGAGAAATGAAATAAAAGTTTGTTATTGCTGCTCTGAAGAACAAATTGCAGACATCATGACCAAGAGTCTACTAGCAGAGAAGTTTTTGAAGTTAAGAGCAAAATTGGGTGTCTTCAAACTTGATCTCAAGGAGGTGTGTTAGGATTTTGAGATCGGATTGAAGAAACTTTTGCCATCATTTTGTTGTGAATGACAACACATGAAAAACATGGCTTGAGGAGCAATCATGCTATTGATAGTGCCAGACTATCTTTTGCTCTTTTTTGTACTGACTTATCAAGCCGACCTAACTTATATGTGAGCTGCGATTGGCTTAAATATAGGTGTTGCTTCATATTTTTGTTCTATATATGTAAAAACCAAGTTGAAATATATATGAAAAATGACAATGAAACGGTGTTCTTCACCTCTGTTTTGTTCCTCTCTCTAAATAACTCTCAAGTTTTATAAAACTCTACAACTTCCTTATTTCATGGGGGATGGTGCCATTTGTATTGTTATGATCCGAGGAAATGTGGCCAAGACTTGACAAGAAGCTTAGTTTTGATGGAATACTTCCAGAAAAACCATTGTAAGCCAAATCAAGGAAGGAGTTTGGAAAGATTACCAATATATGAGGGAATGGTTCCAAAGAGTAAGTTTCTACGAAGCTCCAATCTAACTAAGTCGGGAAAAGACCAGAAGTTGAAAAAATGAAGTGTACCTTTTAAACTATAATTTCCTAGGCTTATTTTGGTGACGCTGCCATCATTGTTACAAGCAATTGCAACCCAATTGCAAGGATTGCTTCCATTCCGTGAAGACAGCATAGATTGGCTTTGGTTATCAAGACTACTTTTCCATTTTAGAAGAGCCTTTGCTTCTTTCAGTAGCAGCTAAGGAAGAAGTTGGGGAGAGAAGATAAATTGAGAGGAAGACAGAGAAATAGATTACAAGCAATAGTTTCTGAACAGAGGATGTCGTCAGAAGGGATATGGAATCAAAAGAATAAGAATACGTAGCTGCATGGAGAGGTACTTATTGAAAGCTTAAGGTCAAAATACTCCAAAAGTGTTGTTGGATTTTAGGCACTTAATAACGTTAATGGACTTTAAATTTAATAGGTTGCGAGTGGCTTTCATAGTTGACTAATTTCGTAAAGACAAGTCCATTCCCATTTGCAGATTTGCCAAAATCTGTTTAATTTAATTTAATATTCTTCAAACAGACACAATGCAAAATACATCCATTCAAAAATTTTGATCATCAATATTCTGCATGGAAAGAATACATATTGCAGTTAATAATATACATTTTATATTTTTTAATGATTTATATTGTCTAAGAAATAAAATTCAAAATAATTAAGGATTATAAATTCAGAAAAGAATGATTTAAATGCAAACCAAATCAAACAATCTTAATCAACAGTGAAGAATTTAAAATTTCCTTTCTTGCTAAGGTGGCAAATATCTAAATTTGTGACTTGAAAACATGGTCCAAAACCTAACATGATTTAATTCAGAAAACCTTGTTATATATATATATGATGCAAACACGAACAGATCTAATACGAAATTTATTCATAAAAATAGACCTTTCTATAAATTAAACTAAAATGAAAATAAGTATTCTATGTCTTTATTTGAACCTGAAAAAAGAAAATATTGATTGCATCTAATTAAACTTAATTATTACTAGAAATATAAGTGAGTTACTATTTCTGATGTAGCATATGACATAGTATAATGATAGCTAAAATGAGATTTAAAGTTTTAAATGAAATATAGAAAATAAGTTCTATAATGAGGGCTGCCTATCATATATCCTCCATGGATAGGTAGCAATCTTTAAGTAACAAAAAAAAAAAAAAAAGCTCCATAATGAGGGACTGTTTGCTTGGAAATTAAACTCCAAAGTTGATATATGATCACTTCAAACAGGGATATGTGATCCATGGAAACCTAAACTGTTATGGATCCTATTTCCTGTGCAAATTGTGTTTAATAATGGAGTTAATTAGGAATGATACTGCAACATATTTAAAGTAAATTATTGTTTTTAATTAAATTGTAATATGTTTTGTATTTGCTTAATTTTTCTTTAAAAGAAAAAGAAAGAAGGGGTCGTGTTCGGGCATATTCCGTTCTAATTGATGCGTTAGAATGTCAAATACTGGCATCAAGAATTTCAGACTCATCGATATAAACTTCTGTTGAATTTCCCAAATATATTTTCACGTGGCTTTGCCCTTGTTGCGCTCATCTTTGGACAATTCAATAGCAAGTCCTTTAAAGGGTCCCATTTCTATTTTTGGGGGAGGGGAAAAAGAAGTCCATTAATAGTATCACCCATGGGCCTAAGGCGTCCACCAGGACATATCCATGCCCATCTCTTGTGGGCCTTTGGGCTCATTCAGGGGCCTTACTTTTACTCTTTAGCTGGATTTCTTTTGTTTCGACCTATACGACATTTCATTCCTTGCATTCCAAATGCTCCAGATTAACAAGAGAAATTTCACAAAAATTATTGAATTTACGATATAGAGATTGAATTTTTAACATTCAGATGGTATAGGGACAAATCTTCTGCAGTAATTATGGTATAGGGCTCATTAGTGGTTCGAAAATTCAGAATTGCATAGCGATGTTAGCCTCTTAAGAAAGTCATCTTTGAATTTGTTCCCTCCAAAGCCTTGGAATGTTCAGCTTCACTTCCCTAGCTAAATGTCTAATAGGGGGATATATATAGACTTCTCTTTGTGAATTAAGTTATGAAGAAAAGATAAACCAGACAATTTAATAGAAGCTCCTAACTTTCAAAACGAAATATACAATTCTTACATGTAACTAAGAACAAGTAGCTTGGAGGGCACCATTTTATTCTGTGTTCAATTACTATGATAGAATTAATAATGAACAGTTACACACCAGGATATGAAACTGCTCTTATTGGAGTACCAAAATGTTTATGACATCAGGGTACCAAAATGCTAGTCGTTTTACCTCTGATCGTACATAAAACTGAACAAACTACATTCAATCGTTACCAAACATTTCTAAAGAGTGGCCTCTTAGATGTAGATCCAAGGATCCTAGCACCAACTAGATTCGGTCGGCAAAGAGCTGAGAAACAGTGTACATGGTCGGTCTAGATTCTGGATTGTTATCTAAACACGAAAAAGCCACCTTCATGATGAATACGAGTTTGTCCTCAACTTCTGGCAGTGGAGGTGAAAGCCTTTGGTCCAACACATTGTTCAGCAGAAGGTGCACTTCAGCAGATAAAAGTGATAGATTGGACAGAAAATCACCCGGATACGCCCCCATTATCATTTCCAACGCCAGCACTCCAAAACTATACGCATCACATTTTTCAGTCACTTTCATTGTGTAGGCAAGCTCTGCAAAGGAAAAGATAAATAGTTAAATAACAACAGTAATTACACACTTAAGCATTTTACTCGATACTTGGTGCATGATCTCCTTAATTAAAGATATGTTATGTCATCTGTAGAGCTATAATGAAATCACCTGGTGCAATATATCCGTGAGTTCCAGCAACATTAGTCCAATTGGATGAGTCTGGATTAAGAAGTTTAGCAGTGCCAAAGTCTGAAACATGGGCTTCAAACTCCAAATTAAGCAGAACATTGCTGCTCGTTATATCTCGATGAACAATCGGCGGTGAACAGTCATGGTGCAAATAAGAGAGGGCGCTAGTTACACCTTTTACAATATTCACCCTCTTATCCCAGTCCAATTTTTTAGCTTCTTCATCATTCCTTAGAACAGAAGCCAAGCTACCCCTTTCAAGGTACTTGTAAACTAAGAAGAAACGCTTTCCAAAGGAACAAAAACCGTAGAACTTCACAATATTTCGATGCCGTATTTCAATTAATGCCCTTACCTCATTTAGGAACTGCTTTTGATCTGCCATTTCACCACTATGCAATGGATGGAATTTCTTCACAGCTACAGTGTCACCCGATGACAGTTCTGCTTTGTATACATTTCCATTGCCTCCCTTCCCGACGCAATATTGAGCATCGAAATCCTTGGTAGCTCTAATGATCTCTTCATATAGTATTTTTCCATTAAAGGAAGATATTGAGAAAAAAGTTTCATCACTCACACTGATTTGTCGTTCTTCGTCCGCATTTTTCTTCCTCTTTTTGAAGATGGAAAACAATGCAACTGATGAAATTGAGAGACTAGCAAGTGCCAAAAGAGGGAATAAAGTTGCGAAGAGGGTCTCGTGGTTTTGGCCCCTCCTAGAAAAAAGTGTGCAAGGTGGCAACCCGCTAACATTGCCACACAAACCTTTGTTCCCTCGTAATGCTTCTATTGAAGCATTTTGAAATGCTTGGTTGTTGGGAATGGGACCCTGCAGCTCGTTATATGCTATGTCAACAGAGGACAAGCCATGGAGCAGCTCAAAAGAGGCTGGGATTTCACCAGAGAGATTGTTGTAAGAAATATTTAAAACCGACAAGCTCTGCAAAGACTGAAATTCCACTGGGATCTCCCCTGAAAGCATGTTGTGACTCAAATCTAGCAGATTCAGATGAGTTAGCTTGCCTACTTGAATCGGAATTCTTTGGTTGAATTTGTTGATGCTCAAATTCAAGTAGTATATTTTGGACAAATTCTCTATATTTTCAGGGATCAACTTGCTCAGTTGGTTTGCAGACAAGTCAAGATATAAAAGGTTAGATAAAAGTCTTAGTTCCACGGGTATACCACCAGAAAGTTGATTCCCGTTCAAACAAAGCACAGTCAAAGAAGTCAACTTTGCAATTTCCACTGGAATCTCCCCAACTATATCATTGGAAGAAAGATCGAGGAGATGTACCTGACTTGAGCTGCCAATCTCAGGTGGTATTCTGCCAGTGATATTGTTCCTTGCAATAGATAGGGCCTGTAAACTTTTGCACAACCCCCAATTAGATGACACTTCACCATAAAATTCATTGTCACTTAAGTCAATGAATGTTAAGCTGGGATAAATGCCAAAATCTTCAGATATATTCCCAGTTAGTCGGTTTCCTTCAAGGTAGACTCTATGCAAGCTCGTGCAATTTTTCAACCCTTCAGGGATTGGCCCTACAAGATGGTTGTCATTTGCTGTGAAGTATCGAAGCGCTCCACCACGGCAAATGTTTTGGGGCAAATTTCCCGTCAGTTGGTTATGGTCTAATTCCAACATAGTCAATTTCATCAAATTTCCTATTTCTTGAGGTATGGAACCAGAAAGTTGGTTGTCTCGGAGGAACAAAGTTTCCAAGTTTCCCAAATTACCAAATAAAGCAGGAATTGAACCATTGAGTTGATTTTGACTCAACTCCAGATAAACAAGAGGTTTCAAGTTTCCTATTTCCTCAGGAATGGGACCAGAAAGTTGATTCTCATAAAGTTGGAGACGTGTAAGAAGTCTTAAGTCACCTAATGAGGTCGGGATCAAACCAGATAGATTATTTTGATAAAGACTTATCTCAGTGAGAGATTTCATATACCCTAATTCAGAAGGGATGGGTCCAGAAAGATGATTGTCAAACATGTAAAGCACAGATAGCTTTTTCAAGTTTCCAAAAGTGGAAGGGATGGGACCTGTTAGATGGTTGGTGTCCATGTAAACTTCAAACAAATTCGTGATTTTTCCCATTTCTGGCGGAATGGGACCAGAAAGGAAATTATCATCCAGACATAAGGTAACAAGTTGGCTTAAGTTACCAAGAGAAGCAGGAACGGAACCAATTAGATTGTTGGTGGACAAGGTAAGCTCCGTAACCGATTTGAGCTGACCAATTACTTGAGGAATTGAGCCATTCAACCCATTGTCGGCAAGGTGGAGGATCTCAAGATGTATAAGGTGGCCAATTTCAGGTGGGATATGCCCGGACAACTGATTGGACGATAAGTCAAGGTAGGTGATTTTAGAGAGTTGACTGATTTGAGGTGGGATTGTGCCATAGAGTTCATTGAAACTAAGGTCTAACTCTGCAAGATTTGGCAAAGATGAGAATGGAAATGTATGGAGCGTACCTTTTACACCATAGCCAGTGAGGTTAATCCTCATAATGGTGTCAGCATTGCGGCAATGGATTCCAAACCAAGCACATGGATTTGTTTTTGTTTTCAGGTGGGTGGAAGTATTGGGTGCACTAGCAGTAGAAATATTCCAAGAAAGCAAAACAGACTGGTTTTGGTTTTGAAGGCTGGCTTTCCATTTGAGGAGTGCCAGTGCCTCTGCTGCAGAGTCAGAAGCAACATTAAGTGAAGAATATTGTGATGTAGTAACATACAAGAGTAGTGAAACAAGCAAGGCTACCAACTTCATGATTAAAAAACAGATTTGCATGCAAATAACAGCCTTGATATGATGTCTATATATGAACAATTGCAGTTTACCATACGCCAGAACTAACGAGACGAAGTCTTTCACCCATTTTTGCTCCAGGGTTGACTTCATTTCCTGTCACTCTTTTGAATGTGAGAAAAGTTGCCGAGTTGAAGAATTGGATTTTGGTCTTTGTCTGCCAATAATATATGTTAGCCCGTTAAACGGTTGAAGTCAATAGTGAACTTGTTGTTCACGGTCACTGCCCCCTTTTAGACTGAACGTATGTTGCACTCTTTCTTTCTGTTTTCCTTTGTCTTTTTCTTTTACGAGCCTCCGGATTTAGATATCACACAAGCTAGAAGCATTTCTTTCTTCTGTTTTGGGCACAAAAGCATTTTCCAACAACCCATTTGTAATTTTGTAAGAGATGAATGCGTTAGATAAAGTGATTAATGTAACTTCAAGATGGGATCGGTTGACGACCAAAGATGTCGTAATGTTATTAATGTAAATGTGACTTATCATGCTCCAATAAGAAGAAAGTTCTTGTATGTTAATAAAACTAGCGGACTTTAAAATGTCACATGACTACATAAGACTTGCAATAAAAGATGTAGATGTTTTATTCTTTATTTTTTTGGCTAGAAGATGTTAAGTAATTTACCGTTCTTTTATATAGAAAATGTTAATAATTTGTCTGTATATCTTGTTGAGCTTGAATTATTTTACTTATGATGCACTCTCAACCACATCCACTAGGCATGTATTCTTCCATTCTCATTTTCTTGAGGCCTTCTCATTCACTATGCACTTACTAGGTACTTGGTTATTCCCCATTAAAAACAAAAAACGAAAACAATTTGAATATATTCAAGACTACATTTGTTTCTGGCTGCTCGATACATTAGTACTCACTGTAATCTATTTGTCTGAATTCAATTAGCTTTGAAACTATGATCTCAAAGGCATTAATCAACCCCCAGAGGCCAAAGTGTTAGTATTATTGTCATTAATTCAAGTTTTAATTTTGAAAACAATTTCAGCCAATTGATTGTTGTTGCAAGGTAGCGGGGAAGGGAAAGTAAATGGAAAGCTTGATCTTTCAAAGCTTCTTGAGAAAAAATTCGAATACCTTTTTTAATTTACTTGGTTGAAAAGCAAAGTACAGTGAAGATCAACTTCTATGATTTATGAAAATTGGAGGAAGTTATTTCTATGATTTGTGATCCTTCTTTTAGTAGCCAGTCTCCCATGGGCCTAAGGCTTCCACCAAGACAATATATGCCGAACAATATTGGCATATCGATGCCCATCTTCGCGTAGGCCTTTGGGTTTATTCAGGGGCCTTTCTTTGACAGTGTGTAAACTCTTTAGCTGGATTTCTTTGCTTCAACCCGTACAAGATTTCATTCCTCGTATCCCGAATGCTCCAGATTAACATGATAAATTCCAGAAAATACTTTTCTACAGTTAAATGCTGCACACCACGAAACCAGTCCACGACTTAGATCAAGAAATTTACCCAAACTAAAACACGAAATTTTTTTAAGAGTAAAATATCATTACCATTTACGTTTTAATCCAAATTATATAAAAATGTATTAATTTTTAAAATAGACCCTTTATCTTGAAAAAATATTTCTCTTTGAGTACGTAAGTTCAATTGTTTATCTACTGTTATTTCCGTCAGCTTACTAACTTGATAAAAATAAAAAAATAATTACACTCTTAATTAATTTTTATAATTATTATTATATAATTTTATTATTTTTTATTAATTAAAAGAAAACCTCCCCATTGAGAGTATCGGCTTGATGCTCCGTTAGGAGGGCTCCCCTTTCTTGGAGAACTAGGTCTTATTTTTTTTTTAAGAAAATATAATAATAATAGTTAAATTAATAAAAAAATATTTTAATTTTTTTATTATTTTTATTAATGATTTTTATATTTTTAAAATTGAGTATTTATTTTAAAAATTAATAAACTTTTATATAATTTTGATTAAAATTAAAATATCAGAATATTTTCCTTTTTTTTACATATACATAGAAAGTTAATTAACTAATCAAGTTACACTAACACTCAAACATTTCATTTATTGATTGATATATGATTCTTTATTTAAAAAATAGAATTCAAAAACTCCCTCTTTCAATTATTAAAAAAAAAAAACTAATCAAGTAAAAGACGAAATCACCTGGAAAGATAGGTACCCAGACCATTTTCCATTTCTACAAATTAATTAAAATAGAATCCGTACGTATGACGTGTCTTCGTTAATGCAAAACCAGAGCACGCAGTAATAACTGTGTTTATATCTTGTTTTTGTTTAAATTAATGAATTCTGAAGAAGGTTTGAGTGTTAGAGAAAGGTATTAGCGTTAATGTACCAAAAAATAAAAATGAATTGCCAATTGGCATTGTTATCCAATACATATAGCAACGAAATTCAAAATCTCTATGTGCGTAGATGTTTACACATTTATTACATATCCGTTTAATTGAATATAATATTAATTTAATAATTTAATATTGACTTCCCAATTTATATAAAGTTAGATCTACACATAATCAAGTGTATAAATTCTTTTGTATAATGTTTATATTTTCGTAATGTATAAAATATAATTCAAAAAATTAAATCTGTAATTTTTAAAAACGGTCTTTTCGGGTGATTTTCTAGAGTGCTTTTCTGTGGTGTTGGTGTTCTACGATCACATCTGCTGCGGATCTTTGCGCGGGAGGATTATGCGGGCTCACTTTTGGAGGGGTGTTGGTCTTCTGGGAATCGGCGAACCCTTTGGTCTTTTGTGAGATTGCATTTTTTTTGAGATATTTTAAAAATTAACTCATAAAGATAAGATATTTTTAAAAATAATTCTTTTTATAGTTTTAATTATTTTTAGTCGAGTTAGATAAAATTACTTTTAATAAAATTACACATTATATATAAAAACATATTATACGTCATATACAAAAACATATTATACGTTATGGTTAGGTTGTTACATGTCATTAACAAAAACATGTAACAAGCATGATTAGATTATTACACATTATGTATAAAAATATGTAACAAGCCATAGTTAGATTGTTAAATACCATATACAAAAACATGTGACAAGTCAAGGTTAGGTTGTTACATGCCGTATTGAAAAAAAATATTGTTGTTACACGCGATGGTTAGGTTGTTACATGTCATGTACAAAAACATATGACAAGTCATGATTAGGTTGTTACACGCCATGTTGAAAAAAAATATTGTTATTATATGTCATGGTTAGGTTGTTACACGTCATGTTGAAAAAAATACTATTGTTACACGTAATGTACAAAAACATGTTACACATCATAGTTTAAAAAGGTTGTTACACATCATATTAAAAAAAATTGTTATTACACGCCATGTTGAAAAAAATTATTATTACATGACATATTCAAGAACATTTTGTTACATTTTAATGCCTAAAATATTGTTGTTACTTACAAACAAAAACTTCAAATCTTCTCTACTCTTTTCATTTTTTTTTACAATTTGGCACCGATTAAAATGTTTTTAACATATTTTCATAAATTAAAATTAAAATTTTTTTTATCTAAAATACCTACTTTTACTAAAAAGAAAAAAAATTTTCCTTTGAAAACCTAGATTTATAAATTTCAAAATTTTGAGTTTATTGGTGTTTAGGTCTTGAATTGATTCAATTAAAAGTTATTTCATACATTTGTGATTATTTTTATCATTTTAGTTTTATCCAAAATATCTAAAAATCGAATTTCTCAAATATCTATTCACTCAACAAGTCAAAATCATTGCTTGGTATCTTGAAAGAACAAGAAAGAGAAATCTGAAAACATGAGAGAGAGAAATTAAAAGCATAGTAGATGAATATCAAAGAGAAAAATCAAAAGCATAGCAGACGAATGTCGAAAAGAGAAATCGATAAAATTTGATAAAGTTAAATGGTGAGAAAGAAATCCAAAACACAAATAGAGAAAAATTGTGATGAATAATTTAATTTATTTAAAATAATTTAAAAAGTATTTTTATCAAATCATGATTAAATATAATTAAAAATAATTAAATTTATTTTAATAATTATTTTTAAAATATTTTTATAAAAAAAATTATTTTTCACAATTTACTCTTTTGGGTCTTTGGATGCCTTTTATGGTCCTTTGGCTTCTCTTCTCTATGTCTTCTCTATTTGTGGACTTTTTTGACTCTAAGCAGGAGACGAGATGGCCCTGTCATTCATAGGCTCTCCTCTTTCTGTTTTTGAAGGTTGTTTGCTTTGGTCTTCTGTTGTTAGGATCCTTTGCTGCCTTTGACTTTTTGTGTCGTGAATTGTTTTTAAGTGTACAGGTACCTTGCCCTTACCTAATTTCCCATGTTATTAAAAGTTTTTGGTTAATTAGGTTTGTAGCTTGTCATGATATTATCAAGTATGGAGGCATAAAATTCACTTTTAAAAAAAAATTTATGAATCTTTGTCTCGGATTCTTATTAGATTATGTTGTTATAACTCATATTTAGGTATAATTCAATTTTTTTATTGATAAGTCATTACATATTTCTTTGAAAAAATGATGGTCATGTCAATCTTATCCCGCCATAGAGAACAAAAATTTCTGGACATCTGCGCCCTATCCAACATTCAAGGCCTGTACACATTGCCATGCAATTCTCAGTCCCTAATAAAATGGCCTACTTACAGCCAGCCAATACCTTAGAAAAACCATTACCTCAAAAATCAAAGCTTGGGATGGCCATCCTCCAGCATTCCAGGAAACGTACACTATACAAATATGGACAAAAAAATAGCCAGCAAAACCGTACGTCCATACCCACGATACACACCAAAAACTCATAAAGCAATTATAACATCACAAACCGAGACCATCAACCAGGAAAGCCAGAATTATCCAAGTCAGGCTAGAGGCAGAAATTAACAAGCAGAAATAGCCACCAAAAACAGCTCATAAGTTCCATTTGTCAACCATGAAAATTGTCTCACCAAAAGCAAAAGCGAAGTCCCTCATCAAAGTTTCCAGTTCCGCCTCTAGATCCTTGCCACTAGCAGCTCCTCCCTAGATATGCCTGTTTTCGCCAACTAGTCAGAGCATTCATTTGCCTCTCTCAGGGTGTGCACCACCTTTACAGACCCGATCAGCTCCTTCAGCTGGTCCATGGTCTGAAATGCCCTCAACCATCTCCATGGTCTTACTTGCAAATGAAGAAACAATATTAATAGAATCAGTTCAATAATCAAATATTTTAAACCAACCATTTAGATTGACAGAAGATGTCCATAATTGTGCAAATTGCCTAAATTTAATATAATTAAAGTCAGCCTCTCCAACAGGCCCTGAGAATAACACCAGCGTATTTCCTTTATCATCTCTCAACACACATCCTATGCTTTCCTCTAGCAACATCGTCAGTATTGAATTTGAGTTACAATTCAATCTTTTTCCATCAAAATTTTAGACATTTTTTATTGATATTTTATATTTCGAGGTATGCCGAAACGATGAAACTCAAACTAGGGAGCTTTCCTTGTGTCTTGATGGTTGAATGCATGCCTGTTAGGATCAATGGATCAAAAGCTATCCAACTCAGAGAAAACCTCGTTGGCTAATAAATCTATTTTATTTTAATCAAACAAACGTTGGAATCTCTCTTGGTCAATTTCATAAACTGTTCCTAATGTAGTAATTCTCCGCCTCACACATCAGCCCACGTGCCACATTCATCGGTCTCAGAAATTCTAGGTCTCGTCGCCGGAGAAAGGGCCGGCATTGGGGATAAAAAATCATTTCTGTAAAGTCAATTCATTGATCAGGAGACGTTGACCAAGCCATTAATTCTCTTCTTGAAGCTTAAAAGGAGGGGAACGGAACAGATTAAACCATTTTTGTTCCACTTGCTTATTAAACTTGGTAGTTTATTTTTCCATCTTTACTTGTCCAAATTTCATTTATTAAGCAAATATTGTTAATTCAAATTGTTTGCTTAAATTAATCATATTTGCTTAATAAATGAGACTTAAAATCCATAATCCAGCTTGATAGGAGAAGGGAAGGTATTGGTATTCCTCGTGGCCAACTACCAGTTTGCATTCGCTATGGTGGGTGTGAAATAATGTGCTCGTGTCTTTTCCTTGGCATGCTCTCGCATGGTTGTTGGAGTCTCGTCCACAATGCCTTTTTATCCTTGGCATGCCCTCGCATAGTTGTTGGAGTCTCGTCCACAATGCCTTTTTATCCTTTGCCTAAAAGAAAAACTGGAAAGGAGCTCTGCAGAAAAGAATCTCAACCCCCCACCCCCAAAAAAAAATAATTTACAAATTAGGAAGAAAATTCAATGGGCCCTCTAAGAGAATTATCATTGCAACAAAAACTGACAAAAACCATACCAAGAAATATAATCATATAAGACAACTAAGTTTTCCATTTGTTTCATTTATAATTAATTTTTGTTACTATAATATTATTTTCTTAACAAAATTCTGAAGATCCTGAACACGACTTTCTCAAGATAAGACACCCAGGTTTCGTTGATAGACGGGTAGCTCAGACCTCAGAGTAAATTTTTATTTACATAAAGTCAATTTGACGCCAAAAACAGGTCCCATGGTCCCTTTGCTCTGTCGTGTAACTCCCACCATGTTTCAGTATATAAATTAAGTGCTCTATTCTTTTGTCGCGACAGGGTGCTGAGAAAACGCTGATCATCAGGATTTGCTCCTGCTGTTTTCAAGTTCTTCATCCTTCTCGGGCTCTGAGAAAGAGCAGCAGACATGGCTGTAGGAGGTTTCGTCGTCGACGGTCCTGTCAGTGGCGCCGTCAATGGCCAGATCACGGCCGCAGTGGTGATTACCTGCATCGTAGCTGCAACAAGCGGCCTCATATTTGGGTATGACATCGGAATTTCAGGTGCTATTTCGTTTATCCTTTTGACATATTTTAATTATCTGATAAGAATATCAGCTACCTTAGTACACTGTTTACTGTGTTAGGTAGGAACTAGGAAGGATGGAAGAATAAAAGAATGAAACGTTATTTATTTGGGTCATAACACTCTAGTCATGGATTAAACTTTCATCTTTGCATAACGCACTGGTATAATGTTTCTGTTACTCTACTTTTTTCCTTGGTTATTATTTACAGTTCTGGTCCTTACACTATTAAATTAAATTGAGAAAATCATACTGCGGGAGTCATTCACAATTCATTTAAGTTTGCTAGCAGTTTTGGCCCTCAGCAGCTGGAGGCGTTTCAGTGACAAAAATGAAACAAATTTAATACTATCCGAACATCAATGGAGTAGTATTTTCAAATTTAATTTCATTCTCCTTTAAAAAAAAAACATTTTACTGGAAACAAAAGTAGAGTAGAGGCAGGATTATAAAAAACAAAACAGAGGTTTCAAAGTTCCAAGCTGTGCTTTAGGTGGCTAAATAGAGAATTTCTTGATTCTGAAACCAAGGGAGATTCAGGGGAATATTAGTTCCACTATTCCAGAGCATGTTGGAAGTACCAAATCCTTCTCTCCTTCTCTGGATTTAGTTAAGAACTTGTGCTGGCACTTTGCTATGCTGGATAATAGAATTGTCTGCGGATAAGGAAAACATACTGAAATAAGTCGATACTTGGAAACTTTGACTGGTGGATGGTACTGTACAATCTTTTTCTTGAAAAAAAAATGCATGTTGAATAGTTTTTCTTTCTCCAAAAGGTAAGTCATCAATATTTTAAGTCATTTGACGATGATGATAGTTAGGTTAGTAGTCCAATTCGCTAGTCAATTTTGGACTAATGTAACTTTGTTATTTATAGTTTGCCATCTGGACCTTTTCATTAACAGGGTAGCTACCGATGGTCATTGGTTGATCATAATTTTCAAAGAAACGTAGTCAAGCAAGCTAATTAATTCTCCATTTGGGATCTAAGTCTTTTTCATAGCCTCTGGGCAGATGAAATGTTTTTATCCAGACCAAGAAAAATCTGATGATACATACCTACTAGCCAGAAAAGCAAAAGCCTAAGCCTAAATATTGGGTTAACTAACAGAAGAAATGAAGTATTAGGTAAGCTGTTTAATAGTTATGGACCGCCCTTTAGAATGAACACATAATATGTAATTATTACATTATAATTAATTAATTACAATTCAAAATTGTGTAGGATCTATCAAAATATTATGTGAAATCCACACTTATAAATGCTAGATCTCTATATGATTTTTTATTTTGATTGGATAATTGTAAGATTGTAATAAAAATAATTACAGGCGAAAGTCTTTGTTAAGAATGGAAAAGGGGAAATTGCTAATGGTTAGCCACAAAAGAAGGGGAAATAAAAAGGATGATTAGGTGAGATGTGTCTCCCGTTGGAACTAAACACTGCTAAACATGAGGTCGATGTTGCATGTAATGCTCAATTATATCCAAAAATGACAATATCTAAATTGGATTTCTTATATATCCCTTATTTTAGATTTCACAATAAAAAAATCAAGTATTTAACATTGTTGACTTCTAAGCTAATTATCAAAAAATTTAAATACTACATAACTTGTTGTAATTAGGAAACCTGAAAAAATATTATATAAAAATTTTGATCTAAGTTCTGCCAAATAAATATTATAAAAATTCCTGCTTACACTTCTTGATTGAAGAATGAGGATAAGTTCTGCTCAGGTAAAATTTATTTCTTAGTTGTATCAGCCATTCAGCATCTAAGCTTCTAGACAGAGCAACCCTGTTTGAATGATTCATGGCACTTCAATTTTTGACATTAATAATTTAAGCTCATATCGTTTTCTTGATCTATAATCACATTAAGGCTTTAACTGGCTCATAAAATTTTGAAAGAAAATATATCAATTCACATTAACAAATTAGAAGTGAAGGTTGCATATAATTTAAGATAAATAAAAGACCAAAAACTTGAATCCGCTACTATTACTGACACATTCCCTGGTATTGCTGGCAAAAATTCGCAGGAGGTGTGACAACTATGGCACCATTTCTTCAGAAATTTTTCCCAGCAGTATATAGAAAGGCAGGGGCGGCTGAAAGAAACATGTACTGCAAGTATGATAGCCAAGTTTTAACGGCATTTACTTCTTCACTATATTTGGCCGGTTTGGCTGCATCACTGGTTGCTAGCCGCCTTACTGCCGCAATTGGTCGCAGAAACACCATGGTGATAGGTGGCCTCACCTTCTTGGCTGGTGCTGCCATCAATGGTGGCGCCGCTAATGTCGCCATGCTTATCTTAGGCCGTATCTTGCTTGGATTTGGAGTTGGTTTCACCAATCAGGTAACTAGCTGCTCCTTTACATTTTACACCTTTATCTAAGTTTAATATATATATATATAACCCCTGTTTTTTTTCAAGAGACGTGACCAAATTTTTTCCGTTTCTTACTACGGTAAACATGATCAAAATTAGCCTTCTTTCATTCTTTTTTTCTGTTTTAAATATCAATCCCATTTCATAAAGACTTTGAGAATCGTTCAAATAATTAATGGTTGTTAGCATAGCTATTTTCAAATCCCAAAAACATGCATGTTGGATCTCACCATATCATAAATACCATACTAGACAAGCAAACGAAATCATTTTGACTATAAACTGAATCTAGCAATTTCTAAATAAAATATTCTTAGGGAAGCCAACTTTTGGCCAAAGAAAACTTGAGCACGTGTGTCATAATAAATGTAAACATGGATAATATTGTCTACTTTCTAACAAAATTAACGTTAAATTTTCTTCTAAACTACAATGAAGGCAACTCCTGTATACCTCTCTGAAGTGGCACCACCAAAATGGCGAGGTGCCTTCAACACAGGTTTCCAATTCTTCATAGGCATTGGGGTGGTCGTAGCCAATTGCTTAAACTTCGTAACCGCTAAACACAGCTGGGGCTGGCGCCTGTCTCTTGGCCTCGCCGTAGTACCCGCTGCCATCATGACAATAGGCGCACTCCTCATTTCGGACACACCCAACAGCCTGATAGAACGAGGCAAAGTGGAGCAAGCCCGACAGTCTCTTTGCAAAGTCCGAGGGAAACACTCTGATGTGGAAGCTGAGCTTGCTGAGCTTAAAAGGGCCAGTGATGTGGCCAGAGAAGCCAACCGAGAACCCTTCATAACAATATTTGAGAGGCAATACAGGCCTCATCTGGTCATGTCAATTGCCATACCATTTTTTCAACAGGTTACTGGGATTAACATCATTGCATTCTATGCACCGGTTCTATTCCAATCAGTTGGTTTGGGAAGTGATTCAGCTTTGATAGCAGCTATCATTCTGGGGTTGGTTAACCTTGCCTCAATTCTTGTGTCTACCGGTGTAGTTGATCGGTATGGTCGGAGGTTTTTGTTCATGGAAGGTGGAATTCAAATGTTTGCCTGTCAGGTATGCATTTGCTTTTATTATCTCTTCTTCATCTTCTTTTTGGCCTTTCAAGCTCTTGTTTGCACTCCAGAGTTTGGGAGATGGAAGGGGAAGGGAAAGGGAAAGGGGGAGGGCCTGTCATCCTTGGGCTAGAGGACTCTTGGTTTTCTTAATTGGGCTAATATCTGGGCTAAATTGCAGGACTATGAAGGAATTTAAAGACCCATCTGTGATATACTAAACGAATATTTGCAACAATTGTTACATGAAATTTCTATTCAGTCAATTGCTAAAATCAACTGATTTTTTTTTTTTTTGGAAATCTTGAAAAGGTCGGGGTGGCAGTCCTGCTAGCGGTTACAACAGGAGTTTCAGGCGACAAGCAAATCAGCAAGGGCTATGCCATACTGGTACTGGTTCTAATGTGCATATACGCAGCTGGATTTGGTTGGTCTTGGGGCCCTCTCAGCTGGCTCATCCCAAGTGAAATCTTCCCCATCAAAATTCGGCCCACGGGCCAAAGCATCAGCGTTGCTGTCAACTTTGCAACCACCTTTGTGCTGTCCCAAACCTTCTTGACCATGCTTTGCCACTTCAAATTTGGCACTTTCTTGTTCTACGCTGCCTGGATCGCCTTGATGACCATTTTCGTTGCTCTCTTCCTCCCCGAAACAAAAGGAATTCCTCTTGACTCCATGAATTTAGTTTGGGAGAAGCACTGGTATTGGCGTCGGTTTGTTCGTGGTTAAAAGCTAGCAATTAGTTGAGGCAATTAAAGTTGGAAATGGCAACGGCTCATTTCTTTTCTTTGTCCATTGTTTCTTCCTTTTCGTTTTTCTATATCTTCCTCAGGATCCAGGCCATTTGATTGCCACATTGAATTGGTGTGAATATTTACCATAATGGTGCCGTAGCTGGTTCTCTAGATAAAGTAAGGGAGTATTATATTAACATCAATCATTCTCATTCTCATTATCCCATGTATCATGATTGACAAGCCTACAGTATACGTGAAATTAATTAATCGATAGGTGAGCGGTGTTCAATCTTTTAAATATGGAAAAAAAAATTATCATCTAAGCTAAGTATAGCTAACTTCTTTCAATATATACCACAATTACAAGACATGAAAAACGTTAGATTTTTAAATTGTTTATATAACCACACGTATATATGTATAGTCTCATCATCAATCAGCGAGAAACATGTGATTTGGCCACATTAATCTGCCAGTGCCACCCGATGTTGATGCTTTATATTGCATTTATAACATAGGTAGGCTAGTTTCAAGTTGTACAGTGAGTTATATAATCAAGGCTGCAACAGTCCCTTTTGAAGCTAGCAGAAATCTCATCAAAAGAACGATGGCTACCAGAACTAATAATTTTGGAAGGTGAGACCGCAAGTTTTAATAGATATACCCAATCTTCCGTACCTAACCCTGGGTCGTCTCTCGTCTTTCTAATGTTTGTTTTTATTGTTACAGTTTCCTTTTTCATTTTTTGGTTTTACTTCTAAAAGCACAAAGCTTTTTATTTATTTATTTTTTTTCCTTATTTCAAATGTTTTCTTCAACCAAAAAATACCCGGCCTAAAAGTTTAAACTATTAGATAAAAACCAATAATAAATCAATAAACGTTAATGTCTAATGTCCTTATCACATATATATATATACTTAAAAATATTTTTTAACACAAAATCATACATGATAATAATAGATTGGAGGTGGTTAAGATTCAAGTTCTAGCTAAGACATTAGGTTGATTAGGCTTTATCACCATATTAATAAGCTATATATCTCATCCTTATCAAATTTTAACATGTTATGTGACATATATCTTTGTTTCTTTTTGTTTTTGTTTTTTTTTTTTTGCAATTATTTGTTTTCATTCCTTTTCATTTTAAATGTTTTGGGGCAAAAGTAATTTCACTATTTGAAGAGTCTTTTAATCTCGAAATTAACTCTTAAAGTTTAAATAAATATAAATAAATATTAATAAGTTATATGTCTGTATGCATATGTGAATATCTATATTATTTGTAATTCTTTTTGTAGGCAGCACGTATGTATGTAATTAACTGCAATGTAGGTATAAAGCTTGGTTGATACATAAATGATAGACTCGTAGACCAACTCTGTTGAACTGGTAACTGAGTTATTGGCAAAGATATTTAAAATATAGAATCCCTCTGCGGCTTGATTTGACTTCTAGATTAAAGCTTAGCAACAATATTAGATGTAATAATGGGAATTGTCCTATAAATTTTTTTTAAATTAATTAATAATATAATAATTATGTTCTCGTAAAATTTGATTGATGAATTATCTATTTTGTTTATAAAATTTCATGAATTTTGGCACGTAAAATTACTTGCTATTATTTCATTTTTCAAGAAACGTCAAAAGTCAGCTTCAAACCAGCCTGCAAAGCTACACAGAAGTGTAAAAATGCCATCTCAGCAATTTCAGCATGTGATTAGATGAACCCTTTCTTGGTGCAGAAGCAATGTTCACTTAAAACGCCGCAAATTCTTTTTCCCTTTCGAAACCAGTTTTACAAGATTCGTGATTTCATAAAATAGCACGATTTTCAAACTTTACGGACCTCGACCTATTGATCTCAACAGCCCAGCTTGAAAATACAAGCTGAAACAGTGAAACCAGCGAGGCCCGCAGAGCCAGTAAAGTGAGTGTACAGCCTCATAGGATCTCCTAGCTTTGGTGATTGTTTGATCAATCACTGCGGCGATTTATTAGGGCATAGTAAATGACGATGAAGCATTAAATATGGATTTGTTTTTAGAAACTGATCACTGATACCCATTCGGTTGTTGTAGTACTCACCTATAAATATAAATTTGTGTGTTAAAAGGGAAAGCTCTTGCTAAATTTCAATTTAAAAATATCGAATTTATTTATTTATAAATGATGAGATCTATAATAAGGAAAGAAGACTAACTATTTTCCATTGATAGCATATTTACCTTAGTTTGATAATATTATTTTTTAAAACATTTATTTATTATAAATCAAATTTTTTATATAATTATAATATCTCACGATCTTGTGATTATTTGGTAAAATTGAGAATAGAAATTATTGCAGGTTACACAATGACTCTAATCAATCTCTTATCAATTAAGCTCTTGTATTATACCTTGTAAATAATTGCCATTAAGGCTAACAAGGATCAATTCACCAATAAGTTTTTTTCATACTATTTTATGATTAACATCAAAACAGTTACTACTTTAATTAATTAATTTGAATTTCAGACTTGAATAGGTTATAGTATTGATTTTGTAACAATTCGTTAACCAATGCTAACATATTTGAACATGTCAAAGATTGCCTATTTGCGTATATACTAATCAATTAATTCTTGATTCTGAAATAGTTAATTAAAGTTATAATTGAGTTAAATCATAGTCAGATTTGTTTCCTCCCAATATAAAAGATTAAAGTCTTTTAATCTACTTCTCATTGACAAGAAGTGATGCAGTACTTAGATCGTAATTAACTTAAAAGTAGTGGAGAACGGTATACATAATAGATATGCAATTAGTTAATAAACTTCAAATAATTCCTCTATTAAAAACAAAGGATTTGAAGTTAACGAGAATATTTATATCAATCCTTTTCCTTTTCCTTCTTATTATCAAGCAGCAGACAGCAATGTGAAATGTGAAATGTGAAATGTAGCCTGAAACTGAATGGAAAATAAATGACGAAAAATGGAGACATGTCCCCTAGAGAGCAAGGCAAACTAAATTAAAATGCACCACCAACCAAACTGCGATTGAAAACTGATGTCTGCATGCCTGCCCAGGTACTCTTAAGTATGTACAGAAAAGAAAATTGTGGGACCCATTACCATAGACTCTTACATGCATATGCAAATATATAGGGATCCCATCCAAAACGTAACTACTTGATCAAATATAAATGCACCATTGCAGTTAATCCCATATTGATGAATCCATGCATTCATCATTTTCTAAATGTGTGGCCCCCTTTCTCAGACAGAATGCTGTACTTTCTTCAGTCTTGACTGCTTCATCGGTTTGACGACTTCCTTCTCTTTTACCTCTCTCATCTCTATCCCCCTTTTTCTAATTCTTCTTCTTCTTTTTTAATTCAATTGTACATTTAGTTTCATCCCATGTTATTCAACTTGCCCCCTTGTGCTATTACATCCATATGATATGATACCATAACTTAGTCCTTGCTTTCCATGCATTTACAGGATGTCAATAATGCAATAACTAATGTAAAAAACATGTCCAATTCCTTGAAATAAAAATGTTCAAAAGATCCCTCTAGCCCCTATACTTTTTAATTTTGTTTAATTTAATTGTTGTCCTCAAAATTAAAACAATTTAATCTCTTGATTTTAAAAATCACGTCAATTTAGTCCATCTTCTTAATAGTATCTAATTTTGTAGTTAAAGATTGACGTTAACGTTAAATTGTTACATTTTGATGACGTGACATTTGAGATGATAACGTGACATGCGACATAGCACTACATAATGATGTGGCAATGTTAATGTGACACTAACATGCTATCGTGTCAATGCCACGTGGCAAATAAAAACAATTTCAAAAAAAATTTTATCACATCATAGGAACTAAATTGAATAAAAATATATAATATATGAATTAAATTGAATTAAATTAAAATGTTAAGGGACTAAATTAAAAAAATTAAAAAGTATAAATCTTTAAATAGATTATTGATATGTATATCGATAAGCTAAATATTTAAGTGTAAAAGATTTATCATATTAAAAATACATATAAATATTTTCTTACTTGATTATTTAATTTTAAAATATATAAATTAATTTATTTTTTTTTTATAAAAATTAAGTTTGAATTCTAATTCTATAAAAAAAAATTTAAAAAAAATTTCATACCTAAAGTCAATTTTAGATGAATAACTTGTATTACGTTAAAATAAAATAGTATAAAATGACTAAATATGTTGATTTAATTACAACTTTTATAATTTACAAATACATATTCTTTTGAAATTATTCAACTCTTACCCAATTTACCTTTTATTTAAATTTACTCAAATTAGCAAAATATATTGATTTTGTTACAACTTTCACAATTTACAAATACACATTCTCTTGCAATTATTCAAATTTTACCAATTATACCTTTTTATTTAAATTTACTCAAAATGTCTTATAAAACGATTTTATTTAAATTTAAATACCACAATCAAATTTTGCTAAATTTAAATTTAAATTACTAATTTGGATCTACAAAAAATTTGTTAATAAAATAAAATGATACAAATATTTACAGTTATATTTAACTTTACCAACTATAAATGAAATCTTTAATCTAAGAAATTTCAACTTAAAAAATATAACTTGAAATATTAAACAAAATAAAAACATAAAAAATAAATAAAAAATTGAAATGGTGGAGTTCAAATTCTTTGGTTGAAATAAGAGGTTTGTCATATCCAAATTAAGCAAGTCAAAAAGAAAAATTATTTTTATAATCATCGCTAACTCCATATCTCCGTTCTTCATTTTTTAAAAAGAAAAAATTAAATTAACATATTTTGCTAATTTGACTTTAGTTCAAATTAAAAACTAAGTTAAAAAAAATTTAAATTTTTGTACTATTGTAAATAGAAGAAAAAAAAGAATTTATTTAGTCATTTTATATTATTTTATGTTAATGTAATATAAGTTATTCATTCAAATTTCATTTTAGGTATGAAATTCTTTTCAAAATTTTTTTTATAAAAGGAATATATAAACTTAATTTTTGTAAAAAATATAAATTAATTTACATATTCTAGAATCAAATAATCAAATAAGAAAAATATTTATATATTTTTTTTAACATCATAAAGTTTTTACACTTAATTAAACATTTAGTTTATTAATAAATATATCAATAATTTACTTAAAAATTTATATTTTTTAAATATTTTTTTAATTTAGTTCCTATAACATGACAGATTTTTTTTTTGAAAATTTTTTGATTTGTTACATGGCACTGACATATCAACACCATGCCAACATCGCCACGTCATCGTATAATGCCATGTGGCATTGTTACATCATCACTTAGTACCATGTGCCATGCCATGTCATCATCTCAAACATCACGTCATGAAAGTGTGATCGTCAATGCTAACATTATCCTTTAACGGCAAAGTTGGATGCTGTTAGAGGGAATGATTAAATTGAGTATAGAGACTAAATTGAACAAAATTAAAGAATATAAAAACTGGATGAGACTTTTGACCAAATAAGAAAACTATATAGGTATACTAATCAAATGAAAAAAGAAAGATACAGTTTAACTTTAGTACTTTATTTAAGGTAATTGATCAAATTTATTATCCATCTTTGAATAATGTATAACTTTTTATTGTACTTTTTAATTTAATTCAGAAATAATTAAAAAGAAAGTTCCATCAAGAAATAGCAGAATATTTTTCAAAATCTTTTAATTTTTTATAATTTTTGAACCAAATAAAAGATATAATAATAAAATTACGTCGTTGAAAAATAGTAGTAAATTTGATATATTACTCTAAATAGAATTGTAAATTTCAACAAAAAATTAATTTCTGAATTGCAAAATTTAAACTCTTATATATGTGCAAATTGCATGGACGAAGAAGTGTACATGAGAAGTGAGGAAACCTCAATTCAATCCCCTCAGAGAAGATAATAACCGCTGGATCAAGTCGGAGTTGTCGTTGCAGGATAAAAAGTTATTAATAAGTCCATCGTTGTCTCCAAAAAGATCCGTTGCGTGTGTGTTGATCTACACTGTCAAAGTTGAGTTGTTGTGTAGTTATTAGGCGGACAGTCATGAGGCCAAAAATACGAAGCGCAGGTGATCAAAACTGATTAATGCGGTACGGAGTTTTCTCACTGTCCCACATAATAAAATAACCTTTCATCCGCCCATGCAACACGTTGGGCGTTTGCTCCACACATATTTAAAGAGCCTTTAATGGATTTGATATAACAAAACTAATCAAGGAATCACGATCAAAGCCACATTTTTTCATGACTTCTTCAGACTTGAATCTAAGCGTATACTTATCTCACTGTATATCGTTTTTTATTTCTTTCTTCCTTTCTTTTATTCATCTCTCGAAAAGGTTTGAACTTTGAATGCTATATATATATATATATATATATATATATATGCACAAGAATGTTTCAGAAGTCAAAGCATTACAACAAGACCTTAAATTTCTTCTGACCAAGATCAGCTCTGGTGGTAAGAAAAAGAATTGAGTGTGAAAAAACATTTTAAATTTTATGATTTTATTTTGTTTTTATTTTTTTACACATATGAAGATATATTGAATTACTTTACATTAATAACGACAAATAACCTAAGTTGCCATTTTCTATGTTCAAGCTTCACTTTAATTTGATTTCACATATATATAATTTGTGTTTGCTACATGTGTAATGCATGTGAATGATTGAAATTTTGAAAATAACAAGTAATTAACATTTGAAGTATAAAAACATGAAATATACGTAAGTAAAAAAATTATTCTTATGAAAAATATTGAAATTAAAGAAATTTTATGTATAATATAACTAATCAAAATTTAATAATGAATTTTGACATACATTTTAGCAATCAACAAGTGCTTGTTAGTTATATATTTAATACTAACATAAGTCAAGATTTAAACATTCATTAAGACATTATCAATTAATTATATATATATATATATATATATAAGTTGTATACTAATTTATCCATTGTATAAATTATAACAAACTACAAATTTATTCATTATTAGTAATTATAATTTATGTCTAATTTCATAATCAGTGATAAATCACTTATAAACAATAACATAAATCAATCCAAATTACTTATATATGTAATTAAACTATATTAGTTATTGAGTGAAAAAAGTGGTTTTAATTGACATTTGATTGACTAATAAGTTGAAATTACAGGTAAATAATTGTTGTATTTTATTTGACGGACTAGCTTATATTAATTAAAACACTAAATAATTGCGTTGAAGTTCTATATTTTTTAATTTAATATCATCCTTCTTGCAAGTAAAAGAAAAAAACAAAAACAAAGATAATGATTGAATGGAATTAAAGAACCTTTATATAGTTTAAATTTAAATTTTGTTAAAAGCAATTTACCGGGCAACTATAGCACACAACTAGTGGCGACTATAGCGCAAAATCTTTTTGTCGGGCTGTCGTGATGCAGAACCATATTAATTCTGGTTTGTGGCGCCAAATTTGAGAAAGGTTAGCTCCTCAAGGTCGAAGCATTTTGCTGGCTGATGCTAAAAGGGAGGTTACTTGTGAGACAAGAGTTACCTAACAGAGGTATCATTCGACATGATGCTACATTCTGTCTTTTATGTAAAACAAGTACTGAAACTATTGGGCATTTATTTTTCCCTTGTGTTGAGAGTTGGAAATTGTGGCATTGGTGTGGTGATTACTGTAATGTCAAGTGGGTTCAGCGTATTGACTCCATTATGTGTTTTCAATCCTGGTTTGATATGAGTAGAAGCTTGGAGAATGGGAAGGTGATGAGAATGGCTTTTTACATCATTTCCTGATCAATTTGGCTAACTCGTAATGAAGTGGTTTTCGAAAGGAAAGAATGGAGTGGACTTAATGTTTTTAACTTAATTAAATTGAGGCTGGCATGGTGGGTTAAGGCGAAGTGGCCGAACCTTAACCCTTCCTTGTTGGATATTACAAGGTATCCTAATGAAGGTCTTCCCCCTCAAAGAACTCGACCGGGGATGAAAATGGTTTCGTGGGTGGTCCCTTCTCTTGGTTTTCTTAAGCTGAATCTCGACGTTGCAGTTAACGGATGTCCAGGTGAGGTTGGAAACGGAGGTGTCCTAAGGGATGATAAAGGTTGTATCCTTCTTATCTTCTCTTTACCTATGGGAGTTACTGATTCCAATATAGCGGAGCTGTTGGCTATTTGGAAAGGCTTCCAGATTGTGGCGGCCTCAAGGTGGCCTGACTCTCACAACTTTATTTTTAAAGTGACTCTCAGAATGTTGTGTCATGGGTCCCTAACCCTCATAAGGCTCCTTGGAAGCTTAGAAGGACCTTAATGAGAATTGAGGAATTGAAATCTAAGATTGCTTGCTAGAGCTTAAGGAAAATTCCCTGACATGCTAATGAGGTTGCAGGCAACTTAGTCAAAATGGGAATAGGCAGACAGGGTGATTTAATATGGAATATTTATGAGGACCTTGACAATTATAATCCAGGAAGGCTTTTGGTTTATGCCTCCAGGTTTGCATGGGGTCGCTTCGTCGGTATACGTAATTATCACGGGTTAATTGTATAGTACCGGTTCAACTCTCTTCCACAAGCCTAATGTCAATAGAAGTCTCCATCAATTGAATAAAGACTTTGAATGGCATGGAAGTTTACTGTTAATAAAATCACTTTTTAAAAAAAAAAAATTATATAATGTGTGTATATATATATGTGATTAATATTTGATGTATTGATAGTGTAATTTTTATACACAGTTAGACTATCAAATCTTAATACTTCATTAATGAGATATTATTTTGAAGGAAATAAAATGTTAATAAGGTTTCAAAATGACATTAAGTTTTAACATCAACCTTTAATTTCTTTCAAAATAATTTTTTATTAATGACATGTCATGATTTGAATGTATAATGATAATAACAACAACAACAACAACAACAACAATAATAATAATAATAGAGTATCAAAGCTTAGACCACTAGAATTCTCAATATAATTCCACCCCACCTTTAACCATTTCATAAGCTAAATTAATCCAAATACCAAAGTCCGCCCATTTGCATGTTTCATTATTGAAAAATGAAAAAACTGCTAGAGTACTTCATCAATTTTCAGTTTCAATTCTAAGTAATCCCTTTTTCAGCCAATGGAGGTTCGCAACTCCAACTGATACGTTTCAATTTAAGATGTATATATGCGAATAAATATACATAATTATTAATTAAAGAAGCAAAAATAGACGTCACTGTCGATCATTATTTTATTATAATTAATACAAGTGACTAGTAGCTAGTAAGCCATACCCAACTGCATTAATAACCTCTTTTATGGTATTGTGTTCCCTTATTGCACATTATAAGGCTACAAATTTTCTATTTCTCTCCTATAGCAATTTATCCAAGGCGAACCTATACGGCCATATACCATTAATGCTCCTAATTTAGATGGATATGCACATCAATTTTCAATGCTCCTATTTTACTTGTTTTTTTTTTTGTTTTTTAATGGAATTATGACGATTACAGTGAAGGCCATCCTTCGTTATTGCTTCACACAAGCAGATTTACACCTGAGCTACGCAGCTTATATAAATTCAGCTCACATTTGTTACATTCTGTTTGACACCGAGCCACTGCTATACTTCAGTATACATCGTAAGTGACATAGCATACAATAATTCAACTTGCAATAGGAACATTGTTGATTGATGTTTATATCTCATTTATGTTTTTTCTTTCTCTCTCTTTATATCATCTCAATTTGGATTAGTTTATTGAAATTGTTCTATCAAAATCCACCATTATATCCAATGATGTTTTTAATCTAGGTTTAATTATATTAAGACCAAATTTTTTTTCCTTTTATTGGTTTCTTTTAAAATGAAAGTTTAGTTTTTAATTTGACCAAGATGTTTGATTATAATAAAATACAATAAAAACTATGTATTTAAGTTATTGACACGATTAATTATTAATATTAATACTGTTCAACCAAAAAAATTAAGTTTCCCCATCAACAATCACTCTATCAATGATGCAAAAAGGGGGAATATACATAGAAATTAAAAATCGTATTGGTCATAGTTGTGGAATATAGCTATAATCAAGTTTGCTTCTATAAAAATATTTATACATCCAAATCAATAATTGATTTTAATATAACGTGTGATAAAAATTGTACTGTATCAAATAATTAAAATGCATATTTTTCTTGGAAAAACAAACTTCAACAAGTAGCCTAGCTGGGGCTATCTGATGTGAATGCCAATTATGAGGAAAATGTAGGGAATTGACGAATCCTTTTGGGCCACAGGTTGTGGATATATAAATATAGCGGTTCTCGAATTGGCTCAGCTGGTGCTTTTGCAAATAGGTGTGGCCGGCCAATCCCAACTGCCGGTCCAAACCACAATTAATTTTCATTAAATTTGTGGACTTAATACTGCTGGTACCGACTGTAACTAAGTGACAATGGGATTAAAATCCTTTCTAGGGGAGCAAAATGATTCACACGTAATTTATTAGTGAGAAGAGTAGATTCTGACAGTTATTCTCATATGTGGGAAGTGATTTAAAACCGTGAAATTAACACTGAGAGAGAGAGAGAGAGAGAGAGAGAGAGGCTGGAAAGAGTTGAAGTAGCGGAACAAAAACATAAATGAAGGGAAGAAGAGGTGGGTTGAGAGCATTAAACAGAAGGGAAACCGGTGGTGAGAGTGACGATGAAAGATGTTGAAGAAAGCGAGGTGTTTTCAATGGTCATCCTTGAATTCTGCATTTAAGTGAATTCAAGATGGGAGTTAATGAAGGCAGGTAGACTTACCTGGAACCTCTCTCTCAATGCCTTTAATGGCTTTGGACCCTTTTTTTTTTTTTTTTTTTGTTTCTTGTTGGCGAAGATTAAATTTTTTTTTTCCCTTAATTTTCTACAAACTTTAATTTCCAAATTGGAGGCTCACCTTACAAAAATACCCTTAGTTTGGGAAAGAAGGTCGTTCAATGTTCTCTACTCTTTTGACTACTAGTAATGAAATGGGTTGGTATTTATGTCATCTGCTGTCTGGTCTATTTAGGGTCCCTCACCAATTTATATTTGGTTGGTGAAATTTGGTTAAGGACATCTGTTAACGTGAAACCCCCCATGCACATGCTAAATCTTTTCTCATACAAAGAAACTTATTATTAACTTTCTTTTCGTTTTCCGCTTCCACTCTGCCTTTTTCAAGTGAAAAGGTATTCCCCCATATCACGGGCGAGGTCGAGATGCATGCAATGTGATATATCCATACATACTGACAGTTACGTATATATTAGTGGTATAAGCTTACATATAACTTTAAATTTATCAAAAATTTGAAAGTTACTCCATTATAATTTCGTTTTGGTTGTAATTAAATACTACTTGGCATCAAGGAAAGACAAGGGTTACCCTTCCTTTGTATGAAAGGCGAACTTAGAATATATAAATCGTTGAGGATGTTGTGGTTGTTCAAGTGATGACTCGTACGGAAATGAACCCAAGAGGTTGGTTTGCTGCTACAAGAAGATAAAGAGAGAGTTTCCGGGAGGAAACATGGAATGCAGTTTGATTGGTGTGGTGCTTTCAAAAAGGAGCTAAAAAAATGAAACGAGAAGAAAGTGTGGGGGAAGACAATAAATTGGAGCTCATGGGATATTAGTTGTGCTTTTTCATATATAGAGCTGAGGGTGTTGAGAGCTTTAAAAGCTTTAGTTCTTGGAGTGATTAATTCATATAGGTCATGAGATAAGGCATTTGTTTAATAGCCAAGGGGGGGTGTTGAAAGCTTTAAAAGTTTTAGTTCTCTGAGTGACCCAATTGTGGAAGTGGGAGTTATTATGTTATTAAAGATACATTGGCATTCAAGACCTTCCCCCTTCAACTGTATACAGACTCTCCACATTTAATGACCCCCTTCCTTCCACACCTCTCCCTCTTTCCCCCCTCTCACCGCCTTTCATAAGTACCAAAAAATATTTTTGGCTAAGTGTGGCTTTTGGCTTTTTGGCTTGGCTCAGTTGTGTTGATTAGTACAGTGTCATGGCTTGAAAATGCACAGCAGGATTATGTAATGTCACGTAAGCAGTTAAGTTTTATGTGTATTTGCAGGGCTTTTGGGAGCCAGGTGTAAAAGCATGTATAATTGACCAAAGAGAGAGGTTGGTTAGAAGTTAGAACTTCACATCTTGGCTTTGAATATACAGCAGCAGCAGCTTGGAGCTGAGTTTACTAATTGAAGAGCCAACTTGGAATGCACGTCATGCATAGGCAGGCCCTCTTTGGTTTTTCTACCTTCAAAAACTTGCCCTATTAGATTCTTGCTTGCAGTTATATGCCTTGACAGCCCTTACACCCCCCAAATTCATGCCTATATAACCACCTATACATTTCACATCTGATCACTCTCTCTCTCTCTCTCTCTCTCTCAAAAGATAGAAATAGAAACTAAGAGAGAGCGGAAAGCTTTTGGAGTGAATTCTATGGTTTCCATTCAAGCCCCTCTCTCTCCGGACATGAGAAAGACAACCCCGGATCAGTTAGAGAATTCATCAAAGAAGAGAAAGCTGGATGAGCCACAAGGTGATGAAGAAACTTACGAGAAGCGATCAAAAGCGGAAAGCACAAAATCAATGTTTAATATGGAGCTCCACCTCGAGACTCCATTACCTTTGGAGTGGCAAAGATGTCTTGATATTCAGGTACGTTCTATATATTCACATTCCAAGATATCTAACCAGAATCTCTGGTGAAGTATATATGCTTCAGGAGTAGAAATACTGTTACATAAACATTAGTATAACCTTATTTTGTATTGTTTTGGTTTCCTCTATGTTCAGTCAGGGCAGATACACTTTTACAATACAAGGACCCATACGAGAACTTGTAAGGATCCGAGGAGAAGCCCTGAGCCCCCAAGCCCTGGTCACATGAGCTTAGACCTTGAGCTAAACCTACCATGCGATTCAGTAAGAAAAACTAATGCAACAGATCATCACCAATTCGACAAGCACAACTCTGTTAGCCCCAGGAGCGATTCAGTTGATAAGAAGATCAACTCATCAGGAGGATTAACGACGCAGAGCCTTTCATGGTTGGCAGTTGAGGAGGATGATCAGAAACAGCAAGAGATGGTAGCCACGGTGTGCATGCGGTGCCACATGTTGGTGATGCTATGCAAGTCAGCACCTGCATGCCCTAACTGCAAATTCATGCACCCACCAGACCAAGGCCCTCCAAAACTATTCAAGCAAAGGCTTGGTCTCTTGTGCTAGCTAATAAGGATCAAAGGTCATCAAGTTTTAAGTTCAGGGTAGCATATCCTCTCCAACCAACGTGCGTTAAATTTGTATTTCTGCATCTTGAAAAGCTAAATAGTATTGTCTAGAGGCTTTAGCTGATATATATATATATATATATATATATATATATATATATAAAAGCTCCTTAATATCCATTATTTGAAAAAATTCGACCGAGAGTGAGAGAAGAAACTAACAGAATGTACTGACTTGTATAATGTAGATATGGTAATGCTTTAAATTTCTAATTTTGTTTAAGCAATCGGCTACTATGGTGTGTAAGAAAATGGTGGCTCACTGAATTCTACCTATTCAATTTGCAATTAAAATCTAACTGGCTCTCTTCTGTATATGGATAGCTATCCCTTAAAAGCACCCTCTTGCCTCTGATGGTTTGCCTGTTTCAATAATAAAGCTAAAATTCAGACCCAAACCTCAATTTCCTTTACCTGTCTTTCACGCCATAATCAGCACTTTGTTTATCCAAACGTTTTCGTGTTACATCGTCAAACAGTCTCTGATCATCCAGATGAAAGAAAAGGCAACGGAAATAGAAGTTAAATTCAAAATTAACCTACTAACCGGATGACGAGTGGCCTGAATGGGTTAATGAAGATTGATCAGAAATAGGTGCACCTACTATGACTTGCGGGATGAATGGTTGTAGTGGGTGTAGATATGAATTTAAGTACAGGATAATCAAGCTGAATAAAATTTTTTTTTCTTCTGTTCTCGACTTGAGCGTTTTTCAGTTGTAGAGAAACCCCTAAGAAATTTTCTAGTAATAAATACAACTGCAACAGAGTTTGGCCAGGTGAGAGAATAGTTCCAAATACCGTCACACAAGAAATGATGAATTGAGACTGGTATAGAATGCTGACAAATCATACATATGGCAGAGATAAAGGAAAAAGAAGTTCAAAGGTAATCATCAGCATTAGTTACAGGATTACGAAATTAGGTAGCAAAACTACCAGACAGTAACTTGTAAACAACATTGCCTGCTACTGTGATTTGAGATTGATTCTATAATTGTGTTTCTTCTAATATTTTTCATACAGATGTAATTACAACCATGTCTCTAGTTGCTATCAGATCTCCTGAGGAAGAGCTGGCCATGATTCAGAGGTAGAATGCGGTTTGAGTCTGAAACTGGCCATCAGGGCAATGTGGTCTGATGACCATAGGGGTGACGGTAGACCAACACCCATGCTTTCAAAATCGAGAAGCTCCAATAAACCTTCAACCCTCAAACTGTCCGCTGGGGAAAAACATCTATTTAGTCAGAGAAAGGTACTTAAATATCAAATAACTAAAAAAATTATGACAATTCCAGTGATTGTGCTGCAAAGCTTAAACAAACAGCTAGAAACTGAATATAACCAGATCCTCCATCTACATTATGTCGAATATGAACTTAGAAAGAAGGTTAAGAAACTGAAAGTTTGAGAACATTTTTCCCACAACAGGAAAAGGAGGGGGTGGAGGGATCAAAGTCATAATTAAGAGACTGGAGAAGTTGGCATATTTTTCTAATTATGTGTCTCCAACATCACCGAATAGCCAACCATCATGCTCAAAGGGTCTCTCCTAATTCACAAAACAGAATATGGTCATTCTCAAGGGGACAGAGGTCACTTTCTAGGATGACAAAAGTTAAGTGCAAGGGTTTTTGATGGCACGTGGAAATGATAAAATTCTGCTCAGATTTGAAGGAACCATTTGTTTGGAGGTGTCTAATTGTTGCTCAATTCAATTTAAGATCCTCCTAGCTGCTTTTTTCTATGTTAAGAAAGTTTCATTCATAAAAGCTGGTTAGCAAAATTCACTCTTAAAAGCCTTTATCACTCTGCTCAGGAAGATCAAAAGAACACATCTTAAGTACTATATAATCTACAATCAACTAGGATACCTCTCTTTTGTGCAGTATCCAAAAGTATTCCAGCAACCCAGTAATAACACAACTGGTCGGACTATTTTAAACGTATCAGAACATAAAAAATCACAAGTATTAAGGTTATCCAGCAATGCTATTCCTGTTTACAAAATCTCAATTAATGCATAGGATAATGATCCCCAACTGATATGTAAGAAACAGAGACCAAGAAAGAGGTAACTGTGGCAAAATTTCCAACATGAAGTCCTAATTTGTTTTGTAGGATTCAAATTTATAAGAATTTAAAAAGGTTATGCACGTGCTGAAACCAAATTTTTGCCCAGCAAATCCAGATAACAATGAGTTCTTTTTTATTGTGAAAAAAAAAAAGCATGTATGATGAAACTAAAAAAGAAACTAAATGCTTACAAAAAAGCAACCATCAATACCATATAGAATGAGTGAATCTGAAGAGATTAAAAAGTTGTTGCTCATCTAACCAAAAACGTATCCTTGGTGCTGTTATTCAATCTACAAATATCCTTGGTGTTTGGGGCCCGCAGAGCAGACTTATGGTGGACATGATCTCACTTTAAAACAAAAAGAATGGTAGCAGGGAAAATGTAGAGTCAGTTATATGTTTTTATTTGTCATCTGCACTAGATATAGTGCAGGGGTATTTTGTGCTGAAGGCCTTGCAGGTGTTTGTTTTTGTTATACCGAGGGTCTGGGTAGGAGTTTTTGGTTTTTCTAAATGCCTAAACAAGGGTTCGAGGCAGGGGACAGGATTTAGTGCTGGGGATATATATAATAGTGGGAGTGCTCCTGACTGTGTGTCTGCGTGCTTCAGATTGTAAAGTCATTGACAAATGTATGCTAGGGGAAGCCTAGTTCCTAAAACGAAGGCCAAGGTCTTACCTCAGCATTTGTTCTTTTATATATGAATGAAAGAGCATTAATTTTCAATAAAAGAAAAACCAAAAACATAAGTGACCATGCCAGGTCAAAGATTTTTACATGAAGTCTCCTTCACGATTGAGTTATTCTTCAATTAAATCATATGTATTAAGAGTTGCTTATAACAACTACCTACTTACAAAGTCATGCTCAAAAGCATCCTTTCCCCATTTCTCAGGTAAGTGCATCTACCCAGTTTCCCAGGGCACCAAATTAAGAATTGCTACTTCTTTAACTTTGTAAGGCATTTTTAGCAAAGAAACTCTCCCTTTCCCCCAGTTACCAATAATAAATGGCACATCACAACACCTATTCATAAGGCTCAATGTGATTGGTGCATCTTAATCACAGGATAACTTGGTAAGTGCTGCTGAACATGTAACTACACTTGATGTTATCTTACTATATAACAACTAATACTAGTAGATTTGTTTTTCCTGAAAATGTTATTTAAGAGCCACATAATAATGCATTTTAAGCTGATGAATAAACATTCACAACTGTAAAATTTTAAGAAAATATCATCTAACCAATGTTAAATGACCCTGTCAATTGAGCAAAGATAATAAGAGCAGATTTTGGCATTGCAAACTTTAATAGTAAAGAACACAATGGTCAAAGGAAAGTGAGTTATGAATCGGAAAAAACTTTGCAAGGTCAACCAATTGATCAAAGGTAACTCAAATTATAGGGCAAAGTATACCTGTGTAGAGAATATAATCTAAGGTTTCAGCAAATCCCGAAGTGAAGTAGGTAAATAAAGGCTCATGGTTCTCAAGGTTCATCCTATTGAACTGTTTTTCGTCAATCCCTCTCAAATGGAAAAATGATGCATACGCACTAACCTGTAAAACAACTTTTCCTGCATGAGCATGTAAGTTCAATGAAAGTGAAAACGATAATTCATCATGAGGACAACAGCAGTGACACCAACAAAAAGTAAATACAGAAGAAGGGGGCTCTTCTATTTCCAATCACAGATGGATAGAGCACCATACTACACCACCAATTTATATCAATTAGAAAATAAAAACCGCACTCATTCAAATTAATTATATCCCAGGGACCAGATCTAAACTGGTCAGACAAGGAGCCCATAAGGTTTGTGAAAGGCCATACAAATGAATCATGCCTTAAACTTGTTTGGCAACTATATGAGCTCAAAAATTAAGAAAATAGAAAGCATAGGAAAATGTATATATTCATTTGCTTTCCAATAACATCTGAGAAGTAAATTCTAAATTTTCATATAGCATGCTTGCAAAGGGGTGGGAAACAAAATCCTAGATACATCAAATAAGTGAGATCTAAGCATATATGGCTGCGATTATGTCAGAAATATGAGCCAAATATAGGTTTCTCTGAATATAAACAATATTCTTACCAGAGCCAATGAGTGTTCAAGCTTGAGAATCTGATATATACCCAATGGATCAGTTCTCTCCCCAGAAACAGAATTGATTCTGCCTCTAACAAGAAGCATATGAGGATCACTGTGGCATTTAATCATGAATTAGACATTGACCTTTGCATTTATATCTATATGTATAAACACATTCAGAATATGAAAATTTTATAAACTACAAAAAGTAGCGCTTTTCCCATAAAGCTTGGGAAAGATCTATACAGAACTAATCTATTATTTTTCACAATATCATGTTCATAAAGATGCAAAATAAAAGGGCAGCAGCAAGATTAAAATGGAAACAACCAGAAGAAGAAAAAAGCAGCAGTTCCTTCACTCGGCTATTTTGAAGCAAATTTTAGTAATAAGCAAGTTTGTCTTACCTTTCCTTTATATGATAATATTTTCACTTTAGTTTAAATTCATTGAGAAAAGAAATGAACGGGAACTTAAAACCTCTAGTGATCCTTTGAAAAAAAAAACTACTATGTCACTGCAGCAGCAGACTAACCTTTCAGGAGGAGAGTTCAAATCTCCACAAATCAATAGAGGAATTTCTGATTGGGCAATTTTCTCCAGTCCACAGACAAGGTTTGCAACCTTGATGTTGGAGAAAGAGTGGGAGTTATTATTGAAAAGATATATCCTGCTTTTTCAAAGAATAAATGAAATGCAGATATTTGAAAAAAAATTATATTAAAAACCTGGTATAATTTTACGTCTGGCAGTTCACTGTTTGCATGTATATGGGTATTTGCCTGAGGTTGAAATCATGACTTTTGAGGTTGCCCAGATTAAGAGATTTAAAGCTGGAATACATCAAATACATACAGTACCACACAAATTCTAAACTGAAAATCATCAATGGGGCTGCCATCTCCTATTGCTTCTAATATGACAATAAGTGCAACATTGTCCTGAAAAACAAAAATAAAGATTTCGAAGAAAAAGAGGAGGAGCTGATATAACAAATGGCTGCAGCAGAAACAAAATCAATCAGACCACAATGCAAAGTGATTTTTATCTATGATATAATACCTTCATTAGGCGAATATGACCCACATGTTTGAGTTCAGGTTTCAAATCTTCAACCACTAACTGTGCCCTCTGATCAAACTCAAGCTACATCCACAAGTTCAGAATCATAACTACACAACATGAAAGTTTGTTCAATCAACTTAGAGATTCTTCACCTCATATTTCATGATTTCTTTGAATAGGTCACGGCGATAAAAAGTTGCACATCCCTCACTTATATAATGGCGGCTAGAAGTATACAACTGCAAGACATCCAATAATATCATTTTCTTAGTATACTTGGATCAAATGTCTTATATTGTGCTATTGTATAATCATGCTATTTCTAGATTAGTTTGAATTCTGAAACATTGTTTGTATATTTCATCACATTGAATATATTTGAAGCACTTTTAGGGATATCAATGCATCCATGTTCCTAACACTCACCAGTGATACTTGATAAAAAATAAAGTTCATGTATTAGTTCATAAGTACAGTTAAAGCCATGATTAGAAAAGCTTATATGATATTCCTTCTTCAACCCTGTTCCTTTTCATGAGAGCTTAAAATTGTTTCCTAACAGAGCATCATTTCAGAAAAAAAAAAATTCAGAGTTTCAAAAGTTTTACCTCTGTTCTTTTCCTCTTGTACATAACAGAATAACCACATTTCATCAGCTCAGGTTGAAGGTAACCTTCAAAATGATCACTTTGCACCTACCAAGTGGCATATTAGACAATCTTAAAAAGTTAAATGACATAAGGCATACATGTTCAAAAAGCATATTCTTTCAAAAGATGCAAAATAGTAAAAAAAAATTCACCTCCTGAAGACAAATAATATCAGCATCATATCCAATGATCTCTTGCAGCAAATTTTGCTTGCGGTATTCCCAAACAACAGCCCAACTTGGACAGTAGCTGTGCTTTCCCATACCAGCGTACATGTCAGCAAGGATATTATATGATAGCACACTAAATGTTAAACCATCAGAAGTCTGGGATTTGAAATGGATGTTATGAGATTTCATATAACTTCCAATTTCAATCATACAGCGAGGACAACGAGGAGGGAAGGTAATCACAGGATCAGTCACTATGATATTGATAGGAGCCAACTGAGTGCCCTCAGCATAGTCCACAGCCACACATTCCAGCCTAAGAGTGAAGCCAACATCTTCTTTAGAAGGTGTATAAGTTTTAGAAGAGCCCACCTTGATCCATACTTTCCCTTCTCGCTCTACCATCAGTGTATTTTCACCAAATAATTGGTCGGCACTGAAGTCTGGCCATGAGCCACAACTCCTAAGCCTTCTTAATTCTTGTTGACCACCAGTTGCAGTCTGTTTTTCCATTTTAACTGCATGACTATGAAGCTTCACATGCATTTGCCATGCATCTAAGAAGCACTGTGAAGAGCAATGATAACTCTGATCGACCGGAATCTCTAGCTTTACACAGGACATACACTGAACAGTAGCCAACTTAGAAGGGTGCACAGAGCAAACCACCTCACGATACCTAGAATTTAGAAACCATCTCCACTTCAATGTCATATGATAGGTGGAATGTGAAACAAATCAATATTCCTTACGATCCAAAAATACATCCTCTTCTCGTACAAGAATTTTAAAACATTGATGATAGAAATTACTTTTTTTTTGGTTGTTTAGACATTTGGGGATCCATGTCAAATTGTCAACAGGGAATTTTGTTCCAAAACAACAGGAAACTTGAAAACACAATTTTGTTAATCTTTTTAATAAAGCTCTTGCCCCATATGTGAAGAAGAGAGAATCTGATTACTTTTAACAGTTTAGTATACAAATGATTGGAAAACCATAAAAATCAATCCACCTAACCTAAGCCTTTGAGAAATAACCTAAGTCAAACAAGATTAGAAGACTCAACTAACTTTTTTTCACATATATATGATGACAAATTTGTACTACATGACCAGATGCCTACAACTACTTTTTGGGAACAAGGCCTTCACACCGAAAATTGAAGTTTCTTGTCATAATAAAGGATCCATTGAAAGAAAAAAAAAATCAAGGATCAACGAAAAACTCATGCAACATATATTTCGATTCCTCTTATATTTCTTCCTTATCTAACAAAACTTCTCAGTAAGTGACTCATTCGGACAAACCAATTGGAAAAGAAAGCCAAAACAAAAACTCTGCTTGTATTCTATTTTCAAAGCCAAGAAACCAAACAACACAAAGAAATTAATATAAAGATAGGAAGGAAATGAGAAAAGAGATAGAACCAGCTGAAAGTGAGGGAATATGGAGGAAGAGGTTGAAGAGTAGGAAATGCTCTGTGTTTGACACGAACGTCTGGGTTGATTTCGCATCCCTCCACTGGCGTATTTGAAGGGAGAGTCACTGCCATTTCGTATTCCTTCGAGTCTTGAGAACCCATTTTGACTTTAAGATCAAGAATAAAAGCATATTACTAACAATAATGAGTCAGGGAGAGAGTGAGTAAGAGAAAAAAAAAAACCGAAGAATTTATAGGAGTTTTTGGGATTTTGGGTATTTGGGGAAAGGGAGAGAAAAGAAAAGGCAAGGAAGAATCAGATATGGATTTTACAGCAAAAAAAATTTTTTTAAAAAAAAAGAAAAACCGCTATAAATGGAAGGGTCAAATATAGGTCTTATAAATTCTTCCTTCGTTTTTTCTCACTCGCTCTTTCACTTTCTCATTTCAGCATTATTAAATGGGTGACTCTGTCTTCGAATACGCGCCAAATGAACCCACAAATGTTCCTACCAAATACACTCTTCAACCCTCCTTTCATATTTCCTCATTCTTTTGCCTTCTGTTTCCTCCCTCTTTTCTCATTTCCTTCACTTTTATATTTATTTCTTTATGTTTTTGTTGATTAGTTTCTTGGCTTTAAAAACAGAAGATAGAAATATAAGAGAAATTGAAATTTATATATTTTACATCAGCTTTGTTGATTCTGATTTTCCTTTTTTAACGTATCATCTAAACTATAATGATTTTAACAAGGAAATAGTTTTAAAGTCATTTTATATTTTTTTTGGATTTTGCTAACTAGCTAGTTAAACGTAGAGAGTGTGTCGAAGAATGGAAGAGAGAGCAGAAGGCTCTAGATATCAAATGATGAAGAAAGAACAGAGGTGGCTTGGAGATCGGGAAAGGGATGGGAGAAGTGGAGGAGTTGGGGGATGACTGGCTGTTGGTGGAATTAAGAAGTGCAAATTGCATGGGCTTTTGTTACCAGAGGAAGCTCAAACCGCAATAAGAATCCGAGTAGAAAACAATTGGCAAGGCGTAAGGCCGGGGGAAAAGGGCTCGTCAACAGCCTACGGTTTTGTTTTGTTTTAAAGCCTTTGCCCTCTCTCTTTCCCTTTGCTGTTTCGCTCTTCTGCTAGTGTTTTAGTCAGGGTTTTCTTCCCTTCCCCTTCCCCTCTATCTCCTCCGACAAACAGCCGATGGTTAGATAACAGAAAGTAGAGAAGTCAAAGCCAGAACCACCCATTAACGAGAATGAGATCCGAATCAATTCCAAAGGCGCTATTAGAAACTAAATCAACTATGCTATTGCTCTTCTTCAGGTTCCTTTTTAGTCTTTTCCTTTACCTCTCATTTCAATACACAATATCTCTGTTTCCATTTTTGTTCCTTGAGCATGCTGTGCTTGGGCGTTTCTCGGTTTGTTTTGGGTATTTAGCATTGGGTTTATTTGCTTTTTTTTCCGGAGTTTTTCATGTAGAGATTTCGATGTGGGTATTTTTTGTGCAGGTTTTAGGGTTTTGTCAACAGATTCTTTTCTTGAACTTGAACTTATTTCAGTAATTTTTTAGCTACTTTGATAGGCATAACTGTCGTAGCTCATAACTGACTTATAACTAGTTAAAGCTGTCAATCCAAATTAAAAGATTCTTTTTATGATCGACACATAACTTTCCTTTGAATTCTACTAGATTACTGGTATCATTTGAAGTAGAAATTCTTCTATTTGATCTATTTCTAATTTTTGTTTGTTCCACACTCCTTATATTGTGGTCAATCAGATCAAGTGAATTGTTATTTACATTAGAAGGAGACAAAATTGACAAAGACTTAGTTGATGATGCAAGTATTGATGAGGGGCAATGAACCTCCGGAGTCATGTTTGCAAGTTTATCTTAAGCAATGGTTGAATGTTAAGTAGGCTTCTTCATGTAACTCTTCATGAGTATTCTAAGTACCCTTTTCTTATGAACTCCTTGCTTCATATTTAAAATATAACTATGACAGGTGTCCTTTGGTTTTTTCAGGTTTTAAAGATGAACTTGTAGGGCTCGGAAACGGTGAATTTTCCCCTGAATTTGGGATTGTGCAAGATGCTGATCATCTTGATGCAATTGGTGCTATAGGTAATTTTTGTGCTCTTTAATTTGGCATTCACCTCATTTTGTTCAGTTTGTATATTTCCTGCTGATGGAAAATACCTCATTCATTATCTGATACAAATGTTATAAGCTCAAACTTAAAATAGTTTAATGGTGTATTCTTGGCTGACTCGAGAATTAATTATGCCATCAACTACATTTCTTTTCCCTGTAATGTGGTTTATTTAATGCACAGTATTCTTGTGCTAAACTCGAAATCTTTGATTTCAGGAATTGCTCACTGTTTTAGTTTTGGTGGAAACAGAAACAGAGTTCTTCATGATCCTGCCATCCAGCCACGATCAGACTTATCCAAGAAATGGTACATGAAGAAAGAAGAGCAGATCCAGAGAAGCCTCTCAAGTTAAAGGATTTGATGAAAACTAAGGTATCAGATGTGTAAGACAAATCCGTTTAGCCATAACAATAATAGGGTGCATGATATTACTTTAGATATTCGTATATGTTCATATCACAAGAATTCTTAGCACCCCTTCTGCTATTGTGTTTGAAAATTGCTGGAAATTTCAGGCTGGGCAAAGGAGGGCCAAGAAAAGGCACAAGTTCAAGGAGGAATTCCTTAAAGAACTTTATAAGGATTGGGATAGGAAGGCTTGAATGAGGTGATATTTCTCCATCTAGATACAGTATAATTGCTTATCAGAAGGCAGTCTTGAAAACATTATGAATATTGATAATTTTCAGAATTTGGTGGGAAAATAGTATTATTATGAGGTGATTTCTGACAAATTTTACCAATTGTCCTATCTGGATAAAAAAATTGTCTTAAGCATCATATATTTTGTGTACTTTGACCAATTTCAATTGCAATTTTTTGGACGAATGGTCTGCAAATGTAAAAATAGCACACAAATTGTTGCTTGGCAACTTACATGCATAGGAACTGAGCTGAAGAAGGAATATCATATGAGCTTTTCTTTTTTTTCTGAAATTTCAAAATGAGATAGATAAAAAGAGGGTGAGCCTGAGCTCCCCAATGAGCTTTTCTAATCAGGGCTTTAACTGTACTTACGAGCTAATACATGTAATTGATTTTTATCAAGTATTACTGGTGAGTGTTACGAACATGCATGCATTGATACCCCTAAAAGTGCTTTAAATAATTTTTAATGTGATGAAATATACAAGGAATATTTTAGAATTCAAACTAATCTAGAAATAGCATATTATACAATAGCAGAATATAGGACATGCTATTTTGATCCAAGTGTACTAAGGAAATGATATTATTGGATGTCTAGCAGTTCTATACTTCTAGCTGCCCTTATATAAGTGAGGGATGTGCAACTTTTTTGTTGTCATGACCTATTCAAAGAAATCGTGAAATTTGAGGTGGAGAATATGTAAGTTGAGTGTAAGCTTTTATGTTGTGTTGTTATGATTCAGAACTTGTGGCTGTAGCTTGAGTTTGATCAGGGGGCACAGTTAGTGGTTGAAGATTTGAATCCTAAACCTAAACATGTGGGTCGTATTCCTCTAATGAAAGTATTCTATCTTACATAAGAATCACTTTGTGTTATGGTCTGATTAATTTCGTATCTGTTGCGGTCATTTGTTATATCAGCTCCTCCTCTTTCTCATCAAAATCTTTCTTTTGGTTTTCTAAGACAATATTATTGCAATTTTCATATTAAAGGAATGAGAGATGGCAGCACCAATGATCACTTTCAGTCTAGAATTTGTGTGTATTTGATGTATTCCAGCTTTACATCTCTAGACCTGGACAAACTCAAAAGTCATGATTTCAACCTCAGGCAAATACCTGCCCATATACGTGCAAACACTGAACTGCCAGACATAAAATTATACCAGGTTTTTAATTTTTATTTTCAAATAGATGTCTGTAGTTCATTATTCTTAACAAAGCATAATCTGTCTTTTTCATAACAACTCCCACACTTTCTTCAAGGTTTGCAACCTTGTCCATGGACCGTATAAAATTGCCAATCAAAGATTCCTTTGTTGATTTGTAGAGATCTGATCTCTCCTCCTGAAAGGTTAGTCGCTGCTGCAGCGAAATAGTAGTGTTTTTTCAAAGGATCACTACTGGCTTTAAGTTCCCTTCATTTCTTTTCTCAATCAATGTAGACTAAAGTGAAAATATCATCATATAAAAGAAATGTAAGATAAACTTGCTCATGACTAAAATTTGCTTCAAAATAGCCGAGTGAAGGGACTGCTGCTGCTGCCTTTTTCTTCTTCTTCTGGTTGTTTCCTTTTTAATCTTGCTGCTGTCCTTTTATTTTGCATCCTCAATAGTCTGTATAGTTCTTTCCCCAAATACACGACTTCGCTCGGGCATCGTTGCCTTGGCTGCCCGCCCACAAATTCAAATACTAGTACTATAAAAATACATCATAGTCCTAATAGAATACTTTGACCGAATTATAATTATCTTTATCCAAAAAAATAAAAGATGATGTAGGAATCCTCTTGGCTAAATCAAACTGTCAAATTTAATGTGCTTTCCAAAGAAAAACTTGGTACAGCGACATACGTACTCACTGCTCATCGTACCCCTTTATTTTCGGTAATGCAATTAAGTCAGCAAACTCAGAGCATTAAATTTATACCCTGTCAGAAAGGTTTACGAAATGGTTGCGATAAGGAGTATCGATTAAGAGTGCCGTTCTTCACTGATTAATGGCTTAGTGATGGTTTACTAATTATTACTTTTTTGGTATATAACAAAAAAGTTTTAATCATTTGGTTTTCCTTCGCTTTCTCGAGACTATTTAAGATCAGAGTTCAAATTCATTTACATATACTCTGAGAGAGAAAGAGAGAGAATGGAAGGGATTGAAGGGAAAACCAGAGACGAGACTCGCAAATTGCAGATCGCCATTCGCTGTGCCAAAGCTGCGCTTCTGCTTTCTTCACTGAAGTCATCCGTGAATCGCGTCTTCGAAGCTGCAAACAATGACGAAGACAAGGTTATTCAATTTGCTCCTCTTGTCTTTTTTTTTTTTTTTTTTTTTTGCTCGAATTTGTGTTTTTTAAAGCTCAGATTCTTTAATTTTTTTGTTTTTCGTCACTCGACGCGCAGGAAAAGGAGAAGATGAGGAGAGAAATTGAAAATCTGAGGGTGGAGTTAGTGAAGGAGCGACTGAAGATCAAGAAAATCAAACTCTGTGGAGTGATGGAGTTGATTCTTCAACTCATCTTGGTTATGTTGATTTCCAGTTTCCTTATGAAGCTAGCATTCGATTTCTTCCTCTTTGATGATGAATCTTCCTTTTTGTAATTAATGAACAAACTAGCTATGGCTTGAACTTTTCTAAAAATGTTCAGTCATTTAGAATTATGAACATTGAATCCATTTTGAAGAAAATTTAGTTGTTTGTGTGAGATAAATTGCCAAACAAATTTACTCATCATTACTTTGTTGTTTTGTGTTTGTTCGGATTACGACATTTCACTTTTATGCTACAATGATTTTCAATTTCATCAATTTCATTCATAAGGCTAATAGAGAAGAATGCATTCGGCTCAGTTTAGTTTTTTCCCTTCTTTTTTTTTTTTTTTTTTTTGGATTTTGTAGACGTGTTTTATTCCCATATGTTGGAGAAATTTATTTTAGCAGTAGCCATAGTCAGATTGATACTCGTGCACAAGCTTTTGGGATTGCGATTGAATATCTAACCTCAATAATTAATCCAATAACAATTATTCTGCTAGTTTATCCGATGAAACTAGGATATTAATTTAAAGATTATTACTATTTACATGCATTTAATAACGATCCAAAGCCCGTTGGTTGAATTAAACAAATTAATACTACTACCCTTTTTCACACGAAGGAATAAAAAGATGATTCCACGAGAAGAAGGGAAAGGAAATGACCAGCCAGCTGAACTAAAGCCGCGCGATTAGTTTGAACTTGAAGTCCCGTCATATATAAAATAAAACAAATAAAAGGAATATAGAAGAAACGTTCTTTGCAGAGTTATGTTCACCGTAAAAGCCTAGCTGGTATTGTTTTGCTTGCAGAAATTAGTACTCTGTAATCTGAGAACACAAAATCAAATTATAGGGAAAAAAAAAAAAGTTGACTCGATGCCTCTCCTATCCAGACTTGCTGGGCTAAATAAACCTCAAAAAAGGTTCACCAAAGAACCAGAAAAAAGTAATTTTGATTTCGTAAACGGCATTATAAAATGCTAATCAGTTAAGTAAACGGCATGAACGCAGCAGGGAGCTTAAGATCCCAGAACAAGTCAGAAACGTAAAATGAGAGGTGGCTGAGAAAGATTATTTTGAAAAACTTTAGCAGTAGGTACCTCAAAGGAATTATAAACGATGTAACCACGACCCACCTATTCCCACCTACTGGCTGCATGCCCAACTTTTCAATTCCATACACCCAGTCAAGTGAACAGTGAACTAGACCACCTCAGATATGTATTTTCAGGAAAAAAAACTTCACAAACGAAGGGTATTTAATTGCTCGTTCAGGGTGAACAAGCTCCACATATGCTAAAAGCATGTAGCTATCAGTCTATCACCTGATTTCACCAGGACTAGTGTCTACTCACACCGCACAAAAGTTCTTAAGTGCGTTTCTTTGCCACGCAGACCTATGAGTTATATTTACAACGCAGCTTCCATCCCGGATTGTAGCATCGAAATGTCTCAGCTGAAATTGCACAAAATCAGACCAAATCACATGCCTCTTGCAAGGGGAACTGCGGAAAAGAATGATGGACTGCATCTCCAGTGCGATGTCCAGCTGTCTACTGTCCAGTGAACCACGTGAAAAAGCTTTTTGAAGTGAACAAAACTAAGGCTGCTTTCGGGTGTCAATATCATGTACATTAGTCCTGCAAATTTACAGTCAAATCTAGATGAAAACACGGTATTCTTTTGAATATCTTATAACAGTTTAGGTTTTATCCCTTTCCGATGATGTGATGCTTATTGGGGCAGAATGATAGGCAGAATCAAAAATTAAATCACTTGGAGTATTTTAGGTGCTACAAAATGGTTGGTGTGACAACATAAATCTTATGAAAGCAACACTCCATTCCAAATATTCGCCAAATTCAGTTGCCTATGAAGAGCAAAGGAAGCTAGTTTCCACTATTCCAAAGACTATTTAGAACGAAAAACAAAAAGAAGCATCTTATTTAGGAGTTCATTGCTAGAATAGATAATTGACAGTACCTTTAATCAAATGCATATGGGTCATCCGCATAAGGATTTAGAGAACCTTCTGAAAACAAATCACCAATGTTTGAAGCTTTTGGATGACTTCCCTTGGTTCCCTGCATGAGAAATGTATCAGTAATGAGCTTCTCTAATATGGGGAAGGAATCACACTGTGATTTAAACAGTCAAGCATATCCTGCTACAACTGGTCATAGGTCATTACTATAAACAGTTACTCTATGTTATTTATTTTTTATCTTATTTTCTTTCCATTTCTAACAATTCTTGCCCTAATTCCTTGTCTTAGGTTAATCATACACTCAAGAACCTACTAATGCTAAATATTTGGGCTTCAGCATTTTCTAAGGAGGGTTATTAATTCGTTAGGTGCAGGCCATACCTCTTCTAATGAGGAAGAGAAATTTGTTTCTTCTACCATTTCTAATCGAATCCACTAAGAAGCTACTCATATAACCAAATCCAGCAAGAACAAAATCTTCAACTCATCTATGCTCAGCCTATAATTCTTTTAGCAACATCATTATCAAAAGCAGAATAGTGGGAATTCTAAAATATGGGGAAAGGTATGAAAGAATGTAAATTTAATTGTTGATCCCTTAATGATTTAGCCAGTTTTGAGTTTTCTTTTTTCTTCTGCCAAGCATAAAATAAATCTTTCAAGCAGTCATGCTTAGAGAAGAAAGGCGCAAATGATTTTGAAATATGACTAAGATCCAGGAACTACTCTTCAGCTTTTGAGTACCTTGACAAAACTTCTGGGGGTATTGGCTTTTGGTGTACGGACCTTCTTATGTTTCCTTGGATCCTGATGTAATGTCAGACAAGGAAATTCAGCATGGATTTTGTGTCTGTGTTCATGTTTTTACGAATCTACAACACCACTGACCAACCTATATCACACATAGGTTGTCTGCCAAGGATATATGCTTTTCATCAGTCAATATAGTATCAGGTACTTACCTCAAACAAGACTGTACTCCTCGTTTTTCTTCGTTTTGTAATTGTTCTTCCATTAGTAGTTTCAACTTCATATTCATGATGAGTTACCTGACGTGACAAAAGGTAAGCCTAAGGAAGTTTGGAGGATGTGTCATGACCCAGTAGCCAAATAAGTACCAAAGTTGAATGTTTGTCTCATCCTTTTTCCCAACCTAACTGGAAATAGAAAGAAAAAAGGAGAAAGCAGCAGATAAGTACTGTACCTTCTTATGGTGCTTAGGAATGCTCATTACACTTCCTGTGTTGGCATTTTCTACTTTCTTCAACAATTTTGACACTGGTGTTTGTGTTACACCTGGGAACGGTGATTCCTGTAGACAGTATAAAAAGACAATTAAGGTGCCTTGTATATTACAGTGATTCCTGCAGACAATATAGAAAGTAATTTAGGCGACTTGTATATTTTGTCTCAGCATTTAACAAGTCAAAGTGATTTAGTGCTATTTGTTACCTTCTCTTCATTCTCTGGCCTTACTAGAGCTCGTTGACTTCTATTGCCACCATCAGAATCTCTCATCTTGATTGAAGAAATGGAATAATCCTGCAAGGAAAGTAATTCATCAAATTGATGGCATTTTAGATGATGTGTTATAATACGTATGTAATTACATTTTAATATATGCTTATTGAAACATTCCACAACTCAATCCTACTCCAAGGCAAAGCATACAAGGTAAGGTTTCTGACTTCAAATAGCTTATCACAAGCACTAGAAGATCTATGTCTGCCAAGTATGCATCTTTTTTTGTCAGTATATGTGTTCGGTGCATTTGTGTTTTAGTTCATTTTGTCTGTGTGGAACATCTCAGCATAAACTCTAAGCTATGATCTTGGCTGCCACAATGGTATCTACAAAGTGTGATATGAGTGACAATCACATCATACATGGCCTTCTATTCTACCATCCTTCATTTCCATCCTCATGTGCTTTCCCTTTCCAAAAGTGCAGATTCAGCCAATTGTGCAGAGAAATACAGTTCCAGGCTTCCAGCCATGCTGGATATACGGTGAAAAGTAAATCCAGTCAATGCCAAAACTTACAAACTGTCTTCAAAAGTAAAAACATGATTCAATGAAATTTTCTGGTAAAAATGACCATTGAAAAGCCTAGCTATAACTTATTGCAGAATGGAGGTTTCAGTATCTACACATTTGAACCACATGAAATTGTTTATGTGACAGTTAATGGTATGTTCCATTCTTTACATACATGCACAGGATGACAGAGAGAATGAGCAATCTATAAAAGAAACAAGCCAACCTTTTTCGAATTCTCCTCTTGTTCCTCTTGTGGTTTGTCACCCATCACCTTCCACTGGAGTTGCAATAGAGCCCTCTGCCTGTCTTCCTGCAATATATTAACATAAACTTAGTCAAGACCACATATTATGTTAATTAATATAAAAGGTGCACCAAATACATACTTTGGACTTCTGGAGACTTAACTCCTCCTGAAGCTTTCTGCACTCATCTTCAAATTGACACCTCAAAGCTTTGATCTGAACTTCATGTTCATTCCTAAGAAATGTTGTTTTCTAGTCCAATTCTTAAACTATCAGCAAATCAAACACAATTTTACTACTACTACTATAAATAATTCAAAATTAAAACTTAATGGTGTAAATACCTCTCTGAGTTCATTTTCTGCCTGAAGTTGGGCACATTTTAGCTCCTCATGGTGGTCAGCTTTGAGATTTACTTCCTTTCTATCATGCTCCTGCTGAAGACGAGTGACCTAAAAGACAAGAATGCAATTCATATTTATAGACTGCACTATCATAGATGTGCACAAACATATTTTAAATTATAATATGAAATAAACAAATTTGATCAGTATATTACAAAACAACAGCATTAACTAGCAATACCACAGCTCATATATGCTGAAAGAGAATGACAAACAACTCGATTATAAGTTTGCACTAGTTTTCAGTGCCATACTAAAGCAGCATTTTCCTCTTGAATGCGCAACAAGTGCAGCCTTGATTCTTGTTTGCACTCTGCAACCTTCAGGTCACATTTCTGTTCCATTTCTCCAACAACTTTGTCAGCCTGAAAGTTAAAGTAGGTGAGAACCAGTATTTTCTGTGTATTGCAGCATGCAACAATCAAGAGCGAACCTTCTCTTTCTCCAGTTTAACAATCTCCTGCTTCTCTTCTTCGTACTTCCTTCGTATGTCATTAATCGCCTAAGCAAACTCCTCAGAATATCAATCTGATTGCCAAAATCTTTAAGAATTCTTATGACATGGATGAAAAAAAATGATACCTGATCATTCCTCTGAGATATTTCTTTCAAATGTCTAGATAACTCCAACTGCTTACTTTCTAGCATCACATCATATCGCTTCCTGGCTTCCACAAGATTACTTTCAGCAGCTGTCAGCATTGCCTGATTCTGCAGAAGCATACAGAATCTTAAACTTATATGAAAGCCTGTATAAGAGTTTCAAATTTACATATCCTGTAACTGTTTCCTAAACCTCTAAAATTTGATCTTCCAGCTTCTTTTCTCTTTCTTTATATTGCAGGATAAGCCGTTCTTTTTCCTCTAACATGACCTGCAGCTGACCAATTTGTTTCTCCAAAGAATCTACCTGCATCTCATGTTTCCCACACTCCTTTTCCAAATTACCAATTTCTTCTGTTTTTCCCTGTATCTCTGCTTGCATTTTCTCTGAATTATCTTTGTTCTCGATTTCCAGTGCAGAAATTTTCAGCAATAGATCTTGCTATAGGACATAAAAAAATAGGTTTATGTTAGCTACGAGGCTAGCTCAAATAGAGAAAATATGAATTTAAATTAATATTGCAGACCATTTTATTCTCTGACGATCTTGAACTTTCGGACAATGTGTCAAGTTTTTCCTCCAATTTTAGAACCAACTTTTCTGCTTCAGTCTTCCTTGAGACCAGACTTTCTGCTTCTGACTCCAACTTCTGGATTCTCTCTCCTGCTAAACGGCATTCTTCTGAAAGCTGGGCGATAACAGACTCTTGGGCTTTCTGACATTCAATGATCTTACTGTTTAACTCCTGGTTTACCAATTGTAATGCATCCCTTTCTGATGTTATGCACAAGAATTTATCATGGAGTTGTTCATACTTCTTTTGAGCATGCTTTGCAGCAAGATTTTTCTCCTGTTGGACTAACTTAAAGCAAGTGTCATAGAGAGAATTTATTTCATCAAACTTGTCAGTAAAAGTCAGATTTTGTTTATCCAGTTCAACCAACTGAGCAGCCAACACAGCAACAAAACCTTCAAGATTTTTAATCTCCCAGAGAGATATTGATAGCTTTTTAGCAAATTCATCATTGCTCAACAGAAGATCAATTTTCTCTTTCTCCAAGTTCTCCTGAGTGGTTAGCAAACATTTCATCTCGTGTTCTTTTGATCTTAACTCAAGCTGAACTTCTTCCATTTTAGAGTTCAAACTCTCTGCAGCCTGTTTATTCGCCGCTACAGTTGCTTCAAATTTCTTTATTAGAGCATCTGCATGCAAAAGATTCCACAAGGATGCTTTTATGAAGCAAACACTATGATTCTGATGGCTAAAAGTTAGACCTCCTCAAAATCAATCAACATACTTGACACTTCATCTTTTTAGTCAAAAGGTACCCTATTCTAAGAGATACGTTAGGAATTGACCGACTTAAAATTGAAATGCCTTCATTTTGCACAATTGGAAATTCTGAGAAAGCTAAGCACCCTAGAGTCAAATTGGTAAAGACCTCATTCAACAATCTTGCTGTCTTACCATAAATCAGGATCATAAGCCATAAAAAAACTTATTCAACAAATTTTTCTGTCTTGCCATGAATCAGGATCATTAGAAAGACTCATATGATAATTACTAGACTCAATTTCACAAAAGCCCTTACTGAATGATAATTATACTATAATATGGTAAAATAAGATTACCACTTATCATCCTTTTCTATCTTAATGTTGTCGGTAGAATCTGTTCCGAGATTGATACAACTAGTTAATTTGTCAAATGCTGGGAAAGAATGAAATATGATGCATGCGTGTTGTATACACGGGCATAAACTTCAAACATCATGCAAAACATTATTCTAGAAGACAACAGCCTATGTATCATGCAAAATTATCTACTAACTGATGCAACCACTAATTAATCTTTCAATAGTAAACAAAGCCTCTGTACAGACTCAGCCAAGCATATGCTCACCTTTTTCCTCAATGAGGTTCGCACTTTTGCACTGTTCATCCTTGTAAAACCTACCATTTTCCTCTTTCTCAAATTTGAGTTCTTCTATTTTCTTTCCACCTGCATTTGATATACCAAATATCCACCACATTGTGGAATGATAAATCAACAAAAGGAAAGTGCTCTCCTCTTGATCTTATAATGAAACAGATGACTAAAACAATCATCACTAGTGAAACAGAATGAATTTGAACAAAGATGATACAAGTTACTCACAGTTTCTGATCGTTTCCTCAGCAGAACTTAACTTCAAAGAAAGGCCATTCATATGCTCATTTAGTGAGTCTATCACTTTTGAGCTTTCAGCCAGCTTGCCTTCAAAAAACTCCGTATCTTTCTCAGCTATTTAAGTCAAAAATAGTTAAGACATTGCAAAAAATTTCATAAAAAAAATGAAATTTCAGAGGCATTCCATATGTATAAAAGACCAACCATTCTGAACCTGACTGGCTAAATGCTGTAACGTTTCAGTGAGTTGATCACAAAGAGTCTTCGTTGAGGAGAATTTAGACTCCAGACCTTTCCACAGCTTCTCGTCTTCTTTTTGCTTTACTTTGAGTTTAGCATTCTCATTGAAAGCATTCTGTAACTTTTCCTCTAATACACGGATATGCTCCATTGATTTCTTCAGCTTAGAATTCTACATTTTTTCAAATTATTAATCAAATAACCATTAAATGCAGAAAATGAAGAGTTCTCCATCGTCTCGTGAGACTAAACCCTAATCTTCTAAGATTTGAAGAACTAACGAAAGCAAGAACATTAACTATCCCAAAACAAAGCGAATATTGTATCTACGTGCTTTTCAAGAAGCTCAACGAACATGGAAGAAGAAGAAGAGGAAGAGAGCCAGAGAGAAAGTACCGCCATTTCCAGATCGGTCTTCACAGAAGCTTGCTCCTTAACAAGTTTTTCTACAAAAACAAATCACACCAAAAATTATCAAAATCGTTCAAATTCTTTGAACAATGAAAAAATTATAACAAAATTCATCGATAAAAACCTGCGGTAAGTTTCAAATTCGCGAAACTCCCCAAAGAAACTGAATCGGTAGACGGACGCGAAGGGAATGAGAAGGGTCTCGCGGCTCTGGAGCCGGATCCTGACAAGGATTTGAAATGATCCAAGCTTTTCATGCTTGGAAACCCTAGTTTCTGCATCTCAAAAGATCCAAAAACCAAATCACCAACGAAACCCTTGAAATTTCGGTCCAATCGCTCTCGATTGCTCTCCCTCTGAAAGTCCAGAGTGTTTCTTGAGTGAGTAAATTGAAAATGGTTTAGGCGCGAAGGAGATGTGATATTTATACACGGAGTGAAGTTGGTTAAAGGGTGTTTCGATTAGCATGCGGACGGTCCTACTGTAACATTTTGCAGCAATCCTCTGAGACCCTTACTTCTTGCACATAACTAATTATTGTCCAAGAAATAGTTTTATTTTTCTAAAAAAAAGTTCGCGGCAAACAGCGTAAAGATAAAATTAAATTATTTCTCGTGCACAAAAGAAAAGACAAATTCAAATAAAAAAAAATATAAATTAAATTAACCAAATTCAAGAAAAGGCCTTTTTTCTAGTACTATCCACCTAGCAAGCAATAATTTTTTTAAGAAATTTTATTTTTATACAAATATTTTTAAATTATATATGACTCCTAATAAAATAGATTGCACTCTAATTTAATAGGATTAATTAATACTATAATAACTTAAGATAAGAAAAAAATTAAATGAAAGGTCTGTTTGATAACCGGAAAATAATTTGTTAGAAAAAAAATTTTTTGTATAAAATTTTTTACAAAAAAATTTAATATTTTTTATTGTTTGCATAAACTTTCAAAAATATTTTCTATTATTTGAACCATCTTGTGAAAAATATTTTCTATCATTATGGTGGAATTATTTGATTGTTAAAATGATAAATAATAATTGATTATAAAACAATAGTGTGATTTGATCTTCACATTAAAATTAAGAATGAAAATAAAATTAAAAATGAAAAAAAATCAATCATTATATTTTACAAAGCATTTAACCACTTATTATAATGAAAGTACAATCCAATTTTCAAAAAAAAATTCATTTCATTTCATTTTTTTACTATAATATTATAAAAATATCAATATTCATCAATTGTATAAAACATTCAAAGTCTATATTTATAAATTTGTATTAATTAAATGACAATTATTGAAATATTTTTTATTATAATTATTAATAAGATTTATTAAAATTTATAAATAAAAATATTAATTGCATTGAATGATTTAATTAAAAATATTTTTTTAATTTTAATAGTATTGAATAATTTAAATATTAATATTTTAAGTTAAAATTTTTTTAAAGTTAAATATTAATATTTTTAATTTTTTTATATCTTAAGTTAAATATTAATATTCATCAAATTTATTATGCTAAGTTTAGTATAATAGCGATTTTTTTTTCTTCGAAAAGCATATACAACATAAGACATTTCAGGTGGTCATAGATATTTTCCTTATTCATCCATAAAATGTTTTATATCTATAATAAATTTTTAATTTTCTAAACAAGTATAAAATTTTAAACCTTCCGAACAAACAGAAGTCTTGAAAGCATTTTCCAAATTTAAGTCTTTAAAATATTTTTCAGAAAATGTTTTACATCAAAACAAAAAAAAAAATTATCTCTATATTGTCATAATTTTTATAAATCAAACACTTCCTTATAATATATTCTTATTCTTCCAAAGCTTATGGAAGTCTTGTTTATAACTCTATGGCCCAGCATGTCTTTTTCATTCAAGTTTTTTTTTTGAAAAAAATCTTTTTATTCAAGTTAATCATATGAACCGGATAATCTTCTTTTACTTTATTTTCATTTCATCCAATCATATTCATGTTAATATATCTTAAAATTCTTAATAAATTTTCTTATTTTTTATTAAACACATGCATATTAGGTTCTGACGGGGTGGTAATTACAAACCTAACACAATTTTTTTCTTTTTATTAAAAAAAAGAAAAGAGAAAAACAATTAAAGATAAAGAAAAAAAGAGTACATTTTTCCTTTTAAATGTACCCAAAGAAAGAAAAAAAATCTTTAATCTTAAGAAAAAAAATTAACCAAAAAAAGTCCTCAATCTTAACCAAAAATAAAAATCCAATATCAATTCATATTTTTTTATTCACGTGATATGTAATATAATTTAATGATTTGATCACATGACAATTGATGTTACAGAATACGAAATAAAAGAAATTATAACTATTACTTATATTATCTATCATTAATCATAGATCGATGTCAAAACTACCAAATTAAAAACTTTTTTTTTACTTTTCTTGTTACTTTCTTTTTTTATTGAAATAAATTTTTTAATTTTGTTCTTTAAATTTTAAAATCTTAGATATGATTTAAAAAAATTGATGAAAATTGATAGGTGACCGTGCAAAGGAAATAGAGTAGAAAGGATCTACAACAAAAAAAATCCCACCTTCGACTATTAGATGTAGGTATTGTTTTTTAAGGAAAAAAGAGAGAAAAAAAAAGATTTTTAAGAAAACTATACCAATCAAGAGCTAAAAGTAGGCATGGAGAATTGAAAAATAAGATTTTTTTGTTAAATGCTTTTACTCTCTAGGTTTCAATTAAAATTGCACAGTGGTATATTAATTTTTAAAATAGATACTCTATTTAAAAAATATTTTTTGTTGAATATATAAGTCCAACCGTTAGTCAATTATTAATGTTTTTGTCAGATTAATGATGTAACAATATTAAAAAAATAATTTTACTCTTTATTAATTTTAAAATTTACTAATATATAATTTTATTAATTTTTTATCAATTAAAAAAAAACTCCCGATCAACCTCCTCAGGGGAGAGCTAGGTGGTTGGCCGATGTAAGGGATGGCATCAACTTGAGAGAAAAAAAATAAAAAAAAATGACATTTTAGATATTTCATATTTAACATTAATTTGGGAAAGAGTGTTTATTTTGAAAATTAATAGACCTTTATATAATTTTGATCAAAATTTAAAGGGTTGGAGATATTTTACCCATTAGATTTGATCAAAGACAAATGGCGCCAATGACAACCGATGATAGCACCAAAATTTTGAATAGATCCAAGAATGTGAGAATAGAAAGAGAAAGATGAAGAAGATATTGCAAAAGTTTATCTAATCTTCTTAAAACCAAGTAGTTTTGAGAAACTATAAAAGAAAGAAAGAGAAAATATTAATCAACTGTAATATAATCACATGAATAAAAAATATTAATTGATATTAAAATTAATTAGTAATTTTTTATTAAAATTAAAATTTTATTTAAATACAAATAAAAAATTACAAACTCATTTAAATATAACAAAATATAAAAGATTTAGTTGATAAAATACCATAATTTTATAAATTTTTTACCATTTAAGCCAATATTAATTTTCAGCAAGTCTTGAATCATATGCTCTTAATAAACGTGATGCAATGCCCCAACGAGACTTTAGTAACATTTCGTATGAGGGTAATGAGAGCACATTATTTACAATGTGATCAATTAAATATAATATAAGATTGTAATGCAATTACATTATAGGCAATTAATGAACTGTTATTGCATTATAAAACTAATGCAATCAAATTGTATTGTCTCACGTGCCAAAACTTAGACCAACCTTATGTGACTTTAAAGTTTAAAAATAAAACTTTAAGTAGGTATAATGAAAATAAAAAAAACCTACTTTGTATTTATAGGCTAATGACTCATTTTATTAGATAAGAGATAAAATAAAATATTTAATTTAAAAAGATAATATTCAAATTAAATCTAAAATTTAAACTAATATAACATATCTACGTATAAGTCTATGCATACATTAACAAATCAAAAAATTCAAATCGGATTATATTAGGTGAGCTGAGCTTGTTGTCTAGCTTATTTAGACTATCTAACGTACTTGGGTTGCTAGGCCTCCCTCAGCTGTCTATTCTGCTTGGATTGCTAACTGTTGGACTAATTGGTCTGTATAGACTAGTTAAACTCTTGGACCATGACACATTGTACTATGTAATATTATTAAAAATATTTTTATCGGATTAAGGGTTTAGTGAATACAATTGCATATGATATCACATTTTTTACGGTAATTTTGTTTGTTTTCTTTTACTTTTGAAAATCACTTGTCAGGCTTTTTTATGAATTTTGTTTTAATTTTTAGATCATTGAATTGACATGAATTTTTTGCGAGGAGTGCTAATTTTATTATTCAATGAAATTTGTTTTTACTTACATATTTACATTGGATTTGAACTTAAAAAGACAAGATGCTCTCTAAAGGGAATTTAGTTAAAAATGATAGTTGCATTCCATCTGAACTAAAAAGAATAAAATAAAATGTTCTCTAAATTTAGTTAGAAACGAGAATATTGGACATGTTGTCTAACTTATTATAAAGTTCCTTTATCCATTAGTTGCCAACTTGCCATATACAAAAGAAAAACGAAAATAGCAAGAATAGAGAAAACCAAAAAGGGAAATAAAATAATAATAAAAAAATCAGAGGAACAAAACCGACCCGGGTCACTCACTCAAGAGTCAAGGGGCAGAACTTGTATCGTAGCTGGTTCGGCGATGGAAGCAAAGCCCCGGCCGAACCCCCCACTATTTCCTTCATTCCCCTCTCCTCCACCTTTTCGTTTGACCCTTCTCGTCTTCCTCCCCTAAAATAGTGAAATTCCCGCCCTAACACCCACCCCCGCCATTTCCACCACTGCTTTAACAATGCCCAAATTCCATCTCCACTTCAGAAACTCCCTCCCGGACTACCAACATCTCCTTCCATTTCCCTCTAATTCAAATTTTCTTGTCCTTGGCGGTTTATTCATCGAGCCCAGCGTTCCCTCTTGCTTCCTCGACTTCATTTCCCCTTTTAAAGATCCCTCCGGTTCCACAAGAACGGTTTCTTTTGCTCGGAGGCAAAAGCGGGAAGCCGTTACGGTTAAGGATTTGTTTTTTTTATCCGTTAGCCTGAGCAACGATGGGCTTGTCTCAGAACCCAAGGAGTTTCTGTTACAAAACGGAGTACAAAAGAAGAGCAAAGTAGCGGTAGCCAAACCGATAGTTAGGGTAACGCGACGTGGGGCTGTCAACACTACCAAGCATTTGTGGGCTGGAGCTATCGCAGCCATGGTTTCCAGGTATTAATTTTCACTGTAATTTAGGCACGTGCCTTTATCCTATTTGCCTAGAGATCTATCCATTATTTTGCTTTCACTCTAATTATTGTTTTAAAATGATATAGAACATTTGTTGCTCCGCTAGAGAGATTGAAGCTGGAATATATAGTTCGTGGTGAACAGAGGAATATATTTGAACTTGTTAAGAAGATTGCTTTGACGCAAGGATTACTTGGATTTTGGAAAGGGAACTTAATTAACATTCTTCGCACGGCTCCATTTAAAGCTGTGAATTTTTTTGCTTACGATACCTATAGGAAGCAATTGCTTAGATTGTCTGGAAATGAAGAAACCACAAATTCTGAGAGGTTTGTTGCTGGTGCTGCAGCTGGCATTACTGCTACCGTACTCTGCTTACCGCTTGACACTGTATGTGGAATTTGCAACATGAGATTTCCTTCCTGTTTTCATTATTCTATCTGCAATTTAAGCTTGCATTTGGGCATCACTCTTGTAGGCATGCTAAGTATATGCACTGCTGTATTGTACATTTTGGGGCAACCATCATAACTTGCTCACGGTTAACTGTTAATACTATGTGTTATTAAAGGTTTGTCAAAATTATGAGGAACCAATTGTATGTGTTGTAAATTAAGGTTAGCATCTGGTCTCTTATTATAACTATGATTGTGGACCAAACATGGTGGTAATCTTGTTTACCAGTATTTAGTTCTTTTCTGCTCTTACCAAGTAGTATCTATTTAATGCAAAATGCTTTATAGAGGATTTCCATTTATTGTCATCGCAATGTCATGTCTAGCATGACTAAATATGCATATTTTGAGACATCCATTGTAATATATTTTGACCAATCAAGACGAAGGATAGTGGTTTCAGGGAGTCTTAGTGTTATAAATTATGATAATGCCACATGGAATCAAAATTTTTTTTTTCTTTTGAGATTTTTATAAAATAAGAAAGTGTGATTCTAGCTTGAGAGTTTAATGGCTCAAAGGGATATTTAAAATGTATGATATCCGAACTAAAATGAAATATGATAAGCTCCTCTACTGAGGGTTGTTGTTTAGACCTTTCATCTGTAAATGCTTTTGTCAAATGCTAGGCTCATTTATAACTAGCTACATTTTGAGAGGACCTGATTTTTATGACTATGAATAATTCCATTTTTGTTTCTGTCCCAATGATCATCAACTCTTAAAGCAATTTTTTTTCTGCTAAGTTTTATTCTGTTCTGAACTTTGTAGATTTATTAAAGAGCATTTAATGTGCAACTTACAAGTGTTTTCAATGCCTTCATGATTCCTGTAGGTGCATACCAGTTATTGATTAATTCTTCTTTCCCCCCACTTCTTCTATGAGGGTAGTTATTAACTACTTGCTTATTGTTGTCTTGTACAGATCCGAACCAAGATAGTGGCACCAGGTGGAGAAGTCTTAGGTGGTGTTATTGGTGCTTTTCGCTACATGATCCAAACTGAAGGATTCTTTTCTCTCTACAAAGGTCTAGTGCCCTCTATTGTAAGCATGGCACCTTCAGCTGCGGTGTTCTATGGTGTGTATGATATGTTGAAATCAGCTTATCTGCACTCACCGGAAGGTAGGAAAAGAATTCAGAACATGAGTCAGCTGGGGCAGGAACTGAATGCTTTGGATCAGTTAGAGTTGGGACCAGTCAGGACATTACTATACGGGGCTATTGCTGGTGCTTGCGCTGAAGTTGCTACTTACCCATTTGAAGTTGTGAGAAGACAGTTGCAATTACAAGTCCAGGCAAGCAGAATGGGTGCATTGGCAACCAGTGTGAGGATTATTGAGCAAGGAGGAGTTCCAGCACTCTATGCAGGGCTAATTCCCAGCTTGCTACAAGTAAGTGGATTGAGCTTTTGATCAAATCCCCAGGAATAGTTTTGCAAAAGCTTATGTTAAATATATGCTCTTCATAAACGCAGACATGGGGTTAAACAATCAAGATGACAGCAGAACATGAGAGTTCATTTCGCAATTTTCTTTCTGTTCTGTCCTGAAGTTAGATGATATCATCTTGATTATTTTCCACGTTATATATAGTGTTTCTAACATTTGATTAGCTAAGTGTTTAAATGGGATATTTTACTTGTTTTGCCCCCACTTTTTGTGGCTCATATGCTTTTCACCACTGTGCAATATCATGTTTTATGTCATCTTTTGGGATTGATCACAGTCCTTATGTTGAGCTTGCTATCAAATATGACATTATTACCAAGTTGAGTTCCTCATGACTCAAATTGGATGTGTTCTTCTGGAATCATATTCTGCTTAGTAATATAATCCCAAAATGTATTTGATTTTCAAAGGAAATTCTATAATCTTGCTTTCTTTTTCTTTTTTAAAATTTCCCTTTAAATATGATATTTTTCATCTTCAGGTCCTTCCTTCTGCTGCAATAAGTTATTTCGTGTACGAGTTTATGAAGATTGTTCTCAAAGTGAATTGAAGAGGGACAACGGATCCTCGCAGGAAAAGAACTGGTAGGATGTTGTACAGTGACTATAAGATGAGCATAGCACAGAGATTCAGAGTAAGATTTAGTCATTAATCATTTAAACTTAACAGTTACCATCAATGTTCTCCACATATTTTGTACCTGAAAAGAAAGAAATGGAAATTTTATTGACATCTTAACTTCTTTTCTTGATTATGGATCGACCATTGAATTGCTGACTGAATTTTGAACTTCATAGTTTAGGAGCTTGATTTTATTAGAAATATAATGTAGTGGTTTTCATTTTCAATTCTATCATGTTTGCTGGCACATGCTTGAGATCAGGTCCTTGGTGATGCATTGAAGTATTTGCAAGGGTCCTGGTGTGGTTGGTGGGGGGTGGATGTATGGTATAATAACAGCTTTTGATGATGTCATTTTCGAATGACACACACTTTATGCTTTGAAATGATTTGAAACATTTGATAAGAAGGATTTTAAATGTGTCACCATTTTTGGGCAAAAAGTCAGAAAGATGGCTGATGGTGAAAGTAGTGAAATGTGCTTGTTTTAAATCCAAATAACTTTCTCTACTTTAAAAATGGGAAAAAGAAACCCTGTAAAAGTAGTGAAAGTAGCCTATTTTGGCACTCCCCATCTTGGTACAAAATTTTGCATCTACCTCTGGAATTAGCAGGTATATCCAAATGCTTTGGTTTTGCATGTATTTTGGCACAATCAGTTATCTGTCAATGCAAAATATATGTTTGGGATTTTGAAGAAGACTTATATTTGTTCATAAAACAGCCATAGATTCCCAATTTTATATGTTATATGATTTTCCCATCCATCTTTGTCCAAAGAATGCTAATCACAGGCAGTGGCCAGTGTGCGTGGCCTTATCCCTTAGAAAAGCCTAACAGCAATGCTCATAAAACATACCCCAGTTAGTTGTTGGACTGGAGTTAGTGTATGTGAACAGCAGAGCTTAACAGTAAGATGAATATATGGACGTTAAGATTTTGTGTTTGTGAATGGTTTCATTAGATTCACTTGACTTTATTCTTTACCCCCTCTTGTAGTAGTTCGCTCTAACGCCAGTGGACTTTTCGGTGCCAAGTATCTGAAAATCTGATTTCCATTAGCTGGAGGGTTCATAGGAAATTAACTAGCAGATTGCATTGTAACGAATTATTTACCAGTATTACAGCAATTTTTGACAAATCTCATCCTGAAACTTGATGTTCATGTTTGAGCTCTTTCAACATATTCGTCATCGAGAAGCTCCGTTTCCCGGTGGGACATTACAGGAAGCTTGACAGCTATGAGACAAGCTTGAATAAGGGGCGTTGCATTCAATTTTCTAGTTACTCTCAGTGTTAGCTTACATCAGAATTCAGAGCCTTGATGGACCACGAGCAAGTTGCTTCGAAATTAAGTTAGAAAATGGCTCGCGCTGTCTGCCTATCGCAAGTTGAACACGTGATCCTCTAGCTGTTCCCCTTTCAGTACATTCAATATCAAAATCACCTAATATTGAAATGGCAACAATTAAAGGTCCATTTTTTTTTAAATAAGTTTTTACCCTTTTTGGTAACTTTGTATCCTAATTGATGAGTACAAAATGAAAGGTATTCAAAGGTTGACATTCCTTCACAATTCACAGTCAAAGCCCAAAAAGAGCATAACATAACTGGCAATGTTTAGCCTTAGGTGATTATATTCTTCTAGATACAAAGCGCCCCAGACGAAATACCAAACAAAAAAAAGTGCCCCTAACGTACAACGTTGCGAGTAACGACGTGTCATAAGTTAGCAAAAGCATTCTACCAACTGCGAAGGCCGGAGGGTGAACAAACCAACCGTTTTCATTAAAGAATTTGCTATAATCGATTCGGCCATTTTTGACAAGTAAAAATGTTGGGCTTCAGAGCAAGGAGCCAAACCGCCAACACTGATATAACACACGTGTTGGTCAATCGAGGGTACTTTGATAAACGCAAAAGGCAGGAAAGTTAAATTCTGTCTCACTTTGAAAATTCATTTCGTAATTTCCCACCAACAATACCGGCTCCTAAATCAATCAATCACCTCCTGATTCTTCTTCAAAAAAACTTGGTTATCTCCGCGCCTCAAAAACCCTAGTTCACCACCATGTCGCCGTCCAGAGTCGGAGCCATCAACGGTGGTCACAGATGCTCCTGTCTCTCCGGCGAAAATGGTGGTTTCCACGATGGCGCCGAGGATTATTGTATCCCCAGATCTCACGAGGAGACTTGCGTGCATTGCGCGAGATCCAAACCTTCGTTATGTTCTTCTTCTACGCTTGGTTTCGATTCGATACTGTTAACGGACTCGGAGAAGTTACGGAGAATTGTTGTCGCTTCAGCTAAAGGCTTCTCAATTGGAGCTGGCATTAAAGGTGGCTTAGCTCTTTTCTCGATTCTTGCTCGCTTGCGGCGCAAAAAATCAAGGTATAGTAAAATTTGATCTCTTTTTTTTATAATTTGCTGTGAGAATAATAAATTAATAATTTCTTGATTTAGGAAAGTTGAGGCGTTTACTGACAAGGAAGCGATTTCTATGGCCCTTAAGGAGACACTTAGATACGGTCTTTTTCTTGGAACTTTCGCTGGTACATTTGTTTCAGTAGATGAGATTATTGGTGCTCTTGGAGGACATAACAGGCAATGCTCTTAATCTTAATTTTCATATCTTTAGTTGAAATGGAAGTTTTAATAAACTTATGCTTTACTGGAGTGTTAAATTGTTGAATCAGGACTGCGAAATGGAGGGCATTAGTAGCCGGGCTGGTTGCAGGGCCTTCCATGCTTCTTACCGGGCCTAACACGCAGCATACGAGTTTGGCCATATACATACTCATGAGGGCTGCTGTATTGGCATCACGCTGTGGGATAAAGAGTAAACGGTTTGGGAAGCTTTGTAAACCTCTTACTTGGAAGCATGGTGACATTTTCCTTATGTGTCTCTCGTCTTCGCAAATCTTGTATGTTTCTTCTTTTAAATTCTCTTGGTTATTGGTTTTGTTTTGTTGTTTTATACTGTTAAGTTTTAGTTCAATGGTTCTCAGTGAATTATGGTAATTTTCAGTTGTACTTGAAGCATGTAACTTTTTTGGAAGTTACCACCTAGACTAGGTGACTGCCTCCTGAATTAAGAGCCCAGTCTATCAGGTCAAGTTATCAATCTTGAACAATGTCCCCGCAGGAAGATTTAAGAAAAAAAAAGTGTGATACTATAACATTTTGTAGGCATTTTGAAATATATCAAGCTATATATGAAATGAGTGAAAGTCTAATCAGCATGCCAAGGGACTCTATTGTTCTTTTCCCTTTTTTTTTTCTTTTTTAACTATAATTCAACCTGTTAAAGCTGGCAATCAAAATTCAAATGTTTGGCTGCTGCCTGCTCTTCTCTATACTTAAAAGTTTATTAAATCTTAGGCTTCATGGCAGGATCTTTGATTCTTAAATCTAACTAGTGGTCAAAGCCTAACTACGTCATATCATATGTGAAAAGAAAGTTAGAAAAATATTTGCTTGAACTAAAAGTAAGTGGTCATTTTACAGTTTAAGGCAACATTTGAGACAGGCCTGATGACATTGTGTAGCTTTACAAATTGTACACATAATGGCATCCAAAAACACAGCCTGCGGAAAATTTCACTATTTTTTTCTAAGGAGTTGATTAATGCACTTTTATTTATTTTTTTGGGCATAACTTTTAAGTGGAAACATTTTTATTTCAGGTCTTCATACATATTGAAGCAAGATAGCTTGCCCCCATCATATAGGTCCTTTCTCAATAAACATGGCGGAAAGGATATTGTCATCCTACAAGGTGTGAAAGAGATTGCAAGTGGCCTTCCATTCACTAATTTGGAAGCAATAGAGAAACTTTACAAGGCAATAGGAGTAGACGTAAAATTAGATCCTAACATGAAAATCCCCTGTTCGGTATGATCCTTGTTGCTCCCTTAGTGTTATTTTACCGAGTAGTATTAATGTATATACCTTATTCATAGTATGCAGTCCTTCTATAGTTTTCTTTCTTTCTTCCTTTGGATCAAAGAACTAACAGCATGGCATTTATCCCCTACACAGTGTCCACTATATGAGACTTCAACATTGTGCTTTATTTAGGATTATCTCTTGAGTAAGATCATTGAAGATGGGCGCTTCTTTTCATACAGGATAGCATTTTTATGGCAATGAATGTTGTCTTGAAGATTAACTTAGATGCTTGTTGAATAGAACTGTTTGCAAGAATTTGAGAAAGCTAAGTAAGAAGGGCTTGGTTAAGAAAATTAATCTGAAGTGACATTGAGCTTTTCATTTTTCTCATTCTTTTCAAAACTCATAAAGCTCATTCTTATGGGCTAAAAGCTTTCCTTCATGCTGCTTTATGAGAAATTACAAAAGGAAAATCTGAAAAGAGTAGGAGAGAGTGTGAAGTTCATTTCAGATGCTCTGGTCATCAGCCTGATACGGCCTTCCAACTTTCAGAATTTTAGAACTAATTTAGTGCTTTTCTTTGTCATTTTGGAATTATGTGCTGATTCATACATAAAAGCACATGGTGAAGGTGTTTTTGACAGCTTAAAAACCATCTACTTATCCTCTGAAGTATTCCATCACCCAAAACTTTGAATGCACTTGGTCATTCTTTGCAGTCTCTGTAAGCCTTGCGATAAGATCTCATTTGCAATGCACAATTCAATATTTTCTTCCAATAATATTAGTTATTGGATGTAAATAGTTGAAATTGCAGTAGTTTAACCACTGTGTTAGGTTTAATTGTTGTCCCTTGCAATAAGATCTTTGAGTGCTCACATTTAGCAACATGCATGATTTCTGAATAATACAATAGATTCTCTTGCACGAATCATTTCTTTTTTGTTGGTTTAAATTACTCAGATGTTTATAGAAAATTCAGCATCGACTTTGATGCAAGCACTCAAGCCACTATTGCTTGAAGTTTGCTGGCAAAAGTATATTGTTGCTTTTGAGAATTGTTCTTAAATCCTCAAGCTATTTGCAGATGATACACGGGAATCAATCATGTGGCGAACATGTTGTTTCCTTTCTCATTGAAGCATATAAAAGGGCATTACCTGTATATCTTCCGGTTTATTTGATTCCTGCATTGATAGTTCATCGTCAAGGCCTCTTAAAAAGGTAATGCAGTTAGACTATTTTCTCTTTCTTGAAGACTGTTTAATTGAAATTTAGTGAAATTTTTCACTTACGGTTTGGCTACTTATTGTTATTATTATTTTAAAAAAGAAATTGTTTACTGAATATGTTCTAGATTTTTAGGTTATTTTTTCCTACTTTGGGCCCTCTGTGGTTACTAGCGTAGGTAAATGCCCCTATACAAGTTGATGAGTGATTGAGCTTGTTGCTGCAAGTGGATGCTATAGGTTTTTGGCATGCTTGCCAAATGTTTGCTTCATATATTTTTAGGTGAACAAAGAATTATACACCCACTTTGGCTTTCAGTACCTCATAATATTTGAGCATCAGAGAAAAACTTCCAGTGACTTATTCCATTTCTTTCTCTAGGACAACTCAACATGTGTTAGCCTTTTGGTTTGTTTCTGTGCCCCCCAACACCCCCCCTTCTTCCTCCTCTCTTTTCCAGCAATAATTGAGATCAGTGTTGGTTCTCTTCACTCGCCAGATACTCCTTGTAATCATTGTTGTCTGACATAGTTCTTTTTGACCTTAATGCAGGCCTTGCACGATATTAGGGAAGGGTCTTGTTGGTACTGCCAGATCAAGCTTATTTTTATCTGTCTATTGCACATCTGCTTGGTTAGTGTTCTATCATTCTACTGTTTCATTGTATTCATAACATTGTCTGTTTGTTCTCCAAGATTAGTAATTCCTAATGCATTTCAACTTTAATTTATAGGTCTCCCTTTTTTAGTTTACCTTTCTTGATAAGTAATTGTAATTGAGATTTGCTGTTGCGGTTAAAGTAATTAAAACATTAGTTATTGTTGGTCAAAATTACAGAGGATCTATATCCTATAGTCTGTGCTTAAGGGTGTGATATGTCATTTCATCCGACCTTTCCTTCTTTTTCCTTTTTTTGTTACTTTTGTTATACTTAAGAAGATCAGTATCTCATACTGGTCAACAATCTTTTATTTGATGAGCAATCATATTCTCATATATTCACATGCCATGAGATTTGTTGGTTCTATGCTTGTAAAGAGTTCTTAGCTTCGTTAGTGGTTCTATGCTTCTATTGTGGCAGTCCACTTTGAATGTCTTTTTCTTTTTGTTCCAAAGCCCACTTTGATTGTCGGGACATGAGAATTGTTGGTTGTGACAAGGATAGAAAAAGTGTATCATGATTTCCTGTGAAAGACTTCTAAGAAAAACTGAGGGTCAAAATCTTCATGAAATTGTCAGTTTATGACAATAATGAAGTAACTTTGGAATCTGGGGAAACTCTAAATTGCAACTTCTGCATCACTGTGTGTGGTCATAATTTTAGCAATTTGGTATAGTTTTATGAACATCAATCACCTAATATAATTAAAATGTGGTTCTCAAAATTCAAAACATTCAGGGATGTTCTTCTAGAAGTGCATTTTGGTAGTTGGTAGGAAATAAGCATAACTATGAAAATTTGTACTGTCTTTGCTACTTGCGTGCAGTATCTGGTGATGTCTTATGTCAAGTAGTGTAAGTTTGAGGTGCCATGACCATGGTTGAAAGGCATTAAGAATTACTGACTTTATGTGCTAAAGTAGGCTTTGAATAGGATAATAGGTTTGCCTAATATATTTAATGTGAAATTAAAATGGCATGGTTATTGGTTTCGGAAGATGTTTTATAGTTCAATAGAAAATGAGGGACTGATATATATTGGGTGAGACACCTAGTTGAGAAAGGTTGCAATGTCATTAAACAAAACAAGAATGGTAAGATGTGTATATGCAAATAGTGAGATGCTTTCTTTGTCTCTCCTGTACTGTATTTTACCAAACCATGAGCTATATCGAGCAGGAGAGTCAACATATGTATACACATTGAATAACTGTATAGGCTTCTTCATAGGGGGTAAGATGAGTTATGGCATAATTTGCTTTTCTTTTTCCTTCTTATGATGCTTTCCACTTTGCATAAAGTTAATAACAAATCCAACTTGTACATATTGCTAGTATTGACCTTTGTCATTGATCTAACCACCATTCATTTTTCAACAGGATGTGGACTTGCATGCTGTTTAGGATTTTCAGAAAATGTAACATACCAATGGTAGCAATGGGAACGGTAAAGGACTCTTACCAATTTATCATGTGAGTTGTAGGCCAATGTGTTTTTTCTTTTTTCTTTCTAATGTAGGATGTGTTATTGGGCAGTTTCCAACAGGTCTGGCCTTGGCTATTGAGAAGAAAAGTAGGCGGATTGAGATATCACTCTACTGCCTTGCACGAGCCATAGAGAGCTTCTTTACATGCATGGCTGATGTAGGGAATTTGCCACGGTCAAAGAATCTGAAGAGAGCTGATGTGGTAATTTTTAGCTTGTCAACCGCTATCATAATGCATTGCTACGCACAGGAGAGGGACGTGTTCCGCTCAAAGTACCTAAATGTTCTTGACTGGGTCTTTGGTGTGCCTCCTCCCCCATGCGAAACCCCTCGCTGCAAAAACAGTTGAGCAGATTGCAGGGATTTGGGATTGAGGCGACTTTAGAGCTGAGTATTCTCTTCTCATGAATGATGAATTGTATTTGTTTGCACCAACGGGGCTGGGAGTACCGAGGTGCGTGTCGCAAATAGCAACGCAGGTAGTAAATTATATCCTGCTGAGTTATCTATTCTAGTGTTTATGGTCTGTTGAGTAATTTTTGACAGCAACAAAAGTGAAAACAAGATTTTATCTGAATAGGTTCCGTCAAATTCATGATTCGTTTTTCAGCGAAAGCTTTCTTGGGTTTCAAGTTTGAGATGCCAAGGTAATTCCACGAGATAGAGATCAGAATCGCTATTTAAGTTCAATTTCATCGAAGGCTCAGGTTCTAAAGTTTACATTATTACATCCAAAACCACGGGGGTACATCTATCAGTAATGATTCCCGATTCCAGTTCTTCACAAGCTTCTTTCCAGCCAGCGCCTGTTATTTCCTGCTTTACCTATTACTTCTGCATTTAGGAAAGGATAAATGAAATGTTTGCTTCTCCTTGGAAAAGATAGGATAATAAACGTAAAAATGTGAGATCAAAGTAATTAATACTACTCTGAAAAGGAAGAAGTTATGCTTGAAAGTTTAGGATAAATTTAGTAAGGAAAACTTCTGTCTCGCGTTCAATCTTCATTTTCCAACAATTTCCAACCTCTACAAATTCATCTAAAAAAGACATGGGAGCGATCACAAATTTTTTTTTTAACAGCTTTTAATCTCATTGCTAATAGTCATCAATCATAGATTGAAAGCTCATTTTTTTGAATCAATCTTCAATCCTATAATTAAACCAACAACATATGATCCCCAAAGAAAGACTAAACGGAGAAAAAAAGAAAAGAAAAGAAAAGAAAAATAACAACCCTAATGAAAACCCCCACATGGGCAGTAGGCAGCCGTATCTGGGACCATTTCTCAAACCTCATCCTCATGTAGAAGCATGTTAGGAATTCCCTTGTTAACCGGAAACTTTCTCCCTGTCTCAGGGCAAACAAGGGCACCTTCCTCGAGATGAAGCTCCAAGAGTGCATGATGGAACTTTCTCAAGAACTCCAGGTCCGATTCTAACGCCGACGGCTCAGGTGCCTCCTCGGGAAGCTCGACGTAGCCCATGACTCTCGAAGCGTCAAAAAACGCTTTCCAATCGATCTTCGGAAATATGTTCCTGAGGAAATCATGGCTGATCTCAACTTGCTTCTCCACCACTTTCTCCACTTCGATTCTAAGAGGGAAGCCGTTAGTTACTCCCTTGATGTTTGACGACAACATGTTGTGAGTTAGCAACCTCATCTCGTTCCTTTATTTTCTGTCTTTCTCTTTCGCTTCTTTCTCTTTCTTTGCATCTGTCATTCGGCTTCTGTGTTAAATAGAGTAGCAGGCTGGTTGATGCTTGGCTTGTTTGCAGGGGTTTCGTGGAAAGACGAATATGTCCTCGTAGTACTGGTTAAATTTTGGGGGCAATATAGTAATTTCAGACAATCGGTGTTGTTAACATAAGCCCTAGTTCTTAAGCCCGGCCTAGGTCGAAGGTGGTCTTATCGTCAATACCAGCCCAACTTTAGAAAGTAAGCCTAGCCCATAGTACACTAATTTTTTCTTGTGACCAATTTTTTAATATTAAATAAAAATATAAAAATACTAAAAGTATGTTTGATTCGCAGTATGAAATAAAGTAGGAATGAAATAACTATTTCTCAAGAATAAACTTGACCTAGGTCGAAGGTGATGTTATAGTCAATACCAATCCAACTTTTGTAGAATGAAATAAGGAGAATGGAATAACTATTATGCGAGAATAGAATAAGAGAAGAATAATTATTATATAATTTGATTTATGACCCATGAGAATAAAATAGGATATAAATTTCTATGCTAACTTATTTTATTATTTAATTGATAAGAATAGTTTTAGGAATAATCAAGTAATAAGTGATAAATAACAAAAATATTTTTTTATTATATTTAATTATTTTACTTTAAAACTTTTTTTAATTTTAAAATATTAAAATATTAAACCTTTGTTATTAAAATTTTAATTTAGGTTTATAAAATAAAATATAAATTTTTAGCCTTCTTTTTTCATTTTAGTATTTTTATTTTTTTTCACCACCAAAGATTTGGCTGACGTAATGAAATACTGATCTGACACTCGTTATGGTTAGATCTAATCGCTAAAGCACCATATCAGTGCTTCCCATGATTGGATCTAACTAGTAAGCATTATATTAGCACTTTCTGAGATTGGATATGGAGAGAGAACACCAATCAATGTTTCTCGTAACCGACACGGTGCCATTGTCACCCTCTTTAGGGAAGGAAAGAGGTGGAAGATGGATAAAAAGAAAAAATGTGAAAATTGAAGAAAATTTATAGTATGATGTAATTTTTAAATTTATTTAAAAGTAATTTCATCTATAAATTTTTTTTTTATCTATTCTTCCTTTTTAAAATAATTGTTATCGACATCTTTTTGAAAATAACTATTCAAGTTTATTCAGGAATGACTAACAATTGATGAAAGATAGTTTAAAAATTAGGGGAATGGTTACTCCATCTCCCAAACAAGCACGCTTTAAACGAATATATCATGGTGAATAGTGAAAGTAGTGTGATGATCACATAATTATTGATAATATTTTAAATATAATGTTGTGTTGCACATAGGTCTAACTGGCTTCTGCCGTTGACACTGACATCCTGCCCGTCTAAAAAATTACTACTTATAATTACCGTTTAGACATTTATGTTTAATACGATGAGATCATATTTGTCTCCACTAGCTTTACAAAAAGTTACTTTCAATAAAAGAAATCTCTCAAGACTATAGAGAATCGAAAAATACTCGGTCACTACATGAATGGCACATTTCCTTCACCAAAAAATGAAAAAATAGTTTCTATGATGGCACGCTTAGGAGAATAATTGAGCCATATATATCTTCAGCAGTCGCAAGTTGTACATATATATGAACCGAGAAACAACTCCTAAAGGCGCAGATTCAACAATCCAAAAGAATTTTGAGCAAACACTGATCATCCCAAAACTGAGTTGGAAATAAGGATCATCTGGCAGAGTTCCTTGATAATTAACTTGATATGAAAGTCCACCACTTGTACAGACCAAAGCCGTAAATTGTGGTGTAAATAATCACTCTCATGGGGTAGATCCTATACCTGCAGCACAGAAAACCAACTTTAAGAAAAACCTATCCTCTCCTAAAGTACTGATAAATGGTAAATTCCAACTCCATTATTTGCTCCAAATTCGAACCAAGACGTTTTTATTTGGGAGGTCCAGACTCCAGAGACAGGTAAGGGTACTGAACGAAACCACTGCAGCTTTGCACGATATCCCAAAGCCCCATGAACTAGTCTGAGACGTGCTTTGAATATAGATCATACATTTATGAAACCATTACAGTACACACTGTAGGCTTGCTGATTAATACATGACATCCAGTCATACACCAGCAAAAATTAGGTCAGTCTACCGCCCAGCCTTGAAGTGATTACAACCTTACGCCAACCGATTCAATTAAGGAGTTTATAATCCTCCAACCAACCCCAATTAACAGTACTTGAGCTTAATCGAAATGGAACAAGGGTTCAATTGGGAAATCAGGATTTCATGTTTGAAATGGCAAAAATAGAAGTTTAATATTTGGAAGGTAAAATTATAAAAATTTTTAAAAAATAGGGGTAAAATTATAACATTTTAAAACAAAACAAGAGAATTATAAATTTCTGAAACTTTGGGGGTGGGAGCCCCTACTAACCCCCTCCCTCGGCTTCTGATTTGGGGTGTCAAGGTAAATTAATGATCATAGGAAGAAAAAAGAAATTCATCATAGTGATTTTAAGTGCTAATTATAGTAACCTAATTAAACTACAGTTTTATTAACTCAATTGCCATGTGAAACTAAACCTGAACAGAACCTACAGTACAACAACGTTTCATCATCCACCTGATTTTTCTATTCTTTCCGAAACCAGAACGGTACTTTAGTTAGGAAAAGTAAAGCATCTTATAGCCTATATATGCAAAACAGGGGAGGAAGAAGAAAATTGAAAACACTAAACTCGTATCTATGAGGGAATAACTAGAAGAAAAGAAAAGAGATATTGATTATTAACCTTTTTATTAACCCAGATCTTCGAGCAAGAAGAGCAGCTCTTTCTTCAGCAGTAACCGGATAACACCACCGAGAAAAATCACGATCGAAGAAATCCCAGTCAGGCAGAAGTATCCCAGCAATCCCAACCATCCCAAACGCATAAGTTATCATCATTTTCTTCAAAGATAATGTGCGTACCCCAACTAAGACTATGATCACCGCTAGCCATACTATAGCTGACCTTAAAGCAACATCGTTCGCCATTTCAAATCGGAAGAAAAAAACCAGATGACAGCTACCTGTACCTTCTAACTTAAAGCCTAAAGATGCTGAAGAGGAGGAAGCAGAAAGAGTACGGAGATGTGAATGGGCGGCACTGAATTAAAAATGAGGAAGAAAGAGCTCTCTATATATTTGGGTGTTTTACGGAAATTAATGTTAAGTCGTCGGGAAACTAAACTGCTTTTAATGCCCCATCGTCTCAACGGTTCCTTCGCTTCTTTAATGTTTGTTGATCATTTAATTTGGCTTTTTTGATGGAGTGTTTCTCAAAATTTCTCCAACTCTAACGTGGCACGTGTGTTGGCGAGAAAGACATGTTTGCATTGCCATGCACCGTTTCCTGTTCAAATGGGGCGATGATCGAGCCAACTTAAATTCCAAGTGAGACCCACTTCGAGAGAGTACTTCAACCTTCTAAGTTACTGGTGTGAATAGATTTAAAGTGGTAATTTGAAAACAAATATTAAATGCTTTTAAATAAAGGAGTCTTAAACCCTCATATTTTTCTTAAAAGATTAGGATGCGCAATGTATGGCAAAGAGCTAGTGGTATTTCTTTTGAGCTCAAATCATATCTTAAACCTATTTTAATTTGCTTCATTATATTTATGTTGATGTTCTGGACCACGATTTCGTGTTTGGTGAAACTAAACGGCAAGTTTAGTAATATCTAAACTATAATGCCATACTTGCTTGAGAACTCTTCAGAGGCGGTTCAATAAATTTAAAGATTTAAAGTGAAATATTCAAATAAGATTTTTTTATTGAAATTAAAAAAAATATTAAAATTTTATTTTTTTAATTTTTTGAGATGTAAAATTTTTAATTAAATTTTTATAATTAAGTTATTTTAATATTTTTTTTCAATTGATAATGTAGTCAATCTATTTAATCTCTCTTGAGATGTTATTGACCTTAAATAAAATTTTATTAATTTTAGTTTTGAAAAACTTTTTTCTTTTAAAGCAACACTTACTGGAATTCTTAACATTATTCTAAAAGTAATATATGCTTTTGGAAAAGAATCGAATCTTTTTATATGATTAAGTATGTTTTCTTCCTATATAATTTCTTTTAAAATTTTTAATTCTAAAAATAAATCTAAACCATCAATATCATAATAGTTATTATATTTTAAAAGACATTTAAAATTAAAGCAATATTATTTCAAACAATTATCATCTAATGACTTCAACTTTTCACCGTTATATAGAAAACAAAAAAAATAATTGATTTTATATATGAGAAAAAAAATTGTTGAAAATCATTAAATGAGTTGATTGGAAATAAGAAAAATAAGTGAGAAAAAAATAACTGTTGGAGATGATTAAATACATATGGCCATTAGTTGATTGGAAATAAAATAATATAATTGAAAATTAATAACATTCTAAAAATAAAAAAGCGAAAGAAAATTGATATTTATTAAACACATAATTAAAAAAATAAATAAATAAATAATTTTATTAATTATTTTTTACTTATATATATTTTAAATATAATTAATTATAAAATTATAAATCCTCTTTAAATTTAGAGCCTCTTTAAATTTGACACTTAATACATTTACTTGAGTGACTTCACCCGAGGGCCGGCTCTGGAACCTTGAAAGAACTGGCTTCAGACCCATGTTTTCCATTATCAAAACCCAAAATGCCTGCTTCTTGTAAGACACTGACTGCAACGTATTAATGTTGTCGTTTCACCCGGACCCTTCCACGGGTCAATGGTTCAACCTGCCTCGTGATTTGGGTTCTGGATTGACGTTGTTGAAAAATAGACTGGGCTGGACTGGACTAGGCTCCCTTCAAAAGAGAATTTATGGAAAGAAAGAAATGAGATGGCAAATCAAAAGAGTCCTTGGAGCGGATCACAGGACTCACTAAATCCACTAGATGTTTGGCACAAGGAGAAGTTGGGCTTGAGCCCAGTTACTGAAACCTGGCCGACCTAGAGGCATCACCGGTTACCTCCGTTTCAGCCCACTCAACACTAAAGAAAAAGGAATATATAAATAAATAAAGAAAAACATAGGTGAGAGGAGCCTGTTAATACTCCTTAAGAAATAAAATGGGATTATGAAAATTAAAATATTTGCAGCACGTTTCCAAGAAACTAGTTGATAATTTATCAGAATGGGACTTGGGACATTGATTTTATAAAGAAGGGAAGATTTGGTTCATAGATTCTCCAAGATTATATCCAATGCCATTTCTTTTTATTAAGATTATGCAAGTGATCTCTTCCAAGGTTGAATCATTAGTTTCAATAACCAAAAACCAAAAAAAAAAAAAAAAGGAAAATAAATTTTGATACTTGGCCACATCTTTTATTGCTAAGTATGCTATGATTTAGTTTAATCCTTCAAAAAAGAACAAATTGCTAGAAAATTAACATATATGAGCTGACATGTGGTGGCTATTTTGTTAGATGCCTCAATCGATCAATTACCTAAGTGGGAAAGAGATGACTAGGCAATTTTGTTTGTTCTCTGCAGTTTCTTTTCTTTGGTTGCTTGATGTTGCAGATTTAATTGAGGGGAACTTGGATTTTGGAAAGAAACACTCAGGTTCATGACTATTGATTACAAATAGTACATCGAAATCGATACATTGTTGCCCTTGAAAAATTATCATGATTAAGAATTATAGCCAATATAAACATGTTATTGCTTAGTTGCTTATATGACAAATGAAGATTAGGTTAACCACTGCAGAAGAAAATATTCACTGAGATACTTTGGAATATACATATATATATATATATATATTTCTATTTTCAAGTGTTTGGTAATGTAAAATAATTTAATCTCATCATCCAAGTAATTACAACCCATACAAGCTAGTTATTGACTTCAACTTGAGCTAAAAAGTTGACTTTTTTTCACCTTTACCTAGTTGACTTTGAGAAGCAATTTTTCAATGGATTTCATGTCTTATTGTTCAATTGATTATTGAATCATGAAGAAATTTCATTAAAGTGTATATATGCACTATTTTTTCTTGTGCCACAAATTTTATAGGAATATGTAGATATGCATGTTTAACAAAAATTTTACTGCATCATCATGTAGTCATGTTGAGGGGACTCCACTATGTTTAGCCACTTTATACTACTAAACCTCTTAGGTGAATTCACTTTTGGAGCTGGTGATAGAAAAAAGCAGACATGTTAATTTGTTCAATCACTCCATGACTCAGAGAGCCGGTGCATCATTTTTAGTTTAGATCATTGAGAATCTTGCAAGGTGATTGCAGCCGGCTTCTTCGCAAAAAGATGAAGGATGAATTCAACCACGGATTAGCATTAGAATACTATTATACTTCACCATGAATCACTTGTACTATAAATATTGCAACATACATCCCACAATCTGTTTAACTTCAAATTTGTTGAACTTCAGATTGGACTGGTAACCAGTCACATTGTGCCATACACGAGTGATGTTGAGTGAATTGTTTGATATTAGTTGGTTCGATTAACTATCTATTTCACTTTTCCATCAGAGAAAAAAAAAATAAATAAATCTCTTTCACTCTCCCTTCCTAGCCTGAGCTCTGTTTCTGAAGTCAATACCAGCAGGAGTCAAGATGTAAGAGTCAGTAAGCGTATGGCTGAAACTCCAAGCTACTGGCATCAACTACTAAGAACGTTTTTAATCATAGTTAAGCATAAAATAAACCAACTGGCTTCACATGATATACAATTTCCATGACATTTTCATAACATATTTAAAATCCCTTATAGTTTGGTATGCACTAGTTGGGCAAAAGTTGACAGTATCGCCTTGTCTCATATGAATGAAGGAGACTGCAACTTATTTTATGCATTTCCAGTGAAAATCTTAGAAATCTTGATTACCAAATTCGTTTTGCCCTCATTCTATGGAGAACAAGAACTAAAGATCTGAGCCTGAATGTTATTATGTTCTATAATAGTTCCTGTGGAGGGAAAGCACTGATCATCGCTTCGTAATTGATCACAATGCAAAAATTAGGATATACTGAAATCTATATACTTCTCCTCAAACTTCTTTCTAGAGTGTTGTTAGGATTTTGGATTGTATAGAATGGTGGAGGTGGAACTGTCTGGTCAGAAGTATTCTTGTTGAGTAACATTCACGTGGGTCAGGTGTGCAATAAATTGTTTTATTCTATTCTGCGGGCTCCAATTTAGTTACCTGTTTTAATTTTGTTTATTCCAAGTCTTACCAGACATTCGAAGTTGATTTCTCCCTTGTTTAGCTGCAAGGAAATTCAAAGTTAGCTAAGTTTATTTTAGTATGGAAATAACACTTGGAAATACTGACAATTTGATAGTGTTATAGTTTTCAGGCATAGGAGCAGAGTCTAGCTAACCCCTCATAAATGTATACTGCAAATTAGTTTTCATTTTTCTTTTACAAAGAAGAAGTAATATTATATTATGTGCTTACCAATCTGAATCAAGCATCTAACATTATACATATGTATGTACATACAGAAGACACAATGAATTAGGTTAGCTTCTGGAAGAACCAAAGTCATTAGGTTTATGATTAAATTATAAATGGGTATAGAGACCCTGGAGAGCAGGGCTGTTCCCACAGGTTAACTTAAAGTCAACTAGATTTCTTGCTATTCCTTCTATCTATTCCGTGGTCATGATTAGGTTATCCATTAGGAACTTAAGCACACAAGTTTTCTGAAATGGGTTTCCAACTGTTCCTATATACTTTCTCAATTCCTAGAGAGAAGCTTAATCGATAAGCCATCCTTATAAGTTTTTTAATGTGGATTACAGGGAGGGTAATGTGGCTTTAAGAATTTGGAAGAAATTACAGAAATAGAGGAAGAGAAAACAGAAACTGTCGACTGTATATATATTCAGGGTTGAATTCAGCTAAAGTGAGGAAAACTTTTACTTACAAATAAAAAATAGGAGCAGATCTTTGTCTGATTTGTCGGTATGCAGATATTGAGATCAAGAACGTGGCTATTAAGGCCAAACAAGTTGATGGACAGGACGTCAGGTTTTAGATGCATTGGTTGGAAACCTGCTGAAGCAAGCAAATCAGTTTGTTTAGCTGACACTGGAAAACGTCGTAGATCGTATATTAAAGCTGAAAATTTTAAAAGCTTTGATTTTATATGACATCACAGCTTTATTTATTCAAATCACACTGTGGTCCACCCGACAAGGAACCTTGGTTGAAGGACCAAATTCTCCATTACTATTCTCTGAGTATGAGAAAGTCTGAATGTTTTACTAACTAATTTGAAGGAGAGAATAGAAAATGGTGGAGTTCCTCTTTTGCAGTGTAAGGTTTTGTGTAGAAAGGAAAATTTATATAGCCACAAATGGTCTCTATCACTCTTGTAGCTGTTGGCAATTGACATTGACACTAACTACATTGACAAATAAAAGAAGAGTTTAGGTTTGAAAGAGCTTAGCTTATGAAATAAGGTAAGTTCCCAATCTTGCAGAAGTAAGAGCCAAGAAATTAATGCAATCTCCAAAATGCCCCAGGAATAAACAATAGACATTGCAAGTCTAAATTTCTGTGGATATAATTAGCTCAGTGGTCATAGTTTTTCCCCCCAAAAAAAGGAAATCTGTATAGGATATGTTCTTTGTATACATGCCCAATTGTAACCAAGTGAAAAGAAAATGTAATTATGTGAAACTAGATAATTGAATAGTAGGAAGATTCAGTTCACATATGAGACTCACTTTTTCAGGTTTTTGGTGGACTTTTGCCATGTTCAGATACTATCTGCCTTTCATTGAATGATTACAAATGCAAAGATACAATTTCTGGTGAATGATTCTCATGCTGTCTAAATTTGGTTTTCTCTAAATTTGAGGAACCGATAAACTGGTTTGGGTTGGTAGCTTTTATTTCTTCAACAAAACATTTTTTTAAAAAAAGAGAGCACTGGATTGTGCTACAGGATAACCTTCTGCTTTTTTAGTTTTATTTTTTTAAAAAAACCAAAAGGATATCAAAGAAAAGAAAATTCTGCAACAGAACACAAAGATGAAGACAAAGCCAGCAACAAATGCAATTGAACTAATTATAGTATGGAGAATGTCTTATGACTTATTTACAGAAAAAAAAAAGAAAACCGGTGTTGATTTGGGTGTTTGCTGCACCAACTTCTATTCCAACCATGCACAAGCCCTGGGTCAAAATATCCCAGTTTGTCTTTTCCTAACAAAACAGCTAGCTACCTTGTTGGTTGCAATTTAATTTTCATCCATGTTATTAAATTTAATCAATGATGATTTCCCTAGATTTTTCCCTGTCAGTTATCTTATGTTGAAATAATCATGAAGACGTAAAAGTTTTTGATGTATTTAAGAGTCAGAAGTTGGGTTCAAGCATGCATCTTTGCCTTGATGATATACAAACATTTATGTGCATGCTTAACGGGGAAAACCAAGTCCTCCTTTCTTAATTCTCAAATATTCCCATTTTTTTCTTGATAAAGATATATATATATATATATATACAACAATTAAATTGAAGTATATTAATATATACAGGAATACTTAGGCTAGACATTTTAGTATGTTAATTAATTTTCAAAGACCAAATCGTTTCCTACTTCCCTTCCAAAACTAGCCTAAGAATTTCGTAGTCAAATAAAAGTATTTATCAAGACTCCTTTTATGCTTTATTCATGGTTGGATATTCATCAATCGACCTTGTTGCATTTCCATTGTCTTATACTTGTCACTACATGTGTCGTATTACAAAAAGAAAATATAGTAAATAATTAATGTTGTTCAATTTATAATGTTGTTCAATTTATAGTAAATAATTTATAATGCTTAATTAATGTTGTTAAATATCATGGAGATTGAAGACTTGAATGGCAGAAGAATAAGTATGGAAGTCTATGGCATACAGGGGATGAAACTGCCTGTAAATAGAGCTTTTAATAAGGTCAGAACGCATCGTATTGAAGTAGTGGCTGAAGACTCAACAATAACAAGCCATAAACGACAACGTATCACTTTAAAACAATGTTACCGTTAATTGTTCTTTAATTGTTAGATTAGTTACACAGTTTTTGTCGTTTTCTATTTTCCTTCATTGTACAAACTTGTATATAAACAAAAGGTTCTGTAAAGTTCTTTTCTGAGGAATGAAGAAATTATTCCAAACACTCCCTGATTCATTTCTTATTTCCATCATGGCATCAGAGCAAGTGAAACTCCTGAAGATTCATTGTAGAGATTCATAGACTCTCACAGTAGCCGTTGGTCTACTACTATCTTCATTCTTCATCACCATCATTCAGATTCTCAGTAAGTTCTTATCATTTCCTTTCTATTCTTCTTGGCATCAGATTTCTTGGTGAATCATGTCAAAACCAACTGTTTCAACCCCTCAGATCTCACAAACTTCAAATGAATCAAACTTCCAACTATCCCCTGTGGCAGATCCACAATCACTTTATTATTTACATCATACTGATCATCTAGGATCAGTCATGATCACCCCCAAATTGACCACAACCAACTACGTAGACTGGAGTTGTTCTTTTCTGCCTGCATTATCAATCAGGAATAAAACAGGCTTCATAAATGGCACAATAGTGAAACCTGAAGTCACAGATCCCATCTACTTTTGCTAGATTAGGTGTAACAATCTACTGGTAGCATGGCTTTTAGAATCAATTACACAGCCTATAGCATCAACAGTGTTTTATATGGATTCTGCAATGGATATCTGGAACACCCTCAAACAAAACTTTGCCCAACTAGATGACACTAGAGTATGCAACCTACAATATACACTAGGAAGTATAACTCAGGGCACAATGACAATAAATGCTTACTTTATAGAACTGAAAGGAGTTTGGGAAGAGTTGAGGAGTTTTAGACCTTTGCCACATTGCCAATAAGGGAAATGCAATGTTAATTGCTTCAAGGTTTATAGTGATTAGTACCAGAAAGATATGGTGTTCAGGTTCTTGAATGGGCTGAATGATTCTTTTTCTGCCTTAAGATCACAAATCATTCTCATGGATCCAATACCGATTTTGGACAAAGTTTATAGTCTTGTTTTAAGGGAGGAAGGTCAGAGGACTTTGATGATTCAAGCACAACCACCATTGGAATCTTTAGCTATGTTGATAGCTGCAGACTCAAGCAAGAAAGGCAAGAAAGATTTGCAATGCTCACACTGTGGGAAGAAGGGCCATGTCAAGGAAAAATGTTACAGACTTGTTGGATTTCCTGAGGACTTCAAGTTTACTAAGTCTAAAGGCAATTTCAGAAAAAGGAAGTCAATGACAAATAGTGTTACAAACTCAAATGACACTCAATGGCAGGGCACATAGTCAGAACAGGAAGATGATTCAACTAGTAATGGTCCTATGTCCCAACTGTCAGCAATCAAAATGCAGGTCAGCAAGCTCATGGATCTCTTAAGTGAGAATGTGATTACTTCTAATGATGGTAAAGTCTCTTCACCAAAGAATCATCAAAGCAAACCATCCTTGGTCAACTCAACATTTGCAGGTATTGTTTCCAACCAGCCTTATTTTGATACTCCAAATAACCTGCCACATAACTTTAGACATATCAATAATCTTGTGATTAAACAAAATAGCTGGATTTTAGATTCTGGTGCCACGGATCACATTTGTCATTCTTTAGATAGTTTCATTCTAGCAGAGCCAGTTAATGATCACTTTGTTCACTTACCAAACAGTGGTAGAGCACCTGTCACTCATATTCGAATGGTTAAAGTTACACCCTTATTAACATTGAAGAATGTCTTGTGTGTGCCCAGTTTTAACTTCAATCTTTTATCAATAAGTGAGTTGACTAAGTCACAGAATTCATGTCTATTTTTCACTAACTCCTACTGTGTAATTTAGGAGCTTCAATCTTGGAGAGTGACTGGGGTTGCTAGGGGGTCTTCAAGTCTCTATGTCATGCAAGACAGCCAAGTTGAATAGGATCTTTCTCATTTCTGTTTTAAAATTTTTGTTAAGAATTCTTCTGTTTTGGCTGTAAATTCTTCAAGATACATAGGCTTTGACTTTTGGCACTTTAGATTGGGACATCCCCCAATAGAAAGAATTAAAGTATTGCATCAAAATTTTCCAAAAATTGATTGTTCAAATGATTTGCTATGTGAAGTCTGTCCAAAGGCTAAGCAAAGAAGATTGCCATTTCCAACTCATGTTCAAAACACCAAAACAGTTTTTGAAATAGTGCATGTAGACATATGGGGACCTTATGAAGTTTCCACTTTAAATGGTCACAGGTACTTTCTGACCATTGTTGATGATTTTTCAAGGTTTACATGGATATATCTGATGAAAAACAAATCAGAGGTCTCATTAATCATACCTGTTTTTGCTAACATTGTTCAAAGATAGTTTAATAGTTTTATAAAATGTGTAAGAATAGATAATGGTAAGGAATTTGAACTTACTGAATTTTACAACAAAAATGGTATTTATCATCAATTGTCTTGTGTTGGTAGACCACAACAGAATGGTGTAGTGGAGAGGAAGCATCAACACATCTTGGCTGTAGCTAGAGCCCTAAGACACTAGTCAAACATACCAATTGAATTTTGGGGGGATGCAGTTTTAATTGCTGTACACATCATAAATAGGGTGCCTACCAAAGTCTTGCAAAATAGGTCACCATACAAGATACTCTATAAAAGGCCTCATTCATTTACTCATTTTAAGGTTTTTGGATGTTTGTGTTTTGTTTCCACACAAACACAGCATAGGAAGAAGTTTGACAGCAGGGCAAATAAATGTGTCTTTATAAGATATATGAACCATGTTAAAAGATACAAATTGTATGATCTTGAGGCACATAGAGTCATAGTGCCCAGAGATATTATTTTTCATGAAGATAGTTTTCCCTTCCAATCTGAGAACCATGATAGACAGAATTCCACATTTCATCAAACAAATGGTGTGCCTACTGCCCCATTTGACCCTTTTGATGCAAATCTTATAAATTTTGATTCACTTAACCAGAACCAACCTGAATTATGTTCTGAAAAACCTTCACCACTTACAGAACAACTCCACAGATCAAGAAATGATGACATTTCGAGCAATTCATCATCAAACATTGATTTGTCCAACAATGACAGCACCAATCAACTTGAGCCAGACCATAACATTGACTCAAATGCGCCAACCAGAAAAAGCACAAGAACAAGAACCATGCCAAAATATCTAGAAGCTTACCAAGTGGATTTGCTTTCTCACACAAATGCCACCACTTTACATCCTATATCAGAGTTCATTTCATTACATAAACTGTCCAATACACATAAAGCATATACCATTTCATTATCAAAGGTGCAAGATCCTATATCTTACCATTAAGCAGTATTTCATTCACATTGGAGATATGCAATGGCAGCTGAGCTGAAGGCTTTAGAAGAGAATGGCACCTGAAGCATAGTACCATTACTTGCAAATTGTCATACTGTTGGCTGTAAGTGGGTGTATAAAACCAAATTGAATGCAAAGGTGAAATAGAAAGGTTCAAGGCAAGATTAGTTGCCAAAGGGTACAACCAAGTAGCTGGCTTTAATTATCAGGAGACTTTTAGTCCTGTGGTTAAACAATCCACTGTCAGAATTTTCTTTGCACTTGCAGCAGCAAGGAATTGGACATTATCCCAGCTGGATGTTGATAATGCATTCTTGCATGGAGACCTTGATGAAGAGGTTTACATGGAGATACCAGAAGGTTACACAATTAAGGGGGAGCATCCAAGTGGATCAAAGTTAGCCTGCAAACTTCATAAGTCTCTATATGGACTTAAACAGGCCTCAAGACAGTGGAATGCTAAGCTAACAACATGCATCATTCAATATGGTTTTAAACAGTCAATGTCTGATTACTCACTATTTACTATGAACACAGCTGATGGTGAATTCATTGCCCTACTAACATATGTTGATGATATCTTGATTGGCAGCACTTCTACTCAAGCTGCAACAGCAATAAAAGAACATTTAAGCTTACAGTTCAAGCTTAAGGACCTAGGGATAGTAAAATATTTCCTTGGTCTAGAAGTGTCAAGATCACCAGAGGGAATTTCGATGTGCCAAAAAAAGTATACACTTGATCTATTACAAGAATATGGATTACTTGGAGCCAAGCCAGTCTCAACACCTAGTGATTATAATGTGAAGCTAACTAAAGCAACCAAAGAAGATGAAATGGCAGATTCTTCCAAGCACAGGCAGTTAGTGGGAAAACTTCTTTATTTGACTTTTACAAGGCCTGACATTTCTTATGCAGTTCATATTCTTTCTCAGTTCATGGATAAACCAGGTAGAAAACATTATATGGCAGCCTGCAGAGAATTGAAGTACTTGAAGGCAGCACCTGGCCAAGGTATACTGATGAAAACAGAGTCAAATTTGAAGATCTCAACTTATTGTGATAGTGACTGGGCAGGGTGTCCTGACACCAGAAGATCTATCACTGGTTACTGTGTGTTTATTGGAAATTCACTAGTAAGTTGGAAATGCAAGAAACAACAAGTAGTGGCTCGAAGCTCAACTGAGGCAGAATATAGGTCCATGGCAACCACCTGTTGTGAGGTTATTTGGATTAAAGGTTTGCTAGCAGATTTTGGACTTAAACAAGAAGTTGCAGTAAAATTGTACTGTGACAATCAGTCATCAATCTATATCAGTAAGAATCCAGTCTTCCACGAAAGAACTAAGCACATAGAAGTTCATTGCCACTTTATTCGTGAAAAAAATTCTGAGTGGTATAATTGAACCAATTCATGTATCAACAGATTAATAGGTGGCAGATGCATTCACAAAGGCTTTACAACCTGGACAGTTCAAGAGATTACTATTCAAGATGAACATTCACAACATTCATTGTTCATCTTGAGGGGGAGTGTTAAATATCATGGAGATTGAAGACTTGAATGGCAGAAGAATAAGTATGGAAGTCTGTGGTATACAAGGGATGAAACTGCTTGTAAATAGAGCTTTTAAATAAGGTCAGAACGCACCATATTGAAGTAGTGGTTGAAGACTCAACAATAACAAGCCATAAACAACAACGTATCACTTTACAACAATGTTACCGTTAATTGTTATTTAATTGTTAGATTAGTTACACAAGTTTTGTCGTTTTCTATTTTCCTTCATTGTACAGACTTGTATATAAACAAAAGGTTCGGTAAAGTTCTTTTATGAGGAATGAAGAAATTATTCCAAACATTCCCTGATTCTTCCTTATTTTCATCATATATATATATATAACAATTAAATTGAAGTATATTAATCTATACAGGAATACTTAGGCTAGACATTTTAGTATGTTAATTAATTTTCAAAGACCAAATCGTTTCCTACTTCACTTCTAAAACTAGCCTAAGAATTTCGTAGTCAAATAAAAGTATTTATCAAGACTCCTTTTATGCTTTATTCATGGTTGGATATTCATCAACCGACCTTGTTGCACTTCCATTGTCTTATACTTGTCACTACATGTGTCGTATTACAGAAAGAAAATATAGTAAATAATTAATGTTGTTCAATTTATAATGATTGAGTACTTTGGCACGTAGATTCCGGAAATTTTCAAGTCTCATCATGAAATCCAAAGTAATTAGTACGACGTAGTAATTTTGAAGCCATGCGGGCAGTATATGACGAAAGAGATTCTCCCCCCTTTTGCGTGCATGAAGTGGGTTGAAAATGGGTTACCTTTGACCAATTTCGCGTAGCCACGTTTTATAAAACCCGATTCGTGAGTTCCCAGGAAGCCCTTGAAAAAGACATTACTGTCTACCCTTCAATCTCACATTTCCCGATGTATCCGACATTTTTTCTCACAAAGTGTATACGTTTTATGACCTACATATAAGAGCTGAAGGATATATTGGTCTTTTAAAGAAGGCGATTGGCATATCTCTAGTCTAGCAGTGAAATAAGCATGGGAGGAAGAAGTGTCCCAATCTTAATGGCCAAACAAAAGCCATGGAAATCTTTTTTTTTTTTAAATAATTAGCGATCAAAGACAGGAAGTATTACCACTAAAGACTGTTTATAAATAGCATGCCTGATGAGTTTTGGCGGTGACAGAGGGAAGCAAGCAAAGCAAAAGCAAATATAGAAGAGAGGATAGAATCAACATGGGAAGGTCTCCTTGTTGTGATGAGAATGGCCTCAAGAAAGGACCCTGGACTCCTGAAGAAGACCAAAAGCTGGTTCAGTACATAAAGCAGCATGGCCATGGTAGTTGGAGAGCCTTGCCTAAGCTTGCAGGTTCAAATTTTAAAACCTATAACTAATCTCTTTCTCTCCTTTTCTTTCCTTGAGGAGGATGCCTCTTCATCTTCTTTTTTATGACTAAAAAAAATGGTTGCCATTTCAGGTCTCAACAGATGTGGCAAGAGCTGTAGGCTGAGGTGGACAAATTACTTAAGGCCTGATATCAAGAGGGGGAAATTTTCTCAAGATGAAGAGCAAACAATTCTGCATTTGCATTCCATCCTTGGCAACAAGTAAATGCATCAAAATTTGATTTCATATAACACTAGTGAAAGTCACTTCTCTTTTCTGTGTTCTAATTAATTTTCTTGTCATTATACAGACTTTCTTAGTCATATCTTTTTTCTTTTTTTGGGTAAAAGGTGGTCAGCCATTGCAACGCATCTACCAGGCCGCACAGATAATGAAATCAAGAACTTCTGGAATACCCATCTAAAGAAAAAGCTGATTCAGATGGGAATTGATCCAATGACCCATCAACCAAGAACTGACATCTTTGCTAGCTTGCCTCAACTCATAGCCCTTGCCAACCTTAGAGACCTCGTGGAGAGCACAAATCCATTAGATGACCACACTGTAAGATTACAGGCAGAAGCTGTTCAGTTGGCTAGGCTTCAATATCTGCAATTTCTTGTCCAATCTGCAGCTTCAATGACCAATAACTCATATTCCCAGAACGGCATTGCAGACATGGAAGCTTTCAACTTATTAAATTCATCAGTTCCACATATTAAAGAAAACCAGGTTCTAAATTCAGCCCCAATTTCACTTGGAAATGCTACCTCTCAACCGCTCCACCATCCCGCTCTATTATCTCACTTGCCAGACCCACAAGTCCCTTTCAGTTTCCAAACATCGTTGAACTGTGAGAAAACATCATTGAACAGTGAGATGGGCCACTGTTCTAACTTTACAATCGTCAGCCAAGGAGATAACCAAACCGATAATTCATCATGGCTTCTTCCATCCCCTACCCTTCCTCCCACAATAACTGAGACATCAATCAGCAATCCAGGAGAGGTAAGCAGTACTTCTAGCTACAATGGAGCAGCTTCTCCATACTGGCATGAACTCTATTTCGAGGACTCAATTATGCATGAGATTTCTTAGATGGTTTCTAAAAGTTTGATAGTCTTGGAGTTTGCATTTCCCGGAGTTTGCTGTCGCTGTAAATACCTATTGCATCTCATGTTTAATTAGTTCTCCTGTATACCCTCTCGTTGCCCAACATTTATGCACTTATACAGCCTATATGTATACACATGTTTTTGTGTACATACCTTTGGGATAATAATCATATGATCAAACCACGGTTTTCCTTGAAACTTTTTCATCCACTAATTAAATAGATTTTTTTTTTGTAATCAATTTCATGTGTTGTGAATTGTGAATTGTGATTGCGGTCAATGAACCCCATACAATCAGTTCATAACGTATAGAAGTAGGGATTTTCCATGCATTCACATCCTCAAGAAACGCATGTTAAAGAAGACAGATCGATCAGATTGATGAAATACTGAAATTAGCAGAGAAAATAAAAAAAAATTATCAGGGCTTTAATTAGTCGTATGTAGTAGTGCTTGTAAGTATTTCTTTTGTTTCATTATCAATTTTTTACCATTATAATGGTAAGTAACTCAAAATTCCAGTTCTATGTATTTATTCCGGTGAAGGCTCTGAAAGCTCACCTTTGATCAAATACTTAATGATCAGTATACATGATGTTAGCAGTAAAATAAACATAGACAATTGATTAGGCATTTACAAGATTTGACTCATGTGATATGTGAACAATACTTTTTTCAGTTCCAAGTTAAATATCCGTTTGGCATTTTTTCCCTAGATGGCAAGTACATAAATTACTTTTAAACTTATAAGAATAAAATTTTACTATTTTTAAAAAAAGAGTTAAAATTTAGAGATTTTCTTATTAAATTATATATATATATATATAAATATATATATCCAAAAGACAGCATCTACAATATATAGCTACACGACACACAAGGACAAAGATTTACAATTTTTATTTTGGTATGAATCAAACATTTTAATCATAATTAATTAAGAACAAATTTTATAGCATATAATATTTTTTAGCTTCGGTTCTCCACACCTGCCACTTTCATATACTAATCACAAACTCCAAATGATTGCAATATTTGCCCATAAAACAAAACATCCCTTTCTTGATGTTGCCACTCGTAGCCATCACTGACTTGTTATGCATGACCACCACCTGTATGCTCGTCTGATCGAATCCCGGTTTGCTCTGTGGTTAATTACAAGGTCTAAACCAGAATTAATAAATCATTGCCGAAGATTTCATGTAACATACTTACTATATATAATTCTTGCAGTGACATAAGAAACTTTGAGTAGTATCTAATATATGGGGTAGGATTAGGTGGTGAAAATTTTCCTTTCTCTTTTAAATAGGATGACATGGGAGGAGAAGAAACCTAACCGGATCCTGTTTTTCTACGTTGCTTTGACAAGCATGACCAACTCGACTTCAATCAAGAGCTAGCATTAACTATATATATATATAATGAACCTTGAGGCAACTCTCGCAGAAAAAGATTGAACTGGACCAGCACTCCATTAAGTGGTTGACATGTGTGATATATTAGCTTTTAATTCTGAAGACTTTGTAAATATATTGGATTGGCTAATTTGAAGGTGCGACAGTCAATGCCTTGACAGAAAAGAAATCATGTTCTTAACAACTCGTAGATGAAAAACTTTACCTCAGCCTCCTGCATGTAAAACTTCCCTTTTCCTTAAACCTGAGCAGTGTGGATCCTCCCTCACAACTAAACAGATACTAGATTTTTGCTTATACCAGTTCGCCACCATTATAAATTCTGTGAAAACACCCACTTCTCCATGATGAAAAGTGTACTTCAAATTGGATTACTTAGGTTTCTCTTTTTAACTTATCACTTACTAAATAATGATATATTAATAAAGGTTATATTACATGAGATTCACATGATAAAGAAAGCCATCTTCTCTTTGTGTATTTTGTGTTGATTAGCTGTTTTGTGCTGATTTTTGCTTGCTGCAGCTTTCTGTTTCTAGGCAGCTGGATTTGCTGTTGTTTTTTCTGTACTAAGACTTCCTGGATGGAGTCCACACTTTCTTCTGTGTGACTCTATTCTTCATTTATATATATATATATATATATTTCCATTAAAAAGGAAAAGGACTATATATCTTCGTTAAAACCAACAGTTTAAACAGAGACAATACAATAATCATACATTACATGGTAACAAACACAAAAAAGATTCCAAAGAAGATATTGTCCTGCCTGTTTTTGATTGATTATTTCTTTAATTATAGTCCAGGCCAGTAAAAGGTATAGATGCATTTTGCTTAATTTTGGTTTTGGCTTGCTTTCTTTTCTGTTATTTTTGGTGTATCATCCAAACCCCATGTTTTATATTTGTAGTACTGAAATATAACACCATTTATTTGAATGATATGCCATCTGTTTTAGTCACTAAAGTACCTAAAAAGGTTAGCAAGAAACCTTTAGACTTACATCTCCAATGACTTTCCATTTTTATCATAAATGAATAGTTATTACTCTCTGTGACGAATGTTCCATTTTTCCCTTTCCGCACGCAATAGGAATTCAGACATATAATTATGTCCACCTAATTAATTATAAATCACGCAAACAAACGATTTATATATATATATATATATATATCTATATATCTCAACCACCATTTTAACAAGGAGAGAAAAAAAAAAAAAACAGATCAAAAGAAATTACTGTACGACTCCAAAAGAAGAAGAAAAAAAGGCTTAATCAATGTACATGTTCTTCTTTGAGAGGAGTTTTTTTTTTTAAATTTTTAGTTATTTATTTTCACACTTTTCCTTTTTATATTTTGGCGAAAAAAGTGAATTCCCCTTATTGAATAAGTATGGCCGCCGGGCCATACAGTCTTTTCTCTCAAAATCAGGAATGGCCCAAATAAATATCTACTAGGGCTAGGCCGACTAATACATTAGTCATCAGATTGAAGCCGAAAACAAATTCCACTGCCCAACCCATACATAGGCCCACGCTCTCTCACTCCCATAGTAGTCCCAAACCATGTTAAGCTGTTTAAACATACAGCCTGATATATCTTTTGGGTTGGATTCAAGTTCTTACAGTTACAGATCTTAGTCATCTATAAAAATAAAATTAAGCATATATTCAAGTAACATATACAAAATTCTGTAATATATGTATGAACTTCTTACATAAGTTTACAATATATGAATAGAAAAAAAAGTTAATCATGCATTATAGATCAAGATTTCAAATTCATTTCATGGATAATCAAGATTTATGGTTTGCATAATTTTGGTGGTAATTACTTGACCAAACAACATGCACCAATTCTATTTCGAACTATTTAAATCATATATATAATGTATATAAATTCAATTCATTAAGGTCAAGAGCTAAAGCAAGCAACAGGAACATGATTGAACAAAACAAACGAGTTTTGGTTGGTTTCGTACAGGTAGCTTGGAGCCTGGCGGCCCGTCACTCTTGAAATTATGACATATATGTTTCCATCTGTGAAAGAAATACCCTATCGAGAGAAACATTGACAGTACTGATGGGATTTTTCAGCACAAAAGTCTAATTCTGCGGCCATGGATAGCGTACATTAATACAAGGAGAAAAAACTGAACTAAGCGTCCAAGCATTTGGTAGCTGACCAAGATTACAACCCTTAATGATACATGAAATAAGTTCAAACCATCTGTTTCCAAATATTAAATTTAAATAAAAAACTAATAATACTATAGCAGTCTGACTGCTATATCGTATCATCGTCCTGGAACCTTGAATAGAGGGAGGGGGTGAGGGAGGGAAACTGATACCAAATTTTACTTTTATTTTTTTATTTGGATCATCATCTGATAGTGGATATTTCAAAATACTGAGAAAGGAGCTTGTGCTCGAAGGTGGTTGAGAAGGGGGGTAGGACTAGGAGGGGACCGTTTGAGCATATTCATGGCCAAATGGCAATGGCAGTTAAGACACAAACAGATGAGCGGACCACACTCACATGGCACTTGCACCCTGCCTTTAAACCTGACTGTTCTTGAAATTGAACCCATGCACCCGGCCCTGCTCTTGTCCTCCCCTTTCTTTGTATTAATTATTTTGTGATCTTATATGGCTACTAGCCGCTAATTGCTGCTGTTACCCGCCAAAATAACCAAGTAGCCCAACATCACTACTGGGTAGGCCTAGAAAAAGGAAATTCAGCAGAACTTCTTATCTTTTCTGATATAGTTTTATCTTGTCGGTTGGGATTGTTCAATCATTGTTAAATTGCGTTACCATGCAAAAAGAGGGTTAAGCCGTCATACTCATGGTTAAAATAGTGGAGTGACTGACTTGTGATTTGTGAATTAGAAGGAGAGATCACTGAGATTATTTATCAGTACCAGTACAATTTCTGATTTAGCATTCGACCCCTGCTCCTAAATCGAGGAGGAAATATTTGGATAGAGCATTTGACTCGTCTCCAGTTCTCCCGCACGGAGATTCCGGCATCCGAATGCATTCGAAAACAAAAGAGAATTGTCACTGAGTGAAACTCGCTGACAATTCACAAAACAATAACCAACGGCAGTTGTTGAAAGAATTGAAACTATAACTCCTCCGAACAAGCTTGGTAGTGAAAGGCCCAACCAGTCTGGCGGTTGCTTCATTCCTCTCATCTCTCACTCCCTTCCAATACATTATTTTTGACAAATCGATATCTCTCCAAGAAATTAATGCATGTTGCCCACACTGTACCAAGTTTAGTTCACAAAATCACTTTATAACGATTTCTTCAACCCACACCACCAAAAGAAAGACGTACAATCGCACGTGCACGAAGACAGCGGTAGACGATTCCGAGATTCTTCGATGCGTCGGCGTTGGACCTCTCATTGTACTTGTTATCGTACGATAGCCTCTGAAAACCCTTCTTTTCATCGGTTTTACATTTTACCACTCTTATAGATGGAACAAGCTTTATGCACCCGCAAATTTTATACAAAAAATTAAAAAAAATTATATAAATTAATACTCGATAAATTAATAATTTTGATTAAATAATATTTTGGATTGATTTCAATTTTATACCAATATGATAAATTAATAATTTGTTAAATTTATAAGATAATATATATAAAAAACATATAAGTCTTATTTAATATATAACTTAACAATCTCTTTATATATTAAAATTATATATATATTACTCAATTAAAAGGTTTTTGTAAAATATAATTTCAATATTATTTATTTTCTCTTGAAATTAATGTTTCATTTTGCATCATTTTTAAATTTTTTTAATGCATTAAGAAGTTAGAGTGTAATATTATTATATTATAAGAGAAAATTATGCAATGTGATTGTTGTTTTAATAACATTTTAGGACGAGATAGGCTCCAATAAAGTGATATCAAATGATTAATTTATACATAAATTAAGTATAAAAAATTTTAATTGATATATAAATTAATAAATTAATAATTTATTAATTAAATGATATCTTAATTAATTAATAAACTTTCATGATTCTAAATATATTAATTTATAAAAATTTGACTATATTAATTATCAATCATTATCTAGGTGGATGTTATCTGAGTACATTGTGTACCGAAATATTGTTGTTTTGGAGTCGAGTCAGACTTCATCTTCAATAATTCTTGTGCATAAAGCGTAATTCTCTTTAATTTTGATAAATACATTCACACCTTTAACATCTATTTAGTTCACAATGAGCCTGCCCAAAGAATTTATTGGTGATACCTGCATGCTTAGCATTCTTCAGCCCGGGCGCGCCGTCAACCCTGGGGCAAAAATGCATAAACCCTCCAGACAGATCTCTATCCGACGCCGTTAGGCAAAAACCGTTAAAAAGAATTTAAAATCTTAAATTATCCTTTATTCCTTTATCTTCACGACTTATCAGATTCTCTCGCGTCCTTTTTCTCCTCACTGCCACCGATTCTTTCTCTTCATTCACCACTTCCATTCGTAGTCCCCATCTTTCCTTGTTGATCAAAACAAAGGTGATGGGGTATTCGCTTTGGTAAGAGCTTCATTTGTCGTTGATGGGGACGGAATGGAATCACTTGGGTAGAGCCCAATTTTATTGGAGCATTGACTTCACCTTGACATGTACAGTTCAACAGACTCCAAGTAGATGAGAAGAAACCTGACTTAGGACAAGCTTTTGTGAGATGGGTTTTTAAGTTTTGAGTGTTTTACAGTGAACTTTTGTAAGATTTTGAGTTATTTTTTTCCAGAATACCTTGTAATATGTTAAAATTCTATGCTTCGCGTTGCCGGAAATTTGCTTCGAACAGGTGACCCTGGGCGGCCGGGGTTGTAAATGCGGCCCGGTCTGTGAGGCGGGGGTGGACATCACACCTGGAAAGTTCATCATGTCTAAAAGAGGAGAGAGAAATGGAAAAAGCAAGAAAGAGTTAAGGAAAAAGAATAATAACTGTGACAAATTCAATTCGCACAATGATATTTTGTAGGTTTCTGTTCTCTTTCATGAATTATGTATAACAAATGAAAATAGTACATTTTCTTCTATCTCTCCCCCTTTCATTACTAATGTTTTTTCAATTGAAAATTCTTATTTTGTTAAAATTTTATTAATAAAATAAATAAAAATGTACAAATAAAAGAGTTTCATCCAATTTACCTCTAATTTTACATGAACACAAATTAAAATTAAATAAAAACTTAAGGAAGGTTTTATTTTATGTGCATAAATCGTTAAAATAAAAATAAAACTATCTTTTTCACAAGAATTTAAAATTAAATAATAATAATAATAATAATAATAAATTAAAAATATTATTTTTTTACATTTATTTAAAACAAATATAAAATAAATTGAGCTTATTTAATTTTAAAATATCACTTAATTGACTTTAAATTTGAGTAAATATTTGAAGATTCTAGTGAATATGACCCTAATTAGATAAGAAATCTACCATCTAACTCCTTTCCCTATAAATATGTGAAATTTTATAAAAAAATATTTTACAAACATTTCTTTAAAAATTCTAACAAATATCGTAAATAAATATATCTTCAATTACTATTTTTCATGAGTCCAGACTAATAATTAGCTAGGGTCTAGGGTTCAAATTATTGGACTGCCAATTTAAGTGAATATTAAAAGGTATTTTGTTCTTCATTGAGACGACGCCGTGATAACTGTACCTATGCATTGACTTGGTGCTCGACAGAAAACTTTGACACCCTGATTCCGATTGAAAATTTGCAATTGATTGACAACAACTCCAGCTCATCTTTCCACGTTGAAAACTTGAAATGCCTTAACAGGAAGGTAAATCCAGCATAAGAAGAGATATGGAAAGTGATTGATTAACTGCAGAAAATGGGTGATGGAGGGAAAACATGGAATTTGTTAATGGGCTTAAAAGTTGGAAGAAAGAAATATGATAAGAACATAAAAGAAAAGAACAAGTCAAGACTAGGGCCAACAAAGATTACAGTAATTCTCCTTGTGATAGAGCCAAATAGGCACCAAGTCCTGGACACAATCGTGCAAAAGACATTCGGTAACTCTATAAATGATTATCATGCTGGAAAACAATATAAAGCTGGATGGGCCTGTTATTTATTCAAGAATAGTGGAAATAACTTCCATTAATCCATTATAATTTGTGCATGTATCTCATATCTCGAGTTTAAATTTAGAACCGCCATTATAGTAAAGTTATCAAAACTTTTGTTTTAGGCCTCAATTTTTCATAAATTTTATAATTTTATAATAATATAATTAATTATATTAAAATATATAAAAATTAAAATAATTAATAAAATATTTTTTTAATTAAGTGCTCAACAAATATTTATTTTCTCTCCTTTCTGTATCGGGTTAATTTTTAATTATTGATTTTATTTTTATTAAAATATTTTAAAATAAAAAATAATTAATAAAATAATATATTCTTTTCTTTTTTAATTATTTGTCTAACAAATCTTTTTTTTTATCATTTTTTAATTATTACAATACTATTAATTTTCAATAATTTCTTATATTTTTAATCAACTAAGGGTAATATGTATTTAATGATTTTTAATTAATGATAATTTTTTTTAATTTTAATAAAAAAAAGCATGGTTTAAATATTTAGACACTTTAACAAGGATATTGAACCATCCTTCTTTAAATTAAGATAGGAAAGAAATATTTTGCCAATAATATAGTAGTACAAAATGGCTGCAAACATAAGATCTACGTTACCTGTGGATCATGTTATTTCAGGCATGCTGGACATCTAACTTTCAATTATAGGTTGCTCTTCCATGTCGGGCCACATTTGCAAGGCTGTTGTGAGTAGAAATAGAAAAGAAAGAAACATTTACGAAAAAATGGCATAAAAAAATACAAAATCCGAAGGATCAAACAATCTACAAGAACAGAAATTACTACCAAAAAATATCTCAGCTCAAGAGCAGCCTAAAAATATTGTGAGGATGATTAATGATGTAAAGAGTTTGTTTGTCATAAATATAATTAATGATGAGGATGATATGCTTTTGAGAATTGGTGCTGGATGTGAGCGAACAGATAGGCATGGTACCCTTCGAATTGTACAAACTTTGAGCTTCCAACTGCTTGGAGAGTGACCTAAAATGACTTTTCATTTTTATTTCCTTTAATTCAAGATGTCGAAGTTAAGTAGCGTTTAGTTTAAGAAAAATGTAAGGAAAATGAAAGTATATTTTTTTATAATGTGTCCAATTAAATTATATTGTAGTGTTTTTTTTCAATAAACTATCGTAATGTAAGATTAGTTGTAATGCAATTACAGTCTAAAATCAAAAGAATCATATTATATTGTACTCTGTAATATGTTTAAAAATATTTTTACCCTTGTTACTTTGTTAAAAATATTTTGCAATGTTATAATTTGTTTTTTTTTAATATAAATTTTGAGGGATTTTTTTCATCATAAAATTTATATTATCTTTTAGAAAAACATAAAATATATATAAAATTATTTTAAAAAATAAAAATGAAAATATATAAAATTACAATAAGAAAAAAAATAAAACATATGATATTAAAAACATATTTAAGAGATGATATTATATAAAAATTAACAATAAAAAATATAAATATATTAAATTTATATTTTAATAAATAAAAGTAATTTTAAAAATTGACATTATATGCAAAATAGTTATAAGTCAAACACTCTAATATTATCTTTTTTGTATTTTAATTATTACTTTGTTAATATACTAAACATTATAATATTAAATTCTTATATTGTACATTACTTGGAATCACATAATCTATAATCACATTGTATTAGAAAATATCAAATATCACTTTAATTTATTGTGACTGATTAATCAGGAACCGAAATTAATTAGCCTGAAAAAGTTTCATATTGTTTGATTGTGCAATGCAAGGAAAGAGAAGATTCTGCTTTTAATTATTTATGTGTCATCACCATCTTCATCTCGTGTGCATTTGGATTTGATTAGGACCTGATATACTGCTAGCATTGGCCCAGTCTTTATTAATTATGTTACCAGCAGCGGTTTCGATTCCCCATAGTGCTTTCAGTTTGAGCTTGAGCAGTTCTTTCTTCTTTTCTTTAGGTAAAATCGAATGCTCATTAGTCAATGTTTGTACTAGTATGATACTAAAACCCTATTAACAATTCTTCAAGATTTATATGATGAATGAATAAAAATATCAGAAAAAAAAGAACACTTTAGTAGATGACTGAGAAGTCAAACCTTTCAGTAGCATATGCAAAAGCTCTTTCTTCTTTCTTGCCTTTATCATTACAGGAAAAAAGAGATCATTTTGATGTAATGATATTCATCTAGGCATTATACTACAATTAACAATAATAATCAAATTTAATGAGAATACTTAGTGGGAAGAGAGAGAGAGAGAGAGAGAGAGAGAGAGAGAGAGAGAGGGAGAGGGAGGGGATACCAACATAAATCACTTTTAACAGTGACACATAAATGGAATCTGAACTTTGTGAAGAGCTCCAACAAAAAGGAAAGGGGAGGCCCACATGTTCAGAGAATGCCAAATCCAAGTAGTCTGCATACCTATCTTTCCCATGCTGGCTGTCCCCTTCCAATACCCAAGCTTCTACAATGCATTCTCAAGTTGAGATAATAATATCGCGTATGTAATCGCTATGTACAAAAGTAAGGTACCCAGAATCAGATGCAAGCAAAATCATGTACAAACACATCAAAACCACAAAACACAGGCCCCTTCTCCGCATAAACAAAAAACAATAGAACACATTGACAAATGATACAATGCATGTCATTTTAGCATGAGAGGGAGAGGGGGAGAGGGAGTGGGGGACTCCCAAAGACATGGATAGAATTATTGTTGTTGGCAATCTACAAAAATGACTTTTGAATATCTTGAAATTACATAGAAAATAAAGCAATAGTTCATTTCACTGTTTTTCCACCCTGTCAAAGAAAGAGGATTACAGAAGCAACTGGAGAGGTGGGTGGATTTTTGTTTTCTTGCAAAGGATAAGAGGAAATTAAAAATCTAGAAAATAAAAGTTGTGGCTACAAATTGCCTATCAATTTGTGTATCCCCACTCCATTAAGCAATCCTCTTCACTCACTCGCCAAACTCATCTCTCTCTCTCTCTCTCTCTCTCTCCTAGGGGCAAGCCAAGTCCTTATTGGTTGCACCTGGTCCTCAAAGACTACAGCAGGATTCATTTGTAGAAATTTAGCCAAAAACAAAGGAGAGAAAAACATAAATACATAATAACTAAGCAACTAGAGGTAAAAGATAAGTGCCACACCTCTCTCTCCCACTTACAGTCACATGCACTTTTTCCTCCCATTAATAATCATATTAAAAAGCTACTCCAGTTGGCAAAAGCAACAAAGATAAGATTTTCAATTAGACAACAAGAATTTCCTGGCCATGGTATATAGTTGAGAAAAGATAAAAGGTAGGTTTTGTTTTGCCAGTTTTTGTTTGATGAGCTTTGGGAGATATGTCAGGTGGTGCTTGTAGCATAGTTTGGTTCAGGAGGGATCTCAGAGTTGAAGATAATCCGGCACTAGCAGCTGGTGTTAGAGCAGGTGCTGTTGTTGCAGTTTTTATATGGGCACCTGAAGAAGAAGGCCATTTTTACCCTGGGAGGGTTTCAAGGTGGTGGCTTAAGCAGAGTTTGGCTCATCTTGATTCTTCTTTGAGGAGTCTTGGTACTTGTTTCATCACAAAGAGATCTACTGATAGTGTTTCTTCTCTTCTTGAGGTTGTTAAATCTACTGGTGCTACTCAGCTCTTCTTCAATCACTTGTATGGTTAGTTTTCTTTTCTTTTCATTTCATTCCCTTTTTGTTGGATAACTAAAAGAATATTGTTTATTTTTTGTCTTAATTTGTTGTTGTGTTACTGTTTGCTGTGTATTAATGACAAAAAAGTATTTATTTTTTATGCTGGTTTGCATGGGTATTTCATGGATCATGTCGGTTTACCTTTTTGAGGCTATTATTTTACTTCCTTTTATGCGTTTCTCTTTCACCTTCTTTTGGGTGTTGCCTATTTTAATCTGTTTCTAATATAATAATTGAGTCTTACGAGCCTTGCACCAATGGAGTTAGATTCTTGTCATTCACTAGGCAAGCTGCTTTCCAGTTTTGCTAATTTTTTTTTTCCTGATTGGTTGATTGATTGTTCTCTATTACTTATGTTTGTTCACAAATAGGGCTTACGCAATTTTGGGTTTCCCAGTATGGTCTTTTTTCTTTCCTTGGAGGTTGCATATGAATTGTCCCTTTGTTGACACTACTAAGATTGGCGAGTTCCCGTCGAAATGATCACATTTTCCTTTATGCTAGTGTTGAAGTATTAGCATCTTTAATTGGCTAAACAAATTTTGAGTAAATCTGAAATTTCCTTCAACAAGCTTGTCAGGTTCTTTATTTTCCCATGATGTGGTTTAGGGAAGCAAAAGAAAAAGGCTCTATGTTTAACATTTGGAGAAAATTTGGTGCTTTTCAGATCCTATATCACTGGTTAGGGATCATCGTGCAAAGGAGGTATTAACAGCCCATGGTGTAGCAGTGCGATCTTTCAATGCAGATTTACTTTATGAACCCTGGGATGTAAATGATGCTCAGGGCCGCCCTTTCACTACTTTTGCTGCTTTCTGGGAAAAATGCCTTAGCATGCCCTATGACCCTGAGGCTCCACTTCTTCCACCTAAGAGAATAATCTCAGGTTGATCTCCTTTGAATTCTGTTGTTGACTTATTAATCTCCATTATCAATCAGTGTCCCGCTTTTTCCCTATTGTGAATGCATTTGATTTTGATGGTAATGGCGTTCTAACATATTTGGCTTACAATAGTAGTGAACTTTAACGATGTAAGAGTTGGTAAGTCAGGCTCAGCTTGAAACCTTCTAGCTCTGCGATTTCCGTTCCCTGAAGTTTAAATTTATATTATCGATCTTTATATCCTTCTTTTACATGGTACATGTTTATTGTCTCCCTGCTTTAGGTGATGTGTCAAACTGCCCTTCGGATCCATTGGCGTTTGAAGATGAATCAGAGAAGGGAAGCAATGCACTTCTAGCTCGAGCATGGTCACCTGGGTGGAGCAATGCTGATAAGGCATTGACCACATTCATTAATGGACCTCTAATTGAGTACTCTAAGAATAGAAGAAAGGCTGATAGTGCTACAACCTCATTTCTCTCTCCCCACTTGCATTTTGGGGAAGTGAGTGTGAGAAAAGTCTTTCATCTTGTCCGCATCAGGCAGGTTCTATGGGCCAATGAAGGGAACAAGGCTGGAGAGGAGAGTGTGAACTTGTTTCTCAAGTCAATTGGACTGAGGGAATATTCAAGATACTTGAGTTTTAACCATCCTTACAGTCATGAAAGGCCTCTTCTCGGGCATCTTAAGTTTTTCCCTTGGGTACTGGATGAGGGCTATTTTAAGGCATGGAGACAAGGTAGAACTGGTTATCCACTGGTGGATGCTGGTATGAGAGAGTTGTGGGCCACTGGCTGGCTACATGACCGGATAAGAGTTGTAGTTTCTAGTTTCTTTGTAAAGGTTCTGCAGCTTCCTTGGAGATGGGGTATGAAGTATTTTTGGGATACCCTCTTGGATGCAGACTTAGAAAGCGATGCTCTTGGTTGGCAGTATATATCTGGTACTCTTCCAGATGGTCGTGAGTTTGACCGCATAGATAATCCACAGGTTTGGCTGAAATTTTAGTTAGCCATCTTGCAGTTTGTCTTTGTTTCTTGGTTTCTGATGCACCCTGAAAAAAATTCATATTTCCACTAATTATAATGATATAATTATGTTACTAGTTTTTAAACTCATTCTTTATCCTAAGCTCTCTTTCGTGGCACTTTCAGTTGACATGTTAACTTGCTTAAGGATTCTGTTCCCCAGAAAAGTAGTGTTAGCAGTAAGTTTATGAAAGTTCATGTTACTAGTTCTCATATTTTGTTGAAAAAAATCTGTTTCAGATCTGAATCATTTTGGTATTTGATACCTCTGTCTGAACTTCACAGTCTCTAGCAATTGAAGCTCTACATGACTATAACTGTTTCTTAATCTCAAGTATGCTTGCATGCATAAATTTGTAAATGTTGCAGAAGGAAATTGAAGCTTGTATTGCAAAAATTTTACTCTATACTCGCTAGCCTACCTAGCCATTTTTCAAGTGACATTTGTTTATCAGAAGCATAAGAAATCCTTTAGAGTCTAATGTACTTAAAATATACTATATGCATTTACATTTATTCAAAATTATCTTGAATGATATATAGCGCCAGCTTTCTCATTGAATTAAAGTTTTCTACAGTTTGAGGGTTACAAGTTTGACCCACATGGAGAATATGTCCGACGGTGGCTTCCTGAACTTGCAAGACTGCCAACTGATTGGATACATCATCCATGGAACGCTCCTGAATCTGTACTCCAAGCTGCTGGAATTGAGCTTGGGTCAAACTACCCTCTTCCTATTGTAGGAATGGATGCTGCAAAAGCCAGGTTGCAAGGAGCACTTTCAGAGATGTGGCAGCAAGAAGCAGCTTCAAGGGCTGCAATTGAAAATGGAACTGAGGAGGGCCTTGGAGACTCTTCTGAATCAGCGCCATATGCCTTTCCTCAAGACATACAAATGGAGGAAAACCTTGAACCAGCAAGGAACAATGCTCCAACCACAACTCGGCGTTATGAGGATCAGATGGTTCCTAGCATGACTTCTTCTTTGGTGAGAGGAGAAGAGGAAGAACCTTCTTTGGATCTTAGAACTTCGGCAGAAGAGAGCAGAGCGGAAGTTCCAAGAAATGTAAGTATGGATCAAGAACCACAAAGAGACATATTAAACCAAGGAATTCCACAAACAGTTCATAACAATAACACTTTTGTGCAATTTAATATCCCAATGGGGTTGGGAAATGCTGAGGATTCCACAGCAGAATCTTCTAGTAGTAGTGGTAGGAGAGAGAGGGATGGAGGAGTTGTTCCAGTTTGGTCTCCTCCAGCTTCTAGTTATTCAGAGCAGTTCATAGGTGATGAAAACGGTATTGGTGCAAGCTCATCTTATTTGCAGAGGCATCCACAGTCCCACCAAATAGTAAACTGGAGGCGTTTATCTCAAACTGGGTAAGAGAATTTGAATCATTTTTCCAGAGATTGTTCATATTTTTCTGGCTGCAGTTTAAAATTTTACTCTCTGATTGGTGTCACAATGAAATTTGAATGCAAGCTCCTTCCTGACTGAAGATGCTTGCTTGAAATTGCATCTTACTAATAAGGAATAGCACAGGTGCCAACATATTAAACTTATTAGCTCTCTAGGAGTTCTAAAATACTTGAGATGTATCAAATTCATCAATAATTGAATGTAAGCATTATTGAAGTGTTACCACATTCACTTCCATGATATGACTCGTATTAATCTCAAGTCCTAATCTTTGTCTTGTCTACCACAGGTGAAACAGATACACCCCAAAAGACTGGAATCTTGCAGTTGGAGAATGCTAAAATGCCCTTGTGGGCTTATGGGATGATAGCACGCCTCTTTATCTACCCCCATCTGTCAGTCACCAATCTAACTTGATCAGCAGTTGACCTGCTATGTGTATGAAACTTAAAATTGATACGGTAGCTGATCTGCTATCTTTTTCCCCCTATTGTATCATATACATAGTTCTGCTGTATAGTATTTTGTCTTAAGAAAGGGAAAAGAGTCATGGTAGAAATGTGTAGTCCTCTAATAAAACCAGGTTTGTGTATTTACTTTTAACTGATTAGGAAGTTATTTATTGTAATTCATATTTGTGCTATCTATTTGTTTTTCCAGCTTTGACCACATCACAGCCTTTTGTTTTTTATTTTTGCTCAATCAACAGTTTTATTTATAAACAGATCACAAAGCACCAGTACAACGCATGATCACTGAAACCAGAAATGTTCAGCGATCCCATGCTACCACATCACAGCTCTAGGTGTGAAAAATGACAGCAGAATGCTTCTTTCCAAATTGCTGTAACCTTATATTTGCCCAATTCTTTGATTCTGATTTGTTCCATTTTGGTTATGGAAGTTCTCAGTTAAAAAATGCATTGATCAGCAGGCAAAATTGAGTGAGCTCCCTTAGTACAGACTATTTTAACATTGCTGTCAGGCATAGATCAAAATAATCCATTGATGAACTCTCAATCTATGAGAGTAGGATAGCTATGGATTAGACGTCGGGGGGACTATAAAGTTCATTATACATGCTTTTGGTGCTCTCGTCAGGTTTTTCCGGTTTAGGTACTTGAAGTATACTGTACACCAAAGTTGCAGCCATTGCTCCAAGAATAGGAGCTACAATAAAGACCCAAAGGTTTTTGTAAACACCAGAGACAACAGCAGGGCCTAAACTTCTTGCAGGGTTCATCGAAGCTCCTGTGATTGGCCTGCCAGATACAGGGAGTTCAAAAATTTTGTGAAGTATGTTATGATCAAAACTATTGCGCATGAAATATGGTTAGAGCAATAATGAAGTAGAAAAATGATTGAGATGGTACTGGAAGTGTTCATTTACCCTGCTATAATGACATTAAACAGCAGCGTAGCTCCTATTGCAACTCCAGCGAGATCTCTGCTCTGTTTTAGTCAATCAAAGATTCAGAATCATCATGATTAATATTTGTACGTATAAAATGTTAGCCCGTGCAATAATCTCTTGAGATACAAAAGATTGATTAAACTCTGTTGGTCTCTCCAGCTGTTCATTTTTATTTCTAGGACTCAAAAACTCTTTTCAAAGAGACCAAAATGGAAAGGAGAGACGAAAATAAGAATTATGGGAATTGTGGTCAAAGCATGAAGCCAAAATCTATCCCTCAAGTTGATTCCTGAGGAATTGAAAAGAACATAAAACAAAGTTCAACAACTCTTGTTCTATCTTACGTCTTTCCAAAGAAGTTATAGAAAGCAGAACTTCTAAGGTACGCTAAATATTTGCAGGTAAAACAAAAGCAACTACTATAAACTTAATCACCATACCGCTCTGTGATCAGTAGCGACACCACATATGTTGAACATCAATATGAAAGTGATTATGAATTCCCAAGTGATGGCTTCAAGATCACTAGTTGAATCTTTGTATTGGGTCATTGTTGCTTGGATGCCACCTTGGTCATGAAACAATATCCTGAGGGTCAGGCTAGCGAGGGTTGCTCCCAGCAATTGAGCCAACAGATACATAGGTACCTTGACCGAGACGCAAGCCAGGTTTTAATACATGAAGTTGATACTAAAGAGAAGCGAACATATATGTTGCAGTAAAAGGCGAAATTGTTTCTAATAATTCCTTACAAGTTTCCATGAAAATTTGCGGGCAGCAGCCAAGGCTAGAGTGACCGCAGGATTGAAATGAGCACCAGAGATATGCCCGAGTGCGTATATTGCTGCCATCAGAACTAGGCCCCATACTATTGCTATTCCCACGATGGTTAGTGTTTGAACTTTGTTTACAAGAGCTGCCGCGCAACCTGCAAAAATAAGGAAGTATGTACCTACAAGCTCTGCAACAGTCTGTTCACAAAAAAATGAATAGTACTTCTTATCACAAGAGACCAATATTTGCCATGTAATCAAGAAGAAATACGTGACAAATAAAAAGCAAAAATAATTTTTACCTTTTGTAAGTTTGATGGAGGGATGTCATGGTTAATGGGAAATTCTCGTGAACGATTAGCTTTTGCCTTTTCCGTGATAGAGCATTTTGTAGGAAGTGGCAGTTTAGGGGAGACCACTTCCATAATAGTGTGTTTTGTAGGTGAAAGTTTAGGGGAAAACTCTTCAGTAATTGAAGGCGTGTTGGCCATTGTAGCTCTTAGAAGCTAGACCAAATTGGGGTTGAGAACTTGTTTGTAAGTAGCTTTATATTATTTCTGGCTTGGCAGACGCACAAAAAAAAAAAAAAAAAAACTAAAGGGCATTGTCTTAGAGGGATGCTCCGGACTCAACATTTTGGCTTCATTGCACAGTAATCAATCTGTTGTTTATTATTTTATTAAAAACCAGACCGATTCAACGTTAAGAGCAACCATTTGGAAGTCATATCCGCAAGTGTTTGGAATCATTTGATGGTATCAAAGACTTGTACTAGAACTTTTCAACTGAGGGCATTTCCTTTTGTTTCTTTGAAATGGTTTTTCTTGACAGACAAAGATAGCTAGACAATTTTTGCTAATTCAGACTGTTCACCGGTTACACTATAATCACACTCTCAGTCGGCAAATCGTGGTTTTAAGAACTAAAAACCAGTTGCTTGTCCCTGTCAGTATAGCTTGTAAATTCAGAAAATGGAATAAGTACATTTCAGACAGAGAAAATAAGGAAAAAGACTTTAATGTTTATAATCAGGATTCAACGCCTTAATTTATGGCTTTTAGTATGCGGCTCGATATCTTCATTGTAATTGTAGAAATCTTAGGGCGACTTGGATGGTTATTCTTTAGATGACGTTTGTTTGCAGAGAAGTAAAGTCATATTACCTGTGATGTGATCAATTAAATTATATTACAATGTTTGTTTTGTAATAGATCACTGTAATGTAAGATTGCAATGCAATTACATTGCAGCTAATGGATGTAACGTGATTGCAGTCTAAAACCAATGCAATCACATAACATTGCAGGCTGCAATGTTATTAAAGATATTTTTACCTTTTAACTTTATTACTTTATTAAAAATATTTTATAATATTATAATTAAAATAAAAATAATAAAATAAAATATATAATATAAGAAATAAAAATTAAAAAAATAAAATATAAAAAATTAAAATTTATATAATATAGGTAGAAGAAATTAAAATAAAATATATAATATAAAAATTAAAAATTTAAAAAATTTATATAATATAAGTAAAAGAGATTAAAATAAAATATATAATATAAGAAATAAAAATTAAAAAATAAAATATAAAAAATTAAAATTTATATAATATAGGTAAAAAATATTAAAATAAAATATATAATATAAGAAATAAAAATTAAAATATAAAATATAAAAAATTAAAATTTATATAATATAGATAAAAGAAATTAAAATAAAATATATAATATACAAATTATATTAAATAAATGAAAATAAATTATACAAAATTATAATAAAAAATAAAAATAAAATATAGAAGACTTTTTTTTTATAGGCCACATGCATAAGGTGTTTTTGACAATAGACCTCTTTATAATTTTAACTGTTTTTAGCCAAGAGAATTAAAATTTAGACAAAATTACTCTTAATGAAATCGATCCATTTATTTAACTCCGCGTCTCAACTCGAAACCTATTAACAGGTCAAGTATGTTTAGTTCTGTGCTTCAAACAAATTTATATTCTTTGAGCTTTTCTCGTCAGACTATTCATCTTTGGAGTATTATGTGACTAGTTTTTAAATATTGCATGACTAGTTTTTAAACATTGCGTGATTGATTTTGTCAAGGGAAAGAAAGACGAGCCCAAGAGCATCACATCCCAAATCGACGAAGGACAGGAGCAAGACCATCATCGAAGAAAACAACATCAGATACAGATTTCTCCTACCATCAAGGCAGAGGCAGACTGTCACGTGAGAGGAATTTTTAACTCAGAGGTAAGGAAAAACACGTAAATTAGTAACCGAAGACAAAGGAGTAGGGGAAGCCCTCAAAACTCACAACAGGAAATACAAGACACTAACACAAACAAGAACTCTGAAAGAACAAAACATAACAAAAAAAAAAAAGACTTTTAAGACCCAACTAGAAACCAAAGTCACGCAATGCCTTACTAACAAGTCACGCAATATCTATCCACTAGTCACGCAATATTTTACTAAAAATTAGACATATAATGCTTAAACACTAATCATGCAATGCCCAAAGGCAGTCACGCAAGCGTGACTGACTTTGAGTTGCGTGAGACATTAATACAAACAAGAACTCTGAGGGAACAAAACATAGCTAGAGAAGAAGACTCCTAAGACCCAATCAGAAACCAAAGTCACACAATGCCTATCCACTAGTCACACAAGCGTGACTGACTTTGGGCATTGCGTGACTAGTGTTTAAGCATTATATGATTAATTTTTAATAAAGTATTGCGTGACTAGTGGATAGGCATTGCGTGACTAGTGGATAGGCATTGCATGACTTTGGTTTCTGGTTGGGTCTTAGGAGTCTTCTTTTCTGGCTATGTTTTGTTCCCACAGAGTTCTTGTTTGTGTTAATGTCTTGTTTTTCCCGTTCTGAGTTTTGAGGGCTTCCCCTATTCTTTTGTCTTTGGTTACTGATTTACATGTTTTTCCTTACCTCTGAGTCAAAAATTCCTCTCACGTGACGATTTGCCTCTACCTTGGTAGTGGAAGAAATTTGCATTTGATGTTGTTTTCTTCGGTGATGATCTTGCTTCTGCCCTTCACCGATTTGGGATGTGATGCTCTTGGGCTCGTCTTTCTTTCCCTTGACAACGAGTCAAATTATTGAGTTTTTCTTCTTCTTTGCGTTGGTTTATGGTGTTTGGATTCCTTTATGCTTGGCTTCTTTACTTGATCATTCAAGGAGTTTTGGCTGATCATTTCTGGAGTTGTTTTTCTGTGCCTTATGATGTTTGAGCAGAGAGAGAAGCCAGATTTAATTTTGAAATTTTTGTCTAGATGGCGGAATAGAGAAAACTGAAACTATTTTAATTTGTCTGAAATTGTTTAAAGGGTATTCTTGTCAAGTCCTGTAAAAAATTATTTAAAAATAATTAAAATTATAAAGACGATCATTTTTAAAATGTCTTTACTACGAAGGTTATTTCTCACAATTTCTTCTAAAATATATGATATTCAAAATATATTTAAGAGATAATATTATAAAAAAATTAACAATAAATAATACAAGTATATTAAACTTATATTTTAATAAATAAGGATAATTCTGTAAATTAATATTACATTTCTAATAAAGTATTTGTAAACCAAACGTTGCAATTTTATCTTCCTAGTATTTTAATCATTACATCACTTATATACCAAACACTGCAATATTATCTTTTTTGCAATCACATTACCTGTAATCACGTTGTATTGTAAAGTACCAAACGTCACCTTAATATTTTGATAGTAGCATATTCTGCAGAGTGTTTTGGTGAATTTTATGTGCCAAAGTTTTGATCAGCTGACTTCGTTGAGGCTATCAAGATCTCCGTTAATTGCTAGTTTTGTCCGTCTGGTTAATTATTTAGGAGGGGCTTGGCCTGCAACGAGTTCTCTCAATGATATATGTTTTATTTTATACACTATCTAGCAAAAAGCTTACAGGTATATGTCACTAATAATACGTTTGGTTCGCGGAATAGACAGAAATAGAATAGAATAGGTATTCTGTGGGAATAAAATAAGGTGGGAATAGAAAAGAATAATTATCACTTTGTTTGGTTCAGTGAATGGAATAGAGTAGGAATGGCTATTACTACTTAATGTAATGTTTGGTTGGTAAAAAAAAGATTGGAATAAGAAAGGAATAAATGATAAAAAGATAAAAATACCCTTTGTTATATATATAATTATTTATTTTTATTTTATTTTTTAAATTTTGATAATTTATAATTTAATTAAAATATTAATAATTAATAATTTAAATATTATTATCTTAATATTATTTAATTATTAATATTTTATTTATAATTTAATGTTATTATGATTAAAATATTAATATTTTTTATTTATATTCATATTCATTAAAAATTTAATATATTAATAATTTAATAAATAAAACATTAATATTTTAATATTTTAATCATATTAAAATTAATAATGTTTAAATTATATATAAAATATTAATATTTTTTATTTTTATTTATATTCATTAAAAATTTAATATATTAATAATTTAATAAATAAAACATTAATATTTTAATATTTTAATCATATTAAAATTAATAATGTTTAAATTATATATAAAATATTAATATTTTTTATTTTTATTTATATTCATTAAAAATTTAATATATTAATAATTTAATAAATAAAACATTACTATTTTAATATTTTAATCATATTAAAATTAATAATATTTAAATTATATATAAAATATTAATATTTAAAACATAAATATTTTAATATTTATAAATAATTTTTTCTTTTTTTTTACTTTTTTATTTCTTCTTCACCAGAGTCCGGTCGTCGGAAAGGCGATCGGTGTCATTTTACGCCGATCTGGCGCACCATGTGGTCGGATCTAGCCACTAGAACGCCAGATTGACATTTCCCGGCGTTGGATCTGGCCATGGAGTGCCAGATCCAACCGCGGGATCTGGAGGGGGAAGCACCAGATCCGGTGCTTCTCGTGGCGAGATCTGGCCTTTGAGGCCAGATCTCGGTGGAATCTGGTCGGAAAGGTATTTTGTGGACCCTTTCTGACCACATTCGGTCATGAAAGAGGGAGGAAGAGGGAGGAAGACCCGATGATGCCATTCCTGAGAGAGAAAACGCGAAGAAAGAGAAAATTTTTATTTTATATGGACACACTTGTAATTTTCAAAAAGTGATGAGGGTATTTTAGTCATTACACTTCGTTTAGCTATTCTTTTAAGACGCGGGATGGCTATTACTGGGAGGGGAGTCGGTAATGACTATTACCGTGTTTTCACTGGGGGGAAGGAATAGGAATTCTTGAGAAATTCCTATTCCTTGTGCTTTATGCCAACCAAACGTAAGAATGGCTATGCCATGGGAATAGACAGGGAATGGCATAGCCATTCCGCCAACCAAACATGCGGTAAGAAGTTGTAGAAACTGGTAGGGGTCCAAAAGACAGTTGCTCCATATGGGTTAGCCGTTAGCCAGCCAAATTCGTACAAAAACTTAGAGCAGGCCTTTGTTTCCTTAGGAAAAAATAACTTTCAGGGTGAATATGCCGGGGGGAAAAGTCGCTCACTCTCCTAACACTTTCGGCGAATCAGGATTCCATAGCTGTCAATCGCTCAACACGCTCTTTATTATTATTATTATTTTTTTTTTTTGGGGTAAAAGATGTTCTTCACTTTGTTGAAAAAGCTTTTGAGGCTTCTCTTCTAGTGTAATTAAAAATGATATCTCTTTAGTGCTGGAAATTTAAAGATTCCTCTCGGCACCATTTTGTCAAGATTTGCAACTTTGCTGCTTATTTTCCTTATTCTGATAAAGATTTGATGGAGAGTTAATGGGATACAATGAGTGAACTCCCAACTTTTTACAGAAGGAACTTGCATTATACAAATTGTACAGAAGAGCGCAGGAAGAGGGGCCGGTGACCTTGTGACCTGTTTCCCAATACTAAGTCCATCTCCCATGCCAAGATTATGGGATGCAAAGATATCTCACAAGAGATTCATCTAATAATGATAGCCAAAGCTAGGACAAAAGAAATGGAAAAACCAGCTGGTCCAAAGTTGCTACATATCTTCCCCTTATACCAAATACGAATCTTCGACGCGAAGGCTATTTATATATTAGATGCAATTAAACTGTTTAATTCTATTCATCTTCTTGTTCCAAAACATATGCTTTTCATCCAAAATTAATTTTATATTAAAAAAAATCATGATGAATATAAAATTTTAATTTTTGTAAAATATCATCATTACATTTCAAAAATTATTTATATAAATATACATATACTTACGCGAAGTTATGACCATAGATGAAGATTAAGAATGAACCTTTTCCCTTGAATGAAAAATGTCTTATGTACTGGCTGGGTGATCTGACAAACTATACTAAAAGCGGTTCTGTGGGTGCCATAATACTAAGAAGCAATATCGCAGGAATCATGGAATGCTAGGACTAGAAATCGTACCTGTCTTGTAGGGGATAATCCATAAAGTCTAGCTAGCTAGGGTTCATAATTCATCAGCCATTAAGCATATGTATGGGTTTCTTATACAGAGAAGCATCAAAGGTACTGCAAAAATTTTGACAGATCAAAGCATCGGATTCGATTCGGAGCCACAGTGTAAGTCAACGGCCTTTTTATACCAGAGAGAGATAAGGATCAGTTAAAAGATTCAAATTATTTTGATAATTAAAGCTCTAATGAATATGCCCTCTGTTATTATGGGGATGAAGCAGCTACGCGCCACTGAAACAGGAAGCCCTGGTGGTGGGTTTAGAAGCTGTCATCATCTTCAAAGGGAAAAAGAGGTGTGAAGGACTCAAGAACAATAATCCCATTATTATAGTAATTTAAAAGTGACTCATAATTTGGGATAATCTAATAAATGAACAAGATGATGTGTTCCACTAAGTAATTCATTCTCTCAAGTTGAGAATTGCATTATTTTGACAGTATAAACTAATAAATGTTTGACACGTGCATCGATTCTCACAAATTCTTCCTAACCCCTGTTTTATTATTCCCCCTTGCCCCCCATCTTCTTTCTCTGTCCCTTTCCTTCCTTTCCAAAAGGAAATCAATGGAAAAAGATTAAGTTGAAATTCTTTTTCTGCTTTCTTTTCCCCAATTCTCCTTTTATGACACCTAATTTTTTTGGGACATGAAGGTGAACAGGGGGCATGAGTCTTCCTAGTCAAGGTTTGCAGACTTGAATCGGCACCTCAAAGAAGCAAATTTTCATGATATATCCCATGTGAGGGGAGCCCATTTTGTTCCTTTTTTCACTTCAAAAAAACACAGAGGATAGAAAAAGCATGAAGCCTGCCGATGCCATTTTTTCCATGCAGGACGTACCAATTCATGTGGAGTATTATTGATCGAGATTGCTTTATTACATTTGTCCTGCAAAACACATCATTCTCTACGAGATCAATTATTACCTTACTGAGATCCAAAAAGCTGTTAGACAAGAACCAGATTGAGATTAAAACAGGCAGCAAACCAACTGTGTTTCTGGATTAATTGGTGTACTTTTCTTTGGATTGGTGTTGGTTTAAACGTAAAATTGCCACATTGTCAAACAAATACACAAGCAGAAGCAGTAGACATATATACGTTGACAATTCAGAGCGGAAAAAGTGATTCGCTGCTCGGTAAGGTTTTCTTGCACATTCACAGCAATGATATTCCTCCGCTGCCTTTCTTCTGACTGGACTGGCTGGTCATGTCACGTGTGCTGGTTCCTTGAACGTAAACAATCAGAACCATTGGGCAGCAGCTGCACAGTCATGATTTTGGACCAATTCCCCTTTTTTTGGTTGATATTCTAGGAGACCACTCAAGATAGAAATGATCAATTTTTCTTCCTTTTTCTTTCCCCTACTTCTTTGGTTCAGTTCAAAATCACCAGTTTGATTGGGTAAATAACAATAACATGAAAATATTAAAACATGTCAATAAAGTTGGTTCAATCTTTTAATTTATTCATTTCAATAATAAAAAAATTTTGAATTTGAGCAACTATAATCTTTATAAATATTATTTAAAATATAAAATCTAAGCGAGTGAAAAATACATATTTATGTTCTAAATCTATATATTTTTGCATGAACTTTTCTTTGTTTTTTATTAATTGTCGGTCTCTTGTAAAGCTGCCAAAGACTCTTTAAGCAGCTGATCTCTTGCCAATTGTACAGATTTCCTTGCCGGAGCCGTTTTTCTACATGCTATAAGGAGTATTTGGTAGTTACAATCGTAGATTAATAATGGCATTTACCTGCTGTTGAGGTTAATAAATTCATCTTTCAAGAAAAAAAAAAGTCTTAATTTGAAGGTTAGAGTAACTTATTTGTTCCTGAAATCTTATTATCCAAAAAAAAAGAAACCCTTAGAATATTATTTGATTGCTGCAACAAAGGAAACCATTTTGTCAATACTAGGCTGCAAAGTTTGTATTCTGCTGCTACCCATCTTAAGAAAGAATTTTTCTTTTTCAACCTATATTCCTATTGCTGAATTTGTTCTGGCTTAATATTGTAGTTTAATCGCCAATGGAAGTCTCTCTTTCAAAAAGGCTGAAGAGCCTATTAATAGGTGATGAACAATTGGTCAATTTAGGGGATAGTGCACCAACCCAATAACAAGAACAAAATGGAACACCTTTATGATGCCTGGGAATCAATTCTTTCCCCTAAAAACTAACAATATCTTTTGTGCCCAGGATTAAGGATGCTTTTGCTGGTGTTTGTAGGGGAAAAATTTTGTATTTGCTGGCTAGGTACAAACAGAAAGTACATAGCTTGCCCTCTTGGGGATAACAATAGAATTTGTTCATTAAATCTCTGCATGGTCAAAAAAATAAAAACAGCTCTCTCGTTATATGTACAAACAACTTACTATTTGTGGATTCTATAAGATAGACAGTGATAATAGATGTATCGCAGTATCGGTTATTACTTATTAGTAGTATGGAAATATGAATTTTTTGTAGTCAACCATTCCTTAAAAAAGGACATTTTTCCAATAAAACTAAATGGGGTGAGGATGAAATTTTCAGAATTGAATACAATTGCTGACTACTTCAAAAAAAAAAAAAGTAAAATGGTTAAATCAAATTAAATTTTAAACTAAACCTTTGATCACCTTTATCACATGTCTAAGCCCAAATTAGTTTTGGTGTAATTAAATGGATGAAGAAGAGTCTATATTGGCAGTGTGGACGGGGGCATGAGGGTGGCGAAGGAAGAGCCAACAGAATGTGAAAGCTAGATGGTTGGTGGGATTAAATGGCAGAGGACACATGGCAACTTGTCAGCCCATCAATCATCCAAGAAAATGAATACTAGTATATCTGTCACGCTTTCCAGGGAATTGAGTTTTTCAGCTTCGTACTACTACGTAATGTGATTTATGTCAAACCGAGTTTGCTGGACCATGGTCAACACACCCACCAACATTGGTAAAACATGTATTCTTTCTTGGGCATTTCAAAATCCCAAATGTGATTGTCTCTTTGATAATTGATTCTAATTATGACTACTAGTAACAATGAAGAAACCAGTTAGCTTTAATTCTAGAAAAATATTTAGTTAGTAATTTTTTATTTTATGGTAACTGTAATAAAAACATAAAAAACTTTGTAAGGTGTTAGTTTGATTGTGAAATCCTTTTTAATAATAAAAAACTAGTTTCATTCAAAAAGAAAGGAGCCTTCCCAAACGAACTCATCATGCAACTCACAAAACCAAAAAGAATAGCTCTTACCTCATCATGAAAGCGGTGGCAGTTACCAGAAGCTGACGGCTATGGTCCCTAATCACCGCTCCCAGCCCTGTCATCTTGTCCTCGATTGGCGAAAATGGCAGCATCAACATTGATCTTACTAACAGCATCCACCCGAGGGACAAACCAGATATTAGCTCCAGCCTCATCCTTCGATGGACAAGCAAACTCACTCATGACAGACCTATATTCATCCACTACTCTTAATTATTAGAACTTTCAGCTTGAGATGGAAGAAGGCGGGTACGTATCATCATGTAAGCATTGGTTGTGGTTGTGCCAAATAAACCAAAATGTGGCCATACAAGCCTTTAAATCTCCACCCTGTACCACATTTAGAATTGTAGCGAAACACTCCAACACAGAGAAAGATGCAAATGGCGATAAACTTATACTTGAATATATGAACTCCCAATAAGCTTCGACTTCAAGGGCATTCAAAGGAAACATGCAGCAGTTTTCCTCCTCGTCGAAACAGATACAACACCTGGTGTTCACCTGTAATTCTCTCCTGTATGGGCATAATACCTTCCAAGAAACCACCATACTAGAATCTTCACCTTTATGATAACTTTTGCTTTCCAAATAGTTAACTTAACCACCATGCCTTGACATCATTCACCACAACTCCCTCACCTTTAAGCCACCATCTTGCCCCATGATAGGCTAATTTTATCGTAAATCTTATATCTCTAGCATCATGCCATATCAACACATTCTGCATAAAATGAGAGCTCAATGGAGTCTGTAATCACTTCCGCATATGGAAAATATTTCGCTTTTGAAATTTGAAAACACAAGGTATCTTGTTGATGAACTAATCTCTAGCATTGTTTAGCTAATAATGTCAGATTAAATGTCTCATAATCACGAAACACCGATCCACTCTTAACATTTTGTATTAAGAATTTGAGTTACCTTCTTCAGGGACGGAGGGTGGGCTAGTTCCTCTTTAAGATTATGAAATTGAATAATAGTTTCAACGTAGTTTACATTTTGACTTTCTTCCAAATTTTTTTAATATTAAAAAAATGTCACATCAATAATTAATTATTAAGTTGAACGTAAAATAAAAGAATTAAAAAAACATTACCTTAAAAAACAATGGAAAATACGCGTTTAATTTGCGTTTGGGCATTGCTTAACACTGTCATTACGTCAACTGTCGCTAGTTAGGGGGTTGGTAAGCAGATTTACGGTTTTGTTAAGTATTAAGCAAGCTAACTGGTTAAGGTTTGGGTCCCATGATAAAAAAGGCCAAAACTTGTTATCCCTGTAGCCAAACAGATCTCCAAGGAAGCTTTGCTTGTTCCTGATTTAAATATTTAAAAATTAATAAGCAAATGCCTCAAGAAATTAGTAGATTAACCAAACAAGCCCGAAAAATCTATGTCAGAAAAAATTTTGCAATGTACACTGCAATGATCAGTCAAAGAGGTATATCCCCCGTTTGCCACAAGTAAAAGAAGATGAGGGAGGAAAAGGAAAAGAAGAAAACTTGGGGCCGAGACAAAGAAAGTGCCAAACAATGAAAACAGACTGAAACAGCAAAGTCAACAGCACTAAAGTCTGCTTTGTGGCAGCCTTTTCTTTCTTGTTTTCTTTTTAGTGCTGCAACTCCTTCCTTTACAATATTTCCTATCACAGAGGAAGAAGACTCTTCCTAAAAACGGTTACAAATCATCATATAGGCAAAAGGTCGATTCCTGCTCTCCAATATTTGTTTTCTTAAGTAGTAATACTTTTTAACCCTTTAGAAAAAGCTTTCAAATGTTCTCCTCTTGAGTCTTCACCCTCTTCCTCTTTCTTCCTTTCTTTACCTTCATTTTTTTATTCAATTGCTTGTGCAAATTAATAAAAGCTCCCTATAACAAGAAGGGGAATAAGAGCCACAACTGCAAGAAGAAGGAAAACAGAGAAGAAGAATAAAAAAGAGCTGTTTTATCAGGCACCAGCTTCACCAAGCTGCAGCAGCAAAAGGAAGGCCATATTTTGGCCTTTGAATTATCTTTTTCCTGGTTTTTCTTCAACACCCAGTTCTTGTTTTTGCTTCTTTTTCTGTTCTTTTTGTGGCTTTGGGGGTTTTAGCTTCTAGGGTTGTGGTTTAAAGGGTTTTTTTTTAATGATAATTTTTTGGGGGTTTCTGATGCTGCAGACTTTGAATTTGGAGAAAACGTGATCAAGAGCTTGATGCTGAAGAGAAATTAGTCAGGCAAATTAGAGGTTTTGCAGAAATTTTATTTGCTATGGATTGGTTGTGCTGCTTTGGTTCATCTCAGGTAAACCATATTTCTAGTACTCTTTTAGGCTTTTCTTAATGGTCCCATATTGGTTGGGGAAACAAACTCAATTAATTGGTAGTTTAATGAAGCTTGGTATTGATTTGTGTTAATTTTGAGGTTATGTTGCTTGGTTTCTGTAGGATTTCTATATGAGCTATTAGGAGTTATGAGTTTGGGTTGCAGGAAGGGTTCTAGTGAGATTAAATTGAATAACTCTTCTGGCTATTGAGAGGATTTGATCATTCATGTTAGATGTATGTTTGGATTTTTCATAAGTACTTCCTGATAATTAGCTCTATGGCATCAAGTATTGAATTGTTCTGACCACTGTAAGATTAAATTGCTGACCGCCTGAACCCTTTTCTAGGAGTGGTGGTGTGGAGTAAAAAAAGTAAATTTCTAACTTTGTAAACCATTTTAGAGTTGCTATTTTATATAATTTCCTGGTGCAGTTTAAATGGTAATTCATATATGCAGCCGTTTATGTAATCAAGATGTTTTTGTTTGACCTCTTTGCTCAACAGTCCATTATAAGAAATTCATCACATGTTTCTTTATTTCGGTTAATTATGGCGTCGAGTAGGGAGATACACGATTTATTTTGCTCCAATCAGATGTAAAGAAAGGTTTAGAACGATGTGAGGAGCTGTTTCTGTTTTTGTATTTTGAGCAGGAGTATTGGGAGTGTATACTGTTACAGGTTAAGGGCATACCAACCAATATTCTTGTTGTTTGGCCAGGTTGCTCGCCATGTCTCTTGTAAAGGGGAAAACCAAATTCCCAGCTTTTTAATAATATTCTTCTCTTAATTTTCAAAAAAAAAAAAAAAATTGGTTAATTATGAACTGTCAGTACACAGCTTGTTTAGAACAGAAATTTGAATTAATTTTCCATGCTAGAACTGCTTGGAAGGAGAAGTTGTACTATTTGGTTTTCCATTCCTTTTTGTTGGGTCATATTTGTCCTAATGTTCTGCTGATGCCACATGTTTAATGGGTTTGATAACTGGATTGCTTTAAGCTTGCTTTTGTTTCTTATTGTCTTTTGTTTGCCGTTAAACAATGTGGCTATGTAAGGTTTACATAAAATTTATTATTCCTACTTTATCTGTTTAGCTTGGAGGAGCAGGTTCATCGTCTAGTTCTGGTAAAGGGAAAAACCATGAGGGTATGATGAGGTTTGGTTTCAGCCTAGTAAAAGGGAAAGCTAATCATCCTATGGAGGATTATCATGTCGCTAAGTTCATGCAGATTCAGGGACACGAGTTAGGGCTTTTCGCTATCTACGATGGTCATCTGGGTGATAGCGTACCTGCCTACCTACAGAAGCATTTGTTTGCCAATATCCTAAAGGAGGTGGGATGTACCATAATTACATGTTTTGGTTTATTAATTTTGAATTAGCATGTGCTTACATTTTCTCACTTTCTCATTCTAGGAAGAGTTTTGGGTTGACCCCTTCAGAGCCATTTTGAAAGCTTATGAGAAAACAGACCAGGCAATTCTTTCACATAGCTCGGACTTGGGTCGTGGTGGATCCACTGCTGTAACTGCAATATTGATAAATGGAATAAGGCTATGGGTGGCAAATGTTGGAGATTCACGAGCAGTTCTTTCAAGAGGGGGTCAGGCAATACAGATGACTATAGATCATGAACCCAACACAGAACGAGGCAGCATTGAGAACAAAGGCGGATTTGTCTCAAATATGCCAGGTCTTTTACTGTAGTAAAATTTTAGAAGTTCATTTTTTGAGCTTGTGCACATCTAGTTGAATATGGTCATAACTAATATTTTGGTTAGACAGTTGGCTGGTCAAATCTGCTAATTATCTATAAGCAGTTTTGCATCTTCTAATCCTTATAACTTTTGTGTAGGAAGTTACTAAAGGAACTAGTTATCTAATATAACTTATTCCAACTTTACTATATACTCATTTCCAGTTCTGAGCAGCTCCTAATAAGCTAATAAATGTCCATGTAGTTTCAATCCATACGTATAGTTGTGTAATAACAAGATAATTGAATTGTTAAAATTACTGTGGAGCATAGAAGATAAGATTAAGTCAATGCAGTCTCCTCTGTCCTTAGCTGTGCTGTTTTCTAATAGGCATAATAATACCGTTTGTTGGTGGCATATTTCCTCTTTTTCATTTTCAATAGAATCTTAACCTAGGATATGGTATTTTCCTTAGGCTCTATATGAAGTGTCAATTCAGTATGAGATTTGAGTGTAAAGGAAATTACTTACATGACTATTTTGTAGATTCCTGGGATAATATAGCACTAGAGAGCAGAACTTCATTGTGATGAAGAAAAATTTTCTGGGAATATCATTTGCTTCAGTAGTTTCTTCAATCTCAGATTTCACCTTACACAAAAGAATTTAGAGCAGAATATGATATTTGGAAAATGCGTTGTTGATTGAATTCTAGTTTTTCGTTTAATGAAAAACAACAAATGAGCCTGAAAAAGTTGTTTGCATGCATGAAAGATAACAAGGCCCAGAAAACATTGGTTCAGCTAATCCTAACTATAGAAGTTTCTACCATTGTCAGCTGTTGCTCTTAAATACGTCATTTTCCTTGTGTGAAATATGTCCCTGAATCGAGGATCCAGAAATCATCATTTCTAATTTGCTAACATAATGAGAGACATTAATTAGAATGCATGACTGACCAATTGACAATTTAGCAGCCTAATGAACAATAACACCTGATATCATTTCATGCATAAAGTTTGTATGCTTTGACTTCTTGTTGTTAAGTAAGAAAAAAAAGCTGGGACATCATCTGATGTTTGTTAGATTGTTAAATTTGCTGTTTTTGCATGCTATCAGGAGATGTTCCCAGAGTTAATGGACAACTGGCAGTTTCACGTGCTTTTGGAGACAAGAGCCTTAAATCACATCTGCGATCAGATCCAGACATTCAAGACACCAACGTAGATAATAGTATGGATATTTTAGTCCTTGCAAGTGATGGTCTCTGGAAGGTAAATCATTTTTGTTTGATGTCTCCTCTTATTGCTGATCCTTATTAACCACTTTGTGCATATGTAAAGAATTGTCTCAGCAATGCCTGAGCTGGAAATAGATCTGTAGGAGTTATTTTTCCTTTTGCATATGCTTAATCCAGGTGATGACTAATCAAGAGGCTGTTGATATTGCAAGAAGGTTCAAAGACCCACAGAAGGCAGCAAAGCAACTAACTGCTGAAGCAGTAAAAAGAGACAGTAAAGATGACATATCGTGCGTCGTAGTTAGATTTAGGACATAGAACTTTTTAAATCATATTGCTCTTCCGGTGCAATATATACCTGAAATAAGAGTTTATTTACACAGGATGCCACTTTGTGGATTAGACCAACATGAAAATATATACCTGGTTGGGGTAATTCTTGAAGTTCTGCAGAAGTCGAGGTTTGCAATTTATGCAGGATTCACCCGATGTATATTCGTTTTATCAGTTAGGTTCTGATGTTTGATATTGTTTGATTTCTTTATGAAGGTGATTAGGAATTCAATGTATATTGTTATGGCATGAAAATGTCTCACTCACGTCTGGTGTGTAGATGAAGTTGGCTTTGATTGTCACTGGAGGAATTTTCATGTTGTGGTTCAATATGGTTACCATGAAGGCCTTATATATCCGCCTTTCTGGTTTTTTATTGTTTATTTGAAGCTGGCCGTTGACAGTTGAAAGAAGTCTTCTTCTTGGGGCACTTGATCAGGTTTGCTTCGTAGTAAACCAGAACACAAGTTCCCTTTTTTCTGCCCAAGTTGAGGCTGCTTACTTTCTAACCTTAGCCACATCTTGAATCCTCAATATTGAACTCATTGACTCTAATTACCAGTAAGAACTAACCAAGTGGACAACTCTTTTGGACAAAGATGTTTATAGTTAGGTACAAAGTGATTTAAGTTATAACTATATTTATTTCTTGGTCAATTAACTAAGTTCTAGTTTGTACTCTGTGTTTTCGTTTAGCTAGCCACGTGCGTGATGGTAAAAGTTGGTTCCAATTTGTTTACAATATAGAATGGTAGTGGTTGGAGTTTGAATTTGGTCATTTTATTATCTTGATTCGGTTGTTTTACTCTATTTACTTTAATTTTAATGATTTTATTAAAATTTGATGTAAGGATAATTCACAAAGGTATTTAGATTTTGCTTTCTAATTTGGATGACAAGATATTTTGGATTAATTTTTTGATTACGTGACATTAATATAAAAAATATATAGTAATTAATATCTTCTAAAATTCTTTAAAAAAACAATCTTTAGTTTTTTTTTTTTTTTTATTAATGTGTACCATATGATAAAAAAGAAGTAAAAGTTGACATGTTACCTTATCAACAAAAAGGTTGCGTGTCAAATTTAATTGTAAAAGTTCAACACCATTATTAATTGTTTTGAATTGACTTGTAATAGTATAATCATTAAATTCATTGAGACAGTGGAGAGGTCATATTAAAAAATGTAAATAATATAATTGCTCTTATTAATCAAGTTAGTGTGGTGTTCGTAGCTATGTTACAGAAAAAATCATATGAAATATAGATTATCATATGAAATATAGATTATGTAGAAGTGGATTTTAATTTGATATTTTCAAAAGAGTTTATAGGAAAAGTTATGTTGTATTAGTCAATCATATGAATGTATAGTTTTTGCTGATCAAAGAAAATATTAAATAATATTAATTGAAGATAATTATTTGCTTTGGTTTCAATCATTAAAAGTTACTCCTAAATATATAGTTTTAAAACAGTATTTAATTAAATAAGATAATAATCCTATTAAACATCCAGTAGTTTTTTTTTATTAAAAATATATAGTTCAAACAAAATGAATAACATTTGTGATTTGGAGGTTTTTATTTCTATTAGATGATGTATACCAATTTTCTAAATGCAGGACTTGTACTTAGCTAAATATTAAGGAAATATAAACTATTACACAACTGTCTGATATGTCTAATTATGGTAACAATTTGCTTTTCCTTTTGCTTTATACATTTGTTTCTTTTTTTTCTTTCTTTCTGTTGTTGTGCTATATTGTATTATAGAACTACATGAATGTACAATTCTTATTGGTAGAGGAAAAGATAAACTGGTATTAATTGAAGATAGTTATTTGCTCTTATTTCAATTATCAAAAACTTGCATTTACATATATGATTATAAAACAGTATTTATCCAAAAACAATATTGTTAGATGTATAATAAAATATTAAGAAATGAAAGAGTATATAATATGTACTATTGATAGATTAAGATAAACAGTTGTACAATATAAAGCAACAATATAATATAAAACTCTTATTAATATAAAATAGTAACTAATTTCTAGTAGTATCTATTTTTTATATATAAAATAAATGGCTAAAGGTTGTCAAATTCAATTGATTTGCTTATTCAATGATGACTATATGCTATGTATATTGAGAAATAAGTAAACTTTTTTGGCTTTTTTATTTTATTCAATAAATTGAATGGATATTTATTAGAATTTAAACATTCATGTATAAAAAAGAAATTTAAATATTATGAATACAGAATAAGAGGACATAGATAAAAAATAATATTAAATTACAATTGATAAATATTAAATGAATTTATTCTCAAAGTATTAAAAATTAAAAATTATTATTTTAAGTATTTTTTATTAAAATAAATAAAAATAAAAAAATAATAATTCATTTGAAAATGATAGATATTAATCAATTATTCTATTTTTATATATATAATAGATACACTTTCAAAATCGGGACACAATTTAGGAAAGTTAAAGATTATTACCACTCGTATGATGCTATCATACTTTCTAGAGAAGAAAATGCCGGAAGTCCATGGCATTTAATGGGTCTTAATGGAGACGTTCATGATAAAAAATGCAGAAAGTCCAGAATCAACGGCCCAAAAGTATGGGCTGATTTAGGCCCGAGAATGATCTGAAATCATCCACAGCTGCGGACAGGTAATCAGTAATCCACCCATTATGGTTTAGGTCTCCATGGTTCGCTATAAATGCATCTCATCGCCGTTGGGGTTTACCAGTACCATCCTTTCTTCCTTGTTCAGTGTCTTCTTCTTCTCTTTTCTGGGTGTTTTAAGTTTTTTTAATGTAGTTTTGTGTTTTAGCAACAGTAAGTTGATTTGGTGTGTAAATGATCAGTAATGAAATATTGGTTTTGGGTTTGGGTTTGGATTTGGAAACTGCCTCTCCTTTCGGCTGCAAGGATTTGAGATCTAAGGATCGATTTCTTGACGGCTTTGTTCTGGAGGCATAAACTAATTCCCATCCAAAGAGCCTTGGGGGTTTCGGATTAGTTGCATTTTCATTTGCTTCTCTGGCTCCCTTTTCTTTGGTACATCTTTTTCTTCTTTTCTTGGTTAATGGATGTTCCAAACCAGTTCTCTTTGCTATGATGTTTTTAGTGATCAAATTAACCAAACGTAGGTTCCTATCACCGTCCGATGGAGTGGTTTAAGGTTCTCAATTCTCCAAATCGATGGATTTTCATGTGCTTTCAATGGAAAACTTGATGGGTTGTGGTTTGGGTTTTGGATATAAATTTCGATTAAAAGCTAAAACATGGTCGATAATGGAGTAATGCAAGAAACTACCACTCCACTTGGTAATGCAGAACTGGAAACTATTAGCTATAGACACTTCGAATATTAAATTCATTTTGGTGAAGAGATTCCATTGGCTTGGGCTTGAGATGGTTCCTAGCCGTTCAGCACTAATGAGTATCTACCCAACTTGAGCTTTTGTGTTGATGGTTGCGAGCCGAACGTCCGTGATGGCAAATCAAGGAATGGGATAATGCTCACCATCCGATATCCATCGCATTAGAAAAGAAAATTAAAGAATGCAAGAAATTATTCCTTATTATTTCAAGGCTACAAAGGCAACTCAGGTTTAGGTTAATAACCAAAATATATGTGACTCACGTGGACTTCTTTGGTACCATGAAACATATATCCCACGTTTGTTAACCTATCACTAAGGTCAGAATCAAATCCATTCATTGCCGGTCTTGCTATGTCTAATTCCTTGTAATATTACTTGGGTTTTTTCCTGTGATTCAATCAGCGTCGGATACGTGATCTTATGATTCACGACAACGACTCCACTTCTCAAAATCGATAGTTTCACTGTTTCAGCCGTCAGGGTGATCTAACATTATATCATATACGCTAACTATGGCTAAAGGCTGCAATGGACATTTTGTGGACTCGATTGGAAGAATTAAACCTCAATACTTTACGGAATTTACTTAGCCCATTTTATCTTTTTCTCATAACAATTTGCATTCCCAACTTCTCAATCAAGTACCGCCCCTCCTGAGCTTTAAGGGGGAAATTTCACAGGGGAAGAAGGGAATAAATTATGCAAATTGGCAATGACATCATGGCATCCGGGTAAAAGTCAAAAATGGTAAATGGCAATATACGGAGTATAAAAGCTTGCGGCCTTCAAAGTGTGGGCTCAAGTCTCAACCACCTCAGTCCTGTGGAGGGGTTTGCAACACTTTTAATTTTATTTACCAGATGTAGAGCACTGCCTTTGTTATTTTTGCTGCTGCTAACCTGCAAAGACTTTCTTGTCTGTTTTCACCTAGTAAGGTCTTTGTTATAAACCTATAACATCAGCCTTTGGCGTCAAACAATGACTAGAGTCAAAACAGAGCTCTGGATTTGATTTCTCTACAACTATTAAAATTCTACTCAAAATGCAAAATAGTAAAGCAGAGAAGAAAATAACACGTGATTCTGATGAGGAAAAGGAGCTAAACCCCACATTGAATTATAATATAGAGATAGGGTGCAATAATTGATATGATGAATTGCGAAAAGAAAGAGCAAATTAAACATATAAAGCTGCAAGATAAACATTGCTATGCAAAAAGTAGTTTTTAATGAACAAATAAGGTCACGTTGTCTACTCTAAGCATGGGATTGGGTGTTAGATATTGCTAGTGTTCAGCTATCTTGTGATGGCATCTCGTTCCTTCTGTAAACAATCCTGACAACTCAGGGTGGGTTTAACCTTTACGCGTTGCTCATAAATGTCTGCTACAAAGTCGTGTTAACATGGGCAAATTTTGAAGTGAAGGTAGTAGACTAGTAGCTAAAACGTCGGTTAAAAGAGTCGCTTAACGAGGCTGCGGAAACGAAGGAGTGTTCCCTGATTACATTACCCAGCTCCTGGTGAAATTAAGTGGAGGCAGTCCACGCTAAGAGTCCCACTTCCCATATCTTTTTTTGCTTAATGTAGCACCCTCCTGCGTGGAGCCTAGAGGGTGGGAGTGGGACTTGTCCAGAAAAACAAACACGAGTAGTTCAACGACTTACGTAACTAAATCTACTACATCTTTGTATTTGGTCCACTCCAAATCCGAAATAAAAAGAAAACAAACTTACCTTGTTAAGTATTAGGAATATAAAATGTTTGCAACATGAACAAATTAAATGAAGTTAAACAAAAACAATTCATAAGTGTCCAAGTGTTAAACGATTTTACAACCCGGCGACCCAAATGGTCCAGACAACCATTTCTTTCTTTGGAAACCAAAATCCTCCTTTGTAATCAAACATGTGATCCATATGCCTTACGCTATCCTATTCCTACCATCCCTCTCCCTCCCTCTCTCTTTCTCTATTTCTACTGTTTTAACTCTATAGCACTAGCAGTTAATTAATGGCCAGAAATAAAACCAAAACCAATAAAAATAAAAATAAAAATGGCTTCCATCCTTCTTGGATGGTCAAATTACATGTCTTTCTCTCAGAGGAGACCAAGAGCCAAGTTGACTCGTCTTTACCCCCACAAATATTTTATTTGTCAAATATATATCCCTCTCACACGTAAAATAAACGAAATTTCATCGCATTAAACTCATTAAGGAATGATTTCACTCCCTTAAACAGTTTCTGGTCTATGATTCTACAGTTTCTGAAAAAAAATGACAAGGTGCTTCAGTTTAACCGAAGCCAAAAACTGGTGCTACAGATTATCCTTCAACAAATCAGGGCTCCGATCCACTATTACAGATCTCCAAGATGGCACCATCATGCACTGCTGGGTCCCCAAGATCCGCAAAGACTCCAAACCTAACCTCCTCCTTATCCATGGACTCGGTGCCAACGCAATGTGGCAATGGGGTGACATCCTACGCCAGATGATCCCTTACTTCAACATCTTCATACCTGATCTTCTCTTCTTTGGAGATTCCTACACGACTCGGCCTGAACGCTCCGAGTCGTTCCAGGCTCAGTGCGTGATGCGAGTTATGGAGAAAAACTCGGTGAGGAAACTCAGCCTGGTAGGCCTGAGTTATGGTGGGTTTGTTGGGTACAGTTTAGCAGCGCAGTTTAGTGAGGCTGTTGAAAGAGTGGTGATATGCTGCGCTGGGGTTTGCATGGAAGAGAAAGATTTAAAGGAAGGGGTTTTCAGGGTATCCGATTTGGAAGAAGCTGCCAGGATTTTAGTACCGCAGACACCTGAGAAGCTCAGGGAACTCATGGGGTTTTCTCTGTTCAAGCCGTCTCCTTTGAGTTTGCTACCTTCTTGTCTGCTCGCAGATTTCATTGACGTAAGTGAACCAACAATTTTGGTCTCCAGAACAAGCACAATTTTCTGTTCTTGTTATAGCCAATTGGGTCTCAACATGTCAGCTTTTTGTCTTTAATTTGTGGAAGCTTTTCCTTTTAATGATGGGCATACGGGCAGGTGATGTGTACAGAGTATACAGAAGCGAAGAAAGAGCTGATCCGAGATATACCCAATGATCGAAAGATTTCAAACATTCCCAAGATCACTCAGGTTACTCTTTGAAACAGTTCTTTGCTTTTTTAGCCCAAATTTCATTAACCATTTTCTGCTTGCTAAACAAAGTTGCTTCTACCATCCAGCCCACGTTGATTTTGTGGGGAGAATATGATCAAATATTCCCATTGCAATTGGGTCACAGGTTAAAAAGGTTAATATCTTCTTCAACGCTGTGGCATCAAATTAATTTCTGCTTCTGCCTTTCTTGTGATTGGAAAATGGTTTAAATTTTTAAAATGTAGGCATCTGGGGGATAATGCTCACCTGGTTGTTATCAAGGACGCGGGACACGCCCTCAACATAGAGAAGCCCAAGGAGTATTACAAGCATTTGAAATCTTTTCTAGTCGATTTGCGGCCTCCTCCAGCGAGCCCTCCTCCCAAGAATGAAAACCGTAAGTTATCTTGCAATGCAGCAGAGGTACAGCCTTGAAAGTGAAGTGCAACAGCAAAGATTGTATGTAAATTCTTACCGTCTTTAACTTCATCGGAAAAAAGAAGTGAACGTCTCATTTTGAACAGAAAAACAGAAAACCTATTAAGCTATTGCAAAGGAGAGTCGTTGTTCGATACTGCCATTTCCTTCAGAGCATCAGGTGCTTTTTTTAGTGTTTTCTTTTATGAGAACTTATTAGGGGAATCCAGGGTACAAATTCTTGCAAGTTTGTTTTCCTGCTTTGCTAAAGCCTTATAGGTAGTTTCACATACATACGTGTTCACCCTCCCTAATAAATGAATTTCAGTCATTATTTCTCCTCATGTGCTATCATTCTGTCACCATTCACAAAGAGGTTAATGCCCATAGAAAACCATGTTAGCTTTAGATCAAATCCAGCCACAAATCAGAACTGCCCAAGAACTAGACTACCAAGTATTATGTTGTTTACAAAATGGGAGTTTTAGGTAAATAATTTAGGTTCAACCCATAAAGCTTGCTCTTTTTCCTTTTTACATTTAAATCCTTTTTGGGGGGCAAAGATGATGCTAAAAAAATATATTAGAAGGCATTTTCCAATTCATAATTAGGTTCCATTCAAAAAGGTAGAGGAGATAACCCAAAGAACCCTTTGTGCCTGTAGGACCGGAGTGCATATACGTGCAAACATCATCATGGCCAATAGCTAAAAGAGGATGGTTGATTTATCAAAGAACTGCTTTCGAAAACAAGGAAAAAAAGCCAGTGCGTCATTGCCCAAATGGATGTTTGGAATTGAACACTGACCCATGACATGAAATTTGCAAAGGATCCAGTTCGAATTCAACCCAGCTGCTCCACAAATATCTATCCCCTCGTTTGAAATTTCTCAAAAAATGAATATCAAATTGGACCTTAAAGCTATGGATAAGCATTAAACCAAGAAAAGGCTGGAAAGCACAAGTGTGATCATAAAATGAAGAATGAGCAAAGTCTAAAGCTAATCACATATCAGGTAGCAACAGATGTAGAAAGAAGCTAATTAAGCAAAAAAATAGAAACACATTAGAAAATAGAGGTCATAAGACTACGAAGTAACAGATTCAATTATGTTTAAACAGAAGAGAACACAGAGTAACAGTCTGGAAAACATCTGACCAACAAATTGATACAAGCCATAGGTCACGAATCCTGGTACTACTATTATGAGTTGAAAGCAGGTCACTCTAGCAGCAAGCCCTTTCTACCTTGGACAAGCCCAGTCTTAAAAGAATACTCTTCCATCCAATTAACTCTGCAAAGATAAGGGAACAACATTGAAAAAAAAAGGTTTGTTTGTTGAAAGCAAAAGAAAGAGTGAAAAAGATATTAAGATAAAAGTCACCAGATGATCAATCCAACTAAAAACTACTCAAAACGAACATTTTCTTACCTCTGCCTGAGGTTCATCTCCTTTGGTTTGGTCACCTGGAATATCAAACAACAAATTTGCAAAAAGGACGTTATCAGTTGCAATTGACTACAGAACTTGTTAAAACCAGAAAGTGATTTGCAGGAGGAAATTATGCTTCTTGAAACTAACCATATACATAAGAAAGTCCAGACAGAAAATACATAAACCATGGAAAGCCAGATATGCACATACATATATTCACTTTTTAATCACAGACACACACAGACATTTACCTCCTTCCTCTGGCAGGTCTGAGGTCCATAAGGTGAGATTATCCCTGAGAAGCTGCATAATAAGGGTGCTATCCTTGTAAGATTCTTCATTAAGGCTATCAAGTTCTGCAATAGCCTCATCAAATGCTTGTTTAGCCAGGTGACATGCCCTGCTCAGAATATTGCATCATATTAGACAGAAGCTAGCTGCCAAAGTGGAACTTGTACTAATAGCTCCATGCTTTATCTATGATCGTTAAGATAAGTAAACAACAATGCATATTGAGGAAACTATTATGAAATTCGCACTAAGTGAAAGAAAATATTAGCATTGCCATCTTTCTCCCTAATGAAAAGAAAATTTTCACACTAGATTACATGTGTGCGTGTGTGGTGTGAATGGGAGAGATCAAGAGAGAGAGAGAGATGCAATCTAACCTCTCAGGAGAATTTAATATCTCATAGTAGAAAACAGAGAAATTCAAAGCCAGGCCAAGTCTAATAGGGTGAGTTGGAGGCAAATCTGAGCTTGCAGTGGAGGTGGCAGCCTACAATGTAAATAATAATAAACAGTCCTCCAACTTCATGATATGAAATCAAAATAGGAGAAGAGCCAACATAAAAAGTGGGGAATTTCACACACCTCATAAGCCTTAAGTGACTGATCAGCAGCATCTTTACGATCATCAGTTGCTTTAAATTCTGCCAAATAACGAAAATAATCTCCTTTCCTGTTAAAGAAAAGGCAACAAATAAGGACATACTCACACCCACTGCCTAAAAACATACAGGCAAGTAAGATAATCCTCACATCTTATAGTAAAAAACTGTTGATTCCCCAGTTGAGGAAGAAGGAATGAGGTGCTTATCAATAACAGATAGTATATCATTGCAGATCTTTGAAAGCTCATCTTCGACCCTCTGCCTGTACTCCTTTATCCTCTTCACATTTTGCTCATTACCCTTGGCCTCCTCCTTCTGTTCAATTGAAGACAGTATCCGCCATGATGCCCTTCTTGCTCCAATCACATTCTTATATCCCACAGATACCAGATTCCTCTCCTCCACAGTCAGTTCAACATCCAACATTGCAACCCTCTTCATGGCCTCGACCATTTCTGGAACAAAATTTTTCACAACAAAACAGCTCTCAAACAAGGTAAAATTCCAACAAACTAGTAGATGAGTGATGAGTCCCATGGATGCTCATGACTACCATTAAACAGTTGCTACCCTGCGTTTTTTCATTTTTATATACTTCTTCTATTTGCATTCCGTTTCTTCAAAAGTTGTTAAAAAGTAAAACTAAATAGAGTAAGAAACAATATCATATTTGATCGAGAACGAGCAATTACTTTAAAGGTAACATATTTCAAACATAAACATTTCACATGAAAGTCAAATGAAACATTTTGTTGCTCCACCAATCAGTCAAAAATACTACATTCAAATCGCACTTCTTTGCGCCTAGATAAGCTAATCTCGTCTTCTTTACTATCCATCCGCTACAAATAAAAAGAAAATTTAACTAAAGATAAATGAACTGCTTTACTTTCACTCTCAACTTCATTACATATGCCCAGTATAATATTATCAAATCAAAACTAAAGCCTCTGCTATCATCTACTCTACAGATCATCAAGCTGAAAAACCAAACAAAAAAGCCAAAATAAAGGACAAAAAGAAAAAAGAGACATCACAAAAAAAAATAAAAAATAAAACTATCATATAAATCAGATAAAATAAATTATTAGAAAAGATCCTGCTTCATGCATTGGGGAAAAACCAAAATAAAACTCGAGAATAATTAAATAGAGAGATCCCCAAAAATTATGAAGCAATATCAAAGGGTATAAAAAAATAAACAAGAGATTTATATATATATATATATATATATATATTCTATTGATGAGTAAGAAAATAAATAAAAAAAATTACCGTCATATCTTTCAGCTTGCTCAGCGAGTCTCGCCAAGTAAACTTGCTGCTCTCTTTCCTTCTCCATCGCTTCTCTCTCTCTCTCTCTCTCTCTCTCCTTTCTCTCTGTTTGGGGCTTTGCTTTTTAGCTTTTTGCGGTTTCTGAGGGCTGGGGAAAGGAAGGTAACTGCCCTTTAGGAATGCCGTACTTTGTTTCTGACCGTTGGATGTGGTTTGCTGGGGAGTGTGAATCGACGGTCCAAAATGAGTTTTCGGGGGTAGGGGTGGGGACTCTGAAAGGGGAAAAAAACCTTTGGAAAGTTGAAATGTTTGGTGCGGGTGAGGGTGGAATCAGAGCGGTGCATGTGAGGGATTTAGGCGAAGTTTTAGCCGCCGGATTGGAGACGTGTGATCCCATGGGAGAAGTGATGTTGACTGGGACCACGACTGATGGTGATCCAGTGGGGCCCCACTCGTTTTTCTGATGACTTTGTCAGGTTTCCTGGACACTGTTTTTACACAAATTTTAATTGTTTTCCTTTTTTACCGAAACAGTGTAAAAAGAAAATTCTATTACTTTAATTTTCATCATATTTTTATCCAGTTTTATTTGTTAAATTACTCTTGTACTGTAATTAATTGGCAGAGTCAGAGCGCAGTGGCATTGATCAAAGCGAAGGTGCCAAAACATATAGTCAGCTTTTCCCGCCACAGCATCGTCACCCTCTCCCCCAATTTTCTCACCAACCAAACAACGGATAACTTAGGGTTTTTTTCCCTCTCCAAAACCCACCCGAGCATTACGCGTCTCTCTCTCTATTTTCCCCGTCACTGAGGTTAGCCTTACGCCTCTTTTGTTTTCGATGTAAGATGGCAAATTCCGGTGACGATTTCTCTCAATTCGATATATCAAAAGAGGTACTTTTTTGTTTCAAAATTTTATTATATCTTTCGAATTTACTTATTCAATCTGTTCAACAGGTTTTTTTTTTAAAATATTTTGGTAGGAAAAAGACAAGCTTGTTGCGGAAGTAATTCGTTACATACTGTTTAAAACACACCAGAACTCAGGATGTGCAATTAAAAGGGAAGAGCTTTCTCAATTGGTTACTAAAAACTATCGTCACCGTTCCCTCCCTGCTTTTGTTATTAATGAGGCTAAAGACAAACTCTCCACCATTTTCGGTTATGAATTGAGGGAACTTCAAAGATCTCGTCCTTCTTCGACAAACCATGCCCGATTATCTCAACAGAGTAACATTTTATTGCCCCACCTTTTTTTTTTTTGGTTGAAATTTCACAATTCATTTTAATATGCTCTAAATATAATATCAATGATATATATTATTTTTCAGGTGGGGCTGATGCCAAATCCTATGTTATCATAAGCCAGTTACCAGCTGAGGTGTATAGGAAATATGTTGAGGATGTGAATGCATCTCACTTGACTGGTTTTACTTTCGTTGTGGTTAGTATTGTGCACCTTGCCGGAGGCAAAATCGCAGAAGGTAGTGCATATTATTGTTCTAACTATAAACTTTTGGGATTTTGGGTATTAACCTTTATAAAACCAACATGTCAGGATGTATGGGATAGTGGGAATCTGCCTTTTAGTTTATGTTATTTATTTATTGATCATTTACTTAGCAGGCTTTCCTGTTTTACATCAGTCAAGTTAATTTATTTAGGTGGAGTGTAATGTCGCATGTGTACTGCTACTGGAGTTCTTAACATTGGTTTCTTGATGAACTATGGCGTAAATTTGTTCTTTTTTGGTTTCTTGTTTTAAACAAAAAAACCACTTTGCTTGTGCAGAAAATCTTTGGCATCATTTGAAGCGAATGGGATTGCGTGAAACTGATGAAAACCATCCAGTACTTGGGAATGTTAAGCAGGTAGTTGAGACACTTGTCCAGCAAAGGTAAGGGTGTACCTGAAAACTAGGACTCTGTGGTTTATAATGCCTTTACCCCCAACAGCCAATTGATTTGGATATTATACATATCGTTATTCCTGTATTCTTCTTGTAGATATCTGCAGAAAGACAAGGTTACCGGCCCTGAAGGCAATACTTTGTTTTATGAGCTTGCTGAGAGAGCTCTTGATGGACCAGTGTGTGAGAGAATTAAGCAATACATATCACAGGTATTGACTAGCAATTGCTGTCTGGTGTTTATTGTTGATGCCTTCATGTTTATGGATATAATTTTTATGCATAGAAGTTCTTTTTAAATGGTTTTACACTTCTTGATTAGGCACTACTTTTCTCTTTGATAACTTCAATTTTCTCATGTAAATTTGGTTTGGTCAATTTGCATGAATACTGCTGCTGATTGAGCTTTTCCTTTCAGTTGGTGATTGTATTTGTGCATGTCATAGGTATTGAGAACATATATTTAATGTTCAATTGTTGTTTCTTATATGTGTGAGTATTGTCCCTTGAAGAGTGCAATTTGCAAAACATACAGCTGCAAGAAATTTTCTCCTTATCATTAATAATTTGTGGTCATGTATGGGCATGTTTGCATTCATGCGCATGTTACAGATATTGATTAGAAATGATAGATTCAGTTGTTGTTTTCATTTTTGTGGCTATTTTTCCTTTGATTTGGGGCAAGTTGCATGAATTAAGTGGTATACTGCTAGTAGACTCTTCATTGACAATACACAAACCTGCATATATTTATTTTTCCCATCTGTGGACCTTCAGTTGTAGCAAATCCTCAATTCTTTGACTGAGTAAGATTTAGGGAAATATAGCTATCTGTACACAACATAGATACCAGTCAGTTCCCCTAGACTCTTTATCCTGCCACCCCTTTTCCATCATGGGACATATTCGTTGACCTTAATGGTGCCAGAAGATAGAACATGGAAAACTAAGTGACACCTCTAGTGGAACCATGAATTTTCTATAATGCATTTTCATGATTATTTAACTTTGTTGTATGTGTTATTTGGAAACTCTAGTTGTTTACACTATAATGATTAATGGTACTGACCTGTGGGGAAGTCTTTTCTTGGCAGATTGTGAAGAAAGATATTGCCACCATGGATGCATAAAGCCTTAATGCTAGCTATTCCTGAGCAAATGGAGGTATATGTTCCATGGCCGACTCATCATTGAGTGTAGCTCAGTTCCTCATATTGGATGTTATTTTTGTGCAGAAGGTGTGGGAGCCTTTCAAGGTGCTGATGCTTTTGGTGTGGTTTTGTTCATTGTTAGCCAGGCATACACCTGCCATTTATGTAACACTGGGCGGGGGTTTTTAAAGTTTCTGGCTTCTTTATCTGGCCGTTGATACTGCTAATACTGAATTCATTTTGGTTATACATTTATCTGTGCTTCTCTCATAGTCATAGCCCTTAATCTCATTTTGATAAAATTAACTGTACCCAGTAAAACATTAATACAACACATCCGTAAGTGTGTAAAACTTACTGCTGATACCATCGTATTTATCTTCTTTAACCGTAGCAGGATTTTTGCATCATTTTGATGCCTGTAAGCACGGATAAGTGAACCTTTGCATTTGGTCAAGCTCTGCAACTGAACAAAATGGCTAATGGAGATGGTTTAATGGTAGCCTAATATGTTTTATATCCTTACCTTCAACAAATCATTTCCAAGTTCCAAACAACCACCGCCAAGGCGGACATAAAAGTGAGTGGCGGCATGAATTGCAGCATTTCCTTTGATCCAGTCAAGACGATTAGCTAACAAGATTGCGCAGCTTCAACATGAATTGAAGGACCACTTGTGTTAAACAAGACGTTGTAAATGTGCTTTAATAGAGCCAAATGGCTTATGTAGATGATGGCGACATCAATACATTGCATTTCTTAGTTGTAACCTATTCACAAGTTGCAGTTTTGCCACTCACGGGCAAAGTTGTATTCTAAATCATATTAACAAATGAAAATTAACTAGTACAGTATCAAGATACAATAGCATAATTCAAATTAAACACGGAACATTGATGTAGAGAAAAATCTGTAACAAAAAAGGTTCCTGCTACGAAGAGATTGCAGCCAAACTTTCAACAGGAAACATATACCTATTCCACACCAGCTAATGAGTCAGCGACATCCACTCATTGGCACAGCACGGCTGGTGTTGGCATCACCGATTGAGACAGTAGCAAGGGATTTAGAGGCCCATGCTCTAGCATTCATTGCGCCTTGCAAATTGCTTCTCTTACAAGGTTCCTTCAGGGAATTAAACAACTGAATTGCTCGTTTCAGATAGGCCAAAGAATGTTCCAACAAACTCCCCAACTTCATATTTCGCATGAGCCTTCTCCAAGTGAACTGAGCAAATACAAGCAAAGTTGGATACAATAGGTAAAGCAATCTAAGAAGCACAAAAGTGGTAGCCAGAGCCAAATAGGTCTCTTGTCGAAGTAAATTCTCTGGAGACCTTGCCCATGAGAATGGGCAGCTTTCCTGCTCAGTGCTATTATGCTTCTGATGATTTGACAAGCGCCCAATTTTGTCCAGTGATGTTTTATCCAGAGATTTGTTCTTAATACCTACAACCGGGTAATATATTCATTAAAATTAAACAAAGCCAATAAGAATAACAAAGGAGGAAAAACAGATATCATTATAAATAAATGGCAAAGCAAAGAGGTTAGCAAGATTTACATAGCCTGCTGATGTTTTATATTACACCACCACAATTTATTTTCACTCTCTCTATCTTGCATGAATGGCCATGACAACTTATATTAATTTGGGGGGAGGGTTGCATTTTGGGTAGGGAAAAAAGGAGGAAGGGGGATGTAAATCCATTAAAGCCTGTGCAAAGAACAAAAAACAACTTCAAGTTGTCTTTGGACTTTGGCACATAGGATCATGGATAGTACAAGTAATAGGACAATACAAAATTGATGATTCAATGGTCCTAACTCATCTTTCCTTTTTTATTTATTTTCATTTTGCATCACCTAATCCATGTAGGATTATACAATCTTATGCAGATAAGTAGGCTATCCCACATGGAATGAGATGGGAACATTTTTGTCCTGCATTACATACACCAAAAGTAAGACATACCGGAGACAGTTTACTGTTCAATACTATCTTATCACTCTTATCCCATCAAATCCACAATCTTATGCAGTAAACAGAACCACATGCAAGCTCGATTGAGCACCAACAGAAAGAAAAATGAAGATGAAATAAAATATAAAGAAAGAATGAAGAATGAAAAACTACATACAAAAGTATGCCATTAGTCAAAACATATAGATGAATCATCTCAATTTTCAAACTATTAAATAAATCAGCTCGACATACTATAGAAATAGTCACAAAAATTCAAAAGCTGCAGAAAAAGGCCTTACCAGTGACATCACTATAGAATGCACCTAGAGATTCAAAAGAGCGGTTTCCATGATAACGCACACGCATTGTAGAATTTAAAAGGAAAAGTGTAGGAAACCCATGAACTCCATACTTCGAGAGTATGCTGAAGTAAACAACACCACCACTCATTAGTTTAACAAGATATAAATACTCATAGCATGCAAATACCAAATGACAGATACTCATTTGCAAACCTTGGCCTGACAGTTGATTCTTTGATAGCAAAATGGGGGATGGAAGGATATAAAGAAGAAAGAATAGAGAACCTAGGTCTGAAAGACCTAGAAAAGGAGCACCAAGATGCATAGAAAAGCACTGCTACATATTCATGACTATTCTTGTGAACCATGTTAAGCGCCTTTTGCAATGAAACCTCATCTCCCTTCACAGCAACAAAAAGTAAGCATCATTAAAAATTTGTATAAACAAAAAATATAATCAGAATTTGATGCAATCCTCCCATGGACTGATTTCAGACCCAATGCAATAAAAATTATAGAAAACATAAATAAATAAATAAATAAAACCTTAATGAAAATTAAAGGTAGGCACATCTCCGTTTCCAGCAGGATCATTCGTACGATTCTTGAGAACTGATCTAGCCAATTTATATCAAGATAGCAGAATTTTTGAACTAATAAAATAAACAGTTAATGATGATATTTATAAGCTCATAATAATAGGGTAATTTATATAAGCTTAAAAAATTATGCTTCTACCTTTCTAAAGCGAAGTTTACTCCTACAAGCAGCTAAAAAAATACCCTAAAAATCCAGTCCTCATTTCTTGACAGCATATCTACCATCTCATAACTTAAAAAAATAATTTTTTTTAAAAAAAGCATTTTAACCAATAATTCTCTATACCTAGTTCAAATTAGAACAATACAGCATCGAATCAGCCAATAAAAAAAGTACTTTCACCAAAAATAAATAAACAAATTTGAAGGGAAAAATAAAAGGTAAGAGAAAAAAATCTGAAGGTACCTCGGTAACACCAACGAAATCGACAGATTCACTAAACTCAGAGTTAATGGGACAGTAGGAGTCTCGCAAGTCAAAGATCGTGTCGGAAACGGAGTGCTTGGGACATAACGGAACCGTAACGGGAACGGAGACGGCGCACGCTAGCCTCCCCCACAAAACCAACATTAGGATCCCCGTTTGCCATGCCTTCGTACCCATCAACGACCGACAACGGATTGCCGATTCACACAATATTATACAAAAAGCGAGTCGCCAATAGGTTTTTTTTAAAATAAAACCCTAAATAGGGATTTCTGAAACTAAAACGGCGAAGGAGAAAATAGGGAGGAAAAGCGGTTGCATTTTAACAGAGAAGATAAGTTATCATGGTTTATTTTTTTTCGCTTTTATTAAATTTAATTTTGGGAATTTAATTTGGGAGGATAAAAGTACGTCTGAAAGAATTGAGAGCAAGAGCAGGCTTTTGGCCAGAGACAAAATAAATTCCTTCTATGTGTATTTTTATTGATAAAAATTATAATAATAAGTAGCGCATAAAAAAAAAGTATTTTGTTTTATAATAGAATATTTATATATAATTAGCAAAACTGGTGTTTGGAAAACAGGAGGAAAAGGGTGGACAGGAAAGAGAGAGGAGAGGAGAGGAGAGGAAGAGGAAGGAACACAAGAGGATGAGACGATGATGTTACATGATATCACAATTACGAAGTTGCGCCACGACGCAACTTTCTTTTATTTTTTTTATTTTTTTTATTTTTCGGATTTGATTTTTTTTAACAAAATTATTTTTGGATCTGACGGTCGCTTTTAACGTCTTTGTCTTTATTCGCTTGACTTTGGCTACTGCTCTTATCCTTCTTTCGTTAGGGTTTTTTCTCCTCTCATTTTGTTTGATTATATTAAATGGTAAATTTACATTTGTTTTTTTTTTTTAATTGCAAAATCTTGAGAAACAAAAATTACTTGTCATTGTTATTTCTGTTATTTTAATAATTTATTTATAACCTCTTTTGACAACTTGTAAAAATCAGTTCTCAAAGACTATATCAACTGTAATTCACTTAACAGCGATGAACAGTTATTGTCCACCTAATTAAAAGGCAATAAATTCAATAAATTATTGTCATTGAAAAGCATGTTTTGGAGATCCCGTTTTAGGCCTAATACCCGCAATGCTCTCCTCAATAACATTAAGTTCACATACACTGTCTTCGGTTTTTCCGTCACATCCCCCCACCCCCCCCTTTTTTTTTTTTTTGTCTTTTATCTTTCTTATAATTTAAATTCTCCTTGACGCGTATGACATACCAATAACAATAATTAGTTTTCTTTTTTAAGTAAAGAGTCAAATTATTAGCCGTTACTAAGAGATACAAGTAACCCGTCAGACATCTTATTAAGGAACAGAAAGCAATAGCAACGCCTTTAAAAAGTTTCCCTCTAGATTTTTTTTCTACAACTTTGATTTTCATGACTCGTGATGTTAGCTTTGCTCCTACAACAAACATCAACTAAAGTCTGAACTTTTTAAAGTGTCGAGGTCGTACAAATATCTAAAAGCAGATTACAACATGTTAGTGTCGAGGTCGTACAAATATCTAAAAGCAGATTACAACATGTTACAAACCGATCCTGATATCTTTAACATATCTTTCTTTACTTCTCTTGAATTGCTAAGACTATGGAAAGCTACCTGATATCAAATACAACACCATAAAGTTTTTTGACAACTACTCTTACAAGAAATGATCAAAGCAAATCCAGAGGGGGGGTTAGCTCACTGATGCTAACCCAGGCCATTAGGGTAGACTTCAACACAACAAAAGGTGGTAAAAGAAGAGGAGGAGAAATTGGGAGGGGAGGCAACTTGTGTTATATATACAAATGTGCCAAGGCCCCAAGCAGCACAATCGTCAAAAAATAATTGCTGCACCAAACATTTTAAAAGTGCAAAAGCAAAACAGAAGGAGGTTATGCATTCCGGTTAATGCCCAAATCAGTTGAAAAATTTTCTCTCGATTCTTTCTTTAGCTGGAGATAAAGAAGCCACACAAGATCCTCAAAAGTCAAATGTCAACAGAACTGATGAAGAAATCATTTGCACCAAGGAGAAAAGAGGCAAAACAAAGAGTCATACCAGAACTGCAAACTCTGCCTCATGCAAGGACACCTAAGGATAATTTGAGGAACCCTTCAGCAGACTGGTTTCAGCTGGTTTCATGATCCTTCCATCCGGTTTCAGCTGCTGTCTACAAAAAATTTAGAAGCCATTAGCACACGTATGTTATTGTTAATGTCTACCATCTTTAAGGAGTGTTGTCCATTTTTCTTTCATTAGGGTTTAGGAGTGTCAAGGTTGAAAGGGAAGGATAAAGAATAGAAAATGCAGATAAAAAGAAGCAAGCAATAAAAAGAGGCTTCCTCATTTCATTTTCAATGCTCTCATTCAAACAAGAAAGATAAGTGTATAGACCCATGAAGTCATGCACATACAGAAAAGCTCAGAACCAAATTCCAAAAAATTGAACTTGTCCATGAGATCAAAAACTGACTTGACCCCATCCAGGCAGAAAATAGATTCATTCCTGCAGACATATATATGCCTTTTAATGCATAAATCCAACTATTTCAGTTTATTTTTGTTTGTCGAAAGAAAAGGGCTACAGCACAATATAATGTCAGATCTAGAATTCTTAAATGCTCCAAGTAACAGCCAAGTAGCTTCACAAAATTATACAGGACAATACAATGAACTCTTCCTGATCTTTTAATCAATTTTTTGGGCACAGCAGTTTGTGTCAAGTCTGGGCATGTTCATATCTTTAAAATTATATTATTCATTGCACAGTAGCACAGCCCAAGCTTCAAAAACCTTCAACAACATCAACTAGATCAAATCCCATTGAAAGATGGTGAGAACTCTTGTTCCCTTGCAACATTTGAAGGGGGAAAAAGGAACAGCTCAGGCATTATTAAATGTATAAGAATAGAAATGCAAAAAAGGAAAGGAAGTTCAAAAATGATATTGCAAAATCTTATGGGAACGTATGTAGCGAAGTGTATCATTTCCATTGACCATATCGGGTTAAATACTACGTCGGAAGCAACTTGGATTATATCACCTTGGGTTGGGAACCATATAAATGGTTCTAACAGTTGATACGTCTACTAGAATATAGGAAAAAATGCATGGCGAACACAAAAGCTTGGCTTATATCCAGCAAAGAATAGTCTGGTTTGGATGCAGAAATTACCTAAATCACAGACATAGTCATTACACTGGCAGGAAGCAATCCCTCGTTATGCTGGTGTGTTCATAGACATGCTATTCTACAGAAAATCACGATTCCTAGAGAATCTCGCCCGACAGCTGGCACACATAACAGCCATTGAGTTTCTCTGTGCCTCAATGTCAACATCCTCATGATAAAACTCATTTCCACACCAGGAACACAAGGTAGTGACCTGATGTCGGCCAGCTACCTTAGGCAACAGTGGTAAAGCTTCCTTCCCAAGCCAAATAGAGGAATCAAACGTTAGAGCCATCTCCGAATCATATGATGGTACCTTGGAATCTCCTGAACGAGAGCTTGTTTGAGCAGTTAAAATATTATATTCCATATTTTCTATGCTATCTGATCTCAGCCCTTCAAAACCTGATACACTGCTGCACTTCCCACTAACGTTGAACATTTCACTTTCACCCTGTCCATTACAATGAAATTGTACATGTCAAATTCTTTTAAGCCAAACTAACACCAATTCTTTTTCAGCATTTATTTATTCATTTATTTAAAAGATAAACTTGGTGGTGAAAGTACAATCAGCTATCCCTTTGGTTTCTATGGGCATGTCTACCATCAGCAATGACTTTTATATCATATTATTTTGCCAAGTAAAATAAGGGTTTCATGCTTTTCTGTATTATATCATAGCTTATAAGAGTGATCCTGTCAGTACCTTATGTGACATCACATCAAATGTTGAGTAATAACCAGATGATTGCAACAATTGAGATGAAGTATCAGCCAAACCATTCAGCAGGACACTTCCTTCATCACTTTTCCATGTGAGTCCAGTCATGGAATTCTCAGTACGTCGAGCATGATTGCCAAAACCAATCATTATTTCATTATTCCTTGCATTTTCAAAATCCTGTAACCTGGACCTATCATGAGCTGTGCCTGCATGAATCATACTCAAATTATTTGCAACCTGTGTTTGCTCACTACCAGATAGGCAGAATAAATCCTCAAAAGCACCTTTATTTTGCTTTGGTTCATGAAGAGTGCCACTGCCAATACATTGTACATTATTTTTACCAGCAAATTTCTCCCAATTCTCAGAAAAAAGAGGGGAAGAACTTTCCTGCCCAGTGCCTGTCAGAGCAAATGCGCCTAGTCTGGCATGAGCATTGCCAATCAAGGAGCTTTCCACTTTGTGTTTGGGCTCCTCTATTGGAATGAAAGAAACTTTATTCATACTAGTTTCATTGCTACTGTTTTGCTGATTAGCAGACTGTTCATATAAACTGCTCTCAGACCCTTTAACCTGTTTACACTCCTCCACTGTGCAGGTAAATGCTTTCTTATATGAAGATGGACCAAATAGAAAATCTCTAGTCTTTGCTTGCCCGACACTAGCCAGAATGTTCATATCCAATCCACTGTCATGGCTGCCAGCTTGTATTAATCCACTAGACTTTTGGACTTCGTCAAATTCAGACACCTCAACTGGCCGGCTAGAGACCTTAAATGCATTATTATCAGAAGGAAAGATTTGCTCCCTTCCATGTAAAGTAAGCAAGGCACTTTCACTGTCCTGTGAGGCTTTCTTTATGCAGTGATTGCTTTGAAAACCAATAGTAGAGTCATTATTCCCAGATTCACTGACCACAATAGATTCTGGATCATCTAATGTGCCAGTAAAGGCAAGAAACAAATTATTGTTGATGACACATGATTTATCATCTTTAGATGAAGTTAAACCACATCCAGAACCTCCTCCTTGTGCAGAATCTATTGTAACAGAAGCCCCTTTCACATAGTCTACAAAATTACCTCTTTGTTCGTTGCAGGATAGAGTGAGCAAACAACTTTCAGAGCAATTTTGCTGCTTAGCATCATTTGTGACACTATCTGGCCCTGTGCAAGTATTGGCACAATTAGCTTTTGGATCATCCCCTACAACCTTCTCCTCACAATCAGGTTCCATCCCTTTCAAAAAGCTAGCAAAATGTCTATACTCAAGATTTTCATCACTAAACATATTTCCCTCAGCATTTGGAGCAAGTAAACTGAAGTTTGAAGCCATCTCTCTCTTCTTCTCCCCCATTGAGTGAAGGGCCAATCGAACATCTGCTTTATCTGAAGATCGAGATATCCCACTACTCTCAGCAGTAAAAAAGACTTTTTCAGAACCCAAACAAACATTAAGTTCAACAGCAGCAGTATCAGTGACCTCCCCTTTATTATTAGTTATGATACAAAATTTATTTTGTTTATCACAGGTTTTGTCAGCTAATGTTTTCTCATTCCTGTTAACCTTGATATCCCGTTCATGAAACAAAAAATTGCATTCATAACTGTGTTTATCAGTATACGTTTCGACTAGAGCATTTTCATTAGCTCCGCTACAAGAAAAACCAGGTCTTATCTCATTGTTGCTAGGGGAATTGAAGGGCTGAATGCTGTTTTGCATTGTTAATACTCCAACTGAACCTTCAACTTTCTTCATATTGTTCTTCATGTGGACACCAAGATGGCTACTGTAGCAACTCCTTTCTTCAAACAGTTCATAACAAAACTGGCACTCATATTTTCCATTTTTAATTATCACCTCCTCATTGGTTGATGTAACATGCCCAGAACTCTTTACTGTACCTTGGTGAGATGATAACAGGTGGCATATAAAATCATCTTGCTGATTAAAAGTCATGGTGCATTTGTGGCATTTTATTGTTTCAGCTCTCTGGACCTCCCTTGGACTTCCCAGTCTTAGTAATGGAGCTCGCCTCTCATGTTCAGAAGATGTACATGTAATTGGAAACTGTGGACAGCATTTAACATTCTCATCATTGATGAGCATAATCAAGATGGAGATGAAGTGTAAACGATCAATACAAACAAGATCAGTAACTTACATTTTCGGATGTTGGTTTCACACCTGAACCAATGCCACGGCCAGTGTGACTTGAAGTTGACTGGCTTGAATCTTTAAGTTCACCAGCAGAGAGCAAGTATGAAGAAACCTCCTTGCAGGACACAAACTGTTGCCCATTAGGGCTGGATAGTACCAATTAAGGGTGTAAGAATGAAACAACCAAAAAGTTAAAGAAATATGCAAAATAAACATTAAAAGAAATAACTTTTTAAAATCCCACCTCCCTTTGGTCTCTATCTCTTTGCTTTTCTTTCATTTATTTATTTATTTTGTTTAGGATGGGAAGGAACTGAGCTAAAGAAATGTAGCAATTTGGAAAAAATTAAAAAAAAAATAAAACACATCATAAACTAACTGTTAAACTATAAATAGAGACAAACTTACAGACAATGAACATTTGAATATTAGTAACACTTAAAAATGTCAGACATAATCCAGTTATCTAAAGGAACATATATGTCCAACGACTAGAGCCCAACTTCTATCCTTGACCTTTTTGGTTAATAAATTTCCAAGTGCTGTAGCATCTCTCTTACCTGATTTTGGACTAATTTAACAGCTCATTAATGTAAAACTAAAACCAATAGGCAAATATATTATACTCTATACACACAAGAGCATTAGATTAAAATTCACATAAAAACACTATGTAAAACTAATCCCAAAAATTGATAAAACAATGACATTTCAGAGCAGACTCTAGATTATTCTCTATAAAAGAAACAAGTGAAAGGAAAAAAAAGAAGTTTGAGAGAACCAAAGTGTGCTTAGACATGCCAATGATCATAACATCTAAAGTCTAAACATCAGAGGCAGGCATTCTATGACACATGCAGAACCATATATTATTTAAAAAAAAATTAAACAGCATTGGTATTAGATCTACACATTAGCATTAACAAGAACATTAAAATGGAAAATGGAAAATGGAAAAACCTTATATATCGGCTACAAGCTAACCAAACATGGCCAGCTCTCTTCTTTGCAAAGAGCATAAGTTTCCACCCTTGAGGGAGCACATTCCCAAATCCAGCCGCGTCAACAATCCTCTTCTTCTGGCTTTTACTAGCCCATTCCCCTTCTAAACCCCCCATAAACTCCAATAATTCCGCCTCTGTTCCTATCGCCTCAGTCCTCCTCCTCAACTCCTCTTCAATTCCCAAAATCGCCTCCACATTTCCCAATGCTACCCTCTCAATTTCACTCTCAACTTTCTTTTCCTCGATCACAATCACTCTGTTTTGAGACTCCTCCCTACGCGGCCGCCCTCTCTTCCTCTTCCTTTCACTACAACTGCTAATACCACCGGCATTCACCGACCCGCTTACCCTATCAAAGGCTGCCGTTTCTTGATGTTCCTCAATTACTAAATTCTCGCTCTCGATCAGCAAATTATCTTTCTGGTCCTTCCTCGGCCGCCCTCGCTTCCTTTTACTTCCGCTACAACTAACAATGCCGACCGGGATATTCTGCAAAACCGAATTCCCGTTGTCCTTCCCGTTTTCGTATTCGATTTGAACCAGCACAAGATCCTTGTCGTCGTCCGGCTCGTCTTCGTTGGTGTTAGAAGTTAGAGAATCATCGATGTTGAAAAGTGATTTTAGCAGAGAGAGGATGTTCGAGCTTTCTTCGTCAAGAGGTTCGGGGTTTAGGCGTTGAGAAAGAGAAGTGAAGGGTTTGGAGGAAGGAGAGGAATGGTGGGGGTGGGGTAGGTGGTTGCGCGGGGCAGCAAGACGGAGGCGGGAGAAGGTTTGTTTGCGGCTGCCGGCTGACTCGTTGAAAACGGAGCGGTCAATTTTGGGAGTGAAGAGTTCGGTGTCGACATTGGAAGGAGAAGGAGAGGAGGAGCATAAAGAGAGGGCAAGGAGTTCGGGTTGGGAGATGAGGCGGAGGTCAACGACTGGAATAGATTCGAGATGCAGGTGGTGGTAGTGGCGGTGGTCGACGGTGGCGGAGGCCATGAAAGAGAGAGAGAAACAATGGTGACAAAACGGAAGAATTTTGGATGTAAATGATCTGGAGAAATGGAGAAAACGAAGGATTGTGATTTGGAAACGGGGATTTGATTTGGGTACCCAAGCATGGCCACGTTGATTAAGGATACAAACGGGCTGGCCCGGGTCAAATTTGGTTTACACCGGAAATTCTAGGCCCAATACTGGCCCTGCTTTAAATTGTGCTGGGTTTAAATTAATCACTCGAACCTCGCATTGGATGCTTAGAAGTGTTACCCAAATCTATTTAGTTTAGGCTTGTTGATGGGCTTTTAGCTTAAATCAAAGTGTGAGCCCATTTTCAAGTGACACAGGTTCCCAATTTGTTCTTGTATGCAAATTAATTGAAGAAAAACAAATGGAAGATTTATATGCTAAATTTGTATAATCCAAGTTCATCACCAGAATACATTACTAAAACCCACAAGCTTAAATCGTTGGATTATTGCAAAACTTATCAAAATGTAAATATTTATACTTTTATAAGTTTCTGGAGTGATTTGATTCATATCTTACCAATAGAAAAATAGAATGAAAACTTTTCTTTTCTTTGGTCATGTAACCTGCCTTTTCAATGAATTTCAGACAAGAGAATTTGACCGAAAATTTCCATTTTAGGCAGTACGAAATTGTCAGATGCAATCATGGAAAAGCAAATATCTGTAAAGCAACCTGCTCTACCATTGTCCAATTGCCTTTCTCGGTTTTCTACCTCTTTTGGCACTCTCTGGCTCTTGGTGATCCGAAGAGATATCCCAGATGCTTGAGAATAAGAAAATAATGTACCAGTTGGCAACATAAGAATCTAATGAACAGCTATTTTACTAAACAAGAGGTTGGTATTTGGTCCAAGACGACAGGGCCATCTTTCATGTCATAATCAATCGACTGCAACAGCTATGGCAGAACCTTTTCGCCTTAAGTTTGGTTTGCATATGTCACGACCCCGCCGTTGGTCATGACCGGCACGAGAATCCGACGGGAGTAGCTCGCCCAGCCCACATAAGCTTCAACCACATTTTATATAGCACTAGAGTATGGCTTGTGCTATGCTCACCGGCAGGTAACAAATGGTTGACATAACAAAAACATTAGTTTTTCAGCCATGTTGGTAAAGGTAGCCATAACTTTAATTGTTCCTAAGGAATTCAAGTCCTGAGAAAGACCTTCCAGGAGAGTTATGAGAAATATTTAATTTAATGCAAATTAAAATCTTTTCTTTAGCAAATTCGGTTGAAAGCCTAGAGCATCAAGGTGAATACCTAAACCAGGAATTTATGGAAGCTCTACCTTCAAAACAAACTTAATACTATGATGAGGAATCAAGAATTACAATAAAACATAAAAAAGTTAAGTCCATAGAACCACAAGTATCATAATTATCAACTAATTCTCAAATGAAAATGATAATATAAACGCACATAACCAGAAAAGGTTTCATTATCCATCAGCCATAACTCATAAATCCACATATTATTCAATTCCAATATCAAAATTAAGATAAGAGTTTAGGAACCATGTCAAATTTTAAAAGAAAATAATACCACTTTCGTACTTAAAGATAAATTGCATAAACTTAGAATCCATAATTCTTAATTAAACATAACCATCAAAAACATTAAATACCAACAAAAAACTCCATTCATTGAATGATCAAAAAGTATAAGAAAAATATTTATTACATAAATTTTAAAAAAAAATTTAAAAACGGAGGATAAAAAATTTTAAAAAATCATTCAGCATTTCATAATGGAAAATAGCTAAAAACCAACGAAGAAATAAAAAACCACAAATGGCCAAATGCTGAACTAAACAACCAATAAAAAAATAAGAGTAAAAAAATCAAAAAGATGTAGAAGCATAACATGCAAAGGAATGAAAAAAAAACCCAGCATGAAACCAAGAGGAATAAAAACAAAGGGTAAAAAGAGGTGAAAAAACAGAAACGAACCAAAGTAAAGAAAAGAAGAAAAAAGAGCGAAATGGAATGAAACAACAAGTAAGGAAGTTAAACAAATAAGGTGGAAAAGAAACAGAAAATATAAAAATGGCATGGAACTCTCTAAAATATGAATTGAGTTGAAAAGACTATAAAAGTAATTGAACTAAATAAATGGTCTAAAATACCCTCCAAATAAAGGCATATTTACAATCAAAAGGCAATATAGACCTTGCAAATGGTAAAAACACCCGACAAAATCATGGAAAAATCTCTGACATGGAAAGCAATTGAGAATACTTAGCATTGAGCCGAACAGCAGGCCCCGCGAGCCAACAAATTTTGCTTGAAAGCAGCCCATGGCATGGACCAATTGCTCCTGCAAGCCAGGATTGACCTGATGAAGACCCACGTGAAATGAAAATAAATACAGATAGCACCCAATTAAAGCCTTTAGGAGAGAGTTTTAATATAAAGTCATAGATTACCCATAAAAGGGCACTCAATAAATCTTAGAAAAACATTTCGCATCCATCTTTTGGATTTAAACACAAAATATTTACATTAGGCACAACCATTTGCTATAACATCTGCCGTACACTCATTCTTGGCATAAACAATAGCTACATTACGTTTGCCAGCTCATAGCCGTGTTATCTTATACTAGGCTTACATACATGTCTAAAAAACCCACATACATATGTACATAAATAGCCTACAAAGTGCAATGACCAATCAACAAGATAGCCCAACATCCAATTACCAGCAGAGTGACTCTGAGGTGTGAAAGTACTACTAAATGCCATATGTCTTGAACTACCAAAAATGTACTTGAGGATCCTCTCGAGTATCTATGACCTGTCTAGGTCTGGATCTAAAAACATGCGTGTTAAAATAGTGAGTATTATAACTCTGTGAGGGATAACGAAAGGAACAGGCATTAGATAGGGAGAAATAGTTTATAAACAATGCACATTCACTTTAGAAATCATCCATGTTTGCCTAATAAAAACCAGTAATGCACATGAGCTTTGCCCAGATAAAACCTTTAGTACATTTATCACGGTTTCACGTAAAACTTTACCACCAATTCCAACAACTTACCACACGCCCCCTTATAGGGAACACGAATAAGAAACAAGCAATTTCCTGCAAAACATACAAAAGTATAGAGACTCTTTAAGTAGGTCTCCATACTTTACCCAATTTGCAGTGCCAAGCATCCCAACTCATAAGACCCTCCCTTATACCCAAACTCGGCACCTTCAGCCTAGGACTATTCTCTTACATCCATACTTTTTTGGTTTAAAGTGTACAATTCCCACAAAAAACATAACATATTAACTCCTACCATAAATGCCTTGCATGTTTACTCACTATTCACAATTTAACAAATGTAAATATGCATGCACGATTAATGGTACTTCTGCCCCATTCGGCGATGCTTAACGGTGGTATTTTGCCCCACTCGGCACTGCATGATCAGTGATATTTCTACCCCACTTGGCAGTGCTCATTAATGGTATTTTTGCCCCATTCAACATCTGCAGGATCAGTAGTATTTCTACCCCACCCGGTGGTGCTTAAATAGTAGTATTTCTGCCCTACTTGGCAGTGCACAATCAATGGTATTTTCTACCCCACTCGGCAGTGTTCAATAGAGTACTCCGACCCACATCCCAATGGTATTTTTGCCCTCCTACGACTATGCTATGCATCATGCATAAATTTCCGCAATAAACAGCATATCATCAATCGCAAGCCCATATTACACGCTCATTACAATGGCAATACAAAAATCAGTAATTATTTATTACTTTACCAGGCACGACACATATTTTATCATGCTATTCAACAGCCCATCTAAGGCACGCAATCCATATCTCAATATATGCCAACAATTATCAATCACTATTATAACAATGACTAAAGAAAGATCACAATTCATAGACACACACAAAACCACATGGCAATAACAATTCATATCTATATATTTACATGACATGAAGCTCAGCTACCATGCCCTTCAGTTCATAACGATAATAGTTCATATCCATATAACACGTAGCTCAACTACCATGCCCTTCAGTGCACAATAATAACAGTTCATATCAATATGCATATAGTGATTCAATTGTTCACATAGCATCATAGTGTAAAAATACACAAAGCTTGTTCCCATGCACATTGAAGAAACTTCAAGAAAAAGGAGAGGGAGAGAAAGAAATTGAGAGAGAAAGTAGACAAGAGAGGAAGAGAAAGATAAATGCATAAGTTTACTGTATTTTTTTTGCTTGAGAACTCAGTTCGTTCTCCTCTCTTTATATAGGCTACAAGCTATGTTATACAAGGAAACTATGCCTAACAATAGGGACAGACAATAAGGAGAGATTACAGGATTTAATTACTAAATTGATGCAACGTCTCTTTATAAGAATATTACAACACATGCTGCTATACTTGTTGCTGATATGCTGCCATGTCTGTTACTGATTTGCTGCTGGTTTGGTGCTGATCTGCTGACATGTTTGTCGTTGATTTGCCACTGATTTGGTGCTAATGTCCCTGATATGCTGCCATGTCTGTTACTGATTTGTTGCTGGTTTGGTGCTGATATGCTGCCATGTTTGTTGTTGATTTGCCATTGATTTGGTGCTAATGTCCTGCCATGTCTGTTGCTGATTTGTAGTTGCTTTGGTGCTGATTTATTGCTATTTTATGGGAGATTGTTGCTGATTTGTGGGAGATGATGGTGCTCTACACTCCCCTTCAAACTTGACATGGAGGGAGACCATAGTCCAAGTTTGCCACGAAATGCTTCAAAAGTGTTTCGAGGTAGTGCCTTAGTGAGAATGTCCGCTACTTGTAGCTGGGAAGGAATAAACTTAGTTTCAAGAGATCCTAGGGCCACCTTTTCTCGAACAAAGTGATAGTCAACCTCTATATGTTTTGTTCGAGCATGAAACACGGGATTAATAGTGAGATGAAGGGCAGATAAGTTGTCACAGAAAAGTAAGGCAGGGTGAGCCATATAGAGACCAAGATCACGCAATAGATAGGATAGCCAAGTGAGTTCTGCTGCCGTTGAGGCTAAAGCTCGATATTCAGCTTCAGCACTAGATCGAGCAACAGTAGATTGCTTTTTGGAACTCCAGGAAATGCAATTACCACCAAGAAAGGTGCAGAAGCCAGTAGTGGATCGTCGTGTGGAAGGGCAGCCTGCCCAATCTACATCTGAATAAGCACAAAGAACTAAAGGATTTTGAGATATTAGTCGAATACCAAATGACATAGTGCCCTTAACATATCTAAGAATTCTTTTAACAAGTTGAAAGTGGTATTTATAGGGTGAATGCATAAATTGAGAGACATAATTAACACTAAAGGTAATATCTGGTCTAGTTAACGTTAAATATTGTAAGCCACCAACAATGCTTCAATAGAGATTGTGATCTTTAAAAAGGTTAATGGTGGGAAGGAGATTTTTTGAGGGCAGTGGGGTAGAGATTGGTTTACAATCAAGCATTTGGGCTTTGGTTAGAAGATCAGTAGCATATTTGGTTTGGTTGAGAAAAAGACCTTGAGGAAACTTATGAACTTCTATACCAAGAAAGTAATGAATGAATCCAAGATCTTTCATTGAAAATTCTTTATTTAATGTTTGAATAAAATCATGCAAAGAATTTGTGTCACTACCTGTGAGAAGAATGTCATCAACATATACAAATAGATAGATAATGCTGTGTGTGCTATGTTTAATAAAAAGTGATGAATCTGCAGTACTGCAAGAAAAGCCAATTGAAAGAAGGAATAAGCTAAAACGATCAAACCAGGCACGTGGAGCTTGACGGAGACCATATAAGGCCTTCTTTAGTCTGCAGACATGATTGGGTCTATTAGTGTCTCGAAATCCAGGTGGTTGCTCAAGATAGACAGCTTCAGAGATAGTGCCTTGGAGGAAGGCGTTCTTTACATCTAATTGTCTGATATCCCAATTATGTGCTAGAGCAATAGTAAGAACAACTCTGATAGTAGCTGGTTTAATGACAGGAGAAAATGTTTCTGAAAAATCTAAGCCCTGTACTTGAGAGTATCCTTTTGCCACCAATCGAGCCTTTAATCTTTCTATGGTGCCATCTGACTTAAGTTTTGTCTTGTAGACCCATTTACTTCCAATGACATTCATATCAGATTTTCGTGGAACAAGTTCCCAAGTTTCATTAGCGTGAAGTGCTGCAATCTCTTCTTGCATTGCAACTAGGCATCCTGGATGTTGAAAGGCAGTTTTAAGTGTTTTAGGTTCAGGAGGTATGTGAGCTAGGAATGTGTATGCTAGAAATGCATATTTAGGGTTTGGTTTGATAATGCCACTTTTAGACCTAGTAGCCATTGTATGTGATTTTGTTTGAGTGCATGATGGAGACTGAGTTATAGGTGAGGAAGATTCGGTAAAGTTGGACAAAGAAGGGAGAACATTAGTTTGTGTTGTTGAGGAAGATGGTATGACAGTTGAAGAAAATTCATGGTTAAGTTGGTCTAGAGGGCTATCATGGGTAGAAGGGTGTTGTTGTGGATTTAAAGGCTCTCTTGTGGTTAACAAGTTTTGGTCAGATTGAATAACATTGGATAATGGAATTGTATCTAGTGAGGACTCAAGATGAGATTGGTTTAAGTGTCTGTCCTGGACAGAGGAAAGAGGTTCCATTGTGTTTTCTTCAAAAGTGGTTTGTTGGTTTTGCTCATAAACAACTGGTAGGGATCTAGGATGAGATATTATTGTTGAGGGTGTGATGGAGTTTGTAGTACCTGCATACCACTCACTAAAAGAAATAACTTCATTAGTAGTCCAATTGTTAGAGAATAACTTAGTAGGTTCTTGAAAAGGATATGTTTCTTCATAAAAAACTACATGCCGAGATATATACATTCTTTTTGTTGAAAGAGAATAACACTTATATCCTTTATATATTTCGCTATATCCAACAAATACACATGGTAAGGAACGAGGGTCAAGTTTGGTTTTGTTGTAGGGTCTTAAGTAAGGGAAGCAACGACAACCAAAGACTCTCAAGGATGAATAGTCAGGTTTTCTATTATATAGAAGGTCATAAGGACTCTTCCATTGTAATATTCTAGAAGGTTGTCTATTAATCAACCAAACTGCACTTCCAAAGGCTTCATTCCACAAGTATTTGGGAATTCCTCCATGAAACATCATAGTTAAGCCTAATTCAGTTATGTTCCTATGTTTTCTTTCTGCAATCCCATTTTGTGGTGGTGTATTAGGACAAGACATTTGGTGTTTTATGCCAAACTTAGATAGATAGGCATTAAACCTGGTGTCTGTAAATTCTCCCCCACCATCAGATTGAAACACTTTGATTTTTTTTTCAAATTGATTTTCAACATATTTATGGAACTCAATAAAACATTGTAAAAAATCAAATTTATTTTTTAACGGAAAATACCATGTAAACCTTGTGCATTCATCAATAAAAATAACATAATAATTAAAATGATGATATGAAGCAACTGGTGCTTTTCCCCATAAGTCACAATGAATGACAGAAAGAGGTTCCTTACTAAAATCCTTTCTACTTGCAAACGGCAGCCTACATGCTTTGGCCATTTGACAGCTAGAGCAAACATGTTCTTTATTGCTAGAATTAGTCTTACTGGAGATTAAATTCTGCTGTTTGAGGATATCAATAACGATCATTTGAGGATGTCCTAGCTTTTTATGCCAAACTTCAGCTGAAGCAGTTTGAAATCTGTTAGAGATAACAGAGAACAATGCTGTTGTTGTTGAACTGTAATCTGGCTGCAAGGCATAAAGTCCTCCACTTTTATTTCCTGTTGCTATGACCAGCTTTGTCTCCTTGTCATCACAAATCCATTAGATGAGAATTTACAAGTATAAGGATAATCAGAGGTTAATTGACTAACAGAAAATAAATTTTTCTTAATCTGAGGTACAACAAGAACATTATTTAAATGTAAATTATTTTTTTCAGTTTTAAGTGAAGCAGATCCTATGTGAGTAATGTCTAGCATGTGTCCATTACCTACCATAATTTTGTCAAGTCCATGATATGAATTGAAATTATTCAGCTTACCAATGTCAGAAGTCATATGAGACGAGGCGCCAGTGTCTGGGTGCCAGGTTTCATCTTGAATATCTGATATAGTGATGGCTGCTAGAGCTTGTGAGGGAATTTCAGGTTGATAAAGTTGATTGAAGCGTTGCCAGCAGTTAAGAGTAGTATGCCTTGGTTTGTTGCAGATTTGACAACAGGCTTGAGTATCTTGGTCTTGCTTGGCAGAGAGAGTTGTTGTAGATGTTAAGGGTTTTGCACCTAGAATGCCATCCTTAACATGTGAATGAGTAGATTGGGGAAAACCTCTACCTTGAGATGAGAAACTAATCTGTGGTTGTCGAGATCTATTGTTGAAGGTCCTTTTATTAGATGGATGTGGAGAACGTTGGCTAACAAAAACCATATTTTGATTTAAAGAACCAAAACTATCAGGAGAATTGACAGATTTCATTGTCTCATGTCCTTAAAGTAGGGGAACAATATCACGAAATGATGGTATTGGAGGTTTCATCATAGTTGTTACAAATGACTCATATCCATGACTAAGACCCCTGAGCAATTGAAACACTTTAGTTCGATCACTTACTGGTTTTCCAATAGCAGCTAGGTCATCACAGATTGCTTTGAATTTTCTGATGTAGTCGGGAATGGAGAGATTATCCTTTCTATGAGTTTGTAGAGTTTGTAAAAGATAAAACTCCCTTTCTTGTGATTCTTGAGCAAAAGCATCCACTAAGGCATTCCACACATCCAATGATGTTTCTAATCCGACAACCAACCCAAGCACTTCTTCAGATAATGTACCTGTTATCCAACCTCGCAAGAGAGAATCTGATTTTTTCCAAAGCATAAATTCTGAACTATTTTGGGAAGGCATGGTATATTTACCATCAAGAAAACCAAGCATATCTTGGCTTTCAACTAATCCCATGATTTGAGTCTTCCATAAAAGAAAGTTTGTTTGGTTGAGATGAATAGAAACAAAATTCCCTACATTCAATGTTGAAGGGTAAGGATATTTAATAGATGAGGCCATTGAGGGAATAAGGAGAGCAAGTAAATTTTCAAAACAGTTAAAGAAAAATAGATATGTGGTGATAGAAGAGAAAAAAAATATGCTTGATAGGAGAGAAAAAAAATAATGATGTTAGAAGAAAAAAAATAGTAAAAGAGAAGTGATAGTAATGTAATAAGTAAAAACCAAAAAAAAATGCAATGATAGTAAATTTTAAAAGAGAAAGAGGTTGAGATTAAATAGAAGTAAGATTTAGAAGAATTTTATTAGAAATAGTAGAATGATAGAATTATAAGATAAGAAAAGAACAAATAGATTAAATGTTTGTTGTTGATTTGCCACTAATTTGGTGCTAATGTCCTGCCCTGTCTGTTGCTGATTTGTAGTTGCTTTGGTGCTGATTTGTTGCTATTTTATGGGAGATTGTTGCTGATTTGTGGGAGATGATGGTGCTCTACACACATTTCAAAAACATTTGAGCGAGCACACTTACAATTTTTCGTGCATTTTCTAAAACATTTAAATGCACATCCACTCATAGTGACAATGTGATTTTCCCTCCAACTATCAATCCTCCAATAATTCCTTGAGCTTTCTAGCATCCCATGAGCATTTATAAATATACACACTTTCCTTAGTTCATTTGCATTCAAGTTTCCATAATTAACTAACTAAGAGTTCGTTTGTTTTGGCGTAAAATATTTTCCTAAATATGTTTTCAGAACTTATACTTATTTGGAAGATGAAAATTTTATTCCAAATATAAAACGTTTATGGTTCAACAAGGAAAAATACTTATTAACCATGTAAAATGTCTTATACCCCTAAGAGGCGTAAGACATTTTCTAGAGAATAGAAAAACTACGTACTCTTATACTAAGGTTTACATAATAACTTTGATGAATATTAATATTTAACTTAAAATATTAATATTTAATTTAAAAAATTTTTAACTTAAAATATTACTATTTAAATTATTCAATACTATTAAAATAAAAAAAAATTAATGAAATCATTCAATGCAATTAATATTTTTTATTTAAAAATTGATTAAATTTTACAAATAATTATAACAAAAAATATTTCAATGATTATCATTTAATAAATACACATTTATAAATATAGGCTTTGGATATTCTACACAATTGAAGAATATTAATATTTTTATAGTGTTATGGTAAAAAAAATGATGAGATGAAATTTTTTTTTGAAAATTAGAGTTTACTTTCATTATTATATGTGGTTAAATACTTTGAAAAATATCATTTTTAATTTTTCTCATTTTCATTTTCATTCTTAATTTTAACTTGAAAATCAAATGTCACATTTGTTTTGTAATCAACTCCTATTTATCATTTGGCTAAATACCCAAAAAAGCCTCCAAATTATAGTAAGAAAGCCAATTTTGCCCATTTCTTTTTATTATATTCAAATAAACCTTTGAACTTTTATTTTAGATCAAATAAGTCCCTTAGCAATTTTTGGTATCATATCATCTTCTACATAGTATGTGGACATATCATCTTGATGACGTCAATGCTATGTGACAAATAATGTGACATCAAAACATATTGACTAAGAAATATGTTTTTTTCTTTTTATCCATCCCATTGTCCAAAAATTATTAGTTAGGGATTTGAAACAAAAAATTAAAAAAAAAAAACTAATAGCTGCAAATTGATTACTATGTTTCTTAATTGAAGTCATCCTTCCTAATAAAAAAAATACTTAATCCAACTTTTTCAATTCGATTGAAAGTTGGTGTAAAGAAATACAAGAATATCTAGAAACGATTTTAAGACAAGGAAGAGAAAAAGTAAGACACACAATGTTTATAATATTGAAACTAGCAAAGATACACAACGTTGTTCTACAATAAAAAAAAAATCAAATCCTTCTCTTCTCTTCCGTAGAATTTGTAGGAGGAATCTAATAATGTTAAATTTTATTTACTTCTAATAATAATAAAATCTCTCTCCACATCTTTCACAAGTTTTAAAAATTAAGAGCTACCCAAAAAACGATTTTTAGAAGAAAAATAGGAATTGCAAACAGAGAGAAGATGTTTTAATTATAAAGTACGTTGGATTTAGTAAATGTTCAAGAAAGTGAAGATTTGTTTGTAGATATTGATTTGTTTAGGCTATTTGAGTACATGATTATCTTATGTAATTGGATTTAAATTTTTTTTGTTAGAAATAATGGCTTCAAGTAGGAAGATGTAACTTAAAAAAAAAAAAGATTACAATCAATTAAGAAATGATAGTAATCAGTTTGAAGTATTTATTTTTTTTAATTTTTTATTTTAAATTCTTAATTAATAATTTTTAAACATTTAAATAGCTAAAAAGGTAAAAACACATTTCTTAATCAGTAATTTGTTATGCCACGTGTATTGACGTTAGCAAGATAACATGTCAAGTATCACATGGAAGATGAAATGACATAAAAAATTACTTATTATACCATTGATTATCATAAGTTAGTCAATAATTAATGAAAATAACTTATGTGATTCAAAATAAAAATTTAAGAGTTTATTTAAAGGTAATTTAAAGATAAAGACTAAATTGACTTTTTTAATATAGATCGAGATATTTAACTTTATTTTCGACAGTTCATTCAATAAAGGTAAAATATTTTACCCAAAAAAAATTTTTTTCGAGCAATTTATCGTTCGGTTATCAAACGAGCCCTAATCTTGAAGTCTAGTTTCATGTTTTAACTAATAATTCTTATCCTTCAAATCACAATTCCAATATCTAAATAATTAAATTCTTACCTTTATAATCAAACCAAAACCAACTAAAATTCTAGAATTCCTAAAACTTAGAGAGGATGAGTTTCTGTTGAAACATGACAGAAACAAAAATTATAAATCGTTTAATTTGAAGCTCAAGCTGCAAGGAAGTCCAATCTTACCTTGTTTACAATTTTCCCAGCTTCAAATCAAAGATATGGCCGAGTAAAGATTAATGGAAGCAGTTTGGGAGTATTCTGCCAAGAGAAATTTGAGAATGCTTCAAGACAACGCTTTGTGCGGACAAACCAAGGAAACTTGGTAACAGCCCCCCACTTGGATGGACGTAATGAACTAATTGCTCGTTAATCCTTGCCTTTTACTCTTTTCATATTATTCGTTTCTTTTTTTCTTATTTTTTTCAAGTTAGTCTCTTAATATTTATTTTTCTTTTCAATTTAGTTTTCTAAAATTTTTTCCTTTTCAATTTATTTCTTCAATATTTTTTTCTTTGCAATTTAGTTCTCTAGCATTTTCTTTCTTTTCAATTTAATCTTTCAACATTTTCTTTCTTTACAATTTAATCATCTAATATTTTTTTTTTTTTGCAAAATCTGCTTTAAAACAGCATTTCCAACCACCATCCATAGCAATATAATTATCAAATCCAGCATTTCAAATCATGTTTCCATGGCACTTTAAATTAGCCAAGTCATCATTTCAAATCATACTCAACAGCACTCAAATTATCAAATTCATCATTCAGATCATGCTCAACAGCCATGTAAGTGGGGGAAGCTAGTAGATTCAGAAACTGTGCTTGATTGTTTTTCTTTCTTTCCAAAATTATTATTTCCCCCAATATTTGAAAGAGGTTCTGTATAGATCAACATCAGGGCCCCTTCCCTAGGGTCTTTCTACTCTTCCTATTTCAGCTTATAGTAAAGTTTTGTTGTCAACCCGAATCCTGATGCTAATGCTGGTGGGGTTACAGACATACATACATTACATAGTGATTTTTTGTCGGATCTCAAGAAAAATTGTGCAAGTCCTGTCTCCCAAATCCCAATTTCCCTCCTTTTGCATTTATATTGATGCAGAATTAATTTCGGTCTTGCATATTATTATTTGATATAATAATACCTGCAGTGCTGTCTGAGGATGTCACATGCCATGTAACGCAAAACCTTTCATCTTTGTAATCTGTATTCCATTATCCGCCAGGAAACGCATACAAAGAAAAGAAAGCCATGCACTGCTTCACTTCCACCCCTTGATATTCCATGTTTTATCACTAGCATTATCCTTTTTACATATGACAGATTTAATTAGTACTGTTGCACTTGGGGTTTTTTTTTTTTTCTAAATTCAATTGCTGGGTCGATGTAACTCTTCACTTGTTGTATTGTTTTGTGTTTCTAGGACAGGAATAGGGATAGGCATAGTCATACAGTCTCCTCTCTTCCTACCCTTTCATTCACTTTTCCTTTGTTTTTTTTTTCAAAAAAAAACAGCCATATAGATTATCAAATCCAATGGCAATAAAACCATGTTTAGTTCCAGCAACCCTATAACTATGCATTCATGCATACCCATGTAGCAAATAAAACTTTTAAAATAAGTACACCTACTCACATCACAATTTACAATTATAATTCATAACATGTCAACCTTATGCACATCAATTTGCACTCTCATATCAATATGCATTCATATAACTTCGCATAAACCATATGCTCATCAATGTATACCTGCATATAACCATACATTTAGCTATAGGTATGCCTAGAGATAGACTTAGAAATTTTTTTAAGTGGTGTTATAATTAAAATAATAATTATTATTATTATAAAATATAAATATGATAAAATCTACACACTATAAGTTTTAACATTAAATTAAAGAAAATATAATTTCAGTATATTTATTTAATACAAGTAAAAATATTTAAAATAACTATAATTGTCCATGACGATTTTTCATATTTTGAAAACGGTACATAATAACATTAGTAGAAACATTATCATATACATCTTTTTCAATATATGTCATCAAGCAATCTTTCGTCCACTCGTTACTCATTCGATATATGATTTGAATTTTTGAATAGAGAGAGTGAAAAATACAACCAAAAATCAAGAAGAGAAAGCATCATTGTGGGTTGAGCATAATTTAAATTTTAATTTTTTTAATAAAATCTTAAATTATAAAATTTCATATAATATTTAAATATTAATATATAAATTACGTTTTAATAAATTTACTTTGACTTGAAATCTTTGATCTTATTCTTTAAAAAATTATAAAAAAAATACATAAACCTAATAAAATTATATAAAAATTATACAAAAAGCAAAAATTTATGCTAAATGAGTGGTATCATGTGACACCACTCTCCTCAAAGTGGGTCCGCCCATGGGCGTGCCTAATTCACCAAGAAAACGTATTTATCATGCTTTGGTTCCTTTTCATAAGTCGGAACGTTACAGCATAAATATATTAGGTCTTCCCATAGACATGTCAATTATTTTCCTTATCTAATTTTGGATGAAATTAAAAAAAAGCAGTATTTCAACTCTCGATTTAGGCATGGCGATTCTAGCTTTTTTGGGAAATCTTGGAGATCAGCAGATATTGTTGTAGCAGGTGGGGGATGTTATAATTGAAACAATTGTGTCCAGGGAGTAGCACGCACAGAAGTAGATCGCTAGCATGTGATATGCATGTGCAGGTCAGGGTCAATAATTACAAACTGAGTTTTAACTTTAAAAAAAGTAAAAAAAGAAGAGCCAATCTCAATCAAGTTCATGACCCATCCTGATAAAAGTTGCTCTAGATATTTTCTTTTTTCAGAAAAAAAAAAAAAGAGTTCGCTTTACTGTTCTTAAGATGAATATAGCTCACTCTGGCTTAACAGTCTAGGACTGTTCGTATGAGGCTGATATCATGAGATTCTTGGAATTGGAAGGCACCCTTCCAGAAACAACTAGGGGTTTTCTGGGAGAAGCTAGCTGATAGTATTTTTTTACTGTCAATTAGGGTCTCATTGAGGAATGTCTGACGCTTTCACTTCGAATATCTAAATCGTGGGTCCTAGGAAAGACATCTTAACGATCGAGGAACGGGTGAATAAAGAATTAGGCGGTACTACAATTGCGCTGAAAGCCTGAAACTTCCTGGGAACTTCTTCCTCTTCGTCAGGCTTAATTGAAATATTTCATCGCTTTCACATCAAAAGAGAAAAAAACAATAGTTTTCAAGATAATTTTAATGATTGATTCAGAATCAATCATTAAAATTATCTTGAAAACTATTATTTTTTTCTCTTTTGATGTGAAAGCGAGGAAATATTCCAATTAAACCTGACGGAGAGGAAGAAGTCATTAAACAAAAGACGTCGTGATTTCTCACGGTTGATTATGCGAGTGAGCAGGCGCCAAAGGGAAACGACAGTTGCACCTATTATTGATCCTTCGATGCTAATTTCGCGGTTCACAAATTTGCGTAAATTTTAGAGATTGATAATTGAGAATGAAAAGAATGTGGAAAGATGATTACAAAAGGAGAGACGTCAGTGGTGACTTCAGCAAGTGAAAGACAGATTGCGATGAAGTAGAAAATTGGGCTAACAATGCACGGCAAGGCGTACGACACCGCGATCTGGCCGTCTTCATCCACAATGGAAGGGGTCCTACTATGATAACGTCGAGTCCATGGTACCAAATGAACCTCGGGTTAGTATCAATTACTGTGTATTTTAATGAAAATGAAAACCCAATTCAATAATTGACTTTAAATCAGATTGTACATGAATTTCCCCGTTCAAATGATTTTCCTTTTGTTCTTGACAAGTTACTCTTTTAATGTCAACCAATCTTCCAAAGCTTTGAATCAAGTAGTAAGAATTAAACAAAGTACATGTCAAAAAATACTAGAAAACAGAGGTTTATTTGCCGACGTGACGAAATTTCATAGGTCATGTAGAAGGAGGAACCAATACACGAAAGCTGCTAAAGCCAAAAGCACCGACTCAGGGCGGCAAAGCCAGAGAGTCCCATGAAATTCCACAACCGTACGTTGTAACATCGATCGTGTACGACATAACATGGTCTGTGATTTTCCAGAATCTAAAAGATCGTTTATCCTCTTCAGGAGCACCACTTTCATATCATCACGAACCCTCGTTTTCACACATCAAAATTTCAAGAAGAAATCCCAACGGTGGAGATAATTTTGATTATTATTTAATTAAAAAGCCCCTCCACTCACGGAAAATTATGGGGACGGGATAACTCAGAAGCATGTGGCATGAAGGGCTCGTATACCCCACTGTAAAACTGTCTCCCGAGTGGAGAGAAATCAAAGGTAAAAATATTCTAGCATCTGTTCTGATTGTATTTATATTATAATAAAAGGTGAGGCTCCATTAAACCGTATTTCATGCGCGTATGTCGTTTTACTACTGGACTCTCTTAAATATTTTTCATTTTTGCTGTTTAAAGGCACTACCTATTTCCAGTCTCTTCCTTCCAGCCTTGCATCCTCCCTCCACCACATATAAGATTCACCCTTCACCACTTCTACCTTACTCTCTAATATCTGGTGCTCCTTTATAAGATCTCAAGCTTGGAAATTTTTGGTTGCTTAAGAAAGAAGTCCTAAGAGTAGTTTGTTTGATCAACAAGCTGGCGGAGTTCAGCTTCAACAGGTTAGTTTCTACTTCTAATCTGGTTCCTTCTTATGTTCCTTCTAACTCATCCGTCCCCGAAACTCTATGTGCATTCGAGATCCAACTTTTTGGTAAGAATCTGAGAGGAGTTTTGTCTTAGGATGTTAAATTCATATGTCTGCAATGGGATTAATTTAATTTGAATTGTTTGTTATGAGAGAGAGAGAGAGAGAGAGAGAGAGAGAGGGTTGATGTATAATGCATTCGATGTGTATTCAGAAATAATGAGAACTTGGAAAAGATCTTCTGTGGGATTCCCTCGTTTGTTTAAAAAAGACAAAAAGTTCTAGCTTTTTTTTAATGGGGTTTTGGAATTATCCAATATGGCAGACATGTTTGCTCCAATAACTGCGAAAAACACTTTACCTTAAAGGAGCTCTGGAGTTAACTGGTTTGTTTTGTTGGTCTTGTGAATAAACAGGAGAGGTTTTAAAGAAGGATTCGGTGACGCTTCTGGAGAGAAGCTGGGCATACAACTCTGGCCGACAATCTAGTGAAACCTTCTCAAGCCGGAGAAGGCATTGGCCCTCTTATTTCCGGTGATCATTCACCTTCCGATTGCACGCGGTCATTGGTTTGGTGCCTTCCTATTGATTATGGCTAACTTTTGATCAATCATTCTCCATGTGATCTTTGCAACTCAAAATTTTCACTGTTAAAAGCTTAATTTAAGGATTGGTTAGAGATGTGAGCATCAATAGGCAAAGTTCAAGAAGAGGAAGAAGAAAAGGGGAAAAACGGAAATAAACTGTGCATCTATTCAGGCTTCTCTGAGAATTGGAATCATTCACCTTTGTCAAATGGCAAAATTCAATTGCTTCTCTCTCTTGACGGCAAAGAAAAAGAAAGATAAGGTGAGAAGGGTTTTAATTTTCATATTAGTTCAATTCTGTGTATCTGGTGATTTCCAGCTTCATCTTCTTCATTCTGTTATTTGTAGGCGGGTGATGTGTCTTCAAAAGCTGTTGAACTAAATAAAGGGCTTAGAACCCTCCAAATTAAGCTCGAACAACCGGTGCAGCCTTTTCAGAGTGATGAATTGAAATCAACAACATTTACTGTCCCTGTACCTGTTGGCTTTCAGGAGGATTCTCTTTGCAATGTCAAGGTAATCGGCCGTGAGAGTCCTGTTGCATGTGAAGCAGCAGAGATAGCATATGAAGGGGAAGATGAGCATGAAGAGCATGCCTCAATTAAGAGAGATAACTCTGACTTAGATCTCCAAGCCCGTGTAGCCAATTCAGGTGAAGAAGAATTTGATTTCAGAACCAAAAGGTTGGATTCTTCATCTTCATTTGATACTGAAGTAAAGGAAGAGTTTATGCACCAAGCACAGAAAGATGTTGAAAAGGCTGTTGATATGATTCAAAGTGGACATATCAGTGATCCAGGGATCGGGAGGGCTGAGTTCTGGGCTTCACCAAAGCTTAAGCGCTCTTGCTCTAATTTGGAGACGAGGGATGTGCTAAGAAAGGTAGCTGATCAGTTACCTCCTTCTAAGTCTCAGTCCTTCGAAGAATTGCAGGAGTTATCTGCAAGAGTAAGGGACGACTTTTATCCTGGTAGCCCAGCTTCTGTAATGACTCGTTGCAGTGCTGACAGAGTGATGTTGAAAAAACATTCTTCCAGTCAAGTTCTGCCTTCCAGAAGCAGAAGGTTATGGTGGAAATTATTCCTCTGGAGCCACCGGAACTTGCACAAACATTGGACAACAAAACCACGGCCCCTTCCTGTCACTGCTACTTTGAACCAGCCAGGTGGGTACTCTTCAGATACAATTGAGCCACGTCAAGCGATGAAACTGAGCCATATGGAATCACCTGGATCATTTACCGGAGAGTCCTTGAACAAAGACTTTACTGGCAACTGTGATGACAACCAGAGCTGGAATGGTTTTCAAACTGGAGTTTCTGGTTTGTGGCCCCAGAACCAATGGGTTGCATTCCCAGCTCCATCATCATCCTTCACGAGAGTAAATGAGTGGGTGAGAGATCTTGAAACCCAAATCAAACAGCCTGCTGAAGATGTGAATGGTGAAGAGGGTATAACCTTTCCACCTTCTCCTGACACTGGTAAATCACCAGCAAGAAGCACAACCCACTTGACTCGGCGTCCAGATATCAATCTGTCTGAGGAGATTTTACATGCCAATAGTGTCATTCAGTCTCTCAATTCTTCCTCAACTGTTGCCCACATTTCAGGAATAGGTTTGAAAGACATTCCAATCATCACACATTTCTCCAGCCTTCGCGCTGTCAATTTGTCAAACAACTTTATAGGTATGGCGTGTTCAAAAAAAGTTGCTGATAGTTTAAGATGGTTATTAGTTTGAATTGAGATATATGACTATGATTTTTGCTTTCTTGGCAGCCCACATCACTCCAGGATCACTTCCAAAGGGCCTTCACACACTCAACTTGTCAAGAAACAAGATCAACACTATTGAAGGACTTAGAGAATTAACTCGGTTGCGAGTAGTTGACCTCAGTTATAATCGCATTGCTCGAATTGGACATGGTAATTAACTTGCACATCTGTTTCCCAATTTTCACCTAAAAAGTTTTCTGGTTAAATTTTCAGAAGACATCCTCCCTAAATAAATTGCACGTAGTTCTGAGAGTGCATTGTGGTTTTTTATGATGCCAGGGTTGTCAAACTGCACACTGATCAAAGAACTGTATCTTGCTGGGAACAAGATAAGTGATGTCGAAGGGCTACATAGGCTCTTGAAGTTAACAGTCTTAGACCTGAGCTTCAACAAGATAACAACGACAAAAGCGCTGGGCCAGCTTGTTGCCAACTTCAACTCATTGCAAGCATTGAATCTGTTGGGAAATCCAGTTCAAAGCAACATCAGTGATGACCAGCTGCGCAAGGCAATTTGTAGCTTACTCTGTAAGCTTACATACCTGAACAAGCAACCCATCAAACCACAAAGAGCAAGGGAAGTGCTCACTGATAGTGTTGCCAAAGCTGCCCTAGGGAGCGGCAGTTGGAACTCTCGAAGAAAAGCAGCAAAAAGAGCAAGCCAAGGTGCATCAACATCCACCAGTGTGCACAGAAGCAGTGTGGCAACCGGGCAGAGGAGCAAGAATAAATTAAAGAGCCGAAGTCGTCATCATGTATCTCTAAAGTCACCTGCACAAGCTTCTTCATCGCGTTAGAGAATTTCCCAGTAATTTACCTGGAGAATTCAAGGGAATTTTTTTAAATCCCCTTTATTTTGCGTTGTGACCCTCAGGACTGCTTGCCATGCAGACATTTGTCTTCCCCCTTGTCATGTTTGGAGTTATTTTTTTGGTAATTCGATTTAAGTTTGTGTGGTGTAATCAAGTGTTAATGCATGCAGTTTTCATCTCTATTTTGCTCAACTTAACAGGAATAGTTATATTTTTTGCATATATGCACGTTAAGTAAATCAGACAAGATTGAGATCATTGGCATGAAAATGTTAGATAGTATTTACAATGTCAAATGTTTCAGCCCTATGCTTTACCAAGGGAGGCTAAGCAGCTGAGATCACCACACATACCGTTCGAAATTATAAATGCATATTAAAGCCAGATATATACTATACGAAACAGCTATGCATTTAGGAAGTGGAAGGCTAGGAAATGGATAAATGTAATTTAGGAGCTAAAGCCCCCTACATAGAAAAGGTCCCTGAGCAGAAAAGGCATAAAGTAGTAAGAAAATTCTATTGGATGTCAGTTTTAGAAAAAAAGGTGTAATTTTGAAAATAAAGTCATCTCACTTAGACTGTCACTGCACAGACAAAAGATAACCGGTTGAAAAGCCCCAAAAGGTGTATTCTAAGGAAGCTTTTATATAAAACTCTATTAGAACCGAGACTATCATCCCTGATCGAATGGCGACCTTTTTCCCCTTTTGCACTTACCTATACTTTCATGGTACATAACTAAACTCTTATATCATGCCATAATTTTATATCATTTGCCTATATGATATCATATAAAATGAATATAGCTAAGGTGAAGACTGAAAAACGTGCTGTATTTCACTTTTCACCAACTTATTATAGCATATTAATCACTAGTGATGGGTAAAACCATGTAAAAGAGAGAAGATAAAATTTATTAGTTAAAAAACTGAACTGAGTGTCAATGAATTCTTTTGACCAATTTATTAGTAATATTTAGAAGGTAGGATTTCTATCACACACTGCATTTTATTTTCTTTTCCCTCTAAAATAAAGAAAAAGAAAGTGTTTGCTTAGTTTGTTAACTGCAGAGAGTATTAACTACAATTGGATAATAGTAAGGGCATCGAAGTATTAGCAATATGAAGAACAGTACAGAAGGTTTTATTCTTGAAAAGGACCTGTAACTTCTGCTGTCAAAAACAACCTTGAAACTCATCCCCAGTTATGATCCAGAATAGAGATCTTGATTTGACAATTGGAAACAAGAGGAACACTGATCTCAACTCAAATAAAACCAGCATGTATCATTCACAGATTTCAACATGAAAGAGATTGTATATTTATTTGCCAGTAAGATTCAGGCAATTGGCCATCGATATTTTCTGCCAAGTTGCAAATTATGGAGTTAAACTCTAAAGAGACTAGACCACTCACTGAGAGTTGTTTCTAAGAGACCAGAACCACTCATCTAGCAGCATATCAAATGCAATGATCCTAGATTGACTCTGATGTTGAAAGAACCAGAAGACCGTTTTCAATGTGAAGAAATGCATGACTGGAACCTTGCTTTTCATGAGTCTGGCCTGTAAATCAAGGAGGACCAGAAAACTTCTCTTAGATTATAATTTAACACCATAGTAGTTAAATGAAGCCTGTTAAAAACCCATCAGCCAAACTGGAGCCCTTGATAGCATCCTTCTTGACATGAACAAGGTGCAAGAAGTAAATTTCAGGACATGCAAAGAATACCGTAAGGAAAGAAAACATAGCAAGGAAAAAGAGATCATAGATGAAGCAAGAAATTAAGCTTTATAAATCACACAATGTTTATCATGTAGTCTAGAAGGGTTTGAGCTTAAAATTGAAATCTAATTTTCAAGCTTGACAGATAAGAATAGTGACATAAGCCTAAAACATGATTAGGAAACTACAAAAGTTCAAACGAGATCACAGACAATGCAATCCTTCCAAGATAAGGGCTCCACCTATGGTAATTTTAACCACTGCAACAGAAAACATGGTTTCTGACAGATCTTTACATGTGATCATGACAATTATGCTCATGTGAACTGTTGAATTCAAAAGATTAGGGCTTGGAGCAGCTATGCAACTTCTATTATATATTCAAGGCCAGGAAGGAACAAAAAGTTATTTTGATAATAAGATTTACAAAAATAAACATCACAACATATTGCAAATAATTAATCTTCAATACCTTACATATGTAAAATGCAGCATTCACCTTGATCATAAAACTCTCTGTCCCTCCAGCAGTATTCTGGAACCCATCTTGACTCTCTATTCAGCAACTCAATCCACATGATTAACCACTAAAAAATATCAATCTCCTTATCATTTCTCCCCAAATTCAGAACTCAATTCCTCATCCTGCATTTGAGCAAACTTATAAAGCTTTTCATTAAAAACCACCTGTGGATCCTTTTCGATTAAATTCCCATTCTCATCATACCCATCTTTCAAAAACACTGCCCAGTTCATCTCTGTCCCCGCCAAATAAAACGTCCAAGGCTGCCTCTTGAGCATCTCATAAGTCTGCCTAGTCAAACTAAACTCCTCCTTAAACTCCACAATATGATGTATCAAAGCTCTCTTCTCCAAAGTCAAGCTCAAAAACTCATGGATAATCCCGACCCTATATTTTTCCGCTTCCAAACTCCATAAATCCAACTTCCACCCATCGGAATAAGGCGAAACCAGCGGTAATGTGTTTAACAAGTTAAGTTTCTTGACATCATTTTCTTCCAAGCCCAAATCTTTCCCATATTTAACCGGAAACTTGAAAGCTTTCTTCACCTTTTCTTCATTTACTAAAAACTCCTTCTCCAAGGCACTTACAGCTAAACTTGGATCCCAGTTTACCAACTCAAGGACTTGTTTCCCATCGTCTTCAACCACTAGGCGAAAATAATCGGTGTATTTCTCGATTTTGTCCCTGAAATCCTCTGGAATTCCAAATATAAGCCCTTTATGATAAATCTTGCTTAATGGAATCCGCTTATTTTTCGACATCATTAATAATTTACAGATTTTCGTAACTCGATCTTCCTCCATGGCTTCCATGATCGATTTCTCTTCGAGGAGTAATTGGTCCATCAAGTCAGTGAATCCGAGCCAGATTTTGTTGTCGGAGTGGCGGTAGGTGGTGAAGAGGAGCGGGTGGCGGGCAATGGACCGGGCGACTTTTCGGCCGCGGGGGAATCCGAGTTCGCGGTGGAGTTTGCCAGCGTCGTCGAGGCGGAGAATTTGTTCGGATTGTTTGGAAAGGTATTCTTTGGCTTTCGTGAGGAATCGGAAGGTGGCGTCGCGGTCGAGGAGGGACTCGAACTGGGGGATTTTGTTGGAGACGGGCGTGACGGGTCGGGTACGGGGAGAATCGGGTTTAAGGCGCTTCGGTTTGTGCTTTTTAGGTGTTTTGGTTATGAGGAAAGAGGTGGAGAAAGAGCGTGGGTTTGGGAATTTAGGGTTAGGGTTTAAGAGTGGTTTACCGAGGAAGAAGAAGCGCCAAGCCATGACCATGACTGTTTACTTAAGGTCTTGGTTATGATATATAAATTTAATATGGCTATAACAATTCAACGATTTTTCTCAGATTCGGCGCCAAAATTTTGTAGTGTATTAATCGAAAAAATTATTCAAAAAATTGTTGAAAAAAACAATCCGACCTGCCGGATTCGAACCAGCGACCTAAGGATGGCTATAAGGTTTTTTCCTACTACAGTCCTCCGCTCTGCCAACTGAGCTAAGGTCGGCTGCTGGAAAGCTTTTAGCATTTTTTCTGAAGTTCCTTTTTTTGTTTCGAAACACCAATTTTCTATATTACACATTTGTTAAATATTTATTCTAAAATCTAACATTTTCAAAATTTCATTCGAGGATGCAATTTATTATTTCTTTCAATTAAAATGCCATATTTTTCATTTTATCCATATAAAAAAATTATGATAAAAATTAGTAAATTACTATTAATAAAATTATGGGATTCATATATATATATATATATATATATTTAAGAATCACCTTCACATAGCAATGGTTAGTTTTATTAATTGTATTTACTAAATTTTGACATTAATTTTCATTAAATAAATAAAATTCAATAAATTACATCTTGATTTGAATAAAATAATATGTTGAATTCAAAAGTAAAAATTTGATAAATGTTAAGTTTCAAAATGAGCACTTAGCCTTAAAAAATTTGAGAAAATTCATGGGTACTTAATCTATTGATAGGAAAGGCTTGCCTAATAAATGTAGCTGCTGTGGTGTGACAAACAATAATGCGTCATTAACTGATTATGTGTCTTATTAATGATTTTTTATTTATAAAAAAAAGAAAAATTTAAATAAAAAAATATACACACTTATCAAATTACTGTTAAATTAAATATTCGATTTTATTAAATTAAATGTTCAGATGCAAGCAAACTGCCCTATCTGTCATATCTTGTACCCTTCTTCCCCCATGGGCCATGGGAAGAACTTTTATGCTTCTGCCAGCCTGTTAAAAAACAAAACATTCCAGAGTCCTCACTCACCGGTGAAGGAATCCATCAATAAAGGACATTGAAATGCGAGTATGATTGTGTCAAGAGACATTCGTCCACCAACCAAAACGTACCACACCCATCTCACAAATTTTTGATGTAGAATTCTCAATTCAATTGCAGTTGAAGTGCATTAGATACGACAGGTTGGAGTCTCATCTACAAACGCACTTTGACTTCAATGCCAACCCTCCAATGCATCACCAAAACTAGTCATCACATGTATTCAATGGTGCATTTTAATGATCTGCCGCACAGCAGGGACACAAAACATTCAAACACCATGTGACAAAGCATAAGCATGACTCAAAGCAAGAAAATGATTCAATTCACTTACTATTCAAAACTAGTTTCCATTGAAGGTAAATGAAATGGAAGAAAATGATAAAATGAAGTGAAAAAAAATTTCATCATAAATGCACTGCCAAGGACTTCATTTTTTTTTCTTTTCTTCTGTGCTGCACAGCTAGAAGCACTTGCTTATTCTGTAATCATCTTTCACAATCTTAATCATGTGGTTGTATTGTTATACTGAGACATGACATGAATATTTAAATCTAATCCTATGAATTCACTTGCAATGGTGCCTCGGATTTTGAAGTAATTACAAGGCCCTATGTATGCCTTACGGCTCCATAGGAGTTGTGGTTGGTCCCATCAAAAGATTTCGTTTTCTTTTTCCTCTACTATCTTTCTGCTTTCTTCTTTCTGTTCAAAATATATGGTATCCCCCTCCCTCGGTGGAGCTTTATGTTGATACTTAACATGCACAAAATGAATTTGAATACCAAGAACTTTAACTTGGGGTTCCTCGAGAAATTGTTCTCAGCTTGCTTGTCTCTTAAAGAAAGGTTTCTGACAGATAAGGAGTCTCTCCTCACTGTTACTTTCGGTTTCTATGACTCTGGCATCCCACTTCAATCGCGTTGTTAGAGCTCTAGCTGATTCAATTAGGGCAGCTGTGTCGCGGATTATTACCCAACCCTGCACCAACCATCCAATGTAACATATTAAAGCATAGCAGTAGAAAACAAAACCATTGGAAGCATTTGCAAAAGGTCTACTCATATTTGATAGAATTTAAGTACACTAATTTGCTCTGTAGCACTCTTTTGATGACACAAAGGAGATTCAATACTTGCACAATACTAATTGACATTTATGTTAAAAACAAATGCAAAATTATTTGTACAGTACAACTCACGTTCTGAAGATCTCTCCTAAACTAGTTTTTGATAATATAAGACCAGCAAGCATCACGATTCCCAACCAAATTCTGAGATTCGCTTAAGCAGTATAATTAATCAAAGATCAGCACATGATAGAGAACTAATATGAGACTGTTAAACCTTTTGGCTTTGTCACATGACTTAATACATTACTATTTTGAGTGGTACCGATAGAAGCTTTCTTCTAGTCATGTGATCCCTAAATTTTTCACATACACAAATGTTCTTACAGACATTCAAATTTACAAGTGAAAAATAACGTCGAAGCCACAAATATGGCAACAAAAGTTCTAATATCAAACTAAAGTTAGGGAGCACTAACCAAATGAAAAAGCATTTTACTTCTCTTCTCCTTTCCCATGAGTATTTGTGTAAGTTAATTATCAGTTACTTATAATGACAAGAAAAACGATTGGCGAGTAATAACACATTAAGCATTAAATTTTATCCAGCTACAGCTAATATTATGTCATTTCAGGAATAGAGAAACAGTAGAAGGTAAGCATGGCAGGAACTAAAAGCTAGCCTGATTTGATAGCCTAGTTTTAGTACCTCTGGACGAAGCAACCGATCTATCTCAGTGAATAGATCAAGCATGGTGCACCTCCGATTTTGATTAGTCTCAAGGGATAGAAGTCCTTCTGCATGCACCATATCGTAAGTTCTAGGATATGTTGGAAATGCTTCACACCTGAAAGTGAAAAGGATGGATCATAAGACAAATAAAACAAGAAACATTAAACTATAAAGGAAAGGTATACGTTGCTCAGAAAAGCATTATGCCAAGCATATCACATTTTAAGCATGGTTAATTAACTTTGAAACTAATCAAATAATATGGTGTCCTAATTTCAAACTCAGTAACAACAATCCAAGTTTCGGTAAACACATCAAACTTTTAACAGAACATACATCCTATAGCAGAATTTGCTTCAGGTTAAGTCTTATAATCATATGCAGGTTTTCTTCACTGCATGTAACTTTTTTACTCCAGAGAGAAAAGATATTACCAAAGTATATTAAGTTGCTGAATATCATTACAATTTGGCAACATAGGAATAACTATAAGAAGGGGTCATCTTCCAGCTTCAGCTATAATGAATTGCATATAAGGAATATATTAAAACAACACAGCACAAAAAGAAAATGAAAATTAGCAAGAGAAGAGAATCACCAATCATGTAATACACCAACATAGCCCCTGTCAAGAATCAGGGGAAGGTAGTTGGGTCCGCTTGTTGGGACTACGTTCATGACCCAGACAGACTTCCCTGCTTCCAGCAATGCAGCATTGAAACCACCATAGCGAGCATTCATGTCTAGCACATTCCTGAGCATGTTGTAAGGTGGAGAAGGATCTTCATCACCAGGTCTCTTGGGATGATCTGAAAATATTAGGGGTGATAGAAGAGACCAATAATTACGAACAGCTGTTTTACAGTTCGCATTATCCTCATTGAGTTCTTCAGAGTGTAGACCTGATAAAATACTAAAAGTATTAGCCAACAGATACATCAGGAGTGGCAGTCAAAATTTCTGGTCATTGTTGCTTATCATGATGGAATTGTTACTTCTAACATAAGCATGCAAAGAATATCATATTACCATATAAAGCAAGTTCATTCTTGTTCAAATTAGACCTAGAAGGCCAGGTTGCCCTCTCTTCAATAGGAAGCCATCGGCGGCTATGCATTCCACCAATACAGTTTTGAAGAGGTCGATAATATGGAGATTCAACATCTTGACCTTTGCTGCAGATTGAAGGACCAAAACCAGGCTTCCTGGACACGTAAATGATTGATACCAGTAATCAGGCCCACCTATTGATCTCAGATAATAAAGATTTCCAATGGTTCATATAGTTTTGAAGAAAATGAATTGTAAATCAAGGAAGAAAATTGCCTCACCGGGAGTTGTAACAACTTTTTTTAATGGTCTTTTTCCACACAACAGTTTCATCTTGTTGTGACATCAACTCCCAACAGAGACTTTCTGCAAAATCACGAACAAAATTCCACCTTTTCTGCTTCTCTTTGTTACGAAGAAAACTCTGAACATTGGTAAGAGGTGAAGTCCACACAAAGTATCCACCAGGCTTTAGAACTCTATCAACTTCAATTAAGTAAATACCATCTGCAGCACACATATTAAAATAAAAGTTTAATTCCTACCAGCTCAAACACAAAAAAAAATTGATACAAGTCATGTATAGGAGTAAAAACATGGTTAAAAATTACAATAGCAAAGTAGAGTTGGTGGTGTGGCCAATTTGTTGAACTTTAAACAGATAAGATGAAGTTGACCATGATTTTCATGTATTCTGTTAAATTATAAATTGGTAGGCAGGTGTGAACTGCCAACAAATGCATCAAAAAGCACTCAAACAAGACATTTGGCTAGCAATTATATTTACAGAACATTTAAAAAAAATTATGTCCTTGACTACTGAAAATCAAAAATGATTCTAGCCCTATGTATATGTCCCAACACGAATTGCCTCCATTAACTTAAGAAAATTATAACATACCAGGGTAGGGGGAGGGGGATGACAAGATAGGGAAAGAAGCAGCAAATTTTTACACTAGCAAAGTTTCAATCTGTTAGCCGATACCTTTTTGGTCCCAGTCAATACCGCAGCGTGCACAATGCAGCATATCAAATGAAAGAGATGGATATGGTAATTGTTTTGAATTGAAAGAACCAATCATTGCAGGAAGGCCCCTTTCGAGAGTGAGTTGAACTTGACTGCCTGAGGACTCATAGTTGGCAATGCACATGGTTAAAAGCTGTTTGGAAAAGAGATGTGCTCCAAAGCTACCATAACCACATCCTATGTCCAAGATGGTTCTGACCTGCATCAGTAGCCTTAAATTCAGACCAAGCAGGTAGACTAGCTATGTCAATTGTTATTGATAATGCAAAAGAAACTAATGGAATGATGGAGCTACGGAATTCTAGTCTTGTTGGAATTAGCTACTAGGAAGGCTTTAAGCTAATTCAGGCCCATATTGCCAACATTGCAATGTGGAAGGCAAAGGAAGCAATTAAATGTAATCCCCAACAATTTGCTATACTGTCAAGCCAGAAATGATAACTTTAAAATATATACCAACCTCGAAGCTAAACAGAAATAACACTACTAGAATTAAATAGACAAAGGAAAAATATATATATATAAACAATGGAACAGGACAAGCTCAACGAGTATGCCAAGGAAAACACCCACTTACCCCAGCTTGTATGAAGTTAGATTCATTTCTCAGTCCTATCATTTCTGCAATTTGATGGGAATAGTCTTCCACACCATCAAACAGTAGCAATGCTGAACGGAAAGAAATCTGCTCTTCCTCCAGCATCATCATCCTGCAATTGCATAAATCAAGGGATTGAAGAAACACTTCTATAAGAAAAAAGAAACAGGGAAGGGGATGGGGGATGAAGGCAGTTAGATATGATGTTGACTGTTAAGAGAAACATTCACTCACCTCTTGGTTAAACTGCCAGAGGAAAATACCTCTTGACCAGTAATTTTAACATTTGCAACCCAAATGACATCTCCCCCAGTTGGCCACCTAAGAGGAATTTTATAGTTCACAGGTGGAAGAACTAAACACCTTTGCCTTGAACCATGTCCACACAATCGATCATACTCATTACCGTCAGAATAACCCAAAGCAAGATTTTCTGAAACGTTAAAGCAAGGAATATAATTCTCAGACTCCTCAGGGCAGAATTCTATTTCTTTCAACCTTGAAGGACCAAGTGAAAGCTCCCCTATATCCCACAAATCAGAAACAAGCTGCTCTTGAAGTCGCCTATAACCATGAAATATATGACCTCTGGATGATGTTGAAATGGAGATTGTCCACCAAAATGATCCAGTGAGAGCAAGAATCACAATCACAATTAAACTTAACTTCAAAAGTAGCATTGTTAACTTATGTCGGCTTCTCGGCGTTCCAACACTGAAGGGGTCAGATGCAAAACCATTCTCAGTGACACCATGTTTGAGAGGAGAACTATCCGGAAAATGTAGCCGAAAAGGAAACCTGAGAGATAAATAGCTCTGATCAGGGGAACGATTTCTATCCAAATCTTCCTTTTCTGTTTTATCTTTCACTTGGGAGTCCCAAAAGTCATTGCTGTTGCCTGAGATCCGTATTCCAGATACACCTCGATGCAGAGGCCTGGACATTTTTCCAACCTGAAATCCCCAACAGTTAGCCAGAGGAAAAAAAAAAGGCAACTTTCTAGAAACAACTCAGTGAAGTTGTCAAAGTTGAACGAAAGAAAAAAATCCCACTCAAATCACTCTCTACAAGCTAACCCAGTAATACTCTTCTCAAAAACGTAATACAGACAATCGTGAACTTAAGCAATGAAACTCTGCACTGAAAGAAGATCAAAATGAGATCTTTTCCCAATTTCAAGATACTAGATCCATAAACCCGGCTGAAAGTGAACCCCTTAAAAAAGCAAATTTTAAACAGTGAAAGGAAGAAGGAGAAGAAGAAATGGCTTTTTTGAACGATTCTAAGACTGAAACAAAAGGAATAAAAAAATAAACGAAAGGAAATAAAGAAAAGTAAAGTAGATACATTTCCATATAACAAACTTCCAGTGAGTTCCGCCACCTGAAAGAGATAAAGTGTAGGCTCATTTCCATTCAAAATCACTTCTTTTTTATTAAAATTCACTTATCCCTGCTACCCAATGCTAAAATCTATAGAAAACCCAGATTAAAATGAGCAAAGTCCGTCTTGGATCAATCATTAGAAAATCGAAATCTTATCAAATCTAACAAATTCAAAAACAGTTAGAAGAAACACACAAAAACAGTACCTTGTTTCTAAGAGCAGAACTGGAAATTGAAAGATAGCGGAAAACCAGGCTTGAAATCAGCGAAATTTCATCAAATGAGGATTTAAGAAGATTTTCCTTTTATTTAAAACTACAGAAGAAGACTCCTTTGGTTCTTGTTGTCTTCTTTATTGCGAGCTCCCTTTGATACTGTAAGAGTGTAGGCGGTTTTTATACCGATCCAATCACGACAGAGCTCGTGAAAAGCTGAAAAAATACTCTCTCTTTCTATATAATCATAATAATTATTCAAAGAAAAAAATTTTGAGATGGTATGAATGAACTCAATGCAAAACTCGCCATAAATGAAGATAGACAATTTTTTTAAACTCTCCTCCAAGCTTTTATCTTCAGACAGTGCTCTCTCTACTAATATACGCGCTAAAGCGCCACCACTACAGTTCGAGCCCAACTGTTACTTACAATAATTTTATATTACTACTATATTAATCAAATCTCTAATCACATTAATTTCGTATTTAATTATTTAAGAGAGAGAGAGATCAGCTACGGAGACCGGTGGGAAAAGAAATGAACGCAGTTCCCTCCGAAAGACTCTCCCTCGAAACCGAATTTAGCGTGGTGAAGATCCAATTTTACTATTGAAATTGCTGTTATGCGTGGAGGCAAAACTCCTCCTCAAAATTATTTATGCGTAAATAATGAAAAGTTTTGGATCCAAGGATGTAATGAAACCGACAGTAGACGTATAAGAACTTGGGTGTGTACGTAATTCTGAGAAGAAGTAGACGGTGTAAACCCGAAAAGGACATGCTTTGTTTATCATAACATCATGTTTTGACTTGTGCTGAGGACGCTGGACAGTGACAACATCCCTCAATTATTTATATATCTTTCATGACTCAAATTTCACGCATTCCTTCCAGTTGAGCTCTCTTTAGAGTGGCTCCACTGCTTCATTTATTGTCAAACTCACACACCGCAGTAGAGAGCATTAGTCGATATGAAATGAACCCAAACCAAACTTTCCATATTCTGCACGGCATTTCCCTAGTAATTCAACATTTCATTTCATTTCACCTCCCAAAAATGCCAAATTTGGAGGACACCATAGCTATCAGAACATGCTAGGGGGAAGAAAAAGAACTAAATTCAGCTACAATATTTCATTTTATTTCACCTTTCTTTGTCTGCAATCGAAACACAAAACCCTTTTTTTTTTTCTAATCCTTTTTCTCTGTCTAATGATAGATTCTGCAGTTGCTGTCTTGCTGAAATGATTTGAAGTGTTTTTTACCTTAGGGGTTCAAAAAGGGTTGAAAATCTTAAGACAGATTTTACAACCGATAATTACTGAGGGTAATCATTTCCAGGGTCTAAAGTCACCTCCGCTAACAGTATGTCTTTGCCTTTAGACAAGGTTCCAAGCTGCAAAAAGACGCCCACCACACGAGGCAGCGAGCACTGATTATTGTTTAATTCTTCTTTTTTAAGGTAAATGATTTATCGTAAAGAAAATAAAAGAAAGGAAAACGTGTGAGAGGCTGTGAACCCCGCTCTGACATACAGTCAGGGAAGGAAAAATCGATGATTTTTGCCGAGTGAATCTGAAAGACAAGAGGGAATCTCGTTACAGTTGGAGAAAACAATTCTATTTTCTTCTAAAATTTTTTCACCCGAATGGATAATTTTATTAGGATGATATTAACTTCAAATCTTCAATACTTGTGAGTAAATCTACTGGTTTAATGAATTGAAATCATTAAATTAATGTTAATTAACCGCATTTAATGTGAGTATCATTCCTATAAGATATGACACTAACTAATATCTTAATGGATATAATTAGTGAAACTTTATTACCAGGTACTTGTTGAACCATGTCTGGTTCTAAATCAATAATGTACATTTTGTTTTTATTATCTACTCACATCGGATAATGTGATGGGTGAAGAGATGCATTGGATCAAGATCAAAATTCATGAAAATTGGTTCAATATAAATGAATATTAAATCAACAAAAATCATAGGACCTACTATTCGGATTTACCATTTAATTTGAACTTTGGAGAATTTCTAGTTTAATAATAATAAAAAAATGCAACAAGAAGAGTCACATGCAATGAGAGTTGATTTTGAGCAATTAAATTTTCTTTAAAAAAAAAAAAGGAACGGAGATCCAATTGTGGGGCGCGCATCTGCCGCGTTCCTCTGTCGGTGAGATGAAGATAATGACGTGTCAGTTATGGAGGCGCCGGCTGAGGTTTACATGCGATGCAGAGGATCAGAGCTGTTGTCTATGTTTTTTTGTTTGATAGATTCGTGCGTTGTTGGCTTTGTTTGTTAGTGCGGTAATGGCGTAAACACGGAAATTGGAAAAATTGGAATTCGGAAGTGATTCACGGGATTCAGGTTACCAAAGTATCGATTAAAAAAATCAAAAGAAAAATGAGACTCAGGTGAATTTGTCACGAGGATTTTTTTGTTTGAGTCTGTTTGGATCGGTACGGGTAATGGCGCCCTTGGTTTTGGAGACGTGGCAGCAAATATGGGTCATTTTTTGGGCCCTACGTGTTAACGGAGCAGATTATTCTCAACTTTTTAGCACTACCAACGGCCTACATTAGTAGATTTTTCCTTTTTCTTCGCTCTTATTTTATTTTGAAAAAAATTATAACCCTTCCCACCACATTAATTTTATCATATCAATAATATCATATGTCATTAATAAAATTACCATACCAATCTTCATGAGCTCACAACTTAATAATAATAATTTTATTATATTGATAAAAAATTAAATTTATCAATGTTGATATAAAAAATACCCGATACTGATTTAATAAAAAAAATCTACTTAAAAAAAGAAAGTTAATTCTTTTTTATCTTACAACCATCTTATTATAATTTTTTAACCTTGAATTCACAATCTCAAATTTCCTCTTTTTTTAGTGGCATTTTTTATTTTGATGCGATTTGCTAGGTTGTGCACAATATTCCTTGAGTTTAAAGAAATCTAGGTTTGTTCATTTAATAAAAGAAATATGCTCCTCAACCGTGAGCTCTTCCTAGTACTCTATGGAAGATCATGCGATTATGACTTGGGAGCCCTCAGCCGAATACCTACGCATAACCAAACTAATGATTAGAAGACTCAAAAGAATTTATTATCTTGTCCTTGAAATTTTGGTGTACAAAGGAGAAGTACATGAATGAGTACGTATAAAAAGGGTTTTGGAAATTAAACGCTTGTTTTTCTATTAGTGAAGGTGATGGTGAGAAGAGAGGTAGTAGAGAAGTGATAGGACCTACTTCAAGTGAAAACTAAAGCTTTGAGTTTGATGTGATGAGCAATGAGTTTAGCTGTTAGCTAGCTGTCTTGCCTTTCGGCGATAATAGATTGTGAACCCGACCCCAAGTAGTTTTCAAGCGTCGACGTTAAAACTTTTTGGTTGGATGAGGCCTGAGGGAAAACCACTCGATCTACATACATACGACAGTGTTATGTGGTTTTTGTTTGTAAGTAGGAAGTTTCAACCGACAAGGTTCCAACCCACGACTTTAATACGTATTCGGACTGCTCATTCATTCTATTCTTTCTCACACAATATTCCCTTTCTTTTCTTTTTTTTTTTCCAAAAAAACAAAATTGTCCTTCCTTATGTGTACAAGAGAGGGAATCAAAGATTCCTTGATTGCCGTGGTGTTTACGTTACAATATTGAAGATGACTAAACTTCATTTTTTTTTGTTTAATTTTTACAGTAATATCCCATCTCACTGCTCAAATTAATGGAGTTCATTAATTGGAATTCTACTAAAATAGGATCCAATTCTCTTTAGTGGTTGATATGTTTTTATCACACATCAAATCAACCTATGTTTATCACATCGCTGCTCCTTTTAAATAAAATTTATGTGGACAATGAATGGACTATTTATTTTTTATACTTGTTAGCGAAGGATGACTTTTCCTCTTTCTTTTTCTATCTCGCATGATGAATTTTTTTTGCAAAAAATAATGTCAATTTGATAATGAAATATCAACGGTATAATGTGGTGACTCTCCACCAAAACTTGTTCTTCAGGGTTCGTATATCTTAGCCAATTTCAAGAGTGAAATATACTAGAGTGGATGGCTTTTTATTTCCATATTTCAAAGTGGCTTTTAAGTCCCACGACTACCTAGGTCTCAGCCTTTTTTTTTTTTTTTTTGATAATTAGGTCTCAGCCACACTTATTATGAGAGACTTTGAAAGACTTTGTGCTTGTTTCGGGGGTTCATGACTACTCAAATCCTTGACCATGAAGAAAATTAAGGTAAATCAATAATAATCTTAAATCACTTTAAAACATTAGTTCAGTAATAAATACATATATTTTTTGTTCAAAAATTTTGAATGAAACTATACTTTAAATAAATAATAATAAAAAAAAGTCTTATTAAGTCTCAACCCACGATGTCCCACATTTCTGAATCACGATCTCATGGTCGAAGGGGTCCACTTGCAACTTAAAAAAAAAAAAAAAGAGAGAGAGAAGCGTGCTTTCAGACTTAACTCCGTACGGAAATAATCAGCCTGACAATGTGCTAATGTAATTTGATGGAATTAATTTCCAATCGCATATCATATACGTTTTGCCTGCTCGAAGCTTATGAAAGCTGCCTTGGTGGGGTTTGCTTTGCTCCTCTGCCTGCATCTTCTTTTTGTTTCTACGGGGAAAACTTTGTGATCATCATCTTTGTATTCTCTTGCTTCATTCTAGTACTTACTGTTTTTTTTATATTTTTAATTATAAAATAACGAATAAATCACTTTTTTTAAAAAAAATAATATCACGACTCGATTATTGAATGTTTTACAAAGTAAAATTAATTCATCAATGGTCACTATTTCCTTTTTACCTGATGTGGTATTCACACTTAGCTATACTTTAAAGCAAGCGGGTTTATTATATATTTGTACACAAATTCAAAGATAAGATCACATTCCACCACACATTTCCTAAGTGGATCTTGATTGATCCTCCCTTTGACTTCCATTTTTTATTAATTTAAGCATTACCCCGAATAAAATACACTCCCCTACTCAGGATGGATCTATAAGGTAGGCTCATCCACATAAAAGGTCGCAGCAAAGTCAAATACGTTTCCCATGAAAACGACGTCGGTGATCCTTCTCCCATTAAATACCAAACCCATTAATTATTTTGACCCTATAACCTTATGCTTTCCCCGTAATTACAGCCTAAACTACGTGAATGGTCTGCGTCGGTGAAAAAATCAGATGGAAGCAGGACCACCGTGGTCCGTGCAGGATCCATTCCCCACTAGCCAGCAATTTTTTCAAAGTCTACGGACACAAATTCAAAGCCTTTACACGTATAAATCTAATAAACTGTACAAATAAATAAATTTTCCTTGTTTTTTTTTTTTGGCTTTATACTTTTATTAATTGAGAATCATAAAGAAAAAATGACGCTGACGCTTTTTTAGGGACATATTGAATCAAGTTTTAGTTTTAATTATTAGGTTAATTAATATAATAATAATCCTCTCCACTAAGGAGACTCATTTGACACTTATAGCTTTCTCTCGTAGGCTCGTAGCACTAGACCAGCAGCAACTGGATTAGCAGTAACGATGCGTTTGCACTAGACCTGCAGCAACGTAATTTTTGAGACTTAAAAAGAAAAATTTTACGAAGGGAACCTCCAAATTTGCAATGTAACCAAGAACAATGAATGGGCCGCAACTCCCTTACTTTCAACACCTGACGTTGCCTACTAATGAACCACCAGCCTTATTCATTTATCTGAACTGAAAATTAGAAAAAAAAAAAAGGAAAATAAAATATCAAAACACTATCTTATAGTTTCCAAAGTTTTGTATTTATACGCCGACAGTGGACATACTCTTTTTCAAGAGAAAAATACATGTGTATAGCACTTGGGGATTGAAGGTGGTATATGCAGACCCATCATTGATGGAAGGGCAGCCATCAATGAAAAATGAAGTGTGCGTCGGTGGCAAGAAATCACATGTTTTGTGCCTGTAGCTAGAAATGTTGAATCCATCTGCATTGGTGTTTTTATTCATTTCAGGTCCTTTTTTCCATTTTCCCTTTTTAGGTTGTAGTGTCCTGAGTATCGCTATAATAAACTTGTTTGCATTTCCATATTCAATTTAATTATTAGTAATATTAATTATAAAAACTCAACGAGGAAATAATTTAAAAGAAGTACATGTTGCCAGCATGACTGACAAAGGAAGATGGGCTGGACCCAGGTGCTGTGATGTGGAAGGGAAACAGGACAAGCCTCTTTGGGCTGTTGAATGGGCTGGTGCAGCCACATGGTTCTGCACCAGACAACTTTCCGTTACAAATTAGAGTGACTTAAAACTTAAACAAGGCTCATTCCAGCGTGCCATGCATGTTTAGTGACTTTAACAGCAGACATCATATCATTTGATGGGGGGCGGAAAGCATCAAAATGATTGACAATTTAAGGTTTTGGTAGCCCTTTTTTTTTGAAGATAATGGAAAATCCAATGAATGCCAATGAATGTTAAACACAAGAAAGCATTATCTTTTAAAAACTGACAAGATTATATATGATAAACATGTATCCACATCTGAAACTGATACTTTAATTGATATACATGCAGTATTAGGAGTGACTTTAACTGCTCATTAATAAGACAAATTTAGTTAGGCTCATTGAGTTCTCTTCTGAACGGCATAATAGCCTGATAACCCATAGTTTCTGTTAATCTTGATAGAATCGGGCACCTACCATGGACAAATTAGATGATATGGGAGCCCACACTCCACAAAACTTAGTGGAAAATTGGCCATTATTAGGCGGATGACCAAGAGCATTATTCGTTTTCTGCCACATCAAATCAAGGATGATAACGAAAAACTCACCATTCACTGTAAAGTCTGCTAAAATGAAAACTAAATAAAGATGTAAAATGTCTCAATCCATTGGAATAATAATTGCAAGAATTGGAGGCCATTATTTGCAAGCTTAGGCCCACCAACCTATCCGAATATATAAACCTCAACAATTCCCCACTACATGTGATGTGTTTAAAAATGCGGGGCGCTCCTGTTTCCAACTTTGTTGATTAGGCGAAAGTCATAATTAATTTTCCCTGCCTCTTTCCACTCCTTGTAGCAATAATCATAAAATTTTGCATGTGAGCTCTCCACATCAGCTGCTTTCATAGGTCCCCTGGCACCATTACAGACCCTGCGGAATCAAGTATCCAACAAAATGCCGTTTCCAAATGGACTAAAATTTAGCACCAGGAATGAGAAATTTGTTAATGATCTGTAATGATTTGGGATCAAAACATAAGCAACTTCGTCGAGAAGGAATAAACAATTTTTACTGCCAGGCTGATTTGCCAAAAGCAGTTCACCTCGTGGGTTATGTATATTCACATTCAAGCTTCAGCAGTTCACAGATTGGTGCAAACATGGAACCGAGAGCTGTATAATTCGCGGCAGTGAAGTAATCAAGCAGGCAGGCAAGCACCCCATTTGGATATCTTTGAAATGATGGGATGGCCTGCGAGTTCTCAATGAAAGCAGATTCATGAATTCTGCATGGGGCACCATATGATTCAAGTAGCCCCTTCTCCAGAGTCTGTACCTAGTTTACTCACTGATTTGCCACTTCAAGAAAAAAAAAATATGTGACGGGCAAATTAATGCCTGAGTTACAATTTGTTACTGCCACGTCGAAGGGGCATAAGGGAATTAGCACGATGAAAAAACTCAGATGAAGAACTTCAAGATATGGTAAAAAATCAACTGTGAGGGAAGAAAGTTCGAGTATTTTAATTTTCTTAAATGAAATAATTCAGCTCTCACCTCTCAGTCCTGAATTGTCAGTCTAGGCTCTCGTTGAGGCTAAAAGCATTAAATTGGATAATGGTTTTGAACCAGAGACACAGTCACATACTATGGTTAGGAAGATAAGATATGTTCCCACCTCCCAAGGTAAGTACTTTTCCTTGCACTGAAGCCTGATTGAAAATTCTGACTGAAATGTTGAATCATTCATTCTGTGGGGACTGAGCCCAGAAATAGAAAGGAATAATTCTTATTCTTTTTTTTCTATATGGTACGTAGTCAAGAAAAATGATGCTACCAAGCAATAGCCATATCAATTACTCGAATATTAAAAAATTACCATTTGAATATCACACAAGGAGCAGAAGAAACAAAATAGATCAATCCCAGAAACTTCTTTTGGATTTAAGTTAACCTGGTTGATGGATCTATTTAACCAACCCCACTTAAGCTTTTGGCTTACCATGATTATGACATTTCCATTTTTTTTAGAGGACCAGCAACAACTTGCCAAAGCTTTCAATTTCATACCTTGTCCAAGACAGTCTCTGTCCTTCAAACCCAAAGAGCCAACAATTTTTGGAATGACTTCTTCTATATCCCACGCAAATTGAAATATTGAATGGTAACGAGATCATTAATTCAAGTAGCCGAGATTTGGCCACACAAATAAATCTCTAATCGGATGGGGATTGTGCAAGGCTTGGAAATGCTCCGTAAAAAAACTATTGTCTTATTCAGATAATAGGCATAGGCATTGAGGTGACTGAGAATCATGACCAACAGCAACGAATCATATTAAATATGCAACAGCCACCTATAACGTCATCAACAGGATTGGGAAAGTAAAAACAATTAAAAATAAAGAAAATAAATGGAAGAAGGGAGGACCACTAGCTTTGGGATCTGGTAATGAATTTTTTGAAGAATAAATGCGTGTACCTCCGTCAATTCTTCAGGTCCCAACCTTTCGTTATTCTGGACTGCAAGGACGATTGATGATAGGATAAAAGACAGCATCCTCAACTTTGTTCAGCTCTCCATACATCTGCGAAGATCAGATATGGGAGGCAAGAAAGTGCAAATGGTAACTTTATTCCACGCATCATCCAAGATTACAAGGCCAAGACATCTAAAAGCAGATGACCCCTTTATTCTTGATCATTTTACATGTTCTGATGCCCAAAGGTCCCAATAATATCCATGGACCCCAGGATTCAGGGGAACTGCAAGTAGGTAAGGCACTGCCAAAGTGAAAAGAAAACAAATGCTCAAACTAAGCTAGATAACCGTGACAGCGGACTGATTAACGCGGTTAACTGCTCGCAAAGTAATTGAACTTATCCCTTGTGTTTGTTCCCTGTTAAAATCCAAGGTGGTATATAGTTTATAAATTGGAAATTGTTCGGCCATGTCTCAGCTAGTCAAGGAATAGCCATAGGGATACAGTTTTTCATTGGAATGAACAACATATTAAGGATCATAGTTTTCCGAACCCATTCAGTGATCGGACTTGGTGACTCCCCGGATTAGTTATTAATTGGATCATTAGCACGGGCGAAGTTAACCAATTTTTGTTGATGGGACCGAAAAAAAATAAAAGTTGAAAATTTTTAAAATTAATATGTTGAATTTAATCAACGATTAAAAAATTCATAATAAACAATAATTTTATATAATATGTAATAACAAAATAAAAAAAAAACTAGCAATATCTTTTTCAATATAAACAATTAAATTATCTACAAGAAACTCATCATCCATTTTGTTTCAGAGTCTTGTCTTCACAATTTTCATTACTGAAAAAGCTTTTTTTGTAGTTGCTGTAGAAACCAGAAGAGTCAAAATAAGGTGAATTAATCTATTAATCAAGTAGTAATTCTTTGACTTTTTTGTTTATATTAGTCTCTTGCACAATTAAAAAAGTATCTTTTTTTTTAAAAAATTTGTCAATTGTTTTTAACCTACTCATATTTTAATTAAACTTGAAAAAAAAAAACAATATAGTCAACATTCAATATTCTTATTTATTTATATTTAAACTTAAAAAATAAAATATAAAACTATAATGAATAATATATAAATAATTAAATACGAAATACAAGATTTCATATAATAGTTAAATAATATAAATAGAAAAGAAGAAAGTAAAAGAAAACTTTATTTCCTTTTAATTTTACACAATGGTGGTAAGTGATCTTTGTCTTTATTTGTCCAAACTCATAAACTCATAAATCTTTTTGCAAAATAAAGTGTGTTTTAATGGTAAGTTATGAAAAAAAATAAAAAGAAAAAGAGGCAAAAGAGAAGAGAAAAAAAAAAAGAGAAAGAGGTGTAGAGAAACTAAAATTAGGGTAAAGTTAAGTAGATTTGTGAAGTTGTTTGATTTTTTATATTAATTATTAAATAAAAAATTTATTTTAAGTGGGTCATTAATAATATATAATAAATAAAAATTTTTAAAAATTTTAAAGGGGATCATTGATAAAATATATATAATAAATAAATATTTTTAAAAATTTTGGAAGGGCCGTAGCTTACCCTCTGCCCCTGGTCGTTAGTGTAAATGACTTGAAAAACACACCAATTGATTCATCAAATTAATAAGAAACAATTATCTAAATATTGAATCGTCAATATGATTTTTTTAAAAAAATAATTTTAAAGTTACAATTCACTTAATTTTTACATACTAAGTATTGATTTTTCCTATTACTTTAACTTCCTTTTTAAAAAAGAATTTGAAAATAAAAAATAGAAAAACATTATGCAAAAGTAAAAAAGTAAAAGAAAATCTTTGTAAGCTAAACTTCAAAAAGTGAAAATGAATCCAAAAAGAAAGCATATGCGTAATCCATTCCAAAATGGGCCCGAAGTCTTAAAATGTCGAGTACAGAGAAAGCCCAACCCTTTGAATTGGCAAGGAACCATTAGATAGAATGCTGCAGGTAACGATCAATGGCATTTCCTAAATGGACTCTTCTCTTGATTAATTTTCCTCAACTTGGGATTTTCCCTATCCCTTGCTTGAAGTCATTTCATCAAAACGAACAAAAACGAAGGAAGTTCACTCGAATTCACATGGCAACTTAGCTGAGTCCAGGTTTGGACATTGATACAGACAAGAGACACAAACTTGACAGTGCTGCTCTGTGCGTAATGCATTGCATTGCATGTTGTCTGATTCTGATTCAGCTAGAGAAATATAACAGTAACGACAAACGTCGAAACCCTGCATCCAGGGTGACCATTGGCATGAGTGACGCAAAATAGCGTAAGCATGACGAGGGGGGACAATACATTAGTGTTGGTGTTGCTAACGTTAAAAACGTAAACATCCCACGATCGCAATGTTGCGACTGGTGCGGTCACTATAAAAGCAAAAATGCCCAGACTCACATGCCTACGACTGACAGACACCCACTACTAATGGATTTTATTGGTATTAGTTTTAGTTTTAAAAGAGAAGAAAAAAAGAAATTTTAAAAGAGAGAAAAAAGATTTTATTAGTAATAGTTTTAAAAAGGAGAAAAAAAGAAACATATGGGGTGAGAGGATTTTAGAAGTAGTAGTTTTAAAAGATAGAAAAAGAAAAAGAAAAATACGGGGTGAGAGGATTTTATGAGTAGTAGTTATCAGTAGTAGTTTTAAAGGAGAGAAAAAGAAAAATATGGGGTGAGAGAGGCTCGAACTCTCGACCTCAGGATAACTCAGAAGCTATGAGACCTACGCGCTAGCCAACTGCGCCACCACCCCCTGTGTTAGATGACCTGCAATTATATTTTTCAGATTACTTAGACCTATTTAAATGTGGACCATAAACGCACACTTTGGTAAAGACAAGCCCATATTTTGCAGCCCATTGGCTTCTGATAGTTACTGTGTCCGGACACAGATCCAACTCATAACTTATTCAGAAACCTAAGGCAGGTTTAGTACCGAATGCCAGTTTTGCCCTTTTGTTGGTTCTAACCCATGTAAATTAGTTTCTGTATTTATAATCTAGAATATATGTTTTGCACATAAGACAAACTTTACATGTTAATAAAATTTCAATTAAATATACACTTTTATTAATTTCAATAATTTATACAATATGTAACTTTATGTTCAACATATAATTATTATTTAATACAGATAAAAACATAATACACCTCTATGTTCAATACATAATTATTATTTTAAAAAATTTAAAAATAAATAAAAATTAAGTATTACATGACTTTAAACTTAATAATTAATTATTAATTAATTGTTACGTGTTCTATCTATGCAAATAAAATACCAATACGAAAAGTTAAGCTAGGGGCATTCTCAAATCTTAACCTTATGGCTTGTAATAAGAAAAAATTAAAACCGTTGAAGCCAACCTTTTATTATTGGATTAAACTTCTATGGTACATTATCAATCAATGACATTAATGCTTACCTCAGCTCGGTTTAATTCTAGGAAGGAAAAAAGAAATCCAGCTGGATCTAGTTTTTGAAACTCAAGCTTGTTATTTAAATCTATAAATTAACATAAAGTTTGAATTCTTAGTACCAAATAATCTTTAAAATATTGGCATAATATACAAAAAAAACTCCTAAACTATTCAAGAAAATTTAAATAAGCTTTTATACTTTTATTGTATTTAATCAAGCTATTATACTTTTTATTTTGAACCAAACAAGCTTTTATACTTTTTATTTTAAGTTAAATAAATCTTTAAAATTAATAATTAACTTAATTAAAATGTCATTTGTTATTTTATATCGCGTGATGCTAACGTGATATGTTAAAATATCATAATTGATGTATCATAATTGATAATGACATGATCATGTGATATTTTTTACTTTTCACATCAATACCATATCAATGCTATATAAATATAAAATGACAAGTAACATTTTTATTAATGACAATCAATTAATTAAAAGTAATAAGGGTTTATTTGATATAAAATAAAAATATAAAGACTTGATTAAATGTAATAAAAGTATAAAGATTTATTTAAATATTTTTAAATAATTTAAACTTATTTGAGCATTATGACTAAAATATTATAACTATAAACTAAAAATGTAAATATAATTAATAATCCAAGCTTTGCAGAGCTTTCAAATGCCAAGCTTAGTCCAAACTTGGCCACATGTTACAACATAGATTTCCAAGCCCACCCAAAATATAGTGCTGGGTGGCAGCCTTGATGGGTGATGGGCAACCTCATCGGTCCACATCTCGACTCATGAGAATGGGTGAGAGAATTTTTATCAACTCCGCTCAGGATAGCAGATGGTAGATCTCTAAGTTCACCATATATATATATATATATATATATATATATATATATTTATTTATTTATTTATTTTTTCCAGTCAATTACCTTTATTTTTCTTTCGTTCCCTTTTGTCAATCAGTCTGATTGGTATTTTGGCTTCCCATTGAATTATTGGGCAGGTAATGCCCATAAAATTGCCGGCCCATGGTAGGACATTTCGTGCTTCTCAATAAATTCAGTTCATCAAGTCAATTTCCCATAGTCGCCAACTTGTCACCCATCCTTCCGGCAAAGGAGACTACCATTTCAATCTTCGTCAGCCTGCGTATTGCTATGCAACAAAACAACGTTAACTGACTTCAGCCATGTGTGAAGAAAAAGAAAGGTAAGAAGAAAAACAGGAAACGTATTCGGCCTGGTGGACTCCTTCCTTCCCTTGTTTCAAGCAAAATATGAGTACCACATTCGAATACAAAGACTATAAATTTGAACCCCATAGTTTGGTGATCTATTTCTGAATGCCTAAAGTTAGGTTTTCTGCATCATGAAGAGAGGCGTCATCCCAATCTTCAAAGCCCTTTAATTTTCACAAGAGTAGGCAGTTTAGGGTCTTTGAATGCCTTCTTATAGGGTGTTCAAATATAGGTCGTGAACGCTACACCTTCAAGCTTAATTGCATTCTATCTCACAGACAAGACATTGTAAATTTATTAACAACATTTACTCAAGAGTTAGAGCAGCTTAAAGTTTTTAGTTAATTTCTTGTCATCCTCTATTTTTTTTCCATTTATTGGGAGACATTAGGGTAGCTCATGATCGAAATTGTGCCAAGTTATTTTGAGTGAAATGATGGACATGTCCCCTACTCCCTATAAATAACACCATGTGTTTTCGCACCCAAATGGGGGTAGACCTGTACTCAATGTCTGAGGACTGCTCAGCTATAAGTCAATAATTTTGACCAAGGCTTTTGATTTTTCAGGACATAGGTCCCCTTCCATGGATCCATGACGTTGCTTTAATACAGAGCAAAGATTTTTTTTAAAGACCAATTGCAATTAATCATCTTGTTGCGACTACTTTCATAATTCCGGTTGAAGTTAATATGCTAATCTCAATTATTATCAAGATGTATTCCAACTCACCTCTTTTGGTTAATGAATGTATGGACTTGTTATGGGGTGAAAAACTTTTAAAGTATTGAATATTTGATTAGAAAAGTACTTTAGGAATTGAACTAAAGTATTTGATGAAAGGATTTTCACAAGGCAATTGTGATTTAGGAGTTCCAAGTTATAAGAAGTGCGAAGATACAAAAAAAAAAGTGAAAGGAAATCAGCTTTTTGGAATCAGGTAATGGAACAGTGGTTCACATGCTATACTCAAAAAGGGGGCAATCTTCTTGGTGGTGGGAGAATTGAAGCATGACTACCATAAATGGCAGACTCTGAGGAAAGAATATTGGAGAAAAAATGCTTTATTTTTCTGAAAACAATATCTGGGCGTTGGGCGTTGGGTTGAGAAATGCTCGGGACTGCAACTTTAAATAGCCTTTTGATTGGCTCGGTTGATGGAGCCAGTGGGGTGGGTCACCCATGAAAAGAAAGAAAATTATAAAACTCAAAAAAAAAAAAAAAAGAAAAAGAAAGAGAGAAATGATATCCTTTGTTGCGAAAGAAAGTAGATGAAATCCAGCTCATTGTTCTCACAGAGTGATACGACCCCACGTGGAGAGAACTGCCAGTTCACGGGCTTGTACAGTTTTCATAAACTAGAGGTTCTTATAGCTGTCTCCTCGTCCCTAACGCTGGCAACAGGCCAAGATAAATGACCCCTTTTATTTTTTATCCTCCTTTCTTTGCCTGTGCTGTGCGTGCGCTTCTCTTCTCATCAGCAAAAAGCTTTGTTTAGAGAGAGCTCCGTTGTCCTTCAAAGCCAGGCTAGCTTTACAACAAGGGATATGACAAACATGCATTTCCAATTGGGAAATGTGGACGAATCCTTGAAAAGCCGAAAGCCCCCCTTTCCCCTCGGAGAGAAGGCAAGACATTGTGCTTCTCGCGGGGGTTGTGGACAATATAATGGTCATCCATTAACCAATATAAAAACATTGCTAATCCCAAACACTTTGCTTGGCATCAAACTTTGTTTATTATGATTGACCAAATGGGGAATGATATCTGATGACATGGTTTGCAAAAAATTCTATTATATATTATTCGGTTTGAGATTTTGTTTTCAACGCAGCCGCCCCATGACCCCCTCGTTTACATGATTATCGATCAACACTCACTGACTAATATTTGTTGTGATCCTAACTGTTATATTCTTTGCTTTTTGTTGTTTGGAAGTTGGCTTTGTATATAACAGCTTATGATTAGAGGAAGGTTAGGAACATGGGTTCATATGGGAATATGCGAGGATATATCTATGCATTTTACCAACAATTTAATGCTTAAAATGGAGAAAGAAATTCACAATCCCTAACTCTAATTAAGCTTATTAAATTTCAATATATCAAGGATACTCCTAGTGCTGAAACATGAATTTGGAATCTTGACCTTTTTGTATGAAAGAAGTGGGTGTATTAGGGAGTCAAATTAAAGTCCTTATCAAATGATGATTAGTTGATTTCTAAATGCTATACCAGCGTGGAGAAGGTCAAGTTCTCTTTAAACTATTGCTTGAAGAAAATAGATATTAGGCCAGCAATCACTATTAATTTTGTATAGGTTGGTTTTTTTTTTTTTAATTTTTTATTGCTCCTCCAAGAGCAATCACCAACGTTGTTCTAGGTTTGGTCAAGACGCACCAATCACATTTAATAATTTATTTCTGTAAATTCAGATTAGTATTATTATGTGCCAGATGACTTTGGTTAACATGCAGATACACCCCACAGTGAAAGGCCCCACCAAATTTTAATTTTGCATCAATAAATAACAAACAACTAAGACTACATGTCATGCATAGATAAAGATTTAGGAAGCTGAAAAAGAGTTGTTCTGAGGCAGGATTCAAAAGACAACATACAGAAGAAACCACAAAACACAACTAAGGACTATTGATTGAGGGGTTGGGAGAGTATATTAATGCAGAGACAGGAGAGACAGGGTCAAGTGCGTTTAGTCACGCAGCTGTCATTCGATATTACAAAGCCAACCCCCTCCCTTCCCTCTCTCAACATCTCAACAGACAGCAAATTAGCGTTTGCAGCTGTCGGGTTACTCTCTCTCTCTGTCTTTAAACTACTGCTTTTTTCTTTTCCCCTTTCTGGCTTTCTCTTTTATTAACCAACCCATCAAATAATAACAACAGCAACAACTTCTATAACATCATAAACTAGGCTTCATCTCATTCTCTGTCCCTCTTCAATGATTCTTTTGCGGTAAAAAAGGGGCCGGGAATGGATATAGGGACAAGCACGGTAGGAGAGCAACAAGCAAAGGGAATGAGGTGGAACAGAAGATTCAGCTTTCTCCATTCTTGTCAACTGTAAATGTGATACAACCCAAAGAGTTCATGCAAAAGGAAAGTTATCCGTTTGACATTTTGTTTGTTTATATGCCATGGCTTACCCACATTACCGATCACCTTTTGGTGACACAACCTTTACAAAAGTGTTCGTTGGGGGACTAGCTTGGGAGACACCAACAGAGGAAATGCGGAGATATTTTGAGCAGTTTGGAGAGATTCTCGAAGCTGTTATCATCACTGATAAAAACACAGGGAAATCTAAAGGATATGGCTTTGTAAGTTTTTCCAATTTGTTCTCATATGCCAGTTTCCTTAATGGCTAAGTTTCTTGTGCTTTAAGGCGTTTGAAAAATATTATTGCTGCATTTTTGTAGGTTACTTTCCGTGACCCTGAATCAGCTAGGAGGGCTTGTGTTGATCCAAACCCTGTAATTGATGGAAGAAGAGCAAATTGTAACATTGCTTCACTTGGAAGGCCTAGACCTTCACCGCCACGAGGTCCTCATACTCTTTATGATATGAGCTGCACTTTTCCCATTCAATTATTGCAAGTTGAAAAAGATGATAACAATAATGAGTTGGATATGCTGGGTTTTTAATGCAGGAAGAAATCAAGGTAGCAGTCCTTATCAGGGAGTTGCACAGCAAGGTGCACCCTCTTATAGTGGAGTTGCAGCACCGGTTCCTCCACCTCCGCCACCACCACCTCCTGTCATTTATCCACCTTATGGGTGAGTACTCCTGTTGTTTTCACTAAAGCTATTGATTACTGTTCATGCTCTACCTAGATGAAGCTCTCCATCCCTTGAAAACTTTTGCTTTAGACATGTTAATGTTAATCTTGAATTATGTTTAATTTTGTCTTTCCACAGTACAGTTGGCCTATCAGTCTGTACATAGTAAATCAATAGTGCATTGGACTAGAAATTTGTCATTTACTGAGATAAAAAATTGCGAACCTTACAATATCAATGCAGTCAATGGTATAACGTGGCATACTGGCATAAAACTAAGCCTTAAAAAGGCTTGGGGCTTTGCTGTGGCCAAAACAACAAATGAAAAAAATGTTAATCAGAGGGGCAGAATCCTTGATTAATTTTATACTAATTAAGAAACAATGAAGAGTTATTGACATTAATGATCCTGATATGTATACATTTGAGTTTGCAATCCCTTATTATAAATGGTCATATTTCCACGTATTTAACCAATCTGTAATGTAGTTTAATTCTTATGGTATAAGAAAATTAAGTCAGTAAATCAAAATGGGAAATCCAACAAGTTTAGCGGAAAATATGGCTAATGCTTTGTAGTGCCAAAGGTTTATATCAAAGTGGTCCCAAATGATGTAGAAAGATGAGTTTATACAAAGAGATCCATTTTTAGCCTGCTAATTAATGCTCTGTACTATAAACTTTCTATTTGCTTATAGTCCCTGGCAGCTCAGAGTAAAAGCAAAACATTGTTAAGAAATAAAAATAAAGGTTATAATAATTAACTTGTTCAATGCCCTCATCTGCCAAGGGAGTTTCAAGTAATGATCCAGCTCATTTACAGTTAACATTTCGATGTGTAGAAGCATTTAATTAAAGTTCCAATAAAAGAAAAGACCAATTCCTCTTAATTGGTTTTAACTTTTGTGACTCTGAACTTTTACTTTGGGTTTTGCTAGTAAATGCAGTGCAAAAAACAACGACCACATAAGTAAAAATGGTTAAGAGCATGGAAATCAAGTGTAAAATGATGAAATCCAATTACTGTTGTCTCTGTTCCTATCTTTGTTTAAATATCAGTAGAAGCTTGAGCTACATTTTTCCTTATCATCTAACATTCATGCATGCCCATTTTCTTTCCCACTTTTCCTATATTTATTAGCTGCATTTATTTATTTTGAGAGGGAAAATCAAAAGAGGTTACCTTCTGGCACTTAATCTTCACGAGCTCAGTAATAGAATAAGGAACTTTGGGCACGAGCGTAGGGACAGCAACTACAGATACGAAAGTATATATTTCGGTGTGAAAAGGAAAAGATACATATCAGTAGAAGACCAGATATTAGTACTGAAGGAAATATTCCTGACTTAAATATATTTGTTAATCAGGTATCTTTTATATATATATACACATACACACATAAATATTGTCCTTGGATATCTTTGTACTAGAGCGTAAAACTTTATCAGATCAATACCTTGAATTAATATTCAGTACCTACCATAGCCAATGTTGTCATTAGTACTAACAATTGCTATCATGGTAGGACCTTAAGGTAGCGTTGCAATAAGTCCCTTTTGCTAGCTACCATTAATTCCTTATTATATAAGGATTCTGCTTCTAGCAATTACTTCCGAGGGAAAGTTTTTTTTTTTCTCTTTAAATTTTAATTTCAAGTAGTTTGCTCCTATTTTCACTAAAATTTTGATGAATTCTACCTTTACAGGTACCCAACTTACAGTCCTGACTATGGGTATCACCAAGTAAGTTATTAAACCTCTCTCTCTGTCAATTTCTTAAGATCATAATTCAGCTCAAACCAATAATAATTATAAGTTGTATTTGTTCCATATTAAGCAAATACAACTTAAGCCAAGAATGTATGGTAAGAATGTTATTGAATGGGAATGCTACAGGCTCTCTATAATCCACAAATTCAGCAGCCACAATACTATCATCAACTGTATGGATCATCATCTACCACAATGGGGTCTCCATATTATTATGGGTATTCTTTGCAAGCTCCTAGGGGAACATTTTCTGCACCCCAGGCTCAACGTATCCCCGGACCGTCCTATCTCTACTATCCTACTCAGATGGAGGGGTCCTTCTCCACCTATCCTCCCCCGCCCTTTCATCTCACTAGGTATCCTTTTCCTTCTTCCACAGGTAAATAATACTTTTCATCAGTCACTGTTCCTTTCATTTTTTTACCACCATTTTATCCCAACATCAAATTATCAACTTTTCCAATGCTATAGGTAGATGTTAGGAACTTCTCTCTTCTTCCTCTGATTTTCACATACACAATCTTGACAGAGATAAGATGTAGGATTAGGGTTTTGTGTAGCATACGCCAAGGGGGGGGAGGGGTTGGGTGGGACGGGGCCACGTGGGCAACCTCAAACATGTGAATGAGCTGTCTGGTTATTGCCATGGCCCAAAGATGGGTCACTAGAAAGTCATGACAGAGGAGCATAGTGTAAACTAATAGTGACTGCATGTGGTATCAGTATCAAGGATGATGGTTGATTTTCATTATGCAGTCAAGTAGTCGAATATGGAGAGGCCCACTGACCGTGTTATGCATTGCCACTGTTTTAACCATTTCTTTTATTCCCATATGATTTGGTTCAACCAAATTTAAGTGGCAAAATTATTCACTTCTTCATTTCTACTGGACTGATCAAACACATAACCTCTCTTCAGATATGACGGGTTAAAAAAAATGACTCTACATATTTGTGTAATTTGAGGAAGAAAGATTGCCAAAAATTGTCTTGAAACCCCCATTAAATTTAACAGTACTAACCCAAATTGTCATCATTTTGTATGCTGAGTCTTTGGTACCTGTATCAATGTTCAGTAAAAGAGTGACTCTATATTGTTATAGTAGTTGCATGGCCATTAGATTTCTAAATTTACAATGCCCCCAGGCCAGTGTGATGCATAAAGACTTAACATGCAAGCTAGGCGGGCAGAGGGCCCCTGTTTCTCAGTGAAACATCACTTGCGGGGCATTGTTTGTGGAACTGTGGACATATATATACACAATTTTAAATTAGACTCCATCTCTCTCATTAGTTTGTTGTTTTCACATAAATATGCTCATCATAAATTTTATTACTGATTTTGGTCTCAGATTCACAGACTCCACAGCAAACCTCCACAGAAACAGAAGCTGGGGCCATCACTTGTGAAAGTCCAAAAACTTAAGGGGAAGAACTCATCCCTGCCAAAATGTTCAAATTGTACAATCTTGATAAGTTTATGTTCTTTTTATCACCTTATTTCACTCTTATATTCTCAACGATTTAGCAATAGGGTGGGTACTGCATCAAGTTACTGCTTGTGTTCACCACAGCTAGGGCCCATGGCAGGACAAGGAGGACTAATCAACCACCTTATGCTGATTTTTTTTCCTCTTTAGTTCTCATGGCAAAAAAATATTCATCTATTTTTTCCCCCAAAAGTTTTCATTGAAGTGATTCATTCATTAAGAGTTTAACATCCTTTACAGAATTGTACGAACTATGAACGAAAGGACGGAAGCGCATCCCCTCAATAAAAAAATTTTGATTAACAATCTAGCTCTCATCATCATTTTGTTCTTTTGTTTTTTTTGGTCTATGGGGGTTGATAAAAAACAAAGCCGCACGAAATTCAATGAATTATGAGGGTAACATGGACAAACTCTAGACATACAATCGTCATTGGTACAATATATGCTTTGGTTCAAGTTCAAAGGTGTGCTGAAACCAGACCGGACTAAACTGAAATGATAAATTCAATTTGGTTCCCTCTGATTGGTAATTTTGTTTAGGTAGCAATATGTTTTCACGATTTAAAATTGATTTTTTTTTGCCACAGTGAGCATTACAGGGAATTTGTAATTGGAAACAGTGGGATGATCAGGTTATTGGAGAGCAGCAATAGCTCATTTACATCTATGGCTTCCGTTCTTGGTGTTAATATCCAAGAAAATCTATGGAGAAGATTTGCTTCGTAACACCTCGCAGACCATCCTTTGCATGGTGGTGTCGTTCAATAAATATGTGCCCCTTGATGCTACCCAGATGAGGGAAAATGAAAATGTGTCCTTTTCCAGCAATTATCTGGATGATGTAGCTTTTATAAGTTCTGCAAGGCATTTCTCTTTTCCACTTTTGTCGACCTTTCAATCGTTTAGGGAATTGAAACACCAAATGTGAGGGGAAAATAATTAGTCTTTCAAATTTAGTATCATAAACAAAGTTAGTACCATGGTACTCAAATTAAGCCAGAGGTTTCACCATAGAGTTATCTCAAGGTTAAATTATGGTAAAAAGCGAGCCTCCTTGGGGGTGATGGACTATAAATTTATCAAAACAGTTCATTTTACAATATATTCTGCAGGCTAGTGTCTTAAATGGAGATTAGGTATAGAACCATTAGTCAACTATTGGCACACTAGTTCAGTTGTACTGCTTTCTTTCCAGTTTTATGATCAGATGGGTCCAACAAAGCATTGCCGCAATAAACAATTTTGCTACTACTACTGTTTGTCAGCTTTGCCTCTGCAGCCTAATTCGGGCATTGGTGCTTCAAATATTAGGGGAAGTAGATTCCAGGTTAAAAAAAAAAAAAAACTGAGCCCCATCCATTAATTCAGTAGACTAGAGACCAGTAGTTAGCTAGGTGGAATAGAACAATTGGAATATTGGGGAGATGTAAAAGACTCAAAAAAGTAGTTGTAATATATGGAGGAAAACTAATATGAAAAAACTGAGGAGAATTGATAGTTAGTAGCTAGTGTTAGTTTTGGTGGTCCGGGGCTAGGGTTTCTGCATCGTGTATGACACAAGAAAAAGATCATTATTTTAGCAACAAATTTCCTGACCATGCATTGCCTGCCAAAAGGGCCACAGGTAGCTCATAGCTAGCTAGCTTCATGCTAAGTTGAATTGACTAGTCATCATTTGTCCATGTCATTGTATGGATACCAGGTACACCCGTGCGCACAGGAAAACCTGTTTTCAAAGTTAGGCTATATGCCTATATCCTCATGAATTCACCGTCACAGTCATTTTTGTGCACACTTTCCAATTGATTTTACATATTGACTATGGAATTACAGTTTTCTTGTTAACTCGATTATTATGAATATCCAATGGTATGATGTGAATGTTGAAAAGACATGTAAATGAAAAAGAAAAAAATGGAAAAAGATTTTCAGAGTCATAGTCCCTAAGTAGAAATAGAATCATTTCATCCCTGCAAGGAATTGTCAATCTAATACCCAAGGTGGTGTTGACCACTGGTGAGAGTAAACCAGACTATATAATACATTGCCATAGAATTTCAACCTTCTGTAGTGCAATTCTTGCTAAAGTCAGAAGCCTTGGGCCACAGAATTTAAGGTATTTCCCTTCCATCCCAAGAGTAGATAAATATAAAAAGCAGGAGATATTTATGAACCCCTTCACAACGGTTGTTTTCGTTCAACTGCATTATTCTCCAGCCACCCTACCTCAATTCTCTTTCTCTCTCAACTTTTTTCTGTTACCAAAGACTTTAATTCTCATGATCACCCTGTAAAATTGGCCAGAATCCGATTATAAAACCTCCCAAATTAAATAAATAAGAGCCACATTCTTCTTTGTACTAGTATTCTCTTGCGGACCTTTATGTCATGGAGCCTTCAGATATTTCATATGATTCTGATCTTGTTTCTAGTACAAATTACCACACTGATGTTGAGCCTCTTGATCTCTTTCCAGGCGCCATGCAAAATTCACTTGAGCCTATGCCCTTGCTGAGCTGCTTTCTTGGCTCTAGCGACACAACATTGGATGATAACCCTAAACCAGAATGCAGTGAAGATAAAGAGGATGTCACCGTAGCCTTGCACATTGGCCTTCCTGACCCTTCCAATGCCCCAATCAGTCCAAATGGCAAGGACACAGCAAATGGAGCCGCCAAACAGTATTGGATCCCAACTCCTGAACAAATCCTCGTTGGCTTCACAAATTTTTCTTGCCATGTCTGCTTTAAGACCTTCAACCGTTACAATAACCTTCAGGTGCAATTACTCTGCAACATTTTAACATCAAATTCCATGCTATTGTCTGTGCTTACCTGACTGACTTACTTCTTGAATATGCTTTGATTTCTATGGCAGATGCACATGTGGGGTCATGGTTCACAGTATCGTAAAGGGCCTGAGTCCCTCAAAGGAACCCAACCGCGAGCCATGCTAGGCATTCCATGCTATTGCTGTGCGGAAGGATGCAAAAACAACATCGAACACCCGAAAGCAAAGCCGCTAAAAGATTTTAGGACATTGCAAACACATTATAAGAGGAAACACGGGCTGAAACCCTTTATGTGCCGCAAGTGCGGGAAGTTCTTGGCAGTGAAAGGTGACTGGAGAACCCACGAGAAAAATTGTGGCAAGCGTTGGCTTTGCTTCTGCGGTTCTGACTTCAAGCATAAGAGATCACTCAAAGACCACATCAAAGCATTTGGTTCTGGCCACGGCCCTTTTCCTCCATCATTTGATGGGGTTGAGGTACTTGAGGATACTGCATCTTCCCCACATGTCTGAAATTTTCTTTAACTTTCTAAAATAAATACTAGCTACCACTACTAGTTTTTTTTTTTTTTTTTGACTAAATTTAGACGGGTTCTTTTAGAATTAATTAAGGAATATGATAGTTTTCGAGTAATTTTCATACCATTCAATGGTAAAACTGTGTTTTTCAAAAACAAATATGCAGCTCAGATATGTTAATATTTTTTTCATTACATTATTGCATGGTGCAATGCTTCATTTTTGGGTATTGCAACAGTGAATTGGAACAGTGCAGGGCAATAACCAGCCTGATTGCTTCCTCTAGCGTCGATTTTCAGGCTCTTGAACAAAGCGTAGGGCTGATCAGTCCAAGATATAAATATCCAAGAAGGCGGATAAAAACAACAACATAAGGATGAAACATAGGCTAGTGAGTTTGCTAGAATATTATTAGGGTATCTCCTGTTGAGGCAGAACTGAGACATCGACTACAGACAATCATGTGTAGGAGTGGTGCTATGTTTGGCTAACAAAACAAATGACAACAGGATATCATCTGGACGTGAAAAAACATTGGATTCTTGACGTAACAAAGCATCATGAAGTGCAAGAATTTCTCTGCCCCTGAATGCAAACTGGCAAAACATGTGGTCTTATGTGTGCGGCTGCTACTACATTTAGCAGAAGTGGGTCTCTAAATATAAGGGCAGAATTAATCAATTTTTGTTAAGGGAGTCATCATGGAAAAGGAATAAGAGCTAAATATTTTTAAGATTAATACATTTAATTTAATTAATAATAAAAAAATTATAATAGATCATAATTTTATATAACATGTAAATAAAAAAAATAAAAAAAAAACTTACAATAATTTTTAAAAAAGTTGTACTCGATGATAATTTTTTGAATTCAAATTCATTAATTATAGAATCTGTACTTTTTAAGGTTACTAATATCTTTCTTAATATAAACAATTAGGTTATATATAAGAAACGCATTATCTATTTTGTTTTCACAATTTTTATTATTAAAAAGATTTCAAAGTAATGCAGTTAACATTTAATATTCTTATTTTATTTTTTTTAAACTTAAAATATTAAATATAAAATTATAATGCATAAAATATAAATAGTGAAATACGATATACAAGATTTCACTCAATAATTAAATATATAAATACTTAAATAATATAAATAAAAGGAAGAAGATTAAAAACAAAAACTTTACCTCCTCTTAATTTCATATTATAGTGGTGAGTGGTCTTTATCCTTTTTTTGTCCAAGCTCAGAAGCTTATAAATTTCTATTGAAGAATGAAATATGTTTTAGTGGTTAGTTACAGAGAAAAGAAGAAAAAGTAAACATTAAAAAAAAAAAAATGGAAGAGAAAGAGGAGATTCATTTATCCCTTTTATCAATGAATTTCTTAACTTTCAAAAAAAAATGAGAAAGAGAAAAAGATATGGAGTAACTTAAATTAGGGTAAAGTTGAGTATGATTTATGGAAGTATTTTATTATTTTTTAATTATATTAATTATTAAATAAAAAATTATTTTGAGATGCATTAAAAGAATATAATAAATAAAAATTTTTAAAATTTTTTAAAAATCATTAAAAATATATATATAATAAGTGAAAATTTTCAAAATCCAATGTCCATTACCCTCCGCCCCTGTCTAAATATATATGTTGTGTTGCTTGGGCAATGTTGAAAAACATGCCCATAATATTAAGTTCCGAGGCAACACTGCTATCATTAAAATTAACTGCTCTGGTATTACAACATTTGGGTAAAATAGCTAGTAAATCCATGGAATTACTACTGCGATAAAAGCAACAAAATTCTCAATAAAAAATCATTAACTTTAATTTAAACAAATAACCCAAGCATATACTAATACATTCATATACAAATTAATAATGTTCTTATATTAATATAATACAGTATTAATTTTGAAGAACATTTTTTACTTTCTTTTTTTTTTTGGTTGTCCTTGTAAAATTATTTCAAATAATGAGCTCCTTGTGTGACTAGTGAAAACTAAGTATTGGTACATAATATATGGCAGTATTAATTAACTAAGGAATGTTATTTATTTTTTCTTTTTGGTTTTGAACAGTGTACAGCTCATATGTCAATATTAGCACAAGCACTAGTATTATCTGTATGTCGAATATTGTAAAACATAGAATCAGTAAAAGAAAAGATTTCGCCAACTCTTACTATTTTATTTTCAGAATAAACAAAAAAGGCATATTGGCACACTTTAAATTCTAGTAAACTAGTAAATATGTATATAAACTTATGCCAAATAAGTAATAAGCAGAAAAGTTAACTTGCCTCTGCCCTCTTGGGTTTTTATGTTTCTTATTAGCAGGGTGTGCGCAGATGGGGGGTTTGATGTCTCCTTGTGTGCCGCCTGCAGTAGTACTACCTTTGTCATGGTAGTTTTTGGTGCTGTGAACTTTATCAATGAAATCAATACTTATGCCTTTAAAAAAAGAAAAAAAAAAAAACTTGATTCTGCACCATATTAAGCAACGACACAGTTTTTTTCTTTTTCTTCATTGATAGGCAACCTACAATGTTGCATAGCAAACGTTCTAGACTGCAACACAGAAAGAACTTTCTTAGTTAGTTTCATAGTAAAATTTAAACCTAGAGCCGAAGAAACAAACATTAACCCACCATTTTACACAGCTCAGAATCTCCTACATCACTAACGAAAGGAATGTCGATGGCTACAAAGCCATCAATTTTAAGAATTCACTTAAGAATGAGTTCTCCTAACAAAGTGTCGTTCAGTTTAATTTTATGCAAATACTTTGAGCTAATCATGTATAGGATATCCGAGATTACACCAAAAGCAAAAGACCCACGGGGCCAGAATGATAGAATAACTTCAAATGATCTAGACCCCACTCATACTATAAGTTATTATTGGAGGCAGAAGGAAATAGAGAGCATATAGTCCTTTCCGCCCCAGTCTTTTCTTCTCCCCTCTAACACCCTTTAAACGTCCAAAACGAGTGTCTTGGAGATTAAATGTTCTTGTAATTCCTTTCCACAATCAATAATTATGAAACTGTCAAGAGTGTCAATATCCACTTTCTTAACTGCCTGTCAAATATAATCTTCAATTTTTTAAATAACAAATAATTGAAAGCATTATTCAATCACTAAATCTTTTCTTTTTTTAATTTTATTATATATATATATATATATATATACATGCTATTCCTCTTTTAAATAACACTTTCAAATTGGAGTTTGTAAATAGTAACAACGTTTTTGAATTAAACAGATACTTAATTTTGTCAATCATGCGGTAGGGGAATTTCAAGCGTTTTATATGTTGTTGATCATTTTCCATCTACATTAATTTTATAGCGTTAATGTCTAATTGGAATGGCATTATAAATTCTAAAGGTGGAGGAAGCCACGAAATGCTATGGTGGGAGAATTCTGTAGGTGTAACGATAAATTTGGACCTTGGGTTTTAAAGTTGGTGTAATAATAAATGTGGCAAATATTGGGTTTGGACCAATAACACGTTGAATCCAGCTTTGAATGGGAGTTGAACGAAACCTGCTATGTCCTGGCCCGAGGGTTCATCCGGCTTCCAATGGGGGTTACAACTTACAGTTTAAAAACAAAAGAGAGTTTTCTTTTTCTTTTTCTTCTTTTGTTTATTTAATTACAGGAGCAAGAATGTATTTCAGGAAAAAAGAAATAGTGCTGAGTTCAAGAAATTTTTTTGTCCAACTTAATGTTCGTTCAATTTAGTTGCAACAATTTTTTTTTATTTTTCTCTTTTTTTTTTTGCAAGTTTTAGTGTTATGAATTGTGCTTTTTTATCTAAGTATATGATAATCCGTGTGGCACTTGAGTGGATGCTTCCACGCAAGTCAATCAATACTCGAGTTATATTTGATCAAACATCAATAATAATAACAAATCAGACTAAGAGAATCCGTGTAAAAATCAGAGGGCATGCCAAATGCCATACACGCAATCACTTAGCCATAACAAAAAAAATATTTAATTAATATAAAATTAATTACAAAGGGATCAAGATATGTCATCGTTGGGCCATATGAGCAATCCTAAATGATTTGCCGCAAACATACCTTTATCAGTGAGGCAGCCCAACAATCCGTTGACTGTTAACCTCCTATAAAAAGTTTACGAGATTTTACAAGTATTCTATTAGTAGCCATTACGACACTTGAAATAAGGATATTTTTTTCCTAAAAGGTCTTCCCCTCTAAAGACTTAATAAGTATTTTTAGAGATGTCACCACGAGCCATTACATTGTTTTAAAAAAAAGACATTTCTCTTATAAGTATAAAGACTAAATTTCATAGATAACTCTACCTTATCATGTTCCGATACAAAGTTGGCTCATGACATTTAGCATGGGATTTATATGGCCTTGAGCAGGGAATGGAATACAAACTGCGTGAGGCTTATTTGTTGCGACTTATTTGTTACCTCAAAAGAACATTGTTATCTCTCTATGACGTAAAAGAGCAGCCAAAAACTTTAATCATGCATATGCAAAACAAATTGAGATGCTTCAAAAGAAAGATTTAATGCCCCTTTCAAAGCCCATGGATGGTAAACAAAGCGTTAAATAGACTATATTAACTTCCAGGTAAGTTAGATGTCGTGAGCCAATCTTTATATATGGTCATGCTAGGTAGAATTGTTTACGAGATTGAGTCACCTTAGGGAAATGTCTGTAATAATATTTGGTAGCATATTTTTAAAATATTGTTAAGATCGAGAAAAAGTATTTTCATTTCACGCATTATAATGGTGTTTAATGGCATAAATGCAAAAGCTAATTAGCTTTTTATAGAAGGTGAGCAGTCAATAAATTATTAAGTTGCTATACTAATTAAAGTGTGCTTATGGCTAATCGTCTACGACTGCTTTTATAACCTAACAATGGTGCATTGGTACTCTCGACCTCTTTATACATTTCAATATTAATAAAATCATTTTTCTTTTATGTGGAACCAGTGATTGTGTATATGACATTCATTATACCCTATGATTTTGATATTACATTTCGTAAATTTACTCATGGTTATAATTGATGTTTACTCAGATATAATCGAGTTCTTGACTAGCTTGTGTGGAAGCGTCTACCTAAGCATCATGCAGGTTATTGTGTACTTGAGGTAAATGGTGTAGTCCATAATAGTTGGTATCAACGCGAATTCTAAGATACTAGTGATATGCCATTGAGGATAATAGGATGTTGTTGAAATAAAGGAAGATGTCATGGTCTCAATAGGGAACTACGTGAATCTCACATCGTATGCTCCTAGTGGGTAAAGCCATAAATTTGATATCGAAGAAAAACTTTCAAAGAGAAGTTAAAGGAGGATGTCATGATTCTAGAGGAAACCATGAATATTACATTGGCTGTGTATTAAATTGAGATTGGATATTTAATGATTCATACCACTTTTAACTTGTGAGATGCCTTTGTGGAACAAAATCATGAAACTAACGAGTCAAAACTAACAATACTCCATAAACGTTGATGAGGATCATGACATTAGTACTCGTTGTCTTAGCTATCCGTCTTTATTATTTTATTGTGTTTAATGAAATTTTTCTATTTTATTTTGAATTAAATAAGTCTTCATAATTGATAGAAGACTAATTATTGTTAATCAAAATTAAAGTTTTTGTATTTAATTTTGAATTTTTTATATTTTCATTTTGGACTAAATAATTTTTTATAATTGATGAAGGACTAATTATTGTTATTCAAAATTAAGGTTTTCATATTTTATTTTGAACTAAATTAGTCTTCATAATTGATGAAAGACTAATTATTGTTAACCAAAGCCATACTTATTATTTTATATCACGTGATGTTGTTATGGCATATTAATACATCCATGTGAAATGATGACTTTTACTATAGTATCACATTAATACAATGTTGGCATAAAAATGATGGCCTCTATTGTAGTATCATATTAATATAATGTTGCCATATCACATTAATACAACCTCATGTTGAAACAAAAAGTTATTACACGTTATGTTGAAAAAATATTATTACAAGCCATGTTGAAAAAAAGTTGCTATACATCGTATTTAAAAAAATGTTGTTACACACTACATTCAAAATGCTAATACATGCCATATTAGAAAAAAACTTATCATACGTCATGTTGAAATAATGTTGTCACATGCCAAATTGAAAAAAAATTGTTATATGTTATATTAAAAAAAATTTTATTAAACAACATGTTCAAAATGTTGTTGCACGCTATGTTAGAAAAAAAGTGGTCATATATCATGTTGAAAAAATAAAGTTGTCACATATCATATTGAAAAAAAAAATTGTTACGCGCTATGTTGAAAAAAAAATTATTACACTTCATGTTAAAAAATATTATAGTCATCTCTTAACCTTCACAGATAGTAAAAAACAACTTTCTAACAAAGGTATTGAACGCTTTTTATGAAATCATTAAGAAGTGACACCAAATTTTGTGATTCATCAACAAAATCATCTGACAAGAATTTTTCTATAATTTTTTATGAGATTTTACCAAATTAAAGATGGATGGAAGCAATCAAAACACAAAAATTGTTTTGTTCCTTATAATTCCTTTTCACATTCTTTTTTTTTTTCACTTTTTCTTTATTTCAATTTTAGACTGAATTTGAGAAAATTGAAACTTTTTACTTATTTGAAAATGGATGGAAAATTTTGAACTATTCATTTTTTTCCCTCTCCAACCAAAACACAACAACTATTTTTTTCTCTGCCGTTATTTTCATCTTATTCCTCTTTCTTTTTTTTTCACTTTCTTGACATTTCAATTTTGCACTGAATTTGAAAAAATTAAAACCTTTTGTTTATTTCAAAATGAATGGAATAATCTTGAACCATTCTTTTTCTTTCTTTTATTTAAATTGTTTTTATTATTAAGATTTTTTAAAGGGAAGACAAGCAAATCAAAAACATAGTTTTTAATGGTTTTAAGGGTATCAGAGAGTTGAGAGAATAGGGAGAGTTAGATGGACAGTTTTCTAAATGGCATGAGAGAGAAATTGAGAATGTTTAATTTGTCAAAAAGTATTTTAAAGACAATTAACTTTATATTTAAAGTTATTTTTAAAATAGACTTACAAAGATGATTATTTCTTACATTTTTTTTTTACTTTATGGGTCTAGTAGGTTTCAAGCATGTGAGATTAAACTTAAGGTGTTTTTGAATTTAAATTTTAAAAAAGTTCAATTCAAATAGACTCTTACATCCAACTTATCTAATGTTAAATAAATAAAAATTAATAAATAAAATAAAATAAAATAACTTTAAATTGAGCCGACCAAAATGGGATATCTAGGAAATAAGTCTCTGCCTGCCAAAGTTACACTGCCTCTTTATTTGCTTTAATTTAAGACTATGAAGCAAGGTGACAGCTATTTATACAAGTCAAATCAACACCGGCAACATGAGCAATATGGGCATAGGAGCTTCTATAACTCCAAACTAAAACTCGAAGTAAACCATTGCCGAACAAGGCAAATATGCTTCGATTAAGTGTCCATAAGATGAGCAATACAATGATTATACAAAAATCAATACTATATTTTTATAGGTTAACATCTCAATGATAGCAAGTCTTATCAAGGTTTCAATTACTTATTAAAAAGTGTAAAGCGTTTTGGCTTAATCCTCGTCTCTTGGAGACAGCAGAACTTGATTGATCATTTGGTCCAGATTCTTGTAAGATGACCCTTTGGAACTGCTAGTGGCCTCCCCTGCTTTTCTCTTCCAGTCTAGAGCTTTCTTCTTCATCTCTTTGCCCTTTTCTCCTTCCATTAACTCTCTAACTAGGCCCTCAACTTCATCCCTCTTAACATCACTGTTAATTTCCATTCCGATTCCCCATTTAGTACAACAATATCGACAGTTGGTTTGTTGCTCCGCAAAAAATGGCCAACATATCATGGGAACGCCACCAGATATACTTTCAATCGTAGAATTCCAACCGCTATGTGTTAGGAATCCTCCAACAGAAGGGTGGCTCAGAACTTGTTCCTGTGGGCACCAAGTTGCCATTAGTCCTCTGTCTTTGGTCTCCGCTACGAACTCCGCCGGCACGACTGCCGACTCACCACCAACAAGGTCTGGCCTGATGACCCACAAAAAGGTTTGGTTACTGTTAGCCAGCCCCCAAGCGAATTCCGTTAGCTGATCAGCTGTCATGACAGTGATACTTCCGAAATTCACGTAAACAACAGAGTTGGGCTCTTTGGAATCGAGCCATTGGATACGCTCCGGCTCTTCCTTCCAAAGATTTGATCCAAGTTGTTTCAAATCATTGTCATGGACATGATGGTTCAAAACAAGATGCAGGGGACCCACTGAATAAATGGGAGGTAGCATTGAAGAGAGGGCATCTAACACTTCATGCTCCAAGTCATCAAATGTATTCAATATTATAGCTGAGGCCTTTAGAGCTCGTTCAGTTTCAACGAAAATGAAATCAAGCATAATGAAATTCGGGTCAGTTGTCCGGATAAATGTTGGTAGATCCCTCAGTCTGATACCTTCCATCGCCGGTATCCAATCTATGACAGTATCCAAGTATCCGTTCGTTAAATAGCTTTCATCTGCAAATTAAAGATACAACAATAACATCAATAACGGTGCTCACGAAAAGAATAAAAACTTAAAAACTTGGATCGAAAAAGACTATTTAGAAAGCTTGTTTTGGAGTGATTATATAATTACCTTTGAGAGGTGTATAACCCTTTTCCATTAGTTGGCGATAGTGAACATAACCGAGGAAGCCACATGCGCTTGTGGTCCAAAATAGAATTCCAGGGACGCCAAGTTCTTCAGCTGCATCAAGAGTGACGCTCATGATCCCATCCGAAACAATGCAAGAGACAGGAGGAACGTTGGCTGAGGAGGAGTCGTTGAGCTTATGTAGAAGATGTTTAAAGTGAGGCAAGCAGGTTTTCCTGGTGGACTCGCAAAGGGATGGAATGTCTTGGGTAGCATCAACATCGGTCGGAGGGAGGCCGTCAGGAATTGTTTCGAAACGAAAGGAAGGGAGACCATTAAGAGCATCAGGACCTCTGGATTTAAGAAGACGTTTGTGGTTGAACTCTGTGTTGACAAAGGTGATATGGAAGCCTCTGTGGTTAAGTATTTTGGATAGCTTTAGCATGGGATTGATATGGCCTTGAGCAGGGTAGGGAATACAAACTGCATGAGGCTTATCCGCGAAACCCAAAGAACCCATTGTTTCTCTTTCACTCTGAAAGCAGGCGAACGCTAAAAAAAAGTTCAAAGAAATACTCCAATGAACAAATAATTTGTGAAGGAAGGATATGCTTCAGGGGAGAGAATTAGGCCCCATTTTATAGCGTTCTGATGGATGGGTTAAAGCACTTTGTTTCGACTACGATGATATAAACGGGTAGGAAATTACTAGTGGAATAAATCAGGCAAGCCGAAAGAAAACAAAATAGTCCTACTCCTACACATGGAAGAACCTAACTAAAACGATGAAATAAAATTATGATTTTTAGAGTGGCAAATTCCTGTAAGCCGTGGGGCGGTTATATTGAACAAGATTATAATTGATTTATCTGATAACAGAAGAAAAGTCTTTACTAGGCAGCGCCTGCGCCAAGAGAAGAGTCATTGCTTCCTTGTGTACATGGGTAAATGGCTAAGGCGGTGGACGCTCTTGATCAAAGATTATGTAAAAAAACCCGCCATTCTCCATCTCACAACTAATCAATGCCCTTAATAAAAATATCATAAATTTCCACAGTGATCATGTCTGATCATCCAACATCTACCTATTCTTTATATTTTTTTTAGATAAAATTGTGAAAAATAATCTTCGTAGTAAGGGCATTTTAAAAATGATCGTCTTTATAATTTTAATTATTTTTAAACAATTTTTTACAGGACTTGACAAGAATACCCTTTAAACAATTTCAGACAAATTAAAATAGTTTCAATTTTCTCTATCCCGCCATCTAGACAAAAATTTTAAAATTAAATCTGGCTTTATTTCTTTGCTCAAACACCATAAGGCACAGAAAAACAACTTCAGAAATGACCAGCTAAAACTCCATGAATGATCAAGTAGAGAAGCCAAGCATAAAGGAATCCAAACACCATAAACCAACGCAAAGAAGAAGAAAAACTCAATAATTTGACTCATTGTCAAGGGAAAGAAAGATTAGCCCAAGAGCATCACATCACAGATCGGTAAAGAGCAGAAGCAAGATCATCACTGAAAAAACAACATCAGATACAAATTTCTCCTACCACCAAGGCAGAGGCCGATTGTCACGTGGGAAGAATTTTCGACTCAGAGGTAAGTAAAAACACGTAAATCAGTAACCAAAGACAAAGGAGTAGCGGAAGCCCTCAAAACTCACAACGGGAAAAACAAGACATTAACACAAACAAGAACTCTGAGGGAACAAAACATAACAAAAAAAAAAACTTCTAAGACCCAACCAGAAACCAAAGTCATGCAATGCCTATCCACTAGTCACGCAATGCTTTACTAAAAATTAATCATATAATGCTTAAACACTAGTCACGCAACTAAAAGTCAGTCACACTTGCTAAGTTTCATAGGAAGTTTTGCTAAGTCAAATTTCATTTGAGTGTAATGCATCGTGACTGGTGCTTTTTAGGCTATGATCCAGCCCTAAAAAGAATAAAATATAAGTCACAGAATTTTGATAAAGTTTGTAACTTCTATGAATCAAAACTCTTTATATGAGATATAATTTTCATCAATCACATTACACCCCCACAATTTCTGTTGTTCAATGCAATTTTGCGTGAATAGGCCATGCACGTGCTTGGTTATTCATAAGTGCTTTAGAGAATTTGCCACAATTCTCATAAGAGCGGCCCCACTCCACACTTATATAGGTTGATTCCATCAAGTGTATACTACAGTATAATACACTACCCATAAGGGATATGGAATTCATTAAGAGTTTAACTCAACCTCTCTTACATTGTAGTTTTGCACTATTCACACATCATAAGAGGGACAATAATTTCAACAGTGCATTAGTTTTTCAACAAATAACTTGTTATTACCCTTATGAACCTAATTCATGGGATCTCCAATCACATAGGTTGGGTTACTATTATTTGTTGATTTCCTCTTTTGGCTTAAGTCCCATGCCCTTCGATGTAGCATCAATTAGTTTTCTTCCCATGGGTTTAGTTAGAGGATCGGCCAAATTCAGCTCTAACTTCACATAATTAATGGATATAATTTCATCTCTAAGTAGCTACTTTACAACATCATGTCTCAAACGAATGTGTCTATTTTTACCATTGAAAGTTTTATTCTTTGCAATAGCTATTGCTGCTTGGCAATCATAATGCATAGACACAGAAGGTGTTGGTTTTATTCCCAACGAAATCTCTGCTAAGAGGTTTCTTAACCACTCAGCCTCATTGCCAGCCAACTCTAAAGCTACAAATTCTGACTCCATTGTAGATTTAGCAATTATTGTTTGTTTGGCTGATTTCCAAGTTATAGCACCCTCACCAAGGTTGAATACATAACCACTCGTAGATTTCGTCTCATATGAATCTGAGATCCAATTAGCATCACTGTATCCTTCTAATACAGTAGGAAATCCATTATATAAAATACCATAGTTTATGGTACCTTTCAAATATTTCATCACTCTACTCAAGGCAGTCCAATGATCTTGATTGGGATTTTGTGTATATCTACTCAGTCTACACATAGCATAAGCTATATCTGGTTGAGTATAATTCATCAAATGCATCAGACTCCCAATAATCTATGCATACTGAGACTGAGCTACACCATCACCTCTATTTTGCTTTAATTTGGTATTACTATCATAAGGAGTACTCACAGGTGTAACATCAAAATGTCCAAACTTTTTAAGTAGCCTCTCAACATAATGCTATTGTGTTAGCATCAAGCCACTATCACATATTATGATTTTAATACCCAAAATAACTTTGGCTTCTCCCAGATCTTTCATATCAAATTTAGAGGCCAAAAAACATTTTGTTTGATTAACCACATCAATGCATGTACCGAAAATAAGCATATCATCAACATATAAGCTAATAATCACACATTCACTATCAACAATTTTAGTGTACACACATTTATTAACTCCAATAGTAGAAAATCCATTACTAACAAGAACTTGATCAAATTTCTCATGCCATTCTTTTGGTGCTTGTTTCAATCCATATAATGATTTAATTAATTTACAAACTTTGTTTTCTTGACCAAGAAGAACACATCCCTCGAGTTGTTCCATATAAATTACTTCTTCTAAATCACCATTTAAAAATACGATTTTTACATCCATTTTATGAACAACAAGTTTGTAAATTGAAGCTAAGACAAATAAAACATGAATTGATGCAATTCTTGTTATTGGAGCAAAAGTATCAAAATAGTCAATGTTTTTTTTGGAAAAACCCTTTGCAACTAATCTCGCTTTGTATTTATCAATAGAAACATCAGGATTAAATTTTCTTTTAAAAATCCATTTGCAACCAATTGGTTTGGCTCCAGGTGGTAAATCAATTAATTTCCAAGTTTGATTTTTTAAAATCGAATCAATCTCATTTTGTATGGTTTTTTTTCAAAATGAACTTTCTTTAAAAGAAATTGCATCAGCATAAGTTAAAGGATCATTATCTACAAGATAAGTATAAAAATCATTACCAAAAGAAATTTCTTTCCTTGGTCTTTTACTCCTTCTCAAATCATCATTTTGTGTTTCAAAATCATTTTTCCAAAAAGGTGCATGAGAAATTGTATCAGTTCTTAATGGAAAAATATGCTAAAAAAATTCAGCATTCTTTGTTTCAACAATTGTATTATAATCAAGAACATCACTTTTTGATATAAGAAATCTATATGCAGCACTATTTTCAGCATAACCAATAAACATGCAATCAGATGTCTTAGAACTAATTTTTCTCTTCTTAAATTTAGGAAGCATTACTTTAGCTAGACACCCCCACACTTTCAAATATTTTAAATTAGGAGAATAACCTTTCCACAATCCATAAGGTGTCTTACCATTTTTCTTATAAGGTATTCTATTTTGAATATGACATATAGATAATAAAGCTTCACCCCACAAATTTTCATGCGCATTTGAACTAACAAGCATATAGTTCATCATTTCTTTTAAAGTTCTATTTTTCCTTTCAACTACACCATTTGATTCAGGAGAATATGGAGCAGTAATTTCATGAATTATTCTTTCTTTTTCACAAATATCATTAATCGGTATATATTCACCCTCTCTATCTGATCTAACTTTTTTTATCTTTTTATTTAGTTGATTTTCTACCTCAGCTTTATATTTAATAAGCATGTCACAAGCTTCATCTTTATGCTTAAGTAAATAAACTTTAGTAAATCTAGAATAATTGTCAATGAATGTAAGATAGTATTGCTTACCACCTCTAGTCATAGTTTGTTTTAAATCTCCTAAGTCTACATGAATTAAACTTAATAGTTTCGATTCCCTATTTACTGAAATACAAGTTTTCTTAGTTGATTTCGTCTCAGCACATATTTCGCATTTATTAAAGCATCCATTTTTAATGTTAGAAATTAAACCCAGTGATTGCATTTTTTTTATATAGGGAATGCTTACATGTCCTAGTCTACCATACCATAAATCAATAGAGTCAATCATGTAAGTAGAAGAACTAGTGTTTTCATTCATAATATTGGAAATGTTAAGTACAAAGAGTCCCTAATTACAAAAACCCTTCTCCACAAACACATTTTTTTTTGTCATCACGATCTTGTCAGATTCGAATAACACTTTCACCCCAACTTTGCCTAATAAAGCCACAGATACCAGGTTTGCCCTTATATTGGGAACATGAAGAACATCATTCAGAGTTAAGGTCTTGCCAGATGTAAGCTTGAGAAGGACTTTTCCTTTACCAAGAACTTTAGCGGTTTGAGAATCACCCAAGTATATAGTTTCTTCTCCTTCTCTTATTGGAGTATAGGAGGTAAAGGCATTTCTGTTTGCACAAATATGCTTGGTAGCACCTGAGTCTACCACCCATTCCTTCTCATTGGCCACTAGATTTGCTTGTGAAATGACCGCAATAATTACATCATTGGATTCATCTGCTTTGACCAAGTTGACTTTTGGATTAGCAGGTTTGTTATTTCCCTTTGCTCTTTTCCTGCATTGTGCTGCATGATGCCCTGGCTTTCCACAAACAAAACAACTACCCTTCTTTTTGAAGGTAGGATGAGGAGCTCTGGGTTTATGATCAGGTTTGTAAGGGTACTTTTGTTGACGTTGGGTCTTGCCTTGTACTAGATTGGCCTTAGTTGCAACTTCCTTAGCTTTAGAGGCCTTAATCTCCTCCGAGTTGTGTCTTCAATGATGATGTGCACGATCAAGTCTGTAAGTGACAGTTACTTTTCCTTGTACTGTAGTTGTTTTTTGTATCCATTCCAATATTCTGGTAGCTTCTCAATCAGCAACCTAGCAACAAACTCCTCTTGCAAGTTGATTTTTTCTGCTTTCAAATCATCCACCAATTTGTGGTATTCATTGATCTGGCTCTTGATGTCTTTGTCATCTGTCATCTTCCAGCGATAAAAATTGCCAATCATGAACTTCTGTTTCCCAACATCTTCAACAGTGTATTTGGCTATCATTGACTCTCATATTTGCTTTGCTTCTTTATAAGGACTGTATACATCAAACAACTCATTAGAAAGTGTGCTAATGATTGTATGCATGCATACCTTATTTGCATGCATTTATGGTTCTAGCATCTTGACATCATCTGGCTTAGGATCAACTAGCGCAAAAGCCACCCCATGAACATCGAGAATTGAAAAAATCCTTTCTTGCCACCTTTTGAAGTTTCTGCCCTCAAAGATTTCTATTTTGGAAATATCTAGAAATGATTTGGCATACGAAACCGAAGGCACAGGAAGAATGGTCAGCAGAGCAGGAGCTATAGGAGAACCATTGACAGTGGTGGCGGTAGTGGGAATAGAGGTAGTAGGGACTGGGGCAGCATTAGGAATAGTGGTAGCAGCATTTTCAGCATGGAAATCCATTATCCTTAAAAATGTTGTAAGACTAGAGTTAAAAGAAACAAAAGAAAATAAAACAATAAAATAAGTAGAAAATAGTAAACGATCTAAGGCATGATAACACTGTCTTTAAGGATAATTTCTGCCTCTTCAAAGTATGAAACTCGATGCAAAGGACTATAGCAGTTATCCCCCAAGATTCAACAGACCCTTCCTTCTAGCTTGCACAAACTATAAGGGAAAAGCAGGAACAGCTGAAAGTAGGAACCCAGCAGATGAAAGAAATCAACAAAAAAAGAAAGAAAGCAGAAAGGATTTAAGAAGCTAATGAAAGGCTTGCTTCGGTGGGTGTTGAGAGTGATGGTGAGGGGTTGTATTTATAGGCAGGAGCTAGGTGAACGTTGCACCATATTAGGAAAAAGAGAAAATATCTGATATACCAAGTCAGATGAACGTTAGAGTAAAACTAAAATGAACGTGGAGCAAAAACAGGAGAAACAGGAAACTTGAAGTGTTTGAGTTTGATTTAATTAAATGGTTGAAAACTTAGAAAAATAAGGCCAAGGTACAAAAAATCAATTGGGCTCAAGCCACGTGTATATTCGCGCGCAAGGGGGGGGGGGAAATCTGAACTTTCTAAAGATTTGACCTAATCTTGTGTGTGCGCGAGCCCACTCCTTTTTCCTTGCTTGCAACAAGCTCATAGTGACCTTACATATATAAGGCATACACTTTTCATGTTTCTTGGCTATGTGGGATGTTTGAAACTTCATGAAATAGACTTATTTTTCCAACAAGAATTATCTGCGAAACTAGGTCACCTTAAGGAAATGTCTCCATTTTAAAGAATGTAATAATATTTGGTAGCATATTTTTAAAGGTTTGTTAAGACCAAGAAAGAGTATCCCCATTTCACGCATTGTAATGGTGCTTAGTGGCATTAATGCAAAAGTTAATTAGCTCTATATAAAAGGTGAGCAGTCGATAGATTATTAGGTTACTCTACTAATTAAAGTATGTTTGTGGTTAACCATTTACAGCTGCCTCTATAACCCAACAATGGTGAGTCAATACTCTCGCCCCTTTATACATTTCAATATTAATAAAATCATTTTTCTTTTATGTGGAACTAGTAATTGCATATATGGCATTCGCTATATCTTATGATTTTAATATTACATTTCATAAACTAACTCATGGTTATAATTGATGTTTACTTAGATTTAATCAAGTTCTTAACTAGGTTGTGTGAAAGCGTCTACCCAAGCATTGCACAAATTATTGCGTACTTGAGCTAAATGGCATAGTTTGTAATAGTTGGTATAAAAGTGGATTCTAAGATACTGGTGATGTGCCACTGAGGACAACGGGTCGTTGTTGAACTAAAGAAAGATGCCATAGTCTCAATAGGGAACTACGTGAATCTCACATCATATGCTCTTAATAGGTAGAGCCATAAATCTGATATCAAAGAAAAGCTCTCAAAGAAGTGCTGAGGGAGAATGTCATGATTCTAAAAGGAGTTATGAATCTTACATTAGCTGTATATTAAACTAAGATTGGACATTTAATGATTCACACCACTGTTAACCTATGAAATGCTTTTTGATCAAATCGTGAGACTAACGAGTCAAAATTAACAATACTCCATAAAAGACTGATGAGGATCATGACACTAATACTTATTGGCTCAACTATCCCTGTTTATTATTTTATTTTATTTAATAAAAGTTTTATATTTTTATTTTGAACTAAATAAGTCTTCATAATTGATGAAAGATTAATTATTGTTAATCAAAATTAAAGTGTTTATATTTAATTTTGAACTTTTTATATTTTTATTTTGAACTAAATAAATCTTTATAATTGATGGAGGACTAATTATTGTAAATCAAAATTAAGGTTTTCATATTTTATTTTGAACTAAATAAATCTTCATAACTGATGAAGGACTAATTATTGTTAATCCAAATCATACTTATTATTTTACACCAAATGATGTTGTTATGGCATATTAATATATCCATGTGAAATGATGACCTCTACTATAGTATCACGTTAATACAACGTTGGCATAAAAATGATAAATATAATTTTGATTAATGATAATTAATTTATAATTAATTACAAATATTTATCTAATTTAAAATAAAAATATTAAGAGCATGTTTAGCCTAGCTTTTTTTAGCTTAAAAGCTATTATAAAGCCCTTATAAAAAATAATAGCTTTTAAAATTAAGTTAAAGTTGTTCAGTAAATTTACTTTTTATAAGCTCTTTTTTATAGATAAGCCATTTGGTAAAACAATTTATATAAACTCTAATTTTGATTAAAATTACCATAAAGGGTATTTAATAAATAACTTTCTATTAATTACAAATTTTTTTATTCAAAATGAAAAAAATTAACTTTTTTTTATCTATTTAAAATAAAATTTTGAAAATATAACACCATTGAATCTTGGTTGTCCTTTAAATATATTTGCATCTTGTTTTAGTAGTACTTGGGACTTGAATAATTGAAAGACTAAGACAAAAAACCCTAGCTAGGAACAGTTTGTGAGGAATTGAAAGACCTTTTGAGTTACGTGGATTATACTGCAATAGCTTGAAGAGTCTCAACATTTTCATGGAGTGATATTACATTCAACCTAAATCATTAATATACTACAATTCAACCTTTTTATATCTTTTACTATGGAAAATAATTGAAAACAATTTAATCATAATAATTTGTCTCCTAGATGTCGATTTTGTAGCAATTTTTTTATGGAATACTAGAACCTGGTTTAAAACTGAAATAAAAAAGAATAAATATAAATATACATAAAAAAAGTTAAGAACAAACAAATATCACATAATTGTCATATCAATAAATTGAGAAATATCAAATAATAAAGAGAGTTTTCAAAACAAAAAAAAAAGAATGATAAAAAAATGGAAAACAAAATAGAAAAAAAAATAATATCTGAACGCAGTTTTGATTTTTTTTGTTTTCATTCCTCTTAATTTTTGTAAGAACTAAAAAACTCTAATTTGCAGAAAGGGAGAGAGGAGAGTGAGATTAAAAAGGAGAGAGAGAGGGAGTATTTTTTTAAAGAGGATTCTTTTGGAAAAAAATAACTTTCTTGTTATGAATATTTTTGTGAATATCCATTTATTCTATCTATATCTAAATTAGATGTATATTAGATTAGATTAGGATTTAATCCATTTAATCCCTAAGTGTTATCTTCATCTTGTAAATTCTATCAAGATAAGGGATTATTTGCTTATAAATAGGCCCCCTCAGTTCATTTGTAAATACACACTACAATAAGATTTATTTTCTCCCCCTCAATACTTTATTTTTTCCCTTTAATTATTCTTTCCAATTATCTTTATTTGCTCTTTTAGATTTATTTCATAACACGTTATCAGTACGATTCTCTGATCTCTCAAGTTCTAGAATTATAATGTTTTCATTATCTTCAAGCTTCAAAAGGATTTCAATGATTGCGTTTTGATTTTTGATTTTAGAAAATCAGGTAAGTGACTTGATATCTTTTTAGTATTTTCATTCTCTTAAAATCAACCTTAATATGAATTTTACTATCATGTAGTATATATTTTGTCACTCGATTGAAAAGTGAATTTGCTATTATATAGCTATTAATGAAAAGTCATAAATGTCCATTCCCTGAAGTGAATGTGACGAACGAGCTACTAACAAAAATTATGAATGTTCATTCTCTGAAGTGAATGTGACATCATTTAATAATTATGATCATGGATAGATAATTTTATTATCAGAATCTAAGGATAATTTTACCACCAGAAGTGGATGGATAATTTACCACCAGAAGTAGATGAATGCTGTAACCTACTAAAAAAATAGATAATCCACCAAAAGTGGATAACCCATCATATGTGGATCACTCACCAAAAGTGGATGTATACTTGTAACCTACGACAAGTAGATGAATAAAGTCAAAGGATATCTTAACCCATTAACCCACCAGAAGTGGATAAAGACTTGTAACTCACAAGAAGTGGATAAATAATTAAAAGAATAAAAGGAATATAGAAAACGTGTTGTCATTGATGTGGCATGAAAGACTATTGGTTACATACCTGTTGTACGTCATAAATTTTATCAAGTATCACTGAAAATTAAACATCTTGTGATGATTTTAATCATAGTCAAGTTGATATAACACATCAAGATATTTGTCTACTTTGAAAGAGGAATTGATTATATGATTGTTAACGGAAATGTCCATTGTTGATTTTTTTTTTATCCTGAAAAAGGAATTGATCATTCGATTGGTAATAGGAATATCAGAGAATGAATTTAATAGTAATTGGTATATTTTAGTATTACTAAATTATGAAGATATTTTAATATGTTTTCACTATATTTAAATGACATATTCTTATTATGTGTTATATTTAATATTCTTTTATGATAACTTGCAAGTTTCTTATTGTATATATTTTATTTTATTGAAAAAAAAATGAGATATTCATATTGTTGGATCCAATATCTTAAATATATATCTAGCAAACATTGCTACAACACACTATATTTGAAGACAATAAATATTTTTCCTACTTGACAAAGAAAGAAAAATCAATGTCAATTCAATATTTGGTAGTACAAGATTAATTGAGGGCTCCAGAAGAGCTAATATTTTACTACCTTCAGGAATAAGGGAATAAATGATATATTATTTTCTATTAAGTCTCAAAGAAGTTTATTAAGTTTTAAAGATATTCGTTTGAATGGATATCATATTGAAACAACGAATAAGAGAGACAATGAATATCTTTATATTACGTCTATTATATTGGGTAAAAAAAATGTGTATTGGAAAAATTACCCTCTTTGTCCTCTAGAATGTACTATACAAAAATTAAAATGATTGAAACTTATGTAAACCAGAAGTTTACTAACAATTTTAATGTTTGGCATGACCGGTTAGGCCATCCCGGATCAATAATGATGCAAAAAATTATTGAACATTCATGTGGTCATCTATTGAAAAACCAAAAGATTTTCAATCAAATGAATTCTCATGTGCTGCATGCTCTCAAGGTAAATTAATCATAAAACCATCACCAGCTAAAATTGGGATTGAATCCCTTACATTTTTTAACGTATTCAAGGTGATATATGTGAACCCATACATCCTTCATGTGGATCATTCAGATGTTTTATGGTTTTAATCAATGCATCAATAAGATGGTCACATGTGTGCTTATTATCAACTCGTAATTTGGCATTTGCAAGATTACTTGCACAAATAATTCGTTTGCGAGCACATTTTTCTGATTATGTAATCAAGACAATTCATCTTGACAATGCTGGTGAATTTATGTCTCAAGCTTTTAATGAATATTGCATGTCTATTGGAATAAATGTTGAACAATCTGTTAGTCATGTTCATACACAAAACGATCTAGCAGAATCGTTTATCAAACGCTTTAAACTGATTGCAAGGCCATTACTTATGAAATCCAAACTTCCAATTTCTGCTTGGGGATATGCCATTTTGCATGCAGCAGCACTTATACGCATCAGGCTAACAAATTATCACAAATTCTCCCCTATACAATTGGTTTATGGTCAAAAACCAAATATTTTTTATCTAAGAATTTTTGGATGTGCGATATGTGTTCCAATTGCTCCACCACAACGGACAAAGATGGGTCCTCAAAGGAGGTTAGGAATATATGTTGGATATGAATCTCCATCTATAATTAAATATCTAGAATCCTCGACAGGAGATTTATTCACTGCAAGGTTTGCTGATTGTCATTTTGATGAAACAATTTTTTCAACATTAGGGGGAGAAAATAAGCAGCTGGAAAAGGAAATATCTTGAAATACATTATCATTATCTAGTTTTGATCCTCACACAAATAAATGTGAACAAGAAGTTCAAAAGATAATTCATTTGCAAAATATAGCAAATCAGTTGCCAGACGCATTTACTGACCTAAAAAGAGTAACTAAATTTCATATATCAGCTGCAAATGCTCCAATCAGAATTGATGTAGGACAACCTACTGTTGTTAATGAGTCTACGACACGCCAAAAGCGTGGAAGACCAATCGACTCCAAAGATAAAAATCCTCAAAAAAGAAAAAGAGCAAATATTCAAGATGGTTAAGAAGAGGAAACAAAAACTCCAGAAGAGACCCCTGACATAATTTCAAAAGAAATTCAGGTACCTAAAATTAGTGAAAATGAAGAAATCTCAATAAATTATGTCATGACGGGAAAAAGATGGAATTGAAATGAAATAAACGTCGACGATATTTTTGCATACAATGTAACGCTCAATATTATGAAAGAAAATAAGGATCTTGAACCTACATCTGTTGAAGAATGTAGACATAGAAATGATTGGCCAATGTGGAAAGACGCAATCAAAGTGGAATTAAATTCACTTGTAAAACGTGAAGTTTTTGGACCTGTAGTCCATACGCCAAATGACGTAAAATCAGTGGGATATAAATGGGTATTTGTGCGAAAACGAAATGAGAAAAATGAGATAGTAAGATATAAAGCACCGTTTGTCACACAAGGTTTTACCCAAAAGCCTGGTATTGATTATGAAGAGACATATTCTTCTGTGGTGGATGCAATTACATTTTGATATTTAATTAGTCTGGCAGTACATGAAAATCTTAAAATGCGTTTGATGGATGTAGTTACAGCCTATTTATACGACTTACTTGATAATGATATCTATATGAAAATCCTTGAAGGATTTAAGTTGCCTGAAGCACCAAATTTGAATTCCCGAGAGATTTATTCAATTAAATTAAATAAATCTTTATATGGATTAAAACAATCCATACGCATGTGGTATAATCGCTTTAGTGAATATCTGTCGAAAAAAGGCTATAAAAATGATCCTATATGCCCATGTGTTTTTATAAAAAGATTCGGATCTGAATTTGTGATCATTGTTGTTTATGTTGATAACCTAAACATTATTGGAACTCTTGAAAAGTTATCAAAAACCGTGGATTATTTAAAGAAAGAATTTGAGATGAAAGACCTTGGAAAAACAAAGTTTTATTTAGGTTTTCAGATTAAACACTTGACAAATGGAATTCTTGTCCATCAATCTAATTATATAGCGAAAGTGCTAAAACGATTTTATATGGACAAAGCGCATCCATTGAGTTCACCAATGGTTGTAAAATCACTAGATGTGAAAAAAAACCTTTTCCGACTTCGTGAAGATAATGAAGAACTTCTTGGTCCTGAAGTACCATATCTTAGTGCAATTGGAGCATTAATGTATCTTGCTAGCAATACACGACCTGATATATCATTTGCTGTGAATTTATTAGCAAGATATAGTTCTTCTCCAACTCGAAGACATTGGAATGGAATTAAACATATACTTCGCTATTTTCGAGGAACAATGGATATGGGCTTATATTATTCAAATGCATCAAAATCAGATTTAATTAGTTATGCAGATGCAGGATATTTATCAGATCCACATAAAGCTCGATCCCAGACAGCTTACTTATTCACATATAGAGGTACGACTATTTCATGGCGTTCTGTAAAGCAAACTATAGTTGCTACTTCTTTTAACCATGTAAAAATTTTAGCAACTTATGAGCAGCTCATGAATATGTTTGGTTAAGATCTGAAACTCAATATATTCGAGAAATGTGTGGTTTGTCAACCAAGAAGGAAATTCCAACAAGATCATATGAGGATCAACCAAGTAGTTGATTGACAAGCCAACTTGCATAGCATAGTTAAAGGAAGGATACATTAAAGGCGATCGAACAAAACATATTTCGCCAAAATTCTTCTTCACTCATGATCTTCAAGAAAATGGTGATATTACTGTTCAACAAATTCGATCAAGTGACAATCTAGCAGTTTTGTTTACTAAAGCCCTTCCTACTGCAACATTTGAAATGTTGGAATGCATCATTTTAAAAATCTCTATTATGCAGTTATCAGGGGGAGTAAAATACGCATTGTACTATTTTTCTTCATCAAGGTTTTTCCCACTTGGTTTTTCTTGATAAGGTTTTTAATGAGGCAGTATTTCATAAGCATATTCTTGAAAAGAAATATGTACTCTTTTTTCTTCACTTGAATTTTTTTCCCATGAGGTTTTTTCCTTGTAAGGTTTTAACGAGGTATATTCTTAATACAATAGATATTCAAGGGGGAGTGTTATGAATATTTTTGTGAATATCCATTTATTCCATCTATATCTAGATTAGATATAAATCAGATTAGTGTCGCAACGTGCGGGTCCGTGGAACCCGTCCGCCAGACGCGGGCGAAAATAAAAAGATTGGGAGTCGCCACCAATCGTTCCTTGTAGGTGCGATTGGTCATCTATTGACTCGGTTCTAATCGATGGAGTCCCAAATTAATTTTAGGTCCATCGAAAGAACGAGAACTGGTCTACGTTTTTTCGAAATTGGGGTTCGGGAGTGCGGTTTCGCACGGAGAAAGATTAGCACCTCCGTGACGCCCGTTCCATGAACGGTACCATTTAATCTTAAGTCATTGTTTTTTTTACGGCCTGATTTATTATTATGTTTCCTCAATCTTTGCTTATTGAAAATTTTTTTTTTATTGAATTGATCTTTTATTCGATTTTACGTATGCACATGATGCAAACATAAAATGATGTCATGATTTACTTATTTTAAAATGATGAGGTCAAAAATCTTTTATTGGAAAATCATTCGAAGACCATCCCAACGCTTTGGTGAAGTCTCGATGTTTTCCTTACCTAGAGATATCTCCAAAAAAAACTCGTCTCTACAAGCTTTTCGGAGAAATCCCATCATCGGAATTCCCGCCTCATTTACAGGATAAATGTCGCATGCTATGACAGGAAAGAATGATGATAACTACATGCACGCGTTTATTGACTTTAGGAGTTCATAATTTACCCAATTATATGATCGATAGTTCGAGGTGATTTATCACGTTACTTGCCTTTATTATCATTTGTTACCTCTTTTTGAGTTATTTCTTTATTTTCTCTTTTTTTTTTACTTTTTACCCCTTTTTTTATATTTTATATTTTTATTTTTTTCACCCTTTTTTTTTTGCCTTTTGTTTTCTGTTGAAATCTTTATTCTTTAATTAACATTATTGGTGAGTAATTTATCTAATTATATAGTTTCTTGAATGAACAATCGAAGTTTCTTTTTTTATTTTTTATTTTTATTTTTTTATTATTATTTTTTTATGGTGAAATTAACTTTATTTGGTGATGTTAAATTAATTAACTAATTATATTAATTTGAGTTTTTTATGTAAATTATGAAAATTTATTATTATATTCTTTTTATTTTTTCATGTATATTTTCAATAATGACTTATTTGAGTAATGAATATTGGAGTATAGAGTTCGGATTTATCCCGACGCTTCGGTGAAAATCCGTCTCGAATTCCTCACCTAGAAAATCGATCCGAAAGAAGTAACTCTTTACCTCTTTTTGGATCGAATTCCATCATCGGATTACTCAAAATAATTATTATATATGTTTATGCACATTTTATTTATTTATTATTTATTATTTTTATTATTTATTTATTACATTATTTTTTATTTTATTATTATTTCTTATTATCTTTTTTTTTATGTGCTTATTATTAGGATTTTATATATTTACATTTTTGTAATAAAACTTAAACTAAATTAAAATACATTAAAATGAAAAACAAACACATAAAAACATATTTAAACAAAGCTCAAAGAAGCATACCTATCTGGGCTTGGATTGGCCCAGATTCACAGGCCCGTATGAGGCCTAAAATAGCGGCAGGAAGTCCACTTCGCAGGCCCGCGATATGGCAGTCCAAAACGCACCGTTTTGGTGCTGGTTCAACCGCTCAAAACGACATCGTTTTTGGGTAAAACGCTTCAGCTTCCTCTGTCCCTTGAAACGGTGTCGTTCTGGTCCCCTTTCACCCGGTATAAAAACCCTTTTTTTTTTCTTTTCTTCTATTTTCCCTGTTGCCTTCTCTCTCTAGACCCTCTTTTCTCTGCCTTCTCTCTAAAAAAAACACAGCTCTCCCCTCCGGTGACTTTTCTCTTTCCTCTCCCTTCACCGATCTGCCTTCTCCTCTGGTGGCCTCTCTCCCGTCCGGTCTCCCTCTCTCCGACTGTGTCTCCCCCGTGACGCCTTTCCGTCGACCGGATCTTGCTTCCGGTGTTCCTAGTCCCTCGGTCTCTCACCCCCACAATTTCCCTTTTTACTTTTCCTTTCCCACCGATCCCTCTCACAGATCTGGCTTTCAGGCAACCCGAACAGCCTCTCTTCCCGAATCGCACCCTGATCAGACCACCCCTTTCCCCTTTTTTTGGTTTTGATTTTTTTTGTTGTGGTTTTTGGCTGCTAGATCTAGGTTTTTTTTTTTGGTTATCTGGGTATCCTTCTGGCTGCTAGAGGCTAGGGATTTTTTTTGCTTTGTGTTTGCTCTGTTTTTTTTTGGTTTTTCCGAATGCTCTTTTTTTGTTTCGAATTGAAACTCCCTTTTTTTTTTGATTTCCGGATGCCCCCATTTAAACTGGGTTGTCCAATTTCTTGGACAACCCAGAGAGGGGAGCTCTGGCACTAGGGAGTTGGTAGCCGGAGCTCCCTCTCCCCTTCCCTAGACGTTGCAGGGGGGTTTGGTGGCAGGGCCATACCTCCCTGCTTCTTTTTTTTTTGTATTATTTTTTTATTATTTTTATTTTATTATTTTTATTTTTATTTATTTGTTTATTAGTTTTTTTTTTTGGGTGTCTACAGTTGCCCCTCTTTGTATATTCTTGAGAATCAAGAATACTACAAAGACGTAGACACCGTATGCAACTCACCCAATGGCAAGTTTAATCTCACTTATTGAAAAATTGAAACTCCTAGACTTGATCTAGGCTCGACCTATCTTCAAATAGGTTCGATCTAAAAGCTTGAAATTCCTAGACTTATCTATGCTTGACCTACCGGTTTGATTTAAAAAATTGAAATTCCTAGACTTAATCCAGGCTCGACCTAAACAGGTTCGATTTGAAAGAAGTTGAAATTCCTAGACTTAATCCAGGCTTGACCTAAACAGGTTCGACTTTGAACTCGAAATTGAAATTCCTAGACTTAATCTAGGCTCGACCTATCTACAGACAGGTTCGATTTGACAAAATTAAAATTCCTAGACTTGATCTAGGCTCGACCTAAACAGGTTCGATTTGAAATTGAAATTTCTAGACTTAACCTAGGCTCGACCTATCTCCAAACAGGTTCGATTTGACAAAGTTAAAATTCCCTGACTTGATCTAGGCTCGACCTAAACAGGTTCGATTTGAAAGAAATTGAAATTTCTAGACTTAATCTAGGCTCGACCTGAACAGGTTCGACTTTGAACTCGAAATTCCTAGACCTAATCTAGGCTCGACCTAAACAGGTTTGATTTGAAAGAAATTGAAATTCCTAGACTTAATCTAGGCTCGACCTAAACAGGTTCGATTTGAAATTTAAATTGAAATTCCTAGATTTGGGCGAATTTCTACTATCGAAACTCGGAACATAAGTCATTTCTGGTTCTTGTTCTGAACATGATCATATGCATGGCTAGGCATGTATGCATGATTGAAATGATAGAATGCTTTCATGTTTATGATTTATTAAGGTTCCTTGACCCTTTTCTTGCTTCATCCGGTTCTTTGCTGCAGCTCTCAATTATCTTTGTCTGTGCTTTTCTTTCCTTAGGCACCTCTTCTTTCGACACTTGATTGTCTTTTCTTTCCTTTTCATGTTAAGGTCCCCTTTTTCTCTTTTTTACCTCATCTTTAAGTCTCTTTTTTAAACAAATGTAATTTCTTACTTAACTAGTCCATTTCTTTACCAGTCATCATTCATTTCAATGACAAACATCATGTTGGATTATGCAAAGACGGAAAGCAAAGCTTGAAGTAGAGAATTGAAAGAGGATTTCATTTATATGACAAAATGATCAAAGAAAAGGAAATTTATAGAGCAAAGATTTGATCATCCAAAAGGAAGTTTACAAAGCAAAGATTAGATCGTCCAAATAATGAACACTCAGACTATTCAGAATAGACAATCTGATCCTCGGATTCTGAGAATTGTCTTTCATTGACGTCTTGGGCAAATCTGAAGATTTTGAATTCCATTACTTCTCCCAGTTTTGCCAGGTCGACGGACTCCTTTTTTTTTTTTTCAGTGCACATTCTAGTTTGTGCTTCGTTTGAGCCAACAGTTTTGGATTCTCACCCCAAATCTCCCCTTTTGGTCTCAAGTCGCCCTTTGCGGGTTTTCAACATGAGCCACCTCTTTTGGGTTCGAGTTGTCCTTTTCGAATTTTCAACACGAACCACCTCCTTTGGATTCGAGCCGTCCTTTTCAGATTTTCGACACGAATCCCTTTTTTTTTCGTTTTTTTTTGTTTTTGTTTTTTTTGTTTTTTTGTTCATTTTCATTTTTTTTTCAAGCATAGTATTTCTTTACTGCATCCGCATTTATCGGATTAGAGAGGTCTCTTCCATCCATGTTGGTTAACATTAAAGCTCCTCCCGAAAAAGCTTTCTTCACCACATATGGGCCTTCCCAATTTGGTGCCCATTTTCCACGAGAATCATTTTGGTTGGGGAGTATTCTTCTAAGGACCAATTCCCCTTCTCGATAAAGTCTAGGACGAACTTTCTTCTCATACGCTCGCATCATCCTTCGTTGGTACATTTGGCCATGACCAAGAGCTGCGAGCCTCTTTTCCTCAATCAGATTCAATTGCTCATAGCGGGAGCGAACCCACTCAGCATCTTCCAATTGTGTCTCCATTAACACCCTCAGAGATGGAATTTCCACTTCAATGGGTAGAACCGCCTCCATTCCATAGACTAACGAATATGGGGTTGCCCCGGTGGAGGTGCGTACAGAAGTCCGATACGCGTGCAGGGCAAAAGGGAGCTTCTCATGCCAGTCTTTATAAACTTCAGTCATCTTCTCCAGGATCCTTTTGACATTTTTGTTGGCTGCTTCTACCGCTCCATTCATTTTCGGACGGTAAGTGGTCGAGTTATGATGCTTGATCTTGAACTTAGCACAGACCTCCTTTACCATTGCGCCATTCAAATTGCTTGCATTATCGGTAATGATCCTTTCTGGGAGTCCATATCGGCATATTATTTCCTTCTTGATGAACTTGCACACGACTTTCTGTGTTACATTGGCATAAGAAGCCGCTTCCACCCATTTTGTGAAATAATCAATGGCCACCAATATGAATCGATGTCCATTAGACGCCTTTGGAGTAATCAACCCAATCACATCCATTCCCCACATTGAAAAAGGCCAAGGTGCCGTAAAAACATGTAATGGGGCTGGTGGAGCATGAATTCTATCTGCATAAATCTGACACTTGTGGCATCTTCGAGCAAAGTTTATGCAGTCTGATTCTAAAGTCAACCAATAGTATCCTGCTCTCATGATTTGTCTAGCCAACATATGTCCATTAGCGTGAGCTCCACAAGTCCCCTCATGGACTTCTTCCATTATTCTGTTGGCTTCAGCAGCATCCACGCACCTCAAGAGCATCTGGTCCCGACTTCTTTTGTAAAGCACATCTCCACTAAGGAAGAAACCCATTGCTAACTTCCTAAGAATTCGTTTGTCATTTTCTGTGGCACTCTCAGGATACACCTGGTGTTTGATGTATTGCACAATATCGTGATACCATGGTTCACCATCGACCTCTTTTTCAACATTCAGGCAGTGCGCGGGGGCTTCACGAATTCCCAAATTGAAAGGGCGTACGTCGACTGCTTCGTTTATTCTGAACATTGCTCCCAATGTGGCCAAAGCATCAGCAATCTGATTCTCCTATCGAGACAGGTGATTGAAGCTAATTTTCTTAAATTGCTTACCCAACTCTACAGTCAGCTTTTGATAAGGGATTAGCTTGGAATCTCTAGTTTCCCATTCACTTCGCATTTGACATATTACCAAAGCCGAATCTCCATAGACATCTATTGCATCGACTTTCATGTCGATTGCTGTTTGTAATCCCAGTACCAATGCTTCATACTCCGCCATATTGTTAGTACAATTGAAATTCAACCTCGTCGTGGCTGGGTAATGTTTTCCTTCCTGGGAAATCAACACTGCTCCAATTCCATGCCCCAAAGCATTTGAAGCTCCATCAAAGAATAGCTTCCAATTCCCATCCTTTTCAGATTCTTCCTCGCTTGTCTGGCATACTGACATCAAGTCTTCATCCGGGAACTCAAACTTCATTGGTTCGTAATCATCCTCCACCCTTTCTGCCAAGAAATCAGCAATTGCACCTCCCTTGATGGCTTTTCGAGACACATATGCAATATCATATTCAGAAAGCAACACTTGCCATTTTGCCACTCTCCCTGATAAGGATGGTTTCTCAAAGATGTACTTAATGGGATCTAACTTTGCTATGAGCCAAGTGGTATGATACAGCATGTACTGCCTAAGTCGATGTGCTATCCAAGCTAGTGCGCAACACATCTTTTCCAGTGAGGAATACTTAGACTCGTAATCTGTGAATTTTTTACTCAAATAATAGACAGCTCTTTCTTTCCTGTCGGTTTCATCATGTTGTCCCAACACACATCCCATGGACCTTTCATTTACTGTCAGATACAAAAGAAGAGGCCTTCCAGCTACAGATGGTACCAATACCGGTGGGCTTAGCAGGTAATCCTTAACTTTGTCAAAGGCAATTTGGCATTCCCCATTCCATGCCCCCGGGTCATGTTTACGGAGGAGTTTAAAAATTGGGTCACATGTAGAAGTGAGTTGTGATATAAATCGAGCAATATAATTCAACCTCCCCAAAAATCCCCTTACTTCTTTTTGTGTTTTGGGAGGTGACAATTCACGAATGGCTCGTATTTTATCTGGGTCCACCTCAATTCCTTTTTCACTCACCACGAACCTCAACAATTTCCCAAAAGTAACCCCGAATGTGCACTTCACCGGATTCAACTTGAGCCGAAACCTCCGTAATCTCTCAAATAACTTTCTGAGGTTAACAGTATGGTCCTCCTTCGTACGAGATTTCGCAATCATATCATCCACATATACTTCTATTTCCTTATGCATCATATCATGAAATAAGGTCACCATGATCCTTTGATACGTGGCGCCTGCGTTTTTCAGCCCAAATGGCATCACTTTGTAACAAAACGTGCCCCACATGGTCACGAACGTTGTTTTCTCCATGTCCTCGGGTGCCATTTTAATATGATTATACCCCAAAAAGCCATCCATAAATGAGAACAAGGCATTATGTGCTGTATTGTCCACGAGAGTGTCGATATGCGGTAAAGGAAAGCTATCCTTCGGGCTTGCTCTGTTCAGATCCCTGTAATCCACACACATTTGAACCTTTCCATCCTTTTTAGGAACTGGGACTACATTAGCTACCCATTCGGGATACTTGGCCACCTCCAAGAATCCAGCATCGAACTGCTTTTTTACCTCTTCTTTAATCTTTAGCAACATCTCCGGCTTCATCCTCCTTAACTTTTGTTTAACCGGCTTGCAATCTGGCCTTAAAGGCAATTTATGGACAACAATGTCAGTATTGAGACCCGGCATGTCTTGATATGACCAAGCAAACACATCCACATATTCACGGAGTAACTCTTCTAGCTTCTGTCGTTCATGCGAGGATAATGCGGTACCAATCTTAACCTCTTTCTTTTCTTTTTCATCCCCCAAATTAATTGTCTCTGTGAGCTCTTGATGAGGCAATATCTCCTTTTCCTCCTGTTCCAGCAACCTTGACAATTCCGAGGATAGGTCATAGTTATCAAACTCTTCCTCATTTTCCAATTCATCAATGTTCGACATTTTTTCAAAATTAACGATCTGATCGCTTTCTAAATTTTCTTCGTGTTCATTATTTAGAGACCTGCGAATAGGTGCAATTGAACATGGGCATAGGCAATCATTTATTGGTTTAAAGCGAGAAATATGAAAATGGTATGTGCAAGAAAAGATGATAACAAATGAGATGATAGAACATTATGCTTGTCATTTATTTGAAAGATTAAAGTGAAAGAAAGCCCTATTTAAACAAGAAATTAATCTTAATGCCCTTGGGCATAGGCATTTGAGTGAAGTTGTTTATTACATTTGCGAAGACCCAAAGACGCTCGGTAGTTCTGTGACAGTCCAATTTGTCAGCTCTTCTCCAGGTAACAATGGATATACTTCGAGGACCTTTTCATCAACTCCCTCTTCTTTAATCATGTGGATCGACAGCTCCTCAAACTGATGCAGAACTTGGTTGACTCTTGTTGATGCCTCGGGATGAATGTAACCTGCAGAGCGAAAAGTCTCGTACAAGTATCGAATTTTCTTTTTCTCCCTTTCTTCCTCTCTTCCTTCGAGCATAACCCTTCTCTTGATCCTCTTCTGGGCTGCCAATTTCCTTTTTTCCTCTTTGGTAGGCCTGTACCCCAATCCAAACCTGCCATCATTCTTAATCGGAATCAAAGGGCAACTAATCCCTTGTAAATTTCTTCCCAAGCCCAGACCCGCACGACATCCTCTTCCCACTGTCTGTTTAACTTCCATTTGAGTCGTTGCAGATAAACGAGGAGTTGGAATTACTGATCCCTCTCCTACATAAGTAGTGTTTACGAACTCAAATGACCTGAATGAGCATTCGGGGACTTCTTCTGCTGCTTCAACATAAAGAGCAGATGAAGGTTGAATGGCTAGTATATCTTCTTCGGCCAAGATGCTTATCAATTGGCCATCAACTATGAATTTCACCTTTTGATGCAAAGAAGATGGTACAGCTCCAGCCATATGGATCCATGGTCGCCCCAACAGACAGTTGTAAGATGGCGTGATGTCCATCACCTGGAATTGGATATCAAACACGTAGGGACCAATTTTCATCGATACTTCTATGTCACCCACCACTTCTCGTTTAGTCTCGTCAAATGCTTTCACCATCATGCAACTGGCCCTCATATGAGTCATGTCAACTGGTAGCCTTGTTAATGTGGAAAGGGGCATGACATTCAAGGCTGACCCGTTATCGATCAATACCCTAGGTATAGCATGGTCCTTGCATCTGATGGTTATATGGAGAGCTTTGTTAGTTCCTCGACCTCCTGACGGGATTTCTTCATCACTGAAGGCAAGGAAATTTCCCATTGTGATATTCCCTACAATGTGGCCTAGCTTCTCCACGGATATATCATGGGCTACGTAAGCTTGATTCAAGACTTTAAGCAGTGCATTCCTATGTGCTTCCGAACTCAACAGCAAAGACAGTAGCGAGATGCGAGCAAGCATTTTTGTCAATTGTTCTACTACGTTATACTCACTATGCTTGATAAACTTGAGGAATTCAGCTGCTTCTTTTTCCGTGACGGGCCTCTTTACTTCATTGTCCGGAGCATTTACAGGTTCAGTGATCTGATCGTTCGGAGGGATACTTGTTTCTTTCGGATCTTCCACTCTCTGTTTGGACTTTCCCTTTTCCACCATTTCCGGAGAATAACATCGTCCACTTCGAGTTATCCCTCCTACTCCAGTCAAGTCTGCAAGAGATATTTGGGGAGAATGAGGGGCCGTACCCAAAATATTACACTCATAATTCCAAGGCACAGCCTTGTCACTTTTGTAAGGGAATGGACTGGGTACTTCGATTGTAATACCACCTCCGGCGACGGTAGAAGGCCCACCACTCTTCGGGTTCTTTTGCTCTTCATAGAAAATGGTAAGAGGTTTAGGTCGGCTTATACCAGATGAACTTGACGTCACCTGGGATGCGGGATCTCCATTTATGGTTCCAATCAAACCCTCATCCTCTTCCACGTAGATCTCTATTGCTGACAAGTCCATCAATTCTTGCAACTTTTGTCGGAAGCCATCACAATTTTGAGTGGAGTGTCCAATAGCGCCCATATGGAACTTGCAAGAATAAGCAAGATCATGCCCCAATCTTCCCTTGTCCATTGGCTGTGGAGCGATGGCATTTACTTTAAGCAGCGCCTCTAACACTTTATCCAGGGGTGTTCGAATCTCATCAACACTCCTTTTCACTTTTCGAGCCACCTTTTCATGGATGACGTTTACTGCTGGTCTTCCGTAATCAGGCAACGGATCCCCACTTACACTTGAGTTGTCTCGTTTAGCAAAGTTTAAGAGTCCTGCCTTAACGAGTGCTTAGACCTTGTATTTAAGTGCGGTGCAGTTCTCGGTGGAATGTCCCTGGATCCCAAAATGGTAATCACAGCGTGCATTCTGATCATACCATTTTGGAAAAGGAGGTTTGAGTGGTTCTAAAGGGGTACGGGCTAATAGTCAGTTTTCAATTAGCTGAGGTAACAAAGCAGTGTAAGAGATCGGGATAGGATCGAATTGGGGTCTTTCTTGAGCAGTCCTCGATCCTCTTTGAGTATTTCCGGGGTTGTTGGTTGAGGATGTAGGTCTTGGTGTTGGTGTTTGTGGGAAGGTATTGGGTCGAAATACTGGTTGTTGGGTGGGTAGATATGCATAAGGGTTTTAGGTGATGTTGCCTACACCGGGATAGAATGATGGATATGGGTGATATGGGTGGTAAGGATTAAGGTTATGGTTTTGAGGGGTAGTATAAGTGACTGCCTGCACGTCTCCATCTTTTTTCTTAAACGGGGCTCCCTTTCTAGAGCTGGTGGCCTCGTTCGTCTCAATCTTGCCATTCTTTATTGCCCCTTCAATTATTTCCCCTGAAAGGACCAGATCTGTGAAATTTTTGGTGACATTGCCGATCAATCGTTCATAAAAAAGAGCCTTGAGAGTATTTATGAATAATACTGTCATCTCCTTGTCTGTCAACGGCGGCTGCACTTGCGCTGCTGTATCTCTCCACCTTTGAGCATACTCCTTGAAGCTCTCGCTAGCTCTTTTCTCCATAGTTTGAAGGGATAGGCGATCAGGGGCCAAATCAGCGACGTGATTGTATTGTGCCATAAAAGCTCTAGCCAAATCCTTCCAAGTCTTAATATGGCTTCGATCAAGCTGCACGTACCATCTAGCTGCCGATCCAGTTAGGCTGTCCTGAAAGAAATGAATTAGTAATTTGTCATCATGAGACTGGGCGGCCATCTTTCGGCAGTACATGGTAATGTGTGCCATCGGGCACTTTGTCCTGTCATACTTCTCAAAATCTGGCACCTTGAATTTCGGAGGAATAACCACATCGGGAACCAAACATAACTCAGCTGCGTCCATAGTCCCGAACCTATCAACTCCTTCGATAGCACGAAGGCGTTCTTCCAGCAGATCATATCTCTTCTCAACTTTTTCATTTTCCCCCGTTTGAGACGAACTCTTCCTCAATTTTTCCTGTTCTCTCGGGTCATCTAAATCTGGAACATGTATCAGCTCAGCGGGATTTGCTCCAGGATTTAACCCCGATTGTCCGTGGACCGATTGATGACCAGTTGGGGGTGGCATATTGTAATAAACTGATGACGCCACTTGCGGGTGAGCTCTTTCAAATGCATGGGGCGGAGTGAATCCCGGGGGATAAGGCGGATCATCCCTTGGGTCACTTGTGCCTTGGGTTGGTGGGTTTTCTGGTGGAGCTGGCTCTTCGGCCACTCTTTTCCCTTTACTCAAAGTTATCACCAATTCCATCATTTTTGCTAATTGCTCCCTCATCTCTTCTTACGCTTTCTCTATTCTTTCCATTCGTTCTCTGTGTTCCTCTTCCATGATCCTCACCCGTCGACGAGTGTTGTGAACACGTTGGTCACCGACTTTGGGTTGTGGAGCTATCTTGGAATCCTTATTTTTTAAATCATAAACATGAATTAGATGCAATGAATGAACACATTTTTTTTTTGTCTTCAGATGAAAATATTTATTGCGAGTGAAATGCATGTATGAATGATATACTAGGAGTATTTGCCACATAACACCCGTCAACAAAATAATCCATTACAAAAGATATTATTTTTCATTACAATCCAGAAGCCATCTTTTACATTCAGAAATATTCACCAATTTTATTATAATGGCTATACACTTCATCATAATATCTGATCAGTTGTTGCTCTTGTTTCCCGATCGGAAAGACTTGGCTCCTCAGTATGTCCGTCTTCCTAGCCATGCTCCTTGCTTTGTAAGCCACTTCCCTCATTTGCCTTAATGCATAATCCATCTGATCATATTTCTCCAGGTAGGCTTGTTTGTAGGACTCTCCCCACTCTCGAATTCGGAGGCTCTCTTGCTTGAGGCGTTCATATTCCTGTCGGTGAGTTCCCATAGCTGCTTCGAGCTCCTCGTACTCCTGTCGTAGCAATTTGATGGACTCTTGTTGGAATCGCACTTGATTTCTCAGTCCGTCGTTGTACGCTTGAAGCTCATTACCTCGACTTTCTCTGGCTTGTATCCCTCTTTGGAGTTCACTCGTCTCGGTAGAAAACTTGTCATTCAGAGTTTCATACTTCTTTTCCCATTCATCCTCTATCTTTCCGGCTTTCTTTTTCTGTTCAATTACTTCCTTTTTCGCCTTTTCGCATTCTCTTTGGAGCTTCTCGTATCGTTTCTTCCAGTTGGCACTTTCAGCTTCAGACTTTTTCCGGCCCAATTCACTTTCGAGCAAGGCATCATGAGGTTCCGGATTAATTGGGCCCTTGAGTGTATCTTCCTTCGGGTACACAACGTCTTTAACTCGTTTGTCATGCCACGCTTCATACCCAGTAGTAATTTCATCGTCGTACCTCCCTTGGTCGACTGGGCTCGTCTTCTTCCAAGCTCGTGCAATCTCTTCGATCTTTTTCAAGAAACCCGACTCTCCATAAGCAAATTCTAAGGTGTTGAGACCGTGCGTCATTGGCACAAATTGCTCTGACCCGAACTGCCTTCTCACTATAATTGGGGCGTAACTGATTGCCCCCCACGGTCCCATCAGTGATACCCATGGTTTGTCTCCACATTTGTACATGACCGGACTATGAGGCATCCACGGAGCTCTCCACGTTACTTCCACACTTATGAGTTTCTGAAGTCTAGAGATCCACTGTTCCTTAGTCTTACCTTCCGGCCATTCACTCTCACAAAATTCTCTAATAGGGGCACTTAGCGGATGATATGGCTTCCTGAATCTCATGACGTTGCATTCGAAGTGGCTTACTATCCAGACGGAAAGCAATTGCGCGCATCCCACAAAACGTCCTTCTCCTTTTCTTCGACAATAATTCAAAGATCTGAGAGTTTCGCCTAGGATCGAAGGTGAAGGATTGGCCTTATTGACGACTTGCTCGAAGAAGTCTATGATCCCGACCTCTACATGCCCCAGAACTTTAGGAAAAATCACCAACCCATAAATTCCTAAAGCCATCACAAGCTATCCTTGCTCGGTATCTTGATGCTTCGTGACATAATTTCGTAAGAAACTCCACGGGATACACTCATTGTCTCCTTTTCTCTTCAAGTTTTGGTCGACTTCACCCGGGGTGATACCCATCATCTTGGCTAGTTTTCGCCTATGCCCAGTCTTCTGTCCCCTCCAATATATTTTGTCCGGATTGTCAAGATCAATTTGTAGGAGAGCTGTGTATTCCTCGATTGTGGGAACCATATCCACCTTGTTGAACACAAAACATCTGTATGACGGATCCCAGAATTGCACGATGGCTTTCAACAACTGTTCATCAATGTGGACCTTAAGGAGTCGAGCTATGTGGCCATACTTCTTATCGAAATTCGCTCGAGTTGAGGGCCCCCACCTTTCCCATATGTCAAGTAGATCAGTGAGGTCATTCTGTGTCAGATCAAGGTGGACCCTTTGAGGTAGTGATGGCACGTGATCTTGTGGCAAGCAATCCCCTTCGATTTGTTGGACGTTCGCCATGTGTTGGGTTACCTCATGTATTCCGTCGTAGCTTGAGAGCGGCCATGATGACTCCATGAATGTAATTGGATCTACTCCGTCGATGGTTGTCAAGTGGCAAATACTCTCCCTATATGCAAAATTATGATGCAAATGTGCATATGCAAAATGAAAATAACAAAAAGGTTCGAATTAGTGTAAGAAAATATTTAAGTGCGATTCTTATTAAAAGAAAGGATTAAAATGAATAATGACATGAATGTGCATGATACCTTCTTTATTTTGCTAGGAGAATTTAGAATAAAGGGAGCGTGAAAAATTCCTTCATGTGTACCTAATCAAAGGTATATTCTCACGGGTAAGGTTCTACCTAGGCAGAGGTAACTCTCGATATTCTACATGCTGAGTTCGGGTTGAAAGTGGAGCTAAAGGTTCCCAAATCGTTCCTCACTGTCGTCCACATGGACTAGTAAGGCACCCCGGTCCTCGCCCATTATAGGCTTCAATCGGACTAGGTTTGATTTGAGTGGGAGTCTTCACTAGCCCGTGCGGAGGTTATCACCTCACGAGAGCGTAGCTACTTAACCCCCTCCTAATTAAGGACTAAGCCCGGGTAGAAGGCTTATGCATGAATGCAAAACGTGTCGTGTGTGTGAAGGAATATATCGACTTTTGATCAACAATCTCACATCCCTCTATCCTAAATTCCCCACAATTAAATAATAATTAAAACAATAAATGCAACAAAAGAAATAAAAGCAAATACACAAAATTAAGGAAAACATTAAATTATTTAAGGCCGTGAATGACTTATGATTATTTAATGGCTTGACTCTCGATGTCCCCAGTGGAGTCGCCAAGCTGTCGCAACGTGCGGGTCTGTGGAACCCGTCCGTCAGACACGGGCGAAAATAAAAAGATTGGGAGTCGCCACCAATCGTTCCTTGTAGGTGCGATTGGTCACCTATTGACTCGGTTCTAATCGATGGAGTCCCAAATTAATTTTAGGTCCATCGAAAGAACGAGAACTGGTCTACGTTTTTTGGAAATTGGGGTTCGGGAGTGCGGTTACGCACGGAGAAGGATTAGCACCTCCGTGACGCCCGTTCCATGAACGGTACCATTTAATCTTAAGTCATTCTTTTTTTTACGGCCTGATTTATTATTATGTTTCCTCAATCTTTGCTTATTGAAAAAAAAAAATTTTTATTGAATTGATCTTTTATTCGATTTTACGTATGCACATGATGCAAACATAAAATGATGTCATGATTTACTTATTTTAAAATGATGAGGTCGAAAATCTTTTATTGGAAAATCATTCGAAGACCATCCCAACGCTTTGGTGAAGTCTCGATGTTTTCCTCACCTAGAGATATCTCCAAAAAAAACTCGTCTCTACAAGCTTTTCGGAGAAATCCCATCATCGGAATTCCCGCCTCATTTACAGGATAAATGTCGCATGCTATGATAGGAAAGAATGATGATAACTACATGCACGCGTTTATTGACTTTAGGAGTTCATAATTTACCCAATTATATGATCGATAGTTCGAGGTGATTTATCACGTTACTTGCCTTTATTATCATTTGTTACCTCTTTTTGAGTTATTTCTTTATTTTCTCCTTTTTTTTTACATTTTACCTTTTTTTTATATTTTTTATTTTTATTTTTTTCACTCTTTTTTTTTTGCCTTTTGTTTTCTGTTGAAATCTTTATTCTTTAATTAACATTATTGGTGAGTAATTTATCTAATTATATAGTTTCTTGAATGAACAATCGAAGTTTCTTTTTTTATTTTTTATTTTTATTTTTTTATTATTATTTTTTTATGGTGAAATTAACTTTATTTGGTGATGTTAAATTAATTAACTAATTATATTAATTTGAGTTTTTTATGTAAATTATGAAAATTTATTATTATATTCTTTTTATTTTTTCATGTATATTTTCAATAATGACTTATTTGAGTAATGAATATTGGAGTATAGAGTTCGGATTTATCCCGACGCTTCGGTGAAAATCCGTCTCGAATTCCTCACCTAGAAAATCGATCCGAAAGAAGTAACTCTTTACCTCTTTTTGGATCGAATTCCATCATCGGATTACTCAAAATAATTATTATATATGTTTATGCACATTTTATTTATTTATTATTTATTATTTTTATTATTTATTTATTACATTATTTTTTATTTTATTATTATTTCTTATTATCCTATTTTTTTTTATGTGCTTATTATTAGGATTTTATATATTTACATTTTTGTAATAAAACTTAAACTAAATTAAAATACATTAAAATGAAAAACAAACACATAAAAACATATTTAAACAAAGCTCAAAGAAGCATACTTATCTGGGCTTGGATTGGCCCAGATTCACAAGCCCGTATGAGGCCCAAGACCGCGGCAGGAAGTCCACTTCGCAGGCCCGCGATATGGCAGTCCAAAACGCACCGTTTTGGTGCTGGTTCAACCGCTCAAAACGACGTCGTTTTTGGGTAAAACGCTTCAGCTTCCTCTGTCCCTTGAAACGGTGTCGTTCTGGTCCCCTTTCACCCGGTATAAAAACCCTTTTTGTTTTCTTTTCTTCTATTTTCCCTGTTGCCTTCTCTCTCTAGACCCTCTTTTCTCTGCCTTCTCTCTAAAAAAAACACAGCTCTCCCCTCCGGTGACTTTTCTCTTTCCTCTCCCTTCACCGATCTGCCTTCTCCTCTGGTGGCCTCTCTCCCGTCCGGTCTCCCTCTCTCCGACTGTGTCTCCCCCGTGACGCCTTTCCGTCGACCGGATCTTGCTTCCGGTGTTCCTAGTCCCTCGGTCTCTCACCCCCACACTTTCCCTTTTTACTTTTCCTTTCCCACCGATCCCTCTCACAGATCTGGCTTTCAGGCAACCCGAACAGCCTCTCTTCCCGAATCGCACCCTGATCAGACCACCCCTTTCCCCTTTTTTTGGTTTTGATTTTTTTTGTTGTGGTTTTTGGCTGCTAGATCTAGGTTTTTTTTTTTGGTTATCTGGGTATCCTTCTAGCTGCTAGAGGCTAGGGGCTTTTTTTGCTTTGTGTTTGCTCTGTTTTTTTTTTGTTTTTCCGAATGCTCTTTTTTTGTTTCGAATTGAAACTCCCTTTTTTTTTTTTGATTTCCGGATGCCCCCATTTAAACTGGGTTGTCCAATTTCTTGGACAACCCAGAGAGGGGAGCTCTGGCACCAGGGAGTTGGTAGCCGGAGCTCCCTCTCCCCTTCCCTAGACGTTGCAGGGGGGTTTGGTGGCAGGGCCATACCTCCCTGCTTCTTTTTTTTTTTTGTATTATTTTTTTTATTATTTTTATTTTATTATTATTATTTTTATTTATTTGTTTATTAGTTTTTTTTTTGGGTGTCTACAATTAGATTAGGATTTAATCCATCTAATCTCAAAGTGTTATCTTCATCTTGTAAATTCTATCAAGATAAGAGATTATTTGCGTATAAATAGGCCTTATCAATTTATTTGTAAATACACACTACAATAAGATCTATTTTCTCCCTTTCAATACTTTCTTTCTTCTCTTTAATTATTCTTTCCAATTATCTTTATTTGCTCTTTTAGATTTATTTCATAACATTTCTTAATAAGTTGGTGTGTTTTTTCTAAAAAAAAAAAAAGAGAAGAGAAAGCTCCTAATTAGAGCTTTTTAAAAGTTTTTTTTAGATTTTATTTTTTAAAAAAAGTTATTTTTTTTAAGAGATTTTGAAAAAATCCTGTTTGGTCCAACTTCTGTTTTTAAGTAATAGATAAGTTAAAAATAAACCAAGGCAAACGAGTACTAAATCTTAATTAAACATAATAAGAAAATAAAGATCTTTATTTAAATGTTTTTTAAATATTTCAAGAACATTTTAAATCATTAAAATCCTTCGCTTGGCATTGAGTTAGACTGCTTAAAGCCATAAGCCGAAAACCTTTTCCTTCGGAAATAAAAGCCCTTTTCCTCCACAATTTTTGCCAAACTATCGGGTAACACTTCTGTTTGGCATTGAGTTAGGCTGCTCAAAGCCAAACACCATTGGCAAAAGCTCTTTTCCACCACAAGTTTTGTCAAAGTTCCGTGGGAGCACTTCTGTTTGGTAATAGTTTGGCTGCTTTTTTCCGCTTGGGAATAAAACTCTTTTTCACCTAATTTATTGTTTGGCTGCTCCTTTTATTTGGGAATGAAAGCTATTTTTCATCACAATTTTTTGTGAAACCGCGGAAAGCACCTTTCTGGCATCCCCTTTTCTCCTCCACCAGACTGGTATTTATAGTACAGCTCGGGGATTCGGATCCCGGAGTATCTGGGGTTTGAGGCACTTGGATGTGATTCCCTTGTTACCCAAATTCGGCTACTTAAAAAGGTATTAAATATCTTCAGTGACATTTTGTTTTTAGTCACCAGATTGCTAGGGGTGGCTACAGGAGAGGTAACTGTAGAGGACTGGCTGTAGGCAAAAATGAAGCACCTGGTGGGCTACCATGGTAGTCTTGTTAGGCAGCCACCACAGTTTTTTTTTTACCTTATGGATCTAGTTTTTCATGACCCGTAAAGATAAAGAATTTTTTAAAATAATTTTTTTAAAAAATTATAACTATTTTTAGTTAAAAAAAATTTTAAATAAAATTACTTATAATAAAATCATCTCATATTCAAACACATGTGAAAAAAATTTTGCTATACATTATGTTAAAAAAAAAAGTTATTACATGTCATATTAAAAAAATATTATTACATGCTAGGTTGAAAAAATATTATTACATACCATGTTGAAGAAAAGTTAGTATACGTCATATTAAAAAAAATGTTATTACACACTATGTTCAAAATGTTTTGCATGCTATGTTAGAAAAAAAAGATGTTATACATCATATTGTAAATATGTCTTGGTATACTATATTGAAAAATTTTTGTTATACGTCATATTTAAAAAAAATATTGTTACATATCATATTCAAAATGTTGTTATATGTCATGTTAGAAAAAAAGTTGTTATATATCATGTTAAAAAAAAATTGTTACATACTATATTAAAAAAAAATTATTATAGGCCATGTTGAAAAAAAATATGTTGTTACATATTATATTAAAAAAAATTATTATATGTTATGTTGAAATAATATTGCAATAATCTCTTAAGACCATCACAAACAGTAAAAAACATCTTTCCAGCAAAGTTATTGAACTTTTTTTATGAAATCATTAAGAAGTTACACAAAATTTTGCTATATATCAACAAAATCATCTAACAAGAACTTTGCTAGAATATTTTATGAGATAATACCAAATTAAAGATGGATGGAAGCAATCAAAACGCGAAAATCGTTTTCTTACCTATAGTTCTTTTCACCTTCTTCATTTTTTTTTTCACTTTCTCTGTGTTTCAATTTTGCACTGAATTTGAAAAAATTGAAACTTTTTGTTTATTTGAAGATTGATGGAAAATCTTGAACTATTCATTTCCTTTCCTCTCCAACCAAAGCACAAAAACAGTTTTCTTCTTTATAGTTATTTTTCACCTCCTTTGTTCTTCTTTCTTTCTTTTTTTTTTCACTTTCTTTTTATTTCAATCTTGCACCGAATTTGAAAAAATTAAAACATTTTGTTTATTTCAAAATGAATGAAAAAATCTTAAACCATTTTTTTCCTTTTTTCTATTTAAATAGTTTTTATTATTAAGATTTTTTAAAAGGAAGATAAGTAAATAAAAAACACAATTCTTCATGGTTTGAAGGGTATTAGAGAGATGAGAGAGTAGAGAGAGTTGGATGGACAGTTTTTTGGATGACATGAAACAAAAATCAAGAGTATCTAATTTATCTGAAAGTGTTTTAAAGACAATTACCTTTACATTTAAGATTATTTTTGAAATGGGTTTATAAGGATAACTATTTCTCATAATTTTTTTTTATTTTATGGGTTTAGTAGCACTACAAGAAAATTATTTTTTTTCAACTGAAAAAATTTCGTTGGAAATTTCCAATGGATTTCTAATAAAATTTCAATGAAAATTTAATTTGATTTTTTCGATGGATTTTCAATAGATTTCCAACATAATTTTTTCAACATAATATTTCCGTTAAAAATTTGTTGAAAATTTTTTTGGCCCAAAAAAAAATTAATCCGGCCAAACTTTCCTACTGATTTCTATTGGAATTTTTCAACGGAAAATAATTCATTAGAAATCCGTTGGAAAATTTATGGTGCCAAAAAAAATTAAAACCTACTAAATTTTCTAACAGAAATTTTCGTTGGTAAAAACTATTACCAATGAAAATTTTCCAACAAAATATTTCGTTGGAGAATTTCGTTGGTATTACTATTTTAAAATTTTTAAATTAAAAATATATTAAGAATTTTTAAAATTTTTATTAATCATTTATAAGAAATATATTAATAAAATTAAATATACACATACTAAGTTTTATAATATTAAAATTTTAAATATGTTTTCTTTTACTGCTTTTTTATATATTTTGAAAACTTTATTGAATTATAAATTATAAATTAGTAGTTTCAAATTCATTAATGTTATAAAATTAAAAAGGTTATAAAAATAACATAATAATTAATTTTTTAATTTTATAAGAATAGATGATAAAATATAGTAATATATTAAACAAAAATTAATAATACTTTAGGTACTAATATTAGTAAATATAAATTAATTAGAAGAATGATGTATATAGTAAACTTATTAATATAATATATTAAAAATATATTAATTTATTATAAATATACAAATTCGAATCATAGTTATAGAATATATTAACTATATATATAAGTTAACTTGTATTATTATGAAATTGCAAGTTATCTATTTTAAATGATATAACTTTATAAGTTAATATATATATATGTGATATTAAATATCCTACGTATATATTAATATGTTATAATTATTACACATAAATATAATTTTATAGTTATAAATGTATTAATTATGATATACACATATATATTTTATACGTAAGCATTATTATTATAATTTATGATAAATTTTTTTATATGAATACAGTCAATAACGTTATTAGTTATTACTTTATAAGTTATACAAACTTTGTAATATTTATAACATATAATTTGTGTCCTTTCATATATATATATAATAAAATAATATGACATTATGCTTTATATTAATTATATTCATATAAGATAATTCTAATATTATTTTGACTACGTCATCGTTTAAGATTAGCCTCATATTATAAATTTAATAATTGAAATAATGGATATTTATAAATATGTAACCTTATATGGTATACGAACATAAAAATACTTGATGTAATAATATTAGTTAATATAAATTAGGAAGAATGATAGTAAACTTAAATAATAATATGCATAAAATATATACTAAATAGTTTAACTTAATTCAATATCATTAAATCACATATTTTATCCGAGCATCTCAAAACACAATAAAACTTAAAGGAAAGAAGTGTGATTCTTTACCTAGCTTGGGTTCAGATGATGACCCAAGTGTAATATTGCAGCCCACTGGAACTCCTCTGTCAAATGCACCGTTGGAGGCCCAGAGGAGTGATTTTACTCCTTCTAAAAAACGATAACGTTTTGGGTTTCTAACCCAACCTTTCTCTTCTGCTCTCACTTTTCACCATCTACTCTTTCTACTGTCGCTTGCTCTCTCCTTGGTCTAAAAGGCTTCCATTTTGCTCCTTCACCAGCTCTGTCTCACTATATTTCAGCTTAAATCTCTACTCTTTCTCTCAAACGCCGACGGCACACTCAAGCCCAAAAGCTCTCCCTTTTCGACGCCCGAATCTTTCTCCCTCTCTCTCTACTACCAGCGCAGCACAACCAAGCCCAAAAGCTCTCCCTTTCCGACGCCCAAATCTTTCTCCTTTCTCCCTTCTACCAGCATTTTCTCTCCTTCTTTTTTTTCTCTTTTTTTTTCTTCTTTCTTTCTTGGTTCTTTTCTTCTCTATGACTAACCGAACCCCCTTTTTCCCTGGCTTTCTCTTTTTTTTGGTGCCTTTTTTGTTATGATTTTGGTTATTTTTTTAGTGCTTGTGGTTAGGTGTTTTGGCTAGTAGAACTTAGGATCTTTTTTTGGTTATTGTTTTTTTTTTGGTTTTTGAGAGATTGGTTTATTTTTTTGATCATTTTCTGGTTTTTGAAAGTCCTTCTCCAACCTCCTCTTTGGACCAGAGTTTTAGGGTTCTTATAGAACCTAATTGTCCAAGGCAATCATGCTTTTCTCAGCATGAATTACGGATGAGTTGCCTTTAAGTCAAAAACAAATTCACCGGAAATGACCCCAAATCATAAATTGCTTGAGGAGCATTCAATGCTCTGTATTTTGTTGACAATGGAGGTCAAGCGTGCTTCCGACCTCTTCTTTTTTTAAAAAAAAAAAATTGGTTTAATTTATTTATTTTATTTTATTATTAAGAAACGTGTCTACACTCTTCATATTTAAATCTCTGATTTTGATTCAGGTACTCACTCTGTTTCCCCTCACATTTTCTTTTTATTTTGAGCCTAATTTATGTACTTCAAGTTTAGATTAGGGTTTCCTTTAACACTAATTAAGGATTTTGATTGCAAATTAGGATTGCTTAAGGTTGATCTTTCTTTTATTGATTTGTGAGAATTTAAGACTTTAAGTTGGTCTTTCTTTTCATTAATTTTCTCCTTTTTTTGTTTTCTATTTGATTGCAGTTAGTGGTTTCTATTTTGTCTCTTTGATTGTAGGAGTGAGATGACTTTAGTTGCTTAAGAATCTGACATAGGTAAGTTTTCGGTGTTTTTTCCTTTGATTTCTTTTGTGTTTTAGTCAATGATGGATGACTTGAAGAAACTCTAGGATAAACTCTATGATAGTGCCTTATCTTCACCCAAAAATGAAGATTTTATGGTGGCTTTATCTCACACCATTACACCATGCTTATTCAATCTCGTGGCCCAAAAAAATTTTCATGATACAAGGTTCAAATAACCCTTAATGTAAGCATGCAACTGGCATAGTGTGAAAAGAAATTGACTTAAAGAAAGTTAAACCATTGTGTTATGTGAATCATAAATAAATAAACTACGAATCTTTGTTTTCAATCAAAGATTGAAAGTTTATTAGCATTTTCTATAAAAACAGATTAGTAAAAGCATGGCCTCCATATTTATTATATGTATATTAACACCTTTGAATACTTTTATATGCATGCAAATAATTTATGTCTTTATTAAGATAAATATATAATTTGTATGTCTTTATTAAGAAAACTAGATAATTTGTACAATTATCCTAAGTAGATTTACTTTTCAATAATTTTTTTTAGTGAATTTGAGTAGTTCTGTAAAGATGATAGATAAGAGTTGGATTTATTGCTCTAGATTTAGGATACATAGATAGAATTAGATGATTTCTTGATTTTGCATTTGCAAATGGATCAAAGGGAGGATTGATTTTGCATTTGCAATTGAGAAATACTAAAGTAAGATTTTATCTCATTGATACAATTTCAGTTTTTGATTTGATTTTGGAGTTTTATATATACTTATAGATATCTTCTTGCAATTATCATGTCTTTCTTTGGTTCTAGGAAGAGTTTCGTTTTTTTTTTTTTTTTTGTATCATTGATTTGATAGTCAACTAACTCTTTGTTATAATATACTTGGAATGTAGTCAATATGCTTTTCATGTATTGTTTTTGTTTTTTTTATGTCCTCCCCCATCTACTTGTTCTAAAGCTATTTACATCAATGGCATTCAACAAGCAGTAAGTTATTTACTTTTACCACACTGCAACAATCTTTTTCTCTTTTTCTTCTTTTCCTTTGTTTTGGACTTTCTTTTTATATATGTATTGTGTATTGAAGTGTTGAATTTATTTGAGTTTACTGTTGTGATTGAGATTTTATCTGAGTTCAAATTCAGACATTGAGATTCTACCAGTAAGTGTTGAATTTATTCTTATTTATTTTTCATGCCTTTTGTTTGATTATGATATTGGATTTTTCAAATGCCTTTTCACACATTGATTTATTGTGTGAAGCCATAAGACACGTAACATTCAAACATATCCCCTTGAAGGCAACCATTGTGCTTATCAACTTGCGACACCAGGAATGAGATGCAGAACTTTATTGATTGCTTGGCTTTGATTCGGGTTCTGAAAATAGAAAGAACTTGCTGTTATGATTGTTGTTTGTTGGCTCTTTGTTTTGATTTTGGCCATGATTCTATCATGATGGGGCGTTATTTGGGTTGTTTGTTTTAATGTAATTAAACTGGTTACATGAGCTTGTTATCCAGTACTTTGTATTTTACATTCTAATAATGACAATGCATGAATGACTTAATTTTGAATTTTGGATTTTAATGTGTATTTTTCTTATCAATTTTGGATGGGAATTTTGGACGTTAATTGATAATTTTTTACTGAAATTTTAGTTGGTAATTTCTGTTAGAAAAGCATTACCAACGGAACATTTAATTGAAATTTACTGATGGAATTCCGTTGGAAATGCTTCTCCAACAAAAAAGTTCGTTGGAAATTTTTGACGAAATTTTTCATTGAGAAAGCATTTTCGACAGAATTTTTGTTGGGAATTTTCAACGGAATTTCGTTAGAAATTCATTTTTTACGGAATTATTTTTAACAAAATATTTTGTTGAAAATTTTTAATGGAATTACTATGGGATACCTAATAGATTATGTATTTTTTCTAACGAAATTTTTCAATGAAAAGTATTTTTGAGGAGATTTTTAATGATGAAATTTTTAACGGATTTTTTCGTTGAAAATTTGTCAAAAAAAAAATATTTCCAATGAAATTTTAATTTTTTCCAATTGAAAATTTTGTCGAAAAAAGTTTATTTTTTGGTGGTGTAAGTTTCAAGCATGTGAGATTGAACTAGGGTGTTTTTGAATTTAAATTTTCAAAAAGCCGAATTCAATAAGACTTTTACATCCAACTTATCTAATGTTAAATAAATAAAAATTAATAAAAAATAAAACAAAAAACATTAAATTGAGCCAAACAAAACGGGATATCTAAGACCAAAGTCTTTGCATGCCAAAGTTGCGCTTCCTCTTTGTTTGCTTTAATTTAAGACAATGAGCATGTTAGGCTTATGATTTTTTTAGCTTAAAAATTATTATAAAATGTTTATAAAAAATAATAATTTTTAAAATTAAGTTAAAATTATTTAGTAAATTTATTTTTTATAAGCTCTTTCTTATATATAGGCGGTTTGATAAAACAATTTATATAAATTTTAATGATTAAAATTACTATAAAGGGTATTTAATAAATCTTAAAAAAATTGAATCAAATAAAAAATGATGAGTGTGAAAAAAACATAATTTTTTCTATAATATTATGAATTACTGAAAGATAAAAGAAAAATATAAAAAAATATTTGTTGTTATTTTTTAAAAATTAATTTAAAATTTTTTACCTTTGGAGCATAATAAAATTGATGTTACATACAATAAATAGAATCCAAAGTAGTATTAATAATGGACACAACTGAATCAGGAAAATCACATTTAGCCACTGATTTGGCAACTCATTTTTCTATTGAAATCATCAATGTTAATTCCATGCAAGTCTATCAAGATGTTGATGTCTTCACCAACAAAATTCCCTTCTATGAACAAAAAGGTTTCGATTTTTTTTTTTCATTTTTTAATGGACTATATATTTTGTTAAGGAGTGCCACATGTACTGTTAACTCAAATGTGGAATTTACTGCTATAAGTGTATTTCAATTTTCTTATAATATAGTCTATTGTTATACCTAAAAGAAAAAATTCTTTAAAATTGAGTTACCACAAGTACAAATATTGACTTTTCAATTTTCATCTAATTTATCTCAACAACCATTGACTTATTTGATTAATTATTTTAATAATAATCAAGTAATATTATATACACCGAAAAGAAGTTAAAAACACATAAATATTACATAATTGTCATATCAAATAAAAAACTAAGAAATATCAAACAATAAAGAGAATTTTTAAAGCCCAAAAAAGAACGATATAAAATAAAATAAAAAATAAAACAGAAAGAAAAAATAAGAAATAATACTTTAAAGCAGTTTCGAGTTTTGAGTTTTTTTTTTCTCTTAATATTTTAAGAACAAAAAAAATCTTAAAATGATGATTTGTAAAAAGGGGGACAGAAGAGAGAGATCAATAGCGAGAGGGGTTATTTTTTTAGAAAGGATCTTTTTTAAAAAAAAATAACCCTTTTAAGAAACTAATGTGATTTAAAAAAAAAGCACTTATTTGGAATTTTTTTAAGTTCTTTTTTTTAATATTTTTTAAAAAAATTATTTTTTTAAGAGTTTTTTACAAAATACTATTTGGCTCAACTTTTGTTGTTAAAAAATAGATAAATAGAAAATAAACTAAACCAAACAGACACTATATAAGAAAGAAACTAACATTTATACAAAGTCAAATCAACATTGGTAACATGAGCATTATAGGCAAATATACTTCAATTAAGTGTTTATAAGATTAACAATAGACCTGTCAAAATGGACCTGGCCCATTGGGTCGGTTCATTTTTTATTGAATATGGAGTTGGTTGGGCGTGAACATTTAGACTCATATTAAAACCGAGCTTCAATGGGTCAGCCTATTTAATCAGTAGTTTGGAGTGGGTTGAAGTGAGCCAGCTATGTGGGCTAGAAGAAAAAAAAATTAATAATTTTATATATTTAACTATATAAAATTAATAATTTAGTTGTCAATGGTATTACTTATTTTATATATTTCAATGTCTTTAATCTTTATTTTTCAAATTAATAATTTTAGTTTAGATTAAAACTTATTATCTCTTTTTCTTTTATGGTAATAAATATTAGATGATCAATTGATAATGATTCAAACCTTGAGATATCATTGTTATTTAAACAAGATTTAAACATTTTACTTGAGGATAAGGATTGAGGAGAATATAAATGAGCCTTTAAGTTTTTATTATTTAGTTATATACTTATGTTTATGAGATGGTAATTTACGTTAAAGATTTAAACTTTATTTATGTAATTTATTTATTTATTTATATTTGATGTAATTTATTTCTTTGTAATATATTTTTATTATTTAATTTATAAATTAAATCTTAAAACAATTTTATTGAGAGAAAATTTATTATATAGAACTATAAAAATATATTTTAAAAAAAAAGATAAATTAATCCAACTCGACTCATAGACTAACAAAAAAATGAATTGAGTTGAGATTTTGATGATCTACGTGACAAATGAACTGACTCGACCCAACCTATATTTTCTCAATCCTCAAAAACTTCGACCGAGTTAAGCCGAGCCCGATCATTCACACCTCTAATGAGCAATACAAGTATTACACAAAAATCAATACAATATTTTTATTCGTTAACATCTCAATGATAGCAAGTCTTCTCAAGGTTTCAATTACTTACTAAAAAGTGTAAAGCGTTTTGGCTTAATCCTCATGTCTTGGAGACAGCAAAACTTGGTTGATCATTTGGTCCAGATTCTTGTAAGATGAACCTTTGGAACTGCTAGTGGCCTCCTCTGCTTTTCTCTTCCAGTCTAGAGCTTTCTTCTTCATCTCTTTACCCTTTTCTCCTTCCATTAACTCTCTAACAAGGCCCTCAACTTCATCCCTCTTAACATCGCTGTTAATTTCCATGCCGATTCCCCATTTAGTACAACAATATCGACAGTTGGTTTGTTGCTCCGCAAAAAATGGCCAACATATCATGGGAACGCCACCAGATATACTTTCAATCGTAGAATTCCAACCGCTATGTGTTAGGAATCCTCCAACAGAAGGGTGGCTCAGAACTTGTTCCTGTGGGCACCAAGTTGCCATTAGTCCTCTGTCTTTGGTCTCCGCTACGAACTCCGCCGGCACGACTGCCGACTCACCACCAACAAGGTCTGGCCTGATGACCCACAAAAAGGTTTGGTTACTATTAGCCAGCCCCCAAGCGAATTCCGTTAGCTGATCAGCTGTCATGACAGTGATGCTTCCGAAATTCACGTAAACAACAGAGTTGGGCTCTTTGGAATCGAGCCATTGGATACACTCCGGCTCTTCCTTCCAAAGATTTGATCCAAGTTGTTTCAAATCATTGTCATGGACATGATGGTTCAGAACAAGATGCAGGGGACCCACTGAATAAATGGGAGGTAGCATTGAAGAGAGGGCCCCTAACACTTCATGCTCCAAGTCATCAAATGTATTCAGTATTATAGCTGAGGCCTTTAGAGCTCGTTCAGTTTCAACGAAAATAAAATCAAGCATAATGAAATTCGGGTCAGTTGTCCGGATAAATGTTGGCAGATCCCTCAATCTGATACCTTGCATCGCCGGTATCCAATCTATGACAGTATCCAAGTATCCGTTCGTTAAATAGCTTTCATCTGCAAATTAAAGATGCAACAATAACATCAATAACGGTGCTCATGAAAAGGATAAAAACTTAAAAACTTGGATCGAAAAAGACTATTTAGAGAACTTGTTCTGAAGTGATTTCATAATTACCTTTGAGAGGTGTATAACCCTTTTCCATTAGTTGGCGATAGTGAACATAACTGAGGAAGCCACATGCGCTTGTGGTCCAAAATAGAACTTCAGGGACGCCAAGTTCTTCAGCTGCATCAAGAGTGAAGCTCATGACCCCATCCGAAACAATGCAAGAGACAGGAGGAACGTTGGCTGAGGAGGAGTCGTTGAGCTTATGTAGAAGTTGTTTAAAGTGAGGCAAGCAGGTTTTCCTGGTGGACTCGCACAGGGATGGAATGTCTTGGGTAGCATCGACATCAGTCGGAGGGAGGCCGTCAGGAATCGTTTCGAAACGAAAGGAAGGGAGACCATTAAGAGCATCAGGACCTCTGGACTTAAGAAGACGTTTGTGGTTGAACTCTGTGTTGACAAAGGTGATATGGAAGCCTCTGTGGTGAAGTATTTTGGCTAGCTTTAGCATGGGATTGATATGGCCTTGAGCAGGGTAGGGAACACAAACTGCATGAGGCTTATCCGCGAAGCCCAAAGAACCCATTGTCTCTCTTTCACCCTGAAAGCAAGCGAACGCTAAAAAAAAGTTTGAAGAAATACTCCAATGAACAACTGGCTTGTGAAGGAAGGATATGGTTCAGGGGAGAGATTTGGGTCCCATTTTATAGCCTTCTGATGGATGGGTTAAAGCCCTTTCTTTCCACTACAATAATATAAGCAGGTGGGAAATTACTAGTCAAATGGACGCCAAATTTCTGAGGAGGAAAAAGCAAAAGTCAAATAAATCAGGCAAGCCGAAAGAAAACAAAATAGTCCTACTCCTGAACATCGAAGAGCGTAATTAAAACGGTGAAATACAATTATGATTTTTGGAGTGGCAAATTCCTGTTAGCCGTGAGGCGGTTATATTGAAGAAGATTATAATTGATTTCTTTGATAATAGCAGAAAAGTCTTAACAAAGCAGCGCCCCCGCCAAGAGAAGAGTCATGCTTCCTTGTGTACATGGGTAAATGGCTAAAGGTGGTGGACGCACTTGATCAAAGATTATGTAACCAAACGCGCCATTCTCCATCCTACAATTAGTCAACGCCCTTAATAACAAAATCATAAATTTCCGTAGTGATCACGTCTGATCATTCAACATCTGCTTATTCTTTACATTTTTTTTTATTGGCAGTATTGTACTCGTGTCATAAAATTTCAATTTCTCATAAACAATCTGGTCAGGATTTAGTTGGGAACGTGGATGGAGAAGGTGAACAATAAGTACGTACAAGGAGATGAATGACAAAACAACCTTGTTACTACTAGGCTGATCAACACTAATTGCTTTGCAAGTTCTACTTCCTTATATAGTGTATTCGGAGCATAATTTTGGTTTAATTATTTTATTAGATTTTATACTGTGATTGGTTTTTTATTTGTATAACCAAATGAAGGTAAAATACCACAAAAGTGGCGTTAGAAAATCCAAATCTTTACTTTCTTTTTATCTAAACATTTGACGCCTTCCAAGCGTAATGGCACAAGGATATATAGCAGCGATATGACTTGAGGAAAGCTGAATAAAGTTTTGCCTTCATAATTAGTTGGCATGTGCCCATTCAATAGGTAAGCATGTCCTTGTTTTTTTCCCATATATAGCATGTTGTTATGATGAAAATGATTTAGCTAATAAATGCTGACAAATGAAGGACAACGACTAGGTTTGCAAATAAGATGAAATCTCACTGCTCTTAAACTAATGACTGAAGAATGACCTCAGCTAATATTCTTTATATTAAAAGGAAGTAACAAAATTAAAATTTTATGTTTGAGGGATGAAAATAAGAGATTTAATATTTGTAGTAATGAAATTATAAATTTTATAAAAAATAAAAAGTAAAATTTTAAAATTTTAAAAACATAATTAAGTTTTAAAATTTTAGAAGAAACCGGGGACCCTACTAACCGTCCTCCCTAGGGAACTGCAGACGCACTTAAGTAAATGTCTCTGTCTCAGACTCTCAGTCACCATTAACTACTATGTCTGCTTTGTATTTGATTATTAATAGCAACTTGGCAAGGGTGCAAGTCGACAAATCAAAATTACCACCATCCGGAACCAAAACAGCCAGAAGCTGTTATTGTCCGTTCAGATTGATCCTTAAATGTGTCGGTCTTCTACTCTTTTAATTTTCTTTCCCTCAAGCTTTGCTTTTCCTTTCGTGACTGACTAACGGAAAAAGGAGCAAGTTGAGTATATCGGCTATAGTGGCATGAAAACGCTTTGCTCTGTACACTTTACTAAGTTAAGGGATTGGAGCATAGAATAACCAAAGAAATAATCCCATCAGCTGCCATCTCAATAGTTCTTTTTTTCTTTGGGGTGGGGGGGGCGGTGTGGAGGATTGAATCCCTTTTATTTTTAACATTTTCAACACTTGTCGACAAATCCACCATGCTCTCAAAGAATGTAGACACGGTTACGTTTCTGGTCCTAATTTCAAAAAAATCTCATCATGATTGCCCTTTTTTAATAAAAAATTCGCTTCCGTTGTCAAAAATATGATAAAAACAAGCTGGTTACTGAGATAGGGGCCAATGTTGGGACTTGGGAGTGTTGGCCAATATCTGTCCATTTAAATAATTGAAAGCCTTAATGTGTCGTCCCTTGACAGGCTGACACCTTACGCAGAAGGCCATCGCTTGCAGAAAACAAGAATTCCCACGTGAGAGATCAGCATTGGCAAGCAGCCGTGAGTTATGTACGCTTTTTGTCCTATAAGAATCAATCGTTGGCGCAATTCTTATCAAATCTTTTTTCACCTTTCTTTAGCAGTCGGATAACTATTTTTATAACATCTAGAGGTTAAACAACGTAATCGTTTCAGTCTTCAGTCACCAAAAAGATATGGTAATCGTATTCATCAATGAATTTATCATTTCCAATTAACGAAAAATATCAATATCGTATTCATGATTAAATTTTGTCTTGAGTCCACACTTTTATTTGTTGGTGTTTGAGAGCCAAATGTAAAACTGATGCAGCGTGATAGGCGGAAGAGATCGTTAGAAGACAAAAAAAAAAACAAAAGGAACAGCGGACTTATGTCTCCACCAGTTAATTTCTTTCGTGAATGAATTTTGTGCTTTGAACATTTTTTCAGGCTTTTGACTTCAAGCAGACGCGGTCTTATACGTGTGCAACAGGTCCTTTGGTTATTACATGAAAAATTTAAAGAAATAATATCTTATTACATTAACAACAAAAATGTAGACGTATTTGCATACGAGATGTCATGTGCACAAATATTCAACGAGTTTCTTATAAGCAAAACGGGAATTGAGAGGCAAATTACCTTATAATGCACCACAGAAGATCAGAAAGCCCCTCCTGATTTGAATTGGCTTCTCTTGCGTTGATTATTGCTCAATCCTAACGATAGAAAAAAGGAGTCTAATTAAACATTTGAACTTACTTCTTTTTGGTGCCAGCATATAATTGGATGAGGCAACTTGTCAATTGTATACATCATTGTGCTAATTAATTCAAGACAATGAATCAGAATGGAAGGCGGGTTCAGTCTTTTAAACTAACACTTAACATGGAAAATATACATTGGTCTTCATTATTGATTTTTCTTTTTAACTAAAGTTGACGTTGTCGTCACAGAAGCCGTAAAAGTACTCCATCAATAGATGTTCCAACACTATTTTTATTTATTTATTTATTTATTTTTGAATTAACGACAATAAATACAACAGAAACTTCCTCTTTTGTTGTTTTCACAATGGAAACAATAAATTGAAGAAGGAAGATCAATTCAAGCCTTCAGCGACTCCTGCTTCGTGAGATGATTCCAGCAACCTTGGGTTGCTTGTAGCAATTATCAATATTTAAGTATTAAATAGCTAGAGATAAAAGTTGTGATATGGCCCATTTGATATACACATACATTGACTTATGGGCAAGCTCTGCTCGTCCAACTTAAAAGCAAGAGATGCCTTGTCTCCTTCATTCTTTCCGTTCTAAATATTAAATGCATAGAAAGCAAACAAAATATCTGCTATCCTGATGGAAGCATCCTAAATGCCAAGTACCAAATGCTTTGTATCTACCAATTCTTAAATTAAGAATGAATGTTACGTGTAGATCATAACTAGTAGTAAATGATTTTTTTGGAGTAATAGTGCCCAATCAACGATTGGTTGGGTTGATTATCGTGCAAACAGTGGTCTTCTAAGATTTTGTATGATATTGTATGCATGGATGGAAGAAGTATATATAAAAGAAATTATTTGAATACTGGTCAAACATTCAATAAAATATCTTCATTTTTTTTCTTAAGTAATTGTACATTTCACTTTTATTTTCTTTTGTTGCTTCTTATAACTAAAATGAGATTGTATAAACCCCACATGATGAGTGAATATTTATCCATGCTTGGTATCAAAATAAGTACATAACTGAATCAAAGGTCTTTAACTCATAGGCACAAATTCTTGAGGGAGAGAGAGACTAAATTTTGTCGAATGAAAAGAAAAAGATTATTGTTATTGAATAACTCAAGATTCCGATGAACGTTAAAGAGAAAAGAAGAAGGAAAGAGCACAAACGCAAATGGTATTGTTTCTTCTATTTTTCTCTTGTTTTTCCTCATATGGTGTAAATATAGACACGGAACAAAAAAAGAAGAGTCAAAGGTCAAGGTGGAGAATTTTCGCATAATCCTTTGCTTGTTGAATCAATTATCAAGCGAATATGCCTCCATTATTTCTCTTCTTTTCTCAGTCCGAATTTTTCCCTGCATTCAACATGGAAATGTTGGAAAAAATTATTTCAGCAATTGAAAATAATGCCAGTAGTTAGCAGCCTCCACAGTACTGGATATCATTTTAGATTATGCAATTTGTCTTTATATATATGTATAGGTTATTCTAACTGAGCTCATCATTTAATTTTGAATCTGAAGATTCAACGTCAAATAGATCTATATACTTTTTTGTTCAATTTTTATTTGTAATGATTTGTTCTTCCAAACTTCGAATCAAAGGTCTTCAAGTGAGAACTCATTGACCGTCGTGAATATGCCACGTGAAGGAATGCAAATAGTTCAAGCAAAAATGAAATGACGGAACCAATAACATTACTCTTTGTTTGATGTAAACACTTTTATTTTGCTTATTAAATTAATTTAATTTTTATATGCTTATTTTAAGATGGCATAATACTGAAAAAAAAATTGAAATAATTAAAAAATTTTAAATAAGTTTTTATTTTTTTATTACTTTCAATCAAAACTTTATATTTTCATTTTTAATTAAATAAGTCTTCATAACTAATAGTTGATTAATTTTTATTAATCATAATATTACTTATCATTTTATATCTACATGGAATTAATGTGATTTCAATGAAAAGGGTATAAAATGCTATATAATAATATCATCATGGCATATTAATGTCATGTTGTGATTAATTATGATATTTTAGTATGTCACGTTAACGTCATGTGACATATAATAATAAATAGTATTTTGATTAAATCAACTATTAATACTAATTTGGCTCAAAATAAAAAATATGAGAGATTATTTTATTAAAAATAAAAATATAAGAATTTGAATGAATGTAAAAAAAATATAAGAGCTTTTTTTAATTTTTTTTAACTAATTTAGAAACTTTTTCAAGAATTATGCCCTTTTAAAATCTGATGAGACTCTTTATCGTTTTTGGACTTTGTTTGTAATTGGACTTAGTTTAAAAACCCAAACTTGGGTCCAATATATGTGTGCGGAAGATCCATTTCTAAAGCAAGCAACAGTAATGAGCCCAAATAAGGGTTGATGTCCAACTAAGTTTGAGCGTCTTGCTCCCTCCTTGATCGCCGTCGATAGAGCTAATTTCTTCATGCTTATAAATTATAATTGACGTTAGCTCAGCACAAATTCGAAGGACAAGGAAAGCAGGACATAAAAAGACCAGTTATTCAATCAATGCAAAAGTGTTTTGCAAATCTATCAGCCTCTTTTACCTGCTATAAAATTTTGACAGAAATACCAACAAAAACGACAATACCGTTGACCCGTGAGGGAAAGTCTGTTTTGCCAGTTGGTATGGGCTAGCTGAGGACCTTCACCAATGAGGCCTTGATCGATTGGTGCCACTTGTAAAGTTACCCACTCCAAGGCAAGAAAAACCAACAATGGTAAAATCATTTTGGAAAGCATTAATTCCAAGTATTAAACACAATTAGTATCCCGACATTAGGTTCCTAGAGTCAACAGATATTTTGCATGCCTTGATCCCTGAGCTAACAATTTCCAGCGCCTGGTAACAATTAAAAATACTTCTTGCTGTAATTTTCACTATTTAGAACTTATAAAAGTAAATTTATGTGTTAGACCGTTAGTAGTAGGGGCATGTTGTTTGGACTGTCGAGGCACTGGAATTGAGTGTAATTAATTACGGAATATGGATACTATTTCTCATTTAACAGCCTGAAAAGATAAATTTGAAGGGAAAAGTGGGCATTGGAGAAAACAAAATAATAACAATTAACCGTAATAAATTTATTTACAAATATAACAGCAGATTAATACACAATACAAACTAAAATCACCATCACACAAGTGTTGAACACTGAGAAGTAAGAGGGTCAAACAAGGCTGGCAACAAGTACTTTCTTCCATTGACACCATGTGCATTGTAGCTAGCACCGGTGGTTCGATCCATTAAAAGCTCTCCAGCATAGCCAGGGTACGCTCCTTTACCGTACACTCCGGGGCAAGCCGATGCAACCTCAAGCTCAGCGCCAGCCGAGCCCAGGAAATAGCCATTTCCAAAAGGATTCGTGACGGCCGCTGCCAAAAGGCTAGCTATGTTTATGATCATGCCATCTACACCCACGTCTCCATTGGGTGCACCAAGTGGCGCAGTTTGGGGTCCGTAAATGGGCTGGTGGAATGGCCACGCGCATTGGCCTGGGCATTGAGTCACCGAGTTTCCAACCCAGATAAAGACGGATTTTTCCTTGGCGTTTGAGCTGTGAAACCCGCAGTTACTCATGCAAAAGGCTTCGACAGACACGTCTTTGGCTGTAAGGACTATACTTAATCCACCAGGTTTGAAGTGGACTCGCCTAGCCAACCTGGAAATTTGGAACTTTTTCAAAATTTTGCCAAGGGAGCAGTTCCTATCAGTGACTTGGTTTGCCAAGACAATACGGGCGTCATTTTTGCCAGCTTTTTTCATGTAAGTTTGGATAGTGTTCCACCAATGAGAGACTAAGGGTTTTGCAGGGGAGGGACCCAAGTTTTCCTTTTGTGGATTGAGAGAGAGCAGAAAATCAGCAATGATGGATTTCTGAGCTGGTGAGAATTCACCATACCAAAGAATGGAGACAGGAAGATTTCCTTCAAGCAATGCCCCCTTGTGGTAACTCAGGGCCATGGTTGGTGCCTGGTATAGAGAGGTTAGCTTTCTTGCTCCAAGACAAACATTAGCTAGGCTTAGGTGAATAAGCACAACGACAAGAGGGATTATTTTGGTTAACTGATAGAAACCCATTTGAAAGACTTAAAAAATTTGGTAGCCAAATGTTGAAAGATTCTGAAATTGCAAGTGACAAAGGGAGCTTGAATTTGATTTGGGGATACGAGTGAGGGGGTATATATAGGTGAGTTGGTTCATGCACTGAGAAAGTGGTAGGGGTTGCGCGGTAGCTTTCATTGGCAGCTACGCAGTTAAAATACAGAGATCACGAGAACTGGGAAAGGATAAGATTGAGAGGGAGACATCTGGCGAGAATCTATCTTTAAGTTTGAAGCATTTTATTTGCATGGAGATTAGGAGACTTAGCTAATGCTTACATCGATTTCACAGCTACCAATGGCAAGCAATAAGGTCCCTACCAGAATACATATGTTGATGGACAATGGGTTGGAGCATCGGGCAGCATGTGTTTTAAAGCTCTTACCTAGGCTGTTTCGCATTTCGATTCACTTCAGTTTAGAGTTTTTCTTGGATCGATGCTCTTACCTTATTATTGTTGTTGTAATTGTTCCCCCCCTTCTTACATCATTTGGAATAGTTCTACCATCATCCCATTTCCAGCAACTGCGATCTGGTCCTTCCACATACAAATTAAATGGTAGTTGTTTAATCTATTGTTTGATCTCAGAGCTGAAATACCCTGCTTCGGTTGCTTCTCAAGGTCATGGATAACTAATTGAAATAAGTTGTTTAATGCTTATAATTTATAAAATCGATGAAAACTGATCATTGCGGTTAACTTAAAATTTGTATGGGTGTTCTAGGTGTACTGTTCTGTGCGAAAAGAATCTCTAGGTTCTGCCCATATATGTAGGTAAGGTAGGTTCATCTTTTAATTTGTTTGTCCACAGCCAAAAGTGCAGTGTACCGTCACATCATGGGATTCCAAAACATTTGGTTGCTCAAACTAAATTTAGGACTTGGAACCAGAGAGCCCTCCCATCCCATGCTTGGTAGGGTCCGATGCCGTGCCTGATATTGCTAGTGGTTCACCAGACATTTTATCAAACTTAATCATGAGATGCAATGGCCAAAACCATCGAAGCTCTCAACCTCCCCATCTTTCACAATTTATTGTCAATTGATGCAAGCAGACATTGACTCTCTTAAGCCGGAGGCCAGGTGCTTGGATCAGATAAGCAAAATAATAAGAATAAAAAATATCACCATACCAATCCTTTAGAATTAGAGTTCCGTTGGAAAATTACACTAGAAGTGGTGGCTTCACTATATGTTAGACCCTTAAGAGTAATTTTTCTACTCTGGCCATCATACATCCAGTCTATTACTCTCGCTTTAAGACAGGAACCTCGATTTTCTACTCCTTTTTCCTCTTTTCTTGCTCTTATTGATTTCATTAATCACAAAAAGATAATCAATAAAATCTGAATCACTGTTTCAAATATAATTTAATAACATAATTCAAGTTACATATAAAATTATTGAAATTTGTTTAGATGAAAACTTGAAATTGATACATACGAGGACAACTAAATTGCTATATTGAACGACAAATCAACAATCTTCACTCAAATTGATCATGTTTGTGATACTTTTATTGAATATTATGATTTCATTATCTATGGGTATCACATTTTTTATTTTTTTGGCTTAATTGACCAAAATTAATTAGTTAGAGTTTCAAAGCATCACTCGTGCAGGTATGTAGTATTCAAAGTTTTGGGTGACCATGCTTGCAAGAAGGGGAACAAAGCAAGCTCATCAGCCTTCAGACAGGCTGGTTGCTCTGCTCGAGCTCCCCGGATGCTGCTGCTTGGCGGCATCCAAGGTGTACAAGTGAGCTGCTACAGGAATATAATACTACTCATTTACAGATTTCTGCGAAGGTTATGAATAAAAAACAAATGTCCAGCAGCAAAAGCATCGACCGCAAATGAACATGCAATGCTTCGCTGGTAACTTTTTTAAAATTTAAAAGTCTAGAATAACCTTAACATATCTATGAACCCAAAGAGCAGCAAATTCCCAACACTGAATTCCAATTGCAGTCAATAATTGAATGATGAAATCTCTCTCATTTTAAAGTCAGCCTATAGATCGTAGACTCAAGCTGGAAAAATATGGAAGAGTTGACAATGTTATCATTTATATCAGTCTAGGCTCTACTGCCGTCCTTCCTAGAAGGTGTAAGTATTGACTGCGGAACATCTCAAAATGCTGGTTCCCAAAGTCTTCTACAGCTTTCAGCTCATAAAGTACATAAAATGAAGGCGGATGGAAAGAATGGGGGCATGGATATGGCACTCACACCAACATTAATATTAGTATTCCTGTGTCATCTATGCTTTACATATATTATCATCTTATCCTAGGCATATTTTTATCTTCCATGAACATGTACATGTTTCTTCATTCAGCATATTGTCAAAGTAGCAGGATCATAATTAATTGCTCTCTCACTGCTATAAGAGAATCAAACAGTAATGCCAAAGGGCAATTAATTACCCATCTCACTGACTCCTTAACGAATGCTTGAACATTTTCAGTTCCAATCCATGATCTGTGTTGAAAGTTGAAACTGATTAGTACCCTAAATCTCCCAAAACAAAGATACCCAAAATTTTGGTAAACGTAAGAGACAAATACAGCTATATAAGCCATCCAGATTGCAAACAAAGAGAATCAATACGATATAGGAGATGGAAATTTAGTCAAAGATTTCCTGTTCATGACATTACTTGAAGTTTTTGTTTTGTGATGGTTAATTTGATTTTGAATTACAGAAGACTTAGATTCTAAAGGACCTGACTCGTGCAGCTACAAACTTAAACAATTTTGTAATATAAAAAGTGAAATATATATATATATATATATATAGGGTATGACATGTCTGCAAGTATGTAACAAGGCAGCTATCATCCAGTGATGAATTATACTCCCCATCAGACAAGCTGCAGTACTACTTAATATGTTTCGAGTCTTTCGGGACTTGAGGGCATTGTAAGTAGACTCATTGGCAACCAATTCAACAAATATTAGTATAATATTAAAATAATTTTATATTGCATTAAGATATAAGAATCATGTGATTCAAGTAATTATGCTTAATAAATTAGCATGCCTTGTGATTGCCAGGGTTGGGATAATGTTTAAGCTCGTGAATTTAGGCTTTAGATAGGATGACGCAATTACATGTTTATTTATTTTAATTATGTCTTGTAAGCCGTATCATTAACCTTTTATATTTTTGAAAGGTCCGGAGATGAGTTTCTTCTCAAACTTTCCCTCATCAATTAGTCATGAATCATCTAAAAATGAAAAGAGAAAAAAGAAAATTAAGTTAAAGACTTAAAAGGTTACTGCTAATTAATGTTGATAAATTCCTAGGCTTGCAAACTAGTGCTTGACAATTAAATTCATTCACAATTCAACTAACCACCCATTGTACCAAGAATTCCTTGTTATTCATATGCCACCAACCTTACACTCTGTACTCCCCTTTTCAAATGCCTTTGAATTTTGAAGTTCAAACTTTAAAGCAAAAAACCAACGTTCGGCTGCAGATTCGCTTGCAAAGCCAAGTACACGACAAGTACGAACTCTGTTTTTCAAAAGTGTAAAAAGGCTGTGCTGGCCCTGGCGAACCACTGCAACTCCACAGCTGTACGCTGCCTTGTGTTAGCTTGATCCAGCTAAGCCTATTAACTAATCTCTTTTTCTCGCTTTCACGAGCCTTCCGTGCATTCCCTTCCGCCCCGTTTTTAAGAGCCACAAGCGCGTAATCTCACGTGCTTTTCACCTAGGATACCCACGCTTCACCTACTTGCCCACTCGCTAACTGCCAGCTGGATCAGTCCACCCTTCCCTATCAAATTAACTCCAGCCTGTCTTCATAACGTTTATCTGACTCATTTTCCCGTGTTTACCCTTCTCTTGTTCCATAATGTACTAAAAAGCCAAGGCTGTTTTGGTCAAATCAAGGGTGAGGCTAACTGTGACTAGGCTGTAATATTTTTTGTATTCTACCGAACGAAAAGAGCTCGCTCCCTTCCACAAGAAACTTGAAGACACGCGCTTCCTTGGCACTAATTCCACGGCCATACTTGATTGGTGCGTGAGGCAAATGACCTGGAGAAAGTGTTTTCTTTTTGGTCTCTTGGATTAATAACGAGCTTGGGGTGAACCGTTGGGTCTCTGTTGTAACTTACCGGCGAAGTCGCAACTCGTAAATGGGAAAAGCCCATCTTACTTGCACTAAATTTCATTGTCTGTTTCTCTGCAGGTTCCCTTCCTTCACTTAATCGCAAACGCTTTGTTTTTTTAATTAAAAAAATTAATTAACGTTCAATAAATAACTCTTTTTCAGGCCTTTATATATGCCCTTTTCCGCTCTCTCAAATCCACACCCAACACACGATTCGAAGCTATCTCAGCTTATTCTTTTCTATTCCTCTGCTTGATACTCTCCAAAATCAAAGCAGCATTTTTCCTGTCAAAGATGGCTTCTTTTGTTCCTCAAAGTGTTCTTAAAATTTTCCTTTTGATCTCTTTGTTTCAAATCTCATTGGCTGGAAGGAAGCTGAGTGAACTGGTGCAAGACCAGCCTCAGCTCCTGACATACCACAATGGCCCCCTCCTTTCAGGCAAAATTACAATCAATCTGATTTGGTATGGCAAGTTCAAGCCTTCCGAGAGGGCTATTGTCTCTGATTTTGTCACCTCCCTGTCGTCTACTACACCATCTCAAAACAACCAACCCTCAGTTGCCAAGTGGTGGAAAACCACTGAGAAATACTACCACCTCACCTCTAAGAAATCCTCTCTTTCCCTGTCTTTGGGAAAAGAGATTCTTGATGAGAACTACTCGATTGGGAAGTCACTTAAAAACAAACAAATTGTGGAATTGGCATCAAAGGGTGAACAAAAGAACGCTATTAACGTTGTCCTAACAGCATCTGACGTTGCTGTTGAAGGGTTTTGCATGAGCCGATGTGGGACTCATGGATCTGCCTTGGGCTCAAGCAAGGGTTACATTAAGGGCGACAAGTACTCCAAATTTGCTTACATTTGGGTTGGTAACTCCCAGACCCAGTGCCCTGGTCAATGCGCCTGGCCATTCCACCAGCCAATCTACGGACCACAAAACCCACCTTTGATTGCACCTAACAACAATGTGGGTCTTGATGGCATGGTGATCAACTTGGCTAGCCTGTTTGCCGGGACTGTCACGAACCCTTTTGGAAATGGTTATTTCCAGGGTCCAGCTGACGCGCCATTGGAAGCTTCATCCGCTTGTCCTGGAATTTATGGCAAAGGGGCTTATCCAGGTTACGCAGGGAACCTGTTCGTAGACCCTACAACTGGTGCTAGCTACAATGCTTATGGCGACAATGGACGGAAATACTTGCTTCCTGCTTTGTATGATCCTGCTACATCGTCTTGTTCAACTTTGGTCTAAAAGTTTGAAGCAGTGATTAGCAAATTAGTAATAGATGTACACGGTTTATAGAAGGATGTAATTCTTTTATTTGTTAATTAATTTTGCTTATGCGGATAATAATAGAGCAGCAAACTACTTTGGTTTGCTTTTTCTCATAATTGATAATTCTTATTTGCTTTCCAGTTTTCCATGAGACTATTGATTTTACTTGATTAATCTCTAATCAGCTGATTTAACTATCATTTTCTTAAGCGTTCCCAACGTGTCTTTTTGGTTTCATACAATTGCTACGAGATTTGGTCAAGAATTTGGGCAAAACGTTACTTGGGAAATTTCGTTTCTGCTTTTCCAGTTCTCTTGGCCCAGCTTAGGAAGAAACCAGATATGGGTGTTGGAATGTTAAATGAAAAAAAACCACAGTTGCCAGCAAATTTGGACCCTGCTAGGAACAATGGTCATTTTCAAGCAATTATAGACAATTATTCACGCAAGTGCTTTTTTGCCTAGCACATGCCTTGTCCTAAGGGTTTTTAACTATGTGCCTATCCTGGGAAAAGGAACATAAAAACTGATTCTGCTTTCTTCATGGCACAATGTAATATGTGCTTAAAAGAGCTTAATATGAAGGGACATTTCAAAGAAAACTGCACTTTGATCTGCGAATGTTTAAATTTAAATTCAAAGCAGAAAGCATTAAGTCAAAACCATTAGTGCAAGATTCAAGGATGTTAATTTCTTTGCCTACAAACATGTTTGAAGTTAGTTCAATTGAAAGAAAGCATTCATTTTTCTTTTACCAAATAGCGTCAGCTCTTTAATTGGGAGAAGTTCGTCTGGAGTCTAGATTCTGATGAATATAAGAGATCAGATTCACTTATGCTGAAGCTGCAAGGAATGCAAATTTTCAACCAAGGCATGATAGCAAACTGGTAAATTTCTAGCATCCGAGCAAGCAATTTCTTGAAGCCTAGCTAGAAAACAAATTTACATATTATCATTACAGTAACACTGATCTAAGAACTGCCAATTGTTGCAAGATAAATTGATACCAGTATTTAGAAAGTGATAGGAAGGAGTTGCCCTATTTAGACACGTAGCATTACTAATGGTCAAGTGGGTTATAATTGGCCTAAAAGAGATTATAAGAGGTTTGGGGGTAAAACATTGGTATTGTTTATAAATCTTTTACACATAGTATAGCCATTTTCTTCCCAACAAATGAGAGTACAAAAACTCTCTTTCCAACCTCCACCTACCATTTGAGCTAAACCCAAATAATTTTTTCTTTCACCCCATCAAAGGCCACAAGTATCAGCCATTAATTGTGTGTTGTTCTCATTTGAACACAATGAGCACCTGTATTATGGAATGAACTGTTACTACAAACACAATCAAAAACAATTTATAAACTTTTACAAGTTAGTTATTTTATGTTTTTACCATGAATAAAGTGCATAATGTAGTATATATGTGCCAAAAATAAAAGTGCACAATCTAGTAAACTTATGAACATTTGATGTGATCATATCTCTTTTCATAAAAACACATTATAAAAACCCTAAATTTAAACGTTGATATGAGACATGGTAAATAAAGAGAAGTGAAAAGAAAAAAAGAATTACTTCCATTATTATTTATCAATGAGGAAAAAATCTGGTCAACGAGGTTTTGCCTCAATGACAAGAAAGAGGTTCTGAAAACTTTAAATCTCAATTTCAAATGTCACGAATATAGATTTAATTCAATTTTAAATTATTTCATTGATTTGTTTATTCATTTCTTTCATGGATATAATATGCAATATACATTACAGTTATTTGATGGTAATTGTATTTTCATGAAAAAATTATTTGTTTTTATGAAGAAAAAGAAAAAAAAACACTAAAGGACAATAATTTATGTATTTATGTCGCCAAAACTTCTTGAATTTGGTGCATTTTGTAGAAAATATATAAACCATTTATATGATGATAATTTGATGGAAATCAAACAAATGCAATAAACACTACCTTGCATTAGAGAAAAAAAAACAGCATAACATTAAACATCAGAAATCATTAAAGGTGTTTATATTCTGCAACACACAATTTGCTACAATTACATGCTACAGACCAACATGACATGTTTTCTGTACTCAAACATTATTTTTGTTTTTAGGTTTTTGTTTCTTTCTTTGATTCACAATTATGATAACTTGAGATTCCAGCAACTTGCACATTTGAATATCTGAAACCATCCCCCTTGGGTGCAGAGTCTCACACATACAAAAAACAAAACCAAGAAAAAAAAAAGATCAAGAGGACATTATCTCGGTAACAATAAACATTTAAACATTCCTTATGCTTATTACGCGTTTTTCCTCTGACAATGGCACTCAATTTTGTCCTTTTCTATTTCCCCTTAGGCACGTCTCTCTTAGTCATAATCCCCTCCTTAGCTGGCTTGAAACTGTATTCTTAAAGCATTGATTCGGTTGAAAGTGAGGCTATTGATTAAAATACAACGCGTCATTTGGCTGGCATGGAACCTCACTCCCCAGTTGTTACCTTTCTCTTTAACTTTCAGCCCTTTCCTAGAGCTTTCGACCCTCCAAAATAACAGTACTATAAATACGTTCTCTCATTTCAGTTCTCTTCATCCCAAACCTCGACAAACATTTCATCTCAGCTTCTCTCTTTCTTCACTTCTCTTAGATAAATAGTTTCATCAATCAAGTTCATTATGGTTTCTTTTGCTGCTTCCAATGTTGTTCTCTTTCTTGTTTTCTTGGTCTCTTTGCTTCATTTCAACACAGATGCAAGGAGGCTTTCCGAGTCAGATCAAACCGAGCAGCCTTTGCTGTTCCAATACCACAACGGCCCTCTTCTAACTGGCAAAATCTCTGTTAATCTCATTTGGTATGGCAAGTTCAAGCCTTCTCAACGTGCAATTGTCTCCGATTTCGTCGCTTCCGTTACATCTTCCAAGCCTACAGTAGCTGAACCCTCTGTTTCTACCTGGTGGAAAGCCACAGAAAAATACTATCAGCTCAGCAAGAAACCTTCTTCTCTTGCCCTTTCATTGGGTACACAAATCCTTGATGAGAACTACTCTTTGGGAAAGTCACTTACAAATCAACAAATCATAGAATTAGCATCAAAGGGCAGCCAGAAGAATGCCATTAATGCTGTCTTGACATCAGCTGATGTGGCTGTAGAAGGGTTCTGCTCAAGCAGGTGTGGCACCCATGGTTCAGCTCTGGGCACAAGCAACGGTCAAATTAAGGGCAAGAGCTCCAAATTTGCTTACATCTGGGTTGGTAATTCAGAAACCCAATGCCCAGGTCAATGCGCCTGGCCATTCCACCGGCCCATTTATGGACCACAGAACCCACCTTTGGTTGCACCCAACAATGATGTCGGCCTTGACGGGATGGTGATCAATTTGGCTAGCCTCTTGGCTGGGACTGCCACGAACCCATTCGGAAATGGCTACTATCAGGGTCCGAAAGAGGCACCCCTGGAGGCTTCATCTGCCTGCCCTGGGATTTATGGTAAAGGGGCTTATCCAGGCTATGCCGGAGACCTGCCTGTAGACGCTACAACCGGAGCCAGCTACAACGCACATGGTGACAATGGCAGGAAGTACCTGCTTCCTGCTTTATTTGACCCTTCAACCTCAACTTGTTCTACTCTGGCTTAAAAACGACGATCGTAAGACATGCGAAGATGTCAGTGTATAAAATATATGTTAGGCAGTGTAATTTTGCGAGAGATTCTTTTATTGTATTATTGAATTATTCTTTCTCTATCCCGTTGAATAAGAGATTCACAGTTAAATGTTCTCCTTACCTTATGCTCCGAGTGGTGCATTTCCTCTAATGCTCATTGCTTACACCGAACTGGATACATATAGATCTTTTTGGTACAAGAATAAATATAGATCTAAAACGTGAAAAGTATGAACTATCCAAGTTAAAAACAGAATCCAAGACGTGTGAAATTTTGACTTGCATTGTTGGAGGAACCGATGAAAAGATTGGGCTTCGTCGCTGGAAGGCAGTTCCTTGAACAACATCAATTTCTTAGGGCCCTCGATAAGAGGAAAGTACATATGTTCCAGAGGAAGGAAATTAAGCATGTAGTACAAAAAAATCTGGAAGGGCTGTTTATCGACAGTAGATGTTTCCTGAATGAGAGTATGTTGTGTTAAGGATATGTTTCAAACATTCGATGGGCCTAGGGCTAATTAAATGAGAAGTGAAGGGCAAAGATGCCACACATGCAGAGTCAGGAAAATTGCTTTTCGGTCACCGCTTAATTAAGGCAATTTTATTTATTGGCTTTTAAATTTGATATTTTGGTACTAGATTTCTCCGTTTGCTAGCTGTTATTGACTTGTGGAGATCTGTTTTGTTCAAGAAACTGAAAACGGATTGTTACCAGGGCCCATGTGTATGTGTTCTTCTACAGAGTTCTGTTCTTTGCTCTTTTTCATTTCCCACAGCAATAAACCCTCTACCAGTCCTAAGTAGCCTAGTTCTTTTTTTTTTTCCTTTAGCAAGATCTTTTGCCTCATGTCATTAACTATTACCATAGTTGTTCAAGTAAAAGACACGAGTGGTAGTCTGGTAGACATATATACTTATCTTAGTTTGGAAATCTTTTGGCATAGTCTTAGAGTGCTGGCAATTGAACCATTCTGAATCAGTCTCCATCAATCTTCAACAATCAGCACCCTTCTATTTAATTTAATTTATTTTTCAGCAAATTCATAAGAAATGTAAAAAAGGGATTTAAACTTTAAAGTCACTATAAATTGGTTTTGTTACCTATTTATTCACTTTGTAAATTTTCTACACATGCATGAAATATTTCATGGAAAATAAAGGAAACATTTTATTTTTTAGATTTAAGTTGAATTTCATAAATTTTCAATCCAATATGTCTTTCAAATTCGATGCGCACAAAATATATCCATATGTATACATGTATCTTAGCAAATAATACAAAGTATTTATCATCCTAGCTAGCAATTAAATTTTTGAGCTGTAGCAGAAATTAAGGGCATTTATTCATTGAAAACGAAAACAAAAGGAAAAACCAAGTTTTGATCATGTAGCTAAAGCTGTCAAGAATTACACTTTCCTTTCGTCCTTTAAAAGGTTGAATCGATTAATAGGGGCCCCAAGCCAACCCAAGGAGCGCCCTTTCCCTGTCACATTCACTGAACAGACACGCCCCGTCTTCACGCCATACGCTTAGGCACAGCCCAAACAGCACCAGCACGCCGACCATCCACTCCATGACTTTCACGACAAGTCCGCCGAAGATGCACACCCTCCCACACGTGAGCTTTGCCTTAACCAAATAATAACCTTACTCCTTTACATTGTGTCAAAGAAAAGATTAGTGTACATTCACCGACGATCCTTCTTTTAGCTTTCCGACCTTTTTCTTTGGTGTTGGTGTTAGTGCCTATGCCTTTGCCACCCACGAAATCTTCCAATTGATGCTTCCGATTTCAACTGTTGAAGACTTATTTTTTAGTTTCGCAATGAGGCAATGATTTACCTAACCTCAATATGGTCCAAAGTAAGGAGTTTGGTGTTTCATATTATCATCAGTTTGCATGTCAAATTCAAGAACAAAATCATTGATCAACTGAAATTGAAAATAAAGATGGTTCTTTGAGCTTTGAATTTTAGCATCTTAACCAAACGTTTTGGCATATATATATTGCGAAATTATTGTCTCATTAGTGATAGAAGCGAAGAAAATTATAATCAACAATAATAATCCGCCATTGGTCCACTATCCCTGTTTTTTAAGGTATTTGGTGTTATATCCAAAAGAAAGAAATAGAATAAATTCAAGACAAACCCATTTGTACTTGCTAAAAGTGATAATAAATTTCAATCAGTTTTAATGGTTAGAACTATTTATAAATAACAAACTCATTATTTAGCAATTAAAATTAAGTAACAACAACGTCAACAATAATAATAACAATAACTCTTTATTAGTCAACCTAAATGGATATATCATGTAACAAATCAAGATAGGAAACCTACCCAATCAGCATTCTATTGATAATTTTTTTCGGAACACTTTTCCATATATAATGAGGAATAGTTTATTTGTTTGTTTGTTTTTTAAAATACCTTAAAGCAGAGCACCAGCACCACCATCAAAAGGTATGGTGCATGTCTCTTAATTTGCCTACCACCTTATCCCATTACTTATAATATATATTTGCAGCAACCTACGCATGGAAAGAGGCTACATTGCATTTTTTTTATTTTTGTTTCTTTGCAAGGCACAACATTAGCTCATATTATATACTTTTTAGGCCACAATAACTTATATAATATATGGGGATCAATCGGGCAATTGTTATTGTAAGGTCGAATAATGAGGAATAAAATAAAACCAAACCATAAATTAAACCATTATCGTCATCTTTGCTTTAAAACCTGAGCATCGGCCATCAGATTTCACTTTTCAACAAATCATTAACCTCAAAAAAATGCACCCCAAGCCTCTCTAATAGCAGTTTTTGGCCACATCCACTGGAGTATCAATCGTTTAAACAAAGATCACCCACTTGATAAAGTTAGCCATCCGTGATCACTCACTACTTTGACAAAATGGAAATTTTTACATTTTAGAATAGACCCAATTTGATGCTTTAATCATTGGCTTCAACCTCTTGCTGCGGAAAATAATTACTTTGGCTTTTATAATCCCCGGAAACTTAAAAATGTAACCCCTTTTTTTAGATTAATCCACTATGTGGGGGAATAAATTTGGTTCATACTAGTACTTTAGAATTAAAACTAGCTGGAAAGCACCGCATGATTATATAAGTAAGGTGTGATTAAATTATTGCTTGAACAGTTTAATTAAAAGATTGATTCGTAGGTTAAAGCAGGCGTTTTAAATTAGTAAATGGGTTATTGAAAGTAAAAAAATTGTAGGGCAATCTGCCTACCAGCTAGTCCTGTCCATTGATCACCTAGGACGACTACTCATTCTAATTCTATTGAAAGAGGCCGGTGCCAAATTAACTTTCATTAGTTCGTAGCAATGTACCCAAAAAAGTTAAAAAATATAAAAAACCCGATAGGAACGGAATGAGTTGTATTTGAAGAACAAAAAATCTTTTTCAGTGTATAGCAATGTGGAAGTAGTCAATGCTTCTTGACTTGGATTTGGAAGGTGTTGGTGTTATTCATTAACAAGTCAGCCTAAAGGCCTAATTCATCAATGCGTGAGAGGCAAAGACAGTTGTAAAGTAAATACGTACGCAGCAGGAAACCCAGCGCGTATGGCAGCTTGATAACCAAAATGAGACAATTAACCGTATCCGCGTTGAAAATTTGACTGCTGTAATTAATGTTAGATATTACATATATAAGGCGCCTATGACTTTCATGAACAGACGTTCTCCAAGTTCGTAATCTGATTGTTCCAACTAGAAACTACAAACTTTAAAAAGTAACCTCTAATAGTAATTCCTAAGCCCAATAACTGAAATACTACCTTCTTTTTGGATTTGAAGAGGGTTCGGGGCATGCCTTAAACATGGTTAATTGATGGAGGTAAATCGTCACAATGACTTGGTACTAAAATGTAATTCTATCTAATACTATATTTTTTTAAAATTTATATATTATATCTTCTTATTTTTTTTATTAAAAATAAATAAAAATAATATCAAAATAATACGTGAGAATGTAATTTTCATAATAACACTTAATAAAATTAATTTATTGTATTTAAGAGAATCCTTGAAATTATTGTACCAACAAAATATTAAAAGATCATATACGCAAAAAAAATTGTTGAATGATTGAATTTTATTTGTTAAACACAAAACTAATATAAACAATTTTTATACGATTAAAAAGGGTTCCTTAATTAAGCATTGATATATATATATTATTCTAAAATCAATGTTACTAATCTTATTTAAAAGGAATAAAATATGGATAATGATCTCCTTTTAACTACAGAAAATAGCCAAATTAAAGCAACCTGTTGGTTGCTGGAACACTCGTGAGAGAAGGATGCCGAAAGGAAGAAGCAATGAGCATGCATGTCTCCAAAGATGGTGATAGTTATCACTTGTGTCATCACCATCAACTTATGCACTAAATTTACTAAAAGGTTCCATTAACGAGTGTTTATAAGCACTATTTAATTAAGAATAATTTTAAAATATTATTTTACAAAAAAAATATTTTAAAAGAAACAAATTTACTTTTCTTGAATATTATCTTTAGCAATCATACGCCGAACACCGATGATGATTTCTCTTACTAAAATTCTCAAAGCAAATGCCCCTCTCCAAGTCCGCACCTTCCCTTAATAAAGACGTCACAAACAAAGAGTAGTCCCGTTGGTTGTGCTTTATTATTCCTCCAGCCATCTTTATGACAGGAAAGAGTCAAACCCTACGCGGCTCCATTTTAAACCAATAATCCTATTTCTTTCCCTTCTCCCACCGCAACCCCGACCCCTATATATACTCACTTCGCTCCTTTTCAAGACTCCCAAACCATAAAGATTCCATTAGCTCAGTTAATTTTCATGGCTGCCATTCCTTTCTTTTCGCTTCTTTTGCTCCTATACTCCTTGGCTTTGCCCAGTCCTAGCGTAGCCACCACCAGAAAACTATCAGCTCTTGTTCAAGAACAACCCCTTGTTCTAAAATACCACCACGGTCCCCTCCTTAAGGGTAATATAACTGTCAATCTTATTTGGTATGGCAAGTTCTCCTTTACACAGCGTTCCATCATCGTCGACTTTTTAAACTCTCTCAGCTCCACCAAAACGACGTCGCCCTCGGTCTCGTCGTGGTGGCAAACGACTGGCAAGTACAGGAGAGGTTCGAGCAGAGTCGTTGTAGGGAAACAAATTCTCGATGAGAAGTACTCTTTGGGGAAAGCTCTTAAAACTATCCAACTCGTAGCTTTGGCTTCCAAACCTAGCGATGGAGGTAGTAACGTAGTCAACGTTGTGTTGACTTCCGCTGACGTGGCTGTTGACGGTTTCTGCATGAGCAGGTGCGGGACACATGGTTCGGGTCGGGTTAAGAAGAGCAGGTTCGCTTATGCTTGGGTGGGTAACTCGGTAAGTCAGTGTCCGGGTTATTGCGCGTGGCCGTTTCATCAACCCGTGTACGGGCCGCAAACTCCACCGTTGATTGCTCCTAACGGAAACGTAGGGGTTGACGGAATGGTGATCAATTTGGCAACGGTTTTGGCGGGAACCGTGACGAATCCGTTCAATAACGGGTACTTCCAAGGGCCAGCTGAAGCGCCTCTGGAGGCCGTGAGCGCGTGTACGGGGATTTTCGGGAAAGGAGCATACCCGGGGTATCCCGGAGAGGTTTTGGTAGATAAAACGACGGGTGCTAGCTACAACGCGGTTGGCGTTAACGGGCGTAAATATTTGCTCCCGGCGATGTGGGATCCTCAAACACATACGTGCAAAACACTGGTGTGAGCAAACGAAACTGACATGGAAAGTGGGGATATTTCGATGTTAATATGTATATGAGCTCTGTATAAACATGTTGTGGGATGATATTGGAATACTTGAGGGTGTTTTTTTTTTTTTTTTGTGTTCTTGTTTCTGTTCTTTTTAATTGAGTGACCTTTGTATATCCTTTTTTACAATTAAAGAAAGAAAAAGATTGGAGAAAAGAGAAATCGTGTCATCTATCCACGTTTTGAGGTTCAACAAGGTTGAAGCCCTCCCTTGGTCTTGACATCATTCTCATTGAGGTCCTGGGATCGAGAGCTACCAGAAGATTTGCATGAAAACTCATCCAAAAAATAGTTTCATCAGAATTGAAAGCAGAAAACTAACGAGAGCGGATGCACATCTAACATTACAATGCTACTTGCTCCAGTGCTAAGGAATGTTGCTTCTAAGTATTATTTTAAGCTGCTGGATTAGAGAGATCGAAGAGCTGTTGGGCTTGAAACCTTGAACATAATCACTAGTGCATGAAATATTTGCACCACAAATTGGGCCTAGCTGTTTTGATTTTTGTTCACTGCAGCGAAACAGATCTTTTTATGCACGTTATTATCTCACAAGGCAGGGGTTGTCACGGATGCTGGTTTAGCCTGTTTAATCTGATTTTTTTTTAATTTGAAAGTTATTATGATATTTTTATAAAAAATAATAATTTTTAAAATTAAAATTAAAACTATTTAGTAAATTTATTTTTATAAATAAATTATTTGATAAAATAATTTATATAAGTTTTAATTTTGATAAAAATTATCATAAAGAAGATCGATTGAGAGAGGGATACATTTTGAAAAAGTAATGTTGAGATTATTTTTAATAGATGAAAATATTTTTTGAAGAAAAAGAAAATTTTTTTTAAAAAGTTGACATGTTTTTAAAAAGAAAAAAGAAAAGTTCATCTCTTGAGTTTTTTCTGAATTTTTTTTTTAGATTTTGTTTTGGGAAAAACTATTTATTTTAAGAGTTTTTCGAAATCCAATTTAACTTGATTTTTATTTTTAAAAAATAGATAAATTAAAAAAAAAAAACTCAAACCAAACATACACTTAATTTAATTATAAAGAGGTTAATTCGGGACAATTTAAGCTCTTTGAGCTAGCTATATTTCTTTACTGCACGCCATGTTTTTGCCGACATTCTTGAAATACTACTATTTTCATATTTTGAGAAAAGATTCTTGAAAGACTTTTAAAATATTAAAAAAAGATAAAAGTTGACAAAGTTTAAGAAGAGGCTAAGGAATAGTCCAAAGCAAGTGATTCTATTGACAAGTCATTCATCGCAAATGTAAATAATACTTGAATGTGGATACTACAGTAGGATATGATCATATCATTTAAGGGTTCAAATTGTACATTGCTCCAATTGAAGTCCCGGCCCCGAAAATTTATGAACCAGGCTTGGTTCATTTGACTAATCAGTTACCAAGACCTAGCCCAAAGAAATATTTGGGCTGGGAAAGACGCATAAACGGTGCAACCGAGTTCGTGCTTTCACATTGCAAATCCCACACGCAAATTTGCGCCCAAAAAGGTCCAATATCGACTGCTATGGAACACTCGCAACGACAACATTTTCATTTCAGAAAAGCACCTCTCTAGTTTCAACTCTACCACCACGCAAGGAGCAGCCATCATCGCATCCCTCCACTTTGAACACTTTTCCTTACCAAAATGGAACCGCCGCCGCCGCGAGACCCACAAGACCAATCTTCCCACACTCACTCTCATCCCTCCACCACCACCATCCCCACCACAGGAACTTGCTGCAAATGCGGCGGCACAACGACCTTCGCGCCTCCACCCCAGTACCCAACTTCCATGCCCGACCTTTCCTCTCTTCCTTCATACCGACCCATTCGTGCCCCGGCCATAAACCTCCCTCCAAACAACCAGTCCCAAGCCATAATCCTCGCACCCGTGCCTCAATCCCAAAAAGTCCCAATGATCACCCCTCCTTTCCAATTCCAAACCCCTACCAAAATAATCACGTCCCCCGACGACATCCGTAAATTCCACGACTCCCCAACTTCCAAAAACTTCCTCGGCTTCATCGTCGCCTTATCCGAATCCATCCGCGGCCATAAAATCTCCGATGCACGCCACGAATCCCTCACTGTCACCAAAATTGTCTCCATTGTCGAAACCCTATCTCTCTGGATCGATCAAATCCCACCCGTTCAACAATCTTCTCGTTACGGCAACATATCTTACCGAACCTGGCATGAACGCTTAACCGAAAACGCTGAATCCCTCATGCTCCAGTTTCTCCCCGACGACCTCAAACCTTCGACTATCGAAATCGTCCCTTATTTCACCGACAGTTTCGGAAACTCAAGCCGAATCGATTACGGAACGGGACACGAAACCAATTTCGCGGCCTGGTTATATTGCTTAGCCAGGATGGGAATCATTAAAGAAGAAGATTACCAAGCCGTGGTGGCTAGGGTTTTTGTCAAATATTTAGACTTAATGAGGAAGCTTCAGCTTGTTTACTGCTTGGAACCCGCGGGATCCCACGGGGTTTGGGGTTTGGATGATTACCATTTCTTGCCGTTTATATTTGGGAGTTCGCAGTTGATTGATCATAAGTATATGAAGCCGAAATCCATTCATAATGAGGATATTTTGGAGAATTTTTCGAGTGAGTATATGTATCTTTCGTGTATTGGGTTTATAAAGAAGGTGAAAAAGGGTCTGTTTGCAGAGCATTCCCCGCTGTTGGATGATATAAGTGGAGTGCCTAATTGGAATAAGGTGAATAGTGGTTTGCTTAAGATGTACAAATTTGAGGTGCTCGAAAAGGTTCCTATTATGCAGCATTTTCTCTTTGGATGGCTCATTAAGTGGTGAGTTTTTTTTTTTAATCTTTTTTGGTTTAATTGTTTGTTAATGAAATACAATTTTGCATGTTATGTTCGTTTTGTTTAGTTTGATTTGAATACACTGTTAATCAATAATCGTAGTCTGCTGCATCTCACTGAAAATGTTCCTTTCTAGTTGCTGCAAACAAACCCTAAAGAACCTCTCTTTTTTCTGCTGATGGTGTTCTTTTCTAATGGGCACTGATAGCCTGCTTTCAGTATTAGAAACTTTTATGTATTTATTCATGGGTACAGGGTACATAAGGGTACAACCATACAAGACTTGACATTGCTTATAGGATCATGGTTAGCATTGCTCAGTGTCCAAGAACTGTCTGTTGTTAAATTAATCTAGTTTGCATGAATCTGTATATCAAAAGTGCCCCTTACGTTATAAAAGATTTGCAATTGATTGATTACTGCCATTTGATCATGAGGATGGTGCCATTACTCGGAAATGGCATTTCAAAACTACAACACAAGGTGTCCATTGTTGATTAATATCTAAGTTACTGTAAAGAGGTCCATGCAGGGCGCAGAGAAAGCTTGAATAGAATAGAGATTACTTTCTATGTCCTTTGAGTAGATGGTTATTGGCCTCCTTAGAAGCAGACTTCGGTGACTTTGATCCTTTAAAAGATGGCAATGTCAGTAGGCGCATGGTTATCAAATTCGTGCCTTTCTATAGATCTGTGCTATGTTGAATATTTTAACAAAATGGCCAAGCAACAATTACAGAAGTCTCCATGAATTAATACCAGTACCAACTCATATCAAAGTAGTTGCTGGAAGGATTGATCTTTTCTCTTTAGTTTTCCTAGAGTAAAATGATGAAACCAATATGAGAAACTGGCATGAGTCATTTGGACCATTGATTACTAGTTATGTGAAATTGAATTATCCCTTTGTCTTTGCTTCTGTGATTAATCACCTTTTGGCTGTTACTGTATGTTTTACCCTACTATCTTCTCTTGCCATCGTTATCAAGGAATGTGGATTTAGTTATCCATCCGTACTTTTTGTTTCTGTATATACATCACATATTGGGCCATATGATTGAATTTGGTAAAGTCATGATATTGTAATGCTTTGTAGAAATGAAATCTATTCATGGGTCCTGAAGGCAGCCTATAATTTTCTTGCATTCAGGAACACGATCAACAGTTCTCTGTAGTGAGAATCGCTGTATTAGCTATCTAACATGCCTAGTAGAAACTTTTTTGAGAATGTTCCAGTTATTGGGATTGTGATACAACGAATACGCACTCCTATTGAGTTGTGCTACATTAGCTTAAAATTTCCTCAGTATTATATGGAAAACAACCTTTTGAGCCATATGAGATAGCTGATGAAAATTTGGTTCAGGCCAATCTTTTGCCCCATTGGTGATGCTGTCTTGTGAAGCCATTTAAGGTGGAGAACTCATCTTTCCTGGACATTTTTGGATGCTTTATAGATTACATTGAAGCACATGTTCGTATAACTCAACTAAATGATTTGTTTTAAGGGTAGGGCTTAACTAATGGACTCTGTTAAGTTGATTTATCAAAGCTTTCAGCCTTCATGCTTGTTGCTGGTGTTTGCAATTTGCTCCTCTTGTCCATTTGATTTAACCTCCAGAAAATTCGTGTTCATCAGTGACATAAATTATTGAATGTTTTAGGTTGTGTGACTCGGAAATTACAAGATGCTTGCTTGTCTTTAAGCTAGGTGCTATAAGCTTTGTTTTATGGCGTGTCATTATCTTGTTATTAGATTACGGTTTTTTTTTTTTTTTTTTTTTTTATAATTGGGGAAGGGTGGATTCGAAGCTTGCTCTTTAGGCAGGAGAATCATACACCAACCAAGTCAAATGCTCGGATGCGTTATTAGATTATGGTTGGGATTAAGATGCTGTCAATGTTTCATCAAAATTTTTCTTAAGCTTTTAACTAATTCCTTTCGATGTTCTATTAAACTTTCACAGGGAATAATTTTGGTATTATCTTTATGGAGACACGTACTGTGGAACCAAGGGAATTCTAACTTCCTCCAGATTTCATGGACAGCTGTAGCAGTAGAAAATTATCCCATTCAGAATATAATATCAATGGTACCATGAACTCATTGAGTTGCTTCTTTTGTTTCGTTGCTGGCCATTCTAATTAGCTATGCCAGGTGGAGTGTTGGGTCACTGCTCCCCTTTTTTTTTTGTTTGTTTATGATATTTGGTCTTTTGATGAAGGGCCACAGGTTCTGTTAAATGCTTAATGTTATGAAACTCATGTTTCGCTATATTTATGTACAGCAAGAGGTACACAAGTCTTTGTGGAAATTAAGGGACTCACTCACATTTTATAAATTCACTGTCGTATTTGTAACCCTTAGTAGCATTTTAAGGAGTACCAGAAACCTATTCTTTTGCTTATGCAATGCATGTTATTTAAAGAGAAAATGACCAGAGACTAGTGGAAAAGGGTAAAAGCAAATTCGTCCTAGATCTGTGCCCAAACTTGCCTTAGCTCTCGTTACAAAATATACTAATGATTCAACCTAGTTACCTTGGACTGAGGTTAGAAATGTAACAATCAGGTGACTGATTGGGTGCATAAAATAAAATCAACCACTTTTATAGGCAAAGAAGGAACAGGGAATAAATGCATGCAAAATCAAGGCAATCCACGCCCAAGAAGTCAGTACAAACTCAGAAAATAAACTTTGAAGTCAGCAAGCAGACAAAAAGAATGGAAATTTTAGGTTATCTTTTCAATAGAATATGGTAAAACACCCTGCAACAACCACCTAATATGAGTCCAATATTCAAGAACCACAATACTCGACCATATTGGGAGTACCTTCATTTTTCTATTGAGGCTGCCTTCTCCTGACGTCAACCCTTTATGCTTTATTTGTGATTAGTATGACAATAAGTAATTAACAGTGTAATTTTATAAATAATAGGGCTATAATTATGAAACAGGGTAAAAGAGTTTCCGATATAATTTATCAAAATCTTTCCATCAACATTCATGGTTTCCATGATAACTTGCAATGTGTGGAACTTGTATCTTAGTTGGGATTCAGGTAGTTGGGTGTTTTGAATTGCTTCTGGTTGGAGATTTATGTGCTACCCATTTCCGGATCATCCAATGGCCAAGCCCTCCAGATTTAAATGTGAGTAATCAAATATTCCAATTCGATGCCTGTCACTCTGTCAGCTTCCTAGATGAGACTAAATTCTGCATGTGTAAACTGCTAGGATGTGGACTCATCAGGTTGAACGTTCTGTAAAAAAGACAAGCACCAAATTACGCTAGCAGCTACGTATCATCATATTCTCTCTATTACATCACATTCATGTCACCTTCCCCTCTTATCTCTCCAGCTTCTGTATCCTTCCATAGAGGAAAAAGAAGATTTAAAAAAAAAAAATTAGATTGATGGGATGGGTTTAGCCTTTTTTAAGTTGAAATCTCATAACCCTTTACATGTAGCTATTCCACCTAACACCCACAATCGAGACTCGCAACCTTACTATGAACTGCCAATTGAATTAACTCTCTTCTCCTCAATGTCCAAACCCCATCTGCAAACTTTCAACTGCTGTCAGAATTAAAAGAAAAAAAAAACAATTATTGTAACTTCAAAGATCTCTCAGAAAGGTCAAGACAGATTTCCAATACAGATAGCATTGGAACCAGAAGCTTTCAAATCCAGAGGCATTGGTCAATAAGCCCAAGCTTAGGCAAGCCTAACCACTAACAACCTTTCCGTCTTCAGCCCAGTAACCAACCGACTCGTGTCGGTAGCACCAGCTTTTTCTTCACCTCCCAATCACTCTCTTTCTTACTACGCACACAAAATATCTAATGCTTTCAGTCATATTCAACAATTACCTTTCACTTTCTGTTCAAAATGACATAAATGTATGGCATGAAACCAATGCCTTTGCTATTCAAAACCTGTCATTAACAAACCCAATTTTCGCAGTAAAAGCAACCCTTCCTTCCTATTCTACCTATTCTTCTTCTTCTTCTTCTTCTTCTTCTTCTTCTTCTGTAATTAAAGAGTAAATATATATATATCTCCCAGCTTTCCTGAGTTTTAACCGCATATATACGTATCAGTATTTCCTTTGTCCTTTTTTTATCACTTTGTTTTTACTCTTGGTTGCTTGTTTCTTCTTTGTTGGCGGTATTGATGCCGTGGTTAGGTGGATAGATAAGACTTGATTTTATTGCTTTCTTTTATTTTCCTTCTTTTCTCTGTTTCTCTCCTCTCTTTTTTCACCCGGGGTTTGAGGCGGATAAACTGGGGTCTCTTTTGCATAATCCAAATTGCAAACCAAGGCAAAAGGACGTTGCAAGGGAAAGTGAAGTAAGTTAGCCAGTTAGGTAACCCACCTTTGATTTTATCTTCTTTTGTTTCATTTTTTTCAGTTCCTCTTTGTTTGTTTCTTGAAAAACTTGAGCGAAAGAACAGAAATTTTGATACTTAGAGCTTAGTGTTTCATGTTTATATGGTTCCCCAAGTATGAGAGTACACCATTTCTGAGCTGTTTCTCAGATCCTAAATCCAAAGAGTAAATCTTTCGTTTCATTAACTCTCTTTTTTCACCAACCCAGCATTAGTTTTAACTCCTCCAGACGAGTTGTTTTTGTACATGTTATTTGTTCCTTGATATGCATGTACCAACTCTTCTGTAATTGATTATCTTTCCTTTCTCTGGGCTGTGACCATGGTCGACATGCTTTTGAACTTTTAGCAGGAAATTTTCCTTTTGTTTTTTTTTTTCTGGACTTTTTGGATCTATAAAATTGTTTCATATATTGCTTGGTGTGTACAGTATTCTTCTCCAAATTATTTTTTTCCTTTTTGTTTCTGTTTTTAAACGAATTAGGAAAGCAATTTCTCTCTTCTTTAAAGTGTGGATGAATTTTGTGTTACTTTATTTTTTTTTATTTTAATTTTGGTAACATGTATACTCTCTAAATCTCCCATTTACAGCACTGTTTATCTCTGCATTTTGTTCTGTCATTGTGAAATCTTTTATTTTTTCTCTTTCTAATTTCTTTCTTTGTCTTCTTAGATTTTAGTGATAATCGATATTTCTTCTCCGCTGGTTTATGGAAAGTGATTATTAATACCATACTTAAGCTTGTCCAATCTGTAATCAAGTTTCTGTATGCAGATTCATTTTGTCTATTTAGAGGGTCCTAATGCAATGATTTAGATAACATAGAAATTGCATTTTCTTCTTTTTTTTTTTAGTTATTGAAGTTTCTTATTGTGTTTCACTTTTGCCCCTCATTACCTTGACGAAGATCAGATGGAAGAGCAAAGTGATTTTCGGCGCTGGGATGAACTAATTCCTGATGCGCTGGGGCTAATCTTCAGGAACCTGTCCCTCCAGGAGGTACTAACAGTGATTCCCAGTGTCTGCAAATCCTGGAGAAAGGCAGTGGCAGGTCCCTATTGTTGGCAAGAGATAGACATCGAAGAATGGAGCAATCCATGTCAGCCTGACCAACTTGATCGGATGCTCCGAATGCTGATCACAAGAAGCAGTGGATCTCTCCGCAAGCTATGTGTTTCAGGCCTTCAGAATGATACGGTTTTCTCATTCATCACAGAGAAGTAAGTTAGCCTGTTCTTTCCCAGTTCAGTAATTGCATTTGTCAGTAGTATAGTGAGTCTGGATCATTTATGAGAACTTTTTCTACCATTAATTCTTAAATATGTTTTTTGCTTTCATGATTTGTTGAGTTAGATTACGGTAATATTATCCAGTTCACATACAGTATTAATTCTCTCTTTTGGTTGGCTGCACATTACTGGTTTGAACAGCAAGTTCAGTATTCATGATAAGATTTCCAATGACAGAATTGTAGTATCTTTAAGAAACACACAGGATCACACTTTCCCTCTCCTTTAGGGGATCATTGTTCAATTGACACTTTTAAGTGATAAGGTATGTTTTTTCCTTGCTTTTGCAAGTGCAAGTTCCCTTCGGGCTTTGCGACTGCCAAGAGGTGAAATGAGTGATTCAATAGTTGAACAAACTGCTGGAAAACTTTCCACAATCACTTTTTTGGATTTGAGCTACTGTGGCAAAATTGGTGCACGTGCTTTAGAGGCCATTGGAAAGCACTGCAAACTGCTTGTCAGTCTGTGCCGCAACATGCATCCACTGGATACAGCAGGCAAGCTCTCGCAGGATGATGAGGCAAATGCCATCGCTACTACAATGCCTAGGCTCAAGCGCCTTGAGATGGCATATCATCTTATCAGCACAGGAAGTGTTCTGAAGATCCTTTCTAGCTGCCCCCAGCTTGACTTTCTGGATTTAAGAGGTTGTTGGGATGTGAAACTTGATGCTCAGTTCCTGAAGGAGAAGTTCCCAAAATTGAAGATACTGGGGCCCCTCGTCATGGACTGTTACGAGATGGATGAATGGGATGATTGCTCAGACTACTCTGATAGTTCTGAGTATTTGGCTTGGGAGTTCCTAGCTGGTGAAATGGGTGACTATGATGATTATGACATCTATGACGGAATGTGGCATGATGAGGGGAGGCTGGAGGAACTTGAGCTAAGGTTCTATGAAGGAATTGGTGAGGATGCTGCAATGTTTGGTTGGCCTCCTTCTCCTTAGCTTCCTCTTTCCTCCATGCTGCCTATCTTTTACTATCGCATAGATGCTTCTAGATTTGAAACCATGTGTTTCTATGGAAATATATCTTATGTTTCAATGTGAACTTAGAAGTTGTGTGGTTTGCATCTTTTGATTTTCTTGATTATCTAAGGATTGCCTTGTATAGTATATATATTCTGTTGATAAAATCAATCACAGAGAGTTCATAATCTGATTTTAACTGCTACTATTTGTCATTTAACTTTTGAAATAAAAAGATAAGGTGAGAGCGAGACCGTCATGAAAAATATCTTCCTTTTACTACGCTAGGATGAAACTGGAACCCTGGCCGGTTGGCCCACTTGGATTTATATGGAAGATGGGCCACTTCCATTGGCAACTAACGCCAGGCTGCCTCCCACTTTGCAAGCTAATTATTCCTTGCTTTTCAATGTGAATGGCCCGGGGTCGTTTTCGAATAATTTTTTCGGTGGTTACCCTCCAAAAAAATAAACGGTTTTCGTATTGCCCCATGATCCATCTCTTTGCAAAAAGACCGAAGGTCTTTAAGCTTCTCATCTTCATGCTTTTACTCCATCTGGTTTACCTCTCCTTGCTCCAATCTGTGCAGTTAATTTCCCCTTTTTGTGTTTTGCCTGAATGCCTTCTGTTCCACCTATAATTCAAAATCATTACTTTCCGAGAACTATGGCCTATGCCTTGAGCCCACAGTGAAGCACTACACCATGTATATAATTTGAGAATTATACAGAAGAATGTGTCCAGGCTAACTACATTCTGGCATGGGACTTGGGATAAAGAAGCGTTCTTAAGTCTTCATGCGCAGCCAACATCCTGGCATTTCAAGTAGTAATGTTTCATAATTCAACTAATCCTGCAAAAGAAAAATGAGACTATAATGCAGCTCTCTTTCTCTTTTTCCTCATTCTTTCACCATAATGTTCACACAATTTAGTGGTGGGTCTGTGTTTATCCACCATTATTTCTGTTTTTAGCTGCTTAATCAAATGATTAGTATAACCTTTTTTATATATGACAATGGTTAATCTGTCTTTTTTTTTTTTTTTGATGATTCAGTTGTAACGATATCACTTTCCTTGCGTGAATTCTGAATCACTGACTATGGTTAACTTTTAAGGAGAAAAAAAGAAGAAAAGACAAGAAAAGAATGGAGCATATGGCCTCATCTTGATATCAATAACAGTACTGTAGTGTAGAATAAATTTGTAAAATAGTAGCAGTACGGAGATTTTCTTTTCCTTTCCTTAGTACGAGTGAGATTTGGAGTTACAGTCGAAGACAATAAACCTAGTTTAGTCACATGATTACATGTGACTGTCGTTGGATCTTTGTATTCTCTTTCTACTGTGTCTGCACTTTAATATTTCAAAGCTAAAAGCCCCCCTTCCCTTACGATGTGTGTTTTCAGTTTTGGCCGCTCCCTCGTACGAATCCTCCCTCTTAGTTACCACTCGCACATGTCCTAAATCGATTTCCCACGCCCAATTGTAAAATCGGACCCTTTTTTTTAGAGAAGATTTGTTAAGACTGAAATGTTGATATATTAATGAAATTAGCTAGACATACCATCATTACAATCAACAAAATTTACTTGACTATTTAATTTATGAAAATAAATAAATAAACTCGTGTAAAAAAATGATAAAATGATAGAATTAATATGTACATATAAAATAATACTAAAAGTAGATATTAAAGTGTGAACAAAGAATAGAATAGCTTCTTTGCTTTAAATTGTGAATTTATTAGAAAAAGAAATGGAAAAAAAGGCAATGAGAATGACAATTTTGTTGTTTTGAAGTCCTAATATTAGATTTTGACTATTAATAAATTATTTCCTAGTATCAATAAGTTGTTTCAAATTATCTTGACTGCTATCTCTACAAGTAAAAAAAGCTACATCACTAGACAAACGTAGAAATAACTCAAAACAAAGAATAAGATTCATAAGTTAATTTCACTTTTAAAATATTTTAAAGAATTTATCATAAGGACCCGTATTTCAAGATAATCAACAATTTTTTCTTTTTATATTTTTTTTCAAGTATGAGATTTTTTTAATTTTTATATTTTTAAATAAAAGTAAATGACACTTCTAAATATTAAGACAATTTACCATGTCATAAAAGTGACTTGAATATTTAAGAAATCCACTATCCACTATACATGATGGGGGTAATGTATTTCTTCCATATGCACATGCTACTCTCGAATAATCATCGTTCCTGCTCAATCTATATATAAGAGCTGTGATAATTTATTGACGGCACTTAATAATTCAAGAACGATTTTAATCTTTTTCTGTGTCACCTTTCAACACGTCTGGCTTTACTTATTTTCAACGTAACATCTTTCCTTACCCAAAAAAATCTCTCTTGGGAGCAAATGATATTACCCCAACAATACAAAATAAAAAAAAAAATACGATTGTTGCAGTTAATTAAAAGAGAAAGGAAATAGAAAAACGAATGCAAAAAAAGTATGAAAGAACAGGGAAGAAACTGTGAAGGGATAATTCGCCTTGACTGACTTCGCCACAAAAACATCCCTGTCTCCTGCAACGTTTCGCACCTATACCCTATATACCTAGCTTTGTCACTTGAGTTGGGTTAATGATAACCCCTCATAGGAGCAGTGTCCAGATTCAGCTTTAGTTATATGGAATAATATGATACATATTACATAAAAATAATCATAAAGCAAAAGAAATTTTTGATGGGGAAACTTAATCTGACAGTCAAATTTGGATCCATTGTCTCTTTTATTTTATATAATATAAAAAAGTACTACCGAATCAGCGAAGTGGACCAGATCTCCCTTATTTAGTTGAGATGGTGAGATGCTCTTCCTTCCTTCCGGACAGACATTGGGTCCCCCGATCCATCTAATCCGCAACGCTGGTACATCTGCTGCTACCTTACACTGCCAAGTTTAAGACCAGGAACTCACCCTTGCCAAAAATCGTGACACAATTACTGCTAAATTTTACTGTCCTTGAGATGACTTGTCTACTCCCCACACATATTCCATTTGCATAGGTAATTTTGGGATATTAGATTAATTATTAAAAAGGGATCCATTTTTTGGATCATTTAATATAAGGTCCCGTTTATGGAAGACAAGATTGCAATCATCAATGGGGAGATTCGTTTGCGCTTTTTTTTTTACGATTTTTTTTAGTTCTCAAAAATATAATATTTTACTGCAAAAAAAAAAATATAATATTTTTAAAAATATTTTTTTAGTTAAAAGAAAATATTTTTGAATAAAACTATTCTTAATGAATCTCTTCATATTCAAGTACTCTTAAAATTTCTCTCCTGCCATTCATATACTTTGTTCTCCATTTTGTTGTACTCTTTATATTTTTCTCTGGTCATTCAACTTTCTTTAATTTTACCATCATCATTATTTCTTTGTCCATCTCTCATCATCTCGTCGTATGATCAAAAAACATGATATGGAAGATAATAACATATTCTTGAATTTATTGATTTACATTTACAAAACTCTCTCTCTATCTATCACTCGTCATCTCATTGTCAATCTACAAACTAAAAAATATGACATGGTGAATAACAACGAGTTCTTGGGTTTACGAGTGTAAAGTTTTTTCAATGATTCAAATTTGGTAGAACATGCCTTAACATGTAATAAAGTGATTCATGCATTGACATGCAACATAAATAAAAAGAAAAGGCATTGGTGTATAATATATAATGTTGAAAGTTTGGCCTTAGTATGTAACATTTGCGAAACAAACAAATAGTAAGAGAGAAAAATTAAAAAAAATTAATTTGTTTGAAATGGTTTTAAAGATATGTTTGCGATCTCAAGATAAAAATTGACTAAAAACAATTAATTTTATATTGAAGACTATTTCTTAAATATACTCATGAGTAGACTTGTTTTTTACAATTTTTTTTTTATTTTTCTTAAATGTACAATTTGCAAGATCAGCGACACTTGAGAGTCCATTTATTCACTAGGTAACACAGCTACTAGAAGGGAATTATTAGCTCAAAAATGTATACCAAAATTGTTTTTCCTGTTCTTTTCATACTACCATATAGGAAGAATTTCAATATTGAAAAATTAGCTTTTCCATGAATGTAAATATATATATATATATATGTATATATAATATGTTGCATGCAACAAAAGGGCAATAAAGAAGAGAAACGAGAGTTTCTGGACTTTGTGGCTTTAGATTTTCTGCCTATAAGGGAGCCAAAAACTACCTACCCAGAACCTTTTGAAGTTCGAACGCGCAAAAATGAAACAGTTATCTTTCATTTGGATTGATCCTTTATTTCATTACAAATCGTTTGAAATGAAAGTAATAAATAATAATTTGAATAATAATCACAAAATAGAATTATATATAACATTATTCAAGGGAAATAAATTAAAAAATATAAATTTATCTTTAATCATTTCAGTGTCACACGGATATATTATATCTTTTGATTACCAAATATAATTAAATCTTATATTTTATATAAAAAAATCAAATGAAATAAATTTAACATAAAATCGTACCAGATTTACATATATCGGTGTCGGCTTTTAGAATTAAGAATTAAAATTGTTTGGCCGGAACCGAAAACGTGGTTGAACGTGAAGCATTCAATAACGAAAATGACAGACAGCTATCTGTACCTTTAAGCGGCCCACTTATGTTTGGGCCAAAACTTTTGTGCGCCCACTTATGACAGACAGAGCGGTCGTCTTCACTTCTTTCTGCAAACTCTAACTACAAATTATGGTGGTTCTTCAACCATTGTTATATTAAGTAATTGATCGGTTGGATTTGTAGATCAAATTAATTAAATATTTTTAAAAATTAATTAAAATTGACTAAATGTAAAAAAAAGATTGAACCGATCAAATATCAAATTTGTTCAATTAATTCTATTTTTTATCAAAATAATTAAAATTTTATCATTTTTATCTTTTACAAATTAAAACATTAAAATTTATGAACTCCTTTTATAATTATAAAATATACAAATAATCTAAATATATAAAAAAATTTATCATTTCACTCATATAATTATGTCCTTTCACATAAACCATTAAATTAACATTCAAGAATTTTATATAAATTTTACTCATATAATTATTTTTTATTTTTTTAAAGAAAGATAGTTTCAAACTTTTCAATATTCGTTGAAGGGTCATAACTTCTGATTTTTCTATTCGTTTGAATTGTAAGAAACTTGTTCTATGTAACAAGTTAAATACAGAAGCCATCGTAATTAGAGAAGTAAAAACGCATGCCAGGTTCAGCTACCGCTTCTGTTTGCAGTTGTACAAACCGAAGAGATTACCATGCCAGCCTGCTTCCCACTTGATGCCAGGGCATGGCGGCCGCGCATTGACAGTATTTTATGAATATTTTGCATCTCGTGTAAATTAAAAAAATAGCACACACAATATTATTTTATATATCTACGCTGCTTGCTGGGCCGGTTATAATATCATAAAAACAAAAGTCCTTATTTTAGATCTTAATTTTTCATAAATTTTATAAATTTATAATAATATAATTAATTATATTAAAAATACACAAAAATTAAAATAATTAAAAAATATTTATATATTCTCTCACTTTTTAAATTAAGATTATAAAAATTTAATTAAAAATTTTATATTTCAAAAAATAAAAAAATTTATTTAAATATATAATTTTAGACTTTAAAATTATTGAACCATCTCTGAATGCCTCTTTAGATCCAGAAAATAGGAAGAAACGTGCGTGCTCGACGAAAAAGACAAACAAAATTAAGTTGGGATATTTCGGATGCATCATATTAATCAACAATGATGCAAAAACATGACATTCCTTCCATGCCAGCCGGGGGGGACGCCTCACTTTTGTAACTTTTGTTAAATAAAGCACCTTAACTTCGATTTCCAACCGTTTGCTGTAATTTTATTTGGTTTAGTAATGTAACAAGAAAAAAGAATTCTTCAGTAATATCTATTTTTTAAAATAAGTAAAAAGTTATATTCAGCTATATCTTATTATCTCTTGATATTACCTATTTCATATCTTATGAAATAACTGTGAAACTTATAATGATTAAATTATCCCTCTTAGATTTTGTAATGACCCACTCCTTATGGCCGTTATTGGCACATGAGTCATGAAAGCAAGCCCACACGACTCGAAAGCTTTCCAAAAATATTTTACATTACTTGATCAATATTACTTAACATTAATTTCTATTACTGTGAAACTTCCTTTTACCTTCATAATTGATTTAGCAAATAAATTTCTTGATCTCACATGATTTAAATGATGTCAAACTTAAAGGCATCCATACCACACTTCTGAATAATAAAACTTTTGAAACATTACACTATTAACAATCCACAATATCCTAGGATCTCTAGGCCCATAATTAACAAGTTTAGTCAAATACAACATTCTTTTGAAAGCAACCGACGATACGATAGCGGAGTGACTCAAGGGTAGTGCTGTGAGATGCCAATTACCTACTTAACAAGCTGGACTCTTCTTGTTGCGACTGCCCTCATCCAATTACTTATTTGCCATAGGCAACGATTAATTGGGGTGAGTTTTCATAACTCAGTGAGTGGGCAGGAAGGGAAACAAGCATAAGTGTGGAATATTTATAAATCAAGAAGAGATCCATAAAAATATAGTCAATTAAATTGATGGAATACAAGCCTTGCAAGTCAAAAAAAATATCAATTTTTGTAAGTATATCAAATACGTAAACCAAATCAAACTTGAATGAATAATAAGGAAATTTCCCAAAATATATGATAAAATTGACGCTTAGCATGTTGAAATCAATTCAACTCCAATCTTATATCAATAGTAAATCCATGGCAAGCATATGATAACTAACTTCAAAACATAGGGATATGATATGTCTAGTCATCATTCAACACATATAAATCCTCTTGCCATGAAAAAGAAAACAGATTCCAAGTATAATTACCATGCCATATTTAATGAAAAATCAAATAAGTGAGCATCGACCTCGAGTAGGTCTAGTATAGGCCTTAGGCTTATTCTCTCTCATGTCAATAATGCCATCACCTATTCGTGGGAACTCCCTATGCCACCAAATATAAATCGAGACTTCAGATTCCTCTTTTTACTTACTCATGAGAACTCTCCACGCCACCAAATATAAGTCGAAGCTTCAAGTCCCTCTTTGCCTACTCGTGGGAACTGCCCACGCCACCGAATGCAAATCGGAGCTTCAGATCCCCCTTTACCTACTCGTGGGAACTCCCCACGCGATCGAATATAAATCGGGGCTTCAGGTCTCTCTTTACCTACTCGTGGGAACTCCCCACACCACCAAATATAAGTCGAGGCTTCAGGTCCCTCTTTACCTACTCGTAGGAATGCCCTACGCTACTAAATATAAGTAAAGGTTCAAGTCCCCCTCTACCTACTCATGGGAACGACTCACGCCACCGAATACAAATCGAGACTTCAGGTTCCCTTTTACCTACTCGTGGGAACTCCTCACGCCACCAAATATAAGTCAAGGCTTCAGGACCCCCTTTGCCTACTTGTGGGAACTGCCTACGCCACCAGATACAAATCGGGGCTTCAGGTCCCCTTTTACCTACTCGTGGAAACTGCCCACGCCACTAAATACAAATCGAGGCTTCAAGTCTCCCTTTATCTACTCATGAAAACTGCCTACGCCACCAAATACAAATCAGGGCTTCAAGTCCCTCTTTCCTTATAATCGAATATCGATAATTAATAATTATTACTTTGTGCACAAAGACCACACTCAACCTGGTGTGGTAACAAGTCCTACCCCCAAGTGTCTTAATTATATTAAGAGAAAAGTCACTATAATCTCAACGTATTCACAAAGTATGATAAAACAGTATGTAGTATATTCATGAACCATATGCTTATGCACAAACATATTTCATGGCATAGCATATTTATCAAAACTACAAGCTTAGTGAAAATAAAAAGTTAAAACTTGCATTCCATGAGTCAAATAATGGTCATTCTTGACCTAATACATCACACAAAGCTTGCAAGACTAATTTTAAATTGAAAGCTTAGTTAAAGGCTTGTCTCCCCATATTTAAAACATATAATATATTTATATATATGGTATTATACATATATATACAAATTATAGAAAACAGCTTCAAAAATCTAAGTCACAATTACAATAAATTTAAAGGATTCCTACCAGCGCATGCTTTCCACAATTTCATTCAACCATCATGTATAACGTATATTGATAATATATTTTCGAAAATATAATTTGAAAATTAGCGCCACTCACCTCAACTGGTGGGAATTCTAACTAGTATCATCGATCAATCTTCTTAGCTTAAACTTGATTCGATTAATTGCTATCACAAAGTTCAATCCTTTACCATCTTGGCCTTCAAGGGTTCTAGTGCCACGACCTTTGCATTTTTTTCCAACATTCCCAGCAACCTTTGTTTAACAATCAAGGCACTATTTTATATGGATCCCAATTAATCACATTATGCACCCATTTAACATAATTTAATAATGGTTATTTTATACATATAGCTAGCAAGTAGTATAGGAATTAAATATCTAATTTCATTCCTTATCTAACCTCTTAAACTCCAAAATCCGCCTTTTTAGTATTAGGCTACGGTTTAAGCAGCTTTCCCATGGCAATGTCTAGTTAATAGCCAAGATGCCCACTCAAGTATTCACTAGTAGCATGTACCGCAATATTTCATAATATTAGACTTCAACGCTAATATTCCACAATTGGATAGCAAGTAGAATAGTAATAAAATTCTAATCCCAAGTCATTTCTTTGCCTTCAATAATTTTCACCAGCTAGGCCTTGATATCCGATCAACAATATTAGTGGAATCTCCCATCAACACTTTCCTTCATACCTTTTTACAACCAATACACATTACATTAATTTATCAAATTCCAATATTCTTTACAAACCATAACTAAACCAACCATTCAACCAACAAGTAAATTAATTATTTATCTTACCTTGTTAGTTCTTAAAACCCGTCCAAAACCCAATAATTCTTGCTCACTTCACTTCTTCAAAACTTACTGATTGAGATTTCCAGCAGCCTACTTCCGTTTATGAAGCCTTAACTCCTTCAAGGTTGCATTGGTCGGCTTGGGTTATCAAGGGTTACAAGAATTTTTTTTTTTTTTGGTTTGTTTTGTATTTTCCTTGAGCTACCCGAGGACTACCATAAAAGGAATGAGAAAGGAAAGCTCAGGTAAAGCTTTTTGGGATGAAAGAATGAAAGGTAAAAATGAATAAGGGAAAGGATAAAGAGAAAATCAACTTGGCGTTAACAACAATGGAAGGCACGACTATCCAAGTTCTAAAAATGGTGTTGGGGGACACCTTGTTTTGTCTACTGTGGGCTATTTGCCTCAAAACCCCCTCCATTCTTAATATATAAATATATATCTATATATATATATATAAATATTTGCATTATGATCCTTAAGTTTTTCCATTTTCTATTCTTTTTAATTTGATTATTATTATTATTATTATTATTATCACTTATTATATATATATATATATATATTTGAGCTTCACAAAAATAGTTTTCTAATTTATTCTATCATGTATATATATATATATATTATATAAATCTAGTTTTCACATTTTCAAGTTTAAATGCCTATATGCTTGGTTTGGAAATTTACTTTTATCCCCATACCTAGTGGATGGTCATGATTGTTCTAGTGTGCTGAGGATCGGGATGTTATAGATTTACAAAATTACAACCTTATTTATATAAAACATTTTTTTCTCTCTTCCTCTTTTCCCTCTTTCTTGTAGTCGCTCTTCCGTGGTTTAGTTGCCTCTCTCATTCTCTCTTTAACTTTCACTCATCACCGAAACCAAACGATGGCGGTGGCGATGACGGTGATTTCACGGTCGAAAAGTATCGATTTAGTACTTTTTGACAAGATTAATGGAGAAATCATCAGATCTAGCACTCCAGGGCCAAATCTGGTCGTAAGAAACATCAGATCTGATGCTTCCTAATCTGATTCCACTGTTGGATCTGGCACTCCACGGTCAGATCCAGTCATATGGTGCGCCAGATCGGAATTTCATTACACCAATCACCTTTTTGGTGCCTAGCCCATGGAGAAGAAGAACAGAAAAAGGAAAAGAAATAAAAAAATAAAAAATATTTATAAAGTATAAAAAAATTAGTATTTTAAAATATTAATATTTTAAATATAATTTAAACATTATTAATATTAATATGATTAAAATATTAAAATATTAATGCTTTATTTATTAAATTATTAATATATTAAATTTTAATGGGTATAAATAAAAAATAAAAATGCAAATAAAGAAAAAATAAAAAATTATACTAATATTTTAATAATAAACTTATTAAATTTTAAAATTTTAATGAAAATAAACATTAAATAATTTAAAAAATTACTTATATTAGTTTTTAGGTATAAATTTTACTAAATTATGTAAAGAGTATTTTGTTGTTTTAAAAAATAAATATTATTATTGTAGACACCTATATATATATAATATATATAAATAATAATAATAAATAATAATAACTAAATAAAAAATAAATAAATCAAAAAAAAAAAGACTGAGCTTGCTCAGTCCTCTTCCTCGGGCATCATTACAAGGGAGCATTTAATGCCCTTGCAAAGTCATCAAATTTTGGAGGATTACCCAAATCCGATGACCTGCCCCCCAGCTAGGGCCTAGTTGAAATCATGCTCAAAAGAGCATAATTTCTCCTATGGATTGTCCAAAAATTTGGACAATCCGATTGCTAAAAAGGAAAGGGGCATTCGGGCAAAGGGGAAACAAGCAGCAAAAATTTTTTTGAGAGATTGAAAGCCAAAAAACAACAACCAAAAAAACCAACCAAAAAAAAGAACAAAAAACCCTAATCTCTTCTAGTAGCTGGTATGATACCCAAAAATAAAAAATAAACCCTAAAAAAAAAACCTATCAGCCAGAAACCACAAATAGCAAAAAATCAAATCAAAAAACTCAAAATAGAGAGTCGCCGATGAGGGGTCAGTGAGGGAGAAAGGTCCAATCGGTGAGGGAGAAGGGACTGGGAGCTTGGTCTGATCGGAAGAATAGTAAGGCTGATCGACGATGAGAAGAGATCTCGGCTCTCAGTGGAAGAGAAGACCGAAATCTCAGATTCGGTCGACAGCAAGGCGCAGCATCGGTGGAGGGAAGGCTGCTGTTTTAGAGAGAGGGGAGAGCATTTGGGTTTAGAGAGAGAAAAGGGAAGGAAAGAAATAAAAAAGAAAAAAAAAGAGGGCTTTTATAGTGGGCATAAAAGAGCAAAACAGCACCGTTTCAAGAGAGTGAGGGAAACTGAAACGTTTCAAGCAAAACGACAACGTTTAAGGGGATCAAAGAAGCCAAAAACGGTGCACTTTGAAGGAGATTTGGTGGGCTGTTGCAGCAAGCTTGCCTTTCTCCTCGGGCCAAGGCGTTTTGGGTAGGTCTAAGCCCAAATCAGGTAAAGCCTTATCCTAATTGCTGGGCTTGATTGTGTTTATTTGGGCTTGTCCACTTATAATCAAAAAAAACTTTAGTGTTTAACATTTTGTTTGGTTTAAATTAAAGTATTCTATAAAGAAAAATAAAAAAATACATAATGTTTTAAGGTAGAATAATAGAAATAAAAATAGATAAAATTTTAAATAAATAAACATTTAATTGTAAAATAATAGATTTGGCATAAGTATATATATGAAATGTATGTCAAATGTATAATAATGTATATGAGAAAATAAAAAATAAATAAAATGAAAGTAAATATTTGGCAATAAAATCTTTAATTACGCAAATTTATATACACATAGGTATATGTAGAAAATAAAATGACGTAATATAGTGAAAATTAGAAACGTATGAAATATAATGGTTGTTTTTTTGGGACCAAGACCGATGATAGGATTTTCATCCGGAACGCGAGAAGTCGCAATTTCGAGTGAACTTCCTTAGGTTAGGAATTTTAATTAGGATCCCACCAGTATGATGGGAGCGTCTTAATTCAAAATTTCAATGTTTCTAATAAAAAATAATAAATAAATAAATCTTAAATATATTTAATAATTAATTAAGCAAAATCTATAAATAAAATGAACAAGAAATCAATGATGATAATAAATTTAACACAATAATATAGGTAGACACACACATATATAACAACAATAATAACAGAAATAATAACAAAAAAATAATAATAAAATAAAAACAAAAATAAACATTGAGTTACCAGTGCACTACGTTTCATGTTTGCATCGTTAAATGTCATGGCATATAGAATTATTCTGTATACGGGTTTCAACCCCGATGATGGGACTTTCCGAAGAAGCTTGCGAAGGCAGGTTTTGTTGGTAAACTCCTTAGGTGAAAAGATACCTCCGTACTCCACCAGTATGATGAGAGAGTTTGAAGAGATGTCTTGAATAAAAGGTTTTTGCCCGCATTAGGATTTTGCATTCACGAAAACACCGTTTTCACTTACAAACGATTATCCCGATGATGGGATTTACCTAATAAGCTTGCGAATGTGAGTTTCTTAGGTACTTCTTTAGGTGAGAGAATACTCTTGGATCCCACCAGAATGATGGGCGGATTCGAAAAGTGTGCTTAATAAAAGGTTTTCATTTGATACTATTTCGATTTTATGTCATGCATTTCATGATTGCATCATATGTACGTCAAACCCTCGAAAAGCTTTAACTTGATCGACAGAGTAAAAAATGGATCAAACAAATAATAATAAAGGAAATACAAGAACAAAATAAAAGGGTTAAGATAATAAATGATTAAATGGTATCGTTCGTAGAACGGGCGTCACGGGGGTGCTAATCCTTCCTCGTGCGTAACTGCACTTCCGAACCCAACTCTAAAAAAACACGCAGACCAGTATATCGTTCTTTCAATGGATCTAAATTTAATTTAGTACTCCGTTGAATAGAACAAATTTATTAGGTGACCAATCACACCTAAACAAAAAAAGATTGGTGGCAACTCCCCAAGTTGATCACGTCTAGCGGTCGGGTTCCCGGACCCATATATTACGACAATTATAATAAAATGTTTTAGTTTTTAATTATATATTATAAAAATTAATATTTTAAATTTAGAAATTAATTAAAATTATTAATATTTTAATCATAAAAATATTAAATTATAAATAAAATATTAATAATTAAATTATGCTAAATTTTTAATATTTAAATTATTAATATTGTAATTAAATTATAAATGATTAATATTTAAAAAATAAAATAAAAATAAATAATTATATATAATAAAAGATATTTTTATCTTTTTTTTTTCAGAGTCATTGTTACTAACCAAATACTGTAATAAATTATAATAATTATTCTTATTATATTTCATTCGTCATACTAAATTACGTAATACGTATGCTTTTTTATTTTCACTTTCATTTATTTTCATGTAATAATTATTTTATTTTATTTTTATCTATTCTACGAACCAAGCATGCTATAAGTGATAAATATTGGTTTCTATTTTCCCTCCAGCCGAAGCGTCAAATCCAAGAGGGTTAAGATCATAAGATATTTATTCTATCTCGTATCACTACTTTGCATCTCTTTCTCCTTAAAAATTTAACGACAGAACAAGTCTACTGTGTCAGTAACACCTCTTTTTCGTTCTTTGAGCATAAACATTTGTTTGGTCTTTTTTTCCCTTTTTTTGACTAATTATAATTAAGTAAAGCATCATAACATGGACTGATTAAAGTAAGAAACGGTCAGGTCAGAGGAGCTAATCACAAAATTAATATATTAATATAGTTAATCATCATCACCTGCAAGAGCTTTGCGCAGCCTTGAAAGCTAATTAATAATTATCAATGTTTGGAAGAAAAAAAATTTCCTATCCTAATATTCAACAACATTTGAATCAATATATTATCATTTGTATCGAAAATATTTGGATATTTCAAGATTTTTATAATAAATAGATAGAGTTATTACTTGTTAGGAAATGAAAAGAAGACAAAAACTTTTTTTAAAAAGAGAGAGAGAGAGAGAGAGAGTTGCTGATGAAAATTAATGAAAAGAAAAGACCCTTTATTATTATTTTTTACTTATTTCTTCTTCATTTTTTGAGTAAAATGCTTGAAATTGAAGAAAAGAAAAAGCTATAGCTAAAAAGCTAAAGGGTGTTGAGATTGTGACATGGTGACAAATTCAACAATATCTACTTAGGTCAATCCATTCAGCTTTCGAAAATTTTCAAACTTAGACTAATTTGGCATTATCGTTGTGGTTGATAAAAACACATTTTAAATGTGTTATGAGCAATTATTATGGAAAAATATGGTTCAAAGTTTTTGAATATTTAATATTGTCATTAAAAAGTATTATAAATAGTTATTATTAAAATGCACGAATAAAACAATCTGTAGATTTTTTCTAAAAAATTAAAATTGTCTCAAATTAAAAGTTAAACATTTTATAATTTTTTCGGTGCACTAAAATTTTAGCGTAGTTTCAAAATATTTAAATAATTGAAAGAATAATTCTGCAATTCAGGAAAATGAAAATAAATGTTATGATCATTTCTGTTAAAAACTGTGTTTTGCAACCCCAGAACACCTTTTAAATTGTTTTTGCAATTGATTTTAAAAAAATGTAATAAAAAACTATTTTTTTGAATCAAATCAATCTGCATTTAATTAAATTAGACTTGAGCCTAAAAACGTATTTTAACCTGGGAAACAGAATGCCTTAAGCCAATAAACTACTGAAGCAGGTGTGGCGCTTGACCCCATGGAATCATAAACAGCACCTGTCAAAATTGCATATTCTACCAGTTCTTGCATGGAAGGGAAGCGAATATGCCGAAACCATATGCCCTCGTGTGGATTGACACGTGCCCTGGGGGTAGGAGGAGTTGCAAGAGGTTCAAGTGGAGGGGGTAGGTGAGGGCAGACTCGCCCCCTCCTCCCCCACCCCCCAACCCCACTCTGTTTCTAACCCACCAAAATCATTGAAGGCAGCTACTTTTTTGAATTGGTGAGGGGGTCTTTCGTAATTACAATCTTTTGTCAGTTATCCACTGTCGTCACATTCAACAAAAGAGTATTTAGACTAAAACCCATCGGAACAAAACTGGTTAGGTAAGGGAGCTAAAGGCCGTACTTGAGAAAATAATATTACTATTCTTGGCTCCGGTTAGGTGATCCGTTCACGCTGTGGCTTGGCTAGGCTTTCGGCTTCTTCTTGTCCCATTAGCTGCGGCAAGGGCAGTTCAATAATTTTAAAGACTTAAAAGTTAAAAATTTTATTAATTTTTTAAATTAAAAGAGTGAGGTTTTTTTATTGAAATAACTAAAGATCATTAAATATATATTATTGTTAGTTGATTAGGAATAAGAGAAATAGTTGAAAATTAATATCATTGTAGAAATTAAAAAATAATAAAAAATTAAAATTTATTAAACATATAATTAAGAAATTAAAAAATATATTATTTTATTAATGATTTAATTTTTACATATTTTTAAAGATAAATAAAATAAATAGTTGAGAATTAAAAGAGATGTGAGAAGTAAGAGAAAAAAAATATTAATTAGACATGAGATGATAAGTAGATATTTTATTAATTATATTAATTTTTATATATTTTTATAACATTACGAGACTTATTAAAATTTGAGACCTAAAGCAAGAGCTTTGCTCAATTTACCCTAAAGCCGGCCCTAAATTATAAGCCATGGGGTAATTGAGTTTCCCCAAATATATATTTTTCCTTATAAGTACTAATTAAATTTATTGAAATTTGAACCCACAGTTTTCAAAGAGATTATTATATATAAAAATCTTATGATATTGAATTATCGTTTTTTATTTTATCACACTCTAACCTTAAATCGAGTCTAGCTACAAATGATTTTGATGAATAAAAAGTAATATATTTAAATGTCAAAAATCGAGCATCATCATTGGATGCGTACATTCAGCCATCGATCTAGTAAGATAATGATAAAAAAAAAACAAACTATTTTTTTTTATGAAGATACATGTGATCAATTATATGCATACGGGACAAAATCACATGCAAGTTACAGAAAAAAATATTCACAACTTCAAATAATGCAGGGCAGTGCTAGCGGTTAGCATTCTAATATTAAAACAAAAGGATAATCTAATAAAATCAAATCTTCAAAGCATTATTTATATTTTAATACTCGACTCCTTAGATCTAGAGTTATCAAATCAAGTGGATGACTGCTTAGATCTATCTGGTTCAAATAATTTCGATTCTAGATATTTGAAATAAAAAGCTTAATTTAGTTAACTGAAATCTAGCTAAAAAAATTATTGATTCTATGCTTGTGATTCACACGCCAATACAGTAATGCAAGTGTGGTCCTTTTTTTTTTTTAAAATACTTGTTGTTAATATAATTATAGTAATTGTATAAATTATAAATTAAATTATAATACAATATTGTTTGTTTAATTTTCTCTTGAGTAGTTGACAATCTATTTATATGTACAACATATACCTCAATAATGTTGGTGTAAATTGAATTTAGTTCGAATTCAAAGGAAATCGATAAAATTGACTTCAAAATATGATTTTAATATATACTATTTTTAAAATTTATTTCGCTTCTATCATTCGATATGCAAAGAAAAATTATACGAATAATCTTAAGAATACAATGAAGTTAACGTCTAACTTTATCTTGCATTTTACGAGAGTAAATCGTTGGACATACTAAAGGTTTGTAAAGTTGTTTAACCTTAAAACTTACTTTCTATAATAAGTAGATTATAAGGAATTTGGATATTTTTTGTAGATGACGGGAACTCAAAGTATTTATGTTTATTTTTTAAATTTTTATTAAGAATATAACACTTTTCCTTGCTATTGATTTTTTGTTTTTTGTCTTGTTCCTTTTGTATGTAAAAATGGTTAACAACATGTCCTTTATATTCACTTGCAAGTGTTTCTTCTTTAAGGATATAACCATTTAATTAATGCACTTCAATGTCTTAAGATATCTCTACATATTGCAAGATACAACTTTTGGATAAAAGTATTATTCTAAATAACAATAATTTATACCATAAAATATAACTTTGAGTTAAAACATGAGAAGACACCTTTTCATATCAAAACTTTTTAGAAGTGATGTTTTAAAATTGTTTTATAACCTTTAAATTTAGAGGTGTTTTTCCAATTTATTACTTTATCAAAAGACATAACTTTTTATATGAAAAACCATCTACAATCCAATAGTCGCATTATATCATATAATGAAACATAACTTTTCAATTGATGATGTAATTTTTCAATAGTCATAATCTTTCATATGAAAAAACATATTTTTTCATTTTGAAAATACACTAACATTTGAAAGCCAATTAATGGAAGAAAATTGTTACAGATTTGTTCAATTTAGAGCTCGTGTTTCTTTTTTTTAAAGACGAACTCGTATTTCTTAATGAAATTTAATTCACTTGTATATTTTTTAAATTATAAATTAGTAAAAAAAAAAACAAAATGTGAGAACTTTTGCTAACACCAGTAATGTTGAATTTAATTTCTTACATATGGTAAGGCGATAAGAATATACAAATGTTTATGCACGTGTACAATTTCTCAAAGCTAATAATTAGTTAGATTTGTATTTTTGTAGGGTTATTAATGTTCATACCTTTTTAAGCGTAACTTGAAAGTCGATTAATGTAAGAAAATTATTACAGATTTGTTCAATTTAGAACTTGTGTTTTTTGAAACACAAACTCATGTTTATTAATGAACTTTAACTCCCTTGTATATTTTAAAAATTATAAATTAATAAGAAAACCAATTATGATAATTTCTCCTAACACTAATAATATATAATTTAACATTCTACACATGGCAAGTTAGCAAGAACATGCAAATGCTTACGCACTTGTACAATTTTTCAGAACTAATAACTAGATAGATTCGTAATTTTGTAAGGTAATTAATGTCTATAACCTTTTAATTATAACTTGAAAGTCAATTAATGCAACAAAATTGTTACAATTTTGTTTAGTTTATAACTAATGATTTTTTGTAAAGATTCAAACTCGTGTTTATTAAAAGACTTTAATTTACTTGTATATTTTTAAAAATTTGAAATTACTGAAAAACCAAATGTGAGAACTTTTCCCTCCACGTAATATATAATTGAACCTTTTACAAATGGTAAGTCAGCAAGAATATGCAAATGTGTATGTAAGAGTATAGTTTCTCAAATCTAATAATTAGTTAGGTTCGTACTTTTGTAAGGTTATTAATGTTAATAGTTTTTTGTGTTGGTGTAAATGGGATTTAGTTAGAATTCAAAGAACCAATAAAATTCACTTCAAATTGTGATGCTATTTTTAAGACTTATTTTATCCCCACCAGTTGATATATAAAAGGAAATTATACAAATAGCCTTAGAGCTACAATAAAGTCGATGTTAACTTGGTCTTGCACTAGACCATTAGATACACTTGAGGGCTGTAAAATTATTTGGCTTAGAGCTTGTTTTTTACAGCAAGTATATTATAAGGAATTTGAACACTTTTGGTACATGATGGAATTCAAAGTTTATATTTTTATTTTTCGAATTTTATTTAGAACATAACACTTCTTTTAGTTTTGATTTTATGCTCTTATCTTATTTGTTTTATATGTTAAAATAGTTCACAACAATTCCTTTATATAAACTTCTAAGTATATTTTCTTTAAGGATACAACCCTTTTGTTAATGCATCTCTATGTTTTAAAGACACATTTGCATATCGTAACGCACAATCCTTGAAAAATGATATTATTTCAATAATTACCTTATGAAAAGGCAATTATTCATAGTATAAGCTATGATCTTTGAGTTACAATATGAAAATATATTTTTCATATCAAAACTTCTGGGTAATGATGTTTTTTAGCTGTCTTATAATATTTGAATTTAGAGGTATTTTTTCAATATGCTATTTTACCAAGAGACATAACTTTTCATATAAAAAACTACCTACAATCTAGTAATTATACTATGTCATATAATGTAACAAAACTTTTCAATTGATCTGACTTTCTAATAGTAACAACCTTTCATATGAAAAAATATAATTTTTCATTTATAATTTTTTCATATGAAAAGACATAATTTTTTATTTTGAAAATACACCAACACTTGAAAGCCAATTAATGCAAGAAAATTGTTACAGTTTTGTTCGGTGTAGAGCTTGTGTTTCTTTTTTTTAAAAAGATGAACTCATATTTTCTTAACGAATTTTAATTCACTTGTTTATTTTTAAAATTATAAATAAAAAAAAATGAGAACTTCTTCTAACATCGATAATATTTAATTTAATTTCTTACACATGGTAAGTCAACAAGAACATACAAATGTTTATGCATGTGTACAATTTCTCAAAGCTAATAATTAGTTAGAATGATATTTTTGTAAGGTTATTAATGTTCAAAACTTTTTAAGAGTAACTTGAAAGTCGATTAATGTAAGGAAATTATTACATATTTGTTCGGTTTAGAACTTGTGATTTTTAAAAGACAAACTCGTGTATCTTAACGAACTTTAGCTCACTTGTATATTTTAAAAATTATAAATTAATAAGAAAACTAATTATGAGAATTTCTTTTGACACTAATAATATTTAAATTAACATTCTACACATGGCAAGTAAGCAAGAACATGCAAATGTTTGTGCCTTTATACAATTTCTCAAAACTAATAATTAGTTAGATTTGTAATTTTGTAGGGTTATTAATGTTTATAACCTTTTAATTGTAACTTGAAAGTCAATTAATGCAAGAAAATTGTTACAGTTTTGTTCAGTTTAGAACTAGTGATTTTTTGTAAAGATTTGAACTCGTGTTTATTAACAAACTTTAATTTACTTGTATATTTTTAAAAATTAGAAATTATTAAATAACCAAATGCAAGAACTTTTCCTCCCATGTAATACTTAATTTAACCACAAATGGTAAGTCAACAAAAATATGCAATGTGTATGTATGAGTGTAGTTTCTCAAATCTAATAATTAGTTAGGTTTGTACTTTTGTAAGGTTTTAATATTAATAGCTTTTTTTATTGGTGTAAATGAGGCTTAGTTGGAATTAAAAGGAAATCAGTAAAATTGACTTCAATACGTATTTTTAATAAATGTTATCTTTAAGACTTATTTCGCTTTCATCATTTGATATGCAAAGGGGAATTATATAAATAGTTTTAAGGATATAATGAAGCTAATATTTAACTTTGTCTTGTACTTTATGAAAGTAAATGACTAAGCACATCTAAGAGTTGCAAAGTTGTTTGATTTTAAAATTTACTTTTGTAGTAAGCATATTATACGGAATTTGGATACTTTTGATAAATGACGGAAACTCATAGTGTTTATATTTATTTTTTGAGTTTTTGTTGAAAACAAAACATTTCTTTTACTATTGATTTACTACTTTTGTCTTATTCGTTTTGGGGAGATTTTTTTTTTTAACCATTAAAAATAAGACGTGTTTAAAAATAGCCAGCAAGATAACTTTAACTGTTTTTAGCCAATAAAGTACATTTTCGGACAAAAATGCCCTTAATGAGACATCTTTGTTCTGGGCACTCTGAAACACCCGGACGGCGGAAAATTATGCAAAGAAATTAGCGAACATCTATTTTTTGCGCAAAACATTCTTTTTTTTTTTGGAGAAGCTTGTGCAAAAGAAAATAATGTTGCATGAGATGGTTTTTCTGAATGTTCGGACATGGCATTCAGATAAACCGAACGAGGAGGGGAGGTGGTCGTGATGAATCGAAAGCTTAGAGCACAATGTGAAATCGGAAATCCTGCTTAAGGAGGTGAATCGAAAGGAGAAAGACGTGAATGCAAAGCACGAAATGGTCGTTCTACAGCAATAGGGACAGGCCATTGGGTTTAGGGTTTGTGAAAGGGAAAATGTGACACGGCAGGGTGCAGAGTTAGTGACACGGCAGGGTGCAGAGTTGGTGACACGACAGGGTGCAGAGTTGGTGACATCCCCCCCTTGATATAGTAAACTTTAGAATTGTCACTAGCCTAATAATAAATAAATCTGTTTCTCTTGGCCTCCGATTTCAAATAGCCAGGGTTGGATAATTGCTTACAGGTCGGAGGTGAAGAGAAATAGATTCATTATTCGACTAGTGGACAACTCTAAAGTTGAATACATCAAGGGCGGGATGGAAACAACTGCAAAAAATGCTCTGAAGAACTGCCGATGAAGCATGGACAAAGTCTGCTTTAGAGGCAACGTACGGTCTGTCTATGAGAACTGAGGAGTTTTGGACTATATATAGTAGAGGAATATAAACCGACCTAAACCGACTTTACCAGTTTAAACGTTTCGGCTACCACTGCGGACCTGGTCGTGACACGCCAAGTGCATGCAGATATTGGTGGTGACACGGCATGGAGCTGAGTTGGTGACACGGCATATGCTGAGTTTGTGACACGCCATGGTGACACGGTTTTGAGTGTGTGACACGGCATTGCTTTAACATCTGACAGGCCATGGTTTGCTTTGAAATATGTGACACGGCATTAATAGAAAGGCTGACACGGCGGATTGAAAAGTGAGCAGTTTCATGAATATCCCTTAATTTTAAATTTTATTTATTCATTTTTCACAGTAAACAGTTCATATTCCCTTTTCCTCATTCGTAAACGTCTGTGTGTGTGAACCAAGGGCTGTTCGATTCATTTCTCATTGTGAAAGGTCGAAGGGAGTTCAACTTCGTTGTTTAGAAGGTTAACGACACCACTGCAACAGGAAGAAGAATGTCGGATATCGGTGAAGAGGTACGTGAGACTGGAAAAAAAAAAACCACAAAAAAAACCTTCATTGATTTCGGTAATTGATTTTAAGGGTTTAGGGTGATACATATGGTCGTCTTTTTTGCAAATGTTAAGTTTTAAACTGTTTGAGTCCTGGTTTGGTGCTGTGTTGACTGGACTTTGGGTTTTAGTGTGTGACAACATCTTCACCTGATATGCATGGCGTGTCACAGCATTTCACCTGGTATGCATGGCGTGTGACAGGCGTGTGACAGAATTTCACCCCATATGCATGGCGTCGTGTGACAGCATTTCACCTCATATGCATGGCGTGTGACAGCATTTCACCTCATATGCATGGCGTGTGACAGGCGTGTGACAGAATTTCACTCCATATGCATGGCGTCGTGTGACATCATTTCACCTCATATGCATGGCGTGTCAGAGCATTTCACCTCATATGCATGGCGTGTGGCAGGCGTGTGACAGAATTTCACTCCATATGCATGGCATCTTGTGACAGCATTTCACCTCATATGCATGGCGTGTGACAGGCGTGTGACAGAATTTCACTCCATATGCATGGCGTCGTGTGACATCATTTCACCTCATATGCATGGCGTGTGACAGGCGTGTGACAGAATTTCACTCCATATGCATGGCGTCGTGTGACAACATTTCACCTCATATGCATGGCGTGTGATAGGCGTGTGACAGAATTTCACTCCATATGCATGGCGTCGTGTGACAACATTTCACCTCATATGCATAGCGTGTGACAGGCGTGTGACAGAATTTCACTCCATATGCATGGCGTCGTGTGACATCATTTCACCTCATATGCATGGCGTGTCAGAACAATTATTTATATAGTTAGTATACCTTTTGGGCACATTATTGGTTAACTGACTCGTGCACGTGTGCCATGTAATGCAGATGCATCGTAGAGAATATGAGGATCTTGACAATGTCCTCATTGTGCCGAGGGAGAAGTGGGCCTTCAATGTCTCAATAAACACCCACTGTAAGTGGTCCCAGCTCCATTACATCAACAAAACTCTCCAAGAGAAGGGGGAGTTGGATGCAGTGAAGCGTACATGCTTCGGAATGCTCCTGGATGTCTATCCGCAAGGCTACTTCAGCGCTGGTCTCCTTCATAACATAATGATTCGTCGAATCAATGAAAGGGAGGCAACGGAGGAGGAGCTCTGGTTTGCTATCGGTAAGAGCAAGGCGCGGATATCGAAGCAGGAGTTCTGCCTTATAACCGGGCTGAAGTTCGGTCCAATGCCCGATGTGTTCACACGTTCGTACGAGATGGTTACGGACGGAATTCATGCGAGATACTGGAGCGGCCAGGATAACATAAAGCTGCAGGCTTTGCTTGACACGTTCCGCGGAGGAAACTTCCAGCGGGAAGGAGACGCGACCAAGATGGCACTCGTCTTGATCGCAAATAACATTTTATTTGGGCAAGACTACCGTAGACGGGTGACACCTTGGTTGCTGTCATTGGTTGAGGACCTTGACGCTTGAAACGCATTTCCGTGGGGCCACTATGTTTGAAGGCTCACCTTGGACTACCTATTGAAAGGGTTCGAGGTGCCTACCTCAAGCGAAGCAAAGGAAAGCCGTTTACGGTACAACATCTACGGCTTCGTATGGGTGATACAGGTATTGTCACATTTACCGCTTTTGTTTGGTTTCGAGAAAATAATTTATTGTTGCATTGTTTAATAATTTACGTTTGATAATGTTTACAATTGACTTGCAGTTCTGGGCATTGGAGGCAATTCCGGTCTTGCGGAAAATAGTAGCCCCCTCTGCTCCGAAGGATAACGTGTACCCGTGAATGTGCAGATGGCAATGTAATCAGAAGCCAAAAGACCTGCACAAGGCGGTTGAGAAGTTTGAATCATCTAAGCAAGTGAGTGAACAGCTACAAATTGATCGATCCTTCATATTTGTATAAGAAATTTGCCTCAAATTTAAACGTTTGATAAATATTTTTCTTTTGTAGTTATGGGCCCTGGAGACGTTGGAGATCACCCCGGAGGAGGCCAACCAGGAGTATTTGATGGACCTCGATGTGCCGTTATCGGAGGGCCACCAGTACGTGCCAATCGGGCAGAAGGAGGATCGGGGTGATCACATTGGTGTCGCTGCCAGGTCGAAGAGGAGAAGCCTGAAGGAGAAAAGATCCACCGCTTCAAGTAAGCGGATGCGCACCGACTCTCCCAGTGTTGATGAGCCGTTGGCCCCAGAGTTGATGGAACAAGGAGACGACCATGGTGCAGGAAGTGAACAGCCGGTATTTACGGTTCTAACATTTTTTTTACATCCATTTTGATATGTGATTATCTACTAACATTTATGTGCGTGCAGTTGGATCAACCTACGGCAGCTCCACAACCACCCACCGGTCCTCCTCAGTCACACATTCGTATTGAGCCGTCGGTAAGTTTGGTTATAACGATTTCTGTTCAAAGTTTCGACATATGTTGAGCTAGTAACAAAGTAACTTATGTCATTGCAGTTCACGGAGGCCACGTCCAGTCCGCAACCAGCAATGGCTCCGACTCCGATTCAACCGCATACTGCCCATGAGCCACCGGTAAGGATATTAAAGTTGTTATATTGGTTTTCCACACGTTTCCTATGTGATTTTATTTTAACACCACTAATATATATGTAATTGCAGTTGACCCAGTCGACAAGAGTCAATGACGGCATAGGCACAAAACGTCAGCTCCGACATATCATGCGGGAAATGTCGAAGCTGAAGGCATCAATTAAGTCCTTGACTTTTACGGTTGAAACGCTAGAGGACCGCATCGTTTCACGGGTTCTAGCTGGGCTGAAATCACAAGTACGTTAATCTTTATGCACTTGTATTTTGCTATTTTAGGTCAATTCGCTATCGAATTTTCACAGTTGTCTCGTTCTGTAGGTCGGTCCTTCATCCGACAATGCTGCTGCGGGTCACGATGATCCTGATGATGGGCAGCGTGAGGAGCATGGTGCCAGCCTTCAATCAGAAGATGCTGAAGGAGCGGAGGTTGGTGAGGCCGATCCTACTGAGCATACTTTCGCGGGACAGGAGGGAGCCCTTCAGTTATTAGAGTCAGCCATAGAGCATCTTCCTCCATCCGAGGCGATCGTCGCGCTTTCAGCAGTAGGATCGGGCGAGCTTGCTCTGACCACTCCTGAAGCCACCAGCTCACCACTATCCTTTGATTACCATCATCTTGCAGCAGCAATTGCCGACCCTACTGAGCGGGCACGGGTGATTATGGCGAGCAAATACCTTGCAAGCCCGTATGTCGACCCCGCATTGACTCGTCGGGCGGTGAAGGACACGATGATGGAAGCATACGAAGCCTTCAAGAAGAACCAGTCCGCGAGGTCAGCTTCTAAATATCAATTCATTGTTGTTTTCTATAGAAACATTAATCCACCATCGCTTATCAAATTCATTTTGTGACATATGCAGGCGTAACGTCAGAATCTTAGGGGATCAAGGTCTTGACTTCTTCACATCGTTAGAGGATCCCCGAGAAGAAATGACAAGTGAACACATCGACGCATGTCTCAGCGTTATCTGTAAACGGGCGACAGGCCCAAAATCGAAGCATTACACTGCCCGTGCATGCGTGGTTGACACGATATTCTTTGTAAGTTTTTTGCAAAAAATTTTATTTTTTTCGAAGCTTTTCAGTGCATTAAGTCTAAACCAATGCAAATTTTTTTTTCTAGGACACCATCCGTATGCTACACTTGACATATAAAACCGAAGATGCCTTGTCAAGCATGCAAATTCCGACTGATTTACGAGGGTATGTGGAGGGTGAAAGGCCGACATACGGCAAGAAATGGGAAGAGGTCGATTTCATCCTCGCTCCTTGCAATGTTGATGGGCATTGGGTGGTGGCAAAGATCGATTTGGGTAAGTGGAAGATCAAGGTGATCGACTCCGCAACAACTTCGGCAGCGAAGGATAACGGAGTTCGTGCGGAGCAGATGAAGCCACTTACAACAATTTTTTCATTCATCTGTCACCAAGCCGGGTATTTCAATAAAACCCGTCGGAAGAGACGGGATTTGACGCCAATGCCATTGGAAATTTCTTTGCCCAGCCCTTCAGTGCATCGGCAGGAGGATAGTCTCAGTTGCGGCATGTTCATGGTAAGCTACATTGACGCAATGTTGCAATCGGAGCCGATAAGAGTTAAGCAGAAAATGATTGCAAAATTGCGTATCCAATACGCACACGAAATTTTTTCCAACAGCTGTGCGAGCGAACCATGAACATATCGGCAGTTAGTTGTATAATTTTTTTTCTACACAATACAATTTAGAGATAAATTTTTTGTTGTATACACAATCATAGGAAATAGAATCATTTTTTTATTAATCACTTCATTATATTTTTATACAGAATAAAATTTTTTTGTATAGACAATTTTATACAGGAATACATTATCTTTATGTAATTTTGTATCCAGTGTTGTATCCAGTGAACATATTTTTTTGTATCGCAATTTAGTAATAAGTCAGCGTCTGACAACATTGACAATATGCAGGTGGCGTGTCACCACCATGTTTGCATGCGTCTGGCGTGTCACAGCCAGTATGCATGCAGGTGGCGTGTCACCACCAATATACCCGAATGCAGGTGGCGTGTCACCACTATGTCTGCATGCGCCTGGCGTGTCACCCCCAGTATCCGCACTAGCTGCACTGGGCGTGTCACAACCATGTCTGCATGCTCCTGGCGTGTCACAGCCAGTATGCATGCAGGTGGCGTGTCACCACCAATATACCCGAATGCAGGTGACGTGTCACCCCCAGTATGCATGCAGGTGGCGTGTCACAACCAATATCTGCATGCACTTGGCGTGTCAACAGCACGTGTGCATGCACGTCTGCATGCACTTTAATAATTAAAGTAAAAATTTATAATTTTTACAAACTTTACCCTAAATTTTTTTATTAAAAACTAACAAATATATGAAAAGTATGATTACTTTAATTATTAATGTGATGACATTAATATATTTAAATTAAAAAATTATTATATTGTTATTTATGTTTAAGTATGATTACTCTAATTATTAATATGATGACATTAATACTTTTATGAATGCGTGTGTGTATATATTATGTATTTTAAATATAAATATATTTACTTTTTATTTTGTTTTAACATTGTAAAAATTATAACTCATAAAATTATTAATTACAGTGTATATATATGTTTATTTATATAAACATATAACATATAAATCTAAAGGTAAGTTATGAGATTAGAAAAGTTAATTGGGTAATTGGGTTCTCACGAAGAAAATTTTAATAATTTTTTTATTTAGTCGGGTATTTAAACGGGTTAAGATAATTATAAGGTAGCGGGAATGTATTAGGGTTAGGGTTTAGGGTAGTAATTTTACCCTATCACAAACTCTAAACCAAAGTGGACAATTGATATAGTTTTGCAACGTCGTTTGTAAAATGAGTAAAATTCCCTTATGTATATTGAAGCGATTTGCTTGCAACCCTAAATAACATAATGAATGTATTGGTTTTACAATTGTCGAAATGTAGAGTAACATTGTTGATTTTTTATTTATATATGCTGTCCAAAGATTAGACAATTTACATTCCATACTATACCACCATGCATGGTGTGGCTAAAGTCAATTATTGACAACTTCTATGCCTAGGCAATGCTATTATTATACACTGGTTTATAGCAAATATCATTATTCAATGCAAATGTCAATGGCCAAGATCGAAACAGTTCGAATCAAACCCTAACAAAGCAACAGATAAATTGCAATTAGTTAGGCCCCGATAATATGTCATCCTCCACATCACACACTACGTTTTCAGACATTGTCATTCGGATTGGACAGCTGTCGTACGTGTGACCAGTTTCTCTACAAATTGAACATGCTTTCGGTCGGCGCACTCGCTGGGGTGCTAATTGACTTGGAGATGGTGTCGGATTTGTAGATGGATTTGCAAATGGAGATGGGCAATTCTGTCTGTTGTGCCCGTACATCTTGCATTGCGAACATCTCCGTGCTCGACTGCCTTCACCAGCGGATGGAATCCTTCTCCTCCTAGGTCTTCCTGCTTGGCCTCGCCAAGGTGGTGGCAAGACGACAATTTGTTTCACATGCGGGGGGATGTCCCATTCACTAGGATGCCCTACTGGGTGAATGGACCCCACATAACCCTCCACCCAAACGGTTGTCTTGTAGTAGTCGGCGCAGAAATCAAAGGCTTCACGTTTGCATTTACTGAAAAATACAATGAACCCAATATTCAAGCAGAATATAATGCTATGTTATGTCAAAATAAGGATCAAATAAGAAATAAAGAAAATATAATCTGACCTTATTGCTGCAATGGCATGGCTGCATGGCAGCAAATCTTTTTGGAACTCACAGCATGAACACGTCTTCGTGGACAGGTTAACAAGTCCGTCCATCTTCCCGTCTTTAACTTCAAACTCCACTCGATTGATAGGCTTCACTACAAAGCGATGTGCATGATTGAAGTGTTTGCTCAATTGCCTAGCAACCCAAGGGCTGAGGGGTGTGGTCACCTTGACAGCCTCCTCGTACCGATCATGGAACCAACGCTGGAACATGTCTCGTATGAACTCGATCAAAACAGTGATTGGCATTTGTCTGGCATGCTTTAAGCAGGAGTTAACACATTCGGCAATGTTCGAGGTCATCATTTGGTATCGCCTTGTCGGTGAACATGCATGTGCCCATCTCTCAGGGCCTATTCTCAAAAGATCAGCATAGGCTCCCGTATGAATCTGCTTGAGCTGGTTCATATGTCTGTTGAATTCGGAAACCTTATAGCAATCTCGAGCAAGGGTGAAAATCATAGAAACGTCATCACGCTTGAACTTATTTTTTAAGTTTTTCTTCAAATGGTAACCGCATAAACCGTGGTGCGCTTCTGGGTATGCATTTTGGATTGCTTTCTTAATGCCGAGATGCTGATCAGAAATGAACATGGTGTTTTCAAGACAACCAACCACATCACGTAGCTTGATGAGAAACCACGTCCATGAGTCTTCGTCCTCAACATGGCCGATGCCAAACGCAACTGGATATACACACTCGTTCGCGTCTTTGCATACAGCAACAAACAGAACACCCTTGAACCTGCCTTTCAGATGTGTTGCATCAATTGCGACCGTAGGACGCATTACATCCCTAAACCCCCGAATACAAGCCCCGTATGACCAGAAACAATATTTGAATCTTTTAGCCTCGTCAGTAGCCACTGCTGTGACTGTGCCAGGATTTTCTTGTTCCAACATATAAAAATATGAGGGTAGTAGTTGAAATGACTCCTCCGGGGGACCGAAAACAAGCGTCTCCGCATACTCCTTTGCTTGCCAAGCCTTACCATACAAGCATTCCAATCCCCACTGAACCCTCATCTCACCAATTATGTCCTTAGGTCTCAACGCTACTCCATTAGCCTGAAGCTTGGGTGCCATAAGTTCACCAATTATCTTGGCACTCGCAGATGCAAATCGCCCTTGCAAACCATCAACAGTACATGTGTGTACTTTGTGGAACTTCTGAACTTCCCAATACCCTCCTCCGTCAAGTAACTTCCTTGAACGGACACTGAACTTGCATGCCTTGTCTTTACAACTAACCTCGTAACGACTTTTGCATGACCTTTTCACTCTTATCCCAAATTGCTCTTTTAGAGCCAACATGTTCAGAGCTCGTTTCAACTCCGCCTTCGAGGAAAACATTCTTCCTTTGTATAAGCGATCATTGGGACATGTCAACTCCTCAGTGCTAATTGTTTGGAAGGCGAACCTTTCTGCACCTGCAATTCGCCACGTAGAAGATATCCCTTCATTTCGCCTTTCTTGATAACTATCATCGACCATTGCATCAACGGAACGATTCCCGTCCTCACCAGCGATGGGGTTATTGTATATGGGATCATCACACTGAACATTTCCTACATCAAAACCTTCAACAGGTTCTGTTTCACCTTCAACATTATTGCAAATTGGAATGTTACTGTCATAAAGGCAGTCATTGTCTGAAATGTCATGATCCCATTCGTCAAGCCCATCACTCGAACTGTCATCAAATCTATCTTCACTGCCAGCAAACAAATCCTCATTTCCCTCATAACATGCAGCATTATCCTCCAGCGTCGTAGTGTTAACATCCAACGTCACAGTGTTGTACTCACGTGTCGTATTCTCATTTGAAATTGGAATTACACACTCTACCGTTTCACCCGATCGATGCATTCCTTTAGCAGCAGACCCTAATTGGTTTGATGCACATCCCGATCGGAATTGTTCACCCAACTCTTCTATCAATGTCCTCTGGTTACCGGGCTGTACAAACTCTTGAGGATACCCCAACTGCGGGTTACGGACCGAATGCTCTGGCATATGTGAAGCATTGTAAATCTGATTCTGATTGAGCTGATTACCATGTTTTTCAGCTTCTCCATGTGACATAACATTTGTTTCGGGTCTTTTAATGCTGACGTACACAGCTGGAACATTCCTCTGTTCTAGCAGAATTAATGCAATATCCTCATCATCCTTGATAGTTGGCCGTGATAGCTCCCCGAGTGTACTGATCAATGCATGCAACTCAATGTCGTCAATTTCTGAGTTTACCCCAACAACATTTTCAACCAGCTTCATCAAGCCCGCAAACGACAAATCACTCCTAACACCCCGCATTCGTGACTCACCACCCTTGTACATGCCATCCACCCACTGACCACCGTGTCTTATCACAAGTCGCAGAATTGGAACCCCACTGAAATTTTGAAAACAAAAATAATTATTTATTTTACTTAATTACATGGTGGTGACAGTCCAAGTGCATGCATGCATGCTGGTGACACGCCAATTGCAAGCAGACATGCTGGTGACACGACAAGTGCATGCATGCATGCTGGTGACACGCCAAGTGTACATAGACATGCTGGTGACACGACAAGTGCATTCAGACATGCTGGTGACACGCCAAATGCATGCAGACATGCTGGTGACACGACAAGTGCATGCAGACATGCTGGTGACACGCCTTTATGTTTCTAATCCGTCTTCTGATTTACAAAAAAAGTTTCACAAATTTATGTGTTGCAGCAATGAACCCAAAAACATACATTGATGTCATCTCCGCAATGGGGTTTATTTTTCGAGGACAAAATAGCCAAATGGCGAGAGATAGACCACGGCACGAAGACGATGGTGCTCAAGAGAGAGTTGACAGAGCTCACACGGTTCAGAGAGCTGAGAGAGCTGATGACGATGGTGTTGAACACAGAGTTGATACAGTTTAGAGAGCTAAGAGAGAAAGATGAGCGAGCACAAACAACTGAGCATTAATTTCTAATTTTTGGAAGATGGCGGGAGGCAGATATCGGCAGCTTAATTTGCTACAGTGTTTTTTAAGGGCATTTCTGTCTGCTCATGCTTCTTTTTGGGTAGAAACAGATAACTTTATTTTGGTGGTTACTTTTGAAATCACCTTATACGGATGGTTATTTCTCACAATTTCCTCTTTGTTTTGTGTGTCAAAATGGTTGACAATAAGTTCTTTATACAAACTTGTAAGTATCTCTCTTTTAAAGATGTAATCTTTTCATTAAGACACCTTTATGTCTTATAGGCATTTTTACATGTTGTAAGACACAATTTTTGAATAAAAGTATTATTTCAAAGGATAACCATTTATACCATAAAATATAATTTTTGAGTTAAAATATGAAAAGATAACTTTTCATATTAAAACTTTTGAATAATAGTATTTATCAATTGTCTTATAACTTTTATATTTATAAGTGTTTTTTTACTATATTATTTTATCAAGAGACATAAATTTTTATATGAAAAACACCTACAATTTAATAGTCAAATTATGTCATACTATGTGACATAACTTATCAATTAATGTGACTTTTTAATAGTCACAAAAATCATAACTTTTTATATAAAAAAAACATAAATTTTCATATGACTTTTCAAATAAAAAAACATAACTTTTTATATAAAGAAACATAATAGTTTTAATTTGAAAATACACCAAATAAAATGTAGCAAAATCGTTAAGCTTACCTATTTGGCTCAACTCTATCTCTACACTACCTATAATTATCATTACCACGTATGTGACGATTAGTGGGTGAAGGAAAGGAAAAAAATCTAGCCTGTGGCCCCTCCATTGAACATGGACAAAGATAAAAACATAATTTTTCATAGTAAGAGTCATAATATTTTTAATTTTAAAAATATACCAACACTTGAAAGCCAATTAATGCAATGAAATTGTTACATTTTGTTTGGTTTAGAGCTTGCGTTTCTTTTTTCTTTTTTTAAGATGAACTCATATTTTTTAATGAATTTTAATTCACTTGTATATTTTTAAAAATTATAAATTAATAAAAAAATGTAAAAACTTCTTCTAAGACAAGTAATATTTAATTTAATTTCTTACTCATGGTAAATTAATAAGAATATACAAATGTTTATGCACGTGTACAATTTCTCAAAACTAATAAATAGTTAGATTCGTATTTTTATAAGATTATTAATGTTTATATTTTTTTAAGTATAATTTGAAAGTTGATTAATGTAAGAAAATTATTACGAATTTGTTTGATTTAGAACTTGTGTTTTTTGGAAGACACACTCGTGTTTCTTAAGGAACTTTTATTTTTTACTTTATGTTTATCTCCTTGCACACAATCTTTATTTTTCCTTTGGAAAAAATGTCCATGTTAAATGTAGCAAAATGGTTAGGCTTACCTATTTGGCTCGGCTCTATCTCGTCGCTGCCTATAATTATCGTGACCATGTACGTGACTATTAGTTGGTGAAGGAAGGGAAAAAAATCCACGCTGTGGCCCCTGCATTGAACATGGACAAAGATAGAAACATGTTTTTCCTAAAATACCCAAATAAAAGTTGAATTTCCGAAAACGCCCTACTCCCAACTACCACCGAAGCCACGTCTTCCACCAGACACCAGTCTTCGCTGTCCCTTGCGCGAAACACGAAAAAGGAAAAACACACAAGCACAATAAGGTCTTCCATTCTTCCCTCTCACTTATAAAAGGCCTTCCCAATCATCCTCTCTCTCTCCCTAGGTAGCTAGCTCTTCAGACCCAAAAAAAAAAAAAAAAAAAAAGAAATTATTCACCGAAAATGGCTCTCACCAACTCCTCCATTCTTCCAACCAAATCCCTCCTTCAATCTCAACCATCGACGCCTTTCTCTAAGACCAAGCCATTCTCTGTTGTTCGAATCTCCGCCGTCCATTCATCTGACTCCCCCAAGAACCCCATCGTCTCTGATAAATCTGCTAAGCAGCCAGCGACTGCTCCACTCGCTGCTACCAAATCCGCTACTGCTGCATCACCAGCCGCTGCTCCTTCGCAAAATGCGGTTCCCGGGAAATGGACCGTCGACAGCTGGAAGTCAAAGAAGGCGTTGCAGATGCCGGAATATCCAGATGAGACGGAGCTTGAGTCGGTGCTCCGGACTCTCGAAGATTTCCCTCCTATTGTCTTTGCTGGAGAGGCTAGGAGTCTCGAGGAGAAGCTCGGGGACGCCGCCTTGGGAAACGCTTTTCTGTTGCAAGGAGGAGATTGCGCGGAGAGCTTTAAGGAGTTTAATGCTAATAACATCCGTGATACTTTCAGGATCCTTCTTCAGATGGGTGCCGTTTTGATGTTCGGTGGTCAAATGCCCGTTATCAAGGTCAAAACTCAAAAATTACCTAACAATTTGACATTTTTCTATTGTTTTTACTTACAAGTTTGTTAATATGTTCTTTTTTTCTTTAGGTGGGAAGAATGGCGGGGCAGTTTGCGAAGCCGAGGTCGCAGCCGTTCGAGGAAAAGAATGGAGTGAAACTGCCGAGTTACAGAGGAGATAATATAAATGGGGATGCTTTCGAGGCGAAGGCTAGGATTCCTGATCCCCAAAGAATGATTAGAGCTTACTGTCAAGCTGCAGCTACTTTGAATCTTTTGAGAGCTTTTGCTACTGGAGGTTACGCTGCTATGCAAAGGGTTACGCAATGGAATTTGGATTTCACCGAACACAGCGAGCAGGGAGATAGGTAATTTTTGGCTCAATTTTCTATTTTTGGTTTGGTTTGATTCGGTCTTCAGTTTCAATTTGTTCATGTTTTATTGGAATTTTATGATGGAGAATAAGTTGGTGTTTATAATAGGGAAGTCCTGTTATTTGGTCATTTGCCCCTGTTTTGTCGTGTTGTGTGCTTTTACTGTATTTTGAATGCATGCTCTGTTTAGAGATAATTATGTTATGTATATGTGCCATTTTTGTCCTATCTTATTTTCGGAAGTTCAAAATATTGTTTGCGTGCTTCTTTTGATTGGTTATTTAAGGATCAAATAAGTTCCAGAGTTGGATTTTTATCTGCTACTTTATAGTTTTTTACATTTTTGGCATGTGCGTAAATTATAGATTCTAAACTCTTTGTAACTCGAACATAACACGTCGATTTTCCTCTTGAATTCGTGTTTGGTTTCATTTCTTTCTCCTTTTGGTGCCGGGGTTTTGATTGTAGTTTTATACTTCTTTTAAGGTAAAATAGCAGATCATAACTATCAAAAAGGTTAAAATTTTAAAATATATTTACTGTTTCCGGTATGTGGCAGGTACTGTGAACTAGCTCATCGTGTTGATGAGGCCCTTGGATTCATGGCGGCAGCTGGACTGACAGTTGACCATCCTATCATGACAACAACTGAGTTCTGGACATCCCATGAGTGCTTGCTCTTGCCATACGAACAGTCACTTACCAGGCTAGATTCTACCTCAGGCCGTTACTATGACTGTTCCGCCCATTTCCTTTGGGTTGGGGAACGTACTAGACAGTTGGATGGTTCTCATGTTGAGTTTCTGAAAGGAGTTGCTAATCCTCTTGGGATTAAGGTAATTACATCTAAGTATACTCTGTAAGGAATAATTTGTAGGTTTGTATAAAGAAATAAAACAACCAGGTGCTATATTATATGTGTTTTCTTATTTAATTTTGTTTTTGAATCTTCAGTTACATAAATCTTGTCTAAGAATGTACCTGGTATTGAAACATGGATCTTACACTCAACTAAATTTAGCAATTAGTTGAATTGCTTTTAATCAACCCTACTTTGACAAGGGTTTTGATACTTTTTTTTTTATGAGTTTTGATCATAAATTGGTGGAAGTGAAATGACTAACAAAGAGGCTCTTCTGCTGCAGGTGAGCGATAAGATGGATCCAAATGAGCTAGTTAAGCTGATCGAAATTTTGAACCCTCAGAACAAACCTGGAAGGATAACAATTATCACAAGAATGGGTGCTGAGAACATGAGAGTTAAGCTTCCCCATTTAATTAGGGCAGTCCGCCGCGCTGGGCAAATTGTCACTTGGGTTAGTGATCCTATGCATGGGAACACCATAAATTCTCCTGTTGGTCTCAAAACTCGTTCCTTCGATTCCATAAGGGTACGTTACTCATTACTTCCACCTCTTTTACTGTGAAGGATTAGTTGCTGATAATTTCATTGGATGTGCAGAAATTGTCATTTGTTACGTGAGCCACTTACTATTTAAAATTTGGGAAACTGTGGTAATTTCAGAGTTTTAAGGAATAGTTTCTCATCACATGGAATAGTATAAAATGCTGTTTCCCATTATGCACATGACTTGACAAACTAACTTGTGATGCTAGAAAATTTGGAGTGCATTTTGTGTGCATCTTGAAGCCTTGCATAATTGAATTTATACCTTAAAAACCGATTTCCTTTGCATCTTGTTATTGAAGTCTTTATGTTTAATGTAATTGCCAAAACTATGGCGATAAGCATGATTATAACATTGACAGTTCACTCTTTAGAGCATTTATAATGTAAGGAAACCAAATTAATCCTTTTGGGTGGTCACACTTTGTAGCGTTGAAGAAAAATTTTTGCATTTTCTATGAAGAGATTTTTGAAGTCAAACATATTTGGAGGGGAAAATGCAATTGTCAAAACTGTAGCGATAAGCATGATTCAAACATTGAAGGTCCACTCTTTAGAGCATTTATAATGTAAGGAAACTGATTCAGTCTTATTGGATGGTCTTATTATGTAGCTTCAAAGAAATTATTGCATTTTTTAGGAAGAGAGTTTTGAAGTCAAATATATTATGGTGGGGTTGGTGGGAAATGGACTACTTCTTAAACTTGTTTGGGCCAAACAGTCTAATGAGATTACTTAAGCATGATCTTAATAATTTTAGGTTAGAATTTGTCTTCAGTTGGTAGGTGGTCGTATTTCCCTATCCTATGATGGATTCAAACACATGTTGCAATATAAAATCTCTTTAAAATTTACTTTAGCCTACTCTTGATGAGCCTCAATTGACCTCGTGTAGCACTTGGAAAGATTCTGTTGTTTTGTTTCTTTTTATATGGTTGCCTTATAATTAGGTCTAAAACTTTTATAGTTTCACATAAAATATGGATGATGATGTCAATCGTATAAGTTAATTTCATTTTATAACGTATCCTTTTGTTTATTTTGAATATTAAAATTAATTTTGCATCTATTTGGCAGGCTGAAGTGAGAGCTTTCTTCGACGTGCATGAGCAAGAAGGAAGTCATCCTGGAGGAGTTCATCTAGAGATGACCGGCCAGAATGTGACAGAATGCATTGGTGGATCGAAAAATGTTACATTTGATGACTTGGGTTCACGCTACCACACCCACTGTGACCCTCGGCTCAATGCCTCACAATCTCTTGAGCTTGCCTTCATCATAGCAGAGCGCCTTAGAAAGAGGAGGATCAGCTCACAGAAATCTCTGGCCTTAGGGCTGTAGAGTGGCCTCAATGACCCAGCCACCAGCCGACCAATATGTTTGTTCTTTTTTTTTTTTTTTCCCCTTTCTCTAAGTTGTTACTGGCACTACATTGCTTTTTACTTTGTGATTCTTAAGTGATGTCCTTTATTGTATGTGCATACTGGGAGAAAGTGACGGCTTTGAGGAATAAATAATTAAGCTATGAATGGATTCTGAAATTGCTCGGAAGACTGCGTTCTATGATTGTTGTAGTCATACAACGTTTTCACATGGAAGAAAGGGTAAAAGGTTGGGTGTATTAATTTATTCCTTCTTGTCACCATCAAGTTATACAGTATGAACTCGAGGGAAAAATGGCAACGTGCAGCGATGGTGATTGATGGCTGCACGAAAGTCCCCGCTTGGCCCAGAAACTCCGTTCTGAAAGACAGCAAACAGTAGAACGGCCTCAATATGTTTATAGCCCATAACGCTGAATTACAGTCTCAATTTAAGACTAACCTTTAAGCTTGATCCAAATACCATCTTAACTCACCCTAGTTCGAACTTTCCAGAGAAAATATGCAATTTGTGGGATGAAAAGGCAGGCATATGAATACTGCCTGTTACATCTTCCTAGTGCTTGTCTTAAGCATTATATGCTTAGTGGGCATATTTAGGCCTCTTTTGGAAAAAAATTTCGATTTTTGGCTCCACGTTCGGGTACGAATTCAATAAAGTTGGGCCTTGAACTGACTTGGCTCGTGATCATCTTTAGTCTTTGTTATAGTTCCACCAGAAGGGGGATAGGAAAGATCTTTAGCAGGAAATTGAATACACTCAACCTTAATTTGAAAACATAAAAAATAATTTTGAAATAACGTGAACCGAGGCGTTCGATCCACAGTTTTGGGCTTTGAGCTCAAGAGGGATCCATCCTACTTAATATTGTGAATCTTTATTGCAAAAACACCAGTCAATAATCATGCCCTGGCTATTAGTTGCCACACTCCCTTGGCAATTCATATAATTATATGATTTGCAAATACAAGTGGAAAATTTCTTCTAATATTAATACTACAATGAAGGAGAAACTTTTATTTCTTTTTTTTTAAGAAGGAATTAATAAGATAAAGAAAAATATTGGCAAAAAAAAAAAGAACGGAGGAAAGAAATTAAGAGAAGGAAACGGCGCGTGAAAGTCCAAAGAAGAAAGAAAGAAGTAATAAAATAAAGAAAATATTAGCCAAAAGAATAAATAGAAAAATGAAAGGAGAAGAGGAAAGAAATTACAGCATGTTTGGTTGGCCATTCCCCCTCGGTTCCCAAGGAATTTTAGTTCTTTTGTTTGGTTGAGTAATAGTATAAGGAATAGCCATTCCATAGGAATGGCTATTCTCCAAAATCTTCCAAAACCAAGGAATAGCTAATACCACCCTCTCTCGTGGTATTAGCTATTCCATGATTGAGGAATAGACTCAAAAAATTATAAAGATCAAAATACCTTTAACAAATTTAAAAAATTACAACTCTATTTATATAAAATATTATTTTCTCTCTCCTCATTCTCTCCCTTGATTCAAATTTTTAATAAAATATTAATAATAAATTATAAATAAAATATTAATAGTTTAAAATATTAAAAATAAGTTATAAATAAAATATTAATATTTAAATTATCAATTATTAATAAAATAAATTATAATTATTCCTATTTAAAAACAAAATAAATTAAAAATAAAAAGGCATAATATCATTTAAATTATATATAAAATATTAATAATTAAATAATTAAATATTAATATTTTAAATAAATTAAAAATTATTCATATTTAAAAAATAAAATAAAAATTTAATCATAATAATATTTAATTTAAATAAAATATTAATATTTCAAAATATTAATGATTAAATTATAAATAAAATATTAATATTTAAAATATATATTATTAATATTTTAAATAAATAATCAATTATTAATATTTAAAAATAAAATAATTGGTCATAATAATATTTAAATTAATAAATTATTAATATTTTAAATATTAATGATTAAATTATAAATAAAATATTAATATTTAAATTTTCAATTATTAAATTTAAAAATAAAATAAAATAATTGAGTATAATAATATTTAAATTAAAAAAATATTAATATTTAAATTATCAATTATTAATATTTTAAAAAATAAAATAAAATAAAAATTAATCATAATAATATTTAAATTAAATATTAATATTTTAATTAAATTCTAAATTATTAATATTTAAAAAATCTAATGAAAATAAATAACCATATAAATAATAAATAGTGTTTTGGTCTTTTTATTTTTTATTCTTTTCTTATTCCAAAATTATTGTTATCAACTAAACACTATAATAACTCATAATAATTGAGTAATGATATTTTTATTTTTTTATCATATATTTATTTTTTATTCTAATCTTATTTTTATCAATAAAATATTGTATTAAATAGTAATATTTATTTTTACTCTATTTTATTTACTATATCAAATAAAATAATAAATATTTTTTTATTTTTATTTTATTATATTTTTATCTATTCCGCGAACCGCAAAAGATGAGACGCGTGAGAAAATCCTTCGCAGGCATGCGGTAAAACAGCGCGCAAGAAACGCGGTCTCCACGTGGCAGCCTCGCTCCGCGTTCTTTCTAAGCAAAATGTTTAAAAGACCAAGCTAATGCTTCCCCAAAACCTTCTTTCTGTTTCTCTGTTAGCATCGATCCAATATCCCCTCCGCTCTTCGAAAAAAAAAAACACCTTATCAATGGAAAATTCTCAGCAATCTCATACTTTCCCGCTCGAAGACCGCCGAGCCAATGCCCTCGGCAACCTCAAATCCCTTCCCGACGAACTCATCTGCACCATCTTAGATTACCTCACTCCTCGAGACATCGCTCGTCTCGCTTGCGTCAGCAGGTTTTGGTCTTTTGCTCTCTTTTTATTCTTTACTTTTCCAATTCCGATATTTTCAATTTTGAATATCCTCTCTTTTGTTCAAATTTTCTTAATTCCTTTTTTGGTTGGAATGTGTTAGTGTTATGTATATATTCTGCAATGAAGAGCCGCTTTGGATGAGTCTTTGCCTCAAGAAAGTCAACGGTCCACTTCAATACAAAGGCTTCTGGAAAAAGACAGTATTGCATTTGTAATCTCTATTTAACTGAAAACAATTTTCTTTTTTTTTTGTTTGCTTTCGATTTTGCATTTATCTTCTAACTCTTTGTTTTTTTTTTTTTTTGGTAATGATGCAGAGAGAATTTTCCGAATGAATTTATAGAATATTGCAGAAAACCATTGCAGTTTGATGGTAAATAAAATCTCATGCATTTGTTTATATAAACATAAATACTTTTACTTTTTGCAATATCGTCATTTCATTTTGGAATGATAGTATTGATATGAGTAATTGTGGGTACTTTGTTTTTGGTAGGATTTAGCTCTTTATTCTTATACAGAAGATTATATCGATGCCATACTACATTAGACGGGTTTTCTTTTGATGATGGAAATGTCGAAAGACAGAAAGACCTATCTGCAGAACAGTTTCATCGTGAATATGATGGGAATAAACCGGTACGCTGTATATTTTTTTATGCTCAGTAAAATATACTGAACTTGCTACTTCTTCAAATAATTATTATGGTGCCCATAGAAACTTGATATTAGTCCTTTTAGACTTTTACTGAGTATTTAAATTACATTTATTGGAAGAATCAGTTGCATTTTGTTCCTAAATGTTACTCTCTTCATTGTTTTCTTTATTAGTCAGTATTCTAAGTTAGCAACTGTATAATACTACTTGCATGCTTTTTGGATGGGTTCTTGATGATCTACATTCCAGGTTTTGCTCACTGGATTAGCCGATACTTGGCCTGCAAGGAATACTTGGACAATAGACCAGCTACTGCTGAAATATGGAGATACAGCATTCAAGATTTCTCAGAGAACCCCTGGAAAAGTTTCAATGAAATTCAAGGATTACGTATCATACATGAAAGTACAGCATGATGAGGATCCTCTTTATATTTTTGATGATAAGGTGAGCCTAGGGTAGTAATACCATTCATATAAGGTTATTTCTTTTCTTGGGCAGGATTAGGATCTGATAATGGCCTTTGTAGAAAGTTTGAAAGTGCTTTGATTGTTTGTTATGCAGTTTGGGGAAGCTGCACCAGGCTTGTTGAAGGATTACAAAGTGCCCAAAATATTTCAAGAAGACTTTTTTGATGTTTTAGAAGGAGATAGTCGACCACCATTCAGATGGCTTATCATTGGGCCAGAGAGGTCTGGTGCCTCTTGGCACGTTGATCCAGCACTTACCAGTGCCTGGAATACTCTTCTGTGTGGCCGTAAAAGGTATTTTTGAGATGTTTCTCTGTATTATAAAATGCTTCCATGTCAGTGATTTTGAGTTTCACATAGTATGCCTCAAGCTTAAGAAACAAGTCTGTTGATGGAGCTAATTTAGGAATATCCTCCAGAAAATCTATTAAATGTTATGTAATATCTGTCTAATTTGACCTTTTACTAGTGACGTGCTGATTGGTGCACCATAAACTGGCCGATAGTTTAGTTTCGGCTGCATAAGGTTGTCTCTTGGATTGCTTTACTGTAGTTGAAAAGTGATATCCAGGATCTGATGCCTCAATATTTTTCAACAGGTGGGCATTGTATCCTCCTGGAAGAGTACCTTTGGGTGTCACAGTGCATGTAAATGACGAAGATGGTGATGTTAACATTGATACTCCATCCTCGCTGCAGGTATCTAATTCTGATATTCTAGGCCCTGTTTTTCACCTCCTAGTTCTTGTTGAATTTTTTGGGGTTTACCTTTGTTGAATCCTTCTTCGTGTGTGTACAGTGGTGGCTTGATTTTTATCCACTTCTTGCTGATGAAGACAAGCCAATTGAGTGTACCCAACTACCTGGGGAGACAATTTTTGTTCCAAGTGGATGGTGGCACTGTGTCCTGAATCTGGAAACAACTGTTGCTATGACACAAAATTTTGTAAATTCCAAAAATTTTGAATTTGTATGTCTAGATATGGCTCCTGGTTACTGCCATAAAGGAGTTTGCCGTGCTGGATTGCTTGCTCTTGATGAAGGCAGTCTAGAGAACATCGAAAAGAACATGTCCTTTGACAAAGACAATTTTAGTTACTCAGACCTAACGAGGAAAGAGAAGAGGGTCAGAACTCTAAGATCTCAAGACAGTGAGGATCACAATGGAATTACTAATGGTGCCAATAAAAGCTATAATCTATGGAAACAAGATTTTTCTTATGATATAAATTTCTTGGCCATGTTTCTGGATCGAGAGAGGGACCACTATACTTCTCCATGGAGCTCAGGCAACTGCATAGGACCACGAGAAATGAGGGAATGGCTTTCCAAGCTTTGGGTTGGAAAACCAGGAATGAGAGAGCTGATTTGGAAGGTATGACTCCAAGCATGTTACATTTGAACACAAGTATCTCCATCCCTCCAACAAAGCATATTTTAAGAAGATATTCTTTTAAAAATAAATTTCAAATCTTTGAAGAAGACAAGTAGAAGTCTGTATAGATTATTTAGGAGATTTGGTTGATAGAAAAACTCCAGAAGTTCTTATAGATTATTTAAAAACTCCTCTGGCATAGCAAGTAATAATTTTCTTGTTCCTAACTTAATATTTCGGATTTTTTCTCTGATTGTCTTAGGGAGCATGTCTTGCAGTAAATGCTGACAAATGGCTGGAATGCTTGGGGAAAATCTGTTTCTTTCACAATTTGCCTTTCCCCAACGATAATGAGAAGCTCCCTGTAGGAACAGGCAGTAATCCTGTGAGTTTATTGTTGTTTTCATTTATCTCTTGAGGTACTCTTTTCTTTTACATATGGAAAGTAAGGGGAACTGATTGTAGAAATCAATTCAAGGATATTCTGGGAACTTGTCATTACCTTGTAGAAAGGTGTGTTTGCCACAATAACCTTATTCCAGTGGACGCATGAATTTTGAAACAAATCTTAAGAGCTCGATAAGGACTACTCAAGACTGGTGAGGGTTCCCAATGGTGGTCTTCTGCAACATGTGATTAGAGTGCTGTTTGCGTAGCATGTTGATAAGAATTTTGATATTAAAGGATCTGATCTCTATGTCATCTGTTGATGACCAACAGTAAATTTTATAAATTAAATCATATGATCAGCAGAGAACTTTTAGTTTTTGCTGATTGTTCCAATCGTTCTGTAACAGGTCTATGTCATGGATGAATATGTGGTCAAAATCTTTGTTGAAGGAGGGCTGGAATCTTCAATATATGGTTTAGGCACTGAGGTAGGTTTATTTGTGTAGTTATACTCTTCATGTCCATGGACCTTCTACATACTGTAAGTTTAGCATTTCCTTCCGTGCAGCTTGAATTCTACAGTGCACTTTGTGAAGTCAACTCACCTCTGAAAAACCACATTCCTAATGTATTGGCTAGTGGGATTCTGCATTTGGAAAATGGATCTTGCAAAATTGATTGTTGGGATGGTAAAGAAGTGCCTGGTGTGATTGGAAAGTGCAATTTGATTCCAGAGAAGGACACATGTGATGTTTTCCCTTTTGGTGTATGGAGCAAGAAACTGTTTGAATACAGAAAAGCTGGATCACTAGCATGTGGAGCAGATAGTTTAGCTGGATCTACAAGTATTTGGCCTTACCTTATAACAAAGCGTTGCAAAGGAAAGATATTTGCTCAATTGTAAGTTTTTTTTTAATTTTACAAGTTCTTCCTTATTTTGAATGGATCTTAACTTCTACAACTGGAGATGTCAAAAATTAGATTGGTGCATTTATTGATATTCCCTTCAATTTCTATTGCAGAAGAGATGTACTATCATGGGAAGATGTGCTTAACTTAGCTTCCTTTTTAGGAGAGCAGCTACGAAATCTTCATCTTTTGCCCTATCCTTCTTTGAGCAATTCAAATCTTTCGGATGTTGAGAAGAAAAGGGATTTGCCTTTTGCCAATGGGATGGACATGGAGTATGTCTCCAACGAATCAGATATTCCAGTTGAATGGCAAATCTTTGCAAGAACTCTAAGTCGGAAGAAGAAGGATGTTTCCATCCTCTTGAATAAATGGTATACCTATCTAATTTAGATATGAAGTTAATTGATCAACTAATAATGATTCAACTTATTTTTTTTTTGACTGAGATATTCCTTTCTATGTCCTATATTTACAACCACGCATCTTGCATTTGTAACATTGTGTCCATATCTATATTTTACATTTTGAAATCATTGCATGGCTTAGGCTTCTGGAGAGCTATATCCACAGTACACACATTCACCTGTACTTCTATCCCGTTATACGGTCAAAAAAGGTGTTTTCTCCATGGTTAAATCTTCACTACTATGTGGCTTCTTGTATATAATCCAAAAAGTATTAAAGCAAACACCTCCTAGGACTTTTTCCATTGTCATTATTTTCTTTGGACGGTTCAGAGCTGATCTTGTGCTTGGATTTATGCATCCAGAACAGTTCTCTTCAAACTGCAAGTTTTTTATCCTAGTGTGCTATGTCATCATTTTGTAAGAATGTTAGTGTAGTTGTTAACGGGCATATTAATTTCTGCAATTGAGTTTTTTTTTATTCTTTTCTTTTTTTCACCTTTTTTCATTGTTTATTTACTTTTCTATAGCATTCAATTTTATGATCTCTGAATTTTTACACATTCAATTTGTAGGGGGAATCCTATTCCTAAAATGTTGATAGAGAAAGTTGAGGAATACCTTCCAGATGATTTTCTGAATCTGCTTTCTGCATATGAGGTTTTTTGTAGTCCTACTATCTTTTTCTTATTTCCACTCTTTCCTCTTAATCCTATGGATCTTTTGTAGTTGTACCTAATGCCATTCATTGTTGATAGGAGAATGGCATGAAAAGGGTTCGCAAGCCTTTGTCCTGGATACACTCAGATATTATGGATGACAATATTTACATGGAACCAAGCTGTATGTCTTGCTCAAATGGAATCGCTGCCCAGACTAATAATGGTTCATTAAATGGGCATAATAATGGTGGAGAAGAAAAATCTTGGCACCCTAATTACATCCTCGATTTCAGCGATCTTTCTATAGGTCAGTGCATGTTTAATTTGACTTCATTCTATGTTGCTAAGCTATTTTAGTTTATATATCATTGATCTCCTTCCTATTTTGCTTTAGAGATTGTGGGTTTATGCCAACGAAACTAAATTGCATCTCATGAAATTTGAATTGTGAAAACTTAATGAACATGTATCAATGCAAATGAAATCTTTAAGACTATCTGATATTGATGTCTTCCATCAACTTGAATTTGAATTTTATTTTTCAGGTGACCCCATTTATGACTTGATACCTGTACATTTAGATGTCTTTAGAGGTGATTCCCGTCTCCTTAAGCATTTTCTACAAAGCTATAAACTTCCTTTGATGAGAAAAACATCAGAGAATGGATCAGTGACTGGTTGTGATAAGTTTGGACGACTTTCATACCATGCCATGTAAGTAAAATCTTTCCTTATAATGTGTCAATGTTTTTGTTTGTTATGCATGCAAGTTTTTGGTGCAACTGCATCACGAGGCATTAAGAGCTGCAAAATTTTATCTGGATGTCTGTATCTGCAGGTGCTACTGTATCTTACACGAAGAGAATATATTGGGTGCTATTTTTAGTATATGGAAGGAGCTTAGAACAGCGGAGTCATGGGTAGAAGTTGAGCAGACGGTATGGGGAGAATTAAATAACTATGAAGGTTTTGCCTGATTGTTCTTTGCGTATAAATCATTCATTTCAATCTCTGAAGTACTCAATTCAGTTCCCAGCTGGCCATATGACATTCCAGATGAGCTTTACTAACGATCACTTACTGCAAACAGAGCATTTGATTTATAATTGGAATTATTCGATTTTATTTCATTTCCCTAAAATTTGATTGTTTTCATTTGACTAATAAAGCTTAATTCTATTTTCTTGCTCTTTTTTGTTAAATTGGAAATAACAACCCAGGTTGGGAAAAGTTGGCTTTGTTGACAACTTCCTTGTAAGTTGTAAGTAAACATAATTTTATGTACCAACATTAAAAAGTTATGGGCTCATTTTGACAATCAACTGTGTTAACTGTTACGACCTCTAATATACTTTTGGGTCCATTTTTGTTTCGAAATACATTGTTTATTATTATATCCCTGTAATTTAGGCTTTATGACTAACCAAGCAGGAAAACTACAAGCATTTTCGACTCACCAAACAGGTATAAGCTCAGGTGCATCCCACAGAGAACAATAACATGGCCCATCAAAAAGCAGTACTAGAAAATGAATGACTTGATGCGCAGCAACTCTTAAATTGTCAAAATTGTACGGTTTGAATCAAATAATCCGGTAACTCAACTATGTCGAAGCACTTTCAAATGCAGCTGTAAAGCCTTTCAAAACATGAAAACAAATTCTTTCGACATGCAACTTGCTCTCATAATCTGACTGGTTTTAATTTCTGAGGCAACTTAAGCCGCAATAGAAGGCTTAGAAGCAGCGGAAAGCCTGGATCTTTTCTTGGCTAGACTCTCACTACGACGTTCTCTCTGCTCCTTCAATCTCTGTGCAAGGAGCTTCTGATACTCAGCCGCATCTGCCTTTGCCTTCGCAATTCTCTTCTTTTTATCAGCAATTCGTGCTCTCTTCCTCTGCAAAGTTAATGGAGTGACCAATCTCTGAATCTTGGGAGCTTTACTGGCCTTCTTTCCTGCATTACAGAAAATCAGTATTGTACTGTGAATATAGTAAATAGAAAGGAAAGTGCACAATGTCAAAAACAAAATTAGACTTTAGCTGTTTTCAACAAAAGGTAGAATCTGGCATAAGCATCACTGCCACGGGCAATGTCACCCCAGATATAAGTTTTTTAGCTTGAAAAGGAAATTTCAAAGTTTACTTCAGACAGACATCATGCACACATATAACGGAAAACCCAGTTAAAAAAACACAGCATATCCTTTATGACACTAAAACTCTTTGACTGTTCTCATCTCACAACAATTAAACATAAAGCAGAAAATATACTAGTAAACCTACCAGTTTTTGTAGTGAATGAACGACGGTAAGTGTTGACATACTTTCGGACATCATCCTCCTTTGAGAGATTGAAGAGTTTACGAATCTTTGATGCCCTCTTGGGACCTCTCATTCTTGGTTTCTCAATATCAGTCAGTCCAGGAAGATCATTCTCACCCTTTTTCACAATCACTAAGTTGAGAACAGAGAGATCAGGGCTCACGATGCATCCACGAACAGACTTCCTCCTTCGCTCTCCATTGCGCCTACCATATCCTCGGAAGCAAGGTGTTCCTAGAGAGAAAAAATAACTTTATCATTTCATACCACCGGTACAAGTAAAGTTGCTATCATTACACACATCTGGATAACATTAAACAATAAGGACAAACCTCTGTGCAGCAAGAGACGGACACGACCAGGAGTCAAGACTCCCTGTTTCATTGGAAATCCCTGCTTGTCACATCCTCCCATGATTTTGAACACATAGCCTTTAAACTCCTGCCAACAGATTTTTAAAAAATTCTTAAATTTAAACCAGGGACTCTTTCCAAGATTGGAATCCAATTTTTGAACATAAGCATACCTCTCCAAGAGCATCTCCACTGACCTCCTGAGAGATCCTCTTGTCAAAAAATGCTCGGCTGTACAGTATAAAAGCAAGGAGTCAACAGTAAGAAACATATACATTACAAATAAAAGAATTCAGTCCTTTAAACAAGAATAGCAGCTCCACCAGTAACTTGCAATGATACTTGTCTCACCATCTCCTATACCAGTATACTACATTAAAAGCAAATTAAACGTTCATGATTAGTTCTATTCAAAATGTGATTGCCCGAGTCAAACATTGTATAATTCACTTATGAGTTACAACTGTTAGCTACAGCTGGCATGTTTCCATCTATTCAAATGTCAATGCACAAAGAACTTAAGCTAACACAAATCAAATCCGCCAGTAATAAAAGGTCTCACACTTTTAATTGAGTTAATAAAAACTCTGTTATAACTAGAATCTCTCAATTCCAACCAATCCAACAAGCTCCAATACTCAAACTTTGCTTTCTTCATTTCAGTCTCTTTTTCCATATTTTTCAACGTTAAACCCCAGTTTATTGGTCTACATTAAGATTTACATCCTCTTATATTTCATTAAAAAAAAAAAAAAAAACCACCCCAACAATTCAAAGCCATACAAGGTTCAAATAAACAACCAACCCAAAAAAAGCAAAAGAAAATCCAAGTAAAGATAGAGAGAGATATGAACATGAAAGCTTACAGTTTCTGGTCATCGTCGATTTCAAGCTTCTTTTGGCATCCCGTAGTCGGGTTGGCGATATTGAACTACGAAGAGGGAAAGAGCAGCAAGTTAGAGTTAGAAGTTGTTGAAAAGCTTAGTCTTGGGATAAGAAAGATACAGTCATGGCTGAAAGATGGAACCTTCATGGTGGGCGAAGTGGAGAAGAAGCGGCCGAGCTCTAATCAGTTCAGTTCCGTTTTGCCTTCTTCTGCTTAGGGTTTTTGAAAAAGAGCTCCCTCTTACATATTTATACCCCTCCGGAGCAATTTTACTCTGTTTCACCAGAGCATCTAGTGACTCTTTTCTTTCTACTATCCTCCGTACACGTGGACAGAAAAGAGTATGCCGGTTGCTTTGGAGTTTTGATATGGGGTTCTATTTTTGTTCTGGTGAGGCTGCCCGTACTCTGACTAATATATAGTGCTTAGGCAAGTTGTGTGAATTGAGCCCAATCTAGAAGAATCCGACCGGGGCCTGATGTTCTAAACTGGGCTTGATGAATTCATGGTCCCAATTCACATCACAATGGCCTCTAACTTTCGGGCTAAGTGTAGACCTTCAGTCAAAGTTAGAGGCAAGGCAAATGGTTCACCTGCCTTTATTATGATTTTGCATAGGTCACGAAAGGCTTCAATTTGTATAGATGGAGAGAGAGAGAGAGAGAGAGAGAGAGAGAGCTACCTTCATCAGACTAAAAGCTCCCAAGAGCGAATAATACTGCCTTTCAGTTCATCAAACAGAAGGTCCCAACCAGAGGAGGAGTAGACTGTAAGGTTTTATCAAAAGGTTCAGACTGAAAATGATTATGTTTAGTTATGATTATCAGTCAAACAGGATACCAATTAAACAGACTTTTTATTTCAAATGGACAACAAGCAATTGATTACCCTGAACTTCAAATGATTATGTTTTTTTATCAATTACAGATCAATCTAAAGAGCAAAAGGATAAGGGGAAGAAACAATCAATCATGATGCCGCACCTAAAAGAAGAAAGATTTTTAACAGAAGAGATGCATATTCCTATTCCATACCAGTACATCACCAACATTATTATTGAGCTGACTCCAACCTCCACATCCGAGGAAAGCAATTTTAATAAGTTAATAAAGTAATTGGAAAAAGTGGTCTCCCATGAGGCAAATGGCATGGCGAGGATGAACAGAGAATTCTTCAATCATTCATTAACAAGCTTCTGATGTTGATGGTTGTATAAACAATAGCTCATGATAATGAGGTCTATTTTATACAGTTTGTTTACAGTGGGCACACAAAATCACCACTTGTCCCTACATCTTCAAGATCTGCATCAGCATCTAAATCATCAAGATCCATGCTGCCTCCCATGAAAAGTCCCCCAACCTTGGGGACCTCTGTAGTTTTCATGGCCTCTTGTATCATAGACTGTACTTCTTCCAAGGTTTGGGAAGGGTTATTTACATCATGGCTCTGCCAGCTTCCTCCTTCCATCAGTTCGATAGGCAAGTTCTTTAAGAACCAAGGGTGGCTTTTAATTTCTAGTATACTTATTCTCTGCACCAACAAGAGATAAAAGAGGAAACCGAACTTATTATAAACAATCGAACAAAAGATGGATGATGGAAAAAAGAAGCAGAAATTTATACTGAAACGTTAAATTATGTGATTGCGTTGCCAGCAATTAGCTCTCAGTGCATCAGAACAAGCCAAGAAGCAGCTTATACCTTTTCAGGATTTGCCGCAAATATCCGAGATAAAAGATGTTTGCACTCCATAGAAACTCGGACATAATCAGGAATCGAGTAGCGGACACTGAGTATTCTCTGCCATTACCAATAATAACTTATATAATTGCACTAATTTCAAACTATGTGTAAAGTGGAGCTGAAAGTTTCGCATAAGCACTCACCCCAATTGTCTTTCTGAAGTTTTTTGGATCATCAGGATCTTCAAAGGGATATGCCCCAACTAACATGACATATAAGGTGACCCCACACGACCAAACATCTGCAATCTATACTTATGGAGGATTAGAAACAGATAACTATGGAATTCAAGTTGGAGAAGCATATAATTCAAGTTAAAAGAGGAATGACATTACCTTCCCATCATATTCTTTCTTGGATAGAACCTCAGGAGCAATGTAAGCTGGCGTTCCTACAGTGGATTTTGGTTGTGAATGGAAAACAGATGACTACAAAATTAGGGGGGAAATAGTTAGTAAATAAATAGCAGCCAAACGCACAGTTGTTACAAATTCATGGATTAGTTAATTTTATTACCTTTGAGTATCCAAAATCACATATTTTGACGCGTGGTGCTGTGCTGCCATCCAGGAGAGTGTTTTCAAGCTTAAGATCTCTATGACATATTTGCTGCGAAAACAGAGTTTTCAATGAAGGAAATAGCACCGAAGGTTGTTAAGAAAGAAACAAAATCTCTTAGCAAAATTAGAACCAAAGTTTCATACCATGGAATGACAGTAACTGACTCCTGATATCAATTGCTGAAAGAAAAACCTAGCCTGTTGCCAAATTAATATTAATGTTCCAATGGAATAGTTAGACATGAGAAACTGTGTATTCAATAGAACAAACCACTCTATTTCACATCAAAATTTTCTCCTTTACATTACCTCATCCTCACTAAATCTACCAGCATTGCATATACGCTCAAAGAGTTCTCCACCTGCAGCATACTCCATCACTATGGCTAGATGAGTGGGTGTAAGATGAACCTGCAAGGGCAATGCAAAACCTCCAAGTGAACACTTTGCCCTTCTTTTATTTTACATTATTGAAAGTCAAGTTCAATAGACTACAATCTGCAAAGTAGTTCATTGAGAAGGAACATGACAATAAAATCATTTGCAGCACAAGAGGACGTCAATTTGCATCATCCAACCTCACAGTGTCCCGCTTCAGGGGACAATAATTTGCTTTACTAACTCAGGAAATGAACTTTAATTTTTCATTTAGGCACTTGAATTAAATGCTAAGATCTCGGCTGGACAATTAATGACATAATTTTAACTCTACACTTGGTTATTAAGAAAATAAAGAACAGCAAAATGTTTAAACAAAATTACATAGACATTATTATCTCTTGACATTATTTCATTGGCTCTCCACAAATGGGAAAAGAAGGCAGGTGTAAATCATGAAAGCCCAAGCCTTTATATCTTTATCTATCATAATAGAGCATTGACCATAGCTCATCTAGACAGCAACAAGACAACCACATGACAATAAAGCAACAGGGAATATAGGAGTACCCACCTCTTTGAATCTAACAATATTGGGATGCTTCAATGATCTATGGTTCATGATTTCCCTTTGCACATGTTCATCAATCTGCAACCAAAAAAAAACCCCTTTCATCAACACATCCATATGATTAGTGATAACAGGGACATGACAGCAGGGAATCCAATTAGAAACAGAAAACTGAAAAAAAAAAAAAGGAAAACAAAAAGTTATAAAGATTTAAGAGGTAAAAGGGTACGAAGATGACCTTTTGCCCTCTCTCAATGAACTTAACAGCAAAGAGCTCTTTTGTCCATTTATCTCGCACCAGCTTGGCCACTCCGAAATTCCCTGACCCGATATCTTTCACAATCTCATAACGTTCCATAGTTTCAACTCTGTCACAAGGAAAAGCGCCCCGCTGCAATCTTAAATCTCTCACTCTCTGAAAACAACAGCGCAAAACATAAGGAAGTCCAAAACTTGAAGCTTTGTATCAAGAGGCTTAGGCCGAAGTTTGTTGTGGCTTAAAAGTGACGACCGTCATCATCATCAAAAGTCGTAGAAGGGTAAAGCCTGGAAGCCAACTGTGTTTGACTACAGTTATAGTTAACAGATAGAGAAACAGAGGGAACACGTGTAAGGAATGGTCGAGATTCGATATAATTTGAACAGAAAAATTAAAGCAAAATTCCCCACTGTCGTCTGGCGGTGTGGAAGGTACAGAAATTCTTCTCCGAAGGAAGAAAAGACCACTTGATTAGCCGCTACGCGCCAAACTTTAGGTGGTAAAGATTCGCTAAAGGTATTTCGGCACTTTGCAGCTTTATTTTTGATTGAATGAATTCACTGCAAGGTTATTGTAAGATTTTACTATCATTGTCTGACTTAAACAGGCAACAAACGTACATTCGGATAAATTAGTAATTACCCGGGGTAAAATCCTGGAAGCTGGTGTGCTGTGGGTTGAAAATTGCTTGTGGATATGGTGTTCTGTTATATGTTAAGGTGCAATTGTGACGTGCAAGGTGATGCAGTGGTTTTCAGCACAAATTTTAGGTTAAGGCAGGTCAAATCAAAGGAGACTAGCACACGATATTTAGGCTGTTTTCTATTTCATTCACGGAATTGGAATTGTGCCAACAAAATCACGACATTAGCTTTAGTGGATCACAAATCAGCCCTGTTTTGTTTTGTTGAGGTTAATCTTACCGGCATTTTGAGAAAATGTAGAAAAATGTGAGTATTATTTTTAAATGGCTTTTCTGATAATCAAATGAGTGAAGGAAATCCAATGTAAAATAGACCCTCAACATCACAAATATATATACTATTTATTTTGTTTTTTCTATTATTAATATATGGTTGTAGGGTGGAGTTGAAACTACTCCTATCAATATCCCATCACTCACGACCAAAGACTTGGAAATTTGGAAGATGCAATTGGCGTCCGCAAGTCCAACCAATAGAAGCTGAAATCGCCGCTTCCCTATTGGGACCGCCACCATCCAAATCCCATCAAATCCGAGGGACTAAAAACCATGCTTGTTTCTACTATTGTACATTTTTCCCAAGAATTTTGCTTCATTAGTCATATTGTATTTCGCCTAACAATACAAGAAAGCCATTTGCAATTAATGGCAGATTCCAAAATTTCATAACGATTATTGTGTCACCACGTCTCTTTGGCTCATTTATAAACTCTGAAATATACATGTATTTTTTTTGAATTTCTGAAATATACATGTATGGGAGGGTATAATACATATATTACAGGCTTATAAAGCCTCTGATTTCCTTTTTTGATTTCCTCTTTTCCTTTCTTTTTTGGCTTACAGAGAGTTTCATTGGCACTTCGACGCTTGGAACGGAAGGTTACTGCATTCACTTTCATGGATGGGATGGAGGGGTAAAGGCGTAGAAATTTTCGTGTACATTTTCTAAACGTATGGCAGCCCGACAGCACCAACCACCAAGCGTCTACCTTCCCTACAATATTAAATAAAGCGGGGTAGGAAAGCGAAAAACGGCTCCATTCTTTTCATAGGGAATTCTTCTAGCTCAAGTTAGCTAGCAAAGATCTTGTCCAACATCAAGTGGAGGGCCAAGGTAGGGTGCCCCGTTAACGACTAAGTCGTATGGTAGTTTTAGTTCTCTTTCCTCAAGCAGAGCATAACCTGAGCCAAGAGAGACAAAAAACACACAGGAACAAATGAAAATATGAAGCATAAATTTATAATCAGAAAGGGGAGATATAGCAATTGAATTGATCATTACCAGGAAGAGAAGGGATAGGGAAATCGAAGAAGTAAGTGGAAGGCCTCTCAAAGTCGTCAGAGTATGGCGGAGATAACACGTCCAAGATAGCACAAGGAGTCAAGGCAGTGAAAGAGTGGATGTTTCCACCACTCCTTGGAAACAGGACGGATGGTTCACAGGGTGCATTGAAGATGCCATTTATCACGGTGCCTGCTAGTCCATCTGCAGCACCTCACCATTTTTAGAGACTGTTTAATGATTCATAAGACCAAGTTTCATGATAGAATGAACTATATGCATATTTTCAACAGCTTTAAATCCATTAATATCTCAGGAAGAAGGAACAAATTCAACAGGCCTTTCTTAGCAATTTGATTTCGCACAACTAGAATGAGAGGAGGATCGAAAAGGGATTCAAGTATTGAAAATGTTACAAACAGATGAAGAAATGTACTTATTGTTTTGATACCATTATTCTTTGTCAAAAATCTTCCAACCACTGTATGATATAGTTAACTTCAATCCAAACATCAGCAATGTTAATATTTCTTCACAAATTTTAAGCTAAAATCCTTACTTGCTCTGGGGCTATTGTTCTTCCCCCGCACCCAATCATAGGCTTTGACATAAACTGAACCATAAAGAAGTTTGCTTAAAACTGTCATCCCAGGGTGATCATGAAGAGGAAGGGTCCTGCCAGCCGGGAAGCAAAAAATTCCCATCTGTAAACAGAACAGAGTAACTCAGAAGTACTATTTCATATGATAATTAACCATAGCAGCCTAGCAGGTATCCATATACAATCGCATACATATGTGCATGATAAACAAATGAACAACTCCTGCTCACCGAGAAATTGTCACATTCATAGATGTGAATGTAAGTTATTTCAGAAACTCCTTGCCCAGAAATCAACCCGTTGGTGATCTTGGGGCTTGAACCTGGAGATCCAACCAAGCTACTGTCATCTATACCAACATCAGCAGCTTCAAATATATCTGCATTTTGGGAATCTTCCCTTTAGTCCTCCACTAAAATACATTAAAAGTTAATACAATAACAAAACAACAACATAAATCTGCCAAGGAAGGTTCAATACTTAAGATGCTTTTCAGCCATTGAATTTGTTGGAAAGTTGGAAGCTCCTTCTGGGAAAATACATCGTTACAGGCATCATATAGCATTTGTATTTTGCTTTTCTCCATTGTACAGTTCATGAGGGAAGTACTCACCCTTCACAGTCATGATCATGACTATAAATCAAGAGACGACTTAAACAAATTAATAACGTTAATAAAAACCTGGGGGCTTATTTTGACTGTTTAACTCATACAATGGGCTTCCTATATTCTCATCGGAACTTCTGTGCTGTACAACTCACCAGGATCCAAGAAACAAACCATATATGCACACACAACATTTTGGCCTACGGTTATAAAATAAAATAAAAAATGGGCTGATCAGGATAACATGGAGAAACGGCAGGTGGGGCATTCATATTACTTTCCCACTTTAAACGAAATTAAAGATTTGACCACTTCTGTAAAATCATTATTTTGCTACATCAGCAAATCATTACTATTTTTCTAGAATGGAGAAAAAAAAGGCCTAAAACCTTGGCAATTTGGCCCCATAAGATTCCATTTCCATCAGCTTTTGCATGGCAAAGATCATGGTTGGGTGGCTGGTATTAGAACGTCAAGCATTCCAAACCCAGCAAGTTAAAGGGTTGCTTGGGATTGGAGGGTTTAGACTGTAGACCTATTCCAATACTGGTGCAGCAGTGGTTTTGTATATACTCAAATGTACCTTGGGGCTTGGGTTTTCCTGTTTAGTGAAAATGGCAGCTTAATTTACAAGCGTTTATTTAGAAGATGCTTTCCAACCTTTAAAATTGAGCCAGCTATCTCTTTCCACGATCCCCGCTAGCTGATTAGTACGTAATTACGCAACAGAAGACTGGAAAGTAAAAAAACACACATCACCCTGAATTCAGGACAAACCCTCAAAAAACAGAGTTTTGCGCCAAATGATTTAGGTCCTGCTTTTAGACTGTAACACCAATCCTTGTGCTCAAACTGCAGACCAAGGGATATTTATCGATAACTTTAATTCGATTAACAAATTCGTCGAAAAAAGAAAAAGTTTTCTTGAGAAATTGTTACGCTTGTGTCTTAATCGAACAGGATATGCATCTTCCTCCACCGAAAACTCTGTTTTCATTTCTCTCGTTGATCAATCTCCATACGGACGGGACCACTAAATTATATATCAACTTGGCCAACTCTATCAGAATATAATTAAGCATAGCTATTTTGTTCCACCATTCAATGGCTGAAAAACAATCATTGAAATTTGTAGTTTAAAAGGTCAAGTGATTAAAGCAATGGAAGAAAACATTGGAAAAGTTTAGGCGGTTAATTTCGGGTGGAGAAACCAATATTGTGGTAGAACAAGTCTAATTTCTCGTGGAGAAACCACGGTCCATGTCAGCCAGGCTATATTTAAATATTTAAATATATATTTGGTTTTGGGTATTTGTTAGCCTAGTTTGATGTGACATCTAGGTAGAAAAGTATCTTGGAAATTGAAAAAATACTGAATGAACAAATTGATAAGGATCAGCTGAACTTGGTAGGCCGGGCCGTATATTCAGTCTACCATTTGTTGTGTTATGTTATATTTAACATTTGTGGTTGATTTTCCAAGTGGAATATGAACAAGTAACATGTTGCGACAAAATTCACCTCCCAAGAAAAAGAAAATCATGTTCTCTACTTGCCAAGCTGAATCTGACATCTAAACATTTGTTCGGCTCGTGTCTCTATTGTCAATTAATTCCTTGTTTCGCTACTTTTTATTTTGAATATTTCACTGGTGTCTCATAAGTTATTACAAACCCAAGGGAAGAAACAATTACACAAATTTAATGATTTTTGGTCAAATTTGTAACTTTTTTATTCCAATTACGCATATTTTCCGTATAATTTGATTATTTTTTTATAATAAATAATAATAATAATAATAATAAAAGAGGAAAAAGAAAAAGAAAAGGAAGTATGGGCTTTGGTTGTATTTGGATAGATTTTCAGAAAGGTGGGTCTAGGACCAAGGTCCATACTTGTTTACCCAAAAGCCCACCCAATTTTTTCAAAATTCAAAATCATCTCCACCTCCACACACACACAAAAAAAAAAAAAGTGGGTAGCTTTTTCATTTGCCCAAAAACTCAGAAGCCCGTGTTTGCCAGCTTGCTTTTTTTAATCCCCTCTCCTTTTGCCTCCTAAATCCAACGGTCCATATTTCATTCTCCTCTTTTTTCTGCCCTCCTCCCCTCCCGTCCTCAACGCAATCATCGCCCCGCACCCCTCCCACCCCCTCAAAACCCCCCCTCCCAAATCTCAGATCTAAAAATTTCAAAAACTTCTCTTCCCCTTCCCCTTCCCCTTCCCCTTCCCCTTTCCTTTCATTTTCACTTTCTCAAACTAATTCGAATCAACAATGGCCGGCACTCCTTCACCTCGCGAGGAGAATGTCTACATGGCAAAACTCGCCGAGCAAGCCGAACGCTACGAGGAAATGGTTGAGTTCATGGAGAAAGTCTCGGCTTCCGTCGAAAGCGAGGAACTCAGCGTCGAGGAACGGAACCTCCTCTCCGTCGCTTATAAGAACGTGATCGGCGCACGCCGTGCTTCCTGGCGCATCATCTCCTCCATTGAGCAGAAAGAGGAGAGCCGTGGTAATGAGGATCACGTCGCTGTGATCCGTGATTATCGGGCCAAGATCGAGTCCGAACTCTCCTCGATCTGTGACGGGATCCTGAAGCTCCTTGACTCCAGGCTTATCCCTTCGGCTTCCGCTGGAGATTCCAAGGTCTTTTATCTTAAGATGAAGGGAGATTATCATAGGTATTTGGCTGAGTTCAAGACTGGAGCCGAACGCAAGGAAGCTGCCGAGAGTACTCTCACTGCTTACAAATCTGCTCAGGTTTTCAAAATTTTTCCTCATTTCCTTAAAGATCTGTTTGTTTTTTCTTTTTAATTTAAATTTGTATTCTTCTTGTTTACTAGTATTTGTGATTTCTTTTTCTTTTGTCTGTTTCTTAGGATATTGCCAACGCCGAGTTGGCTCCGACTCACCCGATCCGGCTTGGACTGGCCCTCAATTTCTCTGTTTTCTACTATGAGATTCTCAATTCTCCCGATCGCGCTTGCAATCTCGCTAAGCAGGTTGTTTAGAAATTTCTATTTGTTGTTCTTAAAAAATATTCTTCATGAAAAAGAAGAAGAGAACGGTTATGATCTAGATTTCCTTACGTGTTGGCTATTGATTGGACAGGCATTTGATGAAGCAATTGCCGAGTTGGATACTCTAGGCGAGGAATCATACAAGGACAGCACCCTCATCATGCAACTCCTCCGTGACAATCTCACTCTCTGGACGTCTGACATGCAGGTAAAGAATTTTCACCTTTCAAATAAAATCCTTTTTTTATATATATTTATTGCGTTTTTTACCTAAAAATGTGATACTAATTTACGTGTTTTTTCCTTATTAATTAGGATGATGGAGCTGATGAGATCAAAGAAGCACCGAAGCGCGAGGAGGAGCAGCAGCAGCAGCAACAACAGCCAAAGCAGTAGTGAGACCCTGCTGGGCTGGCCAGCTCTTTCTATTATTTGCCAATTTAGGGTTTCGAATGAAACTTCTCCTCTATGTGTTTTTGATAGGAGAAAGATTGCTTATTGCTAATTTAAATTCCCCCTTGCTGCTATCAAATATTTTAGGCAATTCTAGTCTTGGTTTTACTCCATCGTCTATGTACTGAGTTTTATTTATCCTCTAATTTTCTCTCTTCTTTTTTTTAGCTTGTTCTATTAAAGTTCTACGTGTTTTATTTATCCTCTAAGCATATTAGGGATCGATTTTATTTTTTCCTATTTTTACTTCTGGAATGGAAGGTAATGATTTGGTAGTTGAAACTCATTTTGTCTGCCAAAGAATGTGGGAAATTAGTGTTTGAATTCTAACCTTTGCCTGTTCACTAGCTTGTGGGGTCGAGTACTGAAAAGTTGTCCTCTACTTTTGATAAACACTCAATGCCCAATAGTTGGTAATTACCTCAAATCAGATGCTTCTTTTCATGAGGCTGCTTGCCACTTCCCATCTCCTTTCGCTGGCTGCTGTCCCCCAACGTCTCAATGCAACAAGTTGAGGGGACTGCTAGCGTAAACTGGTTTAGCTAAGCTGATTCAGAGAGAATTTACAGCAAAGGGTCAGATGCTTGATGGCTAAACATTATCAGATGGGTAGTAAGCTGTCTCACTCACTTTTCCAAAATATACGCGGATACAGCATGGATTATGTACGACTTTGTCTTTGTGGTTGGATAAGTTAGCTTTTGTGTTTACCTAACTGTCGGGGCAAAAGCCACAAATTGAACTTTAGTTTCGTCTAAATTGTTTGGACTGCAAAAGTGTTATGGTCGCCATACACATGGAATTTAATGAACTGGCATCAAATCACACGATAGCCGACGGTACTATCAAGCCTTAAACTTTGATTCGTTGTCATAAAAAACATGAATTGAAAAGTTTCTGGTACAGTAGGCCAGGTTTATGAAGCGTAAAGTTTTCAGCCCATCATGCTTCAGGTTTGAGATTTATGGGCCTCACTTCAGGATTAGTACCAGTTCATCCTTGCGGCTCATAAATAAAATGCCAAATAGGCGGCAAATCTAGGCAAATTTTGGCAATAGTGCTTCATCCACCTGCGAATAGTAAACAAGACACTGAATAGTAAACTTCGCCCCCATGAATTTTCCGTGGTTTGGGTTAATCATTCTTTTTGGGTTAAGTTGGGAATTGAAAATATTAAGTGTCACCAGTTTATTGGTTGTTAAATGATTTAAATTAAAAGTAAGTTATTATAAAGAATAAAATGTCAGTTAAATATATTTATTCGACTTTTCTGATCTTTCTATTTTCTTCTAATAAAAGATTTAAAAAAAATAGAAATCCTAAGTGGAACAGTACCAGGTCTACTGATTACACAACGAATTCTTATCCTAAGCTGCCTGGGCCAGTGCTAATTTCCTATTCCGTTATGTATTGGTGCTGTACAAGAGAAACTTTTCCCTATAAATATCCCCACATGCATGATGCATGGGGCAGTTCTAAGTCATAGCCGTAGCCAGAATTTCCTTGAAGCTTATCGTTTCTCTCTCGGAATGGATACCTCACTTCGTTCTCAAGTTCTCGTCCTTGGCTTCCTCTTTCTTGTTCTTCTTTCACCTTCATGCTTTGCTGGTATTCTTAAGTCTTGCCAGTTTGATGCCATATATCAGCTGGGGGATTCCATATCGGACACTGGAAACTTGATCCGAGAGGACCCTTTATCTCCGTTCGCTAGGCTTCCCTACGGTCAAAACTTCTTCAAGAAAGCGACGGGGAGATGCTCCAATGGCTTACTCATGATCGATTATCTAGGTAATTTGGTGCTTTCTTTTTCTTTTTGGGTCTCATTCGATACAGAAAAAAAAATTCGTTTCTAAGACTAAAAATCATTCAAGATAGAGTTAATAAAATCCATGCTGATCAAGAAAAACAAGTTAAGTAAAGGAAAACTGTCGGATCGGTAACTGATATAGTACTACTTTATAGTGAAGAACTAATATGCATGTTTCTTTTTTATAAACTTTTTGAAATAAGGTGAAGAATCAACAACGTGACCAACTGACAATGTTATTTGCAAAACTTTCCAGCTCAATGTGATTGAACCCTTTTTTCTTTATTGATTCTTCATTTACTTTGTGAGAGAGATACTGTCATATAAATACAGTTACTTTGATGCTCTTTACGTAGTTCTAATTATGCCAGTCTTTGATTAGTGGAGTGTGATGAGATTCTTCTATTCCTTGGTTGAGTTACTTGATTAGTATCATTAAAGAGTTTTAACTTTGAAAAAGTCACCGAAAAGCTCATGATATTGGTCTTACGTTGCAGGCTAATCACCTTAATTATGGTTCTTTGTATATGTGTCAACCTTCCGCGAAGTTCGCATATTATATTCAACATAAAACCTAAACTAGGACTTGTTGTTTATCTAACGAACGTAATTGCGGTTGTACTTTGACAGCTCTGTCTGCTGGAATCCCCTTTCTTGAACCCTACTTAAACAGTGATGCACTATTCACTCGGGGCCGTGGGGTGAACTTCGCGGTTGCTGGCTCCACTGCTTTACTTGTGGAAACTCTAGCTGATAATAATGTTCTAGCCCCAGTTACCAACAGTTCTCTTAGTAGGCAACTTGATTGGATGTTTTCCTATTTTAATGGCATATGCCGCGATGAAGAAGGTCAGCACCCCTTTCTAAAATAAAACCCAAATAATTTTCTATTCAAGATTTACATGTATTAAATTAACTATATACGGTTCCTAACAATGACATATATTGTGTTTTTTTTGATAGATTGTGTCAAGAAACTTAAAACAGCTCTTTTCATGGTTGGAGAGATTGGAGGAAATGATTATAACTATGCTTTGTTTCAAGGCAAAACCTTTGATGAAGTTAGATCCATGATACCTAAGGTTATTCAAGCCATAAAAGATGCAGTAACAGTACGTTTCTTTGAAACAAATAATGATCGTTTAACTTTTCTCTTAATAACTTGTTATAATTATTTTAGTGCTGACCACGTTCTTATTATACATTACAGAGAGTTGTTGGTTACGGTGCTACTCGAGTGATTGTCCCTGGAAACTTTCCTATAGGTTGTTTGCCAATCTACCTCAGTGGATTCCAATCCAGTGATTCCACTGCTTATGACAGATTTCATTGCCTAAAGGGCTTGAACAACTTGGCAATCCATCACAATAAACTTCTCAAACATGCCATCAAAGAGCTGAGGAAAGATCTCCCTAATGCCATGATAGTATACGGTGACTACTACAATGCATACCAAAAGCTTTTGCGCAAAGTTGAACTACTTGGTGAGTTTCTTTTACATTCATAAATATACTTGAGATATATCGCTTGTACTTGAATGAATTGTTCTGATTTTGTGTCTACTTTTCTGCATAAAATATGAGCAGGTTTTGACACCAAATCGACACAAAAAGCTTGTTGTGGGGTTGGAGGTGATTACGACTTCAGCCTTGCCAGAATGTGTGGAGCACCTGGCGTGCCAGTGTGTTCAAATCCTGATCAATATGTGAGCTGGGATGGAGTTCATTTGACACAAAAGGCGTACAAGTTCATGGCAGGATGGCTCATTCATCACATCTATCCGCAACTTCAATGCCGTGCTTGACTTGGCTTTGTTAATTTGTGCACGTAGTACATATATATTCAAAAAAATTTCAAAATATCAAGTGAGATATATAATAGATAGATTCTTTAAGTAGGTCTAGATTTGGATTTATTCCAAACTACCATATCTCATAGATGTAGTCATGTTGTTATATTTCTTTTCCTTATTTTCTTTTTCTTTTTTTTTTAAAATATGTACTATTCATTGATTAGTAGTAGTAATCATATAAATGGTGTTGATTCAACCATAAAGTTGATCATCAATTTTCTTGAATTTTCAGACACTTTATCCATCCTCATATGATACCATGGAGGCTTTTACTTTGAAGCAATAATTTAAAAGCCTTGCTAATATCCTGCAAGCTCACTTCATGTGTTATCAATGAATCCTTCTATATCGTGCTCCTATGATTTATAAGTACAAAAGATTAACAACAATTTGCCAAGATAAAATATACAAGAATATTATATATATATATATATATGTGTGTGTGTGTGTGTGTGTGTGTGTATAAATACATAAACGTGGTTTGAGGAATATCAAATTTTTGAAGAATATACTGCTCTTTTACTTTTAATTATTTCATTGTGTTATTATTAAAGGCAAATTCTTATTCTATTAGAATAAAACAACCTTGAAAATTTTGATAAACCTTAAAATTTAGTAGTAAAAACATGCATAAAAAAAGTAACTGAACAAAGTAATGATATGGATAAAATAATAAAAAATTATTATGTTTTTATAATTATTTTTTATTATAATAATTTGTAAATTATACTTAATTTTTTAAAAATAATAATGATAAGACATTATAATTAATGTATAGTATCAAGACATAGCGAAGAGGAAGGGAACCAGGTTTGAACTTTATGGGCCTCACTTAAGCACAGACAAATAGCCCAGCTAGAGAGCCCATTAGGCAACAAATCAGGCCCAGCTTTGCGTCCGTGGTTCCAAACAAGCCTCCATAAATTCTAATACTCGTTTATTTATCTATTTATTTATTTTGACTTGTGTGAATCTGAATTTGTTTTTTGATATATATCTATACATTAACTCTTAATGATATATTTAGACTAAACTTATATAAATTAAATAAATAATACCAAATCACTATATTGATTTATCAAATCTTTCCATATAAATCTCTTATATGGTAGTTGAAATTGCAATTTGCTAATACTTCAAGGGGGATATTGATAACCTTGAAAAGTTTGGTGGATAGAGTAGGGCTAGATTTGCCTTTGTCAGAATCCCATTGTTAATTTCTCTTATGAGTTGTTTTTACCAATTTAAGTAACAAAAAAGAGTGCCAAATTTTTTGTTGTTATTCGTTTAATTGATAGAACAACATAGGCATTAGGCATTAGGCAACCCAATTTAATTATCCATCCAAATGATACAACGCAGGCTTTTTCCTTGAAGCAGTAACTCGAAGGCTTTGTTGATATCCTGGAAACTCACTTCATGCGTTATGAATCCATCCAGATTCAGCTCCTGCTAAATAGACAGACAGACAACATCAACTTGCCAATTTATGATCAGAGCAAGTAATTAAAAGGCACAAGCATGAGTGTTTTTTAACCTTGTCAAGATATTTTTCAGCAAGGAGGGGAATGTCAGATTTGGGTTTAAACCCTCCAAATAGAGTGCCGGTAACACTTCTGCCTCTTAGAAGCAAATGTGTGTTGAGAGCTAATGGCCTGCCATGCATCTCCACTCCCAATATCACTGTCTTGCCCCATCCCTTCATTTTTCACCGAAACGACCATGAACTTTTAGCTTTTTGAAGAAGTAAAAACAAATTTAACAGGATTGACTCAACATGAAGGGTACCTCTCTGTTACTATTGAAAGCTTCTTCCATCAGGGACGCCAACCCAATGCACTCAAAGCAATAGTCAGCTCCCCCATCGGTCGTTTCCTTTATCACCTGAACATGTACAACAATTTTAATTTTGGGACATTCAGGTTTTTCTTAAAAGGACATTTTCTTGTTGAATTTTAAGTGTTTGGTGATTTGAAGCCATCAGGATTTAGTTGGTGATAGAAGGAATTCTAATTCATGTCTTTGATTATGTAATGCCGTTTCCAACTAATTTATTCTTGTTGGTGATAGTAAGCCATTGGCTACTAACCTCGCTGACTTTTTTCTCTCCACAGGTCGCGGGGTTGATGAAATCGGTGACTCCAAATGTTTTCCCTGTCACACAAAAGAAACAGTTTGAACAGAAAATCCTGATGCTGGTGAAATCGATTGACTATTTCTAATTCAAATCACCAGATCAAAAAAAGAATTTGTATTACTTTATGAACATAATTAAGAAGAATTGTGTGATCAATAGATAGCGTACCTATCTCAAATTTTTCCGGATTCAAATCTACACCTATAATCTTCGAAGCTCCGCGTAACCTTGCTCCCTCTGCAACCTGATATGCAATACTTTGTAAGTGTAATTTAGTTGTTGCAATGTGCACAGTGACAAAAATCCAAGAAATACGTTCAGTCCTGGTGGTGACATGCTCTGAAAGGAAATTAATTTGCTAGCATAGAATAAGCAGAGCATGGTTTGGGCACGGATTGAACAGGTGTAATTGGGTTTGTATGAGTACCGCAAGTCCAACAGCTCCCAGCCCAAAGATGGCAACTGTGGAGCCCGCCTCAATATCTGCCACCTTCCATGCTGCTCCTATCCCTGTCACCCACGGTGTTGTACGAGCAAAATGATGTCAAATGTTTGCGCCAATAACAATCAGTAACTCTTGCTGACTCAACTTATATGTGTCCTTTATACAATCTACTTGGGAAATGGAGATTAGGGCTTATCATCATTGCCCACTTGCCAGCAATATCAAACGAGTGAACCTCTCAGTCAAAAGAAAGAAAAAACAGTGGCTCTTGTGTTTCTTCATAACAGAAACAAAAGTAGTTTACGTTTCGATTCTGGTATATTAAAATTTGATAAATTTGTGGCCAAAATGGGGCAGGCAGTAGATGAGAAGGGCCTTTGCAATTATAATGCTGGCCACAAAATGAAGCATTCAGAATTCTAATTATCAAGTTCGTTCTCTAAATGAAATATTTACATTGCAAAACAAACACTAAAGTTTTTACTTGAATTGATAGATGCGTGTATAGCCATTAACAAACCTAAATCCTCACTGAAACAAATAAACCTTATGGGTATCATTCGTTATAATTGCAGTTTATATCATAGAGTCTTTTGTCTCTGTTAACTTACCAGTTGATACTCCACAGCTAAGCAAACAGGCTTTATCAACGGGAATTTCCGATGAAATCTTGACAACATGAGCCACATCCACCACTGTGTACTCAGTGAAGCTAGACACGAACAAGAAATGGTGCAAAACCTCCCCATTCATCCCTTTGAATCTGCTTGTTGCATCCCTTGGCATGTCTGGGTTCAATCTATTACCAAACACTGAGCAACCATTGCCCTTTTGGGACTTGCAGTCCCTGCATTCTCTGCAATTCGGAAGGAACACTGGCAGCACCAAATCTCCTTCCTGCACTTCCTTCACATGCTCCCCTACACTCTCAACAAAACTGGAACCAATCCAAAAAAGACAGTTGTGATCACATCCTTGACATTAAACACTGGCAATGATTTAATTCAGACAAGAGCAGGTAGGTGTAGTTGAATTACCCGACAGCTTCATGCCCAAAAATTCTGGGAAACATTGCAAACGGCCCCTAGAGAAAAAGCAATGTGGTAATCTTTTTTTCTAACATATAGAGAAAAGTGAAAGTTTTAAAATAAAAATAGAGAGGGGAATTACAGTGGACATTTTCCAGAAGGTAAGATCAGTATGGCAAAGAGAAGTGCACAGAATCTTGACCCGAACCTCCCATGATTTAGGTGGCTCAACTTCAATTTCTTCTATTACAAGTGCTTCTCCTGGATTTCTGCTGACTGCAGCTGTTTATATCATAAAAACATGGAAAACACCCAAAAAAAAAAAAAAAGATGAGACCATAAAAGAAAAACGGAGAATCCAGGCAACAAAAGACCAGTAAGCCAAAAAGTCTACAACGATGACCAGTATTTTAAGAAGAACATCAAGAGAACCTTTGCATCTTATAGCTTTTCCTGCAGTTACCGACCCTTTATGGTTTTCCATAGCTGGTTGCTTCTTCTTGGACCAAAATCAAGAGAGGGGGGAGTTCTAATTTCTTGGCTTCTTCCCTCTTCTCCTTTGCTTCAATTTCCACGGTTAGTACTTACGCATTTATAATGCTACTGATATAAATGTCCAACGTTGTAGAATAATAGTGTGATAAACAGAGGTTAATTTGTTGATTTCTTCTCCAAATGAGAAATGTCTTCACATAATTATAATACTAATTGTCAGGTTGTGCGTTGGCCTGTCATTGTCCAATTCCTACTTGTACATCCACTGAACGATCCACTTAAAATCCAAAAAAAACAAGAAATGTAACTAAAAATATTGCTAGTTTTTCCCTTGTTCTTTTTTTGCTGGTTGCGATTATGCTGTCCTTAGTTAATCCCATTCTACAATGATATAATTAGCAACGATTTTTCTGGCACATGCCTCAACTGTCTGGAAAAGGTCTTTGCCTTCTCGTCAGGTCTATGGCATCGACTGTACAGCATTTGGTTGGTTCTTCAATGTGGACGGTCGAGCACCAAATATCACACATGGCATGCCCATTATCAAATTACATGTAAGAGAAGTTGACTCCCTGCTTTTTCAGCTTGTCATCGCCGGCTCTAAGTAACCAAAACATTTTCCAGCTCCCTTTGGAAAATAATTTATGAATAAGACTTTACATCTCCCCTTCTTGACGTCTTCTCTGAAGTAGACTTTTCCGGGATGACGCTTTCCTAATAAAGAAACTGTAATTGGAGGCTGACATTTTCAGGAGGAAAGATTGACTTTAGGGACAAAGCTAGCTAATTTTGTTGAAACGGTCAAAGATAAAAAAATATTTAAATTAATTTTTTTTAAAATTAATACATTAAATTTAAAAAATAATTAAAAAATTTATAATAGACAATGATTTTATATAATATGTAAATTAAAAGAAATAAAAAAATTACAATAGTTTTATAAAAATCAGATTTTATTTGAAAAACATTCATTTTTTCAAGATTAAGTCTAAGATGTTTTGATTCATATTTCTCTTATTCATGATTTGAAATATTGAGGTTTGATGGTTCAAGTATTGAAGGATTATTTGAATGATTTGTATCTTTTTTTTAAAAAAAAATTTATCAATTCTTTTCAACTTAATCATACTTTAATCAAACTTGAAATGTTTTTTAAAAAGTATTTTTATTAAACCTCTAATCAACCAAAGACTCCTAAACTCGATATGGGCATGAAAACTTATACAATTACACGGAAAATGCCGCTCGGAAAATTTGACGCTTGCTCAAAAAGAATAAAAACGCCTAACAAAAAAAAAAAGAAGCGCATGAGACATTAACATCAAAAAACCTAAAACCATATCCTAATCAATGTCCAACTAGTATCAATATTCTTATTTTATTTTTATTTAAATTTGAAGTACTAAATATAAAACTAAAATGTATAAAGTATAAATAGTTAAATATGATATACAGAATTTCACACAATGATTAAATAAATAATTAATTAAATAATATAAATAAAAAAACTTTATTTTTTTTTAATTTCACACAATAGTGATGAATGGTCTTGTTATTTCTTATCCAAACTCAAAAGCTTATAAATTTCTTTTAATGAATGAAGTGTGTTTTAATAATGAGTTACAATGAGAAGCTAAAGTAAAAATAAAAGAACAAAATAGGAGAGAAAGAGAAAAGGAAAGAGAGAGAAAGACGTGTGAAAAAACTTAAATTAAGATAAAATTAAGTAAGGTTTGTAAGGTCATTTTATTATTTTTTATTTGTACTAATATTAAATAAAAAAATATGTTGAAGAATCCATTAGAAATATATATAATAAATAAATAATTTCATAAATTTTAGAGAGGACCATTAAATATATATATATATATATAATAAATAAATAATTTCAAAAATTTTGAAGGGACTATTAGAATATATATAAATATATAATAAAAATTTAAAAAATTTTGAGGGCAGTGAATTGCATTGCCCTCCGCCCTGATTGTATTATTTCCTATGTGTTTGGTTAAGAAGGTAAGCTGCACAAGTCATCTTATTAAGAAACTGAACATATATCATCAGTCTAAACTTCCCACCACGTACAAACAAAACAAATATCTTGTATTAATTATGCGATTTTGGGAAGATAATGTCATTAAATCACGTTCAATGACATTTGGTTAGTAAGAGCAGGCTGTCCATCATTTTCAAGGTCGGAAGAAACATAGGCAAATTGCATTATATATTTCTGGTATACAATTTGACTTCATTAATTTCAATTTATATATATACTAGGATGATACCCGTAGCTACGCTACGAAAAATGTTAAAAGAAATATAAATTATATTGTCTTAGATTTCAATTTGATATTTTTAAAAGATAAATTGTTTATAGAGAAAAAAATAAATTGATTTTAATTACAAAATTAAATATATAGAGAGGGATTCTAATTGAATAACACTTGTCATTCAATTAGATACTCAATTAGAATTCAATTAGACACTCAATTGAAAGAAATTGAGAAATCAAATTATACTATTCTTATATATAGTAGAGAAAAAGATAAATTGATTTTAATTACAAAATTAAATATATAGGGAGGGATACTTGTCATTCAATTAGACATTCAATTAGAATTCAATTAGACACTCAATTGAAAGAAATTGAGAAATCAAATTATGCTACTTTTATATATAGATAAATTGTTTATAAAGAAAAAAATAAATTGATTTTAATTACAAAATTAAATATATATGGAGGGATTCTAATTGAATGACACTTGTCATTCAATTAGATACTCAATTGGAATTCAATTAGACACTCAATTGAAAGAAATTGAGAAATCAAATTATACTATTTTTATATATAGTAGAGAAAAAGATAAATTGATTTTAATTACAAAATTAAATATATAGGGAGGGATTCTAATTGAATGACACTTGTCATTCAATTAGACATTCAATTAGAATTCAATTAGACACTCAATTGAAAGAAAGTGAGAAATCAAATTATGCTACTTTTATATATAGATAAATTGTTTATAGAGAAAAAAATAAATTGATTTTAATTACAAAATTAAATATATAAGGATGGATTCTAATTGAATGACACTTGTCATTTAATTAGATACTCAATTGGAATTCAATTAGAGACTCAATTGGAATTCAATTAGACACTCAATTGAAAGAAATTGAGAAATCAAATTATACTATTTTTATATATAGTAGAGAAAAAGATAAATTGATTTTAATTACAAAATTAAATATATAGGGAGGGATTCTAATTGAATGGCATTTGTCATTCAATTAGACATTCAATTGGAATTCAATTAGACACTCAATTGAAAGAAATTGAGAAATCAAATTATGCTACTTTTATATATAGTAGATATATATATATATATATATGTAAAGAACACACCCACATTTTTTTAATCATTAATTAGAGGAATTGAGAGTTCTTTAATCCTCTCAAGTTTTCTAATAAATTCTCAACAAAATCGAACTAAATGATATAAGATCAGGAATCTGAAGATATGTCAGCTCATTAACAATTTGTTTTGCTTTGAGAATTAATTTTTTCAATTTTGTGAATGTCATATTACCTTAACTTAAGAATATATATTAGAAAAACTGAACGGAAAATAGTAACTTAAACAATGCTAATATGATATACTGAATCAAGAAGATTAACGTGTTTCACGCCGGTTTAAAGGCTTGGCATGTTAGCATTTTTCTTTTGTTTTTTTTTTTGGCTGATTGCTTGACATGTTAGGATTGGGTATGTGACGAATGAAAAAATGAGGATAATTGTTTATTTGTCTAGTGGGATTATGCGGGATATGTTGGACCCCAAAAACATATATAAATGACAAAGCAGCATGCTTGCTGCGGCCTTGTCTACCGTAAGATCAACCTTATTATATGTTGCAGTCCCTACAACAACAGCTCGAGTGAGTTCAATCCTCCGTTGTGATGAATTTCTCTCTGTAAAACCAGTGGTATTTGATGTTAGCGCTGGACTCTACAACCTCGTTAATGAGGAAAATGTCATTGTAATTTTAGTTCATATGTTACCTGAAGTAACAGGGTATTCCGCTGATAAAGTGAAGCTTTCAAGTTTTAGCTTACAATCTTTAGAAATAGGTTGATTATGTAGCATTTCATGACAGTAAATACATCTCTTCGTGGCATTCAATCTGCAACTGCTTAATTTGAATTCGACTTCTGAAACTAATCCAATTGCATACAAATTCCTGAAACTTTGAGGTCTTGTATAATGTAAAAGTCTTGACAGTGCAAAGGCAACGTCAAATATTTCATTCACATCTTGTGCTTTCAATTTCTATTTTCTGATGGCAAAAAGTACTTCGAACATTTACACACAATTTAGGTATGATTCAATTCGTCTTCTGTTGACTACAAGTGAAATTCAACATATAACTCCTGCAGGCAACAACATATCCCAATCCGATATGTTTATGCATTGTAGCTAGTATCTCCAATAATTTTTCTCACACCAAAACTACTAAGGAGAGACAGCTTGATGTCAAATATCCATGACTTTGCGTCTCTTTGTAGATATTGGCCCTAATTACTTGTCCTGATGCCATTAATGGAACCTGCAAAGAGGGAGAATTCATATCCACCAGTGATTACAGAACAGTGCAGGCTTACACAAAGTTCAAGTCAAAACCTACTAAATGCTTATCCTGGCATGGAAACTCTAGTATAATGCCAGTCAGTGACGGACGCGTTTTCTGAGATCCTTAGCGAACACTGCAAAGCATCGAAGAGACCGCGCCAATGGCATGGGCTGCAATGGCGTTTCTCTTCATCGTAGTATTTTTGGTTTGATATGGACAGCCCAAGCTCGTCATGAGCAAGAACTTCGTTCTTTGGACGGGCCTCTGCTCTAGGATTGGGCTTTTTGGTCTGAGCCCAGTTTGCTTGAGGGGAGGAAGTCAGAAAGCTGATGCTCCGGCTTCAATCAAAATCTGTAGCCTTCTTTGGTTTGGGCCTCTGCGTCTATATCCATCCCATATAGATGCTAGCCTTAGACCAGTTAATAAAAGTAGGCTGATCAATTATGTAATGGGAAATCCTGGGATAGATTTGACATTTCGGCTTGCGAGTTTATACTTTAGAAGTTTGAATGTGTCGACGGGGCATGTCGGCCTGATAGCAAACCATCACTGTGTTTTGGGTGGCTGAGGAAGTTCAATACAATAGAAACCTTTATGATATCCTTACGTGAGTGGAAGAGGAAAAAAGATAGGATCTGTTCTTATTTTTCGATGTAAAATATTTTTTTAAGAATATTTTTAAAATTTATACTTATTAAAAAATAAAAATTTTATTTTAGATAGAAAATATTTTAAAAATTAATAAAAAAACACATATTGATCACATAAAATATTTTACGTTTTTGAGAGGTTTATGTTTTTATTAATAGTATAAAAATGCTCTCATACTGGGCTTAGTACTATAAGTTTGATGAAAATTAAAAAAAATTTAAAATTTTTTAAATTAAAATATTAATATTTAACTTATTCAATACTATTACAATTAAAAAAATATTTTTGATAAAATCATTCAATGCAATTAATATTTTTATTTATAAATTGAATAAGTCTTACTAATAATTATATCAAAAAATATTTCAAATATCATTATTTAATGAATACATATTTATATATATACATTTTTTATATTTTACACAATTGATTAATATTAATATTTTTATAATGTTATAGCAAAAAAATGATGAAATGAAATTTTTTTTGAAAATTAAAGCTTACTTTCATTATAATATGTAGTTAAATGTTTTTGAATATATCATTATTTATTTTTCCCATTTTCATTTTCATTCTTAATTTTAATGTGAAAATCAAATGGTAGCAATATTTTGTATTTAAACAATAAAAAATATTTCCAACAATTTATCTAAATAGTAGAAAATCTTAAATTTTCTTGTAAAAAATTTTACATAAAAAATTTTTTCTCCTACTAAATTATTTTTTAATTCCCAAACATACCCATAAAGTGAGAAAATACTGAAGAAAAGTCTTTTTAATTAAACATGAAACTATAAATTAAAAGATGAAACCATATTGTGAGAAATGATATATTTGTCCTTATTTTCATTTTTTTTATTTTTTTAGGGTTTACTTAATTTTATTATTGAAGATAATATCTTCTAACTTTTGACACTAGCTCAGCTATTAACATTATTTATTAATATATGTGTGAAATAATATTATGTATTTGATATGAATACGCATACTTATTAAAGTGACATCTCTACGTAAAATTATTATTTTAATGGCCATTTTATTGTGCTAGATAATTATGTTTTGATACATTTAAGAAATTTCTTCATGAAAGAAATTGAAAGTTACAAAGCGTATGAAAGATGCTCTTTAGCAGTAATAATTCTTGGAGACTATCTTCTCACACAATGATGAACTGGAACTTTAATTAGATATACGATGATATCCAACATCATTTATATATCTTAAGTTAGCAGCGACTAGTGACATCTTACTTTAATCTTGATCTAATTTCTTAATCATTGTAAAGAATATCCATTAATATTTAAATAATCATCATGACCTAGTGTCATCTTGGACTCATTCTGCGCCTTCCAAATAGCAAATGCAATAATAATCATGGAAATACGAGCATGTAGGCGTGTGAAACCAAATCCTCTTAAATTCGGATCATCCTCTGAAATGCAACGATTTGAACAGTTCATCATCTGCTTCTTCTTTTATTTGTTCAAACATAACATAAAATACAATGACTGGGTATTTTAATACTATTATCAATAAAGATTTTTGAGATCCACAAGTCAATCCACACAACATAGAATATTAGTAGTTATAAGATTAGCATCGAAAGCGTGGGGGGCTTGGTTCGGTGCATATCTTTTTCCATTTCACAGTTCAAACTATGTATTGAGGCCCAGTTCGGGGAGGCCCACATGGTCCAACAGTGACCCGTGACGAGATAAGACTACCTCTCCTTCTATTCATGTAGCTGCAGAAAATGTCGAAAACGATTGCTCAACCTCGATGAGGAATGGCGAACAAGCTAAACAACTGGTCAAAGACTCCAAGCTAAGCTAACAGAACATGGCATGTGAATTTTATGCAACTACACAACGAGAAGTCTTTATTATTTTATTTTTTAAAAAATAGTTTTTAATCTTCTTTGTCTTTAAGGTGATTAGGCCCACATCATTCCTCCCACAAACAGACAAAACTGTGTGTTGCTATCTGCTTTAGAAGGCGTTCCATTTGATAATAACATGATTAAGCCCTTAATTGTTATTCTAATACCAGTTATCATCCCGGTTTAATAGTATTAAACCCAAAGAAATTATATAAATAAAAATCTATGATTAATTTGATTATTGCTAGTATTTGTGTTGTTTACTTGTTGAAAAGTTGCTTGTATATATAAAAGAAGGTGCAAAAGCAAAATAGTAATAAGTTTACCAATCTTTCTCACAGGAAACTATAGGGAAATTTTCACATCAACAGTTGTTCTCTTAAGCAACAGAATCTTGGAGGGAATTTTCCTCCCTGAACATGTTGCATGTGTTTACTACAAGCAGTCTTGTAATACAATTTTAATTCTATCCATCTCAAATTTGAAAAGTCAGTCGAATTGGTGGCTTCTGTAATGAACAAGGAAGCCTAGTGAGACTGCTTTTGAGGTTTTTGAAGAAAGACTTGCTTGCATACTGTACCCCGGGACTTGAAACAGCAGCTGCATCCTTTCATGGAACAAATTCATAAAAAAGGGAGAAAAAGGTTAGCTGAGTAAGGGCTTGTGGCCTGCCTTTGCCTCTCAAAAGTGTCCCGCGTGATAATTGTTTCACAGATTCTTGTCCCCCTTTCTGTACAAGGTGCTAGCTATATGGAATAAATGATGCTAACGGGCAAAGGACTTCTGGTTGAGATTTGAGTAGTTTTTTCTTTCTTTGACTGAAATAGTTACTTGCCCTCTCAGAACTTACGGGATTCTTCCAGGTTTCCATCCATGCAAAATTCAATCAAATCCATCAATTTAATACGCACCAATGCCATACATTTTTGGTCAATTTCTCTTAAGACTTGTTGGAAAACAGGTGTGATTGAGTTGAGCAGACAACTCAGTGGTCAATGCAATGCAAACCATTCAAAAAATTTCTCATCTTTTAAAAGAGGGTCTCTCAACACAAATTTTAAGGCTGGTTGGTTACTTTCAATCAGAGGAAAAGAGGCAAAGAAAATCCCACACAGAAAAATGAGGGAGATTTGAGCAGATATGGGGGACCGAGAAAAATTGGGACAATGGGACTGGGAGGGTGAGGACAGAGGATGTACAAAAGAAAAGACCTTTTTGCAGCCTTGTTTTTGCGTCTAAAGGTTAAGAGTACATCAGGGAATAAGGCCAACTTGGCTTGAAAATTGCGGTCCGTTTCACATTCATTCTAGCAACGGAACTTTGACCAGATTCCAAAATTCCAAGATAAGAAAAGTGGAGCAATTATTTTTCTTGGTTGAAAAAACCGAACACCCATTAATCAACCAATTAAAGAGGTTTCAATCCCCCAATAAAATTCAATTACTGTTCTCTTTTTGGCCTCCAAGTTAAGTAAGCATCTTCTTTCCTGCCCATTATAATAAAAAAGAAAAAAGAAAAGAAAAGAAAGATACTAGTCACCAGAAACCTAGTGTGGTGGTAAATAACTTGATGAAACATGAAGATTTTACTAGGAAACGACAGCGGATTTTGGTATGTTGACTGCGCTGGTGGGTGAGTCATTACTGAGTTTTGACAACAGCCCCGGGAACACGACACCCCGCAATCACAATCTACTCAAAACAGTCGCCCAGCAAAGATTAGATAAGATCGGCAGATTGTAGAGAGAGATATACGTGGCTTCTTTTACGGGTCATGTTCCTTCTTTTTTTTCTTTTTTTTTTCTTTTAAAGCCTCGAAAAACCTGAAAAATTAAAGGAAGAGAGATTAGACAGCGCCACAAAGGCAAAGACCAAGGAGACACAGCCATATTCCTTCTTTTGCAACTTTTTTTTCTCTCTCTCTTCAAATGCTAGTAATAAAAGTCTTTTTAGACCCATCATCTTTTGCTCTGAGAAATAATTTTCTACTTCCATGAAAGAAAACCGCCCAACTCTCTCCCCATCTATTCTCTTTCTATGGCTTTGTCCCTACTCGCCGGCCCCTTAAGTCTGCCATAAAGAGGAAGATTTGCCCACCACAAAGCCCCAGAGATATAGCTGCTGTATCACAGATTTTTAGTTTTTAGCTTACGAAAGAAATACTAGATCGTTATAGATCTAGAGAGAGAGAAGGCAGTAGTAGTGGGAGAAGGGTTGTGTTGTTTTTTTTTTTCAAATGGATAAAAGCTGTCACTCTTCTGCTGACTCTAACACCACCACCACCATCACCACCAGTAGCACCAGTAGCTCCAACGCCAACAACATTAACAATCGAGATCATTACCTTAAACACCTCAACAAGCTTTCCCACAAGATATCCAAACCCTCCACCACCGCCACCACCAACGTCCCTCCTGTCATCAAAAAACCATCCTTTGACCAGACCCAGAACCTCACCCAGGCGCTGCCACCTCAACAACCTCAACCCTCCCAGCCTCACAATCCTAACCAAAGCAGTCTCCAAGCTCAACAGCACCAGCCACCAGTTTACAACATCAACAAAAACGACTTCAGGGACGTCGTGCAGAAGCTGACCGGTTCGCCGGCTCACGAGCGGTTCTCTACTCCTTCACCAATCCACCAACCCAAACCACAAAGCTCTCGACTCCAGAGGATCCGGCCTCCTCCATTGGCGCACGTTAGCAACCGCCCGCCTCCCATGATGAATTGTGCCGTCCCCAACATGAACCCCCCTATGAGTGGTCCCACTGCTAATAGCTTCATTCATCGACCACCAGTTGCGGCCCCTCTTTCGCCTCTCCCGCCATTTCCGGCTGTACATGCGCCGGCCGAATCGCCAGTCTCCGCCTATATGCGGTACCTCCAAACCTCCATGTCTGCTACTGTTGATTCCAACCCAAGGCAATTCTCGGGATTCCTACCATTGGCCCCGCTGGCTTCACCCCGTTGGAACAACTTAACCGTCCCACAGCAGCAGCAACAACAACCACCGCCGCTGCTGCCACCGCCGCAACAGCAGCAGCAGCAGCAGCAGCAGCAACAGCAACAACAACTGCCACAGGTATCATCAATGGGGATGATCCAGTCCCAGTTACCGTCGTCACCACTACCATTCGGGTGCTTAAATTCCCCACGGTCACCGTATGCTTTACTTTCCCCAAGTTTGCTATTTTCTCCAAATTCGGGTCAGTTGGGGTTCCCGCTTTCGCCAACGGTGCCCGTGCCGAGCCCAAAATGGCGAGGTCTTTGATAAATTTTTAATTTCAGGTAAGTCTTCACAAGGGGGAAACTTGTGGTGTTAGGGTTTTTGTACATGGTTAGGGGTTGGTGGGGAATTTTATTCAATTACCAGTGGTTGGATAAAGAAAAAAATTGTCTCGCCCTGGTCACTTAGAAGCTTGTTTCTTTCTTTCATTTTTACTTGTTATGTAAAAACAGAAACTTTAAATTATGTTCTTTTCTTTTTGTTGAAAATTGGGTGGAGAAAAGAAGTTCAAAGTTATTAATTACTAGTATTATTAGTATCATAGATGAAGTGTATTTATTAGTAAGATTTGTTCTTGCTATGTTTGTGCTGTTTATGTTTTTATCTGCTGATCTCATTTTAGCCATTTGTGGATATAAAAGGTTTTTTTTTTTGGGCAATAATTGGGAAAACTGTTCTTTTTGTAATGATTGTCAGACATGGTTTTATCATAGATTTTAAGAAGGTCAGATCAGTTTTTCCCATGAATTTTATGGATTTAAAATTGGTCATGAACTCATGATCCAAGCAAATCAATTTCTGAGTGGTTTTATGTAATCATATTAGGATGTCTACTTTTGTTGCTGCTCACTTGGAGGTAGTAATTGAAGTTAGAAACATGTTCCTTAATCCTAACTAATAAGATCTGTAGCAGAAGTCTGATGTTGTAACCAAAGTTTTGCAATATCTACCACTACTCTCTACTAGCTAATGAAATTATACTGTATAGAAGCTATCTTTAAATTTAAAGCTAGTCATATTTGACCAGATTGTCCAACAACTCTTGAAACACTGGAGGACATTTGATTTGACCTCTTCTCCCATAGATATATAGGGGAAGAAAATTGTATGCTAGTAGTAGTAGTAGTAAATGCTAACGATATAAAATCATCGAAAGCTTAATTAATGCCTCATTAAAGCTAGGTTTTCAAGAAATGAATATTCACTTATTTAGGAGTTCCTAGGGGAGGAATGAATACTTTAGTTGGTTAATCTTGCCTGCCTTGAATCACAGGAATCTTCAAAAAAGAGTTAAGAGCATTTTCCTTTCAATGTTGGAAGTGACTTTATGACTTGAATGTGCATAGTACTCAGGAAGCAATTATCAATGGTTGTACTCTTGTAGTAATTTTTCTCCGGCCTAAAGTTGACTAAATAATTTGCTCTCTTGGTTTATGCGTGTGTATACATATAAAACGATTCACATGTACTATCAGGTAACTGATGCATGTTTTCTACCCCAACTTCTGCATCACGCATTTAACTTGGAATCTTTGAAGTAGAGTACTTCATTAATCGAATTGGGAGGAAAAAGAACCTGCTGAAATTTGACTGTGCTGTTCTATATTGTTCTCTTGTTTTTAATAGACGCTCTGAGGCCTCACTTTGATTTGGGGTGAGAAGGAAGTTAAAGTCACTAAAACAGTTGACCTTTGGCATGAATGATAGTGGATTTGGACCAATTACTGTTTCCTGTGAGACTGAAGACTTTTCTTGGAGTCGAGGGCTGCTCCAAACCTTATCTCCTGTGGGCTCTACTGCTGACCTTTCAAAAAGTGGTCTTGGTCATGGATACGGTTTTACAATTCTCTTCCGGGTTCTTTAGTGGTGAAATCTGAGGCCAACAAGCACTTAGTATAACTAATTCCTTCTATTACTTGTCAGTTGGAAAAAGTTTATAGAATATTCATTTACCTTCCAGTCAGTGGTTTGAACTGTTGCAAGATTCTTGCCTGCATTCATTTCTTGGACAAGGTTAGTGGTTCTTTAGCATTTGAACAATGATTCCATTTACCTGGTATGCTTTATAAAGGAATAAGTCAATAGTTTCAAAGGACAGAGGGAATTTCCTGCTAGATAGAATCCATCGGGGGTAGAAACTTTTTACTGTACCGTCTTATTATGCAAACAAAAGACCATTGGTCATGACTCATGGACTTCTGGCAGCCGCAGGGATGGCTGAAGCAGATTCTTAGGATGCAAAGGATTTTCTTGAAGGTTTCTTTGAAGGTCGTCAGGACTGGGTACTCAGGATTGATTAAACGGCATTGATATCAAAGCAATTACAGTTCCTTTTTTTGTAGCCACTTGCCGCAGTCACCACCTAATTGTAGTTGTCTTTCCACCTACAACAGAAAAGGAAAAGGGCTAAACTTTCAAGCCAACCACGTCATGATATTGGCCCAAAATAGAGGCCCATAAATAGGAGCCACCCAACTCCAGCAGCCCAGTCAATCCAAATATTAAAAAAGGGCAACCCAATAGTTTCTAAAAGTATACCGACAGCTCTGCAAAAATAGTGTAGTTCTAATACGTGGCTCTCGCTGCGTGAACTCAATATCTCTGGTTGAAAGTACAAAAGGGGGCAATTTACTCTCAATATTTAAAGTTTGTTTCCATGTCAAAAATATTTAATGAAAAGGTAAACGACAATTCATGTAATCATTAATGCCAAAGAGAAAATGTTAATTATCATTTTACCGTTAATATTATTTTTTCTACTTATCTCTTCTAGCCACTACTTTCAACAATTTGAAAATGTTAATTATCATAGTTTAATAAATAAATGATGAAATTTGTTACTTTTTTAAAGAAATTATCATAATTTAATTAGATAATACTAAACATAACACACAATAATGGTGAAAATTTTTAATGAAATAAATCGAATTTCAACAGCAACAACTACATCTTTAGGCCAACTTTGATGGTGCCTTCTCTTTTCCTTTCTCTGCCTCTCTTAGATAAAAAGCCTGAGAAGAAGGTGTTAATTAATTACCACTTCCTTCTTGATAAATAACAAAAATAACAAAAGACTATATTTCCTTTTTAACGAATACTTCTTAGTATGGTGGCAATTACTAAATATTTTCTCTCCACTACCCTTATTTGAATTTTCCCATATCTCTTTGCTCTTTTGACAGTCGCAGTAAAACAGTAAAGCCGCGGAAATCCTAACCTAACATATCTCTCTGTCTCGACATATTTTTCTGCTTTGGCCGTCTCTCTAGAACTCAGCCAGCACCTGACAAAAACACAAAAGAGAACAGCTCGATCGCCTCCTCTTCCGGCAATGGCGGAAGCTCAAACCGACAAACCCCTTTCCCTATCTGAGGTACCCTTTTTTCTCTCTCTGGTTTAAAATTTGTTTTCATTTCTTTGAAAGCAATAATTGTAGTTTATGTTAATCATTGTAGAAATGGCGAAGTTCGACCTTTGTCGCTTTTTTTGTTTTTGCAATCTTAGAACTGTTTTGGATCTTCAATTTTGATTTCAGAATTAAGTTTGATTTAATTGAAATGAACGGATCTGACCGAGTAGTGCTGGATATTATTGCTGAAATTGAACATTTATGAAGAGTTTATTTGGTGACTTGAGCAAATCAGCTTTTTGAAGATTTTAGATGGTGATTTGATTAAGTTTTAATTGTCTATGCTCGTTAACTATTCATAAACAATTAAGGTCCAATTTTCTGGGGCATCATCATGAGCATGTGATTAACATAATTTTTTGCAACATTTTTCTAGAAGAACTCGATGAAATTACTCTATGATTTGCCTTAAGATTCGAGCCTATCATAAATTCATAATAAACACCAATAGGAGAATGCTGTGCACGGTGTTGGTTTGTTGAGGGGCTGCATTCATGATGGTCATTGAAATAACGTTTTGAGCCAAAGTTATCATATTTTTCACAAATCGTAGTTCTTACTCAAACAACTAATTCTAAAATATGGATCAGATAATATTCTGAGCAAAATTTTTAGTGGTTTAAGCATCCAAAGCTTTTGACAAAGAGCAGGTTGCAGTTTTCACAGGTTTGTGCTCATGTCAACCATATAGTAACACTGCATGAACATTGTGTTGTGGGAAAAATAATGTTTATCAGCGTTTTCAAATGATGATTTGAACTTTCTATCATCTTCTATCTGGCTGGCTGTTCTCTGCTAAAATTTAGTTAGGATGCAACCTTCTTTGCAACTTTTGGTCTTGATAACTTCCACGGCATTTCTACTTCTCTTGCTTGTAAAGCCTGTTGTGTAGCTGAGCTGGTACTAAGTTCTCTGATGCTGTGTTTATAACTGTGTGCGTGTGTACTGTTGGGGGGTAATTATTTGACCCAATTATGCTGGAAACCTATTTATATTCTTTAATGATTTGATATGAAGCAATATCTGCTGAAGGAGAAAGAGGAGAAATCAGATGTGGCTACAAAACCAGCAGAAGTAAAAGAGGTTGAAAGTCCAGTCAATGCTGCTTCTGAGGAAGTTGTCATTGAGCAAGTGGAGGAGACTCCTGCTGCTCCAGTTGAGGAGACCACTGTGGCCCCTCCTGCTGCTGCTGAAGAAAGCACTGAAGCCAACCCCGCTACTGAGAACAGTGGTGAAGATGCTCCAGCAGCTGAGGAGGAAAGTAGTGAGCCTACTGCAGAGGAGAACTCAGGTGATGCTGAAGAAACACCAGAGATAAAGGTTGCCCTGCTGAGCTTGTTTACTAAGAATTTCATCTCTGCTGCCACGAAATTCCTTTTTGTATATACGATGCTCATCTTTACATGCTAGATTGCTTCACTAACATACTGTGGTTGCATGTTCAGCTTGAGACTGCCCCGGCAGATTTTCGCTTCCCAACTACAAACCAAACAAGGCATTGCTTCACACGATACATTGAGTACCATCGGTTAGTTAAACATGGTTTATGAATTGTTTTGTATCTTATAAGGGTCTGCTTTCTTCTAGCTCTCTTCTTGACATGCCTTTTATCTTTTCATCTCATATAGCTGCTTAGCTGCAAAGGGAGAAGGTGCACCAGAGTGTGACAAGTTTGCCAAGTATTATCGTTCCCTATGTCCTGGAGAATGGGTGTGTATTTTTCCCTAGAAATCATAATGCAATTCTTTTTATCATAACCAGATGCATAATGGTTTTGAGTTTTGACTGTTATCGGATATTGTCTGTTTGTTGCTCTTATTACATGAGTAAAATCATGGAATGCCTTATGGTCCCACATCTTTTTGAGAGAGGTGTTGTTAAATTAACTCTAAAATGTGAATATCAGTTACAGATGATATGATGTTGAAGGGCTGTCAACATAACTGTCAAATAGGAGTTTAGTGAATTTAGTTGAATATTTGTTGTATGTCTTACTGAGCTCAAGTGCCAGAAATTCGATAGGGATGGCATGAAGAGATGCCAGTGACATAAAACCAATTTGGAAATCTTCCCACTTGTCTTGTGGTTGGCTTAGGCTTAAGAAAGATTTCTTTAAGGTGTTTGTGATTGGAGAAAAGAGAAGAGTTTAGGCTTTATGACTTGGATACAGGAGTCAAAGTTGCAGGTGTAGACCTATTTGGGTTGCAACCGCAGATGGATATTTCAAGGAAATTCAATGTAGCAAGAAGTTTAGGGTTTAACGGGCAGGATAAGTGGTTTCATTTGTAAGAATTCCGGTTGAAAATTTGTGAAGGAATTAGATTGATAGGATAAGGAAATAGATTTGGATTTTTGATTGCATCTGTGCCTTAGGAACTGAAAAAGTCTTCAATGTTTGTCTAGGCCGACTAAGATACAATGCTTGCATAGGAAACTAACTAATAAATACATAAAGATAGACTTAAATTGAGAGGAAACAAATGACTGTTAAAACCTACTAGAAATGTTGAACTCAACTGAATACCAAAATACACCAAACTAGTGCATTGCTGGAAATGGTGGATTGTTCCTTGCACACAAAATTTCCTAAATTCCAAATTATAGGTGATACAGGAAAAGTATAGTCTGTTTTTCAATGGCTGCATTTGGATTTAAGTATTTTATGGTCCAACTTTGAACTGTTTTTTGAACCAAGTCTTTTAATCTTATAATCATTTCTTCAGTTGAACTAAAGTTAAGTAGAAAAGATTAGATAGGGTTCATCATTCCTTGCTAGTATTGGAGGTCCTCAGATTGTGCATTGTCAATTGATCTGGACACTATTGTTTAAATCTAACATTGAAGAAGAATCAGAATGGATGGCACAGCTAAAAACAAAGAGGCAGTGATGAAAATGATTAGTTTTGCTTGTTCGAGTCAATTTTTTCCCACATTTTTGAGGAATGGGAGAATGTTATACTTTAATTAATCCACTCTTCCAACGCCAGTTTAGACTATGTTAATGAGTATGATATGTTCTGGTTGCTGTGGGTGAAAATTACAGAAGAAGATGCTTGCTCTGTAACTGGCTGCTTGTATTAGTTTTCTATCTTAATATGTTAGTAGGATTAATACCTTATTGCACAGTTGATTGATATGTTTATTTTCCATTTGTGGGCCACTGCTGTTATTCGATGTTGCTCTTTGAGCTAAACAGTTAACTCTTGTTTTTCAGATAGACCGATGGAATGAGCAAAGGGAGAACGGTACTTTTCCAGGTCCTCTGTAGATGGTACCTGTCAGAAAGCCTTGTCATGGTTTTCTGCTGTTATATGACCAGTTCACGGCAGATGAATTTCTTGAATGAAAAGAGAGTTTTCAGGAAAAGTCCTATTTGAATGGACGAGGTAATAAGAAATTTTTGCATGTAAGATAGACTAGATCAAGGATGATACAATGTGTTGCTCATAAAATGAAGTTATTACTCATCAGTTCCATGATGAAAGCCTTTTTTCCTTTTATTTTTTTCTGCTGCAACTATCATAGTTGCAGGTTATTGAGGTAAACCATACTATAATAAAACGAGCATGTAACTCTGTAATGGCCTAGATTTAAGTTCATTAATGATTTCTTAACTCAGCTTTGCGGTGCTGAAAATTCCAATATTGAAGCATTTCTGGTGTGTGCGTGGGTTTTTATGTATTTTTCCAGCGATCATAGGCAAAATATTAAGAGTTTCTTGTGTACGTGTGTTCTAAAGACTGGTATTGTCCTTGGTGTGAAGAGGGAAAGATGGTTGTTGGTTGTGGTATAAATGGCTAAGTTGGGAATCGATGGTGGAGCTAACCAATATTTTGTCATCACCTTCTTGGTCATAGAGTATTATTATGCCCAGGGTGGGTTTGTTTTTCTTCTTACTACCTTTTTGTGATATGCGAGAGATGGCCGAGAGAAGGGGAAGCAGAGAGATTGAAGCTGAGGCAGAGTTGAGAACGGAAAAAAAAAAAAAGCACATGACATGGCGGGTGGCATGACCATGTAAAACCCTTTTGGGTTTTTCAAAATTGAATGAATCATGCTTCAGGAACATTGTTGTCGTTGAATTAAATAAATGTACTGCAACACAAAAACATGACCGGAATGTGTTGAAAGTCAAAGATTTGGAAGGTGTGTTCTTTATTTAGATGAAATTAATAGGTTACGCATTACCAAATAGCAATAATCCCCCGCTCAATCATGAGTGCGTGTGCGTCTACGTCCATCATGTTCTGCTTTTGGTCCTAAAACAGCACAAATTTCGAGGGTTTTTTTACGATATCTATTGGAAAATTGAATGCGCTTATGGTTTCGCTTTGGGCCTCGTGTTTTCTTAACACTAAGCAAGAAGCCCAAAGCATTCACGGGTCTCTGTTGCTTGGTATATTGGACTACCCAAAAGCATTTGGGCTTTGTTCTTTGCAAAAGGTTTTGGTTTGGGCAAAAGTAAGAAACTAACGAGAAGCGGACGCATCTAAAATGGACGGCCGCTAAAGTAGTCGCTTACCAGAAAAACGTTAATGAGAGAAGCTGATTTTAAGTTAATAATATCCTATTATTAAAAGAGGAGTTCACAGAAACTTAAGCTTGGGCAAGCCTGTATCAACATTGAACCGGGACTGTATTTTCAGTGTTGGATGAAGTCCCCGAACGCAAATTTTCTCGGTATCGCCTCATTTGACTTGAAACCGTCAACCAAACCATGCGACAAACAGGGATTTTGACTGCCAAACTTTATTTTTGAAATTTCGTCTAATGAAATTCGAACAGATAATACCATCGATGAGATTAAGAGATGGCAAAACTTATCAAACAAATCTATATTTAGCTTAATGGTTTAATAGGAACGCCACCTAAATGAATACGAATCAAAGTCAAATTAGGGGTTTTTACAGTATCAGAAATCGATGAAATCCACCCTAAATTGAATACTTTTCCAAGTCCTATGAAGAAAAAAAAAAAAAAACAAATATCCTAACAACAAATCAGCCGATTACTACATCATCAGGAGCAAATCAAGCCCTTTCACCACGAATCCTCCTGGCAAGTTGAATGTCCTTGGGCATGATTGTAACACGCTTAGCATGGATGGCGCAGAGGTTGGTATCTTCAAACAATCCAACAAGGTATGCCTCTGCTGCCTCTTGCAACGCCAGCACAGCATGGCTCTGGAAACGCAGATCGGTCTGCAAACCACAAAGACCAAACAAATTAACCATAAATCAACAAAAACGTTCGTTATTATTCATAAATTCAATTTCAAACTTTGATTAAAAATTAGCAGTATACCTTATAGTCCTGGGCAATTTCACGAACAAGCCTTTGGAAAGGCAGTTTCCTGATGAGAAGTTCGGTACTTTTCTGATACTTACGGATTTCACTGCATCCAATGGAGAATCCCAAATCACATTCGTGTAGAAAAAGAAAGATAAAAATTCAATTTTAAGAAAAAAAACGTGTTTTTAATGACTTACCGAAGAGCAACGGTTCCAGGACGATATCTATGAGGCTTCTTCACACCTCCGGTTGTCGGGGCCGACTTGCGAGCAGCCTGAGAAGGCAAACCAAAAATAAAAGATTTGTCCAAACCAAAAGAAAAAACAAATCAAATCGAGGAAAATTTACAAAACCAAAAAATTAAAGAAGATATAAAACCTTAGTAGCTAGCTGCTTCCTTGGAGCCTTACCGCCGGTAGACTTACGAGCGGTTTGCTTCGTACGAGCCATCTATATTGACCATATTAAATACCAATTAAATCCCCACACCAAGAATATAAAAAAAGAAATTCCCTATATTTCTACCGAATTTCTTCGAAAACCTTACAAGAAACGATTAAGAAACATTAGGAAAAAAAAATTCAAAGCTACGACGCTTACCCCAAAATATGACGATAGAGAGAGAGCTTTTGAAAAGAGAGAATTTGCTCGATACGACTCGCAAACTTGAAGGCGAGAATCTAATTGAGAGCACTATAAGTCGTACACTATTTATAGGCGGCGAAGGTGGACAAAAGAAACGTGGCTGATCCACTTTTATTCGTTAGTGATCGGACGGTTAGAAGTTGTCTCTGCTGTGTTTCTTGGGGCCTCGGTGAACGGCCTAGATGCTCATTTAAGGATGTGTCCTGGATCAACGTGGAGAGATACTCGCTTCCTATTGGTCCACACTATTGAACGAGACTGCTTTTTCGCAACAAATTCGCCTCGCTCCGCCAACTGCCAGCACGACGCCGTTCTTCGCCCCTGAGGCTTGAAGCCTCATAACGACAAAAATGGCCGTAAAAGCGGCGCCGTTTATCTGTCTCTTATAGAATCCATTTCCCGTGGGACAGACGAACTCGTGTTTTCATATAATTGCCCAAATTATTTGAAACCAGAGGGCTGCTTTTCTTCCTAACCTTTTTTTATCAATTAGTTTTCAGTATATTTTATTATGGTTAGTATATTTAACATAAATTATTTATGATTAATGAATAAATTTCATATAATTATATAAAAATAAATTTCTCATACGTCGTCGTTTTGTGCTCCACCCAGGTCGTCCCAACCCCTCTATCCAGCTACAATAACTTTCGTACCTTACTTCAAAATATAGTATAGATAGGCAGATAGGTTGATTGCTTTCATTATTCAGTTTTTTGCTTCTTAATTTCTACGAGTAAAGAAGATAACTTTAGCTGAAAATATAAGAAAACAGAGTATCATAGTTGAAGCCGAAGCGAAGTTATGGCGTTACAGTGTCGTTTAAGTGGGACGACAATCCAATCCCTAAAACTGGCGACGATTCCAATCTCATCTTCCTCGTCACGCCTCATTTTCCGACCACTTCCCCCAAGTCTAAAACTCTCTATATTTTCCCGCCACAGTCCTCCAAGAACACCTACCATCACTCTTCTCATTAGAGCACTTTCAGCCCCCGCTGTGGCAGCCGCTCCCGCCACAGAAATCTCCGATAATAAAGGTAATTGCATTAAATTATTAATCTTTTATACAATTTTTTTTTTTAAATTCAATCTCTGATATTTTAAATTGTCTTTGTAGTTGTACAGCCGCAATGGAGGGCGGCGATAGATTTCAAGTGGATAAGGGATAATAAAGAAGCGGTTGCTATTAATATAAAGAATAGGAATTCAAATGTCAATTTGGAGCTTATGCTTGAACTTTATGATAAAATGTTGAATCTTCAAAAGGTTAATCTTTTCGTTGTTTGCTTCATTAATCTTCAAAATCAATGCAATAATGTGAAAGCTTTTTTTTTTTTTTTCAATTTCATAATACTTAGCTAATTCTTGCTGACAGATTGCAGGAAGTTGAGCGGCTTCGAGGGGAGAGGAATACGGTTGCAAACAAGATGAAAGGCAAATTAGAACCTTCTGAGCGTCAAAAGCTCATAGAAGAAGGTGTTGCTCAAATGTTTTGCTATTTCTTGGTGTCGTTTTTGTGGTCTAATTGTTTTGGTTTTTGAAATGTGTTTTTTTTGCGGTTTTGTGATTCAGGAAAGAATCTGAAGGAAGGACTTATGACTTTGGAAGAGGACCTTATAAAATTAAGAGATGAGCTTCAGCTTGAAGCGCAATGCATACCAAATATGACTCACCCTGATGTTCCAATTGGAGGGGAATGTAGTTCAAAGTTGAGGAATATGGTATCGATATTGCTTTGATTAGTTTCTTGTGTTTTAGTCATTACATGTTGTCTTTCAGGTGTATTCATAGAGCTTGGATGTTTAATTTGTATTATTCTAGGTTGGTAGCCGCCGTGAATTTGACTTCCCAATCAAGGATCACCTTCAAATTGGGAAGGAACTAGATCTCTTTGAATTTGATGCTGCTGCAGAGGTATTTTTTCTGTTTGGTCTAGGCTATGAGAGCATCTTTAATTTGTTCATGTGTTGTATTAAGGGTTTTTATTGGTAAATTAAATTAAATTTGATTATTGTTTACCATAATTTTAGTCAATTAATTGCCTTCATTGCCTATAACTAATTTAGTCAGCTTGATCTTGTGTAGGTTGAGTGCACTATTTTCAATTAGAATGGTGCTGGACTAATTAACAAGTCATTTCAGTGAATCAACACACTGAATTGAGTTGTCTCTTGAATTTTGTGTCTCACATTGTAATCTGAAACTTGTAGGTGTTATAATGTGGCACCGGAGTTTCTAAACTCTACAACTTTTATGGAACCTTATAATATTAAATATAAAAATTTGTTTACTTACTCCTTATCAAATCTTGGATTAGATACCAAATTTCAGCTAAGGTTTATGTATATTGGTTGATGTACAGGTAAGTGGTTCAAAATTTTACTACCTGAAGAATGAAGCAGTGATGCTGGAAATGGCCCTTGTCAACTGGACCCTGACAGAAGTCATGAAGAGGGGATTTACACCACTGACAACACCAGAAATTGTGAGGTCATCAGTTGTTGAAAAATGTGGCTTCCAACCTCGTGGAGAAAATACGCAGGTTTGCATATATTCTTGTTGTAGTCCCTTTTATGCAAAATAAGTGTTACTTGCTTTATTAAATATCTAAGAAAATGGGTATTTTTTTGGCACAAATCACCAGTCAAAGCTGTTGAAACTCTATGAACCACTTTGATCATGAGCTGGATCACTAGTTTGGTCAGTGCAACCAGTAGCTTGGATTCAGCTCGAAATGGGGGCTACTCATTTTTTTTTATTGAGCTTTTTGAATCCACATCTTACATTCTGATATCAGAATACTTAATTTCTCTACAGAGACTATTTTAGAGTTGGGAGTATCATGTTAATTTAGTTAGGATTTCATGGTGGTTTCTTGATACTTGTTTCAAACACTGAACAGGTTTATTCCATCGAAGATAGTGACCAGTGCCTCATTGGCACTGCAGAGATTCCTGTAGGGGGAATTCATATGGATTCTCTTCTTTCTGAGTCCTCATTACCCCTGAAATATGTGGCATTTTCCCATTGTTTTCGTACTGAGGCTGGTGCTGCAGGCACGGCAACAAGGTGATCAGCTACCTTAAGTTTCATTGTTATTTTATCCATATCTCACTATAGTTCCTGCACTTGGGGTAATTTCTTAAATAGCTGAAAAAACTATATTTCTGAATGAACTAACTTTTTCCATTTTTTACCAGGGGTCTTTATAGAGTACACCAATTCAGCAAGGTGGAAATGTTTATTTTATGCAGATCAGAGGACAGTGATATGTACCATGAGGAGCTCATTAAAATTGAAGAGGATCTCTTTTCATCTCTAGGATTACATTACAAGTATGGACTCTTGTTAACCTTTACTTACTCTGTACTGGTTTTGTTCTGTTATTTGACAATCTGGTTTTGGCAGAACTTTAGATATGGCTACAGGGGACTTGGGTGCACCTGCTTATCGTAAATTTGATGTGGAGGCATGGATGCCAGGTTTGGAACGCTACGGTGAGGTATTGAAATAACCTTTTCTGCTTCCTTATGGCAAGTTGAAATTCTGTCAATTTTACTGGCTGTGGATTTTTGCTTTTGCAATGATATATCTTGAAATATCAAATAAATTCTGTTTGTTGAGGCAAACAGTTAAGCATTTTGAAATTACCTTTGAATCTCTTTTTTATTTATTGGAAATACTTTTGAATATTAGGTATAACACATTTTCTCTAAACAGATATCAAGTGCGTCAAATTGCACTGACTATCAAAGTCGCCGACTGGGAATTCGGTATCGCCCATCAGAATCACCATCAATAAATTCCAAAAAGGGCAAAGCCAGCCTTGCTACAACCAAATTTGTTCATACATTAAATGCAACAGCATGTGCAGTTCCAAGGATGCTCGTGTGTTTGCTGGAGAATTTTCAGCAAGAAGATGGTTCTGTTATTATTCCAAATCCATTAAGGCCATTCATGGGTGGGATTGAACTTATATCTCCTAAATCCAGATAAATAGCATTTGTGGTATCACTCATAGTGATATTTTCCACAAGTTTAGGCATGTAGTCTAAGAAAAGAGAAGGGAAAAAGGAAGAAAATACATAGAAAGTTAATGTAAGGTGGGAAAACAGAGAAAAAACTGAAAGGAATTTGTTTCCAAGAATTGGAGAGCTATTGACATTTCTGAGGTCTTGTTGACTTTGACTAATTTTTGATGGCTCAGGTTTGAACATTAGCATTATTAGTTGCTCTTAGTCAAATTGGTGAAACAGCTTGTTGATGTTGCAACCTCAACCGGCTGGCTGACATTTGTGATCTAATTTTGAAAATTGAGCCTTTCTGCTTTACGGCATGCAGTCTAACCATTTATGGCTTAAATTTCCAGCGCTAAGTGTGTAATCTTGATAAGATATCGTCTTTTTAGATATATATATCTAATATGAGACCCAGTATAGAACATTTCAGGTGTAATAGAGGTCAAAGATAATTGGTGATGATACAGAGCTTCCATGGGAATTTAAGGCAAACTGCTGTTCCAGCAAGTGAAAGCCGAAAACGACATTGAGCTTATTGAGCTGAGAAATTACAACAAACATATCTGTAATCCGGCTGTTGTACGTTGTGGAGTTATAAACACTCAAGTCGAAAGGTGGATCCATATCTAACAGCTACCTGATGGATATGCACAAATCATTGCATATACCAAGTGGCTGATGAAGATATTCAACTGGGAAAAATTGTTGTCGGACTGACAACGAGGCTGGCAGGTTCATGTACTTCTCTGACAACATTGTTTGCTTTCTGCCTATAATTTGAGTTTGCTCAATTCAATCTTTTTGACTGGATACGTATATGCCTCATAATTGATTTGTTGGCCCAAGCAACTTAACTTTGTGAGTGTAGTTATCAGATCAACCTGGAATAGAATCAATTTCAAACCAAGACCCAGAATTATTATTATAATATAAAGAAGAAATAATGCAGCAAGGAAAAATTTTATTGTGTTTTCATAACCGTATAGTAGGTGAAACCCTGCTTAATGTTAGCCGTAAGTAATTCCAATTTTCTATGTAAAACTTGGCAATCTAGGCAATGGCCCATGCAAGGATGAAGCTGTTCCAACTTTGAAATAGATAAAGAGAAATAATCAACTAACCTCATAATCTGTCTGAGACACTGTTTCTCGGCTACGTTGGTATTTTTGAACCCACGGAGTAACATCAGGATCGGTGGCCAGTAAGGCCTCTGCTGCATTCTGATCAGGACCCAGGAATGCAGACATCACGGCTAGCTGATCAACCAGAAGGGAAAATCAATGACTCAAAATAGGGTGCAGTCATGATTGTAAAAATAAAAGAATCTATACGCAGTTCAATTTATTTCTCACCTTCTTTCTTCATATTTTCCATATGAAAAGTTAGAATAGCATGGGATCACAAGCACATTAGGGAAAAGATTAATGCATCCTAGATTAAGGACAGGTCTAGTATCAACATAGCCACATAGGCAACATAGAATGATAAATCTAGAGGAAGATGATGTGTCCAGCAAAAACGATAAGCAATGAGTTGGTGCTAAAACTTAAAAGCCATACAGGCTGTTGCACTCTAAACTGAGGCAGTTCAGGCAGGAAAATTAAATCTCTGAAAATGTAGGGTTTTAAGTTCAGTAAGGCTGTTGCGCTCTAATGTGAGCTAGAATTGCACCACATAAGGTTTTGAGAAGATCAAAAACTTAAGTAACTGTGATGAAAACATAGTGCAACTACCTGACGGGGGCCAAAGCCAATTGCTTTGAACTTATCTTTCATTTCCTGCACAGTTGCTTTCTCCCACAGAGGCACTCTTCCCTCTGGATCTGGCTCTTCAGTATCACTTCGTCCAAACTGCCTATCGAACAAGCCCCACTATTGACACAATATAACAGTATCAGAATCATAGTGAATCGCCAACTTGAATCACATTTAGTCTTTAAAACAACTAACTCGAGGTAGGAAACACCAGTAAGGGAGGAGATGCTAAAGACACGGAGCTGCTTGACATGCCTTTTTTGTGCATTTAAGGGTCTTCAACAGATGATATAATTTTAGCGTAAATAATACCGCAACTGTACAGCATGACATAGTAAGAAAAATGAACCTGCCCATTTGAACCATATACTGAGTATAATAAACTTCCTTTCTCTTCATTCCCACCACTTTTGCGAATAGCAGATGCTAGAAAAGTAGCCTTGGTGGCAGTTTGAGCTATTCAGAATAAACAATGCTGTGTCAGCTGAATTAGCATTATCTGTTTTATCACACAAAGGAATACTCAGCATAATTCTAACTTGGAACATCAAACATTTATAACGTATCACCTGCATATTGGATGAGGTCTGCATATGAAATAGGTCCACCCTTGGAATATGAATCAATTTCCTTCTTGGCTTCATCCAATAAACTCACAGCAGCAGAAAGCCCCTTATTTTCAGGTCTGCTTAACTCTGAGCTTTAGGCCACAAAAAGAAGAATAACGAATCAGGTTAAAACTTGAATAAAATGTTTAAAGCAATGATTCTGTTAAGTTTCCCTAGAAGGAAGATTTGACTGTCATTAACTGAGAAGAGCACATGTTCATTAAAGTAAATGAGAACTCAGAAATAATAATATCCAACTTTCTTCTGTCCAAATTTTTCACCTAAAAGTAAAGCAATCCTTATGTTATCCATTTATCTTGTCAAAAGCTACAAACAGGTCAAGACCAAGTGTTCTACATCATCGTGTCAATAAAATAAAAGGCTGCCTTGGAAAGAGCAGTCATCACTTGCCCTTCAGTAGGAATTTTTCAAACCTCATCTGCAGGTTGCTTACATAATTAGCCCCTCTTATTTTACTATAAAAATTATGAAGGTGAAAAAAATGGCATATCTTGCATATTTCCTGAGCACGAACTTATATTTGGATAATGCTGCAAGTAAAAACGTGGCATACCTAAATCGAATGGATCCATTTGGGCCACCAGATTTTGTAGCCTACAAACTTAAGCAGCAGAAAGTTAGTATATTTGCTTCCACTTTTTTTTTTCTTTTTCCATCTCATATAACAGAGTTAAAAATATACTAACATGCACAAAAATATTATTTATCTGACCTTGTCATAAGTCACAGCATCATTCAGTGCCAAAGTTAGTATGGGAGGAATAAGATCTGGATTTCCCTGAAATTCATAATTGCAAGATAGCATTATGATAATGAACATTGCAAGCATGATGAACTGAATACTTAATTCAGCATCAACAAATCCCAGACTTTACTTTTAAGGCTCTAGATGCCACGACTTATTTGCATTTGCAGAAATGTGGACAGCAAGCGTGATATAGAAATTTACCTTTGTAGCTTTGAACAGGGTGTCCTTAATATTTGCTGCAGAAGAAAAGTGCCAAATACAGTTTAGCACACTGTAGCAGGTCAGAGGTAAAACTTTACTAGCGTTTAGAGTACTTACAGAGAAACTCAGAGCGCTGTCTACGTTGAATCAAATCAGCAGCAGTTGCCATTTCGACCCATGGTCCTGAGCTTGCTAATAATTCCTAAAAGACAGATCAAAACTGGCAGAAACTTATCACCACATCATTCTGATTCATGGAGGATTTATTGTTAAATATCTACTAACATGGCTTTAACGGTTTAAAGCCAAAGATTTACAGTGTGAACATGTTATCAATTGCCAACTAGCAAAAGGTAGTTCTTGAATATTAACAGGATAATAAACAATTACATATGTCTTAATTGCCTTAATGAGAGGGTCTATTATTTTCTTTGAACAATTCACCGTCTCAGTATCAATTTCGTCTAGCTTCTACGTGAATATGAAAAGCAAAGCCATTATAGGATGCAATATGGAAAGAATTTGCTCTCACCATGCCAACGGTTGCCCCAATGCATTTGAGAACATCTCTACGATGGAAACCATATTCACCACAAACATCAGTTTCGGTTTTACTACAACGAATAGCACCCTGATTCATTTAAACACGTGAAAACAAGAAAAAGAAACAATGGTTGGCTCAGACACTCAATTCATAAAAAAAAAAAAAAAAAACCCGGTCCATGAGTCAGCATTTCTTCAGAAAATGCAAAATACTTACTGCCCGAGTAGTAAGACATCTATAAGCAGCAACAGAGTTGGAGTTGGGAGACGGAACAGGGACGAGAGAAACCAAAGAGGGTGTTGTTGAAAGGAAAGAGACCCCCATTGCCTCCATGTTTCCAACTTTCTCTCAACCAATAAAAGATCTTTTTTTCTTTTTCGTTTCTTCTTTACGACTTCGAGCTTGACAGCGTGAAGAGAGAGAGAGAGAGAGAGAGAGAGAGAGAGAGAGAGTATGTGCGAGTAAGGGGGCCCAAGAGGGGTACGTGTGGAGTATGCATGAGAGTTGATGATTTTGCGTTATCCTGATTCCTATCTTTCTCGATTCTTATTGTGTGTGGGCCGAGTTCCTGAGAGTTCTAGTATCGGACCCAATTGCTAAGCACCAGATTTTAGAAACGAATCTGCAACCAGCATGGGCTATACCCTTTGACCAGATCTTGGCTCTACTCGGCAATGGGGTATCAGGTTAAACAACAAACAAACAGAAGCAAAGGAGAAGGCCCCAAGGCGAGATCCTTTCTACCGTCATTGGTATTTTTTCATAACTTAAATTGGATGACAATCATCAGATTTCACTTGTTACATGTAACTCATAAATCGAGCAGTAGCACAATGGAAGGGTTGAAAGGAGCAAGATTAACATGCTTTCACTATTATTGCAATCAATTGCCAAAAGAAAGGACAATACATGAAGGGAGCACATTATTATTTCTTGAAGCATTGGGACAATTACAATTATCATGTGCCCAATGAATCGCCAACGGCACCGTGGAAACCTAAGCCAACTTCTGAAAAGCATGTGAAGGCCCCGGCTACAGTTTTATCCTGTACCTGGCCCTGCACCCCTAATCCATTGAAACTTACCCATCTACGTATTGAATTTGAACCAATTTGCTAAAACTCAAGATATACACACTCCGCGTCCCCATTCTTGTAGTGGCACTGCCAGCTTGAAGATCTTCCATTGATGGATATGATGCAATAAGGTAAGGTGCCACTAAACAAGTTGCTCGGGGATCTTCAATAAAAGCAATTGCTCTACAGCATCTGATCTACCTGATACTGATAGATGTGCTCACATTCTGTGATACCCTCCTGCACAAACAATCTGGTAATGGATTTACATAAAATGCTTCTTCTGAACGAAACCTATCCATGCCCTTTGTTCCTGAGACAGGACCTCTTCTCTTCCTTGGGGACCCTTGCCTGCACAATCCATGAAAGAAACCATGAGTTATCAGGAGCCTGAATGTTTATGGCATACATCTAAACTATTGCTGTTATAAGTGCAGCACAGCAATGATAATGGAGTCGCTCCTACCACAAGCCACAGTCTGCAGCATCTAATTAATTAAAGAGAAAAACTACATACAGTTTTTTGTGCATTTCAATGATTCGACTGGAAAGTTTTCTGCCTTCCTTCAATACCCCGTTCTCAAGTTTGTCAAACAGACGGACGAGTGCTTTTCTGAAGGAGAGTACAGAAACAACTTCAGTACACCGCAAAAGATTAGATCATGAATTAACAGATAGGTAATTAAAAATCAGTTGAATTTAAGAAATTAAACTGACTCACCTGTCAGGAGAAATAGTTTTCCTATGTCCCAGAAAACGACGATGCCCTTCAACAGCTCTCGCCATGTTTCCAGAGTATGATGGAATGAAGACATCACTTTCAACAGATACAATGTAGTCAAGTGCAGCCATTTGAGATGCATGATTGGTGAATGGTTCAAGCTCCTCAACAGAAGCCAATTTTTCCTACAAAATATCACAATATATAAGACTACATTCCAACTCCATGTTCCATCCTTAACACTCAGAACATCAAACAACATTATAGTAAACATTTCACCAATTTTTATAAAGGGATGGTGAGTATCCTTATATGTATCTACTTGTGCATCTATGTGCATTTTTCTTCTATGCATTATTATGAGCAACAAAAATAGTGAACAATGGTCAAAGTTCTCAGTCAGTGTTAACTGTACCAGATATGTGCTGGTTTCTTCATAAAGATGGTTCCACTATAACATTAACTTTAGAAAATAGAAAAACACAACCAATCACAAGTCAAAAACACACATGACAAACTTGCATTGGAAAATTTTGAATGATAATAATTTTAAGAATGTATGGACTAACCGGATATACAAACCAGTATAAAGATCACAAATGGTTAGTCTCGCTATAATATTGGATAAAAATCAATGTGCATAATAGTTTCAATAAAGGAAGGCTGACTATGATTGAATTTCCATGAATATTAAGTTCCACATGTTCTAAAGTCTTGTTTTTTCCACAATTGGCCTCCTGAAAAATATACACCAAATAGACGACAGCATCATAATTTGTTGTATAAAGGAGCCAACCAAAGCAATGACACAACTTCCTTCCTACCTTGCTCATTAACATGGGATAGTGAGACCGTAGATCAGCCATATGAGTATCACCCCCATATATCTCTCCAGCAGCAATATATATAGGGGTGTTTGACGGATATCCAAGAGCAGTGAGAAAAATTCCAACCTCTTTTGGGGTTAAGGGGCAATATCCTTTGGATCTCTGTTCCCTGGCATCAATTTCCTTCACTTTCCAGTAGACAGTGTTTTCTCTGCAAATTCAGAAAGAAAGTGGTATAACAAGGAGTTGATCTCTTATCCAACTTGGTAACACTTCTCCTATTTTTCACTCTACAATATCATGTATGTTAGAAAACAATGTTCTCCTACTTTATCTTCCCACTTCCTTTCAACTTGCACTGGATATCTATAGAAGCCTAGCTAACTGTTATACCTGATTGTCTTTAGTTCTTCAGCTTCAGCATTAGACAAACCCTGTGTGCATCCACTAAAGGCAAGCATGTCTTTCTCATATCGTAAATGCAAAGCGATGAAAGGACCATAAGACCTCATTCGATCCACCAACAACTGCAATATTAACAACTTAATATGTATGATGAATACCAAAAAACAATCTAAAGACTTGAAGAAGTGACTTTATACTCAGGTCAAACCAATTACTTTCCCCATTGCTTCAATTTTGGGTGCAAAGCGAAGTGCTTCATAGCAAGCACGGCAACGAAGCTTCTGTATATCTGGAGGCAGATTGTTATTTGCTAGGCGAGAATCAGATTTGGCAGCTCGAATAACCTGGTAAAAAAGGGGGGAAAGAAGCATTTGATAAAGTACTTCGATCAGGAACATTAAGGAAACCAGTTAGCACAATCATAATAAAGACTTCAACAAACGAACCTGATATTCCTCCCACAAGCTAGCTATCTCATCCTGGTAATACTCCAAACCAGACCAGCTTTTGAATTGCTTAACTACTTTGGTAGCAGAAGACAATTCCTTAGGAAGCTTTTTGATAACTTTAACATCATTAGCCAGAGCATTAATAAAATGGTCCTCATCAAAAACATCAAAGAAGTTGCTGCAAGTTAACAGAGAAGCAAATTATGACATCAGTCATGAAGAAACTCAATCAGAGATAGAAAGTAGTACTACTTTTGCAAAGGATCTGAGTTGAAGGGGAAAGACTACCTAGAATCTTGCCAATATGACCGTTTATCAAGTTCCGGAACAACAAGAGTGGCATTTATTATACGGGCTACAGCTACCATGTCACATATCTGCAATTCAAGAATGAGATTCCACTTGATTAAACAATCAAGAAAAACTAAAATTCATATTGGAGTATATATTACAATGGCTATAGTGCCCAATATTTCAACCAGTAAACTTGAACACACATAAGATTCTAATCTTTCAGTATCATCCCATAGCTGAAGAGAATGTAATTACTATTCCATAGACAATTATGCATGCATATCTCTTAGGAAGTAGATGTCTGAATGTCCCTGTCTCTATCAAGAAATGTGGGAAGGTGAAGGAATACATCACATTCAAAGGTATTTGAAACCATTGTGTACTTGTAGGAGAATTGGACATATTTCAACATGCAAAGAAGTAAGACAACTTCAAATCCCATAATAGAAAGAGGAAACTGAGTGAAGTCAAGCTCATAGCAAGATGAAGTGAACAAATAGCAAGTAGTGTTGTTCCACAAGTTTGGTAGAAGACTATGCTTCTTCCAATCAAGTACTATTAAGTTTCATGTTATAACACAGATATAGCTGGCATGAATATAATCAAACCAGAATTCAACCAGTAAAAGGAAAGAAGATACAGACCCCAGCTCGCATTTGGTTGAGCCCACCATTTGTATGAACTAGAAGATAACCTCTTGACTCATCGGGAGCTGAAAAAACAAATGATAAATTTGAAAATTAATCCATAAGTATTTATTAGATACACCAAAAAATGAAAACTCAAAATTAACTTCCTTACCTGCATAATTAGAACTGTGCTGTACACAGGGCACAAAATCGCGATTCGCAGGTGGCTTCCACAACTTCTCGAAATCCAGATTTCCTCTGGCACCATCCAACTGTCAAATCTAAAGGAGTGAAAACATGAAAGATGCATGACTACTTTGCATCAATATATGTACCTAACATCTATTTGACCCAAACCACAATCCTTGCTACAACAACAAGAACAAGCAACAAATAAAGCAGATAGTAAAAAATTGAAACACTCTATCGAAAGGGATTAAGTACAATTTTACAACCACCACTCAACCCTCTACCGAAATGGATTAAACAAAACCTTCAAATCAGTTAATTGAAATTTGGAAAAATGCATTGCTTTCTGCAGTCAAAAAGCAAATAAAGCAAGCAGGGACTATGCGAAGGAGCATAATCCAAAAAATGGAAACTAATACTTTTCTTTTGTCCTATTATTACATTTTATGAGCAACCAAACAGACTGTATAAAAAATGAACAGAAACACAAAAACCTTGTGAGACGAAAGAGGAGCTTTGGAAAGATGCGGGGAAGCCTGCTCTTTCGATAAATGAGGCGGAGCCAGCTCCTGCGTCCACTCTCGCTCTGTGCTTAACTTCTGGTAATTAAGTTCATGTTGCTACAAAAATGGGAAAAATATTTAAATCAACATGCAAATCTCAGCAGAAAAAATATATAATGCAAAAAATGGAAAAATAAATTTCCATATAAGTATCACACCTAACCTTAAATAAATAAGACAAAATTTCCAAAAATAAGAAATTATGGAAACAAATCAAGCAGAAATTTATTTTATTGAAAGTGAAACAAAAACGGCAATGGAGCAACATGGAAGCTTCGAAAGGGAAATGAAGAGACAAAAAAAAAAAAAAGAAAACCCTAAATCAAAGAGAGATACTTGACTGACGGTAGGGAGCTTGTAAGGATCAGACAAGTCGGAGACTCTGGAAGAAGGGAACACGTGTACGTGCACGGACAGCAATCCCACTAATGCTATTGTGCATATGGCGCACGTTAGCATCTTCCGCAGCACCACCACCACTCTCCGCCTCCGTCTCTGCATCTTTTCTTTTCTTTATCTCCTAAAAGAACAAAAGGTAAAAAAAAAAAAAAAACAACAAGAACTCCGTGTCTTCCTTCTAAAACGGAACGGCCGAAAAACAATGTCTCACTGCCATACTAAGGAAGCGATCGCAGAGAATAAAAAATTTCACTCTCCTTTTTTGTTTCTCTGTCTCTGCGTTACGAAGAGAAAGCTAAAGCGGTCGGCTATGGTTTTTTTTTTTTTTTTACTGCTTATTTTGGATTTTGCTTCTTGTTTTGTTCTTTGTTGGTGCCACTCTGCGGAGCATTTGGTCGGTTTATAAACGTGAATTTCGAGTTCGTAGATTAGAGGATTAATAAATTAAATTTATTTAAGAAATAAGGAATGAAAGAGAAAATAAAAGGGTAAATTTGAGATTTTAAGATAATAAAACTGTTTAAAAAAGTTAAAACAGGATTAGTAGATAAGCGAGATACGCTTCATGGGGTCCACTAGTCAAAATATATTTAAATTTCTTACTAAATTTTTTAAATTGCCTGAATCTGATTAGAGGTAACTGTTAGATTTAAAAAATCAAATTTAGAAAAGAAAGATTTAGTAATTTAAAAATATTTATGGATTTTGAAAAGATCATATTTAACATAACGGTGGTAAAATTAAAAATTTTACTGTTAATTTACCAGCCATCCAATAAATGCGCAAACTTTTGCTGATAAAAAATTTAGGTGATTTTGAATTAAGAGTTCTTACCTAAAAAATATAATCAAAGTTTCTTTTTTGAAATGCCTGAAATGAAATAATCAAATATTAATGATACTATTAATTTTGAAAAAATAAATGATCGTTCAAGTTTCTATGTTCTAATTAGTGTTCACACTTGTTTAAATTAATAAAAAGCTTGTTGTCAAAATAAGTGGTTATGATGTATAAAATTTATGATCACGCCACTGAAAAAATTATAAATAAAGGTGATGTGGTTTTGACTTTGTTCTTTTCATTAATTCGTCAGCCCTGTCGACCAATGTCTAAAACCAAAGCGAAAGCACCAAGGCTGCACAAATAGAGAAGGGGGAATGGACAATGTGGATCTCAAGAAGTATTGCATTGATTGAAACGACAGAGAAACATGTGCCCAGATTTAAAGATTTGCAAGAGTAAGTGAACTGTTCAACTGCAACCAAATTCAGTTTTCATTAAACGAAGGGAATGAAATTTTCGCCTCCACCCAAAATCAAGATACAGAACCCGAGAGGATGAAATTTATCGTATTTGAAAGTTTTAATATAATTTTATTGTCTTATTTAGCATTAAGTTTACAATCAAATTTGATAATTACGATGAAAGCCTGTGTCAACCATGACAAAAACAAATTCTAAATCAATGTTTTCATAAACATTAGCCTAAGAATATTTTATAAATAAATATTTGAATTAAAAGAAATTGGACAGGAGAGAGAGAGAGAGAGAGAGAGATCAAGTGTCACGTGAAAAGGTTACTGAATGTCAGGTGTTTTAAGGGTAGTACCTTAGGTTTAGAATGTAAAAGAATAGGATAAATACAAATTGGAAATGAAGGTAAATCCGATGGACGTTGTCGTTATGAGTGGAGGTTCGAACAGATTGTGGTCGGGGATAAAAAAAAATTATTGAAGACGACAAAACTTATATAGAGCATGGAGGTTCCAAGCCTTTAGCCCATTGGATCGTTTTCTATTCTAGCTTCCAACAAGCTGCTTTCAAATTCTCGTGACACCTCCTCCGACTTTTTGTTAGCTTTTGCGCAACGCATCTGGCTGCTTTTGGCACCGCTGACAAGCTCGGGGGACCCTCCTCGGTCGCATCCCAGCTCACCATCAGTGGTATCATCATAACTCATAGTGCGAGGACAAAACAGAAACCGCGTATAAGAATAGTAAACTTTTCTGGGCTCATCTCAAGCTGCCCTCATGCCACAAATCTTGAGTCAGAGTGTCAGGCTTAAGGCTAATACAAAAGCATAAAGGGGCAATTGGCCAAATGCACAACCATGAATTTGTGAGTGTAAACGTTTTGATATCGATATGAATTTCATAGGACATTTATTAATTGGTCATATTTATTAATTCTCCCTAATAAATCTATCGAATAAAATTTTAAATTAAACGTTACAAAGTTAAATTTTAAGATAAAAACAGCTGTGTATTTATAAAAGAAAATTTACTTTTTATGTATAACTTTCAAATCGTTATGTTTATCAATTTGTTAGAACCTTAATATCTCGTTAGCATTTAAATGTTAGGTATGGATTCATTCTAAAGCACTTAATTTGGGCATACTTATTGCTTAGGTTATAGTTATTGTAAAGGGGATATTCCCAGCTGCTACTTAATGAAAATCTATAGTAATTTTCAAAAAAAAAAAAAAAGTTATTTTAGTATGCAAAATGACTGGAGTCTATGATGATAAATCTTCCTTTATTTCTAATTTTAGAATAATAATAACTCTTCTAACATTTTTTAGGTAATTAAGACAAATCCAGCTGATTCATATTAGACTCTTATCCAACATGAATGTCCTACGTTATATCATTTTTTTTTCTTTTTCTTAAATAGTGTCATCATAAATTGATCATTCTAAATTTCTTTCAAATTAAAAACACATATTGCCCCAATTTTTTTTGCTAAAAAAGCATTAAAAAATTGTTTCGGGCTCAAAGTGCACTAAAATAGTCACGATTCGTGAACAGAGGACATGTCCTCCTTGTCACATTTACTTCCACCATCGGTCACGTTCACAAACAGGGAATCATGGGGATTCATTTCGGCCTGCACATACAATAACAACAGCTATATATCTACTCGTGGCATGGCGATGGTGCCATGTTCGTCAAAGTCTGATTCGTGGAAATTTCTATGTCCTCTCTTTGGTGTAACACCACATCTATGGAACTGACCACTTGGGCTAGGAATTAGCCAAAAATGAACCAAAGTAGCTTGCTTGATCAATTGGTTCAGTCCAGGCCTGTCGGTGATTGCAAAAATGGTTCCAATTTTCTAATTCCCCAATGCTGAGTTCCCCTCATTAATACAACTAGTAATAGGGTAGACTCAGAAAAGGTTGTGGATAGATTGCTAAAAATGATTGTTAAGGTTAGATAATTTAGAAGCAAAACTTCAGGTTCTCTCCACTTGCCTCATGCAGAATGTGTAGCTGATAAGTGTAGACTATTTTAGCAGTTTAGTTTTGAAAAATTAGACTCGATTTATGGCCATGATATAGAAGGCTAGCAGCTATAAATAAATACTTGCCAATAATGGAAATTAAGCGGTACGAGCAAACGAGCCTAAAGAAACCGTATCGACGAATGAATCATTCAATCCTATACTACCCCTCGATTGGGAGTGAATCCTTAATCCTTATCACGTAATAATAGAAGCACATGACATAAACGAGAATTTTTAGAGTGGGGAATGGAATAATACTGATTTTCCGTCTTATTATTAATAAAAACTTAGTAACAATTTCATGTAATTATGCCCACTGATCAACGTGCACTGTGACCACTTTTGAGGTGTTAATTAGGCAAGGCATCGCAAATCGAATAATCTACGTGGCAAACATGGTGTGGACAACCGAATAAGGGGAATTTCAAGGGAAACTCACGTTTGTATACGCGGCTCCTTGCAAGTTCTAATAAAATGATTAAGGTCAGGTGGGTCCGGAGGTCCTTCACGCTTCCATCTGCGATTCGCTTCTTTCAATTTCGAAGGAAACACTCGGCATCAAGAAAAGGACAGCAGCACATGCAAAAGACCGCAGAGCCAAAAGACTGTACGGAGTTCTCTCCTTTGGGTAGTTGAAAATTTTATAAGTAATATTAAAAGCATTCCATTAACAAGTGTCACAGCATTAATCCTAATCAACTCGTGCTCTTATAAGAGTTTACTTTTTTCTTTTTCTTTTTGTGAAATTGTATTTCTTTTGCTTTAATAATAGATAGATTGACACATGAGAATGGAGATGAATTAAGTTGTGAAATTGTAAGCCTACGCTTGCCCCATCACGATCTTGGGTCTATTTTTAGAAGAAAATGATTTGACAAAAGGAGGAGAATTAAGAAGCACTACCAACCGTTGATAATTGCAATGAAAGTTACAGCGGGATTACAACGATAAATTCATGTCGGTTGAGGTTTTGATGTTAATATGTGATTTATGAAATTTGAACTCAAATAAAATGACTTTATCCTTCATATACTCAAGCCCAGTTGGTATTATTAACGTGTAAATAAAGAAACAAAACAAAACACTATAAATCTTTTTTGTCCTAAACTTAAAAATTCAACCATAAAAAAACGCACCGACCCGTTTCCAATGGGATTCTCTTTGAGTCTTATGACGTAACTTGACACCAAAGTTTGTGGCTCAGATGTCTGCAAACTGCTATGTGATTCTCAGAAATGATCATTGACTCATTGTTGATGCCGCTCTAATGGAAGACTGTAATCGATTTGAGATGTGTCAGCAATGGCAAGATCGTTCATTAGTTCAAGTTTGGAGTTCAACATCAAACTCAATTAATATCATCAATATTTTTAGCATGACTTGGAAATCCAAGTGCATGAAATCCCGTAATGCGCACGATAAGCCTAGGGTCAACTCCTGTTTCATTCGTATCACCGTCGCCCTCATTTTCGTGTATAAAAACAAAAAGTTTGAATAGAAAGAATGACGGAACAATGCATTAAATTGTCTCCTGCTTTCCTCCTTTTTTTTTTTTTTTCCAGTGGGGCTAAATCGTGGGAACTTTATTCAAAGCTGCAAACAAAACAAACAAAGACGAGCCAGTCTCTGAGTTAGAAAAATGTACTCTATATGCTGGGGGACCAAGCAAAGCAATAGATATACTGTGTCGTTTTAGCTTAATTTTCCTATCAAATTTTATTTTGAGATAATTGGTCATTATACTATGATCAGTGAGATTTAAGATTTGAAGCTCACCAGCTCAAAAATTCATGCAATGACTTTCAGCTTGATTACCTTTGAAAATAGAGGCTAACCTCTGTAGGCTTCTGTCTCAGTAGTACAGTACAATACCCTGTTAATTTTAGGCAACACACTTACTCTATCCCTACAGCCAAAGATAGTTAAGGACTTGAGGTGGTTGGGGTAAGTTAAAGTTTGTTAAGTGTTAACAAACAGTTCTTATATACTCTAGTTAAGATGTTATTTGCATAAAGAATATGAATTGTAGTCGTTGATACATTATTCTTCTTAAATTAGACGAGAAAAGTACATTAAATAAGGAATAATTATTACTAGAATATTACCTTAATGAAAGTGCTTGTGGACATAAGGTAACACAACCCAATTATTTGTTTTGATGTTTTATATTGGTATAAGTAACTGTGTAAGAGGCAGACTCACATTCCACTATCTGAATATTAGCATCTTTAATCCAGGAAACTGAAAGATAAGAAAGTGAATGAAGTCTTGAATCTTATCAACATAAATTTCAGCAAAAGAGAACCACTTTTCTTGTAGGAATGAGACAAACAAAGACTACTAGTCAACTGCTGTGCACGCAAGTTATGGGGGATGGTAGTTGGAACTTGGAAGTAGTGGAACAGTTTGCTCTTTTAGTGGGAAGGAAATTGACCCGTTAAACACCTAAATAATAGGAAAACACTAGTGTTCAAACCCATCTTCTTTCTCACGTATTGGTGGGATGTTAACACTCTGGCGAAGACCCTCACAGCCTCAGCCCAACCAACTATAATTACACAATGAGCAAAACAATAAAGAAAAACGCATTTACATTGAAGGAAAAGCAATTGGGAAAGGAAGGGATTGGGGAATGACAAGCAGATGGAACATATCTGTTGTGGGGCATTTCATTCCAGGCCAGTGGAAACTGGGAAAGGGAGGGTGGGTTAGTATCGTTGTCAGTGTCACTTCAACGTCCCCTTTTATGAGTGTTGCTTTCCCTGTGTCTGATTTGCAGGAATTTACATGTCGCCAACTGTAATCGTTCCACTGGTTTTCTGGCTGGGACCATGCCAATTTATGAGCATGACATAATTTGACATAATGCTGCTTTAACAATGTAATGAGGTTGTTCAAGCCAATTTAGTAGTCGTTTAACAGTGTGTAGTCACATCATTATTTTCTTGCAAATAATGGGCACACAATCTTATCAAGTTGGGTTTGCATAATTATGTGCTTTTAGCTTCGTTTGTGTTAACTTTAGAGTCTATGCAATTGGTATGGCTACCGTTGGTACTCAAGCCATCGTATTCATAGTTGATTTAGTTAAGTAACAAATTGTTGTGTGACTTGGCTTGCTTCTTCGACTAAGGAAAACAAAGTTGGGTAGTGATGGTCCACTTGGCTGAGATCCTGCCCATCAACGAGCCGACTTAGCCAGGCTAGAGGTCCAGAGGCTACAGGCTACGAGGCTCATACAGCCCAAATTTAGTTTCTCCTCTTAGCTAAAGGCGGCCCATTTGAAAAGTCGGAATTGGCGCCTGGTGGCCACAAAGAACTCTGCCTCCAGCGACCTTAGCCAGGAGATCTTAAATGCGAAAAAACAATTGGGTACCGAAGCGAAGCTCAATACACCATCAACTAGGATCAAAACATAACCACGCTCCTCTTATATAAAATTCATTTTATTCCCATCAAATCCATGTCTGATACGGAGTACGCATAGTAGTTCAGAGCGAAACAAGAAAAACAACTAAACAAATGGCAGATGGAACCAAGGAAGACAGTTCTTACAATGATGGTGAGTCAAATCTATTGCGGTGTCAGCTCTGATGATCACATGAAACGGATCTGTCACAAACGATTATGAATAATATCTTACGTGATATTCCTAATGTAGTAGTCTGCCAGCATTTTGTAATAATGGCTCAGCGTGGGTAGAAATTGTGATTGAAGTACTGGTGGGAGATACAACTAAAATATATGTAAGTTTAATCCCAGCTTATTAGTTTAAGCCTTCAAAGTTTTGATGGTTACTTAAGATGGTATTAACTAATCTATCAGAGCTTGCTTAAGTACTTTAACAATTTAAAAATTTTAATATTTGAGTCTTGACATCTTTTTCCACATGACAAGTATCAAAACACTAGTGTGTTTGATTGTGAAAGGAACCCCAATTTCATTGAATATTCGCCATGCGGAATCTGTCAAGCACACATTAGATCCGTTTTATCTATTTCCATCACCTATTTCTTATTAGTAAGTATAAGGAACATTGACTTCTGAATTATTCTTCGGTCTTCAATGGAAATTTCAGGTTCATGAAAATGGAGACTCACCCGTCCCTTTCTGGGTTCAGTTTCCATACTCTTCAAGGGGCCGCTTGTTCCAAGATATATATGCATAGCGTATATTTTGGCCTAAAGACCAGGAAGCGAAGCGTATCCTTCCTTGTTGCTGAAGAAGACGGATTCAAATTGTTTAAACTTAACCGGTCTCCTTATCAAATTTGTTAACTTAATTAGAAAGTTAAATCTCAACAATCTATGTTTGAACTTTGAATTAGGGAAATTGCCAAGAATTTGATCTGGGTTTTCTGCCAGCTGTCCATATTTTTTACGAATTTCTTGTGCCAGCTTAAAAAGTTTGAACGAGCTCCCATAGGAAGTTGCTAAGAACTTGAGAGAGTCCTGTCGTGTTTTACTTAGCTGTCAATATGGGCTTTTCCTATTTTTAATTTTGATTTTTGGTAAGTAAGTAGGTCCTGAAACATACAAATCAAACTAAAAGCACAAAGTAGAGTTTGAAGCTTGAATCTTTGAATTTTGGGAACCCAAGAAATTTCTCGGAGGGAGAGACGTACGACAGGGCCATCGGCCCACAGCTTAACAGCGCCAGACTGATATTTGCAGTAACATATGGAACTTTTGCCCTTTCTTTTTACACAGACAAAATTAAACGACGTTTCCTCACGCAAGCCACAAGCGCATGACAACGAAACCTTATACTCTGATCGTTTCCTTACCATTTCTCCAAGAATGGAACAACAATAGGAATAAAATAATATCGTACTAATGCCTCCGAAAGTACAATGCATAATTTATCTGTAGGTACAGACAGAAACATGGAACTCTCTGCTTAGATCAATCAAAATACAAAGATGTATATGCGCAGTACATGCATTTAACATGTAATTCGGCTTAATATTCTTTTTCATTCATTCGTTTTTTTTTTTTTTGTGTTTACAAATTACTAACAGCTAGCTGAATTCTAATCTATCAAGGAAAATGATGCTTGATAAAGAATGAAACAAACGAGAATCAACAAAAAAAAAAAACCACCATTAATGAACCCTGCTGGTCAGCATCTCTCTCATAGTCCTAGAGTGCATCAAACCAGCAGCTTCCTCCATCCTCTTCCTGCTTCTTGGATGAAGCAATTTTGACAAGAACCCATCTTTCTTCTTCTTATCATCACCTTCTTTCCTTCTCATTCTCGAAGCAAAAGCTACTGATCTGCTCTTAGTGAGTATATTTTTGCCACTAAACAATAACAAAGACAAGGAAGTACCCTTTCCTTCTGTAGTAAAACGATAACGATGCATGGGAGAGGAAGAAGAACTAGCTGAAGATGAAGAATAGTAAGACGACAAAGAAGAAGAAGAAGAAGAAGAAGAGGAACCTGTAGTAGTAATACTACGTGAGCTAGTATGAGCTGATAATTGAGATAGTTTCTCTCCCAAACAAAGTGAACAAACCCCTGGCGACTGCCTGTGCTTTGGGTGTCTTCTGCATCCTTCATTCGGCTTCGATCGTCCACTTGCAACATCCTTTGATCTGCTCAAGTTTGCCATTAGATTTTTACTCCTCATCTTGCGGGAGTCTAGGTCTTGGCTGCTCCTTTAGGCTTTTGAGTACATAAACAAAGCCAAACTATATATAAAGCTAAGAGTGGGTGCCTTTCCAAGAGAGTTCATGGGAGGTTTCCTTGGTGATTTCTTTAAATTTCGCTTTTGACTGTATGTGTGTTTGTAGTGTTGGAAAAATTGGATATGGAATAAATGAACGGCACTGATTGAAAGAAAGTTGGATGGGGTCCACTAGATTGTTGAGTCGGTGGTTGAGATGGTTTCTACAGAATCGGTGAAGTGTGGAATGGGACAAGCTTTCTGTAAGGGCGGCGTAAAAAATCGAGGATGTCTTGTTAATAATAAAAAGTATTTTAAAAAATAATATTTAAAGATAAGATAATTTTAAAAATAATTTTTTTATAATTTTAATTATTCTTATTTAAATTGAATAAAATTATCTTTAATAATATTACATATCATTACATAATATTATACATCATGTTAAAAAAATATTATTATTATATGTCATGTATAAAAATATATTTCACGTTATAATTAAAAAAAATTGTTACATATTATATTAAAAAAAAATTATTATTACATGTCATGTATAAAAATATGTTACAAGTCATTATTAAAAAAAGTTATTACACATCATGTTAAAAAAAAATATTATTGTTATAAGTTATGTTAAAAAAAATATTACTATTACATGTGATGTTAAAAAATTATTATTGATACATGTCATATTAAAAAAATTATGTTATACTTTAATGCTAAAAATATTGTTATTATTTATGAACCAAAACTTTAAATCCTCTAAACTTTTTTTTTGATAATTTGGCATCGATTAAAGTATTTTAACATGTTTTCATAAATCAAAATACAAATTTTTTTATTTAAAACACCTATTTTGATTAAAAATTGAAAAAAATTCTTTTGAAACTCTAGGTTTATAAATTTTAAATTCTTGAGTATATTCATATCTAAGTTTCAAATTGATATTAAAAATTATGTCAAATATCTATGATCATTTATGCCATTTTAGTTTCATTCAAAATACTTAAAAATTAAATTATTCAAATAACCATTCACCCAATCACATCAAAATCATAGTTTGATGTCTTGAAAGGAAGAAAAAGAAAAATCGAGAATATAACATATGAATGCTGAAAAGAGAAATCGATAAATTAGAGAGAGTTAGATAAAAAGAGAAAAATCGAAAACACAGATAAGAATAAATTATGATGAATAGTTTAATTTATTTATATTAGTTTTAAGGGTATTTTTGTTAAGTCATAATTGAATATGATTAAAAATAATTAAATTTATTTTGAAGATTATTTTTAAAATTTTTTATTAAAAAATTATTTTTCATAATTTTTTTTAATATAATACTATTTAGCCATCGGGAAAATGAAATGTTAAAAATTGTACAATATAAATTAAGTAAATGCCCAATCAGCCTTTTCCACGTTAGCATCCCAGATAAAATATTTTAAATACATTGCCAAAAGAAACAATGGAAGTCTGGAGCCGTCTTTACTGTTTTGTCTCTGTGTATTTTCAGTGCATCGTCTTGAGCCCCCAAAGAAATATTTTTATCACCATTTAACCAATCCCCAACAATTTATTTACTATTAATTATTTTTATTCAAAAAGTTATTTATTCACTATTTATTTCTGAATTCGGTGGATTGATATTTGGGGTAACAAAAGCGTAAAAAGAGTTTGACCATTTATGGTATATTTTAAAACTTAAATTTGAATTTTATTCTTCGAATAGAATTATTATTATAGAACGCCAATTAAAGAAAATTATAATCAAATAAATAAGTACAATAGGTGAAAATCAAGCCTTTTTAGTCTAAACACATGGGTTGACTTCAAATTTTTTTTTTTTTTTGTTTTTTTGTTGGTAGAGGAGGTCCATCAACATTTGTTTCCAGCATCCTCGCATAAGGGTCTATTGGCATGTCAAGAGCATGGTTAAAAAAAGAGAAATTGACTAATGAAACGTACAACACATGTTTAATTGGTGGGTAATAAAGAGTAGGAACTCGTAATCCACACGCATGATCTGATCTCTCTTATCAATTTCTCATTTAACTTTTGCAACACACACAGACTATGCCCAAATGGAATGATCTTATCCTTTCACCATTCTTTTTTGCCTTGCAGCTTGGGAAGAGGATGGCTTTTCTTTCCCAACATTTCCAAGTGGAACTGTGGGCGGAAAAGAAGCTTTTCTTTGTGTAATCAAAACAAATTAAGCAACTGGGAAAAGGAACTGGTCGAACATGTCAAAAGCAAAATCCTTTGAGTTGGGAGGAAACAAGCAAGGCTGGTGTACTGACTCATCTGGGACAAAGATTTTATTAAGACGCGGAAAGCCTGGTAGGATATGGTACTTGGAAGCTGGGAGTGGGAATCCTTTTAGCCTTTTAAAGGCCCATTACATCTGTAATGTCGTAATAAAGGCTTTGCACACTCATCTCTAACTAAATTCCCATCTCCTTCAAAATTTCCTGCTCCCCCTTTAACCTGGCCAACCTGTTGAGTTTGACTCTGGGAATGACAACTCGAAAACCCTGCGTATGTCGACCGTGTGTACTAAAGAGTAAAGACTTCGTATGTCGGCCTTGTGTACAGTTGGGTATATATAAAAACTCAAAAAGAACACGATAAGGACACTGATAATCTTGACTTTGTTCATATTAAACTAATTGAGCTCGAAACCGCTTGCTGATTGCTGAACTTTACAGTTATTGGATAGACACCATAAACTAGAGAGTTTGAAGAGAGGATACTTCCAATTTAGTTTTGCGACAAATTCAGAAGCAAATTGGTGAATCCAAGGAAATGAATTTCAAGTTTACACCTGTCATCCCAATAAAAAGGGATTGAAAATTTTGACACGGATGAGTTCAAATGTTCAAGAGTACAAATGTTCGAGACAATATCATCTCATTGTGCCATTGATGGGTTTCAGCAAAAACACGTTATATGTTCATCTAAATGATGCTCTCCAATTGAAATTTCATACATTTATCTTAAGCAACCATATCTCAATACTACAGGTAATTGTTAATAGTTTAGGAACTAGCACAAGAATAGAGAACTGCCAAGAACCCCAGCTAGTCATATTACACCATAACTGCAGTCTGCAATTAGATGAGAAAGAAAAGATCAAACAATTCTTCTCACTCAATCTGATTATTTAGCTGATTCAGAAGCCTCTGTGGTTTTGACTTCTCTCGGGCACTGGGACACATAAGGTTTAAGCTGTAAGAACAAGAACGACAACCTAGATCAGCACAAAATGCAGACACGTCATCGGCAAAGACAAAGTAGACAGCTCAGACTGTTTGGGAAACAAAATGGCCATGAACAACTGTTTGGGGACATGAAGCCACAGGCACAAAGTGTGTGATGAATGCAATTCTCCTTTTGGGCCAATCCACTGAATGAATCAAGTGTAGAGATTACCAAAACATGCCAACTCTCAGATAAAATTAAAAATAAAGGTCAGTGATACAAGAAAAACATCCTTGATCAAGATAAGACCTCAGTATTGGACAAAATACAGCCCTCTTTCTGGCACAATTAACGTCATAAGTGGGCTTCCCAATACCAAAATCACAAATCCAAAATAATCAGGCCACCAACCCAGAAACGTGCAATTCTTTGATATATGCATGATTTGGTTTGGCAAATCCAGCATTAATTTTTTAAAAGTGAAACCTAACTTACAATTCGATCAGCAGTTTAAGACCATTTGTGTAGAAAGGGAAAGGAGACATGGCCTTGGGTGGGTGGCAGAGGGCATAATGGTACAGTTATCTGGGCTGCTTCAGTTCCACAAAGACAAGAGACCTAGTTCCAGTACAGTCAACCACAAGGCTTCTATACTATCCACGAACCCCCCTATGTACAAGACCAAGCCTTAAAAAATCAAATTTCTAGGGTCACGACACTTCCATGCTATTTACTAAAGCATCCGAAAGCATAACCTTTCCCTGAAACTGCCCTATGAACTTTGGAAAGGGGAGACTAATAAGTTTCCCGGACAACCAGTGATTTGCATCTCATTAGAATACTCAATCCACAAATAGAAAATGGCAATTTTAAAAAACGAAAGTAAGGAGTAAAATTACATTGAAGTCAGTCAAATCAGGAACCACATAGTTGGGTAACTTCTCCTGCATCAGAACATATCCACCTGCAGCATATTTTTCAGTTATACTTCAAACAAAAAGCATATACATACAGTTCAAGCATTTAAAATTACAATGTTTCATGCAAAAGTCCAAAATAATTGGATTATAATTCAAACATGGTAATATGGAACTTGTATTTGTAATTCTTTTCTTGAATGGCTTGTATTTGTAATTTTTCACGACATGGCTCTAATATTAATAACAGAACTTGCAGTTGCAGGCATACAAAATGCCGAATTTTTTAACTCGTAATCATAACCTCAAAGCCTAATAACTTGATCTAATTTAAACATTCAAAGTTAGCAATGCATATCTCATTCGACTATTAAAAGGACTTTAGGCCACATATATGCACATGACTACATTCATATCCATTAGATTATCAATTATAACTCAAGAACATAAAAAGCAGAAGCAGAGTGACTATAATGATAATGTGCAGCATTGAGTCCTAAGACATTTCGATAATGTACATTGAAAATTCTATATGGTAATTCACAAAAGGATAGCCAACCATGGTGATTGAATCAAAACCATCAAGAAGATAAAAATCAAGTATTTTCAGAGTCCATAGTTTTAACATACTGAACCTGAATAAAATGAACAGAGATAATAACCATTCACTCAATTAACCAACACCAAAATTAAATCAATCAAAGATTCCAACAATAAGTCCACCAAAAATATTCAATTCTTATGCTTATCAAAACTAACAATAACCTCAAAACCAATCCAAAATAATAAAAAGCATTAAAATTTGAGGACAAGTGTATGGAACCTTTGCGAGTGTGGAAACCCGTAGACTTGCAATTCTTTCCCTTGTAGTAATCTCTAGGGGCCCGTTTCGACGAGAGAATGTCCAGCGACGAGGTACGCTTCCTTCGAAACGCCCTTCCTATCCCTAATATCAGGCCCAGCGGCATTTTCTCCTCGTTTTAAACAAATTTTTAAACCCTGAAAAACCAGAAATAAGCCATCATTATTGGATTAAACAAATTTATCACCCCTTGTTGTCAGAACTAGAAGGAAACTTACTGGTTCGAGGGTTTAGCAGATCAGAGAAGCCGGACTGAGCAGGGAAGGGTTTTAGGGGTTTTCTTGACCCTTTTTTTCTTCATAAGAATGACGACGATCCACTAGGCCCAGGAAAATTTGGGCCGCAATTTGCTCGGCTGAAAGAAAGATACTCATATTAGCCCAAATTGCTTGACTCGTTGAATTAATTTGGTGAGATCCTTTTTCATAGTATTCCATCTTTATTTTTTATGTCCCAACGACCAAAACCACTACTTTCTTTATGAAAATTTTTGTAAGCATTTGGTACTTTATTTTTATATTCTAAGAAAATTAATTCATTAACTTTTGGATATTAAACACTTAAATAAGTTTACAAATTATTCAGAAAAATTTAAGTAAGTTTTTATTCTTTTATTGTATTCAATTAAGTTTTTATTTTTTTATTTTACGTTAAATAAATCATTATAACTAATGATTAATTAACTATTTTAATTAATATATCACTTGCCATTTTATGTCTTATAATACTAACGTGATATATTAACATGTTGCAATAAATGATTATGTGATATTATGACATGATAATTTGATATTTTTATCTTTCACATCAACATCATGTGAATATAAAATGATATATGACATTTTAACTCAGGTCAATTAATTAACCGTTAGTTATAAAAGTTCATTTGGTTAAAAAAAATATAAGAATTTTATTGAGCATAATAAAGGAATAAGTGTTTATTTGAATTTTTTAAAATAATTTTAAAAATTTTTTAAATTATTATGTTAAAACTTTAATAGAAAGACACTAGAATTTGATCTATATTCAAAATATAAACTAAAACAGTAAAATACACTAACCCTTTAAGTTTTGTCTATAACTCCACACAGATCAATTAATTTTCAAAATATACAATTCACCCCAAACATGTAAATGACCTTAATAGATAAATATGAAATGTTTAAAATCATTATTCTTTCTCCACTTTTTTTGACTATTTTCTTTTATCTCAGACCAACCGACAACACTTCCTTACACTGATCGACCACCCTGCAACCAGATCAAGTCGTGGAATGCTAGATCCAGTGAGAAGTCCTTAGGGGAAATGTGATTTGACAGTGCTCTCTTGGGAGAGTGTCCATCTTGACTCAAGATTTGGTCGGATTTAACGCTCTCTGGCTAGATCTAGTCGCGAGGTGACCAATTGGCGAGAGGTAAAGTAAAAAGATTTTTTTTGAATAAGAGAAAAAAAATTATAATTTATATAATTTAATAATTTTAAAAATTAATGAATGTAAAGTTATTTAAAAAATATTATTATGTCATCAAATTAATAAAAATATTAATAATTAATAATTAGACTTATATATCCAATAAAAATATTTTTAAAAAATAAACTATCTATTTTAAATATTAATAAATTTATACAAAATTATAATTAAAATAAAAATTAGTGTATTTATCCAAGCTAAAAGCATGCGACAGAATGGGCGTCTATTACACAAATAAGAAAATGGTAGAAACACGCAAAGTCGGAAATGTCAACCATGCTAGAGCCTAGTCTATCCATCCGGGCTTTAATAAAATGTCCTTTTGCTCAAATGATTTGGCAATCAACGTGCCTAAAGCGTAAAAGTCACATCATTTAATTATTAAAATAATATCACGTTTTAAATAATCAGTAACGTTAGACGTGCAAAATATATATATATATATATATATAAATTCTATTACACTAGTAATTTAAAAAGTGATGGGACACAATTATAATGAATCATTGATCGCTTGATTGAGGGAACCAACTGTAGACTAGCATGCCAAATTAAACGTGTGACCAAATTTAGGCAGCAAATTTTGATTTTTCTAGTAAGCATTAATATTCAATCATAGGTTGAAAAGAATATAATATTTAATTTATTTAGTAAGCATGATCTTTCAAATTAACGTATTCTGTACATAAGCAATAAATTTTTTAATTATACAAATTATCGAGTGAAAGAATTTTTATGGATATACATAAGGAAAAGAAAATAATAATATTTAACATGATTGAATTTGTAGATTATGCTTCGTGGTTTGGGGAGAAAAGGATAAACGTAGTTTTTTTTATATGTAGACGTTAATTAGATCAGTTATGAAAAAAGGGTAGCTTTGGGACAATGATGAGCTAGTATTTTAACACTGTCAGAATCTTTTCTGTTGTTCTAGTGTCAAATCCTTTCAGCTCCGGTCCATATCTCAGAGCAGGAGCAAGCAACAACAAGACAACAAAAGATAATCTTTGTCAACCAGAAAGCAATGGCAGATGATCAGATTCAAAACCAAAGAACAGACAACAGTTCTTTTGAAAGTTTGATGATCATTGTCTATCGATCTAGACTCAAATAACTCACTGGGCAGAAAAGATTTTCAGTTGTGGGGATGCCCAAAGATTGGGGAAATGAACCCTCCAATAAAAGCATTAAGCTAAAGACATTGCATACGGAGAATGGATAGCATTTGTTTGCTCGTATCTTCTTCTTTTGATTCTCTTGAATGTACACAGGTAGTTGTTTAGTTCCTTTCCTATTGCTTAAGTTGCTTTACCTTTGGCTTCGTTGTTCCAATTTAACAAAGATGATATGTCAGGTGACAAATTGTCAATTTAGTGACATCAAATTCGAACCCTATCAATCAAACCTTCTGTATGTTATTTTTAAGAGTATAATGTTTTGGTTTATACTGATTTCATATTGAACGTATGGTGAAAATACCGTCATAGTACTATGAACAGTGGATAGTGTGCCATCAACAAATACTGTAAATGTTAAGAATGGAGTAAGAACTAAGCTGCAACCTATAGGCTTATCACGAATTGAGTGCCAATCATGGTAAGATTGGGCTTTGGGAGTGGCGCTGTGGGGGCATGGAGGCCTGGCTTCCCTTCCTCATGTAGGGGTTTGCATTGCCTATGGTGCAGAGGAAATTGGAGGGTGAAAGATTTGGTGGGTTCTGGGGATTGCCACAAAGAAACGTCATGTAAAAGCTATAGCTAGATTCCATAGGGCATTAACAGTCAAACATAGATGACATATGGGTCCCATCTCTGACATGAGAGAGACTTGGAGGAGCAAAGAGTCGCAGCAGCTTTTTGGTCTGTCTCTTTCCCACCCAAACTAGAAAAGTGGAAAGGGACTAGCGTTATCTCCTCCTCCACATGCTATAGGCTCAAGCCTAAGCATTCAGTGCACCGGGGAACTGTTTAGCCTTCTAGTCGGTTTATCATCAATTGCAATCAGAGTTGATGACTGTTTTTACAAGGAGTTAAGCAGGTCCGCTGCTGCATTTGTGATCCAGGCCTTCATGTTTTGGTATATTATGGTTGAAACTTTAGAGAATTCCCACCCCCACTCCCCATCTTTTGAAGGGAATTTGGGTGGTGACTGTGTGGGTTTTAAACTTCAAAGCATAGACAAGTCCCTCTTGATTTCAAGGAGTGGTACCAAAGAAGAGAAAGAGCTCTCTCTAGTTATGCCCTTGCCATTCAATTTTGTTAGCTATAGGTCAGGATCTACTTTTTACCAACCACATGGGGGGCTGATGGGCGCCCATCAGAAACGGGAAAAAGAGAAAGTGAAAGGAAATAGCAAAAAGATTGGACCAAAAGAGGTTCTCCTTTGTCTATACCAATGGGGCGTTTTGGTTTAGCCTCTCTGAAATGGAAAACAGCTTTGGCCAGTCATATTTTCAATGCCAGCTTATTAAAAACTGTTGTAAGCTTCCCAACTTTGAAGAAGGGATGTCGTTTTTTGTTTCAACTTTCAAGCGCTCCTGGTTTTGCAGTCAAACCAGTGGGTGCTCCCAAAAAGAAAAGAAAGGAACTGTGGTTGGAGTGATGTATCCACTATTCAATTTGGACGGCCAGCCTTGTGCTGCTGCTATTCGAATTTTGGACCAGGAAATGCCCTGGATTAAACTGGCATGCTAAGGCACATGCAATTGAGAAAAGACGTTTTCTCACTTGCTTGATGTGAAATCCTCCAGTTACACTCAAGTCAAGTAACTTCTTGGAATAATAATTTCTACTACATGAAGTAATTGGCAGCTTATTCTTATTGTAAAGACTACATTTTGAGATATCATTTTACACCTTTTTTTTTTTTTGTTTATACTATTATAAATTTTACAGCAGACTTTTGCTGATGATCATTGTTGAAGCATGTACTAACTTTTTTTAGGAAAGAACAATAGAAGAACAAAACTTAAGTCCTAATTACAAAACTTCTAAGGCTATTTTATTCATGGTTTTGGAGACTTCATTCGTTTTTTACTGCCCCGTGAAATACCATTGAAGAGTTGGAGCTTGATCAACTGAGAAGAAATTGCAAAATTCCTCTGCAGTAAACGTACATTGCTCTTCCACTTTCACTAACTGGGGGTGATACATGTTACCCAGAATCACTCTTGAGTCAAATGGTTGAAACCAGCTTTGATGATTTGATGAATCTGAAGATGAAGAAGATCTATTGAACTGAAAAGAAGAAGAAGAAGCTGGTGATATCAATAACTGAGCATTGACATTTGTTTCTTCTTTGACAATTCTATTGGAATCATCATTATTGTCACATAAATCATGGTCTTTGGCCTGCTGTGAAAAATCTGGAGAATCTTCTTTAACAGAGTGACTGCTTTCTGAATTCTCTTCTTTGAGCTTAGCTTTCAGCTCGTTTAACTGCAATTCAGCATTCAAAATCATGTTAAACTTCCACAATTTTAACTTCCAATTACTGCAATCAAAATTGGGAATAACAAACTATACCTTTACAGTTAAAGCTTCTTTTTCTTTTTCAAGATTGTTGTAGTCAAGCTTGAGAGCATCATAACTGGCTTTCAGGATAGCATAGTCTTTCTCCAACTGCTTAGTCTTCCAACGGGCACGGCGATTTTGGAACCAAATAGCTACTTGCCTTGGCTGCAGGCCTAATTCCTCTGCTAATTTGACCTTTCTCTCTGGCTCTAGCTTGTTTTCCACCTCAAAATTCTTCTCCAGGGCTTTAACCTGATCAACGGATAATCGCCTTTTCTTCTCTGTAGCTTGGCCAGCTTCTTCTAAACTGTCTTCCTCATCTAAACCATCTAACATTGCCTGGAATTCCCTGCTGTAAACTTGCTTGTTCTTTGAATTCTTCTCCTCTAGAAAATCAAGCAAATTTAACTCATTAACATGGGCAACAAAAATATATATTGCAGAATTTTCATTAATAAACTATTTGGTTGCTGGGAAATCAAGACATATTGACAAAAAGGAAAAGATATACTAAAAAGCATACAGGGAGTCTAAGTAAAAGCAGAAAGAGGTGTAGAGTAATAATTGAATTTCCTGTACCTTTAGGTGGGCAGATGGAAATCAAGGCATCCAGGGAGCCTGAGGAACTGAGGCGCTTCATAATTTAACCAAAAGCAAGAACCTAAGCTGATCTTTTTCAAGGCACTGTTTCTGTTGCTGAAGGAGAGGGTGCAAACTTTCAAGCAGGTTGCTGTTTTGCTCCCTTAGTTTGAGAGGCCATAATTGCAAAGAACACTACTACTGTGCCACAGAAAAGATGACAAGAATGGAAAAATATTTTGTACAAAGAGAGACAGAGGGTTCCTTCCTTTAATGATCCTCAGCCTTGAGAACTTGGAAGAAAGAATTATGAAGCAAAGTCAAATGGCCTGGAAAGAAATTTAGAGAATTATTTCTGCTCCATAGGAAACAAGTTTCAAAATAAAAAGAAAAATTCTTTCTTAATCATTTTGTAATCAAAGATAACTATTAGAGACAAAGAGAAGACCTCTGAAAGGAACCTGCTTCACTGGGAGCTGTTATATAAAGGCTTTTAGCCTTTAAAACCGATGTGAGCCCTGAAGTGATTTTAAAATTTGACATCTAGTTGAAAATTTCCATATCTCTTTTTAAATATGTCAACTTCACTTGTTCTTTTGGGTCCATTTTATCTATTGGCTGTAAACTTATTTGATGAACAATTATGATAAGATGACAATAGCTAATGTATTGTAATGGTGTGCTATCACTAATCATTCTGGTATATGTATAATTTTACTTTTTGCATTAACATTGATCTAAACAAAAGAAAATAACTAAATTCAGTGATTTGGTCTGATTTTTTGATTTGAATCTCAAAAAAATCGTTTGGTTTCAGCTTCATCTTCATGTTTCTGAAACCAGGCTAAAACATATATACATACAAATGTACTAACAATAAGTATAGTACAAATGATCCAAGAGAATTTTGATCCAATATGGTGCCTCTAAGAGTGAATATCAGCCAATCAAACTAGAAGCTTGAGCTTTCCTTGTCTTTAGAATTGAAGAGCTTATCATTGTGAAGCAAGCAATATATATAAGGTTGTTGATTTGCCACATCCAACATGGAAAATGGATCAAATCATTTGGTGAACTGGTCATTTTTATGATCCCTCTGGAGAAAACCCAGAAGAATTCACTGTAAAAAGCATTAAACTTGTGGCTATTTGGTTGGAAGAAAAATAGTTTGGTGTAAAACTGCCATGCCCCAAATTTTGAGGCAACATCTTCTTCTATCATTTCTATTTTGGTTAATAATCTAATTGGTTGCAACATGCACTTGTCTCGTGATTCAGGGTCAGGCATTGTACTGGAGTACCGGGACCCTTTAACAACCAAAACTTGGCCTCACAATGCTTATCATTTAAACATCTTTCTCTGTACGAAAAAGCAGTATGGGGATTCTTCAGCTCAAGTTAGTAAGTTTAGGAGAATGGGTGGAGGGTTTAACATTTAAGTTGTTGAGTCAAAGATTTCAGAATTTATCACAAACATTCTGCTCTTAGAAAACGAAATACTGGAATAGTTCCATATAGGAAAATATCTAAGGTTTTGCATAACTTTTGTGGAAGGCATGTGGTATATATATAATCTTATAAACATCAACTAGAAGGATGCACCAATGGTGATAGGATCAATGGAAACACATCTACTTCAATAGAAAACCTACTTTATTCACTAGTAATAATTTTAATTTGGCTGACTTCTGATCTGAATTTAGCCATGAAAGAATGCTGAAGAGATTGGAGTCCTTAAGTGGGCTCTATCCCCATCAATGATGTCCATGTCCCATTGAATAGTTCTTGAGTTTTCCTCTCTTTCGTACGGATGCTGCACTAATTCGCATGATTCTTTTCTTTAGAGGAGTCCTAGTCTCCTGACATTCGTGGCTCTTTAGAGAATGCGGCATCATTGCTTGCATGTTGGGACTGTTTGCTCCTTCCTACACTGTTTCCGAATCATGTTTTTTCAATAAGATTAATTCATGATGCCTACGTTTCACGATTGTTGTCTTTCTTGATTTGAGAAAAGTATGCTTCTTTTTAGAAGACTTACTTTAATTGGGGAGGTCAGGATTTTTTTCCATCACCTTGTAAGAAAGGAGCTTTCTGTTTGGGAACAGTCGTGTTGTACCAGGACTTTTCATTTTTCAACAATTGTTTCATCCTGTTAAATCCTCTGATACTGTTTTACAAGATTACTTCTACAATTTGAAGGGCCTGCGTTTTCTTTGTTAATTGATCTGTATCTGTTTAATTATGAGTTGATTTCAACATAAAAAGTCTGGGAAATTGGAGTTGATGCCATCCAGAGTTCCCATCTTGGAGATGGAAACTTGGGTTGCTAATTCAGCAGTCAGGGGTAATTAACATAACATTCCATTAAAGGTTTCATAAAGCAGAACAATCCCATACCACCAATGCATCCAGGCTCCCTAGTCTTTATCCATGCAGCACTGATTTCATCCAATAACACCATACCAAACTCCCCAAAAAAGAAAAAAGATGCATTGTCAGTTGACTTGACCCGATCAAATTCAGTTCAAAAAAGCAAATTAGGTTGGGAAAACAAGAAAACAAAAGAAACTACGACTAATGAACTGTTATTGAAACCATTCAAAGAAGAGCAAAAGAAAATGATAATGGCAATGCAATGCACTTTTAGCACCGACTGCTCTTTGCTAGTACATAACAGCTAATTGAGAAGTCGACATCTGTCAACACTTTAAAACAGGTCGGTAGTCAAGCCCACAAATACCTCTCACCACTCGTAGTACCAGTCTACAGTGCTTAAAGCTGAACAAAATTTAGTTAAAGACGGGAAGTGGTGGAGATATTTCTCAGGATCTGATTGATTCTGGGTATCCAATTATAAGCCGAAAAGAAACTATGGGATAAGGAGCTTTCTTTGGGTACACATCACTTTATTTTAGCTTCAAGGGGATCATGGAAATGCCAAGATCTTAGCAGTTGGAGTCCGAATCTCAATTGAAGACCACTCTACATCAATTCAACAAGTATGTTCACATGGCATTTGTAGGAACTTGTTTATCAGTATATATTTTTGAAAGGAGCTTGTTGAGCTAAGGTTTGGATGTCTCAAAAGTGATGGCTAACAAACATCCTTGCATTTAACATCCATGGTTTCTAATTCTGGATAGAAAGTGATGCACGTTTTGTTGTTTTTAGGCTTGTGGGTTTGGAAAGTCAAAAAATGTGAAAGAAATTGCTTCAAAGACATGCTGCAAATGCCACTTTCTTTTAGGCTTATTTGGCCTTGCACCAATTATGCTATGCAACAAATTTAATCAAATAATCTTAAGGTATAATGAAACTTTTGCCTGACTATACTTCAATGCACTAAAAGCCTTCTTGATGAGAGGTTTTTATATACAAGCTTTTCTTTCGTCAAAGATGTATAAGAGATTTGATCCATTTCAAAAAGCAGAAAAGATTGGTATCATAATTAATTAATTGTCTTTTGTTGTGTGTTGGAAACTAATTTCATCTAGTTAGTTGAGTAATACACGCCAAAAACCAAATTTTCACTTTAAATTTTATCATTAATCTACTGTACATAGGTTTAAATCAATTAACTCGATCTTGAAATCTTTCAATTTAGTAGACTAACCTTCAAAATTTTCCACTTAATTAACTATTTCATCAACTTTAATCTATTAATCTTTTTACTTTGAGAATATATCAACATGTGTTAGTTTCGTGTAGGGCACAACCCCCTATAAAAGGGCATGTTTTGAGTCTAATGCTGATAAAAATGGGCAAAAAAAGGATAAGCATAAAAAGTGAAGTAGCAATGAAAGGGTAAGTAAGGATAAGGATTTGAAAAGAAGAGATTCTGGTAGGTAGGGTTACTGCCTTCCATGGTTTAGCAAGTAGAAAAATAAAAGAGAGAGAGGGGTTTAGGACAATGACTGCAGAGCCCTATAGGGAGAGTGGGGAGAGCAGCTTTAACTTTATTCTTTCTTTTCTATGTTTTTTGGAGATGTCCCAAAGGATAGGATAGGGGGGAAGGAAGTGAAACCAGAATCTTTGCTTGACTTGCTGCTCTCCAATCTAATCATATGATATAATGTATAGGGAGGTGTTTGTGAGGATTGAGACATAAATTTGGTTAAGTATTTCAAAAGGATGTGTACAATTGCGTGGAAAAGTGTTTGTGAATATGGCAGAGTTCACACTTTTTTCCAAGGTCTGAATGAAAATTAAATGGCATTTTTCGCATGGATTCTGCTTTCCAACTGGAAAAAGTGTCCTTGTGGTATTTTTCTCTCCTGTCCGAAATGCCATATTCCAGATTCTTTTCACCCCTCTGGCTTATCAGCAATGTGCATTTCAAGAAAGGATAATGAAAGCCAAGCTCAGCAGATTTTGCTCAATCTGTCCCAAGTGAAACGTCAGAACACAATACAGGATTGCAGAATTTGTACTGCGTTCCCCCCCAATTACTTCACTAGTGTGCATAAGCATAAACCCAAACAATGGAGTCGTTTAATTTCACCATTCTTGCACCCTTTTCTTGGTGAAAACAACCGCTACATTTTGGCAAGCAGCAACCACGATTAAGATGAGTAAGGACGAGAAAAAGGTTGAGCAAACTGAGCTCTCTCATTTCCTCGTTTTCAATTGATAACTCGCGCCTAACCTTATCTAGCTTCAGATATACCCATAATTGCCCCCCCAATCTAGAAAAACGAGCTGCATTATTGGGTAACCTCAGCTGCAATCGGCAGATGGGATATGTCAAATAACCCACAAATTTTGGCTCTAAATTCGTACGGTTGTTGAAATAATGTGAGTTGAGAAAGTCAGTCACGCCACTCATCGTAGAGTTCGCATGGCTGGAGTCGTAGGCAAGGAAGCAACCATACGAAGTTATGAACCCTCAAAAGAAGCAGCATCAGTTTTGGTCCCAGAAAAGGAAAGCAGAGAGTAAAAGCTACAACCACCAATCCAGGGGTAGCTGAGCGTGCACATAATGTTTCCATGCAAAAGAAAGGATGCGTGAAACAAATAGGAAAGCAATTTGCAAGTAGCTGTAATTATTTATTAACTGCTTTACCACGTTATGTGGTAGAGACATAAAAAGGATTTTACTATAAAGAAGATTCTCACTAAAAAAATAAATAGTACAGATTATATTCAGTAGCCAGTTAACAAAATTTACCTGCAATGGTATGGCAAGTCATTTGATGAAAAAGAGGAAAAAGTAAAATGGTAAAGAGAAAAGCGAAGAGAAAATCTCTTCAGGAGTGTGACAATTTCTATTAGCAGCATATCGGCTACAAAATTTATGCTGCTCTAAGTTGTTGCCCGTAAAACAGATTTCTTTGATCCCAATCGTGGAAGATGAAACAAATAAAAGGCCACCTCATGAATTCAATCTTATATAGTATATAATTGTAACTCTAATCTTGTGCCGAAGGAAAAGGAGCACAGCAGGAGGAGATATCAATTCCAGCAACCTCCATGGCATTGCAGACCCATTCAGGGACATCTCCTTTAGGAAACTGCAAGACAACAAAGTGACACAAGGTTCAAATACTACTTGGTAAACGTTTGTATAAATGACCACTTGACGGAATATCAAATTAATCTAGTCTGAATGATTCATATATGTGAAACAAATTCAGCTTAGCTACAAAAACGAGACCTGATTTACTAAGAGACTCAACAAAGCTAACTCTGTAAAGACTAAGGATTTCCTGCTTTTTCTCTGTAAAAGATATCCTGGAAAGTTTTGTGCAGCAAAGACGGTCGTGGTTTATGATTGAGAACCATAATCTCAGTGCTTGTCAATCAAGCAGATGAGTGAAACCAAGACAGCAAATGCATGATAAAATTGCATTATCACCATCAAAGTGTCAAAACATGGAAACAAGCACATGCCTAACTTCCATATTTGTTTTGGAAACTGAAAGTCATAAAGCTTGAACCTAAAATTTCTAAACTAGTAAGCATACCATGTGAAAGAGAAACAAAACCATACCATGTTAAAGGGTAAAGCAGATCACTAGCAAAAGAATTAAGTGAGCACTACTGTTTTGGAAGAATGAAAAAGTAGATCACACAACTAGACAAAATTAAAAGATGGAGGGTGTGAAGCACAACAGGAAAACGCTTGACATTTTATTAAAATCAATGGCAGGAAGAGCGAGAGGGATGCAAATACCATTTTCTGCAAAAAGTTGCATACAAACCTGCAAGAAAGATTAAGAACATTAAATTAGCGTCTACCACATGAGAAGGAATGAGAACAAAAATATGAAAGCTAGACACGTTAAGAGACAAACATACTCAGGAAACCTCCCATGGACTATGGAAGAGTGTAGATTTCTGCTAAGCTGCAATGATAAAAGACTTACTCTCTATCATTAAAAGAAAAAAGATAAAAATGAAAGCAGCAAAGCTTAGAACATAGAAACTTTAAGATTGTACCTGCATCATGTAATATAAATTATGATATGACAGAAGCTGAGATCCCATAGCATCCTTTGTAACAAGAGAATGGATGTAGGCCCTCGTATAGTTCTTGCATACCTATACTTGGGTAAATAATATGTTGCCAGGATATACCAGAAAAAGAAATTTATATATTAATAATTTGAATAAAATGTGTCATTAAATGCATACCATACAAGCACACATAGGATCAATAGGGCGAGTATCATCAGCCATCGCTCTGTGCTTGATTTTCAGCACTCCCTGCAATACGTACATGAATACCATCAGAATACTAAATTTACATTTTAAATAAAAAAATGGGTTGTAATTAACACCTTTTAGGATCATGATCCAGTTAGAACATATGCCAGAAACTTGTTAACATTCATAATAGAAAGTCAATTCACAGGCAGGTAAACTTATGAGAGCAAACTTTTAAGCATAGCTACATATGCAAGGATGAACAGAACACATTAGGCACAATTCCTATTAACACACGCAACAAGAACATATAAGTTATACCAGAAGCCAAATAGAAAGGATAGGCAAGTTGTAGCTTAGTGCAATGAACACCATTCATATGTAACCAAAGTACACAATAGCACACAGTGAACAAAATTGTAAAAGTAAGTTTTGAAAACTCTCTAAACAAGATATCACCTCAGGAACAAGAGCAGTGCCAAAACGAGCAGTTCGAGTAGGATACACACAGTCGTACATGTCAGCACCTAAGGCACTACAAACTACGATATCCAGTGGATACCCAACACCCTGAAATGCAGCAAGCACAAATATCGTGATTTAGAGCAATCTATATGGAGACAAAAGGGGCAGTTCATCAGAATCTGAAGATGTAGATTGCAAAGATAAGACTCATTTGTACCATGACATATCGCGGTTTATCTTCAGGCAGTGCTGCAGTACACTGAGCAACAACACGCCAAAATGAATCTTTATCTTCACCGCCTGCAAGACCACCAATAGCATAGCTGTCACACAAGTAAACTAGTTAATTCAGCTCAGTTTTTACTAAATCTTTACACTACTAGCAACAAGCTGGTGGTCAAGAGAATCTAATATTTGTGAATGTTAACAAAAACAACAAGAGAGATCAGACAGAATTTGGCAGGTAAGTGAGCAATTATAGGTGACTAAAACAAAGTAATCAGCAAAAGTAACAATAAAGGACAGGCAGTTAAAATAGCAAACAACTGTTCTTTTAGTACTTGCTTTGCAAATATATCACACAGGCTATCACAATACCAGGCAACTAGGTTATTCTAACTTCAACAGCACCTCTCTCAAGAATAATCATGCTAAGCAACCAGAGAGATTTAAAATTAGAGTTATATTTTCTTCAATTTTAAGTGCTAATAGTAAAATCAACCTTTTATTTTCTAGCCTTAGAAATTGACTTAGGTACAGAAATGCAGCGAGGAAAATTCTATGGCAACTTGCTAAAGTATAAACATCAAGATCTGATCATCTACTAGAATAGAACTTCATAGAAAACATAACATGATTAGAATACATCAATGCTTGCACCTTGACACTATTCATTGATATAGAATGCACATACCCTGGTAAATTTCGATCCACCAACCCTCTAACACATATATCCCTGACAAAAACAAGCATCATGAGGGGGAAAAAGTTATTGGAAGTACTATTAGTATTTGAACAGCAGAAAAGATCAAATGAAAGGTTGCAAAAGGAAAATTATAAATTCACCTTAGTACTGGGTCTAAACCACCTTGTACAATACCAAACAAGTTCTGCTCATGTGGTCTTCTGTGAGCTGTCCAAAAGATTAAGGCAGAAAAAAAAGACCTAACTCAATCAGAAAAGCCACCACTGAGACAATGACAATATGACTTAACAAATAACCACTACTTAAGACCGGAACCTTTTTTTAGAGAAAACAGAAAGGGCACACCAGAAAAAGAGATTCATTTTGCAATAGGCAAAAGCTGATTAATATAATCTTTAATATATTAAACGACATCCAACAATAACACTATGTTACTATCATATGATTATAACACACTGTCTAAACACTTTAAAAAAAGCTTTGAAAGTCCAAATACTCAAGCCTAAAATAAGACACAGTATCCCCAACAAGCTCAGGGACAGGTAAACAAGGCAAAATGCTAATTCAAAACTTAAAACATGGATAAATTATATGTTTTTCAGTCACATGATCAATTCATCCAAGCAAGAACCATCAGTGGCATTCAGTCTTTAGCATGATTACCAGCTATGCATCTGTCTATCCAACGGAGGGTACGATACATGGCCTCCTCAATCCGTGGACCAGTAATAGTAGTTCTCACCACATCATCAAGAGCCATTATGATATCTGCTCCAATTCTATTCTGTATAATTGTTGGGAGAACACAAAGTTAACATGGCATATTTCAAAACATATGAAGAATAAGCCCGAGAAAGTTTTAGGAATATATCCTATGTCTCCCGGTTACTATCACGGGTTAAAAGAGCAAGGTAACAGTAATAAAAAGGTTAATGCATGTAAAAGTAAGTTCTATTTACATAAGAACAAAGTCAAAAGGTTTTGATAGGTACTGGTCCTTAGCTTTTGCTAGACCTTTATACTGCTGACCATCACAAACTAATAACCACAGGAGTAAAACTATCACAGACATCATGTGCTGACAGTTACAAATCTGAGCAAATTACACCATCAAAAGAACATGAAAGTCAAGATTAGAGTTTCAAAAGAAGCATTTGAAAAAACAAGCACCCCTTGTTTGTAGAGAATCAACCTTTTAAGTCAGCCAAAGTTCAATTGATTGCTTAAAAGAGACTGATAACTTTGTTGAAAGACATTCAAGAATAACAATAAGCATCCTCTCCATCCTCTTAATATAAGCCAGTGTTTCCAAATTTGGAAACCCTGGAAAAAAGACTCAGTCATTGAGCTAAGCATGTGAAAAAAATGTATCCAAAGAACAAATAAAAATTCAACGCATGCAATAAAGGAAGACAGAACATAGACTTTTATCACCGTAACTAATGTAACAAGTATAACAAAAGTAAGCTTAACAAAAGCACCTACTTGGATTTCAATAGATTCCTCTGGTGTTAGGAGCATTGGCTTTCCATCAACTGGAGACTGAGTTAAGAAACATGAAGACTTGGTTACAAGTAAAATAGCACAAAAGCAACAAAAGAAGTAACCAGAAAGAAGTAAGCTTGCGGCTAATAGTTGAGCAGATCATTATACTCTACAACTCATTATCATACATAGACTTCAGAAATTCATGAACACCTAAAAAAATAGGGAAAAAAAAAAACAGTTACCTGAAACGTCACACCCTTTTCAGTGATGTCAGCTAAATGCAGCAGTGATACCTATAAAGTTATCACCAAGACAGATAATCAATTTTAACGGCATATATATCACCAAAACTGAAGATAATCGGGGACGAAGATCTTTAAAGTATGTGATCAGCCAAAATGATTCACCCTTGATATCATGACTTCATACAGTGTAGTAACAATGTTCTCATGATGTACAGAAGGAAAAATAAGCAAAAATCACAGTTTTTTAATTCTAATTCAAATTTTTCTGATGCTAGTTCACAGAAGCCACAGAAAACTGCACATATACATGCACATACTGACAAGTACATAAAAAATTTTGAGAAAGTAAAACCTATATATAATGAACCAAAAATTTAGAGAAATAGTATACTGCACTGTGTCAAATCATAAGACAACCATCTGAAAGCCTCCGGAATCAGTCAGCATCGCTCTAGGCCAATTCATAAATTTGTGAAGACCACCCAATTCATCAATAAGCTCAGACGTAGGACGAAGTGCCAGGTGATATGTATTCCCAAGAATTATTTGACAACCAATCTCCTCAAGCTGGTTAGTTGTCAAACCTTTTATTGTACCTGCAACCAGGAGACCAACCATGCCTTCTAGTCATTATGATTTAATACATCAAAGGCATAAATTCAGTATATTGATGAATGCTGTAAGTGCGTGACCATATTGAGTCTTGCAAGCATTTAAAGAACATAACACCATATCATTTTTAGCAAACACCTGAACACGAGTCAAAGTTGTTTTACACTCTTAAGAAGGCGGTAAATGCAATAGAGAGGTAAAGTATAGACTGCAGAGCACATGTATTAAAAGAATATTTTTCTCTCCTATGCCAAAAGGTCGACTGTGAAACCCCCAATTTGTATAATAGATTAGATTAAGAAATCCTTAGTTGAGCATATAAATTTCATGTTTTGAAATATCAAACTAAGTTTTTATCTTTGGAAAATCCCATATTTTGAGGTGCCATGGTGATTTATAAAGTTGTGTGGAGATAGGAGTCGAATTGGACATGTTTTCAAGCTTATTTTTATATTCTGGAGCAAATGTATCAATACATGATGAATAAGTATCAATACATTTTGTCCGGAAAGCTTTTTAAAAGAATTCAAATGAAAAAGTATCGATACATCTTAAAAAGTATTGATACATTGAACCCAGAAACCAAAAGTATCGATACATTGCCCAAATGAATATATACATTTTGTCATATTTAAAAAAAATAAAAGGGGTTAAAAAGGTATTTTCACACCTCCACTATAAATGTCACATTTTTTGAGAGTTTTTCATTCTCAATCCTTTTCCCTTATTCTTCTCTCAATTAACAGCCACTCTCAACCTCTTTTCATCACAAATTATCATTTTTGGAAGATTGAAGCTTGGTTTTGAAGATTTAAACATCAAGGTGATATTTGCAACTTTTAAAACCTTTAAATCTTTGATTTCCAGTCTGAAAAAATATTATTTATTTATTTAGACTTCATTAACCCTTCAAGCTAAAGGATTTTGTGGTTTCTCTTCCTATCAAGGCTCACCTAAGGTAAGAAGAATGGGTTTATGTATATAAGCATTTAGTGGGCTGTTGAACAGTGAATTGAAGCTACAAAGAATTAGTTTAAGACGAACTTGACTAATTTCGAAATAGCTTAAGATGATTATTACATGATTCATTACTCAAGTATTGATACGATGGTTGTTGACTGCTTTAAGTGTTGTAAAGACCCCAAAGGTTTCGCCGAAGTAGAGTCTTGCTTGGTACAAGGTCAAGTCTTCGAATAGGTGAATGGATACCCTCTTTCAAGTATTTTATATGCGTAAAGTGAAGCATGATTTATTGAGGTGTTTATCTTGCACGATTTAAATACCACTTTTATGATGACTATTTAAATGTTTTGAATCCAAATGATTTCAAGAAAGTTTTCAAATCTACTATTTATATAAATATTCTACCATGTATTAGCTTTTAACAAGGGGGACAAGTCCTCTCAATAATTTCCTTCAAAATGAGTTTATGTGGATACGATGTATGTGAATTGCATGTACGCTTGATAAGATGTTTTGGTGGATGTAGACATTCCCACCCATAGAAAGATATGACTATGAATTGTATGTGATGATGTTTCCACATGCCATATGAGATAAGTATGAGAATAAAGTATGAGCTATAATGAGTATGATTATGAAACGATGATATGAGTTTCAGACATGATAGACCCTATATATTTATAAGAATCTAAGATAGGGGGGTTTAATATCCTATCCACTATGAATTGGGGTGGACTACCACTCAAGTGTGGGTGAGGCAGGATGCCACTCACAAGAGCTCTCAAGAACCCAAGATAGTGGGAGTTAAACCCTATCTGCTAGGAGTGAGGGTGAACTACCACTCCCAAGGAACCCAAAATAGCAAGGGTTAATTCCTATTCGCTTTGAGTTGGGGTGAACTACCACTCGCAGTTAGTAAGTTCTAGATGAATCTTAGAAAGATTGTAGAGGTTAAATGTTAGAATGAATATGTACAAGATTGAATGAGAGACATGATATGATAATGCCAAGAAATTGACAGAAGAAAGCTTAGTTCAAGTGAAACTTAGCCTGCATGAGTGTTCCTATGGATAAAAGGTCCTTTAGAGGTAGAATGTGCAGAAATTTTTCAAAACATTTAAGTTTTATGCTTTAAGTATCGATACATGAAGAACATGTATCAATACTTTAGGACAAAATGCCCCAAGAATCATTTTTTGTAGACAGTATCGGTACATTCCAAGGAAGTATCGATACATTAGTTACAGATTAATGTTTTCACTCTGTTTTAACAAGGTTTTCAAATGTTTATAACTCCTATTTCATTCTAAATGATTTATACAACTATGGTTTCAATTAAATCCTTATGAAATGGTTTTGAAAAACGCTTTACAAGAATTTGAAGGAAACTTATGAGATTATGAATGTCATGATTATGAAATGTATGAATTATAAAAAAAACTCTTCCCCTTAACTTGTATCCTTTCTGTATTCACTCACAAAGTCTTTGTGACTCACGAATTAATTTCTTTTTTTTTTTTGGTAGATCAGTGATTAACTTATCACCCTTATCACAGAGTCGAGCTCTCGATCTTCTTTGGTAGGTGTTCTAGCAACCTCTTGAAACCTAGAGGGTCGGGTTGGGTCATGTTTTGTTAACAAGTCGATCTTTATTTTACTGTTATATGATACTGGATGTTTCCTCATGAGTATGTAGCCGCGAGCGGTACTATGATTTATATGTTTTAAATGCTTTGACAGTTAAATGTTTATGTTGGCTCAAGAGCCATATTTTGCACCTAGGTGCCAATGTTATGACTAGATATTTGCATGAGTTATGAAAAATAGTTTTATTATAAAAAGTTTATTCGTGAGGTAGCATTCCACCACGTTATGATGGCATCCAGTATGATGTTCATTAACGTTTCCACACGTCGTGATGTAGAATTCCACCACGTTGTGATTGCGCACTAAATTGTATGTTGATACATTGATGATAATGTGTATGCTTTATATGTATGAACAATGTATGATTTATGAGTAAGAGGCTGGCTTGGGTCTAGTGGGGCATACCCACATAGGTCCTAGTGCCGATCATATCCCCAGAAATGGGATGTGACATCAACAGACGGCTTTGTCTATTATATCCATCTTGAGCTATTCATGCTCATTGTCCCTTCTTTGGAAAGCAATAATGTATACTTATAATGACAACTAATCATCAGTAGAATCTAATAATAACATATTCATCATCAAGTTTTTGTTGAACAGAAATGGGATGTGACATCGACAGACGGCTTTGTCTGCTGGATCCATCTTGAGCTATTCATGCTCATTGTCCCTTCTATGGAAAGCAATAATGTATACTTATAATGACAACTAATCATCAGTAGAATCTAATAATAACATATTCATCATCAAGTTTTTGTTGAAGAGTAAAAGATATGAGTCTTCTTGGTTTTAAAAGATTACTAGAAAATTTTTATAAATAAAATCCCTCTATAGTGTAATATATTTGCAAACCTAAAAGGTTTAAGATCCCAATAAAATTGTTTTGAATATCCTAAATATACTAAAAACTCACACTTATCCAAAAAAAAAGAGGATATTAAAAACTCCAACCTTGCGTCCCCACAGGCATAAACAGAGGTGTCTGGCATACGAAGTGAGGGAGTGTTAGTTGAGCTGCACGAGCACGATTAAACCTCCCTAGAACCTATCAAAACCAGAGACAAATTTCCACATTAGCAAACATCCAAAGCTCGCATTGGTGCAATCAGTAAACATCTTTACAATTAGAACCATCAAGATTGAGCAAAAGAAAACACAATGCCCAAGAACAAATGCAATACTAGCTAATAAGAACAATCAAATCCCAAAAAGAAACAGAATATGATTAACGGTTAGAAAATTAGAAGCCAAAACGGGGAAAGCAACTTCCAACGAGAGAGATTCTTTGACTAAAACAGCTCCTATAATTCAGCATTTTTGACCACTGCGCTTTTCCTTTAACGCTTTACCATTATTTAACAAATGACAGACAAATTAATATTAAATCTAACACAGACAGAAGCCAGCGCAAAGATAAATTTGCCTCAAAAACTAAATGTATAAAACAAAAAGGCAACATTCAAATTTAGAGTCCTACCTCGAAACGAAGAGCCATCTAACAATTTTCTCCCTTGTTTTCTTTAGCTCTATATGGATAAGCCTCTCACTGGCATATAAGAAAAAAAAATAAAAAAGCTAATTATAAATATAAAAGATAACAAAATAAAAGCAAAGCGGCTGTTAGCTGTTACTTTTCAGTTTGCAGTCTGAAAAGGAGAAAGGATTTTAGAAAGACAAAGTTACCATGCTATGCCGGGTAAGAATACTAAATGATCGAGGTGGAAAGAAAACAGCGAGAAGAAGAGAGTGGAAACTTACGCGAAGAGATGGAGAAGGAGGAGGAGGATGCTCCACCAAGCGGGAGCGCGAAAATGGAGATTGGCGGCCGATAACGTGCCCTAGCATGCGGGAGCAAAGAGAGGTCCTGCGATTGCTGTCTTCCCAAGGCGGCTTTGTTTTCGTGTGACTGGGTGCCGGCAGGCCTTTTTTTTCTTCTTTGGGACTTTTAAAAAAATAACCTTTAAAGATAATAAAGATAAAAGACATTTTAAAAAGTAATCATCTTTTATCATTTTAACTATTTTTAATTAAATTAAATTAAAATATTTTTAATAAAATTACATGTTATAATATGATATATTATATATAAAAATATATAATACATCATGTATAAAAATTTATGACAAGTCATAATTAAGTTATGATACGTCATGATTAAGTTGTGACACATCATGGTTAAGCTGTGATACGTCATGTACAAAAAACCTGTGACAAGCCATGGTTAGATTGTGACACGTTATGTATAAAAATCTGTGACACATCATGTATAAAAACCTATAATAAGTCATGTATAAAAATCTATGACATATTATGTATAAAAATCTGTGACACACCATGTACAAAAACCTGTGACAAACCATAATTAGGTTGTGACACGTCATGGTTAAGTTGTGATACGTCATGGTTAGGCTGTGACACGTCATGTACAAAATCCTGTGACAAGTCATGGTTAGGTTGTGACACGCCATATATAAAACTCTGTAACACATCATGTATAAAAATATATGACACACCATGTACAAAAATATGTGACACACCATGTACAAAAACCTGTGACAAGTCATGTACAAAAATCTGTGACACACCATGTACAAAAACCTGTGACAAGCTATGGTTAGGTTGTGACATGTCATGTACAAAAATCTGTGACACACCATGTACAAAAACCTGTGACACGCTATGTACAAAAATTAAAAAAAAAAAATCTTTTGAAAACCTAGGTTTATAAATTTCAAAATTTTGAATTTATTGATTTCTAGATCTCGAATTGATTCAATTAAAAGTTATTTCATACATCTTTGATTATTTCTACCATTTTAATTTTATCCAAAATACTTAAAAATCGAATTTTTCAAATACCCACCCACCCAAACACATCAAAACGATTGCTTAATGTCTTGAAAGTGCAAGAAAAAGAAATCTGAAAACTGGAGAGAGAGAAATCGAAAGCATAGCAGATGAATGCCGAAGAGAGAAATCGGAAGCATAGCAGACGAATGTCGATGAGAGAAATCGATAAAATTTGAAAGAGTGGAATGGTGAGAGAGAGAAATCTGAAACACAAATTGAGAGAAATTATGATGAATAGTTTAATTTATTTAAAATAATTTAAAAAGTATTTTTATCAAATCAATATTAAATATAACTAAAAACAATTAAACTTATTTTGATGTTTACTTTTAAAATATTTTTATAAAAAAAAACATTCCTCACAATTTCCTCTTCTTTTTTTATCTTTTTTGTTATATTTCTTTATTGTTTTGCGGAACTATGGGGGTGTATAACAGTATGAGCAGCAACGGTCCTATTGGGGTGGGATACGTGGCAGCCTGGCAGGCGCAGGTCAATAGGTCATTAACATTTCTATTGGCCCGATATTTATTTTTTTGAGCGTTACACTGCTACAGCCCATAGATATAAACGGCCCATTTAACTGTGTGGTCAATGTTATGGACTTGTAGTTATAGCTTAAGAAAGGAGATTTGGGTTTTATAGCTACAAAAATGGTCCCTAGTTATGTTTCAATCAAGGAGGAAAATTTTCCTCTACCGAGCAGAAAAGGAGGCATTTTTTGAACATTTTTGTTATTAATATTGACATAAAATAAAAAATTTAATAATTTTCCACTTTTTTCGCATGCCTGATATTTTGAAAGAAAACCCTTATCAATTTTGTCATTCCTGGTTAAATCGATAACTGGTGCAGGTTGATGAGATAATTTTTTCATGATGTAATATTTTAAAAATTTTAAATAAATTCTTTTATTTTTACTACATTTAATTAAGTCTTTATATTTTTATTTTAAGTAAAATAAGTCATTGTATTTTTATTTTGAACTAAATAATCCTTTATACTTTTATTTTGAATAAAATAAATTTTTATTATTAATAATTAATTTAGTCAAAATATCACATGTTATTTTATGTCACATGACACTAATGGGACATACTAAATATATAATAACTAATAATGACATGACATAGTAATTTGGTATAATCATATCATCATGTAATATTTTTCATTGTCTACGTCAACGTTGTATCAGTATCTAGGGATGTCAACGGGTACCCGACCTGGTTAGGGTACCGTATAACCGGATTAGGGGCAGGTTCGGGTAACGATTTTACTACCTGAATCAAGTTTGAGTATTACACTATGGATACCCATTACCCGAACCCGATTATTTATTTACCGGATTTCGGAGGTACCCGCATCTAAACCCGTTTAATTACCATTTTAATTATCTATTTAATTACCCGTTTAGTTATTCAATTAATTTTTTACCGGGTTCCGCAGGTACCCGCATTAGAACCCGTTTAAATAGTAGAGTAAAATGGAAACATGGATACTCGAACCCAGGTCCTCCATGAAAACACCCACAGCCTCCACTGTCCAGTCAAGTTGTTCCATCTGATATATATATATATATATATATATATAGGCAAAATATTATATTTAAAATATAGCTAGTTAAATAACTAATGCAATTATATGAATATATATAAATAAAAAATTATTAAATTATTAATTATGTTTTATATATTAATATGAATACCATGTCATAAAATTATGATTATTAATTAAATTATTTAAAAATAATTTTTAACTCATCACTCTGAGTACTAAATTCTATATTGAAGAATTAATGTGCAACAACTACAAGTATTAATGATTGAAGCCAATGATACTATAAAATGATATCAAATGATATCAACCTCCTATAAAACAATGACATGCAATATTTCACTATAAAGAAATAGTATTATTTCTATACCATAACTAGGATGGTGCCCGTAGCTACGCTACGAAAAAAATCACAAAAAATATTGATTATGTTGAGTAAACTTTAATTTGGTACCTTTAAAAAAGTTTATAGAGAAAGCTATATTGTATTAATCAATTGCATGAATGGTTTTAATTACTGAAAATTTATACCTACATATATGATTATAAAACAGTACTTATTTAAAGAACACAATAATCTTAAAAAAAATTGTTAGATGTATAATAAAATATTAAGAAATGAGAGAGCATATAGCATGTACTATTGCTAGATTAAGATAAACAATTGTATAATATAAGAGAACCATATAATGTAAAGATCCTATCAATATAAAATAGTTACTGATTTCTAATAATATATCTTTTATATATAAAATGAATGGCTAAATGTTGTCAAATTTAGTTGATTTATTATTCAATGATGACTATGTGCTATGTATATTAAAAAATGAATAAATCTTTTTAATTTTTTTATTTTGTTCAATGAATTGAATGAAAATTTATTGAAATTTAAACATTCATGTATAAAAAATATGTCAAATACTATAGATTCAAGTTCATATCGAATAAGAGGATATAAACAGAAAATAATATTAAATTACAATTGATAAATATTAAATGAATCTATATTCTAAACATTAAAAATTAAAAATTATTATTTTCAAGTATTTTTTAATGAAATAAATAAAAATTAAAAAAAAAACCCTATTAGACACTTAAATTTTAATTGATAAATATTAAATAAATCTATCTTATAAGCATTAAAAGTTAAAAATTATTGTTTTCAAATATTTTTTACTAAAATAAATAAAAGTAAAAAAAAAAACCTTCAAATTTCAAAAACAATATAGTTTTAACATAAGGTGTAAAAAAAATTAATTCAATTAAGAATGACAAATGTCATTTATCTTCTAAGCATTAAATGTTAGAAAATATTATTTTCAAGTATTTTTTATTGAAATAAATAAAAGTAAAAAAATAAAAAAAAAACCCTTCAAATGTCAAAAACAATTAATTCAATTAAAAATTATTATAGAGAACAAAAAGTTAAAAAAATAAAAAAGAATTTTAATTGAATGACACTTGTCATTCAATTAGATACTCAATTGGAATTCAATTAGACATCCAATTGAAAGAAATTGAGAAATCAAATTATACTATTTTTTTAAAAATTATTATTTTCAAGTATTTTTTAATGAAATAAATAAAAATTAAAAAAAAACCCTATTAGACACTTAAATTTTAATTGATAAATATTAAATAAATCTATCTTATAAGCATTAAAAGTTAAAATTTATTGTTTTCAAATATTTTTTACTAAAATAAATAAAAGTAAAAAAGAAAAAAAACCTTCAAATGTCAAAAACAATGTAGCTTTAACATAAGGTGTAAAAAAAATTAATTCAATTAAGAATGACAAATGCCATTTATCTTCTAAGCATTAAATGTTAGAAAATATTATTTTCAAGTATTTTTTATTGAAATAAATAAAAGTAAAAAAATAAAAAAAACCATTCAAATGTTAAAAACAATTAATTCAATTGAAAATTATTATAGAGAACAAAAAGTTAAAAAAATAAAAAAGAATTTTAATTGAATGACACTTGTCATTCAATTAGACACTCAATTGGAATTCAATTAGACACCCAATTGAAAGAAATTGAGGAATCAAATTATACTATTTTTTTAAAAATTATTATTTTCAAGTATTTTTTAAAGAAATAAATAAAAATTTTAAAAAAACCCTATTAGACACTTAAATTTTAATTGATAAATATTAAATAAATCTATCTTATAAGCATTAAAAGTTAAAAATTATTGTTTTCAAATATTTTTTACTAAAATAAATAAAAGTAAAAAAGAAAAAAAACCTTCAAATGTCAAAAATAATGTAGTTTTAACATAAGGTGTAAAAAAAATTAATTCAATTAAGAATGACAAATGTCATTTATCTTCTAAGTATTAAATGTTAGAAAATATTATTTTCAAGTATTTTTTATTAAAATAAATAAAAGTAAAAAAATAAAAAAAACCCTTCAAATGTCAAAAACAATTAATTCAATTGAAAATTATTATAGAGAACAAAAAGTTAAAAAAATAAAAAAAAAATTTAATTAATTGTCATTCAATTAGACACTCAATTGGAATTCAATTAGACACCCAATTGAAAGAAATTGAAAAATCAAATTATACTACTTTTATATATAGTAGATATAGAATTAATAAAAATTAGAGCATAAGAGAAAAAATTCAATTTAACAATATATATAGCTAAATAATATATACCTTTATTTATATAAATTTATAATATATAAAGTTAATTATCTAAAAAGAAGTTGTGAGATTAGAATAATTTTAAAATTTAATTATGTTTTATAAAAGTTAATTATTTGTGTAAGATCATGTATAACAATTGAAGATTCAATTGTCAAATGTGTTGATCATGATACGGAAGAAGATGATTGAATTGTTCATGAGCTTGCCTTATTGTCAATTTGTAATGTTGTTTAACTAGTTGTTTGAATATTTATTTTAGTTATTTAAGTTTATGTTGTTGTTGTTTGGATATGTGTTTGGTTATTTAAGTTTATGTTATTTGTTTGGATATTTGTGTTTAGTTATTTAAGTTTATATCGTTGTATAGATATTTGTTTTTAGTTATTTAAGTTTATGTTTAAGATTTTTGCTTTTGATTATTTAAATTTAAATTGTATTATTTTTATTTTTATTAATTTAATTAATAGTTAATTTTATGAAATACATAGAGAAATATTATTGTATATGTATACGGGTTCAATAAATTGGATAGTCATGAAATAGATTTTAATAATTTTTTTATCTAATCGGGTTTTAAACGGGTTAGGGTAATTATAGGGTAATAAAAAAATAATAGAGTTAGGGTCAGGGTAGTGATTTTAAAATTATACGGGTAATTAATAGGGTTATGGTAGTTGATTTTTAATAGAGTTAGGGTTCGGGTACCTCAAAATTATAGGATACCCGATCCGTTGACATTACTATCAGCATCATTTTAATATAAAATAATGAATAGTATTTTGATAAATAATAATTAATCAATCATTAATCATAAAAGTTTATTTGACTTAAAATAAAAATATAGATATTTGATTTAATACAATAAGAGAATATGAATTTATTTAAATTTTCTTAAATTATTTAAAGATTTATTTAAACATTATATCTTTTTTCATCTTCTACTAACGTTAAAGAATTTGAAATAACTCATTGAAAAAAAAAAACTTCGATAAATTAATTTCTTTTGGCAAGTTATAACAACTAATTAAATTTACATTTAAAATAAATGAGTTGAAGTAACTATTTTTATAATTTGTTCTTATAATGTAAGGTGAAGTAAATTTCTTATAAACATGTCTAATATGTTCCAATTTGTTCATTAAACCAAACACAAACATGGAGGCTAAGGTAAAGAATGAGAGAAAGTCTAATATATAACTAAAACTTCATGCTTTCCAACATTGTTTCTACTTCTTACATGTTAACACACAACCATTGAAAATTGTACTATCAGCTAATTCAATCAATACGTTTTTGTGAAACATATTAACATTCATAATTTTAGACTTTGAATCGAGAAGTGTTTAGAAGGTTAAAAAACTTGATCTTAACTCCACATCTCTCGTTCATAAATTTAGCCAATTTTTATGTATTCGAATAAAGCCTATTTAATATAATATCTAATATTTTAAAAAATTATTTAATAAAATTTAAATAAATTTTTTTATTTTTATTATATTAAATCAAATCAATGTATTTTTATTTTGAATCAAGTAAATTTTTATATTTTTATTTTAAATTAAATATGTTTTTATATTATTAATTATTAACTTGATTAAAATGTTATTTGTTATTTTATATCAGATGATACTGATGTGATATATTAACATATTATAATTGATAATAATGTGACATGTTAAGATAATGATGTGACAAGTTAATTTGACATAATAATATGACAATATAATATTTTTTCTCATTTCACATCAACATCATGTTAATGACATATAAATATAGAATGATAAATGATATTTTAACTAATAATAATTAATCAAATATTAATTATAAAAAGATTTATTTGATTTAAAATAAAAATATAAAAATTCAATTGAATATAATAAAAAAATAAAAAATTGATTTAAAATTTTTTTGAGTATTATACTTATTTATTTTAATATTTTGAACATTTAATCCAACCCTCAAATTTTGAAAGTAATTATTTACTTTGGTGGAGCTGTTATTTAATTAGAAAAATAAAAAAAAAGCTATTAAAATTATCAAATGGATTCATGATCAAAGAAAAGATTACTCTTATAAAAATAAAGTTAATTAACCATCGAATCCGCTCATCCTGGCTCGCACGAGCCAAACCAATCTCCACGTCCGGACCAAAATAGAAAGCGAAGATCACTGTAAGAATTTTTTTACTGATACTATTTCAACTCCCAGTTATTTGGACTTTTTACGGTGGGTTCGGTAATTCAAATCAACGCAAAGGGGCCACCCACCCCCCAACCCTCATATTACAGACATGCATGTAGATGAAGCAGCAATTCCAACATTTCTCATTTCTGAATGAATTTTATTTTCCATTTCTTATATAAAGATTAGATCTCCCTCTACCCCGATTTATTAAACCCTAGCTCGATCCGCTATTGCTACCGCGATCGGAGCTACCCTCTTGTTCTATCTCTTTCAGGTTGGATCCACCAATGCTCATTTATCAACCGAAGTTTCTTTTGCCAATGATTTATTACGCTAGCTGATTGATTGATTTGTGTGCAGGGGAGGAGGAGATTGAGTGATCTATAAAAATGCAGCACATTCCGGCTACGATCGAGGAACAGTTGTTCTTGAAAGCGATTAGGGAAGAAAGCTCGTGGGAGAATTTGCCCAAACGGCTTCAAGCCACTCTTAATTCTAAAGAAGAATGGCACCGAAGGTTAGTTAAAGTTTGGATTCTGCTACTTTCCTTCGTTTCACTTTTTTAACTGCACCTACAGGGATAATTTAATTTGTAGCTTTGAAGAACTTCAGTATTTTGTTTTAAGAGAGTAACCTCAGGATCGATTTGCAAAACAGAGCAGATAGTAACTGTTGGTTTTCTTCTTTGAAGAGGAAATACTTACTTCGTGCTTAATATAAGATTGAGGGATTAGTTGACGTTATCTCAAGGGAGTTCTGTGAATTAGTTTTATGAAATTATATGGAAAAATTGAACTGGCATTGCTCTTTTATACGCCATTACAAGAAAGAACTTTGTAAGTTATGCAGATTGGACCTTCAGATGTTCCTATTGAGCATTGAGGTTCATCTTCCGTGAATAATATTTTGTGCATAAATGATTTGGTAAAACTTTTTGATAAATCATCCAGCATTCAGGTGTTACTGAATTTGTTTTTTAATAGTCATTAGTAATTTGGTATAATTTTGTTGTTTACCCAACTATCATGCCGTGAATAAACATATGCTCATTAGGTTTTTTGGGAATTTTTCTTTCTTGCGTTTCTTAGAATAAAAAATGAATTGGTTTCAGATGCTGACATTTTTTAATCCTTTTAAGGAAAGCAATTTAATGTCCGGTAGCTTTACAGACTATTGAATATAATTGTGTTTTCAGTTTTCACTCGCTATTGCAATTTGCAAATTACATTTCATATTCCCGTTAAGCATTCTTATTATCCTGATTAGTCATTTGAATTAAATGCTCATCTCTTTCTGTGCTCTTGGGAGTAGTGTTCTATTGCTTGATCTTACCCCCTTATCTTCTTCTTTTTTTTCTTTTCTCATGGTAATTCCATTTAGGATTATTGACCATTGTATCAAGAAAAGGCTCCAATGGAACACTTGTTTTGCTCGCAAAGTTTGCAAAGAAAGTGAATATTATGAAGAGATGATGCGTTACTTGCGAAAGAACCTAGCGGTACGTGATAAGTAGAAATATTTGGAACTTTCTTTTTATTTTCCTTAATATGGTTTGTTATGTAATATGTTTTCACAAAACTTTTTTTCTCATATGATCAATATTCTTGTTTCACAATGATTAAAGAATATTTTTTAAACTCTCAATTTGGAACTTGAATGAAAATATGTTGGTTTTTTTCCTTTTGATGTAGAAGCAGAACTATCATGGTAAGAAACTTCATTTAAGAGCAGCACCAGCTACGTTTCTGGTCTTGTAGAATGGCTTTCATACATTGACTACTTGAATGAATTCTCCTGTAAAAACTATTCCCATCAGTTGCAGTTTGTACAAGATGTTGAATGACTCCCTTCCTTTTTCTCCACTGATACATTTCTAGTGGTTCTTTGCACTTCACTTTTTAAATTTCTTAATTGCAGTTATTCCCTTATCACCTTGCGGAGTATGTTTGCCGTGTGATGAGGGTGTCTCCTTTCCGATATTACTGTGATATGATATTTGAGGTTATGAAAAATGGTAATTGCTCCCTCCTATTTGGTTTTACCCTGCAACTTCCTTTCTATGTAATGCTATGGCTGATGATAGAAAAAATTTTTGGCTGAAGTTAGATCTGGTTGATTGATCTGCTGAGAAATCTCATATATTGCATTTGGCATCTCGCTAGAGCTATGCTTGTTTTGTCTTTCTGTTCTTCAAAGATTTGCATTCATATTAAGTAGGTAATTGAATTATTGAATTCCATTATGGAATTGCTAATACTAAATTGCTCTAGATTGTTCTAGTTTAAAGTTGAATAAACTTCAACTTATCCAAACAAAAAAAAGAAATTACAGTAGATTGGCAGGGTCTGCTATGTGATTAAGTATTTCTAGGTGTATATAACAGCTTAAATGCATCTATTTTTATCATGAAGTAGTGTGAATTATGTGCACAAAGACTGATTGCCAGGGTGCTAAGGGGGCAAGACAATAAGATACAACATAGTGAAATCATTCTATATGGTGGTTTGATTGGCCATTATTTGCTAAGTAGATGAAAATTCGTTGATAGCATGACCTGTTTGGTACAGATTTGTTGGGTGGTTGGAATTTGAAACTTATGTTGATAGAAACAATAGTGACTGAAATCTAGACATGAACAATTGCTAGATAAAAATTGGACACATCTTGAAATGATTGCTTGAAGAATTGAACAGCTAGAGATGATTATGTTTTCTTTAAATGCATCACAAATGTAATTTTCTCTTTCTGCCCTTTTTGCCTCCAATTCTTGTCCTGGTAGAAAGTAGCATCAATTGCAATGATGGCTATACATTTGAGCGCATGATTTGAGGGCTCTTGAACGATTACTGGTTATCTCAGAGAAGACATCTTCAACATCCTTGTTTGATTTGACCGAGAATTTCACATATCCAGTAAACATACCTCCTGATTCTCATATGCTTTCTTCAACCAGTAATCCAGATGTTTCTTCTGGTGCTTCTAGGACTATACTCTCTGTGCCTTATCAACAATATATGACAGTTTGGATGTAGAGTTATGCAATCCATCAATATATATATATATATATAATTATATTAAATATTATAAAATTCATCTCTAACATCTCAATCTTAATTTCTCTAGTGTTTGGGTTTACAATTTACAATATACCTTTGACTTGTTCTTATTGAGGTTTTTATTTGATTGGTTGATCAATCCTATAGTATTGTGTATTTGCATTTATTTGCATACACCAATATGTGTGCATTTATATGCATATTTAGTGCAGCATTGACCTTTCACCAATTGTTACCGCTTTATAAATCAGTGTTGGCTACATATTAGATAGGTACTGACCATTACCAGGCATTTCTTATTGTTTACAGAGCAACCTTATGACAGCATCCCAAATTTCAGTGCCGCTGACACCTTGAGACTTACAGGAATTGGGAGAAATGAATTTATTGATATCATGAACAAGTGCAGGTCTAAGGTACTGGATCAGATTTTTGCTTACAAATTCAAGGGTGTAACTGTGTGCTGGTGAGCACCATGGTTGCTTGTGCATATGCTTGCTCCTTTATATATGCCTGCACAAGTGATCCAAGCCAAATACATGCACTTGTACACTGATTAATACTCATCATCATGCTTGGTAACGTAGCAGTTGTAACTTGAATAGATTGTTTTATTCTTCTGTTTGTTGCTTAATAGGCAGATTTGAACTTTGATGGTAATAGCAAGGCTAGACTGGAGAACAGAGTTCAAACTCCTTCCTTTGACAATTATGCTCATTACTCTTTACTTGAGAACAACAGAGGCAATAATAATATTATTAAAGCATTGACTTTCTGCCTGATATAGTATAAATTAGGATTGTTTTACAAACTGGATAAGCTCTAATAGTTCCCCCTAGATTTGTTGGATGTAGATATGTTAATAAACTTTTTATGGTCATCCTAATGAATCCATTCTAATTGAGAAAATAATTTAAGCTGCTTGTGTTTTACTGTGCAAACTTTTGATGGCGTTATTTGTCCTGCATTTTGCAAACTAGATTATTTTTATGAATCCAATGAAGTACATTTGTTGTTGTCTTACCTATTATTTACTTATCTGGAGCTATTTAGAAAATTATGTGGAAGTTGAACAAGTCGATTGCAAAAGAGTTGTTACCTACCCAACCAGTGGACTTCCCAATTGAACCTTGGTGGGGAGTTTGTCTTGTTAACTTTACCCTAGAAGAGTTCAAGGTGAGGTTTCTGATGAGTCTTTGTCTTATTGTCTAAAGAGTGTCATCAGATTAACTTGACATTATGCCCTTTTCAGACACAACTGCTTGTCTTTGTTGGTCTAATCTGCAACCTAACATTTCTTTGTTGCTTGTATAGAAACTTTCAGAAGAAGAAATGGCAACAATAGATAAAATCTGCAAGGAAGAAGCTAATGCTTTTATCCTGTTTGATCCTGATGTTATAAAAGGTCTTTATCGACGGGGATTGGTCTATTTTGATGTCCCTGTCTATCCGGATGACCGGTTTAAAGGTCAGATGTTTGCTTTCAGAATTGTTCTGCCAAAGTAGGATTTCTAAATTTGTCCATATTTACCTCTTTAGTAGAATAATTAATTTTCCAAGTGTTTGAGGTTGTAAGGTCTAAAGATATACTTTTTGCTAATTACTCAAATTTCATATTTTATTCATGTAATTAGGCACATACATGAGTATTTTTGTTGTGAATTAATATTCTCTGAAGCATGGAGTACTTGGATCTTTTGGATTTGCTGAAAACCCTCTTTGACTCCCCCCCACCTGATCCTCTTAGTCAAATGAAAATTAGGAACTATCTGACTGTTTGGAACTGAAGGAGAGTGCAGCTTTGTTGAGTGACACACATTAAAGTAGGCTGTTGTATTATATTCACAAACAATTTACATCAGAACATAGACATCCCCATCACTTATTTTTGCAATTCGGAGAATTTTCTTCCTCTGTCCTAAAGCAAAGTATCTTTTCTTCTTTGAACTGAACTTGGTTTAGGATGATGGACTTAATGCTGTTACGGCATGTCTTTATAGTTAATGCTTTGACTACTCCATTTTCTTAATCTGTTCCATAAATACCTTTGACATTAAAATCCCTTAATGTTTGGTTTTTCACAGCAATGTTTTTGTGAGCGTTAGCTGGTGGTAATTTGGACAACGAAGTATAGTCAGCCTGATTTTTGTTGATTGATTAGCCTTATTGAAAGTAAAATCCTAATACCTTTCATATTAAGAAATTCTGTAGTTTCCCCCTTCTGTTTGTTTTTTCGCATGACTTGACCAGAGACCTTGTCTTTGAAGTAAATAATTGCACCAAGAGTCCAACCAGTTGGGAGAGAAATAGGGAATCAATAGATTCCTTCTATTCAGGAGTAATTTAATCTCTTCCGAATGCAGCATATGACTCTGTATTACTGAGCTTTCCAAGCATGCTTGTGCCCCCACATCCTTAATTCTTACCGTGGGAAGTATTTGTGAAATAAGACAAAACTCCTATGGAGAGCAAAGAAAAAAGAAGATGGTGCTAAGAGACGCTCTTGTCAACTCAAAACACTCAAAAATCCTTTTCCAAACCTGCTTTCATTTTTAGTCAAGAAATTGATAAAAAGACAAACCATTGCATTGATCAGGGGTGTTTGTAGTGACTGGGGGTTCAAAGACCTAGAGGCGACTTATTTATCAGCCAAGCATTCTTCTTAGGGGCCTCCTTGTTATTTTCCCTAAAAAATATATGACATTGAAAAGATATTAGTTATCCATGCTTTCTTTTTACCTTCTTTTCTTTAGGATACTTTTATGGACTACATTATTGAATTATATTGAAATTTTAATTCTGATTCCTGCTGCTCAAATGTGTTATGAATTGGCAAGGTACCTGACCACTTCTGCTCGAGTCCTGTTTGTACTTGTGAGTTGAGTTATTAATACTATAGTAGTTCAGTTTCTAGGCTTGAAGGGTTTGTTTCAAACAAGGAGCAGTCTTATGAGGATCCTATTGAGGAGTAAGTTATCGTTTGATCTTCTGGTCATTTCAAAGTTTAGTAGCGATTCAACTTAGATTTTTAAAGCTAGTAACTGCACTATTCAGGTTGCTATATGCGGTTTTTGTTGTTTCAAGTGAGAATGCAACTGTTGCTGAGCTGGCATCAACCTTACAAGCGGATCTTAATCAACTTCAGGCTGCTGCATCTTTTGTTTGTCGCTTGGGATGGGCAGTAAAAGTAATTGACCCAGCATCTGTGCTTCAAGAAAACGCAGGTGTACCTCCTCATGGTGTCAGTCTTGCAGATGAAGAAGATGCCTCTCACCCTAGTTCAACCTCAGCAAACATGTCCACTGATAGTGAGACTGCTCAACTGGGAGATTTATGGGGGACAGAAAACTATGGGCCCCATTCTAATGATGCTCGGGTTGCTTTTGTTGTCGATGCTAATATAACATCTTATCTTATGATGGGCTCCGTTTCACCAGGTTAGTTACCTTTTCTCTTTATATTTTTGAACGACTAGCTTAGATGTCATTCCCATTTTGAATATACCCCAAACATTGCTTCTGTTGGACATCATAACCATTAATGCATAATAAATTTGAGCTTGGCATACCCGCCATTTAGATACGATGCTCCAATTTCCATAAATAACAATTTGAATGAACTAGAGTTTTGAGCATTGTATGCTTTGGTTGCTGTACACAAAATAGGCCATAGTTTTAATTAGGCATCATAGCCTGTAAAGATGTAAAGAGGTGGCCATAATATTGGGTTGCTACTGACTGGTCTGTTTACCCTGATATTTGTTGGAGCTCTTCAGATGGAATTATGTAACTGTTATTGTTTCTTAATGTGAATCTCCCTCTTCATTTAGGTTTTGTTTGGATGCCAGAATGTAAGGTCAATTTGTCTTTTTCTATTCTTATACCTACTACATCAGTATTCTAATACTGGTAGCATTGGCAATACTCAATGAAAACCTTTAAGGGAAGAGTTTCTCTTTTATCAATTATTAGTGCATATGTAGAGTTGTATATGTGAGATAGACAGACACTTAATGTCTAGAAGAAAGAGTAAAACACATAAATTGATTCATTATTGCAGTCCAATTGTTTTATGCATTGCATGACCACATTAAGAGCCTGTTTTGCCTGCCAAAACTGTTGTAAAAGTTCTGTTAGATTGACATTATATGAATTAGCTAAGAATGTCTTTTCTCTACTTTAAATTTTATTGTATTTGTCTATTGGTTTCTCATTGCAGATCTTAGAAGTTTTAGTTTGGAGCTTTAACTTTTAGCCCCAAGAAGCTCATTTTTAACTTTTATTAATATTTAGAAGCTGTTTTTTCAAAACCTTATTCGGCCCAACTTCAGCTTTCTAGCGTAGAAAAGTTGTTCCAAGCTAGGCCAACAGGCGCTACCTTGTTATTCCATGGTGCTGGTTTCATGAGGGAGGAACGTAGACATATTATAGTCATTGTAGTTTTACATCTGCTGATGATTAGACAGGTTCCAGTATTTTGCATAATAATTTGTTATGGTTTTGAATTTCTACCATCTGTATGTACTTACTGTTTCTTTTCTCTGACATAATTTATATGTCCTCTTACTGGGTTTTGCAGGATTGAAATCTCATGCAGTGACATTATATGAAGCAGGGAAATTAGGTCATGCTAGCATTGCAGATCTTTGCAAAGACCTGAGCACATTAGAGGGAACAAAATTTGAGGGAGAGTTGCAGGAATTTGCAAATCATGCATTTAGTCTCCGCTGTGTCTTGGAATGTCTACTATCTGGCGGAGTTGCCAATGACACTAAAACAGTGGAAATTGCTGATAGAATGGGAGTGTCAGCTTCTGTCCATGATGAGTCTACTCTGGTAGCTGACACTTCATTGACTGACGTATCAGAACAATCTACTAAAGAAACTGGAGAAAACATTAATGATACCAATAATTTAGAAATATCTTGGGAAGGTTCTGTTGGGGATGACTCTGTACCTGAAGCCATTGGTGATGATAGATCTGCTACCCTATCAAAAGATGGTAATCTCGAGAGTGAGGTTTCCAAGTCAGATCTGATTGTCCAGAATGATGATAAACTGATACAGATGGAAGGGCCTGAAATAGGAAAAGGAACTTCAAGGAGGAAAAAGAAATATCGAGTGGATATCCTCCGCTGTGAAAGCTTGGCTGCGCTGCCAAAGACAACCTTAGATCGGTTATTTCTTCGCGACTACGATATTGTTGTGTCTATGGTTCCTCTTCCATATTCATCTGTTCTTCCTGGACCAACCGGGCCCATTAATTTTGGTCCTCCCTCTCACTCATCGATGACACCATGGATGAAATTGGTGCTATATTCAACAGTGGCTAGTGGGCCTTTATCAGTTGTTCTGATGAAAGGACAATGTCTACGCATGTTGCCTGCACCATTAGCTGGTTGTGAGAAAGCCCTTTTATGGTCTTGGGATGGTTCGACAATTGGAGGCTTAGGTGGAAAATTTGAAGGAAATTTAGTTAAGGGAAGTGTACTTTTACACTGTTTAAATTCTCTTCTCAAATGCTCTGCTGTTATAGTGCAGCCCTTCAGCAGATATGACCTAGATGGTTCTGGCAAAGTTGTTACACTGGACATACCCTTACCCCTTAAGAACTCTGATGGCTCAGTTGCTTGTGTAGGGGATGAGCTGGGACTATGTGAGGAGGAACGTTCGAAATTGAATGATTTGTTAACTGATTTGGCTCACAAGATAGAGTTATGGACGGTTGGTTACATTCGCTTATTAAAGCTTTTTAAAGAAAGAGAAGTAGATCATTTTGCCCCCGATGAGGAGAAGTATGAATGGGTTCCATTAAGTATTGAATTCGGGATGCCTCTTTTCAGCCCTAAATTATGCAATAATATTTGTGAAAGGATTGTCACATCTCGGTTACTTCAAGCAGATTCACTTACCGAGCATCATGATTCAATGCAAAGTATACGTAAAAGGTTACGTGATGTTTGTGCAGAGTATCAAGCAACAGGTCCTGCAGCAAAACTTCTTTACCAAAAGGAGCACCAAAAGGATCATTCAAAGGAGTTATCGAAACATCTAATGAACTATGCTAGTGGAAGATGGAATCCACTGCTAGACCCTTCTTCTCCCATTTCTGGAGCATCTAGTGAGCATCAAAGATTAAAACTTGCCAGCCGGCAGCGTTGTCGGACTGAAGTTTTGAGCTTCGATGGTAGCATTCTTAGGTCTGTTATATCAGTCTACTCACTTTCATTTTTTCCTCTTAATTTTGTTTTCTCTTTGCAGTGTTTGCTTGTCTATTATTTATTCGTAGTGTTAAATTATATCTGCAGATCATATGCCCTAACTCCTGTATATGAAGCTGCCACAAGACCAATTGAAGATTCCACCCCGGTAACTGCAACAAAAGTTGATCCTGATGAAACTGACAGCAAAGAAATAATCCTTCCTGGTGTGAATCTTCTTTTTGATGGTGCTGAGTTGCATCCATTTGATATAGGTGCTTGCCTGCAGGCTCGCCAACCAATTTCCTTAATAGCAGAGGCAGCATCAGCCTCTACATCTTTTGCAATTAAATAGGTCTTATAGAATCTTGTTTGAGAAGTGTAGATAGAATATTTGTCCTGAGACTGATCAATGGAAGTTATTGTGTACTTCATACTACACTATTCTGGCTATCTGCTTCATCTTTGAAGTCATGCTATGGATGCGAGTGAGCGATTACATCAAAGGTAAATATCAAGATTTTTTCTGATGATATGATATTTATTAGTTTCCTTGGATTCATAAATCTGTTCATTTCCTAAAAGGTATCTTTCCAATTATTTTGGATCTTCAGTGTTAATGAGTAGCCACTTGGCTGCCCTTAGGACTACGACTGCTGCAGAATGCAAAGCTAATTGAGGGATTAACTTGTTTCGTTGTTGTATCTATGGGTAAATTTATGGATTTAGGGATAATTTGGTATTTTACATTTGTATTTAGGATCTTAGTTTTATGTTTATCTTGTGTCTAATTAATAGAATGAGGGTTGCTTGGAGTCTGTATAAATCAATGTACTCTTTCTATTGAAACATAGAATATTATGAGAGATATTTTAGCACTATTGCTATTGTGAACTCTGTGATGCAATCAACCTTAGGTGTGACTCCTAAGGTAACGGAAATTTAGGTCTGAAGCTTAGGTTTTCTTTCTTCGTCATTGTGTGATGCAATTAATGAACCCTAGGTATGAAGCTTAGGGACATTTGTTTATACAAATTTTCCTGTTATTTTCTCATGATTTTTAGATTATAAGGCAGCTATAAATCCTAGCCCCGGGCTGTCCAGCATGGATGAGTGAGATCCAGTGCTGATTATCTTTACTGGCATAAATGCAGATTCTCTATATTGCTTGAAGGCTGCTTCTGGATTGTTGCGGGTTAGCATTTCTTCTGAGGAATACTTGTTTCTGACAAGTAGATTTGATTAATGAAATGTAACCCTTCTCTTGGTGCTTATTGGGTGCAAACAAAGATGGAAAGTCAGTTTTGCAAATGATACATATGTGGAAAAACGAGACATTTTTGGTTTACCGTATGCAGTTCTAGCTTTCTGCTTAAGTTGCATAGATTTTTATTTGAAATTTTCATGCTAGCTCTTGTATGTGGAAGAGAACCCTGCTGCGTTGTTGAAAGAGATGAATTACATCAAACATATTCGGAGAAAACGGGTATGCAATTTTAGTGGAAATTTGCTCTCTCTCTCTCTATCGACAAAAATCCCTTCATGAGGTCTTCGTGGCTGTGGTAGCGGGTGAAATGGAAAGTTGGCTACAAGCGAAGCTACTTATAAACTATGGTCAAGAGAAACATACAAGGATTATGGATTTACTCAGAAAACAGATAATTAATATGTTCTTGTTGTGTTCGGCAGGCTAAAGTTCTACACCAATGTAATTCTTTTCGTCTTTATATGCATCATCCGATTTTGTCATGTTCACTACAAAAAATTCTCAATGTCAGAAGCCGGAGGTTTAAAATCGCGGATTTCTCATTAATAAAAAATGAAAGAGATTTGAAATATATAAACATAATTGGATTTTTACTTAACAAGTATAATTTTTAGATTGCGAATAAATCTTTACTTATATAAACTCTATAAACATGGAAAGGAAATGTGATCTCGTGATACTAGCGTATAGTTACAAAATGAATTACTAGTAGAATGTCATCAAATAAATTCTTTATTGTTTGCAAAGGAGAATTTTAGGTAGGAACATTACTTCAACTATAGTCACACATCTCACGATTCAGATTTTAGATACAAGCAACTGTTTTAATTTTTATACAATAAACTATAAACAGTTTCTTATTGTGGCACTAAAGCATTTCCTTCAAAATGCAGTAATCAACCATTAAGCCACAGTCAAAACATCTCGAAATAGAATTAAAATTTAAACTCTTCGGCCTTGGGTATGCCCCTCATCGGCCCACCCCCAAGACATGGCTGACCTTCACTTTCAAAGATGAAAGATATTTTATGTAGAGTATCACCCAGGATCCAAGATAGATCCAATCCATGAATTGAATGAATTGACATCTTAAGAAAGCTTGCAAGAACAAAACACGTGTGCGGTCACGTAAAAGTTCCTCCGGAGCCTGGCACCTTCGTTCACGTGGCAGACCAGAAAGGGGAGCATTCCCGCTTACGTCCCGCTCTCGAAACGGTAATCAGTGTTCTCCCAAAAGATATTTACAGAGAAATAAGAGAGCCTCGCACTCTCACTTCAAAGTTCCTAGTACCTCAGACTCAACCTTTCGACCTTTCTTTTTCTTTTTGCTTCGCTCTTTTTCTCTCTTATGGATATGTGAATATTCGAAACCTTTTTTGCTTCTCTTTTGGAGTTTGGATCAACTTTGTTCTTCATTCTACGCCGTGATTCTTTTTTGTTACCAAAAGGAAAAGAAAAGAATAGAATATAGAAGGCAAAGATGCTACACTTATCATTTTTATCCGAATCAAGTTCTACCAAGTTTGCTTTGTTCACTTCCGTAGTTTCCACAGATGCAAGCCCTTCTTCCACTGGAAATTCTTCTCTTCTTCAAATGGGGTATGCTCTCTCTCTCTCTCTCTCTCTCTCTCTCTCTCTCTCTTTTGCTTTTTAACTAACTTGGATTTTACTTTTATGCATGATTACTATTTCTAGAATTTGGTTATTTCTGTCTTTAGTTTTCAAATGAAGATTTTGGAGCTAAACAGGAAAAACTTCAATCCATATTTTTGAAAAGATGGGTTGAATTTTTATAATGTCAAGTCCTTGTAAGATCAATGATGAAAATTATTGAACGGTCATCACGTCTCAATTGGGAGAAATTATGTTTTGGTAATTTATAAAGGATACCTGGCGAAAATTGTGTGTGTTGAAATGGGATGTCTGATATATGCCTTTGTAGCTTTGAGTTTGGGTAATTTATTGACCTTTGATAGTGACACCACTAGATTGAAATGGAGTAGAAACGCATCGAGTAGCAGCGGCGGGCAAGGACGTTCAAGTAAGGCATGTCTATGCTTATAATTATGTGATAATTATCGACTTTCCTATCTGAATTTTGCATTTTTTTAAAAATTGAAATATGACTGAGTTTTTTTGGCATATTGCAAGGCAAGGAGCCGTGTCAAGCGTTGGACTACTAAAGTATATGGGCGTCAGGCACGAGAACGTGTACTCGAGGTATTTTAATCACCTAAACTTCTTATTCTTCATTATTTTCATCCACAATATCGAAATGGGGAGTTATTTGGGAGGTGCATGCAGTTGGCCCTACTCTTAGCTTCTCCTGCTCATGTATAGTAAGTAAACTTTTATAGATGGTGCGTGGTATGTGTCCAAATGTCATCTTGATATTAAATTGCAAAAATGTTATCTTGCTGTTAGCAACTGTCTTATTTATATATCTTATGCTCACTTCTTTTGCACATGTGACACTAGTTTTGACTAAGATGCTGTTTATGTAGCCTAACAATATTTCGTTGATCCACACTACTGTATCCATTGTTTGTAATTCCAGGAAGAAGCCCCTGAAATGTCACAAACCATCCCATCATTTAAAATCTTCCCAGGTCAGGCGTTTCCATTAGGTGTATCAGAAGTTGATAACGGGATCAATTTTGCTATTTTTTCACAGCATGCAACTGCAGTTACACTTTGCTTATCACTTCCCCAGAGGTGACAATATATTCCCTTTCATATTATAAATTATTATCTTTGTGTACCTATTCTTTTGGGATAAGTTAACTTGATTCATATTTAAAAAAAAAAAAATTAACTTGATTCATTGTCTTCATTTCGTCTCTGCTTAGTTAATTACAATGTGAACGTATGTAAATTCAACATCCACTAATGTGAATTTCCTTATGTTGTTTATTTTTATTGTACATGTGCATTTGACTTTTCATGACTGGCCTTTCTTGTTTATCAAAATTGGAAAATTGGGAAAAAAGAAAACCATGTCCACATATTGCTTGTTGCCTACTAGCAGGCAATTAATATAAATGTTTCCTTTCCTTTACATTTGAGGCATTTATCAATATATAGAAAGAAAGTTTCAGATTATTGTTAATATCGTTGGTGAAGAGTGATTCTTTTTGGCATAATGTGTCTTAGGGGAGAGCATGACAGGCTGGCTGGTAGCACGATTGAGTTTTCCTTGGATCCTCGTGTCAACAAAACTGGAGACATTTGGCACATATGCATTGAGGTGGTATTTCTATAATGATGTTTGAATCAATTTCTTGGTTTCTGAATTAGTGTCAAGTTCTTTTATTACATTGTCTTCTCTATGTATACATTCAACAGCTGAAGCAACTGCTTAGTTCTCTAGCCGTGATGTAGTATGTTTGCACCATTGACATGACTCTCTTACTGTAGGATTTGCCCCGGAGCAATGTCCTCTATGGTTATTGCATGGATGGTCCCAAGGATTGGGACAAAGGGCATCGATTTGACAGCAGCAACGTGCTTATAGATCCTTATGCAAAGCTAGTAGAAGGTCGTCGACATTTTGGAGATCCAGAGTGTAAATTGTCAAAATTTCTTGGAACTTACGATTTTGATAGCTTGCCTTTTGATTGGGGAGACAACTACACTCTCCCAAACATACCTGAGGTATGGGCAGGATAGTTTGTTTTTGTACCAATTCTCCCATTGGATTGATCAGTCACTCATTTATTCTTTTCTTTGTCATATTTTGCAACTTTGCTTTGATGTGTCCTCTGAACTAAATTCATCTCTTATTTCTTATGTATGCATCCCACACATTTATTCCAGATATTAAGTAGTCCTCAAATGCTACAGCTTTCTTTACAGTCAAAGTCTTTTGAGTTTGTGTTTCCATCTCTTCAATGAATATTTCCAGCAGCTCAACATCTATGACACTTGCCATTGTCTTTGCAGAAAGATCTTGTTATATATGAAATGAATGTTCGTGCATTTACAGCTGATGAATCTAGTTGCTTGGATCCAAATATACGTGGAACCTATGCTGGTCTGATTGAAAAGGTAATAATTTCTTGCATTACGCCCAATCACATTCTAACTAATTACCTTTTGAATAATAGATCAATTTCTAGACTTAACAGTGCTTTTAGTTTGAAATTTATTATATCTAGGGCATGTATGTGTATGTATTCAATCTTACCTGTCATGACTTATAGCCAACATTTGAACAATATGGGCATAGATGTGAACATTGACGCATATGTAGATTTTGGTATAAGACATGGGCATTAGGGTCAGTGCATCCTGGAAGGAAGGATTTGCAATGCCTGTGGCATTTGATGCTTTCATCCTTTAATGAAGTCCAACTTTTTGTGCAAAGAAATTATTTGTCCCCGGCAATCTTACCAAAGATAATCTATGCACAAAGAAGCATGGGAGTTATCAAGGAAAATGCAGCAAAATATTTTGTTGTTATCTTTTGAGAACTGGCTTGTGCTATAGTTATCCATACTACCGTTGATATGCTAAAGGAAATTTTTTTCAAGTCACTCTTTTGTTTTTAACAGAAGCAATATTCTACTGGAGTGACTATTGGAAGCATTAGGCACATATTTTGGTCTGTAGAAAAAGTGACTATTGGACTCTTTTCATGTATTACATATATCTGACAATTTCTTTTTTAAAATATTTTTCAAGATCCCACACCTTCTAGAACTTGGAATCAATGCAGTGGAGTTGCTGCCTGTCTTTGAGTTTGACGAGTTTGAGTTTCAAAGACGCCCCAATCCAAGAGATCACATGGTAACTAGAATCTTTACTTTATCTGCTTTATAATTTTAATGTTAATGTATCATATAAGCAAATGCAGTTGGTTTTTTCTTTTAAAGAAAAAAATGTTGACTTCTTCTTTTTGGTCTTTGAACATATATAATGTGACTATTTTGGTGAATGCTCCACTTCTCTGTTACTATAGCCCCACTAAAAACTAACTTAAAAATTCTGTTATATACGTAAGTTGAATGGTGGGTGATTCTGCTGTTTGGATATATTTCTTTGTGCTTTAATTTGCAGTGAAAATTTAAGAATACTAAAACTCCTGTTTGTTCCTTTTCTGAGATCAATACATGGGGTTACTCAACAATAAATTTCTTTGCTCCTATGAGTCGTTATACTAGTGGTAGTGGAGGAGCTGTTAGTGCTTCTTGGGAGTTCAAAGAAATGGTTAAAGCCTTCCATGGGGCTGGAATTGAGGTAAATGTCTTTTGTGCCATGGTTAGTAGAGTACATAATTTATAGTTGGTGGTAATTTCATTCTTGTTGTTTCATCGGATGTATGAAATATGCATATTATAGTGTTGGTTAAGCTTTTTATTTTTGTAGGTCATCTTGGATGTCGTCTACAATCACACCAATGAAGCTGATGATGAACATCCTTATGCCACTTCATTTCGTGGCATAGACAACAAGGTGAAATTTTTTTCATTTTTCCCCGACATGATGATAAGGTGTTTTGGCTCTTCAGTTTTTATAAATCATATTCCTCATTCTTAAATGTCTGATTGATGTAATATATTCACCTCACAGACATTCTCATTGATACTACTTCATTTGCAGGTTTATTACATGGTGGACTTAAACAACAAAGGCCAACTGCTAAACTTCTCTGGCTGTGGTAATTCAAGTGCTCGACTTGGCTCTTTTTTCCTATCTTTCTAAGGAATTTATTCATTTATTTTTTTCTAAATGTACAACAGTTAACTGTCACGACTGTCTTAGCTAACAAATTTATTCCCTTTTAGATGTGTAAAAGTAACTCACTGCAAGTCTCTTGTTATCATATTGTGGTTATTTTGTTTGATAACTTGCTTCTCAGAACCTTATATTTTCTCTTTTCAGGTCTTACATAGCTGTTCACATGATTTCTGCCTGCCTTGATAATTAAATTATAAAGATATCTCCATCTTTCATCACTGGAATTTAGGAAGAAACTAAAAATTGAATCTGCATAGATATGTTAAACAACTGGGAAGTAACTTAGTAGGAAGTAGCTGTGGTACGAGACAGTTGTTTGCCAATATGAGCCCTCACTTTTTATATAGAGATTGAGTTGCTACTGTAATTAGGTCTAGTTAAGAATTTAGCATCTTTCTTTCAACTTTCAATGTTTTATGCCTCTGATCTCTTGTCTTGATTCCGGTGAAGTCAAGATATTGTATCTTGGATAAGTACTGTGCTGAAATCTGACCTGGGCATGACTTGTGAATTTGTGTTCTCTATAATAAAGATTTAAATTTCTCGATACTGGTGTTTCTGATCACTTGAGTTGATGCCTTTGAAGTTTAGAAATTCATCTTGCATGAGTATTGTGATTTGGCTCAGGCATGAGTTTTGAATCTATCTTCCTCTTTCTGGTACTTTTGATCTTGAGTTGGTGGCTGTGGAGTTTAGAAATTCATCTTACATAAGTAGTTTAGAGAGTGTGAAACAGGCTGAATTTTGATTCTATCTTCTACATGACAAAGATTCTGAATTTCAACTATCATATATAAAGCTCTTTCAGATGCAATATTTGATGTTCTTCAGGGAATACATTAAACTGCAATCATCCTGTTGTCATGGAACTCATACTTGACAGCTTAAAACACTGGTATGGACACAAATCCCATAGAAACCCATGGCTTTTGCTGCTAACAATATGGAATTTTCTTTTCACTCTGAAAAGAATTTAAAAATGTTTGGTAAATTGTAAATTCTGTTTTTTGATTGTTTTGTATACAAATAATTTGAGATGTAGTGCTACTTTGTTTTTGCTTTTGATGGGATTAGTAACTCAAGAAACTTTACACAGGCTTCACGTATAAAAGGGTTAGATGAAGTTCTACTCAAGAGGCAAAGCAGAAAAACTCAGCTGAATTATGAAACACTGTTGATAACTTGGATAATCTGGACTTAAGTTAGCCAACACCCTTATTACACCTGGAGCATAATGTTCCACATATCATTTATGTTACTTATGTGTGTGTATTATTTTTCAACCATAAACTTGAAGTTGACATTCTTCTTATTAAAATGCTCTTTTTCAAGATCTCCTTGCTGGATGCCAAAAATAGCTAATATTTGGTGAAACCAACAAGTTTTTTTTATCGGCATGTTTTTTATTCTTTGCTGTTACCAAATGTAGGTTTGTCGAATATCACATAGATGGATTCCGGTTTGACCTTGCTAGTGCGCTTTGTCGAGGAATAGATGGTTCTCCGCTAAATGCTCCTCCACTCATTAGGGTATGTCATTTAAATGCTTTTTGACTATTGATTGTCTGAATGCAGCCTATCCTTCTTATGAAAAGTATGGAGATTTAAAGACCCTTTTGACAAAACATGGTAGAATATCTAGATAAAAAACCGTTAAGAGTTTAACAGCCAGAACTATTGAGGAAATTGTTGATTAGGTTTATCTCCTATGCTAAATTATTATCACTAGCGCTCTGCTGGTTATTTGTGCTAATGTGTTGAAGTTTCTTTTAGAAAAGAGGAAAAGCATTCCTTTTCTTTTTTGAAGTACAAGCTTGACTCCATTTCTTCTGAAATGTTAATTGGAATTATTTTGTAAATTCAGTTTTCAAAATAAATGTGTCATTGGTTGTATAGTTGGCTTACATTCAAAAGCAATCTTGCTTCAGTTGAGCTCTCAATTTGTTTGGTTCTTAAGAATTTTGACCTCCACCTTTTTTGTGGGGAGTGCTTTGAAAAATCTTAAGTTGCATATTGTTGTTGTCACTTGTTGTCTCATTCTGTCAATGAACCAGGCAATTGCCAAAGATGCTATCCTATCAAGGTGCAAAATTATTGCTGAACCTTGGGATTGTGGAGGACTCTATCTTGTTGGTAGTTTTCCTAATTGGGACAGGTAATTTGTTTCAAAAATATTTCTATTTAATTCTGTTTCTTTAAGGAACTAGACTGTTTAGAGCTTGCAAAGGCCAGCCATTAGTTGAGAGCATGTCTTTTCTATTTCATATTCACATAATCCATAACTTTGTTGTTGTTGCAGTCGTTGTTACCTGAAAAAATGTGACACTAACATCCTTAGTGAGCAGTAAATCTAGTTGTGGAAACCTCAAGTGAGGTTTCTGTTGCTTTTGAAACCTTAAGAAAGATACATACAATTTGATTTTTGGCATTTTCCCTACTTTCTTATGTCTATATAAGATTTCTTAATTATTTGCTGTTGTGGATGCAGCGAGGACAGCATTGCCTGTTTTCTTTTCTAATTTACAACTTAATTTTCTTAATTACAATATCTCAAATAAAAATATTTTGCAAAGATTAATATTATTGGCCTACAGTTCTTGGTTTTACATGTCTGCAGTCACCGCTGAGTATTTCCTACTAGCATGATTTTTTGATTAATCAGATGTCTTTATTTTTGGCTTTCTACTTTAAGCAATTTCTTTCTGGAAAACTTTCTGTTCCAAGAACAGAGGGCATCTTTCCTCTAACACTTAAAAAATTTCTATTGTGTAGGTGGGCTGAGTGGAATGGAAAGTACCGTGATGATTTAAGGAGATTTATAAAGGTAACACCATATTTACAAATATTTAATTAGATGAGTCTACAAGTACTTCACGTTGGTATAGATGTGGCTTCAGACTGAACATGGAGGTAATGGAAAACAAAGAGAAGATTGACTCATAGATTGTGATCGAAAGGGATCTTCCGCTCTTACCTAAAAGATTGAGTGATTGGCTATGCTTAAAACTTAAAAGTATTTTAGCTATATTAAGTTTAAGTTGGTGATATCACAGGAGCAGTGCTATTTGGAATATCGTGATCTCTATTAGGAATTTAATTATGAACTTCCCTTAACTTAGGGTGATCCTGGTATGAAAGGAGCATTTGCAACTCGTGTCGCTGGATCTGCTGACCTCTACAGGGTAAGTGTCAGTTGTGTCGTGAAATTGATGATTGTAAATTAGCAATGTAACTGTCAGATATATGATGAAAATCATAGTTGTGTAACTAATATATGTGTTTTCCATTCTCTAATCCTCGTGTAAAAATTAATAATTACAAAGTTGGATCATGTAGATGAAAAATGTTAAGCAGTATCCATAGCCACAATTTTTTAGTAAATATTCAATTTTTGAAGCTGATGTTGTACTCTTTGGTCTTGGTCAATATCTTTACGACAAATTAATGCGGGGCAAGCACAAATTGCTTGAAGAATTAAATTATTTAAGACTGTATATTAAATTACTTTTCGCTTTTATATGAGCTCTATTCTAATTGATGGTATTTAGTTAATTAACAGGTCATATTTGGTGTTTTGTTTTTGTATTAGATTTTAGAATGTTGTATTTTTTTAGCTGTAGATGTAAATGCTACTGTTATAGACTACTTTAAAGTCATCTGTTTACTTTCACCTTCTTCTACCTTTCATTTTTGTAAATCACACTTTTGGCTCATTTTACAGATAAACAAACGCAAGCCTTATCATAGCATTAATTTTGTCATTGCACATGATGGGTTCACCCTCTACGATCTTGTTTCATACAATTTTAAGGTATATCAATGTTCAGGTTACTGACTTACTTTAAGTGGTTCCCAGAGAATGCAGTATTTCAAGTTATTGTTGTTTTGACAGCACAATGAAGCCAATGGAGAAGGAGGAAATGATGGAAGTAATGACAATTTTAGCTGGAATTGTGGCTTTGAAGGCATGTGATAAGTTTTTTTTCTTTGAAAATGTTAGCTAATCTTTGTTTATGCATGTGATAGCTTTGGGTTATCTATGAGCATAAAGCTTATATTGAGTAACACTAGTATTATGCCATTAATAATAAGCACCTTGCTCATTGATGTATAAAATTATCATTCATTGATATATTTTTTGACTAAAGGGCAAAGGTAAAACTGTATAGCCTTGAACAATGATCAGTTACTTTCAAGAATTTGCTTCTAATGATATGGTTCTAGTATTTAATTCACCTATCCACTGCTTCATGAGATTTGAACATCATTTTTCTGTGATGTCTTGAAGATTTAATTAATGTTAAATCGTTGCATCATCTTTGCTTTCATTTTTAATTTTCCAATTCATGGGTGCCTAGGCCTAAAAGCCTGGTTTATGAATCATTCAGATTGTGACAAATAAACTATTATAATCAGCTGATCCCATTATTTGCGTGGTGAGCATCTTTAAATGCATAGAATGTCTTAAACTGTCGTTACAAATCTCATATTAACAAGATTTTCTTCATTAACCAGTACAAGGAACTTAATAGTGATCTTTTGTGGGCACACTACTCTGTCTGCTTATTTATAATAGCAGAAGAAGGGCAAACAACCCAACTTGTCTTGTTAGTTTCTACCGGTTATACACGAATCAGTGTATTATGCATCATCACTCATATTCGTATTGTCCTTGAAAACTTATGTTCATTCAACGTTTTCCTTTCATTTTAATTTTCTCATGGTTTGGATCTCCAGTTCTAGAACTATGACGTTCTGGACAAGAATATGTCAAATGAGGTATTATTTTATAAAATTTTGTTCCATTTCTGAAGCCTCATTTTCTGTATTTATTGGACAGGAGAAACTGACAATGCTGATATTAAAGCCTTGCGCTTCCGGCAAATGAAAAACTTTCATTTGGCACTGATGATATCACAGGTAAAGATATTAGAAAGCCATTTGGTGCATCATATGCCTGATAGTATTTTTTAAAAATTTTTTTTGACTTGTTAAGAGCCCAATGGGCAACTTTTTTTTCAGTTTGTATGAAGCAGGGTTAAGCTCTTTTAAACTAATAATATTACAGATTTCCAGAAGTTTTAGTTATCTTTCTTTTATTCTTTTATTTGTTCTAGCTAACTATAGCATATGTCTTCCTCAATGCTAATAGTCAGTAAAGAGTTCCAAGACTTGTCCTCTTCAACTCCCCCTCTCTCTGTTTAATCACGGTCTATCCATTTAGGGCTAAAGCTTTGTTGATTTATGCTGTTGGATTTCAATTGTTTGCTTTATAATGCCACTTGACTTGTGAAAAATGTTAGTATAATCTTTGAGTGCATCATAATCAGGGAACACCAATGATGCTAATGGGTGATGAATATGGGCATACACGATATGGGAATAACAACAGTTATGGGCATGATACTGCTATTAATAATTTCCAATGGCAGCAGGTAAGTTTTTATCAGTTTTTTGACAACTTTAATCCATATAGTAATTGGTTGATGATATTCTCTGTTAAAACAGTTAGATGCAAGGAAGAGTGATCACTTTAGGTTTTTCTCAGAGGTGATAAAATTTCGGCAAACGCATCAAGTGTTTCGTCATGAAAATTTTCTCAGCAAAGTACATCTCTTTACATCTGTCTTGAAGAAACTATGTTAGGCATTCACTTTCTCTGGTGCTAAAGCAGTGCTTTTATCTGTGCAGGGTGATGTGACATGGCATGAAGATAACTGGGACAATCCTGATAGCAAATTCCTTGCATTTACGTAAGTCGTTACATGATTCTTCATAGGTTGTTGATATTCCTTAAATCAATCTTGCTTTGAGTATAGTGATCCCTTTGCTATACAGTATCTTCCTTGTTATATTCACTTTTGGCTTCTTTGAATGGATTATACTGTTGGAAACCAAAATTTTTGTTGCTTTATCATGTGCTTATATAAATTCCATGTTCAGAAATTCTTGTATGTGATTGGTGTCGTTTTAATTTAAATAAGGGCTCATTTCATTGTGCCTGTTTTGCTGTCATGTATATGTGTGCGCTTGATCTATTTTATTGTTAGTTTTTACACATCACACCAATGCATTTCCCATGAGCTCTTCTGCTAAATTAATTTATTTTGCAGACTTCATGACAACAGTGGTGGAGATATCTATCTGGCATTCAATGCTCATGACTATTGTGTTAAAGTTTCTATACCTCCACCACCACAAAGGAGGCAGTGGTGCCGTGTGGTTAGTTTTATGTTTTATTTCTTCTATCCCTGTTTGCTGTAGAACTGCTGATGTTTCCGCCGCTTCTATTTAACATGGCACTCTTTAGATATCTATGATCCACAAATGCAGTTTCAATGGCTACTTCTGTGTCCCTCATAAACAATAAAACATGCCTTTCATGTTATTGAATTTATCTGTTTGTCATTCAGTGTATCTTATTCTGTTGCTAAAACATTTTAACAGATGTCACATATAAAGTACCATATTTTGTTTTCTAAGCCAGGTCCATATTAGAATTAACTGATGTTTTTTCCCTTTTTGTGAATGAATTGCATTGTTGATCGTTGTACCAATAAGTTGCACAATTTTATTCGCATCGCACTGTAGTAGTTATTTTTAATTGATTTAGTGCATTAATACCCTGATTTTTATTATTATTATTATTGTTCAAGTCTTTGGAGATAAATGAAAACAAGATCTCACTCAATGCTGCCTACTGACCAGACCTTACCCTCTGATGCTTTGAACCTGATTGACTACTTTTACAAACTAAAGTCATGCGTATTGAGTATTCTGCACTAATTCTTAAAGTGTTATTCCTGCTGATTCTTTAGTCCAAAAAACAACTTATCCACACTAGTAATTTTGGGGTTTAGGAAGGTATTGACACTCGATACAAACTTGTTCATTGGAAATGAAGATTTTATTAGAACTATTATTCCAACAATGAGTTGATTATGAATTTTTGAGTAACTGGATTTTTATAAAGTTATACACATCTGCTTGGATTAATGGTTTGATTGGTGTTACTGTTGATTTTGCATCTGTCTTGTGTTAGCCATAGTAAATAACTTAAATCTGAATCTGAGGTCACCAATCCTTTGTTAAAATTTGCAGGTGGACACCAATCTTGCCTCTCCCAATGACTTTGTCTGTGAAGGAGTCCCAGGAATCGGGAGCACCTATGACGTGGCCCCATACTCTTCCATTCTTCTTGAAGCCAAACTATGAGCTGACCAAAGAGATCATAGTTTTAATCAGAGACGGATCTACAATGGGGGCAGTGATGCCATGAAAGAGATGGTCGTATCTGTTGATACGTGTGCCCGAAGCTTGCTCATCTTGTTATATACTTCTTAGAGAATGTGAAACAAATTATGTTTACAACTAGCATTGTGCAAAGCGCAACAACCATAGTTGAAAACTACAATAAAACCCACATTTTGTGACTAAATCCAACCTAAAAGCTGTGGAAACGTCAGGGCTTGGATTTGATTAGTGAGACTGCGAATGTTTTTCTTCTCCCATTTTTCAATTTAGATGTAGGCGCCACAACTTAAAAGAACTATATTGAACAAGAATAAGTTGTAACGTACAGCTGTATTTGTGTCAATGACTGCAGATTTCGGGCCTCATCGCCATGATTGATGCTAATTTCTTTGCTTTTCCTGGACTATTGACAAAGGCAAAATCTCTATTATTTTCCTTTTAAAAGCTTAGTTCATATAACAAAAGTTGAAAAGCATTTAAGAAATGTAGACTGAAGTTTATTGTCATGAAACAAGATTCGGTGCGACATGCCGGTTCACCTTCAGCATTTTATCGAGACAAAAAGGCTTCCTACTAGAGCATGTTGTTTTCTTTAGCAATAGCAACCTATCATCATTTAATCCAAAAATGCCAATATTTGTTTGCATCTTATTTAATAACTCAATTGTTGAAAGGAATCCTCAGCATGTGCTAAAGCCGCTAGAACCTCCATTTTTAAGGATGTTGTCGTTAGTTTAAAGTACCATAATCAATTGCAAAGCATTTGATTGGATTGAATTGAAATGAAAAGGGTAGAAGAAAAAGGAGTTGTGTATAAATTTAGTTGAAAAGTTTGGAAGAAATCAAAAATGGGCTGGTGGGGGTTAAGAAAAAGGGAGGGAGGTTCCACGGTCCTTATCATGTGTTGGCGGAGATCTTTTGAGCAATGACAGATGGATGGAGACCCACATTTTAAGAAGGACTAATCAGTAGTGATTGTGATGGTGATGCTCCCACATCCCCTCCTTGCACAATCTCTGTGCCTTGAAAGCAATTTCACCTTGGACTTATTTCACGTGCATTTATGTTGGCCACACCGAATCATCCCCGCCCATTGAATTCGGATCTCGAGGCTCCTATCCCATCCTTCGATTCTTGAAATATTTAATTTTGCACTTATTTTGATATTGACACGAAAAAATTTCAATTAATCCAATTACTATTTCGGAAAAAAGAATGATGATAGGTAAGTCTACACCACCCAAATGGAAATGGCATTAGTTTATGTTTGGATTGAAACATAACAAGTGAGCAACTGAAAGCAAAGAACCGAAGGAATCTTGGTGTAAACTTGTTGACTGACTCAATAAATCATAATCTTGAATTAATCATTTTAATTGGGGTGGTAATGAACGCGTTTTTGCCATTCTAGATGAATTTATGCCATCTCATATACTGCTGCACTATGACTAATTCCGCACTTTTTGTGGGTCAAATAAAGGAATGGAATATATTCTAATTCTTTGAATACCAAACACGTAACTAAAAAATAGAATACTTGGAATTTTAAAAAAAAAATTGATAAACTTCTAAAATTACAAAAATCCAAATAAGATATATAAAATTTATTTTCTTAAGCTTTGTATAATTTATACCAAACACTATTATTGTTTTTTTTCTTTTTTTTTTAATTTCAAAACATAATACTTGAAAAAATAGTTGAACTTTAAAAAAAAAATTCAAAAAAATTCTTAACATTTTATTATATTCAATCAAATTCTTATATTTTTATTTGAGGTTAAATGAGTTTTTATATCTAACGACTAATTAATTGATATTAATTAAAATATTATTTTTTATTTTATATTCATATAATGTTAATACGATATTAACGTAGATGATGAAGAATATCATAAGAGTATATTATCATATTACATCTTTATTTATTTAATATGTCAATATCACATGACATACAATGATAAGTGATATTTTAACTAGTAATTATTGATGAATAATTAATTATAAAAATTTATTTAATTTAGTATAAAAATACAATATTTTTAATGATTGTAATAAAAGAATAAAATTTTTTTAAAACTTTTTTAACTTTTCAAATACCTTTTTAAGTATTATACTAAATTTCAAAATTAAAACCATGCGTCACGGCTCAAATAAAAAAGATTTAAATAAAAAGTATTTAAATAGATGTAATTTAAATAAATTAATATATAATTGCTGAATGCTCGGCTAGGAGAAAGTGTAAATTGGCGTGGACCACATGGTGAGCTGTCTTATGTTATAATGAACAACCCCATTTTCCAATTTTTTTTTTTTTAAAGCAAGCACAATATCTTCATTTCTGCGGTGCATTGACTTAATCAGTCAATAAGTTCCAAATATTTATCCGTTAATGGTGACTTAATCACATCTTATGTAATATTCACGACCATATTAAAATTATTTACAAATGCTTTTAGCATTTAAGTTTAATGATTTGTCGGATTCCAAATTCAATAATCCATAAGATTCAAATATGTTATTCTATATCAATACCAAAACAATGGTTCAAAGCTTCGAACTTCACCAACCCATTAGCTTATGGACTTGTATCCGATGTCGTTTTATATTTATTTATTTGTGCTTCTTTTTCTATGTGGTCCAATCCTATTTGAGTTTTGTGATCTCTAAGTTAGTAAAGTAATACAAATAAATCTTATTTTATTAGAGCAAAAGAAGAATCCAAAGCTTTTTAGACTCTTGACTCATTACAAACTAGTAGCAGACAGCATTGATTAAATAATTAGCAAAGAAAATAATTTTTTTCCTTTGTTTTAATTTTATACAACATTAAGCAAAAATTTTTGTATTTTTTTTCTCTATATTTGAAAACGATAGTCCCTATGAATATAAAATTGGACCAACGACGTGCCAATCATAACGGTAAGCAGAATTTTTGTTCATAATTAAATTAGGAATTGCTTTGATCAAAGAGAATTTTCTGGTTTTTTATTTTTTATTTTTGCCGAAACCCAAAAAGAAATTTTAAGGAAAAGTTTGCACCAACGATCACACGCCGTTCATCTAGAATGCTTAAAACCAACGCGTGTTGGAGTTGTCAGAAGGAGAAGGTAAACGGTTGGGATTCTCTGATTGGGATCAGCAGGGGACACGTGTATGTTAACGATGCGTTTGGCTTTTACCTTGTAAAGTACAAACAAAGTCTGTTCTTGGAGATTGATTTCACTTGTTTCCCTAGACTTTTTATATATTGTGAAATCACCCTTTTGTAGTTTTTTGGCACTGAGTTAAGGACACACAACGGCAAAAGAACATCCGATGCAAACTACTCAAACAAAAAAAGGAGTCTAGTTAGTAAAAATCAATTCTGGACTAAAGTGAAATTGAGCATAAACTATAGGGTCGGAACAGAAAATATTAGAAAACTCCAAACGCTAAGAAGGCATAGAAGGAAGCAAAAAACTGTCTGTCAAAAACCCCCCAAGGCTCCCAACCCTGAACCCTCTATATATATCTCCCTTCCTCTCTCTTCTTCTTTTACCCTGCTGCTGCTCCTTCTCCTTTGCTCTCAGCCTGTTTGATCTCTCTTTAGCATATCTCCTTTAAAATCACAATGGCCAAATCTTTTGCTTGCTTCGTTCTCTTAGCTCTCATAGCCAGCTGCGCACTCGGCCAAGCTCCCAGCTCTGCACCAACCAAGTCACCACCCTCTTCCTCCCCAACTCCAGCTCCCAAGGCCTCTCCAACCAAGGCTCCCACCGCTTCCCCAACCGCTTCTCCACCGTCAACTTCCACTCCTCCATCTTCAGCCCCTAAATCTTCTCCAACTTCCTCTCCTACCAGCTCTCCTCCAGCCCCTCCCACGACTCCTGCTGGTGCTCCAACTCCAGCTTCCCCTCCCACAAGCTCCATCAGTCAGACACCCGCTTCGACTCCAACTTCTCCACCAAGCGCCGCCGCTTTGACTAGAGTCACCGGTGCTGGATCTGCCGTTACAGTCGTTTTGGCAGCTGCTGCTTTGTTGATGTAGATCTGACTTTGCAGAGGGCTTGGATTGATGATTTTATTTTAGGCCATTGTTAAATTCTTATTTTTCGTAGGTATATTTAGTAGTCTATTTCTTTTTTTGGGTTAATTTTTTTTATATTTTGACGGTGGTGATGATTTTATATCTCGATAGCCTGTTGTTATTTTGACGGTTGAGATTCGATTGCTTACTCTCGGTTGTTATTATATTATTGTCATTATTTTATATTTATGTATCTCTGTTTGCTTCAGTTCAATGCGATGTTCACTCCTCAGTTGATCTATTTCATGCTTAACTACCTAAATCCCGAAGTTTAATAGTCATTAATGAAGAATCAAGAAATTCAAGGGCATGTGTGAGTGATAATTAGTGGGAGCGAGCGAGAGTCCAGTGTCGTGATCGTCGAACGTCAAACATGCGAGTGAGAAAGAAAGTGAGCGTTGGAGACGTCAAGAGTGGAGCGTGGGGCGTGTCTTGTCTTTATCTAATAGATTACGTGCTAAGATGTCGAGGGACAGCTGGAAAGACTGAGATTAGTGTCGTATTTTGACCTTTCTTTTTTATTTTTGGGAGGGGGGTTTCCATGTTAGCTTCGGTGGTGGCTGGGGATAAACGAGTGTCACGTGGTCACAGCTGGTATTAGTGGACAACATGTTGCAGACTCCATGTGCAGTGTTATCTTTAATTACATCATGTACACATGCTGTACCACATGAGCATGTTCCATGTTTGTAATAATGCATTTTACACTTATAATTCATTCGTATGTAACCCCAAGGATACCAACATAATGATATAATTCATCATATCATGCAAAATTTGGAGATACATAAGGACATTTGAATCAAATTTATGTTTACAAATATAACATATTTGAGAGAAAGAAAAGGCAAATGGTAGAGGTGATGATAATCGGTCAACAATTCACCGTCTACATTAATCTAAAGATGCCTGTATGGATGGTTGAAAATATATAAGCCAGCTTTTTCACTTTTGAGAAAGACAATGTAAGACTAAGATATGTGTATACTAGTCTATAATTGCGAGACCCTACACAATGCAACGCAAAAGTAGATAAAGGCAAAGGCAAAGACCAAGGCAAAAACGTTTTGAAGATGGAAAAAATAAAAGTTCTAGGAAATTGGAGAATGTTCTGGAAACAGAGCCGACAGTCTCACAATTGAATGTCAATCATCATGTGGACAACTCAAAAATCTATAGACAAGAGAGTCGTGCTGCCAGATTGGGCCAAGAGCGTGAGTTTAGAGAATTATAATTTTTGGGGCCAAAAAGCATTTAGAATTTGAAAAGTGTTCAAGTTTAATCTAATGAGTTGTCATTAATTGGAAGATTTTGTGTTTATGTAACTGATGAGCATAATTAAAGGCATAAGTTTATGAGCACTTTAAACCAGTCAATGGGGTTAAGCAGCATGTATCAATCTGTTCATGTACAAATATACAAGTCTAGAACTTTGCCACTCAGTAATAGGATTTTGCATTTACAGCATAATTACAAAGCTTGGCTTGCCTAGACAATTTTCCTTATCATTGCTGCTAGACAAGCAGACAGACAGCCAGAAAGGATCTGAAAAGAAAATTGTGAAAGGAGAAATTGCTCTGCTCTATAGGGTCATTGGAATATTGTTAGATCACTGCCTCTGAATACAACACTGTCCTGCAATTCTAGTATTTTATGTCATTACACATTAGCATAATCATAGAAGAGTTACCAATTTAATTTGAATGGAAGCATCCTGTTCTGACGCCGACTCAATAGTATCTTAAGCTCGGTTTTTTTCATTTTTGGGTAGATATAACAACAAAAATTATAAAATATTAAGTTAGTATTTAGAAAAGAATATATTGATTTTGGGATAAAGTGATATCAGAACACATTCAATTTAAATTTGATCCACATCAAGCACTTCCAAAGAAAGATATGTAAGGTAACTGACGATGATGAGAATCTTAAAAAATCGAGTGAGGAAAAATATCGGATTAAGTGTTTTAAAAGAAGTAGATAAATGCTTCAATCTCACCTTAGATATGTATTAAAGTTTGAAAAGATTATAAATAAGAACATTGTATCTTTTGATTAAATTTTTTAAAGGATTCAATAATGAGGTTATGAAGTTTTTAACCATAATCTTTTGGTCATTTCATCTTCAATCCTGATTATAAAGATTAAGGAAAGAAAAGTCTATCTGTTTTTGAATACCAGAATTAGGGAACTTGAGCTCCATATGCATTAAGGACAGATTTGGGCATTATTTTTCACAGTTTTTTTTGTCACTACTCTTGTCTTCTTTGTTTTGTTCCCATTAATCATTAATTCCTTCGCTGGTATTGTCGAGAGGATTGTTAACGGGGTTACTGGGATTTTCAGTTAGTCCCCACAGTGCTGAACATCAAAGACATACTCTCCAATACAAACGAAGAATGGAAAGAAGATAGGCACGGTTTCTATATATATATATTGGTCTATCCCTGATTAGGGTAGGCACCCTTGCCAGAGCTTTGTAAAATAAGCAACACCAACAAGGCATGTTATCAGAAAGGGCCACATATCGAAATCAGAGAGCTCCTGGCCCTAAGAGGAGAATTCAGGTAGGTAAGCTATATATGGAGGTCAAAGGGATGTGCTTGAATTACTAGCAGACGGGGAGGAAGCAGCAAGGGTGGCAGGAGTCGACGGTGTCCCAGATGGCAGTGGGGTTGATTCCGCCACAACGTTGACAGCAAGCTTCATGCCTTGCCCACAATTGCCTACCACACCACACATGAAGTAATGAGGGCCAGCAGTCAGGAGAGGAATGGTGGTAGAGCCACTGTTGTCTGTGGACATTGCATTGCCCGCAGTGCATGTGTTGTAGTCATTTTCAAACACCTCATCCACAGTATGGCCACTAGGATAATTGAACACTAGGAAACAAATTTCGATCAGCATGCAATTAGTTTAATATAGATCCTAAATATTTTAATTTAAAGGTATTAATATGTAACATCTAGATAAGTAGGCTTTGGGTAAAATGAAGGAAGCAGATAGAAGGAGACATTGGGATGTCGACAAGGAGGAGTCTGGTATGGCTAGGAGACAGAAAGTCCAATTAGAATTTTTCCCTTGAATTGAAGGAAGAAAAATCGAATTGAAAAATAAATGTTGATTTGGTTAAAAATTTAAAAGACATTTATTGTCAACTGTTTTTAAATTTTTAAGTTTTACCATTTAATTAATAATAAGATGACAATTTCTTATTCACCAGAAATATACATATAAAATAGAATATATATATATCTATATATACTAATAATATATTAAATATGAAATACAATTATTTCACAATAAGTTTAAAGCTAGACGGTTTAATAAGTACATCAATACGTTAATCTGTGTTATATATCGATTTTAAGGTTTAGAATTTCTAAGGATTTTTTTTATCAAAGAAAAGGAAAAAATTTGAAAATGGGGAACAAAATAATATAAGAAAAATTTTTAAGTTAAAATAATTGTACAAATATCATCAAATATAAAAAAAAAATCAATTTATATTTTTAAAAATAACAAAATAACATAAGGTAATGCATAAAAAGTATAACTATTTAAAATAATAAATTATAATAATAATCTTTTAAATTTATTCGATGAAATTAATTCTATCGTAACGCTTCAATAATCAGTTAATAATATGAAACTGGGTTGTAGTTTTTTTTTTTTTTAAGAAGAAAGAGAGAGTGATGGTGCGAAAAGAAAGTGACACCTTTTGTTAATTGTTTTATAAGTGGGTGAAGGGAGGAAAACAAAATAAATAATTTAGTGACATATAATGATGTTATGGGAATTGAACGCTCACCAAGGCGATCACCGACTTTAAAGTTCTTGCCTTCAGCCCATGCATTATAATTAACGCCAGGAATCCAGCCAGTGGACTCACCAACGGTGAAAACTACCTGCCGGCTCGGCACGACCATGCACGACATGGCTAGCACAAGACAAGCCATTGTCACCCCTGACCCTGAGCTTGCCATTTTGTAACAAAACCAGGACAGAATAAAAACACACAAGGTAAAGAGGAAAAATCAGCTTCTTGTGATAACAATTTCTGAAAGGGAGTTGTTTATATAAGGTTAGTGAGTGGTGGTGAAACTGTGGAAAGGCTAAACTCTGGTCCACTTGTTGCCTTACAAAGCCTATTGTTTTGTAAGGAATGACTTTGGGGGAGAGAATTCAAAGGAACATTGGTGGCCTATCCTCTCTCTCTCTCTCTCTCTCTTTTTCTTTTTTGGTATTTTTTTCTGGGAAGCCAGTTCAAACTACCTTAATTATGCATGAAAGGTAAAAGAAAAAAACCCCTATATTTAATGTGTGCAAGTATACAGAGAAACTATATAAATACTTTTAAATGTGAGTAGGCAGTTCTTTTATTACTTTTAAGTAGGCAGAATGGGGTCAACAAAGAAACAGAAAATGGGCCTTATTAGATTTTGACGGGTCAAACTAAGGCCAAATTTTCTTAAAACTTTTGGAACTCGAGCGTTTAAAGGGTCATTTCAAAACCAACCCTCCGATGTGTCCATCCTGCAATGCAAAGTGTTACAGTACGTCATGACATTGGCAGAATTGTACAAGAATTACCAATTTAATTTGAATTGACTTCCTGTTCTATTAATCTTCCAAACAATATTTAAGCCTTTTTGGGTGTATTAAACAGCTAAAAATTTGAGTATAAAAGTCCAAAAATATTGGATCAGATTATTCAAACTAATCCTGAAAGATTGTCAATAGAGTAGTTGCTTTTCTTTAGTGGTTGTATCAGTATTTTGATCAGATTTCAAGTTCATGGTGGATTAGAGGGATTATGGAAAGGGAGAGGGCTACCCCCCTGTCTTGATTCGCACTCTTTGATCATCCTACCAATATAGGAAACTACTCCTCTCAAAGACATCATCCTGTATCAATCATAGACTAACCTTTTTGGTGTTACCTTCTCCATTTGTCCTGTTCTTCCTCTGTTTTCTTTTGGCAATTTTTTAAGTTACCATTAATCACAAATTCATTATGCACTGATTTGCTGTTGTCGTCAAAGGGTCTTGAACGGGATTTTTGAAAGTTTCAATCTATATGTCCACATAGAACATGGTACAACAACGAACAATAACTTACATATACCTAATTATGCCATGAAAAGTAACCTGCTCATTCATAAAGATAAGCAATGATCCTCAGTACAAACAAGATAAAATGAAAAAACAGAGGAGGAGCAGATCAGCACTGCCTCTATCCTGACCAAGGTGGAGACTCTTGGCAAAAGCTTATGTAATGACCATCACAAATATTGCAACCCAAGTTGTCACAAAAGCAACAAAGGGGGAGAGACTCCATGAAGAGGAGGAATCCGGTACGTTAGTAGTTGTAGATGGTGTGGTGGTTGATGGTTTGTCACTGGAAGGAGGCGAGGAAGAAGAAGATGGTGACTTGGATGGTACTGTGGATGAGCCTGACTCCACGTTAACTGCAAGCTTCATGCCATTCCCGCAATGGCCAATCACACCACAAATGAAGTAATGAGTTCCGGCAGTCTTGAGAGTAATGGTGGTGGCTCCGGTGTTGTCTGTTGTGATTGCATTGCCCACGGTGCATGTACTGTAGTCACTTTTACTTACTTCGTCCACAGTATGACTAGTTGCGTAATTGAACACTAGGAAACAAAATTTCAAAATGTTAGTTGATGAAATGAATCAAATATTATTTGACTAGAAGCACATGGATATGAAAGATGTAGATAATTAATACAGTGTACGTTCATGCGTCTAAAGATGTTGATCAAAAGTGAAGTATAATTCGAAGGATCAACTAGTTCAATCCATAACTTCAATTGATGATTATGTTAAGGATCGGGATTTTTCTTTTCTGTTTAGGTTGAGACTGGGGTTCAAGAAAAGGGGAAATTTAAGAACTCACCAAGGCTATCGCCAACTTTGAAGGTCTTGCCTTGAGGCCATGTGCCATAATCAACACCAGTTGACCAGCCAGAGGTGTCGCCAACAGTGTAATCCGTGGCCAAGCTGGGCACAACCATGCACAAGACTAGAACAAGACAGGCCCCTCCGACACTTGGGCTTGCCATTTTGTGGAAAAACTAGACAGAGTAACGGTGTCTAAGCAGAGAGATAAAAGAACAGGAGGAGCTTTTTCTGATAACAATTTCTGAGATGGGAGTTGCTTTTTATAATGCCATGAAAGGGGATGGAAGGAGTAAAGTTCGGACCACTTATTAATTCCATACAAAACCAATATTTGTGAAAGGAATTCATTCCAAAAGAATGACTTGGGGGGGGCAGATCCTATACCTAATGCAAAGGAACGTGGGTCCCTACTCCGCACTCCCTCTTTTATTGCCTCCACTTAAATAATTTTTGTTAAGTAGGGCTATCGTAATGGTGGTTATGATGTTTTGCTACGAAGCCAGTTCAAAAGAAATCAATTATGGATTCCATATAAATGGTGCCTTTATCTCTTCTAATGATGGATTGTGGATGACGAAAAGCAGGAAAGTTCTTGTTTTCTTCTCATTCTTATAAACAGGTTAGTTGTTGTCATCATGTAACGTTGCCACCATTGTGTTGTGTGAGAGGTTCTTGTCAAGCAGATGAAGAAGGTCATAATCACCATAATGGAAAAGGGGAGATGTGTTATGCAAACAGCGTGGAACAGGCAACATGCTTGAAGCCTACTCAAAAAAAAAAAACAATAAATTGTGATCGATATTAAGGAGACTAACCCTCGCATCCAACAAACCCCCAAAGGGGCATTTTCCCATTGCGTGCGAAAGGATGATATCATACCTTGGACTTTCAACTAACAAGAAGCTGGAATTGCCATGGGCATTAGATTGTGGTAAAACAAAAGAAAGAATTTAAATGCATTAATTTATTGGCTTGCGAAAGTTATAAGAATGAGGAATTGATTAAATTATGTAACAATGTTGGGGGGCAAAAAGGTTGTTGCAACTCTGCTCTTTTACCAGTTGAATCGACACATGAATTGAGCAAGAAAATGAGATTGTGAAGGAAAGGGAAGGAAGTGTTAACAAGGGAGAATAGGCTTTGAGCTTTGACTTAAGCAATGCATAGGGAGCCCCTTTCATTGTTAAATACTTGTTTTAAAATATAATATTTATCAAACATTTTCTTTCAGTATTCAACTTATGATTTTATGTAAATTAAAATATAATGATTTTTTATTTTATTTATTTAAAAATTAATGATAAATTAAATAGATTTTCTTTGAATGGATAGAATTCCAAAATCACATTGTAATCTAAATTAAATTTTGAAATAAAAGATTGAACAAGGGTTATTCGAAATATAATATTTATTACTTAATTTTCATATTAACGACATTGGTATCAGGTTACTTTGCTTACGAGTGTTTCCTTTGATTTTGTCCAAAAGACAAAGGTTTGAGGAGAACGATGCAGCGTCCAGATTATATGATCCAAACCTTCCACCTAACCTGAGACTAAAAGTCTTCATGAGTATGATTTAACTGAGGTGATGACAGAAAAGGATGGTTCGGTTACCCTATTTACCCAAAGTAAAGATGCAGCCACCACCACATGCCAGGATCACCCAAAAGGCAAATAGTTCGTGCCTTAAGTGTAACCTATTGATTGAGCGTGTTGGGGTCCAGTTGGCTTAGGCCAACTGTCCTTAAGATCCGAATCGAGCTACCCTGGGTCGGGTTATGTGAATTGTCACCCCCTTTCACCAACCGCACCCTTTTGTGGAACCCTCTCCCCCCACATTCCAACCTTCTTCGTAAGCTAAATATTCTTTTGCTCTTCACCCTGGGACTGGGTGCAATCTTGTTGTCTTCCCCCTTTTATGCGTAATGGGACCTCAGCCTCATCAAGGCGGCCAACCACCGCCAGCAAAGAAGGGATGCTAACATGTAATAATGATGCAATAATGACTTGTTTACCGTTAAACATCATTTTAATTCATTAAAACAAACAAATGTCAAGCCATGAATTGAAACAGAAGAAAAAAAAGAAAGAATGAAGTGAAGAGTGGATGAGGTAATTGTGAAATCGATATTGAATAGTTGTCTTTTTCAAACCTATTAAACATTTTAACAAGGTCTAGAAGCCACATTTAACATTTTCCTGGTTAGGTAACTGTGTGTCCCTGCAGTCCAAAAGAGATTGACAAAATTGACCAGACTTTAGAAGCTGAATGCCATGAGGAAAACAAAACAAAACAAAAAAAGGCCAGGTATACGTATATACTTAATAATTTGGTGGACTTTCAAAATCAATTGGATTTCCTCTTGCCAACATTCCTCTAGGAATGGAAACTTCCATTACCCAAAATAGTTTTGATTTCTCTTTACTACCAAACTCCAAAATGTTACAAGCATGTAAAGTATTTTGTCACAGCAAATGAAGGGATTAAACTAAAGCTCTTTTGCTTGGAATTTTGGGATTCGCTTCACAGTGAGAAAAAAGGATTCCAATGCAAATTTCCATTACAGTTGAACTTGCAGAAAACAGAGGAACTTTTCTGTTGTCCTCTTCTTGCTACCTACGCGCATCATCTTCAACTTTTGCAAATATTTGGGGATGATTTTTGGATAGCTCTCTTTTACTCTGCCATGATGCTTTTGAATAACTTCTTTTCCACAAGAAACCCTTTTTGAAATAGGTAGGAACGATTTTCAGGAATTCTTCGCATCGAAAAATTTTCTTTTCCAGAGAGAATCTGAAGCAAACTATAGTGCGTAACAGAGAGCAAAAAAGAATGGACAAACGGAAACTAAAAGAAAGCCCAAGACAAAGAGACATCAACAGCAGAATGCGCCTCATATTAATCAAACCTGAGTGCGGAAATCTGGAAGACCAAGCATCTTTTCTAACTTGCCCCTACCTTCTCTCCATAAGTAGCCACGAAATACGCATAGCTGAATTCCTCCTCGCTAGAATTTGCTGCTACCTAGCTATAAGCTGAGGCCATCTGGTGGCAGGTCCATGATGTTAAAGACCAGCTGGGTGATCATTCCAACATAAGCATATATATCTTTCAGTGACATTTCCAAGTTTAAAACCGAAGGAAGGCCCGAAATGGTCAAGGTCAACATCCAGTCCTAAAGGAGACTTGAACTGAAGTCTGGTGTGTTCACAGCAACAGACATTACAAGGACACTGCCAGGCTCTTGGGAGTTTGGAATGATTCCGAACTTAAAAGATCCATTGGGTTTCTAGATACCTTTGACTCAATACTGCTAACTAGAAAGCAAAATAAATGAGGAACACAGATTATATTGCCAGAAATATGTAATAGACAAAACTAGTTTTGAGACACCATTCTCTTGCCACTGATGCGGATATATTCACAGTTAACAATGTACTTACATAATTTAAGCCTTGTGCCTTGACATGAATCCTAAACTTGCAATCTGTTAGGAGTGGTATCGGCCTTGACAGGCTGGGTTCCCTTTACAATATGAACACAAAGATATGGCAGTTGCCCGCACTTTTTTAACCCAAAGTACATAAAGCATACCAGTGGAAAGATTTCTTAGAAGGCCCAGGCAGTCCTTGCACTTAATTTCACTGCATTTTTGAATCCATTGTTAAATCCTAAGATTTCTTAACAAGGCCTAAACAGGCTCACGGTGAATCTATGTAACAGCAGCCGTTATATAAGAATAGAAAGGATTAGGATTGATTGAGCCTATAAAAGAGCCAATCAGGCAATCACCCAACTGGTACTTGTTTTGCATGAACAGAGCTCAAAGGACCCACAAAAATTAACACAGAGCTCAAAGGACTGAAGCATTCACGTACTAATATAAAGCCATATTCCTTTTTTAAGAACCTTACATACAAATGATGCAATCCCATTGCTCTGTATATAATCAATTCAACTTTGCTCAGTGTCTGCTTCTTCCAAATCAGAGTTCAGCTCATTTGATTTATCATCAGGCTGTGAACTGTCATCTGATTGAACTTTTACAAATTGTCTACTACGTGCCACCCGAATTGGTCTTCCCATAAACATCTACAGAGGAATAACTTCTTAGTTTCTTGATTAAAAAACTAAATGCAAATACCTATCAACATTGCACAACCAATTCAAAATATCAGAAATTCAAATAACCTAAAAAATTTGTTAAATCAGGACCTACCTTCCCTTGGAAAGCAGACATCGCTGCATCAGCCTCTTTCTTGGATTTGAATGAGACAAAGCCATACCCGGATGACTTTCTTGGATTATCATGAAATATAACTTCAGCAGAAACAACATTAGCACCCTCAGAACTGAAAAACTCTTTAAGATGTTTAGCTCTTGCTTCATAAGAAAGATTTGCCACAAACAAGTTAAATGCTGGCACTGGCTTCGGTGTCTCAGGTGGAGGAGGTCTCTTCTTCTTAGGTTTAGCATAATTGAGCCTTAAAGTACGACCCTCAAATTCCTACTCAGTAATCATAAACAGATGAGCAATTTCAGTTAAAAGTAGATGGCAAAAAATTTGTCAATTATCTAAAAATATAACTAAGATAATAGTAAACAAAAATCACTTGAAATTCATGCCTAAGTGCACTCTCAATCATTACTCTTAGTCAGGAAAATAAGCTAAGGTACACAGTGAATCCATAAAGGGTTTTGCTAACGAGTGCCTTACAAGCAGTTGTTACATTAGTATTTAAGCAAACAAGGTAATTCAATGTATTGAAATCATCACTTTCACATGATTCTCAAGGCATGAATAAAAATGAGTTCTTAAATAGTAATCTTAGTGAGTAAATTCGGGCATTTTTTAGCAAAATTCATGCACAAGTAAGAAAAACCTGTGTTAAAACTAGGAAATTTTATTGCACTTTCTAGTTCTTGAGTTTCATGACATCTCAAAAGTCCAAAGCCAAACAAGCAATTCAAAAGAAACACTAAAAGAAGAGAAACTCCCAGAAATAATCAAAGGCAATATCCTTACATATGATTCGAGATTGTTGAGAGCCGCAAGTGCCTCTTCAGGCGAAGCCATAGATACAAATGCCAAACCCCTATTTCTGGTCTTGTTATGCATAGAAAGCTAAACCAAACACAATTGAACAAACAACATACCAACATTAATATATCAAGTTATCAACCAGAAACCAAAACCTAAATTTAATAAAAAGAAAAGATTCAATTCATAAATCAAAAAGAATCCTAAATGAAAAAAAAACTGTTGACAAAAACCTCAACATCTACGACTGCGCCGTATTTTTCGAACAAAGAACGAATGTCTTCCGTGGTACAAGTCCAAGGCACGTTCTGGGCAATCAATCTAGTTTTTGAGAACTCTTCTTCTTGTTGTTCTTGTTCGTTTACTTTTAAAGCTGGGTCTTGGGTGGTGGCAGAAAAATGGAGGATGAAATTACCGCTAAATCTTTTAGCTATCAAGGGAAGGGTATTAGTGAGAGGAGAAAATGGAGGGAGTAGACAGGTTGAAGAGACGTTTTTGATTGAGTTAAAGTTGGACTGACAAATCAGTTTAGGTTGGGGAGAGACGAGAGACGATTGGTGGGGAAGGCGAAGCAGAGCCATGAGAAGACAGCAAATCAGTTTCAGTTGAGTTTGGCGTTCGGATTTTATGGAGGTTTGACAGAGTGTTTTCTTTGAGGCTCCTGAGAGTGAGAGGTGGATGGTTTGGATAAGGAGACAGACAAGCCGATACTTTTGGGAGGCAAAAGCTATCTCAGACTAAATATATCAAAAATGGATCCTACGCGGTGCATGTAACGTCAAGGTCAATAAATTTGACCGTATGTAAAATAATTAATTATTATACAACAATTAAAATAAATTTGAAATTTTAAAATAAATATATGAACACGACAATAAAAATACGTAAATTTTAAATAAAATAAATCTTACCGTAAAGGTATAAAAGTAAGATAAGAAATATTGCTAAACAAAATAAAATTAAAACTCAAAATTAAATGATTTTAAAAACATATTTTAAATTAATTTCTATCCTCTAAAATTAGGAAACAATAATTATTACATAAAATTTTAAAACTAAATTATTATAAAAATCACAAAGTTTCAATTTTAATATAAATATATGAGATTAAGGATCCAAGAATCTAAAGTTGAAATAAGCCTTCCTAAAATATTATTAGCTTCAAAAATTGATTGTTATAAAATGATTAAATTTGATATAATAAGTTTTTATTTTGGATTGAAGCTTAATAAGCAATTTAAAAACTATTTAATATTTAATGAAATAAATTATGTATTATAAACAATACACATTAATTCATACGATTTAAATGAAAAAATTTTTAAATAAAATAACCAAAGGGATCACCCATTGTTACAGAATCAACAAAGTTAAATCACCCAGAAATAGGAACAAAATCCCTTAAAAGGCTCTATCCTCTTGTAAGGATCGATCCCATTTTGACAGAAACCCATCGATCCACCCATTAAGTGACCAATCCCTTATTAACTAAATTATTACTTTTTTAAAAAGTGATTTTAAACAAACAATTCTTAAAATTTAACCTATTCATGTTAAAAAGTAATTTTTTTTAAAAAAAATTAAGCTAAATATATGAGAATAAAAATACAAATACTAATAGTTTTATTGCCAAAGAAATTAACAATTTTAAAATTGCTAAAATTTGTCATTACCGCATTAGTTTGAGCAGTTATCTATTCTATTACATCAGATTAGTCAGGACAATGCTAAAGAAAACCAAGAGACTGAAATTACCTTTTAGAGAAGGAATTTTCCTTTCAGTCCTGAAAACTAAGGTATTACTCACAAACTACAAACACCGTAGCTTCAGAAAAGCTATCTGTAAAGTTCACTTCTAACACCATCATTGATACAGTGAATAACCAATGGACAAGAAGTTAGATCCTATCATCCATGAAATCATATCATCACTTCTTGTGCATTCTCGAGTTGGGGGAGTTATATCGCAAGGGTGACAGAGGCTTCCTCGCTGAATCTAGATCGCTAAAGTCAATTTTCTTCTCAATCGGGCTGCATATCTTGGGGCTTGATTTTCGCTTGTTTGTCTGTGAGGAGAGTCAAGCAAATAATAGCATTAAATCAATGAAATTGTGACTACTGACCAGACACATGCACCAAGTGCACTTGTGTTTACATATAAACAAGCACTCATGTGCAGACCAACAGATACAGAGAATCCAACAGAATCCTTCCTCACCTTTGCAGATGCACTACCAGAATGCTTCCCACCAGAACCATGGAGGTTCTTTTCTTTGTGATATTGCATCAATAATCTTTTGTTCTCCTCATCCAATATGTTGTTTTCTTCAAATAGAACTTTGACCTATATAGATAAAATATCTTGTTAAGTTCTGACAAGGAAAATGCAAATTTCAACAAGCACCCAGTGTCCAAGGTCTTAGTTATCACCTCCTCTTCAGCTTTATTAAGGTTGATCCTCAGATGTTCCTTGTCTTTCTCGAGGGCCTTTAATTCAGCAGCTAGTGACAAAACTTTTTTAGTTGAAGGCCTCAACCTGCAAAGCAGAATCATAAGAACTGATTCAGCACATACTGTGACTAAAATATCAGAATAATCCTTAGCAATGGAGAATGATAAAGGCTCTTTAATTGAGTGACACCAAATATTCCATTAACCAACAAAGATGCAAAGGCAAATGGAAAACAATAGAAGAAAACCCTCACCTATGCCACATTGTAAGCAACTTTTGACATGATTCAAGTGAATTATTTGCCTCCAAGAATGCACGTCCTGACATAACTTCATCTTTACAAATCAATGTTGCCAGAATTGACTCGAGCAAATTCTCCTCCACAGACATGCCCTCAGAAGATGAATCAATCTTCAAAGAAGGTAAATGTTTATCAGCGAGTAGATATCATAGTACTAGACAAAACTATATATGATGGCAGGTTTTCTAGTCAATCATAAACAGTCAAAAACTGAATTTCTTTTTATCTAAATTACACTTTAGCTTCCATACATTGGAATCAAATAACATAAGTAGATGCCCTTGACAAGCTTTTGAATTTCTACAATGAACCTCACAAACTCAAAAACAAGATCCCAAATCACTCAACAATTTCAATTCTTTCCCTGTTCCCACCCACCGCAAACAATTTTAGAACTGTTATTGGATTGGTGGAATATCAAAGGGGAACTAACCTGTATCAAGGTGACAAGCTTATGGATTCAGTTACCAGAAGAAAGGGACAGAAGAGGAATTGTACAACTCTAAAGTTAAAATAAATATATCATTGACTGAACTGGTATTGGAGGACTCCTGCTTGAACTTTATAGTTAGTTATTGCTAACATAGAATGTTATAAGAAGGCATGTCTTCAATCCGTAGAACACCATCACCATTTTAGCCTCCAGATGCACAAGTAAACAATTAACTGAATCTAACTTACAAATTATAAAAGCTAACTCCACTTAGAAATCAAAAATTGATGGCACAGTCTTACAAGGTAATACTTAAAAAGCTCATAAGCACTACCATCGACTGTTCCATAAGCATCACCATTATTCAAACCCCTCCAAAAATCAATAAAGAAATGAAAGGAAAATTATTCAAGTTACCCGTTGGCTGTCATAATGGTGTTTGTAGAACCTTAATTCTTCAGTTAACTTCCTCAACTCCTCTTCCAATTCATGGACCCTAATCTCAGCTTCCTTTGCCCTCTCATCAGCCTCATTCCCAAAATCCATCAACGCTTCCCTATCATGATCATAAAGCGAACACTCTCTTTCCCATTTGTTACACTGAGTCAACAAATTCGCACACTCCGCCGCAAGCTTCTGATTCTCCTCCACGAATCTCTTCAACGCCACCGCATTCATATTCGCTTCCGCCTTTTAAAAAACATTAATAAAAATGTCAATAATTTCACATTCAGAATATAAATATATAAACTTTTTTTATTGAATGACCTTTGATCGCTCGATGATTTGATCTTTCTCTTTCAATTTTGAGAGGAGGAACAGGCACTGGTCACGGAGGCGACGCTGGGCTTCTTCGGAGGAACGGAGTTTCAATTGCAAAGATTGGGTGGAGATTTGAAGACCTAACGAATCTTCGATTGTCTCTTTTATGTAACCATCTATTTCTTGAGGAAGATCCATGATTTCGATTACACAAAAATTTTGGTTCTTGAAGAACCCTAGATCTTGCAAGTTTTTTTCTTAAAAACGATCTTCTTTTTGGAGGAAACTGTAGAATTAAAAGCAAAAAAAAAACTTAAGAAATTAGAGATATTGAGAAACTGGAGTTAAGCTTCTGAAACCAGAGATCCTGAGGGGAGGCGGGGTGTCTTTTGGAGAGGGAAATTTTTATTTTTCTCGCACTTACTGTTTTTCTGCTCTGGGTTTTCAAATTGAAAGTAAAGAGGCTGAGTAGCCGTTAGATACAGAGTGGGCCCCATTGCCGACGTGGAACTATGTTCTTTTTTGGCCTTTTCATCTTTGGAGTATTGGGCCGATTTTAATTCGGCCCCTCCGTTCACTAGTCCAAAGGAAAGCCTGGCCCAATTAGATTACTGGGATTTATCATTGTTAACGATAATATGTTTGCATTTAGTTATTCGTTGAGAAATAATAAATAGAGCAACGACTTTATCCTGGAAATAAGGCTGATAAAATAAATACTATACATACCTTTAATTTTATATTGTTTTGTATTATTATGGTTGAGTTTCTTTAATCTTTCTCATAAATCTTTTTATTGGTTATAATTTTAGGTATAAATAGGAGAATTATTTTCAACTCTCTAAAGTAAGGACTCAAATCATCAATTTGAACCAACCTAAGGCATAGGCTTTTATACTTTTTTTTTTGTTTTGATACTAGGGAATAAAATAAAAATTAATTACATCACTCTAAACCAAGATATACTTAGATTATTTGTAGGTAAAAAATAAATAATCTTAGTGAGTGAAAAATTATAAATATGAAGACCCAAAGCTAAATCCTCATTATGTGTTGCTATCTAATCGGCATATTCTTATTCCACTCAACAGGTGAGTGTTTGGATGGAAAAAATCAAATGAAAAGGCAAGAAAATCAACTTATGTGATGAGGATATTGTCCATTAAACATTTGACTGTTGATAAGAGACATTGACTTCTCCTAGTTACTTTCTAAAGGAGTTGTTTCTTGCCACGTTGTGAGCCTAGGCTTCCTTGGTTTTCTCGTTGCCTTTATCGTCGACTGATTTAGCGTCGACTGATTCCATGTATGATTCCATCTTGTCTTCCATTTCTTGCACCTGCATATTTTAATTGAAAATAATAACGATGAACGTCAACCATAATTGCAAATATATATATATATATATATATATATTTACTCCTTTTAAAAAAAATGTGATTAAATATTTTTAAATTAATGTAAATAAATAAATAAGCTCACGCCTAACAAGCAACTAATCCAATCTGACCAACTAAACAAGTTAAGTTTGTTTAATATTTATTTCTGTGGTACATATATTTGTAGACTCTTGGGGATTTTAATTATATTTTATACATAATAAAAGTTAGTCTCTATCATCTGAGAGCACCAATAATGACTTTTACGGATAAAATATTTAAGTGTTCATATTAGAAATTTAGGATGGGGATCATGGAAAAGTAATGGGAAAGTTAACCTTTATAATAAAGCAATTAATCAACCATTTAAAAAAGAATTAAAAATAAACCTCACACCCTTCATTTCAGAATAATTTTTTGATAGATCAAATATATATTCATGATGCCAGACTCGTACCAAAGTCGATTATGAACCAAATATATAGTTGCAAGTTGAAGGTTATGGTATTATTTCATCAGAGGGAAGTCAAATTTAATATTAGTCAAGGGGGAGCATGATCTGATCTACTTTTTGATTCTTATCTTGTGTATTTTCTTATTGATTTTATGATTTTAAAATATAAATGAACTAAGAAACCGACTTCTCTGTCTTTTCCTTTGTTGTTGTCCCTTTGTTTTTGTCTTTTCATAAAAGAGAAGTAAAGAAACTTGATTTTAATTAATCTTTTGCACAAATAAATAATAGAAGATCAGGAACACAAACTACAGCTTAATCGAGGCTTATGGGCTAAGAAAGATTTTTAATTAGGTGAGGAATATTAAACCTTGTCAATGAGATCTCCTGCAAGACGTGCGTTCTTAGCTGTTTCTTCTGCTAGATCTTCAACCACTTGAAGAGTAGCTTGAAGTTTTCCACCTTCCGGCAGCTGATCACCAACCTCATCTGCTATCTTCTCCACTTTCTCAGCCACTTCTTCGACAACATCCGTTACACGCTCAGCTGCCTCTATCATGTTGTCAGCCTCATCTATATATATACATATGCACCCAGTAAAGATAAATCAAATCTCTTAGTTATAGTCTCTCATTAATTTGTTTAAGAAGAAGACGAAGACCATCCTTACTCTTCAGTTTTAACAGTGGTCCCCATTTGCTGGTCGTAAAGGGTAGCAATACTGATACGATCGTTCCCAGAATCCAGAATTGCCTGCAGATAATATAATTGTGGCATCTTCAGAATACTAGAGAGAGTAGTCCTAATGTAATAGCAGAAAACTTTTCCGATCAGGTAGATTTCTATATTTGACTAACCAGTTGGAACCGGCCGGAATAAGATTAAAAGGAAATGGTGGAGCTGGCCCTGGTTCCAAACTGCAGCAGACGACCATATTGTTCCTGCATCCATTCGATATATCTATTAGGGAGAAGCAGCCAGATAACTAGCATAATGGAGATTCAAAGTCCAAAAAAGGAGAACAAAACCAAGATTACAACTTCCTGCAGTTTCTGTTAATCTGGATTCCAAGGCCGCCGGTGCCGAGTGGTGACGGCGAGGTTTGGTTCCTCAGAGAAAGCTGTTCATTCTTTTGGTTTGAGATGGCCAAGAAAAGACCAATTTTAAGTATGGTAGGTTGAGATCTGCATAAGAAGTTCTCCTGATGAAGGCACTTAACTTTGCAAGGAAGAACCGTTGATGATCCGGTCGTTAACATTTTCTGTTATGAAATCTTGAAGCACCTTTCAGTAAACGCAACGGCAGAAAACTTCCCTCTTTTGGAGAAAATATCAGTAGAAACTTGAATAAGTAGAAGATTTGTGATAGGTTGATGAATCAGAGGCTGCTTTCCTTTCAGAAAAAATATTGGGTCTAGGTGGGACAAATGACTGTACCGGACCAAAACATTAAAGAGCTGCCCGAATACTAGTCTTGTGATTGAATATACGGAAATAATGGACCACCCATCTTGTCTCAGAGCCATAATAAGATTCCTTTTTCAATTGAAAAGGTGCAAAATGTACTGCACATTTTAGGTATGCACAACGTTGCTCTCATCATACAGTAATTCAAATATATAAAATTCCTAAAGTCAAAGAAATCCTAGTCAATAGCAAGTTTTTGACAACTAATTTTATTACGGCACTCTTTTCAATTATTTTATAAATTATTTACCTCAATTTTGTTGAGGTATTTTAAATACTTAAAATTGACTGTGGATGGGGAACGGCTGTACACTCAATTTCAAAAATTTTACTCACATCATATTTTTAGTGGTCTTGTAAAGACATTGGGTCAATACAGATTCATTTTCATTTTTCCATGGAAAACAATAAAAATGTGTTTTAACAGATAAAGGGAAAAAAATTACACAAGGTAAAAGAAGAAGTATTGTGAAGTTTGGAAAAAAAAAGAAAGAAAGAGATGTTCAAATCTCTTAATTTGTTGTACTTGTAAAATTAATTTTACTGTGATCATTTGTCATTGTTGAGAGTTTGGGCTTACCTTTTCAATTGAATATTCCACAACTTTCATATTGAAGAAGCTTGCCTTACAAATCTTTCTTTGTGCACACAACAATTTCTTCACTCTTGTTATTATAGAGCAGCTACTAGAGTTATCCACAAAAAATTACATGTTCTAAAATCCTCAAGTCTTTGATGGTGCCTCAAGAACGAAGAGAAAAAAAAAGAAAAGGAGGTTTTTGGTTTTTCTGACTTACAGAAGAACTTGTATTCACTCTTTTTGTTATATTTTGAAACCAGTACGTCTATTCACTATTTATAAACGTATTTAGGATATAGAGATAGGATATTATGTTTAAATTTAAACAAATTAAATTTAAATACAATTGATAGATAATTTAAATTTAAACAAATTAAATTTAAATTTATCTTATCTCAAAAATTTGAATTATTCAATTAAGTTATATCAGAACAATATCTAACATTAATTAATTGAATATTAGTTAATTATCCATAAATAATTAACAAAGTTGCATGCTATGTGGACGTACCACATTTAAATGCAACATCTCCCACTCGTACACATTGGCATAAACTTATACCATTCTCGATTTAACTCATTCTCCATTCATTGTCATACAGGGAAAATAGAATGTGTGACCAACGAGAAAATAAAGGTACCAATGAGCAGTGAGATATTAAGTTACCATTTTACTAACGTAACATCGCTCGAGTTCTCGTCATACCCCAAATCATTTTAATCACAAAAGATTGTGCATATCTGATCCCTCTTACATGTAAGAGCTATGCAAAATCTCTTTATGTGTCTAAACTCATGGTTATATCTAACAACTAATGATTTTTATAACCGCCCGGGCAATGAGTTATAGATCATGCATGTGAGATGTATAATGACTATTCCTTAGATACTCATGTCAATCCATTAAGATCTGACTACTTTCCTAGTCATGTTTCGCTAGATCATATCATTTTTGACCCTTGGAAATCATGCTAAAGTAGCAACACCAAATCTCAACTTCATATCATAGATCTAAGTTCAAAGAGTATAAAATTTGGACTACATAAGTCCTTACGGCTCACACAGTGATGAAGTAGGGATCTATTCAATCACTCATTTCCATCGATCGACTAATAGCACATACAGTATGAAATGTATGTTATGGTGAACCTTTCATTTATGGTTTGTCATATCAAAATCACCATACAGATTTTAGTCCAATCCCTACAAAAGGATTAACTTGAATCCCTGAAGATTCAAATCTAACTATCACTAGCTCCATGGAATAAGGACAATTTCCATGTTTGACTCTTACGAGCCTCAACTTGACTGTAAGTCAAGGTGACTTTGCTAAGATCCTTATTCACAACTCATATGACAAGGAGATCGCAAAATGCTTAGTACCTTGTGATCATTTAAGTCTCATCCCACACACTATTGAAGCGTTGGGGCAATTATCCCGTGTGAGAGGAATAATCTATAAAGTCAGGTGACAATAATTACCTTAGATATGTGCCCTAATTAATTAACAACATTTGATCAAAATGATTCAAAATAGACTTAATTTATAATTGTTCAAAAACAATAGTACTTGAATATCAAATGTGTAATAATCCTAAACCTCTAATATGCTTTTGGAAAGCATTTCGAGCAATAGGTTTAATGAATGGGTCTGCTAACATATCAGTTGTGGAAATGTACTTCAACACAATAAGACCTTGTGCAATGATGTCTCGAATGTAGTGATAGCGAGTATCAATGTATTTGATTTTTCCATGATACTTAGGATCTTTTGTATAAGCTATGGCAGCTGTGTTGTCACAATAAAGTATAATAGCTTCACTAAGACGCCTAGTAATGTTTAAGCTTTGTAAGAATCTCCTTAACCAAACCACATCTTGTACTGCAGCACAACATGCTACATACTCTGCTTCCATAGTATATAGAGCAGTACAAAGCTACTTTTTGCTACTACAAGAAATAGCTCCGCCTCCAAGTATAAAAGCATATCCTGAAGTAGACTTTCGATCATCTTTATCACCGACGTGATCAGCATCACTATATTCGACTAATTTTAGATTTTCACCTTGATAGCACAAAGCCAAATTAATGGTTTCTCTTAGATACCGTAGTATCTTTTTGATTGTAGCCCAATGGGTAGTTCCAAGATTACTTTGGTACCTACTAACCATATCAACTGCAAAATATATGTCTGGTCGAGTACACATCATAGCATACATCAGACTTCCAACAACACTTGCGTATGGTTCGTTCGCCATTTGTTTCTTTTCTTCTTTAGTTTTAGGACATTGTTCCATACTAAGATATAATCCTTTCTCCATTTGAGTGTCTATAGGCTTGGAGTTTTGCATACGGAATCGTTTTAAAACCCTTTGAATATAATTTTCTTGAGACAAACTCAAGAACTTCTTAGAACGATTTCTCGAGATCTTAACCTCGAAGATGTATTTAGCTTGTTTCATGTCTTTCATCTTGAAACTGGAAGACAACCACTTTTGAGTGGTGGCAATTAACTCCATGTCATTCTCGACTAATAGGATATCATCCACATATAATGAAAGAATAAAGAACTTATTCCCTAATCTCTTTACATATACATAATGGTCCTCTTCAATCATCACAAACCCTATGGAAATTATGGCTTGATGAAAACGAAGATACCATTATCGGGATGATTGTTTCAAGCCATAGATAGAACGTTTCAAGCGACACACCTTGTGTTCTTTTCCTTTGGCTTGAAAACTAATTGGTTGATTCATGTAAATCTCCTCATTGATTTCTCCATTAAGAAATGCGGTTTTCACATCCATTTGGAACAATTCCAAATCTAGATGTGCCACTATAGCCAAGATAAGGCAAATTGATATAAATTTGACCATAGGAGAAAATGTCTCTTCATAATCCACACCTTCTTTTTGGGTATAGCCTTTTGACACTAGACGAGCCTTATATTTTTCAATTGATCCATCTGCTTTGCGCTTTACATTCAGAACCCATTTGTTTCCGATTGCTTTACGCTCAGGTGGAAGGTCAACTAACTCCCATACTTGGTTTTCAGTCATGTATTTTATTTCATCTTCCATAGTAGTAAGCCACTTATCTAATGATGGTGAGTCTAAAGCTTCTTCATAGGAAGATGGTTCATCAACATCTATAGGAATACTTAAGAAAGACTGACCTTCTATCTTGAATCGTTTACGAGGTATTTGCCCACGTTCACTTCTTCGTAACTATGAATCTTGGTAGAGCTCAAACTGTGTACTCCCACTGACCTCAACAATCTCTTGGATAGGATGTGTTTCTGCATTCATTTCCTCATGTTGGGATACATTTTCTTGAGGCTCCTCCATCTCATAAAGCTCAAGGCTTTCTTTAACCTCACCTATGGTTGGGAAGTCATCTTTTAAAAAATCAATATCACGAGATTCCATCTCAGTTAGCTCTCCATCAGTGTGTTCTCCATACATCACGTAACCCTTAGAATGTTCTGAATATCTAATAAATAGACACTTATTAGCTTTAGGACTAAGTTTTTCCTACTTATGAGATGAGTAATGTACGTACCCAACTGATCCCCAAGACGTAAGCCTTCCAAATTAGGCTTACTTTCATTCCATAACTCATATGGAGTTGTGGAACATATTTTGAGGGCACACGATTGAGGATATATATTGCGGTCAAAAGGGCATCCCCCCAAAAACTTATTGGAAGGTTGGCTTATGCCGTCATTAACCTACCCATGTCTAACAAGGTACGATTCCTTCTCTCTACAACACCATTTTGTTGTGGAGTTCCAAGTATCGTTAATTGTCGACGTATTCTTTTTTCCTCACATAATTCTTTGAACTGATCAGATAGGTATTCATGACCTCTATCAGTGCGAAAAACCTTAAGTTTCCTTTCTTTCTGATTCTCAACCTCTGCTATAAAGCGTTTAAAACAATTCAAAGCTTCAGAACGGTGAGACAATAGAAATATGGATCCATATCGTGAGTAATCATCTGTGAATGTAATGAAATAGGATGCGTTATTACGTGCCTTTACATTCATAGGCCCACAAATGTCTGAATGGACAAGTTTTAGAAGATGGGTGGCCTTTTTAGCCTTCCTAAAAGGCTTTCTGCTAGACTTACCAACAAGATATGGCTCACATGTAGGAAGTTTAACTTTGGTGATTGAACCCAATAACCTTTCTCTAGCCAATCTGGACATTCTATTTTGCCCAATATGTCATAATCTAGCATGCCATTTCACAGAATCATTTATAACATCATAAGAAGAATTTGAAACAAAAACGATATTATTATTAGAATTCAAATCTAACATAATCAAACCGTCTTTAAAATAACCATGATCAAAAAACATGTTTTTAAGAAAAATAGACAAATTATAATTCTCGAAGGTAAAATTAAATCCCAAACCCATCAATGCTAAAACTGAAAGTAGATTACATCGTACAGACGAAGTATAAAGCACATCATGTAGAAGCCATTTGCACCCATTGTGCATTGTGAGTTGGTAAGTTCCTACTCCTAGGACCTCTTCTTATTCTCTATTCCTCATCATGACAAAGTGTCTGCCCGTTGGTAAACGATGGTAATCTACATATCTTGCACGGTTGCAGGTTATGTGCTTGGTTACTCCTGTATCTACAATCCAACCAAGGAGAGAATGAGCTATAAACACATAAGAACATACATAAGTTCTAAAGCGGTTCAGAAGACGAACATTTTTAGGCTCAGTGCATTCCTGAGCAAAATGTCCCTTCTTACCACAGTTAAAGCATTTCAATTTGGATTTATCCTTCTTCCCACCACGCTTGCCTTTTTGGCGCTTGGTGACTCCATCACTTTTGGGCCTCAGATTTTTAGCCATTCTATTCTTTTGTTGTCTCTTTCACTGGGGAACATACCCTTTGCGATTTTCAGCTTGAGCTATCAGGGCAGTGCTGCGAATAGCTTCTCTACACTCTGCCTCAAGCTCTAAATAGCTAGAAATATCATCAAAGTCTTTATCCCTTCATTATGTGTTAATACAAGTTTAACATGTCCTTATAAGGACTCAAGGAGTGACCGAATGACAGCTAAGACCTACTGCTCATCTGTGAGATCATAACCAACTGCTTTCATCTCTCTTATCATGGTTAGCATAGTCTTTAGGTGTTCAGCCATAGTGTGCTTGGAGTCCATCACATATTGGTTGAACCTAAGTGTCAAGGCACGAAGCCTCGTAACTGTGGCTCCACCATACTTAAATTTTAGTTGTTCCCACAACTGTTTAGCAGTTGGGAAGTTCTCAAACTCCCCAATGAGATCATCATGCATGCAGCTTAACATGGTAAAACATGCACTACGGTCTCTCTTATACTAAGTGTCATAGGCCTCTTGGTCACGGTGATGCTGGGCTGTGTTTCTAGCTTTAGGTGGGTTCATCTCTTTAGTCAGATAATCGAGTAGCTCTTGCTCATTAAGAAGATACTGAACCTTCTTATGCTAGATATCATAATTTTTGTCAACAAGTTTGGCACTTTTGGTCAAATCAGCAATAATTTGTTTTGAAGCCATATCACTACATCATTGCATAAGATTTAATTAGGCACATATCTAATTTTCTAATCAATTAATATTAGACATATTTAATTTCTACCTATATTACTAGTTCGAAAATTTCACATGCATGTTAATCATCACCAATAGTATAAGCATCAATTAAAATGTCTAATTTGATTTAACATTAGATTATAGATACAACTCCCACTATCCTTAAGCATGGGAACAATTCTCATGTACCACTTAATATAATAAGTTCTACTAAAGAACCCTTATAATATTTATAGGTGCCTATATCCAAAAAAAAAATATTATGCACACAAAAACAGCACTAAGTAGATCATATTTTCAAGTGCTTCTAGGAAATACTATAATAGTCTCCTCGACAAAACACTCTATTTCTGCAGTAATTTTTAAGAAAGGCTGGAGGAGTCACAAACGGTCTCTCTTAAAACTCAGTCTCTTTTAAAAAAACTACTGAGATGTATAATCACTGTACTATCTTTTTGCATACAACTTTACTTAACAAATAAGTAAAATAATTACATCATGCATTTTATAAATTTTACCCAACAAATAAGTAAAATAATTTCATCATACATTTTATAAATTTTACCCAACAAATAAGTAAAATAATTATAAATTTTACCCAACAAATAAGTAAAATAATACAAAATATAATTAGACGGTACATAGCATTTTACAACATATGTAAAACAATTGAATTAACAAACATTATATTTATGTTTTAGAAGAAAAATAATTTCTAATATACAACATATAAAAAAATTGGTTAATTAACATATTAATTAACTATATTTATAATGCATGTGAATTTAATAAAATAGTAATATGCTACAAACATAAATAATATTCTGAATATTTTTTAAAAAAAATTCACCAAAAAAAAAATTGAGGTCATTCTGTAAAAACAGAAACTTATGGGGTAAAAGTGTAATTAAGAAAACTATATCCCGGCGACCACATCAAGCTCTTTATGGCAGTGTCTAGACCTTTTTGGTCTTTATTATTTACTGCACTTTTATTTCAAGGATGTTTCCTAGGTGTAGTGGTTGAAGGATATATATATATATATATATATTTAAAGTCTTAATGACCTTCTTAGTGCAGGTTCGAATCCTGCTAATTGTATTTTCTTTTCCTTTTTTTTTTGTTGCCATCCATAAGGCACCACGTAGCCTTAGACCAATGCACCTGTTTGCACTGGATTGGAGTCTACCCCTTTTCATATCAATTTCAAAATTAATCAATATCGATAATCATAATCAAAGCAAGCTTTCAAAATATACACAAATTAAAAGGATGAAAGCAAGCCAAAACCTGCTCTGATACCACTGTTGGGAGTTTGGGCTTACCTTTTCAACTGAATATTCCACAACTTTCGGATTGAAGAAGCTTGCCTTACAAATCTTCCTTTGTGCATACAACAATTTCTTCTCTCTCGTTATTATAGAGCAGCTACTAGCGTCCTCCACAAAGAATTTACACGTTCTAAAACCCTCAGGCCTTTGATAGTGCATCAAGAATGAAGAGAAAAAAAAGAGAAAAGAGGTTTTTGATTTTTCTGACTTACAGAAGAAATTGTATTCACTTTTTTTGCTGTGTTTTGAAACCAATACGTCTATTCACTATTTATAGGCGTGTTAGGAATATAGAGATAGGATATTATGTTTAAATTTAAACAAATTAAATTTAAATACAATGGATAGATAATTTAAATTTATCTTATCTCAAACATTTTAATTATTCAATTAAGTTATATAAGAACTGTCATGACCCGGTACTAACTCGAGCCCGTGACAACCGCCGCGACGTCCTAATAGACATCCATTTCTCAAGATACCAATTGAGACCCCGCAAGGCTTACGTATCAGTTTTTCTACTTCTCCTGTGAGTATTAGTTACTAAAATCATATTTTAAAGAAGTATGAACTATTTCTGATTCGAAAACAGTCAAAAAGAAATTTTTTACCACGTAGGGGTATTTTGGTCATTTTTAAGTAAAAATTTCAAAATCAATTAGAAATGTAATATATATATTTAGAAAACACATATTCCATGATCAAAAATAAAATTCGATGTCTAAAACGTTCGTTTGAAGGGAAATTACAACTATTTGAATAAAATAAAAATATTCGTTAAAATATTCTATTTTCTTGTAAAACAATTTTTATAGGAATATCCATAGACAATTTTTACAGCGTAAAAGCAAAATAAATTACTTCATGCATTGTTATAGATAACCAGGATATAAACTTTCATTTACAGCGACATGTGGGCTCCCAAATGACAAAAGTACTCAAAGGCAGTGAACCTACGGGTTTTTGAAGTAGTATGGCCAACTGTAACCCTCGACGATTTTCGACTATCTACAAGCTACTCTGAGCCTGAAATGGATAGGAAGAGAGGGTGAGATTATATATAATCCTAGTGAGTAAACAAATATTACCTAAAATATCTAAAGTTTAGTAATTGGAGACATTTAAAATAAATTATTGTACCATGGTTCACAACATTTCAACCAAATAAAACAAATCCATTTCACTCAAATAATTAGCATGGCTCATGAATCTCATAAAACTAGGCTTATGCCATAAACCCATTCTCGGGGATACCTTGGCCGAGGTATCCTACCAAGACCGCCAAGGCTGTTTAAAAATTGTATATAAGTATAAAACAGGTTTTCATTTTGAAAACGCAACCTTTCCTTGGCGTTAGCAGAGTTCACCCTCATGTGGTGGTTGGGCGTGATGTGAACTCTAACCAAACCTCAAGAGTTACCCTTCGCGCCTCTCATACCGAGGTATAATATAACGGGGTTACCATGCCCCTCTAATAGGCTGGTCCACGGAACCCGCCCACTGCAGTAAGCTAATTAACCCACCATAATTAATAAAATTTCGTCAGCATAACATGGCTTAAACAATATTATCCAGCCTGCATGTGTAACCAAAACAATTTGTATATTTCTCAACAACACAATTATCAATCAGCCATTTATGCCAGCAATTCCATGAGCCATTCGATTTCAAGTCACAGTTTACAATACAAATATAGCAAGTAATAGTCTCCAAGTACTCTATTTAAAAATCGTTGTTTATTTTCCAAACAATTTATAAAATTATATCATTTATGCATATTTGTTTATAAAACATAAAATGTACCTTTCAAGACCCATTTTTCATAGAATTCATTAAATCAGATAAAACTACCTTAGATAATTAAGGTAATGATAAGCTTACTCACTATGTCCAAAGTTTGGATTTGAAGCTCACAATCTAACGATCCTCTAGTGCTATCTCCTTGCCTTTATCAGATGTCTCTCCACCTTGACACAATACCAAAAATCGAGGAATTTACTACATTGATGATAGGTCGAAATAAACTAATTTAGACCATATTGTAATACATGATGTGGAATGCAAAACAGCCTAAATCTTGCCTAAACACCATTTTTTGCCTATTTCAGTTTTTCACTCGATAAATCGGTAAACACATCCGATTTAACTCCATATCGTCCCATTTCTTTTCTAACAATTCAAATCACCAATGTCCAGCCAAATAACCCAAAAATCAGCAGAGCCACATTCATATTCCTTCTTGGAAAAATTCGGCCAAAATGGTGCATCATTGTCACAATTTTTCCTACTTGATTTTCTTTCCATAATTCATTAATTTTCATCTCAAAAACCATGATTTCATAATCAAATAACCTAAAATAACATCACATTCTTCCTCACCATTGACTTAAAAATTCAGCTAGGGCTAGGTAATGGGGAAGATGAATATTTTTCTACATGTTTTGTTTACTAACATGTTAAACTAACATTAAACACTAATATATATTAAAATCAATTTAATCCAAAAATTTTCTCTCTCTAAACCCATTGAACCAGCCAAGAATTAACCATGATTTGATGCATTTCAAGCATGGAAAAGCAAGGAGAAATACCTAAGAATAAGAGAACTCAAGCTTAATAGAAAAATATTACCTTTTTCCCTTAATTTCCTTGAAATTTCAACACTTTCTCTTAGGTTTTCTCACCTAGGGTTTTGTTTTTTTTTCTGTCTCTATTTTCTGATCTTGGCCGAATATTGGGATGGATATGGAAGAGAATGGGCAGATTTTAATAAGGAAATATTAAAATATTTAAAGCTTGCCATGTGTCAAAATCTTATTTGCCCATTTTTCTTTTTATGCTTTGAAAATTGACTTTTATCCTCCACCATTAGATTAGTCAAAAGTTAACATATTGATAAGGGAAGACCATGGCTGGAAAAGTGTCTTGGTGGTGAAAAATTACCATTTTGCCCATAAAGTGGTAAAATTACAATTTTACCCCTATATTCCGAAAAATATCGAAAAAATGTCAAAATTTAAATTTTTCACTTCTAAACCTCAAATTATGCTCCAAATAATCATTCTTGGTCAAAAATTTCATCAAATATCCAAATTAAATTTTTAGGTGACAAAATGACCATTTTGCCCCTAGAGAGTGAAAATTTCAGTTTGACTTCAAATTGATCATCGAACTCCAAATCATCATTTTAACTCATTCCTGGACTATAAAATTCTCAATTTTGTCTTAGATTTCCTATTTGAACTAGTTTGAGGCTTAAATCGGCTTAGTTATACCATAAGGGCAATATTATCTTTTAACGATTTCTCGGGGCTTTCTAAATATGCAGATATATTACTATGCACATGAATGACGTGGCAAACATATTATAAGATAGGGCTTGACAAGAACAATATCTAATATTAATTAATTGAATATTAGTTAATTATCCATAAATAATTAACAAAGTTGCATGCTATGTGGATGTATCACATTTAAATGCAACAGTCACTATATATTAACAAATGATTTCTCGGCTAACTGCATTAAGAAATATGTAATATATAAATTACATATTAATAAATTAAATAATGATTCATATATATCTTTTTTGTTAATTTTGGTGTTTTTAGTAAATATATTTTTGTTGTATGTTTTACAAATCAAATATAATGATAATTTTAAAATGATATGAGAAAATATGAAATTAAATAAATTTAGATTTAGATTTATTGTGCTTTATGTTTTAAACATACTAAATACGGTATTTGCAATTAAACATGTCAAATATAATAAAAAATGGTGAATACCCAAAAAAAAAAAAAAGAAAGAAAGAGATGTTCAAATCTCTTAAAAAATCATTTTTTTTGTTAAATATCCAAATAAGTTCATGAAATATGTCAAAAAAATCAATTCAGTCCTTATTTTTTTTTATTGCGTTCAAATAAGCCCTTAAATTTTTATTTCAAATCAAATAAGCCCATTTTTCTAATAATTGACTAACTTTCATTAATCAATGCTACATGTGACACTTTTATATCATGTTACCTGTTACGTGATAGATGATGTGATATTAACTATTATTGATTAAGATTTGTGTGCTTACTTTTTTACTTATGTACTCAATCCTAATGAATAATATTTAATATCATATCATCTGTTACGTGATAAATAACATAATATAAAAGTGTCACGTGACCATTGACTAATGAAAGTTAATAAACGGTTAAAGAGATGGGCTTATTTGATTAGAAATAAAAAATTTAAGGATTTATTTAAATAAAATAAAAAGATAGAGACTGAATTATTTTTTAAAATAATTTAAGAATCTATTTAGATATTTATTTATTTATTAATTTTGTTACGATTGAATTTGAATCGGAATTTCATAAAGGACAATTAATGAGAAGAGGACACAAGACCAGATCTTTCACGATACGGTACAGTTGGCTCTCACTTTTTTAATATAAGCAATTAAACACGAAAATTTTCAACACGTATATCATGTGTTATTCTGAATCTTAACTTAGAAATTGTAGCCATCTCTTTCTCCTCCTTTTTATTTTCTTCTTTTTTTTTTTATAATGGAAACAACGGTAGGTAATTGTTTTCTCTGTAACTTGCGAAGGACTTATTTTATTAAAAAAATGAGTTTAACTGCAGGTTCCATTTGGATGGTTTCATATATATGCAACACAAGAATAACATAATAAATTATTATTAGATACAACAGTAGTAAAATTGTAATTAATTTTTCAAGGGATTTGTAATATATTTGTATATAGATTAATATTAAGTTTTTTGTGAAGATGGAGCATGTTTTATTTGCTTGATAATTGAGTAGAAACTTGGGAAGTGGAAACCGACCAAAATGGTGGACTTTGAGTGGCACAGTGGCAGTGGCAGCCTGGCCATATGGTCCATGGTATCACCTGAAAATGGAGTTTGGGGACGACCATTGCTTATTGATGTTCACAGCTTTCAATTTGAAAGGGGATTTTATGCAAGAATTATTGGACCTCCGCTGGCATGAAACAACTCCACAGTGTTGCAGACAAGGATAAATTTTAGTTTTCATACATAAATTTAGTAATATATTGTAGACATGTGCATGCAGCATTTATTCATCTTTTTTTTCTTTTTAGATATGTAAATATTGAAAAAGAATATTAAAAAATTTTGGCAATAAACTTTTCTGTTTAAAGATAATAAAAAATTATATCTATGTATATATTCATATGAATGTTTCCGAATTGAAGTATTTATTGTTGAGGAAGTTGCTCCGAACTTGGAATGTGCAATGATTTCTAGTGTGGGCTAGCAATAAAAAATTAATTTATTCCTATTTCAATAATTTGGTGTTATTTGATGTTGGATCGATTGATTTCCTTGTTGGGTTAATTTGACCTGATTATAGTAAAGCCCAACATAATTACGTTGCTTGGATTTAGGTAAGGTTTTTTTATTTCTGTACAATCCATCCAAACCCTTTTCATCTAATATTTAATTATTTATACCTTTTAAAAGTACAACGTAGCATTACAATTTAAAGATTTCATCAACATTGATGATTATTGTGGACCTCAACTCAAAAGGAGAAAAGTTCATACAAGAATGTAATTATGAGAAAAGAGAATTTTCTATAGCAAGAAATATGTAATATATTTAATGTTATATTAATTATTTTTTACAAAATTATAATTGATTTTTATATTTTATAAAAAATATAAATTTAATCTCTATATATTAATTTGTATAAATTAAGTTCTTATACTTTTTAATTTATTAATTTCAATCTTTTAGTTTTTTTTTTGAAAAGCAATTTCAATATTTTATTTTAACATTGTTAAATTTTTATCGTTAAGTATATTAATATGATGTTGATTATGGATTAATATAACAAAAATATTGACACGGTAATTACAGAGAATTAGATTAAATATACCCACTTCCATGTTTTTCAATTTGACCTAAATTTTACAGTTTTTCTTATTTTAGTTTTGTTTTTGAAAAGTAAACAGTTGTAATTCTCTTCAATTTTTTTTTTAAAAGAAAAATCTATTTTAGTATATATTTGAGATTTTTGCATCCGGAGAGTAACTCTGCAATCTCTCAGGGATTGGGTTGCGTCATATGCCGTCAAAATATGTTTTACATCTCTATTAGCTAGTTTTGCAAATTTTGCTTCCCGGAACAACTTCATTAATTCCTCAATGGATGATACATTGGGAAGGTTGAATGACCTCTTCCTTAGAATTGAACAGGATGTATACTTGCTCAATTATTGATAGATGCAGATGGGTTTCAAGGAATCATGGGTCTTTTCTTATATAATTTTCATCTCTATATTATTTTGGCTTGATTTGTAATGATTATATTATGGAATTATTATAAGAAAAAAAAGAGTAATATTAACTATGTGATTTTGTGGGGAGGGGTGAAATTCAGGGTCAGGTCGAGGAGAGGATATCAAATGAAAAAATGGGAGCAAATACTGTGTTGACAGAGCATCCATAAATCTGATCTATGACTAAATTAATGCCTTGTGATGTTTGATGGGTGAATGAAGTGGGAACTGAAGTTAGGGCCCCTGCACTTTATTGTCGTTTTGTCCCACTAAGGAACTGGACCCAAGAAGCAGGATCTGTAAGGCATCAGCTTGCAATGCTCGGCGAGTGACAAACATGGGTAACTTCACCTCCAAGAGACTATGGATAGCCATGTTCTGTAAGTTTTGACATTGAATAAATGCGCTACTGAGATCTGATGTCTTTTAGCAAATGGAAAGCCTGTGGGGAAGCATTGTGTTCATTGGTGCCTCTGCAACTACTTGCTGTTTCCCCATAAGCTGGCACTTTCAAGTTCAACTTTGAAAAAGATGACTAGAAAGTAAGTTTAAACTTGTATAAATGTCACAACCAAGTTAACATTCCTAACATATTTGTATTCTCTTCAAACTCAATAAAGGGCGAGATGCTGAAAGTAAAAAATTTAATGCTTGAACTGAGCTACTATTATTAATTTAAAGGTGAACAACGACAAATCAACCAATGCTAAATTCAGAATTTCTGAACCTAAAGAAATTTAACTTATGTTTCTCTCAACTTGACATGAGTGTAATGCTGTTTTCTCAACATCTGCTGCAATTATTACAACTCTTCACAGCAAATAAAACCCAACAAACGGATTAGAGAAACTGCTGACGCGAAACACTGCAATTTTTTATCAAGAATTACTTTTTGTTACCCTTTATTCTCTGATGGGTGGATGTTGATTTTGCTTGCTAGTTGAATTTTTTTTATATGTCATGTCGCAATTGTCACATCATCATTTTTATCAACATAATCATATTACATTAAAATATAATCAACATCACGTCAATAAAAGATATTATATTAATTTATTTAAAATGTCACATCAATATATTTAATAATAAAAATTTAATAATGATAGAATTATAAATTAATATTAATAAATTGAAAAAATATAAAAACTCAATTTACATATATTATTATACATGAATTAAATTTATATTTTTTATAAAATATAAAAATTAATTACATAATTTAATTTAATTATTTATACCTATTAAAGGTACCATGTGAGGATTACAATTTAAAGATTTCATCAACATTGATGATTATTGTGGACCTCAACTAAAAAGGAGAAAAGTTCATAAAAGAATGTAATTATGAGAAAAAAGAATTGTCTATGGCAAGAATTACGTAACATGTCTAATGTCACATTAATTGCCTTTCTTATAAGATTACAGTTGAAAAAGGATTCATTGAACTCCCTATTCATCCTTATCGTAATGAGAAGAGAGCTGCATTATATGTTTGCCTGATCATGACCCTTGTCATCTTCCTTTGTCTCTTTGGCTTTTTCATCCTTGTCGAAGAAAGATTCCACCTGTTTTTCCACATCGTCTATCGCGTCTTCTACCTGCATTTCCAGCATATACATAGTTTGGAATTAGTAGAAAATAATTAATTTTGACAAACATCCTGAAACAAGGAAAAGAAATTTAATTATATTAACAAACATAATCAATTGGAAAAAAATATAAGTGATTGCTGTTTTTGCCTTCTGGATATGCGAAAGTAGACAACTAACATGTGCGCGGTGAGTGCTTTCATTCTCCGTGTATCAATTGTCAAACTGATATAAAACAATTAATTAATCCGATCAGACTACCAAATTAGACCAAGTCCGCTTCATTCCAAACAATTCAAATCAGAGGCCAGTTGCTTCTTTGTCTTGGATTTGCAATAGGATAAGACAGAAAACAGTGATGGATTGAATCGAAAGCAACATTAATCATGTGCTAAAGCTACGTAGGATATACTTAATAAATGCCAACTCTCTAGTCCTATATAGTTAAATAATTACATATGCTAGAAAACATGAGATTAGGTAAGAGTAAAGCAAGAAACCTTGTCGATGAATTCTCCTGCTAAACGTGCGTCGTCAGCTGTTTCTTCAGCAATATCTTCAACAAATTCAAGGGCATCTTTAAGTCTGCCTTCCGGTAGTTGATCACCTACCTTATCTGCTACTTTTTCCACTTGTTCCGCCACTTCTTCTATTATATCTGTTACGGTTTCAACCGTGTCTATTACAGTTTCAACTCTGTCTATACACCATATAACATATCTAAAGTGAGGCTCAAGACGAGAACTATTAAACAACAAGCAACTTAAATTGACAAAGATGATTTGACATTGAATATTGACAATATAACTTCTAGTCCTCACCTTTCAGTTTTAATAATGGCCCCCATTTGCCCCTCCAAAAGGGTAGGATTATACTGAACAGGATTCCCAGAATCCAAGGTTTCCTGCTAAAGGAAATCACTGTGAACAAACCATATTGCAATACGAGTGTGAAAATGCAGAATGTTGTAAGACGAACCAGGAACCAGGAGAAGGATCAGAAGGGATCGGAGGTCCGGATCCAACACTGCTGCAGACGACCATGTTCCTGTATCTGTCATTATTTTGCACTCTTAGACTGGTGCCCAGCGATTGCAACTTCTGATGGTTTCTTAGAATCTGATGTTTTCCCTTTTGTTTTGATATCACCAAGAGATGACTAAAACAGAGAATAGCAGGCTGGGATTTGGACGACTCCATTCGAAGGCACACAGCTTTGCAAGGAAGGATGGATCCTGAAGTCGACATAACTTTGTATGATTTCCTTAATGCCTATGAAATTCTTTACGTTTATGCACCAACAGAAAAATGAGAAAACTCACGATGAAAGAGGTTAATATATAGACTACAGGCAGCTAACAGGAAGTTTCTTAAAGAAATCATTCCGTGTGGAATGGCAGGTAGAAACGGTCGAAACCAAATGTTTTATTTACTTGGCTGGTTTCCAAAAGAAAGACAATGTCATAAATTTCCTGAAGTCAATGAATCCTAATCCTCGTTTTTTGTATGCTGAATTTTATTACCTTATTCAAATTTCTTAGATATTTCCTCGTTTACCTACTTATTAATAATTCACATATATTATTTTGGATAAGCAGAAATTCAGATTGTGCACATAATAAGTAGTTTTCTTCTTTTATCAATTCATAACCAGCTGTCAGTTTGAAATGAGATGAATCCTAAACATTTTTTTGCCAAGACTATACATAATGGGTTCTAAGAGGATAAAACCTAAAAAAATGCCAGTATGGTCATGACCTGTTTATGTCTTTCCCGGACAACTCGCGGGGCCTTTTGCATCGGTGGCTGTATTGCAATACATTGCAGCATGAATTGCATGTCCTTGGCCGGACACAACATATCAACTTGCAGACAAGCTTCCCTAGATTCGGTAAAAAAGTAAATTAGCCTTACGTAATGTCAGCTGCCAGTTTGACACCCAAATTTTTGCCTTTTATTTTCCAAATTGCCTACTGATCTTAATCCTGAATCAATTATTTGGTCGTTGGTTCCATTAGTCATTGGGCACCAAGTCATGGGTCTAACACTGCTGTCTTTGTTAACGGCCTTTTCCATACTGCTCCAAGCCCAACAATTTCAATAGACGCGTTTTCTCCTTTTGGGCTAAGCTGATTTTTTCCTCTTTTGGGCTAAGCCGAAGTGGGGATAAACCAAACTCTTTTTCCATTCTCTGCAAGCTTGTCACCGGATGAGCCTTTTGTACATTTATAGGGACTAAAATTACAAGAGACACTAGCCGGTTTTGAGATCCTAAGTTTTTGAACATGACGAACTAGTTATCTCAATCATTAAACATAGATTCTCAAATTGTTTGGGGTCTCTATAGGTCCAGAAAGCTCGATATTTATGTATCAAATAAAAGTCAAGCTCACTTATTGTTAATGATGGCATGTGGTTGTCCCTGCAGACAAATCGCAGCATGCCCGCTGCCAGGCTAATGCTTGTGTACTGTGCAGGCAGGCTTACATATACGAGCCCTTGGCCTGTTGTCAAGCTAAAAATCCACAGAATCATGAGTCAGAGGATTTAAATTCACAAATTTAATCCATCTGTATCAAAAGATCATTTCAATTAGACCAGCTTTCATTTACTACTCTGATATTTAAATTTTTTTTTCCATCTAAAAACCTGAGGCGGCACTCTATTTCATCACTGAAGGCCAGGTTTGAGGTCAATAAGAATAATTAAGAAGGAGAAATAAGATTAGGAATATACTTATAGCAGATATGAGGTCCATTTCAACTCGACAAGTACATAATATCCCCTAACTATGACCCTAGGGGAACCCGACCAGAGATATAGTTAAATGCGCTTAATCAAAGATGTAATATGATCATCATGATTAGGACCAGCTACCAGAAAATGGCAAGATTGTGGAAAATTTGAACCACCATGAGTAAATTATAATAAAAGTCTGAAGTCATGGCTTGCAGTGACACCTTATGTCAATATGTTGTATAAATCGACTTTATTCATATGAAAAGAGGATGAGTCGAGAGACTGTAATACTCAGCTTTCCTAACAAAGTAAATTAAACTTAATTGGTATAGCTAAAAAAACACTTTGACAGAAAAATAACAATAATAAGGAAATAGTTAAGGTTCTGATCAGCGCTCATGAGCAAAACACAGAATAAAATGAATGATAGAGAAATCATTTAAACTTCAAAGGATGAGCTAATAGGCTAGGTAATCTGTGCAAAGATTAACTGAGACCTAAATTCTTGAAAAACCAATTGGTAAACACAACCAAACACATACACATCAGTCTACTCCTTACTAAACCCTGAAAGGGACAAGTTTCTTAATTTTCTTCATTTCTTCTCTTCCAATTCAAGCCAAAGTTTAAGTTTACAACTCATTAGTCTTTCTTTCTTTCATCTTTCTTCAATCCTCTCTTCATAGCAATGATAAACAGAAAGCTTTTTCCGACTCTTGCAGAAACGAACCAAACTGTAGACTGCCATGACTTCTGTGATCCTGCCTGCCCTTACAACTGCTACCCTTACCCTGACTATTATTATCTACCTCCACCGCCACCGCCACCTCCTTCTCTCTCAGATCAAAGCCATTACATCTCACCTTATGTGATCATCTTAGTTTCTGTACTCGCCAGTTTCTTCCTTCTTATTGGCTACTATGTCATTATAGTCAAGTCATGTTTTGGTTTGTGCTGGTCAAGGAATAACAGGCGACCACAAGCTCAAACTGATGGTTCAGATGAAGAGTTTCTTGATGAGAATCAAGTTGATCATCCTATTTGGTTCATCACCACTGTTGGTTTGCAACAATCAATCATAAATTCGATCACCGTTTGTAAGTACAAGAAGGGTGAGGGTTTGATTGAAGGGACAGAATGTTCAGTATGCTTGAATGCGTTTCAAGAGGATGAGACAGTCAGGTTATTGCCTAAATGCAACCACGCTTTTCATATTTCCTGTATTGATACTTGGCTAAGGGCTCACACTAATTGTCCCTTGTGTCGAGCACATATTGTCTTTGATGCTGTTTGTGCCTCACCAACTTCTGCGGATCAAAATTCTAATAATATGGAACTAGTTGCCGATACCCGGATGGAAAATTCTGAGTTTGGAGGTGAACTGAGTAGTCAGAATCAGGGGAGGAACAGTGATCTTTGTGAAAACAGGGCCAGAGCAGACGCTTCAAGTGAATTGCCTGAGGCTAATGTCCAAAGAATTTTAAAGGAGGGTGTCTATTATGATGAAAATGGCACTTTGGAAGTCAGTGATTGCATTGACAGTAGCCAGGCTGTGGCTAAGGAGATACAACAAATAAAAAGGTGCGTTTCGATGGATTCTTCTTCAGCTGCAAGTTTGTTTCTCGGTTTGGCAAATGTATGTCCTCTTAAATCAGAAGGAAGTTCTTTTGATCATCAAGAGGATGTTGAGAACCCACATTCAAGCATCATTCCAAAGCAAGATGAAGGCAACTCAAGCGAGTTTAGGCTGATGGGTAATTCTTCCATTGCTCAGCATCTTCATTTAAGTCCTGTTCCCATGAAAAGATCATTCTCCTGTGGCGGAAGGTTTTTCTCATCCAAACGTAGCCGCAGCATGAATTCAATACTTCCGCTGTAAAGGTTTTTTACTCTTTTAGATATAGTTTTGGCTTTATGAGTGCGATATTTGTTAAAAAGAGAAACTGTATGCAGCATGCACCCTCTTTTTTCTGCTTCTCCACCAAAGCATGAAAATCAAGCCTTATGATGCTGAGCAACCACCAGAGGAATTTTAAAGAGACTTCTCTTTTCAGAAGAATAAATTTCATGTATTTGCCTTGGTTGCGAGTGCTGAAGTAGAACTTGATTGAAGCTTCAACTTGAACATAACTGATAACTATATGCGAGAACTCATTATGTCACTGCTGTTATTCAGTAATGGGAAAAGATAAAATATTTGCACAAGAAAGGTTTCTGCAGAGATAAAGCAATTGCTTTCAAGTTTCAGCTTTGATTTTCACTTTTTTTTTACGAATTTGAATGATGAACTTTCATCCATTGATGATTATGGTAGACTTATATGTAACTATTAGCTTAAGAAAGATAAACATACAATGAACAATTAACAATCTAACCATTACGATAACGTATAGCATTCAATGACTATTCTAATACACTAAAACGTGTTAAAAGGTTTAAATCAGTTCTTGCACATCTTTTTTCTATGGTTAGGTATGTTTAGGTAATAATATATAGTTCTAAAAGCAAACCCTGTTGATTTTTCTTCGGAGAAACTAGTAATAGTTTAAACCGACGAGAAGTTAAAAGTTTATGAAGGTTGTTATGTTATCTAAATCAAGCCTGCTTATATGCTTGAAAGCTCCATTGACCGAACCATTAGTTAGAGATATACGTTTTCATAGTAATACTGTATAGAAACCATAAAGTAATGGACGAAAATCAAGCAGTCTTGTACTCTTTTCCCAAGTTTAAAACAAGAAGACAATAACCAAAAATTTATAGGTTGCTTCGAAACCTGGTATAGTCACTGTCTTGGTTACTGGTACATGCAACCAAAAACAGTCAATTTCCCTCTGCAGTCAATGCTTGCCTAATTTTGGTGACATGGGGTTTTTCTTCTCCTTTCAGTTTTCCATCATGGCCTAATTGCCATCTACTCAAGCAACATCTCTTTACTCTAAATATGATAATCTCAGCTCATAGCTTCTCAAGTTGTGCATGTCTAACATGGCAGGGTTCATAGCAATACGATTTGCATGTCTGAACATATCTGAATGGTTGCTTCTCCAACCATGAAGTGATCCTAATTCAATAACTAATCGAAAGCCCTCTGATTATGCTTGAAGCCTTTGCCTGAACCCATTCTTTAGAGCCAGAGGTTAGTAGTGCAAACTGAGCCCAACCAAGTCCAACTTTCTCTGATTCGGTTTGGCTACAGTGTTGCTAAATTGGAATATAAACTGAGTCACTTTCAACTTGTGCTCGAAAAACTTACCCGACTTCAAGCCTAGCTCGGGCTCTTGACATTGTGGGTCAGCCACTTGGTCTTTGATACAGAGCTTCATAGGCCTACATATATGGGCCAAAGGGAATCAAATATGAAATAAAATTTCAATTTACAAAAATTTTGGAATGATCTGAAAATATATTTTAAATTAAATTCTTATTTATTAAATGATATTGCCACTGCCAATGAGACTTTATTAGTTTATTCGGTATCTACCAAATTTATTGATAAATTGTGTTATGGGGTTAATTAGTGAATATCAATGAGTTAAACTCACTTATGTTTAAACTTGACTCATAAACAAATCAACTCGCGATTCATTCTGGTGTTCTTTCAGAGCCTTTGACTTCAACTTTTCGTACCTGCATTTGTGTTTGTTGGAAATTATGATTAGCTATAACAGCCATGCATGCACTAGGCTGTTTTGTTGCAGAGCTATTTTAAAACCAAAATCTCCACGACTGAAAGATCTCATCAGATCTTCTAAGTTGACCTAATTGTTTAGTATTCGGTATTCCTCAAGAAAATTAGTTCTAAAAGGAGTGATTCAATTCAATATATCCTCCAATAAGCACGGAGACAGATGAATTCACAGCTTGCTACTTCCATTTAGTACTCTGATATTCAATCTTTTGCATCCAAAAACCTGAGGAGGCACTCCATTTCATCACTCAAGGCCAGGTTTGAGGTCAATACGAATAATTAAGGACAATAAATAAATAAGGTTAAGAATATAGCCATAGCGGATAAGAGGTCCATTTCGATTCGACAAGTACACAATATCCCCTAAATATGACCCCAAGGGAACCCTATCAGAGATGTGGCTAAACGCGCTTAATCAAGAAAGTCATAGCTTGCAGAGACATCTTATGTCCATAGCTTGTATAAATGTACTTTATTCATATGGCTAAAGGATGAGTCAAGAGACCGTAATACTCAGCTTTCCCAACAAAGTGAAATACAGCGGAAAAACACTTTGACAGAAAAACAACAATAATAAGGTTCTGATCAGCACTCGTGAGGAAAACACAGAGTTGATCCTCAATAATGTGTTGTCTTCATGGCCCCGACGTGCAACCTCCATTATGTCGTAATGAAATCTCTTCACTTTCAGTCTCTGGTCATGTTCTTCGTATATTATGGTGTTTTGGATATCAGGGTCTTGAATTTGTTATAGTTGAGAAACCAGCTAAAATTTGCTTAGTGGGCCGTTTGGCCCTGCTTCATCGTTTGAATGAAGAAAAATTTAGCTTTTGGATATTGACACTATTGCTTTTCACTATAGTTGGGTCAAATAGACTCTTTGATTAAAATTGCCATTACATTAGTTAAATCGTGAAGATGAGAGTGTCGATCCGGTTGTTAAGATTTAGAGGAACATGTCCCGGGGGTAGGCTCAACCCAGATAATAGCTCAGGCTGCTGCCCTTTTGTTCCTTACATGCCTTATCATATAAAGTGTGGCAAATGCCTGGTGGATGCTGGGGCCGACTCTGTTTTTCATAGAGTACAAAGAAAAAATGAGTCCATTTCTCGAGGACGTATTCATTTCGTCACTACTCTTTGGCAAAGATGGTGCAATGATGAGTTTGGAAGCTGTTCAGTTGTCACCTCCATGGCCATTAATTTTCAGGATTGATTCTTATCGAGCAATGTTGGTCTCCATCTCAATGATCGTGAAAAAAATGGTAGAAGCAAAGGTTATTGAAAATTATACCTGGAAAATCAATTTTAGTTTTGCTTGCTAACTGAAAATTAGCTTTTCAAAAGATAATAAATTTTATTATTTAGATGAGATTTCAAAAGAAAACATTTTTCTTTGTATTTACACAACTTTTCCTCCATTAACGTAATTTTTTTTCATAAGATTTCTAATGTATACTATACAAGATGAACAAAATCAAACAAAAATGACCACAAAATCATATTTTTCATTATCCTCAAATTCTTTCGTGATTTTTACAAACCAAATCAAAGAAAAACCCTCAAATGTATTGAAGCCCTTTGTACAAATCAATTACTCTAGCCCGTAGGTTTCACTAATCTCGACCGGCTTGCGGAGGAAGAGAGTAGAAGTGGTGGACGCGGACAGAGACAAGTCTAGGAGTTTGAGAATCTACATATAGATGATTACTGTCGAACAAATTGATAATCGATGATAACTTTAATGGCTCATCAATGCTTCTCGGGATATCCATGTCAAAAATCCATTGTCCCCCTACGCAAAAGCCCCTACAAACTTAGGTACGAGCCTGAGCCTGGGCATGTGCATGCAAAGGCAGGAAGGGAGTAGGGGACCCTGTCCCCATCATCAATCATACTTGTAGGTGACGTCAAATATTGAAAACACCTCCCATCCCATCCATGGCGTCACATTCAGAAAGCTTTCCCTGCTCACTTCCCCTTCGGGCCTCCTCGGCCTTCTTTCCGTTCCAATTACCTCACACTCCATCCAATATTCAACCTATCAAAGAAAAGCAGCTTTTTTTTCTGTCACGGCCACTGGCTTGGCTTTTGATGAGAAAATTTAAGGCAAGGCGGTAGGAGGTACTGTAATAAATATAAAGAGGAATACAATCAATTACTATGTCTTCAAGCTGCAGGAAATTCTCCGATCTAACAAAGATACGTGCATTGGATTTGCTTCGGAGTTTGGGAAGGACACTCATTTACATTTTACACCAAGAGCAGAAACACTTAAGATTCTATATATAAACATATGGTAGTAGTATATGATTATATATATAGAAATGGAAATGGGGTCCTGATAATACAAGATCTTAACAATCTAGCTGCCAAGATTCTCCAGGGGCTCTGATGGGAGGATCTAACATCATTTGAACGCCGGCCCTATTGAAAGCAATTGAAGTGGACATGTCATGGACAGTAGCGTCCCCGACAGTAACGCCTTCGGAGAACCCCAACACACTACAATCCATCTCAAAAAACAAGGGATTTTGACATGGGTTAGGATGAATCTTGTCCATCCAGTTCAAGCTGGCATCAGGCAGTTGGAAATGGGAAAAGTTAGCCTCTGTCTTGCACTGTTTGGGAATAGTGGCTTGTTCCTTCAAAATGCAATCTTGATGTGAGAGGAGGGACTTGAAGAGCATCGATGCTGATGGGTTGTTGGTGTCTGTGGCAGCGTTCTTGTCGGTTGTGTTGGTAACGGAGGAAGTGATTGTGGTGGGATTGGCCGAAAAGGAGGGTTGGACTTGGAGCCCGTTAGCTGGGAAGAGTGGGGCTTGGGAGACAACTGGGTTTATTAGGCTTTTCAGGTCATTTTCTTGGCGGTGAATCACAAAAGAGTTCTGGGCCTGCATTGGCGTTGGAGATTGAGATTCTAAGAATGGTGTTGGGGTTTCAAGCAGCGGAGGCAAGGAACTCGTTGGAGACGAAGAAACTTCCAATATAAAGGTTTGTCCTGGAGCAAGGGCAGTTTTCTTCTCACCTGTTTTGTGAAATATTCTGCAAATCACCCATTCTTCCTGCAAAATAACCATTTAAAAGAACATACTCTACTAATAAGTATTGACAATCCATAAAAGAATTAAGTACAAACAAATCAGCTTATATTCTAGCCTTCTAGGAAAGAAAAAGAACGACGAAATGGAATAGGGTTTAATCAGATCCTTTAGTTTAGAATGTTTTCATGTTGAACTTCAAGAATCATGTACACATTTCAGTGTTTGCTTAGCCTTTTTAGAATTTTGTATACTTGGTCATGCATGTATAGTGCAGAAACAAATTAGTTGTATGATTAAGATAATGAAGACCAGATCAGAAGGTGTAAGCGGAGTGGTGACCCAAAGGAAAAAACAAACGCCAGCTACATCTGACAACCATACGGCACTGAGTAAAATCAAACCAATCACATCAAAAACTACCCCGGTGGATAATAATAAGGTGAAAATTGTCAAGTCGGCATGCACAAGGAGTGCAGAGTTTGATAGTATGGTCTGATAGAAAAGAGTTTTTGTAGTAGTAGTTGTATAATAAGTCAACCCAGAAAGCGACAAAAAGAGGGAGGAGGGTCTGGGTGTGTGCCAGGGGAAATAGCTTGATTCCCACGGCGCACGTGTGGCCATAATTACCTTGCACGCGTGGCGGTAGGAGAAGTCACCGTCTAAACGGTACTCGTGCATGACCCACTTGGTCTTCTCGCCACGGGGGGCTCTGCCCCTGTAGAAAACGAGGGTTTTTTTCATGCCGAGAAGGGCTCCACTTGAGGCACTGTACACTTCCCTATCTTTGCCTGTGGCTTTCCAGTACCCAGCTCCGGTGGCTCTATTAGTTCTAAGCCCAGTTGGGTATTTCCTGTCTCTCAGGCTGAAGAAGTACCACTCTCTTTCCCCCATTTTGGCCACATCTGAATCAAAACCCACAGTGTAATTGCAGTTAAGACCAAGATTTATAGACTATATATATACTACTATTCGAAGTTGATGCGATTAGAGCCTTTCCAGGAATTAAATTAAAGACTGATTTTTTAACCAAAAATGAATGGTGTGGAGTGGTTCAAAGGGAATGTGTGTATGATACTCAACTGCTTGACACTGACGAGGGCTTTAATTTTTCCAGTATAAATATATGTCTGAGGAAAAAGAATGAAATAACTAAAGACATGTGCTACATGTCTCAGAATTTTGATTCAACGCTTACAAGGCGAGCCTTAGCTAGGGGCTCTCCGGTCTAGAATGAGTATTCAGAATCATTGTAAAAGGGATTTCCTGCAATCATACTTACGAAACATAGTGCAAATCAAGCTTTACTACAAAGCTCTTGGTCTGTGTTTCAAAATCCAAGGCTCAGGCTCAGCCATACTTAACTGTTCTTTCTCAGAGACTCTTTTAAGACCCAGAACAAGGATGCAGCAGGATGATTAAGGCATATGAAGATCAGACGTAACTCTAATTCGTAAACTATAGATGGACTAGTCTACCTTGTCCTCCACTCAGAAAGAAATCAGCATTTTCTTCTAGCTTGAGAAAGAAAGGAAAAAGAAATAGAGTATCTTCTCAGCTAAGAGGAAAAAGGAAAAGGAACTCATCTGATGAATCTAGAACATGTCAAGCCAGAGAATGCCATGATGTAAAGCGGATAGAGAATATTCTTGGATATTTTCATATAATCATACCATTAATTTTGACTTAGGAGGGAAGCAAGCATGTACCTGGAAGCTCCCAAGGTTCACATCTATTAAGATCAACCTCAGCGATCTCCACTCCGCAAAAGCTCCCGTTAAATACCTTTGAAGCCAAATAGAAAGTTATCAGTTCTTCATCGGTAGGGTGAAACCTAAACCCCGGCGGCAAACCCTGCTCGTTTAATTCTTCCCCAGCAAGTTCACTTAAAAGTTCCTCAACTGATAACATCTTCTCGCACACACAACTAATGTCCCGTAATGAGAATAAGAGAGGGAGGGTGAACAAGATTATGATCTGCAACAAAAGGGCACTTGTGATTGTGAATGAATGCGCAGCGAGAGGCTATATAAACATGCAGTACATGAAGAGAAGAACTAAAAGTGAAGGAGAACAGAAGCCATTCTGCGGAGGGCTAAAGGGTGTAGAAAGATTTAGGCTGTCAAAAGGCCATGGGGGGCCCTACAAAAGCGCACCTGAAAGGCTTCTAAGGCAGGGAAAGAGAAAATTTAAAAGCAGTTTTTCCTGAAAAACAAGAGAGATTGAGGTGAAATAGAGAGGAGAGGGTAGTAAATGCAAAGTTGGTTGCAGAGTCCAGAGATTTATGCGTGCGTATGTGAGCATATTAAGAGAGAGAGAAAGAGAAACGAGTCAGGTTCTCAGATGGATAACACGAGGGTAGCTCGCAGAACAGTGAGATCATCGTCACTTAATTCATTTTTATGCACAAAATATAATTTTAGTTTAGTTGTACAACAAGATTGCCAAATCTAGAACACGGTAGCAGTAGTTCTTTAGCGCTTTTCCTTTCTCTTCTTTTACTCTGTTTTGTGGATATTTACTGATTAAAATTTATCTTTCCACACCTTCGCCTTTTTAGTTTTTTAAGTTGTGAAAGGCCATTGGCAATCAATGCTGACTATCCTTCTCTTAATCTCTATAATTAAGTGGGAAAGCTTGCTGCCACACTTTCAAATTTTAAAGCTCTCTTTCCTAGTCTCTCATATCTTTGGTAATGGAGTATGTTGTGCTCCGCGATGCGAGGTCTTTTGGTTTTACACTGGGCTGTGGTAAAGGAAAGGCAGGTTAGAGATCTAGCAGAGATCAATGTCCATGTCATGGTGCAGACCAAAATAAAATACTACTCCGACTGATCATTTGGTGAATTAATTTATACAAATAACCCCAAGCTTTGTAATTTTGTTTGAGTTTAACAAGGTTAAACTCAAACATTTAGGAAGATACAACATCATTAACTGTTCTAAGTCAAATGAAGTGGATAAACTAACCTTGCTCTCCGTACTTAAGATCAGATGGAGCATCCTGGAATCCATGTTCTCCGTAACGGAGTAATGTGCTGATCAGGCTGTTGATTTAAGGGCAGAGGGTGGGGGTCATTAAAGGGGCAGCTCTTCAAATGTCGGCGTTGCACGTGTAGCATGATCAGGTAATCAAAAGCGTGTCGTAGGCTGCCGCTGCCCCGCTGCTGCCTTCTTTCTCTCTCTATGCTGTGGTAACTAAGCGTCTAGATCTTAGTGACTCACCCAAGTAAAAGATAACAACAGCCAGGATCTCCTGCACGTATATAGTAGTAAGTAATATATTTGCTGTTCAGATTACTCTCTCTCCATCTCTCTCTCAGATCATGCACATAAAAAAATGTTTAGGCTACATAAGCCTAGCTACGAACTGCTGCAAACCCTAGGTCCGTAACTGTAGCTCTACTTTTCAATGTGTTTTCTTTTTCCTTTCCCCACTGTTAGGGGCTCTCTCTCTCTCTCTCTCTCTCTAGCTCTGATTATTGAGAACCTTTTTGCATAGCGTCTCTGTATGCGCTTCCCCTCGTGGGGGGAAAGAACAGGTTACAGGATGCAGGAAAACAAGGAACGCAAAACAAGAAAAATTCACGGCCCCATTCTACTCACGTGGCCCACCAAGCAAATGAGTGGCCCAGTGAGCTTGGCCCACAGATTTATGGAGTCCATCCATACGGATACAGTTTTTATTTTTATATTGGCTAGGCGCCGCTGCAGCCTGCCGTGCCGGGGTTTTGGTAGTCCTATTGGTAACTCCGCTTAACTACATAAATAGCCACCATGCAATAAATTCTTTGCAACGGCCTTAAACAAGTAAGCCAATGCACTAACAAAGTAATTACTTTCTTGATTTCCTCTGCTTTACTCCCTCCATCTCTTTCTCTTCAAACGATGCATTGCAAGACCCGAATTGAGATGATTACTTGAATATGTGAGGATAACATTATTTAAATTTTATTCAAATTCTATTATAAGATATTTTAATCTTATTTAATCAAATAAGATAATATAAGATATTTGATTACAAAATACTCATTTTGTATTTCTTTTGTCTTGGTCTTTGCCTTGGTTTATAGCAATCAATTCTATGCAAACATTTTTCATGAAGTAAATACTAGACTAACAATTAAGATGGATCTTGACAATGACAAAATTACAAGATGATGGATGTAGGACACAGGTAGCTCCCCACCTCTTTTTATTTTGTGGTTGTTCCTTTGGATATATAGTATATAAAATGTAAGTTAATGTATAAGATAAGATGACAATAAATTAATGAAATGGTCAGTGAGCAAGGACGTACGTGCAGGTGCAGGCAGGTGCAGCAGCAGCAGCACCGGCCTCAACACAGGAAGAGACTAAGGAGAAGGACATGTCAAGGAAGAAAAAAGGCAGTCTCATTATTATTTATTCAATTCAAGAGCGGCTCTTTTAGCTCTTCGCAGTATACCGAATGCAATTCTATCTCTCAATCATAGACCTACCCTTTTCTGCCAATGCAATAGAGCTAAAACCCCACTTTATCTTTTTTTCCCCATATCCGTACATTTTCATTCAATATTTGGAATTTGCTACAGATGAATTATTGAACAGGGTCTGGGGGGACCTGTGATTCTTTCATGGTTTTTTTGTTTCTTTAAATATGTTGGTTGCCAAAAAATAAATGAAATAAGTGACATGATTATAATGGAATCCAAAGTATGTACCAAGTTGCATTTTCCTCTCGAACATAATATAGTCAAAGTAACAATAAAAGCGAACAAGAAGAATTAAAACTCTCGTGAGTCTAAAAGTCTAAAGTCTAAAGTCTACAGTCTAAGCCCCTGGCCCTGGCCCTGGCCCCTTCTATGCTTTGACCAATTATCAAAAGTAAAAACCGTTAATGTGTATGTTGATTTGATATAGTTTAAAGAGGGGACAGTAAATAAACAAAAATGAAAAAAAAAAAACTGAAACGGAACCAAAACTAAAATTATACAAATATAATAGTAAATCATACTCATTGCCCTCAATATTTGAGTCAGTTATCATTTTTTGTCCTTGCAATTTAAAAATTATTTATTGATATTTATACTTACAATTTTATAACAAAAAAAAAATCGTTCGCTCAATATTTTTTGTTAAATGTCACCACTCACATGTCAATTAATGAGTTCAAAATTGATTTGTTAAAAAATATTTGTTTAATTTTATTGTATCCGTAATCTGTAAAAGGATTATAGGTGCATTAAACTTCTAAAGAAAAATTCTAAACAATACCGTATATATTAATTAATTGATATGTCAATTACTAATAAAATAACGGTCAAATGATTTTTAAGTTATAATATTAAAAATATAAATATCAATAAATAAATTTTAAATTGTAAAAATCAAAATCATACATGACTCAACCTTTGAAAACGAAGGGATGTAATAACTTACACAAAAAAGAAAAATCCCGGAGCAAGAACAGTGATGTAGAACGCTGGCTCTTACAAACACAAATGTAGATGTAAAAGGGCACGTGTGCAGTGAAACTAGGAGGTAGGAACCGAACAAGCCAAACCAAACGAAAATGTCCCAAACCGCAGTCTCTGCAGAATACACGTGGGTCTTTTAGACGGGCACAGCACTTTTGCTATTAGTTGATTTTCCTTTTTTTTACAGTAGGGACCAGACCCAGACCCATCAGCTCCCTTTGGCTTGGACGGTCTGGAGTCTAGACCCAGACCCATCCTCTCTCTCTCTCTCTCCCTCGCTTGTCGTTTTATATTTCTCTGAGAAGCCTACTTCTGTAGGATGACCATCGCAAAATTATAGGGGCATGGTAGAATAAAATGGCATCCAACATCCGCCCCTCCCTCCCTTTCTCTGCAGTTAATCCCCAGGCTTTTGTTCTTATAAAGTTTCTCTTCATCTAAATCTAAAGTAAAATGAATCCAAGATTCAAAGGAATTTGGAAGGTATTTTAAAGGGATGCGTTTGGACGAGAGATTTTGAAATAAAAAATATTGAAATTTAAGATAAAAAAGTTTTCATACCCCAATGCATGTACCATGTGGATTGATAGGCTAATAGCGTCGCATGCAGACAACTCGTGAGAAGTGTTCAGCTTTCCTGAAAAGGAGGTAGGAATTGTAGCACCACAGGGAAGGTACCAAAGCTGATTTCAATGTTAACTAAACAGGGAAAAAGGGCTAATATCAATATATTTAATTATTAAAAGAGATATTGATAAATTTAATGAATTTTTTCCCCCAAAATTTGCAGAAATACATCTTGGGGGGACGATACTCTAATGAGAACAATGATTCCTAAACTGTTATTATGACGTCCGTATTACTCAAGCCTACTTTCTGCTGACAAGATGCTCTCTCTACGTCCATCTTTTAAGCCAATCTTTCTACTTTTTGATTGATGCTTAGGCTGTTAACAGTTTTTTCTGCAAATTGCACTGACCAAAGCGACAACGTGAAAGTGGCCTCAGCCCCTCTTAAATTATATGATTAGGCTACCTCTTAGTGTCATACATCATGGTTATCTCTTTCCCTATGAATGGCTGCCGTGAAAGTTGAAACGCTTTTTGAAAATTTCTTGTTAAAAAATTAAATCAGGAAAGTTGGTTCTCTAAAATGATAAAAGTAGTTTTGCTGGGGAATTAGCACATGATGGGTAGGTAAGTCGCTGCCAGTTTGCGGGTGGCCTGAATTTACCGCAATCTCATTTCTAATTACGATTTGGTGACTTGACTAGGTTTTGACGTTATTCACTGCATTCGGCCTTCTCACCGACCCCCGACAACGAATGAACGGTGAAAAGGAAAAATGTAAAGGCCAAGTCAAAAAGAAAATTAATTAACTACTCTATTGGCATTTGCTAACAAATTAAAGCATAAATATGATCAAATATCCAAAGAGTTCTCACATGCTGCAAGGTACGTACGTGTTTACCTTTGATTATTTCTCCAAAATGTATTCGAAAGCTAGGTTGGTGAGTACCCACTTTTGAGATTTTTTATTAAATTATGTCCAATTCCCCATGCGTCTCCGTATAAGAATCTAACTTTATCTCCTCTTGGCTTCGGTTAAGAAACTTCCACCTATGTGTTAAGGTGTGACGATTACCTCTCTAATTAATAGGTTAAGTTTCCAGTTGATGTCCAAGCTCATGGCAAAAGGCTACGAATGAAGAATTGTTTGAGTAAGTTTGATAATATATACCAGTACCATACCACCGGAAAAAAGTGATCAAGGGAATAGATCATAAACTTGGAGTCAAAGCCAGCTAAAAAACCAACCTTAAAGATTTAAGAATGATGCAGGAACATTCCCAGAAACCTTACTTGGAAGCGATACATGAATCATAACCTATATAAACCATCCATATCTGCCCCTTCGTCTTCAACCATATATACATGAATCTGTTTTACGAAGTAATAAAAATCCTAGCTGAAAATGGCATTCTCCTCAAGTTCTAAGATCTTCCTTGTATACTTTTCTTTGTGTCTCTTTGCATATTCAGCTTTAGCTCACGATTTTTCAATCTTGGGCTATTCGCCAGATGATTTGACATCCACGGACAAGCTCATCGATCTATTTGAGTCGTGGATGTCAAAACATAAAAAGGTTTACGAGAGCATTGAGGAAAAGTTGCATAGGTTTGATATTTTTAAGGATAACCTAATGCACATCGATGAGACTAATAAGAAGATTAGTAACTACTGGCTTGGACTGAATGAGTTCGCAGATTTGAGCCATGAAGAGTTCAAAAAGATGTATCTGGGCCTGAAAGTCGACTTGACTAGAATAAGTGGAAGGAGCGAGTCTGATGAAGAGTTTACTTATAAAGAAGTTATGGATTTGCCAAAGTCTGTGGATTGGAGAAAGAAAGGAGCTGTTACTCGCGTCAAGAACCAAGGATCATGTGGTAAACCTCATGCACTGCACTCTCTTTAATACAAAAACATGCGCAAGTGTATTTGTATAATTACTGTTGGATTTTTGAGTAAATCAAATGCAGGTAGTTGCTGGGCATTTTCAACTGTGGCTGCAGTGGAGGGTATAAACCAGATTGTTACGGGGAATTTGACTTCACTCTCCGAGCAAGAGCTGATTGATTGTGATACCACCTACAACAATGGGTGCAATGGAGGCCTGATGGACAATGCATTTGCCTATATTATCGCCAATGGTGGACTTCACAGGGAAGACGACTACCCTTGTATCATGGAGGAAGGCACTTGCGAGATGAGAAAGGTTAAATTCTTACAAATCCCATAACCAATTTAGGCCTAGGAATTAGTAATTAACTTAATTATAGCAGGAAGATTTATGCTTGTATTGATGTAGCCAGCCTGTTCAAATTTCAAAGAGCAGTAAGGCAGATGGCCCGTGTACAGTCTGAAACTTATTTTCTGTCTTCCAGGAAGAATCGAACCTTGTAACCATCAGTGGGTATCGCGACGTACCAAAGAACAAAGAGGAGAGTCTGCTGAAGGCACTTGCAAACCAGCCTGTGAGCGTGGCCATTCAGGCTTCTGGTAGAGACTTCCAATTCTATAGCGGGGTGAGTCAACAAACACTAGCTGATTTCCAGTTCCGTTGGACGACCAATGTTTTAATCCCTTAACTTAATCAGGGAGTTTTTGACGGGCATTGTGGAACCCAACTGGACCATGGAGTGGCAGCTATTGGGTATGGGTCAACCAGCAGGGGCTTGGATTACATCATAGTCAAGAACTCGTGGGGACCAAGATGGGGTGAGAAGGGCTACATAAGGATGAAGAGGAGCACTAAAAAGCTTGAAGGGCTTTGCGGAATCAACAAAATGGCTTCTTATCCTATCAAAAAGAAGTGAAATTACGGGCTCCCTATGTTGATTTCGGTATTAATATTGTTATATTAAGTAGATAATGATGTTCTCTTTTCTTTACTTTCCTTTCTTTTTTCTCATATTTTGCTGATAAATATTTTGATTACCTTTAAATATACGCTACTTTGATTAATGATAAATATCCTTCATCTTATTTTCTTTGATTTTTACTTACATTATACAATACAAAGTAATTTTATGTGATCGTGTCTTATTGGGATTACATTACATTTTTAATTCTTTAAATATGTTTTCTTTCTTTATTTGGATAAGAATTAATTTTAAAATTATTAGTCTATATATTGATGGTGAAGTTTGAAATTTTGAAAAATTGATTATATTTTGCTTTCAAAGTAGCTTTGAGATTAAACTTTAAACCAAAGAAACAGAAAATTGATTAATGAGTGGAGTGGTGCAAGTAAATGCATTTATGAGAATTCGCAAGGGAGTGTTGATAACAGATTAATAATACATGCTTAGTATGTGAGAAAAATAAGTATATATAAAAAAAAACTATGTGAAAAATGCACATGACCTATGGAATAGGAAAGGTAACAAAGTTTCAAGCTTTACATATATGACACAAGGGATTTCATTTTGGTGAATCAGAAGCGATTCCGGGGGTTAGCCAATCTCAAAATCCTGACCTATAAAGAATACGCATTTTCTCTGTAACATGTCCAAGAAGACATGAACTCTCGAAAAAGAACACATTGAAAAGAGAAGCTTTAATTCAATGTCGAGCTAGGCATAGCCGTCATCAGGCAACAGTATTTCATTGTTAAGAGACGAGAAAGAGGAATGCCTCCGCAAACTTGCAGTGCCGGTGAGGCCACCCAGGATATATTGTTCAGCGCTAGGCTCATCTTCATTCTCATTCTCCTCGAGGGACCTTCCCATGGTTTCCCGTGTGAAGAAATAAGTCACCGCCAATCCGACCAGACACACCGCACCTAAGAACACTAAAGCCACAGTCATTCTCACGGGGCTTGGCTTGCCATCGCTGTTTTGATTCTGCGAAGCCCACAAAAAGCCAACTGTCCCAATGATAGCGCCGACCTTCCCCACGGCCCCGGAAATGCCATGACAGGTTGATCTAAATCTAGCCGGAAATAATTCAGCAGGGACTATAAAAGTGGTGGTGTTTGGTCCAAAATTAGAGAAGAAGAAAGTGAGCGCATAGAGGACCATGAATCCAATACCTATGTTATCACTCCAGTAGTATTTGTAGGGGATTCCAATTGCGAAATAAACCATTGCCATGAAGAAAAAGCCTATCATTTGGATTTTGACTCTTCCAATGCGATCAATGAAATTAACGGTGACCCAATAACCTGGAATTGTAGAGCAGATTGCAAGAATTGCTTGGAAGCGAGCAACATTAAAAGCGAGCTCATAACCGTTCAAATCATTGCGGTCTTTTACAAAGCGCTGATAAGTCTGAGATTGAAAGAGGTTGCTACTGTAAAAGACAACATCAACAAGAAACCATGATGCAGCACAAGAGAAGAGATCACGGCCGTGGCGACGGAAGAATCGTTTGGAGAGAAGAGGATAGGATGGAGGATTTGATGGCAATGGGGAGTCTTCTGCAATTTGACTCATCGGGACATCTAACACTTTCTTCATGTCAACGGCTGCCTGTGGAACATTTTGTTCCACGAGAGCTGTATATCTAGGAAAATCACGTAAACGACAAAGAAAAAAAAAGGATAATCAATTTCAAATGTGTTATCTTTAGCTACATGTAAATCATGCAAGAACAGTAGGTTATCAATTCTGACGCTTGCCTTTCCATGCTGTTCCTGTCTAAAATTTCAAAGTTTACCGACGCCTCTTTCCGACTGAAAAAGCAGTTAATTTTCTTCCTCCCATTTCATAATGTGGAAAGGTTTGGCAATATTTGGCATAGAACAAAAAAGTAAAGCCATCCGTTTCGGAAGAAAACTTATATATGCACATAATTGGTCTGTTCATATTATCAAAGTTCTCTTCCACCCAAACACTGCTCCCTTCCACCTAACCATTCAACTAACTTGACTATTTAAAACATGAAAACGCAAAAAACTTGACTAAAATATTTTGGAAACAATGCATTTTGATTTGATCTTATTTTAATAATTTTCTGTTCTGAGTCTTGCTCCAATAAATCTACTGTTGACATCTTACTGGCTAGCTAGTTGTTTGTTTTTGGCTCATGATATCTTCCTAGCTAGTAGTGGTATAATGGTTGAAATTTAGGCCTGGTAATAAAACTAAAAGAATCGAATTCTGATACTTCTAACCCAGCAGCAAATTATTGCAAATAACCCGATTGGCCGATATAGTCATTGGCCAATGTTGGGATTTGGCAATCGCCGTGATGGATCCTAACCAGCAGGGATTCTAGTATTCTTCTTCTTTTTTAAGTGAAAAGTCAACAACCCACGAAAATCCAACTCATATAAAACAAACTTTAAATTTCTAATGACGAGTAGTGGTGGTGTAAGAAATTGAAAACTGAACTTAAAAATCAAAATCAGAATAGTAAAAAAGATTAGATGCAGTATAATTAGTAGTAAACCTGGCAGTCTCGGGCATCATCATACGCCAATAATACGTCACGGCTGCTGGAATTGCACCCACCATGAGTATGAGCCTCCACGCAATATCGGCCTCCTCCGGAGTGTGACCATTCGGCACATCCGATGCATCCTCAAATATCTTACAGACCACCATCGTCACTATGGAGCTCGCCAAAATCCCGAATCCCTGCATCGAGAACACAGCCGCTATAAAGGCGCCGCGCGTCTTCTTATTAGCAAACTCCGACATGATGGTTGCTGACAAGGGGTAGTCCCCTCCAATCCCTACTCCAAGCAAGAACCTGAAAAACCCCAAACTCACCAGAACGCAGTTTCTGGTCTTGCATATGGAAAAGCCGCAAGCTATGGAGCTGAGCACCATGATGGTCAGTGACAGCCCGTACATGCGGCGCCTCCCTATCCGATCGCCGAGCCTGCCAAACACCAATTGACCGATCACGGTCCCGAGAAGAGCTATAGCCACCAGGGCAGAGACGACAACAGTTTGGGTAGTCTTGTTATTATATTGTTTCCCCTCCGAGTGCACTTCCGATGTCTGATCGTAGTATATTCTTCCGATGAGCTTGATGATGGGAGGGATGCAGAAGAGGTCGTAGGCGTCGGTGAAGAGTCCCATGCCTGCGACGATGATTGCTTTGAAGTGGTACAGCTGGATTTTTGCTGCATCGAGGGCAGACAGGACTTTCAACGCCATTCCTGATTATTGAAAAAGCTATAGATAGAAAGAAGAGAGGAATTTATGTTTGCTATATAATTGCCAGGACCATATACAACTCCGAAAAGAGTAATTGCTTGGTGGTTTCGTGCGGAAAGGAATTGATGTGATCCATGGGTGGACTGCTGACTAGCGTTGATGAATTCAGGTCATGATTATTCCAAAAGATGCGAATCAGTTAAACCTATGGGAATTTTCGCTTATTATTTATTGTTTTTATTTGGTGAAGAGTTTAAAGAGCAGAAGGTCAGACATTGCACGATGCACGTTTGCTGTTGTAAGTACTTATGTCTGCTTGCTCCAAGGTTAAGATATTTTTTTTGTTCTTTCTCGTGGTGACACGCTGCATAATTAACTAAACTTAGAACACTTACAATAAGGGGCGGAGCTAATCAATTTTTATTAGAGGTTTAAAGATAAAAAAATAAAAGTTAAAAATTTTTAAAATTGTTATAAAAAATAATTTAAAAGAATAAATAAAGATAATTTGAAAGAATAATTAAAAAGAAGAAAAAAAGTATTTAGGGGGAGAAAAGGGTTTTTATTGAAGTGTGTATTTACAAATGAACTGAGGGGGTCTATTTATAGGTAAATAATCTCTTATCTTGATAGAATTTACAAGATGAAGATAACACTTAGGGATTAGATAGATTAAATCATAATCCAATCTAATTTACATCTAATCTAGATATAGATAGAATAAATGGATATTCACAAAATATTCATAACATTTTCCATTGAATATCCATTGTATTAAGAATATGCCTCGTTAAAACTTTATAAAGAAAAAACCTCATGGGAAAAAAATCCAAGTGAAGGAAAAAGAGTACATAATTCTTTTTAATAATACGCTTATGAAATACTGTCTCATTAAAAACCTTATCAAGAAAAACCTAGTGGGAAAAATCTTGATGAAGAAAAAAAGTACAGTGCGTATTTTACTTCCCCTGATGACTGCATGATAGAGATCTTTAAAATGATGCATCCCGATCTTTTGTATCAACTTTTCGAATGTTGCAGTAGCAAGGGCTTTAGTAAACAAATCTGCTAGATTGTCACTTAATCGAATTTGTTGAATAGTAATATCACCCTTTGCTTGAAGATCATGAGTGAAGAAGAATTTTGGTGAAATATGTTTTATTCGATCGCCTTTAATGTATCCTTCATTTAACTGTGCTATGCAAGCGGTATTATCTTCATATAATATTGTTGGAATTTCTTTCTTGGTTGACAAACCACATGTTTCTCGAATATGTTGAGTTACAGATCTTAGCCAGATACATTCACGGCTTGCCTCATGAATTGCTAAAATATTTGCATGGTTAGAAGAAGTAGCAACTATAGTTTGCTTTACAGAATGCCATGAAATAGCCATATCTCCATATGTGAATAAGTAACCTATATGGAATCGAGCTTTATGTGGATCTGATAAATATCTTGCATCTACATAACCAATTAAATCTGATTTTGATGCATTTGAATAATATAAGCTTATATCTATTGTTCCTCGAAAATATCGAAGTATATTTTTAATTTCATTCCAATATCTTCGAGTTGGAGAAGAACTATATCTTACTAATAAATTCACAGAAAATGATATATCAAGTCATGTGTTGCTAACAATATACATTAGCACTCCAATTTCAATAAAATACGGTACTTCAGGACCAAGAAGTTCTTCAATATCCTCACGAGGTCAAAAAAAATCTTTTTCCACATCTAATGTTTTACAACCATTGGTGAACTCAATGGATATGCTTTCTCCATATAAAATCACTTTGCGATATAATTTGATTAATAGACAAAAATTCTATTTACCAAGTGTTCAATTTAAAAACTCAAACAAAACTTTGTTATTCCAAGGTCTTTTATCTAAAATTCTTTCTTTAAATAATCAATGGCTTTTGATAACTCTTCAAGAGTTCCAATAATGTTCAAGTTATGAACATAGACAACTATTATAATAAATTCATATCTAAACCCTTTTATAACATACATGGGCATATAGGATTATTTTTATAGCCTTCTTTCGACAAATATTCACTAAGGCGGTTATACCATATATGTTCGGATTGTTTTAACCCGTATAAAGATTTATTTAATTTGATTGAATAAATCTCCCTGGAATTCAAATTTTGTGCTTCAAGCAACTTAAATCTTTCAGGGATTTTCATATAGATATCATTATCAAGTGAGCCGTACAAATAGGCTGTAACTACATCAATCAAACGCATTTCAAGCTTTTCATGTACTGCCAGACTAATTAAATATCGAAATGTAATTACATCCACCAAAGGAGAATATGTTTATTCATAATCAATACCAAGCTTTTGGGTAAAACCTTGTGCGACAAGCCGTGCTTTATATCTCATTATCTCATCTTTCTTATTTCGTTTTCGCACAAATACCCATTTATATCTCACTGGTTTTACGCCATTTGGCGTATGGACTATAGGTCCAAAAACTTCACATTTTACAAGTGAATTTAATTCCACTTTGATTGCGTCTTTCCACATTGGCTAATAATTTTTATGTCTACATTCTTCAATAGATGTAGGTTCAAGATCCTCATTTTCTTTCATAATATTGAGCGCTACATTGTATGCAAAAATATCGTCGACGTTTATTTTATTTGGGTTCCATCTTTTTCCCGTCATGACATAATTTATTGAAATCTCTTCATTTTCACTAATTTCAAGTACTTGAATTTCTTCTGAAATTATGTCAGGGGTCTTTTCTTTTGTTTCCTCTTCTTAACCATCTTGAATATTTGCTCTTTTTCTTTTTCGAGAATTTTTATCTTTGGAACCGATTGGTCTTCCACGCTTCTAGCGTGTCTTAGACTCATTAACAACAGTAGGTTGTCCTACATCAATTCTGATTGGAGCATTTGCAGCTGGTATATGAGATTTAGTTACTCTTTTTAGGTCAGTTAATGCGTCTGGCAATTGATTTGCTATATTTTGCAAATGAATTATCTTTTGAACTTCTTGTTCACATTGATTTGTGTGAGGATCAAAACTAGATAATGATAATATATTCCAAGATATTTCATTTTTCAGCTGCTTATTTTCTCCCCCTAATGTTGAAAAAATTGTTTCATCAAAATGACAATCAGCAAACCTTGCAGTGAATAAATCTCTTGTCGAAGGTTCTAGATATTTAATTATAGATGCAGATTCATATCCAACATATATTCCTGACCTCTTTTGAGGACCCATCTTTGTGCATTGTGGTGGAGCAATTGGAACATATACCACACATCCAAAAATTCTTAGATGGGAAATATTTGGTTCCTGACCATAAACCAATTGTATAGGGGAGAATTTGTGATAACTTGTTGGCCTGATGCGTACAAGTGCTGCTGCATGAAAAATGGCATGTCCCCAACCAGAAATTGGAAGTTTGGATTTCATAAGTAATAGCCTTGCAATCAGTTGGAAATGTTTAATAAATAATTTTGCTTAACCATTTGAAATATAAACATAAGTAACATGCTGTTCAATAATTAATCCAACTAATATGCAATATTAAAGGCTTGATATGTAAATCCACCAGCATTGTCAAGACAAATAATCTTGATTAGGAAAATGTGCTTGCAAACAAATGGTTGCAAATGCCAAATTGCAAATTGATAATAAGCACATATGTGACCATCTAGTCGATGCATCGATTAAAATTGTAAAATATCTAAATGGTTCACATGGTGGATGTATGAATCCACATATAACCTTGAATATTATTTAAAAATGTAGGGAATTCAATCCCAACATTAGCTGGTGATAGCCTTATAATTTATTTACCTTTAGAGCAAGCAACACATAAAATTCATTAGATTGAAAAATCTTCTAGTTTTTTAATGAATGATCATATAAATTTTCAATCATTTTTTTTGCATCATTATTGATCCGGGATGGTCCAACCGGTAATGCCAAACATTAAAAACATTAGTAAACTTCTGGTTTACTATGGGTTTTAATTATTTCAATATTTGTATAGTTTAATTCTGAAAACAGAAGAAGTAATTTTTTTTCAACACACTTTCTACTTGAGATGACAGATGTAATATAGAGATATTAAGTGTTTCTTTCATTCATTGTCTCAATATGATATCTATTCAAACGAATATCTTTAAAACTTAATAAACTTCTTTGAGACTTAATAGAAAATAACACATCCTCTATTACTTTATTCCTCAAGGTAGTAAAATATTAGCTCTTCTAGAGCCCTCAATTAATCTTGTACTACCAAATATTGAATTGAAATTGATTTTTCTTTCGTTGTCAAGCAGGAAAAATATTTCTTGTCTTCAAATATAGTGTGTTGTAGCAATGTCTGCTAGACATATATTTACATCATAGATCTTAGATCCAACAATATGAATATCTCATTTTTTTTCAATAAAGTAAGATATATACAATAAGATTGCAAATTAGCATAAAAGAATATTAAATATAAAATTAAAACACATAATAAGAACATATCATTTAAATATAATGAAAGCATATTAAAACATCTTCATAATATAGTTATACTAAAATATACCAATTACTATTAAATTCATTCTCTAATATTCCTATTAGCAATTGAATGATCAATTCCTTTTTCAGGATAAAAAAATCAACAATGGATATTTCCATTAACAATCATATAATCAATTCCTCTTTAAGGGTAGACAAATATCTTGATGTGCTATATCAACTTGGCCATGATTAAAATTATCACAAGATGTTATATTTTTAGTGATGCTTGATAAAATTTATGATGTACAACAGGTACGTAACCAATAGTTTTTCATGCCATATCAATGACAACACGTTTTCTATATTCCTTTTATTCTTTTAATTATTTATCCACTTCTTGTGGGTTACAAGTATTTATCCACTTCTTGATGGATATCCACTTCTGGTGGGTTAGTGGGTTAAGATATCCTTCTACTTTATTCATCTACTTGTGGTAGGTTACAAGTATACATCGACTTTTGGTGGGTGATCCACAGATGATGGGTTATCCACTTCTTGTGGATTATCCATTTTTTTAGTAGGTTACGACATTCATCTACTTCTGGTGGTAAATTATCCATCCACTTTTGGTAACAAAATTATCCTTAGATTCTGATAATAAAATTATCTATCCACTTCTGGTGGTAAAAAAAATTATTTATCCATGATCATAATTAAATGATGTGGCATTCACTTTAGGGAATAGATAAATTTATGACCATGACCATAATTATTAAATGATGTCACATTCATTTCAAGGAATGAACATTCATAATTTTTATTAGTAGCTCGTTTGTCACATTCACTTCAGGAAATGGACATTCATGACTTTTCATTAATAGCTATATAATAGCAAATTCACTTTCCAATTGAGGGACAAAATATATACTATATGATAGTAAAATTCACATTAAGGTTGATTCCAAGAGAATAAAAATATTAAAGAGATATCAAGTCACTTACCTGATTTTCTAAAATCAGAAATCGAAACCCAATCATTGAAATCCTTTTGAAGCTTGAAGATGATGAAAATATAGTAATTCTAAAACTTGAGATTAGAGAATCGTGCTGATAACGTGTTATGAAAAATAACTTAAAAGAACAAATAAAGATAACTTGAAAGAATAAATAAAGAGAAGAAAGAAAGTATTGATGGGGAGAAAAGGGTTCTTATTGAAGTGTGTATTTACAAATGAACTGAGGGGGCCTATTTATAAGCAAATAACCCCTTATCTTGATAGAATTTACAAGATGAAGGTAACACTTAGGGATTAGATGGATTAAATCCTAATCCAATCTAATTTACAGATAATCTAGATATAGATAGAATAAATGGATATTCACAAAATATTCATAACAAAAACTAATATATTGAATTTAACCAATGATCAAAAAATTCATAATAGACAATAATTTTATGTAATATGTAAATAACAGAATAAAAAAAAGACTTATAATAGTTGTTTAAGAAAGTTGTGTTCGATGATGTTTCCTAGATTCAAATTCATCAATTATTGACTCAGTACTAAAAAGACTAGCAATGTCTTTCTTAATATAAACAACTAAATTATCTATAAGAAACTCATCATCCATTTTATTTCGGAGTCTTGTCTTCACAATTTTCATGTTGAAAAGGCTCTCTCTATAGTTGCTGTAGAAACCGAAAGAGTCAAAATAAGACGAATTAATCTATAAATCAAGTGGTAATTCTTTGACTTTTCTGTTTCTGCTAATTTCTGGCACAATTCAGAAAGTGTCTTAACATCTTCAAAACTTTTATGATGAAGTATATCGAGCTCGTAATGCCTCAATTGTAACCTCAAAATAAGTCTTTCTTGTTCTGTGAAATCCTGAGAATAAAAATTCTCTATTAACTTGCAAATATTATCAATATTGAATGACTTGTAATTGTTATTAGGATCCAAAACAGTGCTTAAAGTTAAAAGTTCCACAGATTTCTCACTGAATTTCAAACTCAATTCTTGTAACTGAGTATCCATCATCAATAAGAATATATCAACTTGATAATGATGCTCCACAGTTACCTTTGGTTGACGAGATCGACCTTTGCCCAAGATATATCATGCACCCATGTCAGGAATTTTTATCTCATGTTTTTGGCAAAATTTTTTCATAATCTCAAGTACATTAGGCCACCCATCATCTCTCAACTTCTGAATGAGTGATTTTGTAGTAAAAACAAGATGAATTGCATTTAAAATATCTTGAGAGCATAATTGTAATGCTTGGCAAAGAACATTAGTGATTCCCGTGATCTCATACATCAAGTGTAATATGAAAATAAATTCAAATGATGCTAATATTTTACTAATAGCAAAAGCATCACTTCTTTGTGAATGACTGGCCCCTTCGTCAATAATACTTTCCATAATAGTTCAGGTTGCATCAAACATTCTCATCAAGCTACAAATAGAATGATAGTGTGAGCTCCATCGAGTATCTCCAACTCTTTGTAAAGTTCCCACTTGATTTGCTCCTCTACCTGTTTCATGTTCATCATTAGCAATCATGTTTGCAATGTCAATTGCTTGAGCAGCTTGTAATTGGTCATGTCTTTTGGAAGAAGCACTAACAATATTTACAATAAAAGTTAACTGTGTAAAAAATTCATGAATATGAACTACTTCTCTAGATGCTACAACTAATGCTAATTGTAATCTATGAGCATAACAATGCACATAATATGCGTAAGGACAATCGTTAAGTACCAAAGCTTGTAAACCATTCCATTCACCACGCATGTTACTAGCACCGTCATATCCTTGACCTCGAATACTTTCAACTTGAAGGTTATAATTAGAAAAAACAGACACTAACTTTTTCTTTAAAGTTATTGCACTGGTATCACTAACATGTACAAGATCAAAGAAACGTTCTTGAACAAAACCATCATCATCAACAAATCTCAAAATAATAGCCATTTGCTTTTTTTTAGACTCATCTCGAGCATCATCAATAATAATACAAAACTTAGCATTTCTCACTTCCTCTTTAATTGAATTTCTCACCATATTAGCCAAAATATGCAAAATCTCCTTTTGAACATCATTGGATGTGTACTTAGCAACCCGTGGAGCATTTTCCAAGACAAGCTTATGAACTTTATCATTATAAGATCCTAATAATTTCAACATTTCAATGAAATTTTCTCTATTTTTTTAGGATGGACTTTCATCATGACTTTTAAATGCACAAGCTTGAAAAGTTAACCATCTAACACAATCTATAGAAGCTTTGAGCCTAAGCCGATTATTCGAGATCTCTTTTGATGCTTGTCTTTGGATAAGCCTATCAATATGTTGGGATTTTTTCAATAAACCCTCACAAGATTTTATAGCAACATTATGTGAGGAATTTGGATTTTTCCCAACATGATTCAAGAATGGACAATTTTCTCCACTATTTACTTTCTTCCAACTTCTAAAACCCTTTTCAATAAATGCATTTGAACCTGGATGACTTGAGGTGTTCTTACCAAAAAGGTAGCATGGCAAACAAAATGTAGCATCTTTGTCACAAGAATACTCCAGCCAAGAAGGATATAATTCAAACCAAGAAGCTTGAAAACGATAAGGATGATCATCATTTGATAGAGGATACATCTTAAGAATGGGTTGACATGGCCCACGTTTGAGATAAACACGACGAATTTCATCCTTTTGATTGATAGGAAATTCCCATATCATTGGTCGTAATCCAAGGTCAGGTTCTATATGAAAAGCATCAATTTCTTTATGATTGAGCCTTGGACGTTTCGATTCACACTGTTTTTGTTCGTTAGTTGAAGTATTAAGGTTTGGTGGCTCAAGTGTAGGAGAATCATTTGAGCAATCTACCTTTTTTCTTTTAAAAAATTTGTCAATTGTTTTCAACTTATTCATATTTTAATCAAATCTGAAAAAAAATAATGTAGTCAACATTTAATATTCTTATTTATTTATATTTAAACTTAAAAATTAAACATAAAACTATAATGAATAAAATATAAATAATTAAATACGAAATACAGGATTTCACATAATAGTTAAATAATATAAATAGAAGAAAAAAGTAAAAGAAAACTTTACCTTCTCTTAATTTTACACAATGGTGGTGAGTGATCTTTGTCTTTTTTTGTCCAAACTCACAAGCTCATAAATCTCTTTTGAGGAATAAGGTGTGTTTCAGTGGTGAGTTACGAAAAAAGAGAAATAAAAATAAAAAGAGGCAAAAGGGAAGAGAAAAAGAAAAAGAGAAAGAGGTGTAGAGAAACTTAAATTAGGATAAAATTAAGTAAGTTTGTGAAGTTGTTTGATTTTTTTTATATTAATTATTAAATAAAAAATTTATTTTGAGTGGGCTATTAATAATATATAATAAATAAAAATTTTCAAAAATTTTGGAGGGGCCATTGATAAAATATATATACTAAATAAATATTTTTTAAAATTTTAGCGAGGGGCGGGCATTGATAAAATATATATACTAAATAAATATTTTTAAAAATTTTGAGGGGGCCTTAGCTAACCCTCCGCCCCTGCTTATAATATAAATATTATTTTTTGTCAACATTAAATAGTTCAACAATTTAACATATTTGTAAGTAGTGGTTATTTACAAAACTACTTTTCCCTTTAGATTAAGTATATTATTGAGGAAAATGTAAGAAATAAGCCTCCTCGTAAAGTGATTTTTGAAATAACCACCCAAATAAAGTTATCTGTTTCTAAGAAAAAGGAAAAACATGAGTAGACCAAAATGCCCTTAAAAACATCGTGGCAAATTAAGCTCCCGATATCTCTCTCCTGCCAGAAAGAAAATATAATAGAAATAAATGCTCAGCTATTTGAGCTTGATCATCTTTCTCTCTCAACTCTCTGAACTGTATCAACTCTGTCAACTCTATGTTAAGCACCATCGTCGTCAACTCTTTTAGCTCTCTGAACTGTATGAGCTCTGCCAACTTTCTATTAAGCACCATCGTCATCCAGCTGTGGTCTATCTCTCGACATTTGGCCATATTGTCGTCTATAAACAAACCTTATAGCAGAGATAACATCGAGGTATGTTATTGGGTTTATTGCTACAACACATAAATTTCTGAAACTTTTTGTGTAAATTAAAACATGGATTAGAAACATTGCCTAGAGTTGTTACACACTATGCATCTACGAAGTAGATGACGTGTATAAAATATATTGAAATAACATGTGTTAGCACACAATGTGTAACATGTTGTGAACATGGTGTGTAACAATTTTTGAACTTGCGTGTAACATTTTTGAATAAGGCTTGTAACAATTTTCGAACTTGCGTGTAACATTTTTGAACATGGTATGTAACATTTTTTAAATATGGTGTGTAACAACATGACTGACAAATTTTAGAACACAGCATGTAATTTGTTTAATAATTGACAAATTTTATGTTTTCAAAATGTCAGTGGGTTTCCAATTATGTGACTTGCGATAAGACACAGTGATCAGTGGGTGAATGCCATTTACAAGGGTGGTGAGTCACGAATGTGGGGGGTTAGGAGTGAGTTGTCTTTTGCGGGCTTGATGAAACTGGTTGAAGATGTTGTTGGGGTAAACTCAGAAATTGACGAGATTGAGTTACATGCATTGATTAGTACAACCGAAAAGTTATCATGCCCAATTATCAAGGACGATGAGGATGTTGCATTAATTCTGCTAGAATAGAGGAATGTTTCGATTGTGTACGTCAACGTTAAGGGAAAACAAACAAATGTTATGTTACATGAAGAAGCTGAACAACATGGTAATTAGCTTAATGAAAATAAGATTTATAATGTTTCACATATACCACAACATTCGGCCCGTAACCCACAACAATGGCAATTGACGTATGCACAAGAGTTTGTTGGTTGCATAATTTCGATCAGGATGTGCATCGAACCAATTATTTGTTTTTGTCCAACAAATGCAATGATCGGGTGAAACTGTAGAAAGTGTAATGGCATTTTCAAATGAGAATGCAACACTTGAGGACAACGTTGTGACGTTCGAGGATAATACTGCATCTGATGAGGGAAATGAGGATTTGTTCCCTATCGGTGAAGATAGATATGGTGACAATTTAGATAATAAGCCTGATGAAGGGCATGATTAGAGTTCAGATGATGACTGGCTTTATGACAATGACATTCCAATTTGCAATAATGTTGAAGGTGAAAAAAAACTCGTTGGAGGTGTTGATGTAGGTAATGTTCAGTGTGATGACTTCATATACAATAACCCTATTGCTTGTGAGAATGGGATTCGTTCCTTTGATACATTACTCAATAACAGTTATCAAGAAAGGAAAAATATAGGGATATCTGATACATGGGTAATTCCAGGTGCAAAAAGGTTCTCTTTTCAAACAATTAGCACTGAGGAGTCGATATGTGCCGATGATTGTTTATACAAAGGAAGAATGTTTTCCTTGAAAGTTGAGTTGAAACGAGCTTTGAACATGTTGGCTTTAAAAGAACAGTTTAGGATAAGAGTAAAAAGGTCATGTAAAGGTTGTTATGAGGTTGGTTACAAGGATAAGGCATGTAAGTTCGGTGTGCGTGCAACGAAGTTACTTGAAGGAGAATATTGGCAAGTTTGGATGTTCCACAAAGTACATAGGTGTATTGTCGATGGTTTGCAAGGGCAATTTCCAACTGCGAGTGCAAAGATAATTGGTAAACTTATGTCACACAAGTTTCAAGCTAATGAAGTAGAATTAAGACCTAAAGACATAATGAGATGAACGTTCAGTGGAAATTTGAATGCTTGTATGGTAAGGCTTGGAAAACGAATAAGTATGCTGAGAGGCTTGTTTTCGGTCCCCTAGAGGAGTCATTTCAGCTACTACCCTCTTATTTTTATATATTGGAATAAGAAAATCCTAGCACAATTACTGCAGTGGCTACCGATGAGGCAAAAAGATTTAAATATTTTTTTTGATCATAGAGGCTTGTATTTGGGGGTTTAGGGATGTAATACGTCTTACGGTTGCAATTGATGTGACACATCTGAAAGACAAGTTCAAAGGTGTTTTGTTTGTCATTGTATGCAAAGATGCAAACGAGTACATATATCCAGTTGTGTTTGGCATCGACCATGTTGGGGATGAAGACTTGTGGACATGGTTTCTTATCAAGTTGCGTGATGCGGTTGGTTGTCCTGAAAATACTATGTTCATTTCTGATCAGCATCTCGGCATTAAGAAAGCAATCCAAAATGCATACCCAGAAGAGCACCATGGATTGTGCGATTGCCACTTGAGGAAAAACTTTAAAAACTTTAAAAACAAGTTCAAGCGCGATGACATTTCTATGATTTTCACCCTTGCTCGAGGTTGCTCTAATGTTTATGATTTCAATAGACATATGAACCAGCTCAAGCAGATTCACGTGGGAACCTACGCTGCCTTTATGAGAATAAGCCTTGAAAGATGGGCACGTGCACGTTCACTGGCAAGGCGATACTAACTCATGACATCTAACATTGTGGAATGTGTTAACTCATGCTTGAAGCATGCAAGACAAATGCTAATCATTCTTTTGATTGAGTTCACTACACACATATTCCAATGTTGGTTCCATGGCTGATACGAGGAGGCTGTCAAGGTGACCACACCTTTTAGCCCTTAGGTTGCCTGGCAGTTGAGCAAACAGTTTAATGATGCACATCACTTTGTAGTTAAACCTATCAATCGAGTGGAGTTCGAAGTTAAAAACTAGAAAATGGATGGACTTGTAAACTTGTTTAAGAAGACGTGTTCATGTTATGAGTTCTAAACAGATTTACTGCCATGCAGCCATGCCCTTGTAGCAATAAGGTCATAATATCTTTATTTTTTATTTGAACCCTAATTGACATAGTATTTACATTATGCTTGAACATTGAGTTCATAGTATTTTTAAGTAAATGCAAATGTGAAGTCGTTGAATTCTGCACTGACTACTACAAGACAATTATTTTGTTGGAGGGTTATGCAGGGTCCATTCCCCCGGTAGGGCATTCTAGTGAGTGGGACATCTTCCCTCACTTGAAACAAATTGTTGTGTTGCCATCACTTTGGCTAGGCCAAGCAAAAAGACCTAAGAAGAGAAGGATTCCATCAGCTAGTAAAGGCAGTCGAGCATGGAGATATTCATAATGCAAGAGGTATGGGCATAATAGACAAAATTACCCATTCTCATTTGCAGTTCCATCCACAAATCCGGCACCATGTCCAACTCAATCTGCGCCTCCACGAGTGTGATGACTAAACACATGTTCAAGTTGCAGACAAATCAGTCGCACACACGACAACTGTCCAATATAAAGGACAATGTTTGAAAACATTAGGTGTTTGTGGATAAAGACAGATTGTTGGCCTAACTAAATGTGTGAGCCATGTGCAATACCTTTTTCACAATTTCCTCTTGTATTTTCTTACATTCATTCATATTTTGTGTTTGTTGGTTTCCTCTTGTGGATGAGTCTTTATTTTTTTTATTAATTTTGAAGATATATTATTTGATTTTTCATTTCATTTTGTTGATAGTTTTGAGTAGTGAATAGACTTGAGAAGTCGCTATACTGTTCGTGTAGATTATTATTGATTTGCTTATTAATAAGTCAAATATTTAAATGTAAAAGATTTAGGCTGTTGAAAATATATAAAAATATTTTTTATTTAATTATTTGATTGTAGAATATGTAAATTAATTTATCATTTTGGAAAAAATTAAGTTTGAATTCTCCTTTTAGAAAAAATAAATTTGTAAAAACTTCATATCTGACGTCAAATTTAGATAAATAACTTGTATTACGTTCAAATAAAATAATATAAAATGATTAAATAATTTCTTTCTTCTTTTATTTATAATTGTAAAGAAAAGGGAAAATATTTTATTTAAGTTCATTTTTTACTTGAGCTAAAGTCAAATAAGGAAAATATGTTGATTTAGTGTTTTTTAATTAAAAAAATTAAAAAAACAGAGATATGGAGTTATAGATGATTATAAAATTAATTCCTCGTTTTGACTTGCTTAATTTGGAGATGACAAACTTCTTATTACAACCATAGAATCTGAGTTCCATACTTGCAATTATTTATTCATTTTTTATGTTTATATTTTGTTGAATATTTTAAGTTATATTTTTTAAGTTGAAATTTCTTAGATTAAAAACTATGTTCATAGTTGATAAAGTTAAATATAATTATTAATATTGGTTCCATCTTATGTTATTAATAATTTTTTTGGGTTTCGAAATGAATAATTTCAATTTAAATTTAGCAGAATTTGATTATGGTATTTGAATTTAAATAAAATCATTTTAAAAGAAATTTTAAGTAAAATTAAATAAAAGGTAAATTCGATAAAAGTTGAATAATTTGAAACGAATGTGTATTTGTAAATAAATTGTGAAAGGAGTTGTAACTAAATGGTCAAAAGTCCAGGGAAGTCCTTGTACTCGCTCATTTCATTAAATTTAGTCCTTCGACTCAAAACCAAATTGAAGTAATTTAGTTTCTTGATTTTAAGAATTTCTTTAATTTTGTCCCTCCCTCGAATAACGGATGTGGTGCTGACATCGCAAGCTTGGCTAACATAACAACATATGTGTAACTGGCTGAATGATGTGGTAGTCCTACATCATAGCATATGCTGATAAGGTAGTGCCACATCACCTGATGATATGACGTGGTAGTGACACGTCATACTATCAGATTGGGTATGGCAATGGTACAGGGACTAATGCGAAAAAAATTTCAATGTATAAGGATAAAAATGAGCAAAAAAATATATGCTGCTAATAAAAGAAATGCCATGTCATCGTTTTAATTAGATGGTGTGAGGGTTGAGATTTAGCTTTTAGCTTTCATTTCTCATTAACTTCGATAATTATTCCTAAACAGTGGCTAAACCCTAAACCAACTATTATCCGCACTAGAGCCATTAACTTTTGAAATTTTGATATTGAAACCTAGGCTAAAAACTAAACCTAAACCTGAAATCGACAAAGTTGATGGCTGAGAACTCGAGAGAAGGAAGGGGAAAGGAAAAGGAAAAGGAAAAAGAGGCTGGTAAAAAAGAGCACGGTACAGTTTCAGTATGTTAATGATGAATGGTATTAGGTTCTGTTTTTAATGTTTACTGATATAGGGTTTTGTTGTTTCATTTTTTATTATTGTCGATGTATTTGTTTATAGTAATAGGTTGTGCTTTTAATGTATGTTGATTTGGCTTTGTTTTTTTAATTTGTTATTGAGGCTAATGTGTTGCATAAGACAAACTATAGGCAAAAAGTAATGTAGCAAGATTCTCTTTAATTCAGTTTCCAACTTTGGCAGATTATATGACTTTATGTGGGCACTTTATAGTGGTTAGGACACATAAAGAGGACTATGATGTTGTTCATAATAAATTATCCATTTTGAACACATGGTTGACAGCAATATCTCAAAGTGTGTATAGAACATTATAATATGACCTTTCAAACATTAAATGAAATTGACATGTGAGAATGTGATTTGAAAAAAATTAATTGGATTCAGTCTTTGTTGGATTTGTTTACTTGTAACTTTTAATTGGCCATGCCTAAATCTATATGTTGTTGAGATGTAGTATATTCCTGTGTCGATTATTTTGATTAAATTTTTTCTGCATTATTACTTAGCATTCTATTCTCTACACCTTTAATTAGCACATACAATATTAATGTTCAATTCATGGTCATCACTTGGATTTGTATTAGTTTTAATGTATGCTTATTAGGTCTTTTGAATTTATCATGTAGATAACAATCACTTTCAGTTATGCTTTCATCATGGAGGGATTTTAGTTCATGAACCCAAGTTTGCATATAAAAGCAGGAAGAGGAAGATGGTTGATATATCGGATATCGATACCATTTGTTATTAGACTATATTACAGATGGTAAATGCTTTAAAATATGATATATGATTGATTAAAAGCTTATATTATAAAGATGGGAATGCTTTAAAAGTAATTTTAGATGATCAAAGTGTGAATAGTTTATGTGGATTACTTAAGGAGAAGGGTTTTCTTACTATTTATGTTGAGCATAGGGAGAATACTCAACGTGGTACTCCAATGCCTAAATCACTCAATGTGGATATGGAGTTTTTATCATCAGATAATAAAGTTAGAGATGAAGAAGGTTTAAATGAAGATTATTTTGATACAACATGGGTACGTGGTGAAGGGAATGATGAGTTAGCAATTGCTAGGTAGAAAATTAGAGAATTTAATGCAAGCAGAGATAGGTTGATGGCTATTGCATTAGAAGAATTAGATGAGGATGGGCCATCTAAATCAACAGTTGTAGGTCCATCAAAAGGTACTAGACTCCAATTGAAAGTTGCTGGTGGCTCATCTAAAGCTTTTGGAGGCTCATCTAAAGCTTTTGGAGACTCATTTAAAGCTAGTGGCGACCCATTTGAAGTTGTTGGAGGCCAAGTTAAAGCTGCTGATGGCCTATCTGCACTTATTGAAGGCCAATTTAAAGTTGCTAGAGGCCTTTTCGAAGCTGCTGGAGGCCCATTCGAAGCTGCTAAAGATGATGGAGGCTCGGCTGTTGGACCATCAATGGGAAAATATCATAGTGATTATATTGATTCCAGTGACCTAGGGAGTTATATTTCTACAAGCTCTCGGTCTGAAGCTGATGTGACACAAAAGGTTAAGTCGAGTCGACCATTTTCTACTTTCGATCAGTCGATATCGAACTTTTTTGTGGGTCAATCTTTCAATGATCTGAGACATTTCAAAGCTATTTTGTTTGAGTATATTATGGCTAAGCGGTTTTCTTTCATTTTCAAAAAAAAAAAAAAATTGACAAGGTCAGAGTTAGAGCTAAATGCGCTGGAATTATATATGAATGGGAGATACTAGCTTCAAAGCATGAGAATGATAACTCCTTTAGAGTGAAAACCTATCTCGAAACACACAATTGTCTGCTTATAATTAAAAACAAGAGAGTGACATTAAGGGTTTTGGCTAATAAGTTGAAAGATGATATTATCAGGATGCCATTCATAAGGGCAAGACAAATCATAGTGTTAGTGAAAAAACAACTAAGTGTGGCAATTGGTCTGACAAAGATTAGAAGAGCGAAGTTAATAGTGATGAAAAAAGAGCGAGACAATTATGTAGAGGAGTTCAACAAATTAAGATAGTATGCTGATGAGCTTTTAGAGAGAAATAAGGGACCAACAATTAAAATTAAGGTGGAGAGTTCTGCACCAAATGAGGTAGTAGTTATTCATCGAATGCATATCTACTTTGGGGCATTGAAGAATAATTTTTTAAAAGGTTGCAGACGTATATTTGGATTAGATGGTTGTTCCTTGAAAGGGTTAGTGAAAAGACAACTTTTGGTTGCTATGGGCCGAGATGGGAACAATCTAATGTTCCCTCTTGCATGGGTAGTGGTTATTGGTGTCGAGAACAAAGACAATTGGAAATGGTTTTTAGAGCTCTTACGTGCTGATCTGGGCATCGAAGATGGAATAGGATGGACCATTATCATCGAACATGCAAAAGGTTTTTTTTTAAAATAAAATAGTAAATAAGACTATTAATTGTTATGTGCTGTATGTATGTTGCGTATCTTTGGTATGAATTTAGTGTTTAGCTTTTACATTATAATAAATAAACACATACCGTAAATTAGCTCAGCATTCTTTTCCACCATGAAGATCATAAAGTTTAGCTCTTAACCTCATGCATAGGCTGCCATCTGTGCATGAACTTTCAAAATAGTTTACTAATTGTCCATAATTAATCTTTAATGTATATCTTCTTATTATTTACCATATTTATTTTTTGTTGTAGGGCTTAGACTGTGCTATCAGTGAGCTTCTTCCCTTGGTTGAACAACAAATGTGTGCACAACACATTTACGCGATATGGGGGAATAAGTTCAGAGACAAAGACTTAAAGTTCCAAATTTGGCACTATGCTAGATCCCCAATCCAGTCAGAGTTCAAAAAGTAAATGAAATTTCTATGCAGCATGAATGAGGCTGCATACAATCACTTGATTCAGAATTAGGATGCTGTGCATTGGTGTCAAGCATTCTTCTTCGATTTCTCCAAGTGCAATGTTATTGAGAACAATATGTGTGAGACCCTTAATGGAGTAATTACAAAAGCAAGATGCAAACTAGTCATCAACATGCTTGAGGAGATTAGACTTTATGTCATAAGGCGATTGGTTAAGAATAATGAATATGGCATGAAGTGGACTACTAAGTATGGCCTTCGTATGGCTTTTGTGTAGTAAAAAAATTAGATAAGTCTATAAGGCTGGCAGCAAAATGGGAAATGGATTCTAATGGGGCCTATTTGTATGAAGTATTTTGGGAAAATCCTAAAAAGCTAGTAAGAGAGAGTTACATGGTCTCTTTGTAGAATGGGACATGTACTTGCCGAGCTTGGGACATTAGTGGAGTGCCATGCCAACATGCCATCAACATTATCTATTATGAGGGAGATGACCTTATAAAGTATTTAGCATACTATTTAAAAAAGACTGAATACCTTAACCACATGTTTGGTTAGGGGAATGGCTAAGCCATTCCCCCTCTATTCCCTATCAATCTTTATTACCGCGTTTGGTTGAAAGATAGTACAAGGAATAAGAATTCCCATTCCGCTCAGCCAGTGATAAAGCCGTGTTACTTATTATCGACTCCCCCTCTCCCCGTAATACCTATTTCGGAGCTCACAGAATTGCTAAATAAAGTGTAAAGACTAAAATGCCCTCATTATTTTAAAAAAATCACAGGTATGTCCTTATATAATATAATTTTCTCTCTCTTCCTCCTTTCCCTTTACCCTTTCTTTCTCATAGTCGAGCTTCATCCCAATTTTCCTCCTTCTGAAAAGCAGTTGATCATCCTCCCTCTTTCTCTGCCAGTAGCAGCGCCGGTTTGATTTGGATTTCTTGCTTCGTGATTCTCTTCCATAGTCTAGGTAGATCACTATTTCTTTGGCTTTGATTGTCAATGCTTTAGTTAGGATGATTTAGGATTTGGTGTGAAAAAATTGGGTTTCCTGTGATTTACCTAAGAGATTCATGCAAACGAAGAGATTCCGGTGACCTCTGACTTGATCTGCCACCTCCTTTAGCCAATAGATTAAACTATGAACAATTAGAACATCAAGGGATTTGGAACCAAGGGCTGTTTCCGTCGTGCTTTGGAACGAAGGGCTATTTTCGGCGTGTTTTGGAATATTGAGAATGTCTGTATGATATTTGGATATTTATAATCGTTCATTGTAAATTTTTGAAGCATGTGGAGTCTGTTGATGCAATCTGGCATTGCTTATTTATGCTGTTTGTAGGAATGGCTTTGTTCATTTTCTACTAGAATTTTTCCTCTCTGTTTATGATGCAATCTGGCATTGCTTGTTTATGCTGTTTGTAGGAATGGCTTTGTTCATTTTCTACCAGAATTTTTCCTACCTGTTTAAGCTCCAATCTGGCATTGCCTGCCTTTCAAATTTATCAGTATTGGCCATTTGTGTTATTAAATTGAAATCATATTGAAATTAGATTTAAGTAACACATTTTTATTGGGCTTATAAGTGGTTAGTTTTAAATAAAAAGTTTATGTAGATTCACCCAAATTTTAGTTAATAAATTGAAATCATACTGAAATTGGATTTAAGTAACACATTTTTATGTTTAAGCTCAAGGATTGATCCTTTGATTTGCTGCCTCTGTAAATAGTTATGGAACTATGGAATTGAATTCTGTCATCTCTTAATTACATGCTTCGTTTTTCTAGTGTGGAAATAGTGAGATGTAGGATAAACCTATCCCGTAGCATTTCATATAATGAACTATCTTCTTTGCCAGAATGGTGAACGAATTGAACAGTCACATTGTTGTTGATGGTTCCTTGTAGTTTTTAGCCTTATTTGGCTTTCCATTGGCAAGCCTTTGGTCCTTCTAGATTATGGTTTTAGTTTTATATAGAAACTATAAAACTATAATATGAAATTTGACGAATGATATAATAGTAGTATAAATATGATCATACAATGACATAGATTTTATAATATTGATGTGGAATTATTTAAGGTAAATTAATGATTTTAAACAACATTAGAAAAGAATCGAATCAAAAATACAATTTAGGGAAAAAGTGCTATGAAATAAAAAATAATTTTATTTTTATGTTTCATAACTTAAAACAATAAAAGAAATATTTTGAAATAAATAAAAAAATATCACATCATCATTAATATATCATTATATTTAATGTCACATTAATAAAAAAATATCATAAAAAATTGACACTATTCACCCAATTATGTAGATTCACCCAAATTTTAGTTAATAAATGTATGCAATTTCAATACTAACCCAATTATACAAATAAAAATTAATTGAATGTTCTTTTTTAAAAATTGATATTATTATTTTCATCACATTAATCATAAATGATAGGTTCACATCATTTAAATTCCGATTTATAAGTTAATTAATATACTTATTAAAATGTTTATCTAACCAAACTTTATTAATACAACTAACACTTTACACTTAATTACTAATCAAAAAAATTAAAGAAGTGAAAAATTACGTATAAAGTAATCGATTCAATAATGATGGTAAAAGTGTTAAGTTTAACTGAATTAATAAATTTTTAGTGAAAAATTGCCTGCCTGTTTGTTCATGACCTATATTTTTTCCCTACCTTATCCTTCTTTACCTTGTGTCCTGTAATTTTGGAAATGCTTAATTTTGTAAAAATGTTTGTCGATATAATCTTTACTATTTTCATGCTAAGCAAATTTTTTGACCCTTCATGCTAATACGCAATCAAATTAAGAATCCTTATTTGTTTGTGTTTGTTGCTTAAGGGTTTTCTGTTTTGATGTTTAACATTAAAGAAATTTGTGATTCGACCAGGTTACATCCTTTTTACTTTATATTGCTTAGTTTATAATTCTTACCTTTAGAATTTTTACCATATGGCTTTAATATTTTTTGTACATAATAAAATAGATTAGAATATTTATTTTTTGCAGTCATGGTTCTTCTGTCTTTGAGAAGAGATGCTGAACGACAAAAAAGACAACTAGCTATGTTTAAGTTTTATATGGAGATTTGTCGTGCCGTTAGTTCATTCTTGACCTTATTGTCTGCAACATCGACTTCATGTACTTATTGGACAAGAGTAAGATCTTATGCATTAGATTTTGTCGCAAATCGAGAGTATGTGAGGCGGCTTGTGTATGATAATGATATTTCCTATATTTCACAAATAAGGATGAATAAGGTAGCCTTTTTTAAATTATGTGAAATGTTAGAAAGTATTGAGGGGTTGAAATCAACAACGAACATGCTTGTAGATCAGTAAGTAACAATATTCTTACATATTATTGCTCATTATGTTAAGAATCGAGTAATTACATTAAATTTTAAAAGGTCGGGTGAGACAATTAGTAGGCATTTTCATAATGTTTTAAATGCAGTGCTAAAACTGCAAGAACATTTGTTCAAAATACTTGAGCCCATTCCAACAAACTCAACAGACAATCGATGGAAGTGGTTTAAAGTGGAATATTGATCTTATTATCTTTTTTAGAATTATATATACAAGACAATTAATAGGTTTACTTATAAGTAGTTCATTACTTTGGATTTGGAGAATTCTTTAGGTGCTCTAGATAGGACGTACATCAGAGTTAAGGTACCAAGCGCAGGTAAACCTAGATATCGCACTCGTAAAGGGGATATAGTAACAAATATGTTGGGTGTATGTACACTTGACATGCAATTTGTTTTTGTTCTTCCTAGTTGGGAAAGGTTTGTAGCGGATGGCAGAGTTCTTAGAGATGCACGAAGGAGAAGAAGTGGACTTAAAGTCCCTCATGGTAAGTTTTCATATGATAGTGGCTTTAGGTTTTTGGTGATTATAAACTATAAACATTATTCTATTTCAATAAATAAATAACTAATATAGTTTATTTTATATAGGTTGTTACTATCTAGTTGATGCCGGCTATACAAATTGTGAGGGATTTCTTGCACCTTTTAGGGGTCAACGATATCATTTGAATGAATGGCGTCAAGGCCATGAACCAAATAGTCTTGAAGAAGTTTTTAATATGAAACATGCTGTTGCTCGCAATGTTATAGAGAGGTGTTTTGGGTTGTTGAAAATGAGGTGGGGTATACTTAGGAGTCCATCATTTTATCCGATTAGGATATATAATCGGATTATTATAGCTTGTTGTTTGCTTCATAATTTTATTAGGAGGGAGATGAGTGTTGATCCTATTGAAGGGGATTTAGGGGAATATGTTGAAACCAATATTGTAGTTGATGAGGATTTTATAAATACTTTTGATCCTACTGATAATTGGGGGAATTTGAGAATGGAATTAGCAAATCAAATGTTTAATGAATGGCAAGCAACTAGGCAACCTTATGATTGACATTTGTTGCGCAAATTATTAATTGAATGACTGTTTTAGTGTCATAATTTGTTCTTGGTGAATGGTGGATTTGTCATTTATTGTTGTTAATTGTTGTACATATTGCAATTTTTATCATGCGATGGAGGGTTGGCAAATTTTGATATATTATTGGATATATCTTTTTTATTTTTATATTTATTAATTTATTATAATTAATTTTTAAAATAATTTTTTTATAATTTTTTATTTGCTATATGGTAGACAACAATGTCAACATCTTCAGCTTATGCTTCTCAAACTTCAAAAGGAACCAAAAGAAAATGGAATTACCATGAAGATGTGGCACTTATTTCAGCTTTGACTGATTTACACAATATAGGAAAATACAATGCCGACATTGGTTTTAGAGGGGGTTATTTAATGAAACTTGAAAAAATGTTGGCAACAACATTACTGAATGCAAACTTGAAGGCGAAGCCCCACATAGAGTCTAGGATAAAGACTTTGAAAAAAGAATGGGGTATTATATATGACATGGTGCAAGGGACACATACAAGTGGATTTGGATGGGATGAAACAAGGAACATGGTTGTTGCTGATGATCTTGTATGGGAATCTTACATACAAGTTAGTTTTTAGGTTAAATTTATTTCTGTATTTTCATATTAGTTTCTTAATAATAATAATATAACTAATAGTCAATTTTTTTTTTAGAGTCACAAGGATGCTGCCCCTTTTAGAAGAATGAGTTTTTTGTTCTTCAATGGGCTGAGTCATATTTATGGAAGAGATCGTGCAACAGGAAGAGATGCATAAACTGCAGCCGATATCCTCGAAGAAATGCATGACTGTAATGTAAATGAAGAACTTGAAGGTGAAAACGTTGCTGCATATAGTTTGGACGATAAAGATTTCTCAAATACTCAACCTCAAACATCAGCTCCAAGAAGTGACACAACTTCATCAAGGAAAAGGAAAAGGCAAAATGAAATGGGTGATCCCATTACATCTGAATCGTTTGTTGTTGCTGCAACGATATTGGGGGAAAACATCAAAAAGGCGAGAATTGAGTTTAACAGAAGTCTTGGGGCAGAAATGAATATTCAGCAAAAGGCTCAAGAGTTGGATGGGATTTTAAGTGAAATAGAAGGATTGACATCAAAGGAAAGGGTTTTTGCTTCAATTAAACTTCCTGAATCTCCAACTCTTATGTTTGTGTTTTTTAGTATTGCTCCTGATTGAAGACTAGAATGGTTGAGGACATTTCTTGATGACCGTTGACCTTGTATGGCTCTTTCAAGTTTTTGTGAAGGTGGTGTTGCTGATATTATAACTTTTTGGATCTTATGGTTGATGTTGATACTTTTCATGTGAATGACTTTAGCTTTTAATTATATGTAATCATATTTTTATCTAAAGGTAATTTGTAGTATGACAAGGCTCTTTAATATTATTTAATACCTTCCATGCTATTATGCACTAGTTATGCTTGGAATTTGTCTTTTTCTTTTCAAAGATGAAATACTTATCTATATTGAAAGACACGTTATTTATAAATTTGGCATTTATGAAAAAAAGAGTGAGGCGTTGGGAGAGTTCCGGAAAAAGAAAACTTGAAAAAAGAAAAAAACATGTGCCTGGAGGAACCAACGAAATCGGCTCAGTCATGGAAAGCGGTGGCAAAATAGAATACAAAAAGAAAATAAAAAGATAGAATACATGATTTTTGACCTCTACTTGTTTTTTCATTTTTTTCCCATATATTTATTCTCTCATATAATTTGTTTATGGGGATCTTTTGAAAATGATTCATAATATTTGAGGAATTTACTAAAAATTAAAATTTATCATAGTTTTTAATTGATTATGATGGACCAAATATAATATAAATAATTAATATTTTAAAATAATTATCCATTTATAAAAATATGTTATTAAATTATAATGATTTTTACAAATTGAGATAAAATATAATTATAATAGATAATTAGCTTTTGGGATAATTTACATATTCAAATTACAATAAAGATAATTTTAGTTTTTTATAAAAATTACTAAGTTTTTTATCATTTATTCCTTTCTTATTCCAATCTTATTCCTACCAACCAAACACTGCATTAAGTAGTAATAGCCATTCCTGCTCTATTCTATTCACTGAACCAAACAAAGTAATAACTATTCTTTTTCTATTCTCACTTTATTCTATTCCCACAGAATACCTATTCTATTCTATTCTTGTCTATTCTGTGAACCAAACGTGCTGTAAGTGTCAAGGCCGACCCTAAATTATTTGAAATGACATTTATACATATGTGACATCATGCTTGCATATCTGAATAGCCCGGTAGAGTTGATAAAAAGTCAGTATTATATTTAGAAGTACAAATAAGTTGATTTATACCTTGAACTAGTAAAATAGGGATTTTAAAGTGAAATAAGGAATTTCACAGTCCAAGGATTACTCGAAACAATCATTCGGAGTTTGAGGGCCAATTTGGAGTCAATCGGGAAAATAGACCGATTAGCAACAAAACGATCATTTTTTAATTTAAGGACAAAATGGAGATTTTTAGCAAAGATTTTGAACACAATTGATCAAGAATAATTATATGAAATATAATATGATTATTGGAGCATAGAATGAATTTTAGTAGTGAAAAAGTGTAATTCTCGATATTTTTAGAGCACAAAGGCAAAATGGTAATTTTGCCATTAAAGGACGAAACGAGAATTTTTAGAAAAGATTTTAGCCCCATTTGATTAAGATTAATCAATTGAAGTGTTATTTGAGGTTGAAAAGTGGAAATAATGTAATTTCGGTACATTTCGGAGTATAGGGGTAAAATCGTAATTTGTTCATCTCGGGGGTAAATTGGTAAATTTTTTGCCCTAACACTTGTCAAGACCAAGGGATTTTGTTAAACTATGGAATGGATAAATATGGTATTGATTTTGGTGGAAAATTGAAAAGAAAAAGTTAAAAAGTTAAAAAAATAGGCCAATGGCATTATGCCATGTGGCAACCCATTTTAATTTATTATTAAACTAATAAAATCAGCCTATAACCCTCACATTCTCTCTCCAAATTCGGCACAAATTCAAAGGAAAATAAAAGAGAACAAAGGAGAAAAACAAGAAATTTAGCCAAAAATCAAGGGATTTCAAGGTTTTCTCAAGATTCAAGCAAAACTAGTAAGATTTCTTTAGTTTTACCCTAACCCTAGCTTACCCAGGCTTTAGTTCTTATTTTCCATGATTGAAGGATGAGTTATCATGCTGAAAACCTTGAGGCCGAATGGGTATGGATGAGGATTTGATATTGGTTTAGCTTGATTTTGAACTATGTTAAGGTTTAGTGATAGTTAAGCATAGTTGTGAACAAAAATCTAAGAAAAACATTCAATTTCTCTAGGGTTCTTTGTTGGCCAAATTATGTAGGTTGAACATCAATGTGGGAGTGTTTGAAATTCAAGGAAAATGGCTTGGAAAAATAAAGGATTAAGTGAGAAATGTGACTAGGAAAAATTACGGTGTTAGTACACCGTAATGTCTGAATTTTTATCTGAAGAAATTGAGGAATTTAAATGCTGAAATTTAATTAATTGAAATGTGACTAGTGAATTAAGATATTAGAGGAGAAATGGATTAATTTGGAGGTGATTAGGACACAATTGTCGATTAATCGGGCGATCAGTCGAATTTAATCGATACCGCGTTTTAGCGATATTCGGACGTATTTTGCATTTGCATGTCATGCATTAGTCATTTAAATTAGTTTATGTCAATTTAGGGACAAATTAGTAAATTTCTCGACTTTATTATGTGTCAAGGTGGTGAGACGTCCGGAAAAGGCAATGAAATCGCGCCTGAGGATCATTAGTCTGAGTGCATCTGGAATCCAGATTTTCGAAAGCTGTGAGTGAATATAATATTGCCTCATTTATCTAAAGTAATTTTTATTAAATTTGATGATTTTATGATAAAATTAATTGAATTGGTGAAATGCCTATTTTGTGAGAAAAATATGATTTGATAAAATAAATTGAATTTTATAAAGTGATTTGAAAATCAAATGTTGAATTTAAAAATTGAGTAATTGGAGACCCTGTTGTTTATTGCCTGATAAATAATATTTTTAAATCAATTTGGCTTATGAAATGTGGTATGACTGACTGTTTGTTTATTGTGTTGAAATCTATGTGAATTGTTGTTTGCCGTACAGGCTGGTTAGTAATAAAATAGCCTAGTCATACTGTTAAAATTTTGTTAATTGGTGGATTGATATCTACTGCAGTAGATGGGTTTTTGTGAACTGGCCTAATTAGAGGTGGCACGGTAAAACCCCTATATACCAATATCTCAGTTGTAAAGGCGTACAAGGTTATTTAATTTTCCTGAGATATGACAGAGTCACTTCACGCAAACCACCACGTGAAGACGAACTCAACCAATGCCAAGGATTGGCCGTATTTTTGGTAAAATTATAAATTTGAATTACCTTGGCAGACTTGGTTAGATGCCTCGACCAAGGTATCCCTGAGTATGTATTTATGGCATGAGCCACGATTTTGATAAATCATAAGCCTTATTATTATTTCTATATTTGTTATTATGTGAGTAAATTAAAATTACTCACATTGGTTTAAATATGGTTTCATTCTATGAAACGCTTCGATTTAAAAATTTTCCTCGTCTCCTACTATTCGCCTTTAGATATTTTAGGAGATATTTGTTTACTCACTGAGTTGTGTAAACTCACCACTCTCCCTTCCAACATTTCAAGATCAGACTAGTTTTAGATAGCCGTGTTTGCTGAGAACACAGTTGACCTTGCAACTTCATCTACAGTAGGTTTCTATCTTCTCCATTTATGTTCATTTTGGGCCCACAAGTCACTGTAAATATACTTATGTACTTTGCTTATTTGTATTTCAGCATGTAAAATTTTATTTTATGTTTACGCTATAAAACTTATTTACTAAGCACTATATAAATATTGTTTTATAAGAAATTACAGTATTTTATTAAATATTTTTATTGTATTTATATCTGATGATTTTAATTTCATTTAAAATATATGTTTTCTATGTATTTACGACGAAATTACTGAAATTTGAAATTTTTGATAAAATGACGAAAATGCTCCAATGAGTCGAAAATCGTTTTCTGGTCACTTTGGTTTGAAAGTGGCTAGTAATTATTTAAATTATAACTTTCGAAAATCAACGCTCACATGAGGGGTAAGAAAACTGATACGATAGCCTTGCGGGGTTTTGGTCGATATTCGGAGTATGAATACCTATCGAGACATCGCAGCGGTTGTCGTGGACCTGATGAGAAGTTCCAGGTCGTGACATTAAGGCTTATGAAAAATTGCTCCATCCTGTCAAGGGCCCAATGTTCTGTTCTAAAGGAAATGTGGAGGTTGTCTTACCTCCACATGTTTAGGGATCTACTGGACGATTGAAGAAGGAGATGAGAAGAGAAAAAGGTGAATGACCAAAGAAAAAGATGTCAAGGGTGGGAAGGATAATGAAATGCACAATTTACCAGCAAGAAATACACAATATGTCAAGCCCGACCTTATAAAGTATTTACCATGTCATTCATGTGCTTGACAACATGTTGGTATACTTGAAAGGTCTCAAAAAAATCGTCGAAAGTCGGTAGTGTACCTAGTGGTACAAACAAGTTGATTTAAGCCTCGAATAAGTTCGAATATAGATTTTAAGATGAAATTGAGAATTTCAAAACCCTAGAATGACTTAAAATGGTGATTCAAAGTTCGAGGACTGATTTGGAGTCCAATTAGAATTTTTACTATGTAGGGGTAAAATGATCATTTTGCCACTCGAGGATAAAATTGGAATATTGAAAGAAGTTTTTGATCAATATTGACTATTTAGAATATAATTTAAGTTTGGGAAGTGAAAAATTTTAATTTCGGTATTTTTTCGAGCATATGGGCAAAATAGTCATTTTGTCGTCCAAGGGCAAAATCGTAATTTTGCACCACTCAACACTTGTCCAGAACATGAATTTCACCCATTATTATTATGGATAAATGAAGAAATTTAAGTGGTGGAGAGAGAAAGCTTAATGGGTAAGTATGACACATGCACCAATCACATGGTGACACGTGTCAAAATTATAACCTTTAATTGTTTGACTTTAAAAATCAGCCCACACCTCACTTAACTCATTCCTCATGGTCGACTAAGGCAAGAAACAAAGGGGAGAAAGGAAGAACAATCCCTAGAGAGCAAATTTCAAGAGAAAATCATTAGATTTTAAGGATTCAACCAATTAAAGGTAAAATTTCTTGATTCTAGCTTATAATCTAGCTTTCCCATGCATTCTTTTGCATTTTCCATGGTTGAATCACATGATTTCATGATGGATTCATGGCTAACCGAAATTAGAGAGAGAAGATTTGATGAATTACTTAGATGGATTTTAAGTTATTTAAGTGTTTTTAGTTGTCCTATGGTGTAAGGTATAGAAATCAAGTATGAAATCACATCTTCTTCAAGCATTCTTCATTGGTCGAATTTCATGAAGAAAATATGATGATGAATATAGTTAGAATATATGATATTCTAGTATTTTTGATGGTTTGGTGATATGTGGAATGAAAAACAAGCAAGAAAATTTTATGTCCTTCATCCACACTTAATGGCTGAATTTTTCATGTGGCATAATGGTGACGAATTTGATTTTTATTTCAAGTGATTTGGTTAGGAATTAATGGTTTATGGTGTGAGAATTAAACATGAAAAATTCTATGGTTATTGAACCCTCAATGGCCGAATTGCACAAGAGAGAATGTGGGGATGATTTTATCATATTTCAAGCTATTTAATTGGTGTTTGATGAATTCGACTATTGAAAGAGAAATGGAATTATTTGGAGTTGAATGGGGCATATAGGGCAATTAATCGGGTGATAGATCGAATTAGACCAATACCGTTTTATTGAGATACACAATTGAGCTGACATTGGACGTCGTGTTTAGATAGTTACCGAGCAGGTTGCATTCCATTTCATGCATACATATGGAGCTTGAATTGGTTTTATAACGGTTTAGCACCAATGTGGTAAATGGCTTATTGTGCATTATGTCTAGGTGGTGAGCATTTAGGTAAAAGTACAGACATTGTGCCAGCAAATTGAGAATAGAAGTATTTCTAACTCCTAATATTATGAGTAACTTTACTATCATCTTAATTATCTAAGGTAGATTTTATCCGATTTTTGTGAATTTTATAGAAAATGAATTTAAATGGCAAATCCTTGTGTTTTATAAGCAAAATGTCTTTAAATAAAATGATTTATAAATTGCCTTGAAATTAAATGATGGTTTTGAAAATAGAGTAATTGGAGACTACTTGTTGTGCTATAAATGATTACTTAAATTGAATGGCTTATGATAATGTGGGCATGAATGGTTGAATTGGAAATTGCCTTGAAACTATATGAATTGTTTGTTTTGCCTTGAGTGGCTGGATTTGAAATGGTTAAAAGTGTTCCCTTCAAGGGGAAGTTTAAAAAGGTTTGGGATTCGAAACTTGGCAAGAAGGTTTTGCGAGACCTGTGTTGAGCTTGTGCTAAGGTGCATGGCCAGTAGTCAAGTGATGGGGACCCAGACCTATCAATAATTGCCATGTCATGCAGTTGGAATTTTTTTGACTTGGTGGTAGATAAATTGATCACTGCAGTGACGGATTCTGTGGACAGCCTATGAGAGGGGTACAAAATCCAGGTATATCTTACCTCGATCGAAAGGCCATGTGGAGGGTATCTCTTAAGGTAAAGTTTGAGTGCACTTCACGCGGACCACCACGTGAGAGTGAGACTCAGCTAACGCCAAGGAATGACTGTGTTTTCTAACGTAAAACTATATTTTACGTGTATATGAGATTCTTAACAGCCTTGGCGAGCTCAGTTGGATGCCTCTGATCAAGGTGTCGTCGAGTATTATTTGATGGCATGAGCCAAATGTTTAAGAAATTCATAAGCCATGTTGAGTAATTGAATGAAATACACTTGTTTATATGGGTTTGGATGAATTTTTAAGTTATGAAACACATATGGTGATGGGATATTTTTATCGTCTCCATTTACTCGGCTTTGGATTGTTTAGATGATGTTTGTTTACTCATTGGGATTATATAATCTCACCACTCTCCTTTTCACTCATTTTAGGCTCAGGATAGTCGGTAAATAGTCAAATTCATCAAGGATGTACTTCTGGACCTACATACTTAAAATTTGAAGGTCTACCTTCTGGTACATATTTGTTTATTATGAGGCCCACTTGTCATTGTATATGGAGTTACATACTTTGACTGTCTTTGTTACAATATGTATGAATTTATTTTGCTTTTATGCTACAAAAATTATTTACCGATAACTCTATAAATATTATTTTATAGGAAAATAGAATATTTAATTGAATATTTTTATTGTATTCAAATAGGTATAATTTACTTCAAATGAAGGTTTTAGATAGCAAAACTTATTTTTGGTTATGAAATATGTGTTTTTCACCCTCATACTTCGTTTTTAGCTGGTTTCGAAATTTTTGAGGAAAAATGATCAAAATGCCCTTGTGAGATGAAAATTATTTTTTTACTGTTTTAAGTTGGAAATAGCTTAAAGTTCTTTAAAACATGATGTTTGGCATCTGTTGCTCACAAGGGATGTGAGAAAACTGATATTTAAGCCTTGCAAGGTTTCAATTGGCATTCCGAGTAATGAGTGTCTATCCGGACATCGCGACGGTTGTCACGGGCTCGATGAGAGTACCAGCTCGTGACACAATAACTCAAATTGTCCAATGCGACATGTAAGTGTACTATTATGTATCTTGTTGGTTGATTTAGTTATTATTTATATTACTAGTTCTTGACTTTTATTTAAATTTTGATGTTTAGGGTTAAACAAGTATAGGAAAAAGTCAAAGTAAAAAAAAAAAATCTGAATTTGCTAGTGGACCAACTAAAGCTGCTATTAGTACACCAAGTGAAGCTGCTGCTAGTGCACCAAATGAAGTTGCTGTTGTTGCACCAAGTGAAGCTGTTGCTGGTGCAAGTGCACTTCAGAGTAGTGCAAGATTAGGTGCTACTAAGTCCACTGCATCAAAGGTTGTCAAGAAGAGGAAAAAATGAGGGCTACTAATAAGGTGCTGTTAATGGTAGTGATTTCCTTCAGTTTAAGGTTTAGGAGATCGTTTTGATCAAAGCTTTATGTGATTTGATTGGATGTTATTGGCTTCAGAATATATGTTGGAAAAATTGGATGGTTGAATTTGCACAATGGTTCCTATTTGGATGTTATTGGCTGAATTTGTTTAGAATATTATTTTGTTGATGTTGACTTTTTCTTAAGGTTGACTTATAGATTTTTTTTAGTGTCCATCAATCTTGTATAATTTCGGGTGTATAGGGGTGTTGGATGTTTTCTAAAAAGCCACGTGATTGATTTTGATTTTTGAGGTGTGATTGTGACTGCCATGGTGTTTTTTGTGCTAAAATGCTAGCCATCTTGGTGTAGACTTGAAACATCACCCTAACCTTCCCTTAATGGAATTTAGATTTTTACCATTTAAAAAAGACAATTAACAATCTGAAAAGTCGGTTAGTTATATTTTCGTCCTCACACATTTAAATTTATTTCAGTTTAGGCCTTGCACCATTAATTTTTATCCACTTTAGTCCTTTTTTTCCTTGGCGGGAAAATTTGTTCAACCGTTAGAACTAAATTGAACTAAATAAAAAAGTACAGGGACTATTCGATCTTTTTGACTTTTTGTCAGCAACATGCTAAAATTTGTAGATGTCAATGACATATTCTGGTGACACAGTGAGTGGAGGTAGCTTATGGTGGCTTGACATGCTGACTTTTCTGGTATTGTAGGGTGCCACGCCCCACCCTAATTGTCATATGTCGGTGTCATCTTCTGGTGACACGCTGAGTGTAAGTAAATTTGTGGCATGATAGGCTGAGTGGTAACAGATTTATGGGGTGACACACTGAATGTAAGTAGATTATGGCCTAATACGTTGAGTAGTAGCAGATTTATAGGGTGACACATTGAGTGCAAGTAGATTTATGGCATGACACGCCATGTTGTAGTTTTTTTTAGGACATGACACGCTGACTTGTTACAGATTTATGGCATGACACAATGTGTTGTAGCAGATTTATGGTGTGACACGTTAAGGCAAATAGATTAATTGTGTGATACATTGACTTATTGCGGTATTCAGAGGTGACACGCGATGCCCCAATAGGGTGACACGTCACGTTATTTGCAGTATTAATTTAAATTTACATCAGTTTCTGAGATTATAGGCACTGTGTTTGAATTGAAAATTGAATGTATAAAATGTACGAATATTAAAATTAATAAAATTAATTGTATCTAGAAAAAATGTACATACAACTCCGGATATGTTTAGGGTTTGCTCTCACAACTATTGGAAAAAATTTCTAAAGCTTATTGGTGAGACATATTAGCCATCATATTCTACTTAACTCTGATCAGTTCCAATTGCAAAATATCGTCAATGTGCCCCATGGTGAACATATCGCAGCTAACACTATCATTATGCTGATGCACTTTAGCTTTTGGCAAATGAATTTTCAGTGGCATCGACGTCAAATCTCATGTCTTCTTGCATGTTTTATGGAAATAACTGGCTTTGTGGCAGATGATTAGGATCATTGTCATCGAGGGTGTCATCTAAGCCGCACGCACACCATTATCCTTAGCATCTGAAGTTCTTGCGGACTCTACCACCTTGATCGTCCACCTAACCAAGTCGATCTTCGTAACCAACAAATTCCCACCCACATTACAAGGCACGAGGATGAAATCGACATCTTCCTATTTTTTATTGTATATTTGCCTCTCACCCTCGATGTACCCTTGTAACTCATCTGGAATTTCCATCGTGGATCGGCTATCTTCAGTTGGAAATGTGATGTAGAGCATATGGATGGTGTCCTGTGAAGCATGTATACATTAGCTTACACTTTATGCAATCAAAAACTTTAGTATTTTCAGAATTGAAAAATTTACAAATAAACTTACAAACAATATCGTATCAACCACACATGCACGAGTGTTGTACAATTTTGACTTTGACCCCTATCATTCGCTTACAAAGTACGCTAAGGCATGCATCTATTTGTTCACTTGTCATTTCCTCTTTGGGATCCTCTAATGTTGTGAAAAAGTTAACCCCTTAATCCCCTCAGATCCCGATGTTACACTTGCACATGTAACAGAATGAATTTCAAAAGGCTTGGTGGGTTAATGTTTCATTCAAAAACAATATTTGCAATGTTATTTATGAGCTTACCTCACACACTTGTCATTCTTGAAAGCTTCATACCCTTCCACCATTGAGTTCTTAACATCCCAGTGGCTCACTGACAGGTCGACATATGGGCTTACCATGTATTTGCTAGCCATTTTGACCTGTACCTATTTAGTTGGGTCTGAAATCAGTGCTTCACGATGATAGATGTCAAACAACTTTGGTGACGATACTCGTGATGCGCTGCTTTCAGGAGTGTTTTGATGAAGATGGTCCGCTTCAACCAGAACTAATGCAAGGTTCCTATCCCTTCATGTTATTGCCTTTACTACTGCATCAGCCTTAGGAAAATGATCCCTTTAAGCCTCAACTGAGTGAAGGTCCCCCTCCCCTCCCATAGATGCATCGATAACTGAATCAGCTTTAGGAACATGGTCTCCTTTAGCATCATCTGATTGAAGGGTGACATACCCTGCCACAGCATTATCGACATGAGTTACATTATCTCCATCAGTAGCAACAACGTCATGGTGAATGCGAACACTAGGTTCATTACGTTGCCCATCATCAGCATCATCGTGGTAGTCACCATCATCATGCGATGAAGCACTACTTTACAGAACAAGACAAATGGGAAAATCCGTTAGCTCATAAAATACCATAAACCATAAATCGAGAATAACAAATAAGACTACACCTGCTAAACGTAAACCACCAATATATGAGCGAAGATAAAATAACGTACTTGTAATTCCAGGTCATCTAGAATCCAACGAACGATACGATCCTTTAACATCTTCATTACGAGAGTCAATAACTAAATTGAAGCCTTTAGCTCCAACATGTCTTTTTCATACTTGCGCATGATTCGTCGCAGTTGACGTTTCGTGACTACTCCATAATTGACCCTTGTTGCATGGGTCAACTTCAATAATATATATTACTGTGTTATTCAATAATCATATATGTTCATTGTTGAACATTAACCGTTAGAAGTTTAATTTTTGGTGGCTCATTAGCATTATGCGGTTGAGCCGAACCGATTGACCGTTGAAGAGCTGTCGTCGCCTTCGTCAACTACGATAACAAAAATTACTATGTTGCTCGATAAACATATATGAAAATATTGATCACAAATCGTTAAAATTGATCTTACCGACGGCTCGTCAGCACTGTGCATATGAAGATGGCCTCTCGGTTGTTATGGAGCTATAGTCGTATAGTCCAACCGTAAACACAGATATGTTATTCGATAATGACATATGGAATTGTTGAACACAAATAGTTAGAATCGATGTTACCAATAGCTCGTTAGCACTATACGTCTGAGGAGGACCTTTCGATGGTTGTAGAGCTGTCGTCACATAGTTCGTCACATAGATATGTTATTTGATAATCACATATAGAATTGTTGAACATAAACCATTAGAACTGTCCTTACCGGCCGTTCACTACCATTGCCATGATCGTCCCTTTTTCTATCAACTCGGGGCTCGACAGCTCATCGACTCCAACAGTAGTGATGTGCCTCCACTTTATGGCATCAGTGGCTCTTTTCTGCTTCAAGTTTCTTCTCTTTTCCCTCGTATCTAGGCCTCAATCTGCTTGATCCTCTATATGCCTTATTGGCATGTATTGGTGGCCCTCAAATAACAGGACATTAATGTCCACAAAATACTCTTGTCTGGCCTCATCTAGGGTGGGCTCTAAGGTCTCAATTGCCCACAATTGCAAAATAGGGATTGTGATTAAATTTTAGAAAAAATTATTATACAAATTTACAGCAAAAATTAGTAGCCGTTCACTCACATGCTGAAATGACTCCAATTTCTCAACTACCTTGTAGAAGTCCTTTGGTTTCTAATTGCATCACCATTTGCACATATGTGGGTAGACGTTGTCTTTTGGAGCAGAGGGCAACTATTCTTTCCAAGGCTAGAATTGCCTCCATTGCCCAAAAAATGTAAGTCAAATGTAATCATTATCAGATTGTAAATGATAAATGAGTCCAACCATAAATTATTATGACGAAAGAAAAATGAAAAATGTTACATGATAGTACCTGTATCACCTACACAATCCATAAATGTTGTAATGTAAACGAGTATTCTTCCGCAAGTTTGAGGCATGCACTTCTAACCCCTTGAAAAGGTAATCTAAAGTCAGCCTCCAAACATAGTGACCTTATGGGAAGACATTCCAAGCATTGATGTCCTCTATCAATGACAAAAGCAAAGCATCACTCGTCTACAGTAGTCTTGATCAAATAAAATGTTATTCGCGATCAAGACGAATGCCATCTTGGTCACGTCTCCTAGTCGTTAAAAGTTGCCTTCGCAAAACGTATCAAGTAATGCCTACAGCTCAATGTTCTACTGCCCTTTCTAGTATCTTGCATGAATTCTATCCGTAACTACCTCGTACGATTGTGTGAACACATCGGGCATTCGACCAAACTTCAGTTAGGTGATAAGGCATAACTCTTTTTTTGATATATGCACCTTACTTTTGCCGATGGCAAACCATAGCTCATGGTTCATTGAATTTGTCTCAATGATTCGACGAATCATGATGTTATGCAGAAGACCAATACAAAAGTAGCCTTGTGGATATACATCCAGTAGCATTTCGAAGCATGTAGACTTGACTGCATCATACTCCCCTTTCTCTTAGAGAGTCTTGTTGATGTAATACAGTTATGACCACTTACAGTAGGTGTTAATAGAGACATTGAACGTCCACTTCTCCTTCAGCACATTAAGCAAACTGTCAAGATCCTAATACTGTCTGGACTGCATCTGCAAAACATGGCACACATGCATGAGTGAGTTAACCCATAATATGCAACATGTTGTTGTACGCCATGCATATCAAGTAAAATGTTGTTACACGCCATGCATACTAAGTCAAATGTTATTACACGTTATGCATATCACATAAAATGTTGTTACACGCCATGCGTATCCAGTCAGATGTTACACACCATGCGTATCCAGTCAAATGTTGTTACACACTATGCGTATCAAGTCAAATGTTGTTACACACCAACGTTGACACGCCAATCACTGTAATTACTGTCTTTTTACATGAACTGGCCTAAAATATCCAATGTAGGAAGACACCAACCATGGCGTGTGACATGCCAATCAGGGTAATTACTGACTCGTTACATGAATTGCCCTAAAATAACCAATGCCGTGACATGCTAAAAACCCCAAAAACCAATTACCCACTACACACCGTATCAAATGTTGTAGTTCGTGTTACATGATATGTAGACGCAGATCCCCTTCAAAACTTTGGTACAACAATTGCAAAAAACATATCAAACAATTGTAAAAAATGTAACGAACAATAACAATGTGCGTGCAAAGAACGAACAATTGAAAACATATCAAACAATAACAGTTTAAACATAACAAATGCAAAAAACATGAACATATCAAACAAACCCAGCAAAAATTTAACAAATAGAAGAAAGTTTTAATTTCAGACTGACTAACCTCTTCACTGATAATCGACATTGTTGCTGTGGTCTCATTAAGCTTGCAAAGAATGAATTCGAGCACTCTGGTACCTTTGGGAATGAGGAATGAATCAAACTCTTTGAGTTCCTTCACATAGACGTTTGTGAATTCTAAAAAATATTTAATCAAAATGAAATAGCCTTATAATATTCATTTATTCATTTCATTCATTCAGTGGAAGTCCAATCGGTTTCTTGGTTATTTGCCCACTTTTTTTTTCCTATTTCAAACCATGTCGTGTCACATGTTCAAGCCATGCCGTGTCACACACTCTGAACTTTAGCGTGTCACAGATTCCTTCCATGGCGTGTCACAAACTTTGAACCCTGTCGTGTCACAGATTCCCTTCATGGCATGTCACAAACTCTGAACCCTACCGTGTCATAGCCGTGTCACATATACACACCATGGTGTGTCACATTCTCACACTGTCGTGTTACATATTCTCACCATGTCATCTCACATATTCCCTTCGAGTCGTATCACATATTCTTACACTGCCGTGTCACATATTCCTTCCATGCTGTGTCACAAACTCTAAACGTTGTAATGTCACAGTCGTGTCACACATTCCCAACATGCTGTTTCACAAACTTTAAACCCTGTCGTGCTATAGCCATGTCATATATGGCCTGTTGTAGCACAACCATTTCATGCTTTGGATTCACATCTTTCTACTTTCGATTCATTACCGTATCAGGGATTTCTAGTTTTACACCATTCTAAAAGCTTTCGATTCATCACAACTGGTTCATAGTTCGATTTAATATCACTCTTCTCGTATTATCTGAATGCTATGTCTGAAGTATATGAAAAACCATATCATGCAACATTATTTTATTTTGCATAAGCTTCGTGAAAAAAAATAAATGTTTTGCACAAAATTGGATATTCTCAAATTCTTTACATATTTATTTTTTCATTTTTCACGTGTTTGAGAGTACGCGTCAACGAAGATGTTTCATTAAGAGTATTTTTATCCCAATATCTATTTTCTTGATTAAAAATAGTTAAAATTATCTGAAAGTTTATTTTCAAAAACACTTTATTTTTAAGGGTTAAAAATTTTTTTTTCCTATATTATTTTTCTCTGAAGTATTAAATCAAATAAATTATTATTCTTGTATTTATCAATGATGGAATTAGTTTAATTTAAATTAACGAGAAATAATTAATTAAACATACCTATCAAAGTTTGATGTGAAACGTACTAAAAACCGATGTAGGCATTTGAGGTAAAGAAGAACTTTGAATATTCTGAAGGTCGACCCGCGATTTAGACCGCGGCATAGGGGTCGAGCCTGGATTGGTATCACTGTCAATTTTAATGTTAGCCAAGTACAACTCTCAATATGATTGGGTGAGAGAGGATTAGCCAAGCTGAGTCTAGCGAAGTTTGATTGCTACTGGTTCGGTTACATTAGTTGAGTTGTCTTTGCTTTCTTAGTGAACACGGGGAATTGGGAATCTGATTTACGTTTTGAATACGAGTCCAAGCAAGAAACAAGTCCCACTCCATTTGTCTTGAAGCTAGAGCCTACGAGGCACAAACGTAGGCCAATGGTTGTCAACCTTGCAAGTGGCTGAAGCTGAACTAAGAATGGCCTCACCATTCCAAGCAGAAAGGACAAATCACGAAGTCAAATGCAAGATTACAAGGGACAAACCCAATCAATCGCCCCCGCTGATGGCGTTAGTTTCTTCCGGATTTGACTACGAAATAGCAACCTAGAAGCAAATTTCCACAAAGCCTCGGCCCCCCAAGCCTCAGCCCAACAGAGGAGGTGATGGTTGATTGCACAAAACAAATGTTAGCAAAATGAGGCAGCTGATTAATGCTCTTGGGGAAGTCCAATGCTCAACTCCCTCCCCCTGTAGGCCAAATATAATGATAATCATAAATTCACACCAATGATCAACTTTGATAAGAAGCATCTTGGGCTAAGGCTTGCCCAGTTAGTTGGCAGCACTACACAGTTAAGCCCCGAAAATCATTTCTAGCTTGTTCAAATAGAGCAGCAATTGGACAATTGATCAGCTGATATGAAAATTCTGCGTTTTGACAGTACAGTTCACATTTTAAAACAGCAGCATGTTTCAATCCATCAATCTATATAGAAGAAGAAGAAGTCGGCAACCACTTTAAAAAGAACAGTTTTTTCCAAAAATCTCAAGCAGGTAGGGACCAGCCATCGGCTGGATCACTTGCCCTAATGAATCTCACAGCCACCCCTTCCAGAATGCCATCACAACGGAACCTAGGAGAAAATAATCGGGGATCAACCGGTCCAGGTAGATTAAAGGAAACAGTGAACGGCCCAGGAGAGGACATTTGCTGAACTTTCGTCTGGCAGTCGCTCACTGATTGTTGTGTCAGTCCTGTGCCTTCTGTTACAATACCCTGTATAAGAACCTTTCCATCCCATTGGACCTCACATTGCACATTACCTGGTGGACAAGCATTACATTCTTCAGTCATCTACTCATCTTCATTATAATTTTGTCAACAGGATTGCAAGGGTTCATACCACATGGCAATTTTGATTGTGTTTTTTTCAGAGCAATTACCCTAATGACATCAACAGTAGTTCTAGGAAAACTACTAAACAGCTACTTCAGTGCACTGCATTTTACATGCCTTTATTATATGTAGTTAAAGATAGAAAACTTACTTTGATCTTTCCTGATACCAGGCAATGCAACTCGGAAAAGGAAGGCGCTTGAAGTGACACCAAGCTCAACAAGACCAATAGCTGGTCCACCATCACATTCTTTTGCAGATTCAGTTGTTACAACAGGTGGCTTCGACTTTGGCTGGCCTGTGTAATCTTGAACACCCATGATATCAACGTCGTTTTATACACGTCAACCACAAGATCTGTCTACTGATTCCACGATACACAACACACATTCAGTCAAGCAGATAATACAGCCAAATAAAGTAACTGACTTCCAGATGTGTGCTTGTGTGTGCACATCCACACTTCTCATGCATCAAGATACCAGTTGCCACATCCACAAATATATGACAAAAAAAGTGAAAAATCTAAATATAGAGGTAATTTAGGGTATCTCAGATAGTGCATAAATGCTCTTGATTTTTTCATGAAATATCAAGTAGTAGTAAAAGTTACTTTGGCCGTGCAAAAATATTGTCATTAATGACAAAAACTGGCTCATCATGACCAAAAGAGATTGTAATTTAGTAAATTCAGTCATGCATCATCCTCAAACTCCTATAGTATAAAAACTGGCTCCAAAAACTGTAAGGATGTCACATACAAAATCTTAATTGAATGAAATAAGAATAACAATGTCATAGTATAAACGAAAATGATGGAAGATTAGTCCAAAATCAGAACAAAATCATTTCACCAGAATGTCACAGAACTAGAACAACCTACCACATCTCATTAACTTTTTTTCTTGCGTGACCCCTTAAGGGCTGCCTTAGTTTTTACCCACTCTGTCAATGAATTATTAAAGTGTTTGCAGCAGTGTAACATAGATGTAGATACTGGTTGTAGTTTCTATACATGCAGGGTAACATAGATGTAGGCCATATTGCTTTTGAATGAATTATTAAAGTGTTTGCAGCAGTGTGGGAGGTTTGAAAGCCTCTTTTTTTTTTTTTTTGAAGGGTAAGTATTATGTCCTCACCACGAATTCTCCAAAGAAGACATGTTAATTTTATTCTCATACAGAAATATATTTTGCAGAAGTCAACATAAAAGCAAAATTACAAAGCAATTAGCACCTCACCTACCAGAAAAATTTACAAAATCAAACGGCCAATTCCCAGCTAAGGAAATCAGTAAAATATGTCAGTTTTGGATTTTGATACTTTATGCAAATCATTCAAAAAGATGTTGAGTTTTTCCTACTCGTGACTAAAAAGCTTGGATTTGGTTAAGAAAATAAGTTTACTAGTCAAAACATGGTGCTTCAAAATCTGCTTCTGATGTACTTGGCAGATTCATTATGGGGCTGCCACGTGTCTGCCCCTGAAATCTTGCAATGTAATCAAATCCAGCCTGGTGGATTTGGAGAATCAGAAAAGCAATATCCAGACTAAATACTAGAAAAACATGGTAAAAGATACAATAGAAAATCTACATCTATAACATCTAAATTGGGACCTAGTTCAAGCATGGAAACATAACCAACTCATAGAGAACTATTAACTTATATCACTAATAGAAAAATTGATTTCTGTGACAGAAGAAACCGTCATAGAAAGGCCAAAATCCGTTACAAATAGAAATTAGTGGCGGATATTTTCCCACACTATAAGTCGCCTCACTGATACTTCTATCACAAATTTTTTCAAATCCGTCACTTCTTAGTAACTGATTTACTGTCACAAATTAATGTAATTTCTGTCACAAGTTTTTGTCAATCTGGGCTACTGCCCGTCCATTCTGTCACAGATTTAAGAAAACAATCACTAATTCTGTCACAATATTCCATCACAGTTGTAAAATACTGTAACTCATTTTGTCACAACATTATGTCTCGAAATCTATTTTGTCACTAACTCCGTCACTAGAATTTGTCACAATGTGATAATGTTGTCACTGGTTCTGTCACTAATATTTGTTACAATGTGAGAATCTTGTCACTGCTTTCTATCACAAATTTCTATCACACATAACAATTATCACTGATTCTGTCACAAATTTGTCACTATTGAGACACTATGTCACTAAATTTGTTACAACTAATGTTCGTGAATTACTTGATTCCGTCACTAATAAAAAAATGTCACTAATTTTTAAAGATTTGTCACTAATTTATTATATTCTGTTTTTAATAGAATAATCTGTCACAATAAATTATGTTTACCAATAAAAAATTTTGTGGGAAACTTTTACCAAATTTTATCGGTGATGACTAAATTATCAATTGACATCCACAATTCCTATTCAAAATTTATAAGAAAAATATGCATTAAAATTTAAAATTCAAAATAAAGTTGATGTAATTAAAAATCGTCATAAACACAATATCTAAAAATGTCAAACAAATATAAACATAAAGCTAAATGTGCTATTGTATACCATACTAAAAAGGTGTCCAACTCCAACAATAGAAAAGAGGCATCATATCCAAGTCCAATAATGGAAAAGAGGATATATTGTCAACTCTTCTAATGCTTTTGCTTGTTGCATCATTGCCTCAATTAGACACGCCTTCCTTTCAATGTCAACCAACTCCAGTTGAACTTGTATGATTCTAGAACCACTTGATCACTCTCAGATTATTTTCTAGTAAAACTTTTAACAGGTATCTTTCCAAGTCATGCCCTCACAAAGGGAAGAAATTTACAGAAGAATGAAGACTCAAATAACTTCAGCAACTAAGTTAAACACATTTTGACAATGATCAGCCCCTTAAACTTTAAGAAGAAATTTGGCTCCAAGAACATCATATTACGTCAACAACAGCAATAAACTGCTTTAAATCTAGTTAGATCAAGAAACAGCATGGCATTGAACACAAAAGAAGGCCCAGCACAACCAGGAGCTAGCCTACCTGCACCCACCACTGTCAGAGTAACCCATATTTCATAGGATAGACATGCTGAGACACATGTGAGCACACACATACACATATTGAAAGCAAAAAGAGAAAGTTATCTCACGTTTAACTCATGTGAGAATTGAGAAACTGCAAGATTTCCTCTGATGTCATCCATCCCGTTCCGAGGGTAATGAATTAATGCAGTGATACTCACAAATTGAAAATTAATATATTATGGTATATTATTAAATACAAGATAGAAAAAAGTTCAACATAACTACTCACCGCATGATATGAAAAAGCATAAGTCAAATTATTTAAGAGTTTCTGTTATGAGAAAAGGTCAACTACCCTCCAGCTGTCATTTGATTTTAAAGCATTTTCCACATAATTAAGGGAAAAAAAAAGACGAATCATATCCATATATGACGTAACAAAGGTTTCCAAAATTCTCAAGTTTAATAATATGGCAAGCTTTATAATTGAATCATGCAGAAGATAATCCTATATAAGCATTTGAGAAGAGTAAACAGATTCAAAAGTACTATGAAAAGGTTTGATCTTGAAAGACAGAACATATCAATTGCTTAGAAGCAGATGCTGTTGTGTCCAAGGACAAAAATTGGCATGTAAAGATCCAAATGATGATGCCATGCATGCCTTGTGCCTTTCTTATTGGAAAAGCAGTATGCAAGAACAAAAGGAGAAAACCATACAAATCAATAAATAAAATTCTAGGAATTTTATCAAACTTGGAACAATACATGATTGAGAAAAGGCATAGGGCAATTTTGGAAGGAACTCAAAGAGATTTGAGAAAATAGTGATGGAATCAGCATTAACCTAATAAGAGAGGCAGACTGAAGAGATAAGCATGGTGCTGTTGCATGTTTGAAAAGATGAAAGAAGCAAGAAGACTAGAGCCAAAGCGATTTGAGTGCAAGAAGGGTAACACAATACAGTTAATAGTTAGTGGCAAACAGGTGCCGATGAGAGTGCGTGCCTAACATAACTGCTCGCCGCACAATATGAAAAAGCATAAGTCAAATTATTTAAGAGTTTCCGTTATGGGAAAAGGTCAACTATCCTCCAGCTGTCATTTGATTTTAAAGCATTTTCCGCATAATTGTGGGGAAAAAAAAGACGAATCAAATCCATATTTGATGTAACAAAGGTTTCAAAATTCTCAAGTTTAATAATATGGCAAGCTTTATAAGTGAATCATGCAGAAGATAATCCTATATAAGCATTTGAGAAGAGTAAACAGATTCAAAAGTACCATGAAAAGGTTTGATCTTGAAAGACAGAACATATCAATTGCTTAGAAGCAGATGCTGTTGTGTCCAAGGACAAAAATTGGCATGTAAAGATCCAAATGATGATGCCATGCATGCCTTGTGCCCTTCTTATTGGAAAAGCAGTATGCAAGAACAAAAGGAGAAAACCATACAAATCAATAAATAAAATTCTAGGAATTTTATCAAACTTGGAACAATACATGATTGAGAAAAGGCATAGGGCAATTTTGGAAGGAACTCAAAGAGATTTGAGAAAATATAGTGATGGAATCAGCATTAACCTAATAAGAGAGGCAGACTGAAGAGATAAGCATGGTGCTGTTGCATGTTTGAAAAGATGAAAGAAGCAAGAAGACTAGAGCCAAAGCAATTTGAGTGCAAGAAGGGTAACACAACACACTTACTAGTTAGTGGCAAACAGGTGCCGATAAGAGTGCGTGCCTAACATAACTGCTCGCCGCACAATATGAAAAAGCATAAGTCAAATTATTTAAGAGTTTCCGTTATGGGAAAAGGTCAACTATCCTCCAGCTGTCATTTGATTTTAAAGCATTTTCCACATAATTGAGGGGAAAAAAAAGACGAATCAAATCCATATTTGATGTAACAAAGGTTTCCAAAATTCTCAAGTTTAATAATATGGCAAGCTTTATAAGTGAACTATGCTGAAGATAACCCTATATAAGCATATGAGAAGAGTAAACAGATTCAAAAGTACTATGAAAAGGTTTGATCTTGAAAGACAGAACATATCAATTGCTTAGAAGCAGGTGCTGTTGTGTCCAAGGACAAACATTGGCATGTAAAGATCCAAATGATGATGCCATGCATGCATTGCCCCTTTCTTATTGGAAAAAGTTGAATGCAAGAACAAAAGGAAAAACCATACAAATCAATAAACAAAATTCTAGGAATTTTATCAAACTTGGAACAATACACGACTAAGAAAAGGCGTAGGGCGATTTTGGAAGGAACTCAAGGAGATTTGAGAAAATATTGACGAAATCAGCATTAACCTAATAAAAGAGGCAGACTGAAAGGATAAGCGTGGTTGCTGGTGCATGAAGATGACAGAAGAAGAAGACAAGAGCCAAAGCGATTTGAGTGCAAGAAGGGTAACACGATACGATTAATATTTAGTGGCAAACAAGTGCCGATGAGGGTGCGTGCCTAACATGAGCTGCAGACGGGCAGACACAGAAAACATAAGATTTTGGGGGTGGGGTGGGGGTTGGGTTTAACTGCACACCGATTGGATATCAAACAAGGTAACGCTTTGGAATATCAATTCATAACAACAGAAACAGATAGAAAATTCAAGCAGAGAGGAGCATATGCATGGTGAATTGGTGGTGGTGCGTATAAACCAAATACAGATAAACATGGTATTTCGATGCTACCAGAAGCGCACAGATTTTACAATGAACTCTCGAGTATCAAGTATGAACAACCCCAAAAGAAAAAATAAAAACGAAAATGAATCCAAAAAATGGTACCTTTCTGAGCGGAGGAAGAAAGGATCAGGAGGCGGTCGGCGGCCCCTCGGCTAGCTGCGGCTGAGTCCTCTCCTCTCGAATCAATTGCTTCGTACTTTGCACTTGGGGTTATCACTTAAATATTAACTTTTGGCAGTATTAGGAAAACACATCCAACCGGGATCTCCACGTCAAAAGTGCGGGTCCCACTCTACTTTGACTTTTTCATCTCTTGCATGTTTCAATGACGGTTTTACCCCTCATCCGAACTCTGACATATGTAAAGTGTTTAAAGCTTAAGTTTTAATGTTTCTCAGCCTACAGCCGCGGTTATTTTCAAGTTCACCACCACCACTTCCAGGGGGTTGCTGACTTTCTTGTCTTTCCAGTGATGCACTTCATTACTAGTCATTGCACGGCTACCGCCAATAGTGTCATTAACCAGGCAATTTTTCTTTCTATGTCAAGAGATTTAACAGAGAAACTGCACAAACTGATAAAGAAACTTTCATTTTCCCCTTCAGTTAGAGATATCATGCTAGCAAAATATGCTTTTCAAATTTAAAAAAAAAATTTCATGTTAGCAAAATACACATACATGGCGATTGAATGAGTAAATGGTACAAGGCAAAATTCTTCAGGAAATAACTACACTCCGCCTTCACCAATTCTTGAACTACCTGCATATTTTAACTCTTTAAGCGCCGTGTACTAAGACTCGTGTTTAATCACAACAGCTTCAAAAATGCCATCGGGTCTGAAGTTTGGTGAGAACAGTCTTGGATCAACGGGTCCTGGCAGGCTGAACGAAAGTGTAAAGGGTCCAGCCGGGCACAATTGCTGGAATGTCATATGGAATACACGGGATCGTTTCTTAATAGTCCCTCCACCAGAGGTTGATCCTTGGAGATGAACTTTACCGTTGGACTCAATCTCACAACTGAATTCGCCTATAAACACAAACATAATGAATTTGTTAATGTATTAAAAAAGATCCCGCCATATTTAGTGAAGAAAACAGCAATGCTACTGCATGATCCTTTTAACAAAAGGTTCGTAAGCCGAGACAGTGGCTAGACTAGAGTTGTCAGGACAATATCACAAGCTTTCATTCATACACAACCTAAGGAGAGAGATTCTCATAATTCCATTCCCAAAAATCAGGATTTGCTAAAAACTTGAAGGCAAAAACTGAAACTGAGCATCATGAGTTTCCTTATGAATGTTTTCTGCACATGTTTGGGTCAAAACCCCAGACCTCAATATGCTTAAATGGAAAACACAAACAAATGTCAGCCACACTGTTTTATTTTCATATTTTCTTTTTCTTGATCAGCAAGAGAGAGGATAGGGTATTAGATAAAGAAGGCATCAAACCACAGAAAAATTGCACTCAAATGAGTGGCAGTATCAAGATCAGTGTATACACACTGCTGATCAAAGAGATGCAGCAATATGAATTCTTATGATTTAGACAATTATATGAACTGTAAGCTACAAGATCACAACATTCCAGTTTCTGTTTCTAAAAATGAAAATATACTTTATACTGATCAGAATATGCTTGCCCATTACTTATTCTGTTTATCATCACGGATCAGAATGTGCTTGCCCATTGTTAACTTGCTGGGTATTTGAGGGAAACTCAGAAGGCTGAAGCTCACCTATGAGCAATGACCACTATATGTTCGAAACCTCAAATTGATCATCACGGTCCCTAAATCAATGGTGAAAATAGTGACTCTTACGATACAGTGGGCAACTTCACGGCCTGGCACCAGTAAGATAATCTTATTAAGGAAATGTGGGCTCTCTTACCTTGTTCTTATCCTTCGACATAAATTGATATCACCTTAAGTACAGGGAGGTGCCATAATGTTTTAGTATTATAAGGGGCATTCCTACTATGAACAAACCAGCATGTTTTAGAACCAAAAAAAAAGGACTAGAAAGAAGAGAAATATACAACAATCCTTCCTAACTCCAGGCAGAGCACCTCTGAAGAAGTATGCAACTTTGCTGACACCAATGTCCAAAACACCAATAGGTGGTCCAGCTATTCCCATTTAGCAGTCCCATTTAAGATAATGGATGCATCTGAAAAACATTGGTCCGCATTTGGAACAGCTATGAGGGGCATCATGGCAGGTCCATCCCTTATACAAGTTCTCTTGAATGCTCCTTCACCGAGATGTTTTAACATGGACATGACGGGGGAAAACTGACATTGGCAGAGAGTCCAACCGGTGCCTTCTCATATTGTTTTCTTGAAACTTTTCTGATGCATTACCATTTCCGTTGGTAATATATCCAACAATTCTCTCCTCACTGTTTATCATGCTGTTCTGATCATCTTTGCTTTTCTGATATCCATGTTCATATGATAAAGATTTGATTTTTTCAATCTTCAAATCGGCTACACCAGATAAATATTTGAACCTTTCAACATATTCCCTCATGTGAGATGTAACTGGATCATCAATAAGAACAATTCCTTTGATGATCTCATTGTTTACTGAGTATCTTTTATGTTCATTAATATCTAGTGGGAAAAAACTTGTGAACTGGCGTAAGTCCTCTAATAACTCTGAGCTTGGCGAACGTAAGTTGCCTTGTAGATATGAATGCAGCATGTTTGGTTCTAGAACCAGCCCGGGATAAGCATGCCTCAGGACATAGTAGTACAAACTCTCCAACTGAGAAATGTTAATAAATGAAGGACCCAGTTTGTTTGAAGTATGCGGTGGCAAAACTTCGGCCAATCTTTGTGAAGCTGAATGCCTTGGGTTATCAGAGTAGACATCAGGGCCCAAGTAAGTGCTCATGATGAAGTTAAGCAAAAAATGCTGATCACTAGATGGCATTCCAGTAAGTGCCTTGGCGTGATTATGTTTCCCGTGGAAATTCATGCTACCAAGCTTAACTTCTCCCAGAACCAAAGCCCTCTCAGAAAATACCTACACAAGTGAAGTTGGTTATAACATCAGCCTATTTAATTGTTACAAAATAAATGTATAACATCAATCTATTTAGTTGCATAAAGACGAAAGCTCATACAAGCTATTCAGTTTCTTTCCCAAGAATTCAATATTACAGTCCTTGACGTCATTCCCTTCTATTTCACTCCAACAAAAGGCCGCTACAGATAAAGCATTCCATGGAGCTCATTCTTATAATAAGCAAACGTATTAGAAAATGTATTCTTATTGCAAGGTAAAATAAAGTCAAAGCTCATCGCTCCTCCTCAGAAAGCATAACATTGCATTGCAACTCAAAGTACACAAAGCTTAAACATTATCACTTAGATGATAGTATCACCAAAATGAACAGCTTGGGGAAAGTTCAAATTTTTAAACTAATAGTCAACAGTTAGACAGGAGACCAAGCATTGAGGAAGCATCATACTGATGGGCATGGAAAGAAAGCCCTAAATTTGAAAGGAAAATTAAGAAACAAAGCATATACGAGGGGCAGAGGTAGTTGTAAGTTGTAACGATTACCTCATCCAAATGTGGACACAAGAGAGTGGGCAGAGGTAGTTGTAAGTTGTAACGATTACCTCATCCAAATGTGGACACAAGAGAGTGAAGAGATTGATGTTAATATTTGAATAGAAGGGGATGATGTGGTGAAAGCAGCTTCCACTCCGACAACGTTGTAAAACAGGCACAGGGCAGTAGAGAGCGTTGTGGGCTCAGGAGTCTGGGGACACAGAAATGCCGGCTCTCCAAGAAACTACTTCTTGTCTCCACCATATGCAAAAATGGTAGGCCTTGCCTCGACGGCCCCAACCGCCGCCCCACTTATCTTTCTTCTCCTACTTCTTGAGCCAGTTTTGGCCCATCACCGGCTTTAAATTGAACCAGTAATCTGAGTATTTGGCACTTGAATTAGTGCTTATAAGAAAATTACCGCAAACTTTTCACTACAAGTCTATAATTGGTTGGTAGAATACTTTGTCCTGGTATTGTGTTGAAACTTTTTTATCTGTTTTGTTTTTCTTTTTGGTAATAATATGAACTCCCCTTGCATGCAGCAGGATAATGTCTGTTGCTATTAGAATTTTCCCCTCATCTCAACCTGTTTTACTATCAATTCCGAAATGCACCCCCTGCCCTCAATCTCCAATTCTCAATCCATTCGTGTTTTAAACGCCCTCTTCATGTTACTAGGATAATCATAATTGGATACTATTTCCAGGTCCATATGTATGCTTTTCTTATCTTAATAAAAATACAAATACTAGTATACTAGCTTCTTCTCAAAGCTAAGGACTCTATCAAGAAATGAGATGATGAGAGAGAGCAACAAGAAGAAAAGGAAAATGTTGTGACCAAATGGCCTAAAACGATTCAAAAAAGCTGGGCAACCTATGACCAAATCTGACAGATCAAAGATGTGATGATTCTCGATAAAAACACTGATGGAAATTCGAGAGATATTCCAGATTCCGATGCATTTGTTCCCAAGCATCTTGGTTTGAATCTTTATGGGCTCCATCTATCCATCTCTTAATTTGCTTTTTGGTTGTCCCTGGGAGAACCCACAAGTTCAAGCTGCTGAATTCATGCTGCTGATACACTGTTTTAATATAAAGCTTACGTATATAATGTTGGAAACAACTTAACTCAACAACAGTAAGTTCTGACTCGTGATCAGGATTTATAGTTTCAACGATGGCACCATCGCTGCAAAGTGAGTAGTCAAATAGAGACATAATGGGTCCTGCAAACCCTCACCATAAACCATTGCTTGTAACCAGGCCAGGGATGCATGCAATATCGTAAGACTAACTGCCTTGCCCTTTCAGCAGATACTTGAAATTTTAGGAGATAAGTATACTACGCAAAGCTACACTTCCCTGGAAATACCAAACTTGCTGTATAATTCTTTTCCTTTCCTTTTCCGCTTGAAGCCGAGCAAGTTTTTGTTCTCCTCTTCTTTTTCGCTCTTTTACTTTTTCCACTCAGCAACTTATAATGATATATGAGGAGAGGTATGTGATAAGAAACGAATACACTTTATCTTGAACATATAAAATACTATGCAGATTTGCGAGATGTTTAAGATACAAGATTTATCTGCTTTGGACCCACTTCAGAAGATCGGAACCAAACTGTTGGCATAAGTGGACAGTGTCGGCTTGTTTTCCTAAAAAGACAATCCAAACAAAGCAAAGATAAGTTGGACCCGTCAAACCCAATCATTTCAAATGCTTGAGACTCACATTGCTTTGGGCAGACGGGAGTCTTTGGAGTCTGGATTCTTGAAGCTCGAGCTCACAGGTCATACACAAAAGCCCCTCTCTTGATGTAACCGTTTTCTTGTTATCTGGTTTTCTATGCCGGCTATTTGCATCTCTTTCCAAAAAGCAAACCAAAGCAGATCATTGCTGGTTCTAGTAGCAGACCCAAGACCTCAAAGCCCCACTTTAATGTTCATATTCCATCTTTTTATCTGTCCCCTCTGCTATATATATATATATATATATATATATACAACCTGACATTCTCCATTTGTTTCATTCATTCTCAACTCATCATTCCAGTTGTTTGTTATAAACCATTGTTTTGTTTCTTTTCTACTACTCCCTTCACATCATTGCTGCAATCATCAATAAATCTTCGAGAAAGCAGAGTCGTTGATGGAGGTAGAATATTATTTTCTTTTGCTTTCCCTTGGTAATGTTTTCTTTTTCTTTTCTTTGTAACATTGTGAGACTATCCCTCAATTAAATAATTCTGATTTTGGTAACTTGAACTCCTACGAAAATAAGCTGAAATTGTCTCAAGTTTTATGGAATATTAGATATTCCTTGATCATTTAGAACGGGTTATAGCAATCTGAAAGCAGAATCCTTGGAAGCTCTCTTCTCTATGTAGGTGTCCATTTGCATATTCGATTTCCAATAAGTTATGTCATGTGTGTGATATGGTTCTGTTCTGCAGACCGTCGAATTGAAGGTGGAGATGGTTGGCTTACATGAGAAAAGACTCAGAAAATGCCTCTCAAAGCTGAAAGGTAACTTCTGGGTTGCTATATGTTATGGTGCAAGCAAATTTTTAGTCTTTTTCTTAGTTAAATCTAGTTGATTCTCGACCAAACAAAGAAAAAACGTTCTCTGATTCAGGCCGAATACTTGCCTGTTAAAAAAACGTTGATGCAATCTTAATTTGTCTTAATTGATCCCTGTTGCATGTCCATGGGCAGGGATAGAGAAAGTAGAAGTGGATGCCAACAGTCAGAAGGTGGTGGTCACAGGATATGCACACCGGAACAAAGTACTCAAAGCCATCAGGAGAGGTGGTTTAAAAGCAGACTTTTGGTCCGCTCACAATGAGCTTCTTAATGCTTATACCGTCGCCACCGCAAGCTATGGCAGTTTCAGATTCAACAACGTCAACTTCTTCTAGGCCACCTCTTGTTGTTTCAATTTCTCCTGTTTTTTTTTTTTTTTTTTTTTTCCTTTTGCCCTTTCTTTCCCTTTGTGGGATCACATCAAATTACGTTACATACCAAGGTTGTGGTTTATGTTTTCGTTTTTCATCAACTTGTTTTCCTTTTTCTTTCTTTTACAAAGGAAGACTCACTTGTTCAGTGATGATAGTTCTTGATATACTACATGATAGAGTGAAATTGGAAAATTCCTAAATTTTGTCCCTTGGCAAACTTGTTTTCAGAAGTATTACACTTTACAGCTAGACTAGATTCTGTTCCCCACATTACCCTTAAATATAAAGAATGAACATTACCAAACAAAAGAATATGTAGATGGCTTGGTACTGCTTGACATTTTCTTAGTTAACAAGGAGAATGATATTGAGTGTTAACAAGCATAAAATTTTAGATTCTGCCCATGTTTGTTTGACTGTTTTTTGTCTTATCCGTTTCTTTTGGATAAATATATATATATATATATATATATATATTGCAATTATCCCCACAAAGATTTAGATAAAGAGGATACAAGACTGAGTTAGTATTAGCTTCTGAATTATTTTTAAAAATGTAAATAATTTTTATTATTTAATTGTATTTAATTAAATTTATATATTTTAATTTTAAATCAAATAAATTATTATAATTAATTATTCTTTAATTATCAAAAATAAAAATATCACTTTATTGTTTAATATTCATGTGGTGACCTTAACGTGACAGTTGATATGAAAAATAAAAATTATTTTATAATTATATCAACATATATTTTATTATTTATTTTAATATATTAATACATTACATCAACTTATATCAAAAGACATTTATTAGTTAACTTTTACTTATAAAAATTTATTTAATTTAAATAAAAATATAAAAATTTGATTGAACATATTAAATAAATAAGAATTTATTTAAATTTTTTAATAATATTTTTTAAAAAATTAATAACTTAAATAATTTTTAAATATTATATTTTTATTGAAGTTGTCAAAGGGTTAATAATAAGTATAAGAATAAAAAGAAGAAACGAGTGCGTTTGACGAGAAAAACTGATAGAAAAAATAAATAAATAAAGGCTTTGGAACATTTGGTTTGGAAAAATTGAAACTTTGATGTCATATTATGTAATATACGCAGAGCTGACTCCCTCGATCGGTCCGCCCGATGGTATAAATATTAGTCAAGGACGACGAAGTAAGTAATCAACCCCCGTCCCCCATCCTGACTCTCGAGCCTGCCTGCCCCTGACATTCAGAAAGAAAAACGAAGAAACTAAAAATTGATAGAAGGAAAGAAAATGCACTTGAGCGAAAATGAAGGCATCGAAGGGAACACGTTTGTGGTGACGGGTGGGCTGGGGTTCGTGGGCTCAGCGCTGTGCTTGGAGCTGGTGCGGAGAGGTGCTCGCCAGGTTCGCTCCTTTGACCTACGACCTCATTCTCCTAGGTCCGGCAACCTCACCGACCACGGCGTGTGCTGCATCCAAGGTTCGCCTTGTCCTCTAATTGCCTTCTAATCTTGCATCCGCTTCTACTACCCCTTTGAAAAAAAAAAAAAAAGAAAGAAAAGAAGAAAAGGCGATAAATTTTCTATCATTGATCCGTGAAATGGATGATTTTACCTCGAAATTTCCTAGTTCTGTAACCATTAGCTTTTTGATACTGAAGAGAAACTTAACCTCAACTCAGAGTTGCCCCTCCTTGCTTGTTCGTTTAGTACAGCTTGGACGTTTTTTGTTCCATAGTCGATGAGGCTTCATTCAGTTTGAAAACCTCACTACTCCTACTGGAATTTGCTCTAATTTTTTTTAATTACTGACTTGCTCGCTTTCCTGTTATTATAAATATGCTATAAGGTTTTCAAACTAGCTTAGATTGAAACATTCTAGCGTAAAGTTTATACAATGCCGTATATCTTTGAGGGAGACCTTAAATTTCCAGTTTTGGGATACCAGGAGTTACCTATGTCAAGTGTGCCTCCAATCCATTTTAAATAGATTTCTTGTTTTAGGTCCTTACCTGCCTCAAATTGTGTTACAACAGGCGATCTTATCCTGAAAAAAGATGTTCATAATGCTCTCCATGGTGCCGATTGCGTTTTCCACCTGGCTTCATATGGCATGTCAGGGAAAGAAATGCTTCAGTTTGGTCGTGTTGATGAGGTCAATATTAATGGGACTTGCCATGTCTTGGAGGCTTGCCTGGAATTTGGGATCAGAAGGCTTGTTTACGTCAGCACATATAATGTTGTGTTTGGGGGAAAGGAGATTGTGAATGGCAATGAAGCCTTGCCCTATTTCCCTATTGATGATCACGTTGATCCCTATGGGCGAAGTAAATCAATTGCTGAACAGTTGGTTCTTAAGTACAATGGTCACCCTTTTAAGTAAGTAAATTAAACATCAAGAATTCTCAAGTCTCATAATCTTTTCAGCTAACTTGTATTTAGGCATGAATAAAATAGTACAAGAAATCTTTTTGAGTTTATAATTTACACTTATATGATGTTATCAGTTGATATGAATGTGGAATATACTTAAATGATGAGAACTACTCTAGTAACGGGGATAATCTAAGATTAATCCTTGGTTCCAACTAGTTTGAATACTGAAGTTGGCTGCTGACTGTGGTTTTCTGCACCATTACAACAACAAATGAATTACATGGACAGTTCTTTGCTGCACAGGGAGAATATTGGAAAATGTCTTTATACCTGTGCGATTCGTCCAGCTGCTATATATGGACCAGGTGAAGAGCGACACCTTCCAAGAATAGTATCTCTGGCAAAGTTGGGTTTGGTGCCATTCAAAATAGGTGATGCTAGTGTGAAATCAGACTGGGTTTATGTGGATAACCTGGTACTTGCGCTACTATTGGCAAGCATGGGACTTTTAGATGACATTCCTGGAAAAGAAGGGCTTGTTGCAGCTGGGCAGCCATACTTCATATCTGATGGTAATCAATAGTGATCAATTCATTGTTTTCTTTTCCTTCACACCCCCTTCCCCCAACAACACCCCCCCCCCCCCCCCCCCCCCCCCCACTAAATTATGCAGAACTATATGTTGTAATGGTTTTAACCATTTTGACTATTTATGGGGTGAAGTTGAAGATTTAAGACACAAGGTACAATGCTAAGGTCATTTTCTTAGATAATTGCATCTGCTTTCACAGGGTCTCCAATCAACACCTTCGAATTCATCCAACCATTGTTAAGAAGTTTGGATTATGACTTACCAAAGTCCTGGATTGCTGTTTCCCATGCTCTTATTCTGGCAAAGATTTTTTGGGCTGTATACACGGTTTTATATCCATTTTTGAATCGGTGGTGGCTTCCTGAGCCCTTCATTCTTCCTGCTGAAGTACATAAGGTTTGTTTAATATTTGGTTCCACCCTTCCCTTGGCAGTCCTTTCCCTGGTTGCACCTGGAGGAAAGCACCATGGCTAAACACTTAATGATATATTCTGATTTTGCTTAGCAAAAATGTTGGTGTTTTCTTTCATCAAATGGTGTAAAATAAATTCTTTTTTTTTTCTATGAAATATGATAAATAAGAAGTTTAGTCGGTATCACAATTTCCCAGTACAGCATATTGTTTGATGAACCTGGTGCATGTTGACAGGTTGGTGTTACCCATTACTTCTCATTCCTTAAAGCGCAGCGTGAGCTTGGGTATGTTCCAATGGTGAGTGCTCGTGAAGGCATGGCTGCAACTATCTCATACTGGCAGGATAGGAAAAAGAAAAGTTTGGATGGACCTACAATATATGCGTGGGGATTTGTTGTGATCGGAATGATTTTACATTTTGCTAGTGGTTGGTTCCCGGCCATAGGACCTGTGCCACTGCTTAGATCAATTGGTCTTTTCCTCTTCCGGTCAATGTATGGAATAAGGCTCGCATTTTGCTTAGCTACTGCAGCACATGTTGGAGAAGCCATCTACGCATGGTACCTGGCAAAAAGAGTGGATCCTGCTAATGCAAGAGGATGGTTCTGGCAGACATTTGCTCTTGGGTTCCCCTCATTACGATTGTTGTTGAAGAGAGCAAAAAAATAGTGTAAGCATTGCTTTTGTGTGTTATTCTAGTTTAGTAGTGGTGTAAAACACTTAATTCTTGGTAGAGAAAGTGGTTACGAAAGGGAAAAATTAAACAAGTCGGGGTAAAAAATTTTCTTAAAAATGGAGTTTTTCATGTAATGGTTCTGAAATGTGGGGCAATAATAAATTTTTTTACTATTCTCCAAGATAGAGAGATGGGGAAGTGTTGAATTGCTGTTTGATTGCATCTGCAACATGGTTAATTATTTTGGATGGCAATCAGATATAGGAATAATGATGTCTCTTACAGAAATGCATATGAAAGCTGAGCGGAGAGGACAACAGTGGCAAATTAGCATTCAACATTGAAAGCATCGTCACCCATCGTCCTCATACAAGTAAACCCCCAGCTGAGCTCAACCAGCATCAGTATCAACTTGATACTGATGAATGGAGAAACAGATAAATTACATTAGTTAACTGTGATGGGCAACAAAAGAAGCAACTACAACAAAGACAAAGGAAGTCAAACTAACTCACCATCTCAGTCTAAAACACCAAAGAGCATGGCCTTTTTCTCAAACTTCTAACATCACCTTACGAAGTGTAAAGAGCATCCCCTCAGCCGTCTGCCCAAACAGCCCTTTCTAGCTATCTAGCAACGGGGTCACAAAGTACAAGATAACACATTATTCTACTTCACTTACACAATGCTTAAATTACAAACTGAAGCCTGCCTGCCTATGGTGAATACTAACACAACACGAGAGCCCGTGCCTACTACGCAATTAGCTGAAGACTACAAAATGTAAGCAGGTTTTACTTCCATGGCAAGTTTGACATGCCTTGTTGGTTATTGTTATTGCAGGCTCCTGCGCTCTGATTAAGTGGGCTACCGGGCCCACCCGAGGATTCACTCAGAGTACCCCGTGATGGTGGGCTGGTAGCCGCCATCGGCAAACCACCTGGAGCAAGCTTCGCCAGGGCAGGTTGGGGTTCCATCTGGTACGCTGACTTTGGTTCCTTCCGACCTTCTGCAATAAAACTACCCACAATCACCTGCAAGGAACGGGAAGCTCAATATTATCAGCGTAGTCATGTGAAATTTAGTAACCGCAATGAGATGGTCGGTAATGTATGGAAGCAGAAGCCAATAGCAGCACTAGGACTTACGTTTTACATAACACTTCTAATACATTCACATCTTTGATTTCAGAGTGGTGAGAGAGTCAGAGACAGAGAGCTCGCAGATAAAAGACTACTCGCAGATAAAAGAGTACGGGAGGCAGTGGGCATTACTCCACTCTCCAAAATGCCCACTTGACAGTTGACATAGTAGTAAACATCGTCAAATTTTAATGGCTTCAAACCACCAACAAAACCCCTAACTCTTTTTCCTCGTCTTCTTCCATGGATTGAGTGACTTGTATGAGCTTTACCCGATACAATGTGCATATCGCTATGTAAAATTGTACAAACTCCATCCATCTCAAATAAATGTTCATATTTGACCAGGTATGCATATTAAAGAAAAAAGCTTTTAACTTTAATCCTTTTATATTTAAATTTTATGCTTTTTTTTTAATAAGACTAATGTTTAATGGAATATTAATGATAACATCAATCACAAAATAAGTATCATTTTCTTGAGGTGGTAGAAATGCTAACATCATTATTCACTATTGTTCAATTCAGAGAATAATACTATACGGCAACATTCTGAAAAGACTGAAAATATAGGCAATATGAAATATATTTTTACAAAAGAATAATGCAGCAATTAAAATTGAAAAATGGTAAAAGAAAATAAACCTGAACAGAGGATGCAGCCGTTAGAAGGCCAGCTACACCACCACCTAAAACACGACCATCCGGGCCAGACAAAGACACACTTAACCCTCCAGTTCTGCTCCGCTGACCACCATTTTCTGACAGAAGAAACGAACCAGAAAGTGACAGAATTTCAAATCGCCCCTGCACCATTAATGGGAAAGAAACATAATGCCATTAATATGAGATATTTATAGTAAAGCTGTGGTTTCTCTTCATTAGACTGTGGAATCTATGAATATTATATTCTATTGTTGACCCAAATACAATACTAATACATTTGAAATAATTGATTTTCATAATAAAGTTCATTTCAGGAACATCTTTGGTAGTATAACAATGCTTCCAGAAGCACAACAATAATTGCACTAAGATATACCAAGTTCTGCTCTATGCTGACACTAAATCCACTTCTGCATATTGCTTCCCATGGACCTATTGAGTTGATACCCTAGCTGCCAATATATACCTCCTTCTCACACAACCAAAAAATTACTAATGAAGATAAATATGCTGATTCAATGGAAACTTGGTCTTGAGAGTAAAATTGCCAGGGATCAAGTCAACAATAATCCTTGCCAAAGATGGAGACCTTTGATAATTGATTTTTGTACTTAGTGGAACTTCTTGCTCCCGCTTCTAGCAGTAAGTTCCCCCTTGTAGCAGGGTTCAATGCTTTCTTTGGATAAATAAAGTTTTAACTTATCCAAACAAAAAAAACACAGTTTTGCCTTTATGAAACTTCCAGAGGTAAGCTGTAAAGCTCTCAATTTCCAAACCAGTTTAGATGTGTAAATATAAATCCTAAAACAAAAGGCAACAGCAATAAAAGACATTATTACTTATCACAAACCTCATAAGTTACAGTCCCGCCAGATGTTGCTGGTTGGCGAAGAGTAACGTTTGATATGGCTCCATTTGCTGATAGGATACAAACAGCTCTTGGACCGTGCTGAGAAAATGACATTATTTTTGATGATACATCCTGGAACCAGGCAGAGACCTAAAAAGTTAACTTCAGATCTCTCAATTAACTACAAGTGTTATATTAAGGAAACAGCAAATATATTGCATATGTATGTTTGCATAATGAAAAGCACAGTAAAATTTAGAATGATGCAGAGTGCCAGGCTGCAGCGAAGCAAAGGATTATAATTCTTCACATCGAAAATGAAAAAGTTAAATAAAAGAAAAGGTATCTCCCCTCTACTGTAGTTGTATGTAGTTATCGAATTAACAGGTATCTGATTTATCTTCAACCACATTAAGGAAAGTCAACAGATCAAAAAAGCATCATCAAGAAAATGTGGTTCGTTCCCATTGTGCACTATTGCATTTTCAATTGTGTATATATTCTGAAATTGCAAAATCACAAGCATTGTTGAATTTTAAAATTTATTCAATTATTTCTTTGTTGTTGTCATCAATTCCTGTTGTCAGAAAAGGAACTCTGGGAAATAATCATTTCCCCCAATTTTGGCATATTCTTTTAATCACATCCAAAAAGCAATGAATTAATGACATAACCGTTTTCTCCTGAATCAGTATGGTTCTGATCAAAGAATTAACTGCAAGTAAAAACCTATACAAAAACAAAGTAGAGAAAATATTTTAGCAATTCATGACACAAATGTTTGAATTAAGCATCAAGATGAACATGTCTTTATTAATAAATGGCATTAGAAGTAACTTGCTAAAGTAATTAACACTTGCAAATAAAGGATAAAATCTTGTCCAAAACAAAAACTTATTGTGATCTTTGAAAGCAACAAGAAGAACTTTTCTACATAAATCAGGAAAAGTGGAAAATAAAAATAAAATGGAGCAAGAGAAACCTCTCCAGCTTTAACAGTGATAACATGGGGCGTAAACCCAACTCCTGCTGATCCTGCAAAAAGAAAACTCTTAGAGTAAAATATGTCGCCTTATAAACACAAATACAAAGATAGCACTGGCTTCAAAACTTTTTGTTTATAATTTTCCTTTAGGAGAATGACAAACTAAAATTTATGCTTTATTTTGGAAAAGAAATTACGGAGAAAAAGGAAAAGAAAGGAACAAAAATCTTTCTTATTAACAAGAAAGCTGCAATCATAGCTGACAAACTAGAATTATTTCAGTATTAATCAGGTAAGAAAAACATATTTGAGAATTAAAAAATATATGATATATCTTATAAGTGTACATTGTGGCAAACATTAGTCGCTAGTTGCTATCAGCGTTAAACCATGCTTTAAAAAATGAGAATATGAAGATAGAGAAAAAACTGGAAAGGGGCAAGAGTGGGACGAAGAAACAGAGAAAAGGAGCAAGGGCACGTAAGTAAATTTGCAAGATAAGAATCTGAAGTCAGATCGAACAGATCCCAGCCTAGTTCCAGCAAAACCATATTTCGTTTTCTATGTTACAGACACAGAGTGATCCCACAGTCCATACAAACACAAACACACACACAGACATCTATTTATAATCCCCCTTTTTATATAATTACTCAGCAGCGACTATTCCATCCTCTGTCAGAAGTCAGAACCCAAAACTAATACTTCCTAAAACCAACACAAAACAAAAAAAAAATCATGAGTTGTACTTCAAAGAAAATACTTAAAAACTGGACTTGCATCATCAGTGTCGAAGTGTCAAAGCAAACATCTCAAACATTCCCAGTTCCGTCACGTGGTATCCACATATAAAGAGAAGGAAAAAAATAACAAGAAGAAAAAGCAGGAAAATGAAATCCTAATGCCTAGTGGGCAGCGGCATTTCAAGACGAAGGAAACAAGCCCAAGTAGTCGTGGATTCAAATTTCAAGGCAAAAACATTCATTAAAGATTAAAAAGATTTCTGTATCAAGAGAAAGAGTACCGAGGGCTTCAAGTTGATGCTTCTTGCCAGAACCTGGAGGTCTTCCCCTAGCTTTCTTCGTTGAAGTTGGTGAAGAGGCTGATCCTCCTGATGGCGGAGGAGGAGCACCACCACCACCACCACCACCAGCAGAAGGCGAAGAGAATCCTCCACTATTAGATTGGGTTACGCTGACAGAGGAAGAAGCTGATATAAGTGCCAGCGGCATGGTCCCATCGGGCCCATACTTCCTGGGCCTCCCTCTCTTCCTCTTCAAAGGCTCGCTCCCCATGTTCATGTTCAGAGCTTGCCCTTGCGTCACCTGGGGCCCAGCTGTGGACCCCTCGGCCCCACCACCAGCGCTGGAGGCCGGCTGGTATGTGGGTGAGGAGGCAGTGATGGGCTTGTACACAGCTGTTCCGTCAGCACTAAAGGCTAAACGCATGTTCTGTATCACCGGCTGTGACGCAACCGGACTCTTCTGTTGCATGCCCACGCTGTAGGGCTCTCTACTTGTCATCACACCCGTCTCAGATCCCGACATTTTTCCCTTTATCCGGTTGCTGTACTAAAATTCCATACACCCCCCAACTCTGCCCACCAACAAAAATCAAATTACGACTTTTTTCAAATCTTTCCGTCCGTCTTGTCTATTTTAGATCATGAAGCAGAGGAAGAAGAAGAAGAAGATGAAAATCTAATTTCTTAAAGAGCAAAAAATAAAAATCCTAATCTGAAAATATGAAATGTTACATTGATGCTGACTCATAATAATGATTGTTGAAAACAGAACTCACTCACTGTTTACTGCACTGCACTCTCACTAACTTTAGCTTGAACTTGAACTCGAACTGGAACTTCGAGAGAGATTTTTGGAAATGATTGCATAAAAAAAGGACTTCCAATTTTCAACTTGATGCTGGAGGAGCTGAGCTGAGCTAGCTTTCGAAATTCACTCAAACATGAGTCTAACAAGCTAAGCTTACTCTTAAATCCCAGGGTGAAATCTACATAGAATCTACTCGACGCCAAATTAAAACCCTAATAGCTGCAAGCAATCCTTTCAGTTTTAAATCCCTAAAGCCTACACTCAATTTCATGTTTCTGACAAGATCAATCTGCAACTTTTTTAATTATGGCTAAAAACCAAACGAAATTTCTGTATTGTACAGAGAGGAACAATTTTACAGACAATTTTCAATTTTTCAAAAATTTACAGTTTAGAAAAATAAATACGTAATATATATATAAAAATATATCCCATAAAAACACAGAAAAATAGGAAAAAGCGGGGGAAAAAAAACCAGAAAATGGCAATAAACTTACCAATAAATAGGGAAAAAATCAGAGATAAAGGAGACGAAACAGAAGGAAAATTTAGGGCTTGCGAACGGAAAAAGCAGAGGCGCACCAAATGACTTTTTCTAAAGAAAATGTTAAGAAATCTGAATATTTAGTTTTAGTATATTTTATTTCAGATATTTATTTATAATTTTTTGGGTTTTCCCTTTTTAATCCTCGCGTCCTTTACTGTTTAAAAAAAAGCAGGTTAAAGCAGGTCTAATTTGCTTTGCCTTTCGTACCAAAAAGATAATTAATATATTAATTTATTTATTTGCATTTACTCCAACGCCTTCTTTACCCGCCCGCCCCCTTTTCTTCCCGAACCAATCTTCAACGACTCCACTCGTGTACACTCTCCGTACTCGCTTCTTTTAAATACCACGCAATTTACCGCTTTAAAATTTCCCTCCAGAATTCCAGTTGTAAATCGAAGAGAGCGAGTACCGGGTCATTGGAACGCTCTTGGGTAGCGGAAAAATTTATGTCAGTTTTGTAATTTCCGTTTTATTTTTTCTTTTTTCCTTTTCAAGTTTCTTCACCATAACTCTAATTTTTAATAATAATAAATTACTTTGGCTATTTGTACAGCTGGATGGGTGATTAGTCCATTCTTTATGTGATATTTTTTCTCTCTAAATCTCAATTTAAAAATGTTCTTACTTTTTTTAAATTGAATTTATATTTTATGTATGTTATCATTTTGTTAATAAATAAATTTAAAAATTAAAATATTTATGAGTTTTTAAAATATTTATATGATTTTTTTTATTTTTACTTTTAATATTTATAAAATATTATATTTAAATTCTAATTTTAAATATTTTATAATTTTGCTCAATCTTGAATCAGGGGTTGGTAAAGGGTAGTTGGTCCATGAACACAATTATACCACAACTGAATATGAAAACCCAAGATTTCATATTCAAAACTGTGGCTAATTAATTAACCATGGGCAGCTTTTCATCACACTTTCCACCCCATTCTTATCAATCTCTTTTATCGCACACTTGCGGAAATTGGGTTTATTAAGAAAAAAAGAATAAATTAAGTTTATTAATTTAATTAATCAATTTTTGTCTTTTGGTGTCCCGAAAAGGTAGTTGGTAAATGGTAAAGTGAATTTGGAATGGAAAGCTTTAGTTTTCCGTTTGCTGTTGTAAATAAAAAGTTAATCAAAAGACATGATTTTTGTATTTGGTGAAAAATCAAATCAAAGTTAATTATCCCTAGTCCCTAGCTTTACCTTACTGGGTTTTTTCTTTTTTTTTTTGACCTTACTGGGTATTTTGTAGTTGGACTGAAAAACATGTTGGAGCGTTTGAGACTGGTGGCAAGATGTGGAGAAGCTGGAAGCAGTTGTACTTGCAATATTTGGATGAAATTTGCGTCAGAGACAGCATCTGCTTGAGTCCCAAGGAGAATTGATTTCACCGACCTTTCTCCAATGAAAAAAAGAAGGATTACAAATTGACAGAGACATGGTCACAGCAGGTTAAATGCAAATCTGGGCCACAATTTTTGGTCGGCCACATCTACTGCACAACCCATTATTAAAACAGAATCATTTTAGATTGAAGGAAAAGACAAAAGTAAACGACCAAAGTCTTCCGATTTTCTGATTTACCCAATTCTCATCAGGAGATTGGTAACTACTAACTAGTAGTGTTTTTTCTGTGAGGCACTAATGACAATCAGTTTTGATGACCATTTTTGTTTTATTTTTTGAGCCACAGAAAAAGATACTCCATGGAGTGTGAAAGCCTGGAATAAGACCCAATCCAACTCAACCCAACAAAATGGATGAAGCAGATAAAATAAAATCCTGGAAAGCTAAAAGGAATGGCGACTGTTTCTTCGCTGCATTGCTGCTACATCTCATCTTGCTTGAACCAGAAAGGTCTGCTACTACCAGACCTGACTACCTCCCAACTCCAAAATTCCTTTTTATCTGATATACTGTTGCCTTCTACTTGTACTTGGACAGACAATCTTATCTGTTGTCTAATCTTCTTTCTAAATGGCTGACATGCTGCTTTGATTTGATATTATTCAGGCGTTATTGTAAGAACCAGTTCTATTACTACTAGAAGTAATAGCAACAGTAGAAAGCAACCCCTGCTCTGCTGCTACAACGGCTACCGCCCGCAGCATGAAGAGAAGAAGAAACCATTGTACTACTCAGCTTCTAATTAGCCATAGTTTGCTCCTTTCACTTCCTGATTTTCCCATTAACTCTTGTTTATCTACGACTATCTTACATCTATTGCCTCCATGTGTCACAGTATCCGCGTTCAGGAAGTAAAAGAAGATGGGCATGGACATGAACATGCAACCAGAAGAAGACAAATTATGCTTCAGGCGCCTCTTATTGCCTTTTCTTTTCCGCAATTTGTGTCTGATGCACTTGCAGGGAAAGGTAGCTAGTACTATATATACACACATAATCTTCCTTTCTTCTATCCCCTTTTAATTTTTAATTAATTTTTCCTGAGAGTCTTTGTGTTTGTTCTGAATTCTGATTACATTGTTTGTTTGTCTCTCTTTTCAGAACCAGATGTGCCACAAGATTTCCGAGCTTATACTGATGACGTGAATAAGTTCAAGATTTTTATTCCCCAAGGTGAGTGGGTCTTTTTCTTATTTTGCCCAATTTACATGTTTGCATCTATTGGCATGGAAAACCCAATTGGAATATTCGAGTTTCTGTGAAATGCTGTTCAACTTAAATAAGAAAAGTAATCTTTACAGTACAGATTCAAATTCATATATTCAAGGGACTGTCACTATTAATTTAAAATTGTAAAGAAACGGAGGATTAATAAAGAAAGAACAGAGCAACAGAGCAACAGAGCAACAGAGAGAGTAAAAAAACTTTTGTTATTGAAACTGTTCAACTATTCTCATTTCTAGTACACTATTTATACAAGAATTAGAAACTACCCTAGGCTTAGATGTAGTCTCGGGATCAACAAAATAAAAACCTCAACTGACTTCAACTGAAACCAAAGAAATGAACTTAACAACCCGGGCAACAGTCAAAACCGAAAAAAAAAACAGAGAAGATGAACTAAACGACCAAGTCTCAAGCGACCAAGTCTCAAGCCGTTTAGAATCAAGAAATTAAAAACAACATAAACTTAAGTCGTATAGAAACTAAAAATTAAGAAAGAATAAACACAAAACGACTTCATTTCATGCGTTTCACAATTCTTGATTTTATAATTGTGAAACGATGACGTTTTGGCTTCCTACTTAAGTTCTCTCAATTAGTTGTTGCTTCCTTCTCAGCTCTCAGCTATTCCTAGTTGCTTTGGCTTGTTTTAACCAATTTCATATCACTCTTTCAACACACCTCCTTAATCTGAAATTTGGTGAACTCCTAACTTTGCTCGAAGCAACGCAAACCTTCTCTTATTAAGACCCTTAGTAAATATGTCAGCTAACTGATCACTGGTCTGCCAGTAAACAAGTTCAATTTCTTGATCCTTCACCGATTCTCTAACAAAATGAAACTTTACTCTAATGTGTTTGGTACGACCATGATGAACGGGGTTTTTAGCTATCGCAATAGCTGATTGGTTATCTACATGAATAACAATTCCCTTCCTTTGTATAAACCCCATGTCTAGCAAAACCTTTCTCAGCCACTTAGCTTGATTAGTAGTTGCTGAAACTGCTATGTACTCGGCTTCAACAGAAGATTGAGCAACTATTTCTTGCTTCTTTGAAGCCTAGGAAAACACAACACTTCTTGAAGAATAACAGAAGCCTCCTATACTTTTAGAGTTATCAACAGATCCTGCCCAATCACTATCTGTGTACCCTTGAAGATCACCACTTTCATCCTTCATATAAATCAATCCAAAACTAGAGGTACTCTTCACATACCTCAATATTCGTTTTGTTGCTTTAAACTGAATCACTGAGAGAGTTTGCATAAACCTGGAAAACAAACAGGTAGCAAACATAATGTCTGGTCTTGTTGCTGATAAATACAGCAAAGAACCAATAATACTTCTATATAGTGATCCCTCTACCTTAGTTGAACCATCATCTTTGCTCAATTGAATTCCCACAGTTAGTGGAGTGTCAACAGCTTTACAACCTTCCATGTTAAACTTCTTCAATAAATCTTTGACATATTTCGACTAATGCAAACAAATTTGTCTTGATTTTTGTAGAACTTCCATCCCCAAGAAGCATGACATCTCCCCCAAATCTGTCATCTCAAACACCAACATCATCTGTGCTTTGAATTCTTGCAAACACACTGCATCTGGTCCAGTTACCAACAGATCATCTACATATAAAGCCACTATCAGCTGCATTGAATCATTAGTCCCTTTAACATACAAAGTGGGCTTAGTAAGGCTTTTATTGAATCCTTGGTTTCTAAAATACTCATCTATCCTTTCACACTAGGCTCTAAGAGCCTGTTTAAGTCCATATAAAGCTTTAATAAGCTTGCAGACCTTATGTTTAGAACCCTGCACCACATATCCCTTAGGTTGTGAAATATAGATATCTTCTTTTAATATTCCATTTAGAAAGGCTTATTTAACATCTAAATGAAATATTCTCCAAGCTTCTCTAGCTAACAAAGCTACTAAAAGTCCAACTGTATGAAGCCTGACCACAAGTGCAAAAGTTTCAAAGAAATCTGTGCCATAGGTTTGTGCATACCCTTTCACCACTAGTCTTGCTTTGTATTTGTTAATTGAACCCTCCGTATTTAGCTTTGTCCTGTAAACCCATCTGACTCCAATTATATATTGACAATTTGGCCTATCAACCAACTCCCAAGTTCCATTTTTCAGAATCATCTTCATTTCTGAATCCATAGCTTTCCTCCAATTTTCATCAGATTGAGCTTCTGCAAAACTTAAAGGATCAGTAAGTGCAATATTGCACCTTTCATAAATGTCTGCAAGTGACCTAGTCCCTCTCACAGCCAAACTTTCATCCTCCAAGTCGATTGACTCATCATCACCTCCTTGCTTCTGATCATCTTCATCAGCAACTAAAACATCAGACTCTTGCACAATTTTGCTATCCCAATTCCACTTTTGCCCTTCATCAATTCTTACATCCTTGCTGATGAATATCTTCTCAGACTTCACATCAAACAATCAATAGCCTTTAGAACAGTCACTATAACTAATAAAAATGGCCACAATAGATTTATGATCAAGCTTTGACCTCTTTTCATATAGTACTTTAGCATAGCAAACAGAACCAAAAACCCTTAGGTATGAAACATTAGGCTTCTGCTCATACCAAAGTTCATATGCTGTCACATTAAGCAATGCCCTTGAATAAGTAACATTCAAAATATAATTTGTTGTACTTACAGCTTCTGCCCAAAACACCTTAGGCATATCTTTTTGAAACATTAAGCATCTGGCCATCTCCATCATGGTTCTATTCTTCCTCTCCGCAACTCCATTCTGATGAGAATTGTAAGCCACTGTCAACTGATGCTTCACCCCCATCTTTGCCAATAAACTCTCAAACTCGAGAGCTGTATACTCAGAACCATTATCAGTTTTAAGTATTTTAATCCTCTTTTCAAAAAAGTTTTTTGCCTGAGCTTTAAAACTTAGAAACTTGTTCAATGTTTTTGATTTCATTTTCAGAAAATAAACCTAACTAAATTTAGTCAAATCATCTATAAACATTATAAAATACTTACTGTGATTCGGTGAAAGTGTTCTCATTGGACCACACAAGTCTGTATGTACTAGTTCAAGTTTTTGTTTTGCAAACCAGCTTATATGCTTAGGATAAGATCTTCTGCACTACTTACCTAGCTGACAAATCTGACACAGTTTCTCTACTTTGTTAAGAACAGGTAATCCTTCCACCATTTTACCATCTGCCAATCTCATTAGTGAATTATAGTTAATGTGGCCTAATCTTCTGTGCCACAATTCAACAACATTATCCTCACTTACAAAAGCAACATGCTCAACATTCATCAAATTTAAAGGATAGCAGTTATTCTTCATTCTAACAGTCAATAATTCATTACCAAAAGGATCATAAACAGTCCAAAACTCATCCTTAAAAAACAAAGCGTAGTATTTCTTATCTAGCTGACCAACACTTAGTAAATTTTGATATGACTCAGGCACCAAATGCACATCAGAAGTATATTTTATACTTGAAGGTGTCTCAATAGCCACAATTCCTCTCCCAAGTATTTTCAAGTATACTTTATTCCTATCTTGATCTGAACTGAAAAGCTTCGATCTATTTCTGAAAACAATTCCTTATTACCCGTGAGATGATGTGAACATCCACTGTCCAATAGCCAAACACTCTTCGTGGTTGACACAGCTTCTAAGTTAGCCATAAAAAGCACTTCATCAGCTTCCTCAGCTTGCTCAGCCACTACTGCCTTTTCTTCACTGCCTTTCTTGAATTTACAAACCTTTTGAACATGACCAAGCTGATCACATGATCTGCACTTGACATTTGGCTTGTACCAACAGTGTTTAGGAGAATGATTGGTCTTCTTGCAATGAGGGCATGGAGAAAACTTCTCCTGCTTCTTTCCTTGCTTTCCTTCACCAGCATTGCTTCCTTTGCCTTTGGACTTATTTGCACTCTCCTCTTTCACTCTCAAGCTTTTGGTCTTTGCCACCAAAGCATTTTCGAGAGTTTCCATTATTCCAAAGCGCTTTTCTCTACTCCAAAGCAAGTAAAGTACTCAACAGTTCATTAACAGTAATCTTTGTCAAGTCCTTGAAGTCTTCCAGAGATGATATTTTGGCTTCAAATCTCTTTGGAATACTCACAAGAATCTTATTCACAATTCTTTTATCACTGACCTCCTCTCCTAACAGCCTAAGTTGATTAACAAGATTAATCAACTTATCAATATACTCCTGGATAGTCTTATCCTCCCTCATTGTCATCAGCTCAAATTGCCTAGAAACATTCAACACCCTCATAGCTCTAGTTCTATGACTGCCTTGGTATTCCTCTTTCAAACTGTCCCACACCTACTTTGGATCTTCATAATTCATGATCTTTGCAAAGGTTGTCTCTGAAACTGCCGATTAAAGACTAATAAGAGCCTTGTATCTTTTAGCCACTTCTTCGTTGTGTTGTTTAATCTGAGTTAAGGTCGGATTTGCATGTCGTTGTACTAGAATCTCACCTGTCTCTACCACATCCCAGAGATTAAAAGCTTTCAGATATGACCTCATCTTAACTGTCCAGAAAGGATAGTTAGTTCTAGAGAAAACCGGTGGAGCTGTAGCACTGAAGTCTGCAATAACCATCTTCGATGCTTAAGCAAACTATTTCAACAGTTTAATGAACAAAATCATAGGTCCCTCAAGATTAAGGGCTTTGATACCATGTAGAGAAACAGAGGATTAACAAAGCAAGAATGAACAAAGCAACAGAGAGAGTAAAAAAAACTTTTGTTATTGAAACTGTTCAACTATTCTCATTTCTAGTGCAGTATTTATACAAGAATTAGAAACTACCCTAGGCTTAGATGTAGTCTCAGGATCAACAAAATAACAACCTCAACGGACTTCAACTGAAACCAAAGAAACGAACTTAACAACCTAGGCAACAGTCATAATCGAAAAAGAAACAAAGAAGATTAACTAAACAACCAGGTCTCAAGTTGTTTAGAACCAAGAAACTAAAAACGACATAAACTCAGGTTGCATAGAAACTAAAAATTAAGAAAGAATAGACACAAAACGACTTCAATCCATACGTTTCACAATTCTTGGTTTTATAATTGTGAAACGATGACGTTTTGGCTTCCTACTTAAGTTCTCTCAACTAGCCGTTGCTTCCTTCTCAGCTCTCAGCTATTCCCAGTTGCTTTGGCTTGTTTTAACCAATTTCAGATCACTCTTTCAACAAAAATTATTAAAAAAAGAAAATCTTTCTGGTGCTAATGTTGCAACGTGTACGTAGCTCAACATGTGGTTGTTCATGCAGATTGGCAAGTAGGAGCAGGTGAACCAAATGGATTCAAGTCCATTACAGCTTTCTTCCCAGAGGAAGAAGCTGCAAACTCAAATGGTACTCTCGGAGTTTCCTGGAAGTTCCATCTTTTTTTTTTCTTTGATTGTTTAGGTATTCAAGAATTTTAGTTTCTAGATTGGTTGCTTCAGTCAGCGTAGTGATCACGGGGCTTGGTCCGGATTTTACTAGAATGGAATCTTTTGGCAAAGTTGAAGCCTTTGCAGACACTCTGGTAGGCTTCTCAGGTTCCAATCCATCACCAAAATTTTCATGATTTCTACGTAAGGCGTTTCAGCTTATTACGCTTAACCATACATTGTTAACTGCATCTCCTACAGGTTAGTGGGTTGGACAGGAGCTGGCAAAGGCCCCCAGGTGTGGCAGCAAAACTCATAGATTGCAAAGCTGCTAATGGTAATTGTATTATTCAAGAGCATCCTTTACCATGAACCAATACGTTGTAATATTATATGGATCAGAATCATCAGATAACATTAAACATGCTCGAGAGTCAAGACACGTGAGCTTGAGCGGAGATCAATTCACCTAGGATCCATGTTTTCATGATTGAAATCGCCCAGACTTGGTTTCATGTACATAGAATAAATTGTCGACTGTACTGACAATAGATCCCGTTCCCAATGGAGGTCCTTTCTCCACTTGACTAACTGCTTTTCCTTTAACCATTGATCAGGCTTCTACTATATTGAGTACACATTGCAAAATCCAGGCGAAAGTCGAAAACATTTGTTTTCAGCTATTGGAATGGCATCAAATGGTTGGTACAACAGACTATACACTGTGACAGGACAGGTGATCTTACATGAAATATATACAATTTAGTGACACAAGATTCTTTTACTACCAAATATGCAATGTCATTTTTCTTTCTGTGTACCTACTCTGATTCTTTGATTCCTCTATCTATGTCATTTGCCGCAGTTTGTGGCTGACGAGGCAGAGAAATATGGCTCCAGAATTGAGAAGGTAGCTTTAGTCAACATAAAATAGAAAGCTATAAGTTTTTTGCATCTTCCCGTTGAGAGGATAGTAATTCCAATTCTAGAATAAGAGAAAGAAAGCCCCTCCGGGCTACAGCTCTGTATCTCGTTGTTTCTTTCTGAAAATGCCACCGGACAGAGAAGGCCTTGCTTAGGCATTAATTGCATGAACCAATTACTAACCTTATTGTGGCATGATTGTTTGCTATATTTCTACAATAGAGAATTGATGAATCTCATGGTTGCCTTTCACATCTCCTCGCTGAATTTCGAGTTATCTGATCTTGCAGGCTGTATCATCCTTCAGATTCATTTGACACAACAGTTGCTGATTAAGATGGCAGAGTCATGGTTTTACACAGGAGCGCTGCAGATCCTCTTTAGGTAGTAACGCATGTCATTTGTTGAGCAGCTACCGATGGAGACACTTTCCGTGAGGCCTTGTCTCACGTACGAATTTAATCAATAAAATTTAAAGGCTTTCAGTATCCTTTACGAGTGGCGACTGATGAATCTGTTTTCCTAAGCAATCAACTTTGGAATTCACTTCTGAAATTTTTCTGTGGTACCAGACTTTAAAAACCATTCTACCCAAAGCTAAGAAATTTATAAGACCAGCGCTTCTATTATGTTTTAATGCACATTTCGTTTAACGTTGAACAGGGTTAACCAGGGTGGGTTACTTACTGACATTGGCCTACGTATTTCAGAAATATTGTCAAGTAATTTCATTGAAATTTAAAACAATTTCTCTATTGGCTAAAGTTTGAAGAAGATACACTGATTATGAAACACTTGGTTTTACATTCTCCACCATTCGTTCTTCAGTTTTCAATGCATAACTTCTACGAAATAAGAGATTTAGCTGGTCAACAAACAGTAGATTCTTCATCCCCTCCAATTGTGCTAACTCTTTCTCCATCTGCAAATCCAACTCCTCAAAGTGAAGAATCTTATCTTGGATCTCTTTCATCTGCAAAACTCAGGTCATTCAGTAAATAATTTACAAATTTAACATCCTAGACATGGATGATCTCAAAACTCTTACATACCTGCACCTCTGTAATCCCAGTTATAGCTCTTTCAAAGTCACGTTCTTCCTTCTCAAACAGTGCATACACATCTGCATATGCTCTTTCCAATGCATTTAGGTTGGTGTCACCATTAGATGAAACGTCTGCTTCTGCACCACAAAGAAATAAAGCCTCAGCCAAATGCCAGTCTCAACTCTCAAGAAGAAAATTGCAACAGTCAGGGCAGGACCTCTTTTTAAAGGACTTTATGCAGATAATGCTAGATGATCTTTCTCAAGTTATAAAAGGCAATGCATGAATCACGCGTAACATGAAATTAAATAAGGTGACACCTCCAATAAATCCCAAGTATTAGATCCAATCTTGGGATGGATCCAACTTAACATGTAAATCCTCAAATGCTTGAAGTATGTGTAAAACCAACCTCGTCTTGTGTCTCTTGCAAAAGATCCATGACCCCCTTTGCTAGCTGTGTTGTCATCCACCTCAGATAGAGTCGTAACAGCTGCTCGGGCAGCAGCTTCTGCACTCTCCACACCAGCCAAAGCTGACAGAAAAGCAGCCTGAAAAAGTAGCAAGGCACAAGCCTTTATTACTAAAAAAAACTGCATCAAAAACATCAGATAATTGGTGTATTGGAATAAAAGGAATATCAATTTTAGTGTATCAAAATCAATGCTTATAATCTGTTAAATCTTTGCATACAGGCTACAGCTAACAATATTAAGCAGCCCTTTCCTCTCAAATGACTTGTTGTATATCTACCGGCCACAGCCACGACTTGTTTAATATCAGCCTCAGCATTATCCTAATCCCCATTACTCTCAAAGCACATAATGGAGCAATACAAAAAATAAGAAAAATAGCCACACTGACATGCAGTACGGATCAGGGTGCCAAAATTATGGTTGAGTTTATGTTGCCATAAGTTCATGCAGGTACTTGAGATATTCACTAGAACTCAACAAACTCCGTGAATTGTGGCATTAGCGTAAAACATGTTAAGCATCTGCCAGCCAGGCAGTAAGAACTTGTAATTAAGATTATGGCAGCACAAAAGTGGGTGCAGAAGTCCAAATCTTAGCTTAGTAATTCCCAGCCCATCTTCCTTTGTGCTTCAAGTTAAACAAAACAAAAGACACGTACCTGAGCCATGATTGGGTTGCTTGCATCAGCAAGAGGTGTGAGGCGCATCCTCTTATTGGTTTCAAATCCAGATTCAGCCTCGTCTGAGGATAGATGACCAAGAAATTCCTCCCCAAAAGGAAGCTTAACGAAATGAGCGATGCAATCCTTGTCAGTTCTGCCACCAACATGTTGTGCAACCTTCTTCCAGTCATCACCATAATGCATAATGGCTTCCAGAAGCAGCAAGGTCTCTTTCTCCGACCAATCTGCCTTAGGTTCATCAGTGATCTCTACCCGCCTGAAATCAGCATTGCTGAGACCAACCCTAAAGTTGCCTCGAACATAGCACCTTGCACAAAGAGTGGAGTCATACTGGGAATTCAAAAAACTCAGCAGGTCAGGGCACCGAACTCAAAATTGCCAAAATGGTCTTTCTTTTTTTTTTCCAAGCCTCAAACACGAAACATATAATCTAAATGCAAACAGAAAATCACACCATCTCTATAGTTAAGGCAGTGCATAGATGTAAATTTGTGGGCTTTTATTAATTGCAAGTAAGAAAATTATCATAAAGACTTAAGAATCAAAAGAAATAGAAAGGGTAAGAAGAATTTGTTAATGATAGTAGCATAAAGAAGGGAAAAGAGAGACCTTATCGCAAACGAAACAAGCAATGGTACAAAGAGACTTGCAAGCGCCACAGAATCGTCTAGAAGTAGCGGAGGAGTGTTTGGAGGAGGAGGTGGGGGCAGCAGAAGAAGGAGATTCAAGAGAAGGGGCGTCTGCGGACTTATTAGTATTAGCAGTATCTTTAGCGGGCTTCGAGGGAGCGGAGGAGGCGGAGTAATTGACGAGACCCCACAGCTCAAGGAAATCGAAAACCCTTCGAATGGAACCAACGTCGCCCACAAGAGCCCTCCTGGCGTCAGTGTAGCTAATCTTCCGGGAAGGATTTTCCCTGAATTGCTTTATAATGGAGTTCCTGTAATACATGTAAACACTAGGGCTTTTGGAAGGCGAGCGACCATCGAAGAACTCTGGAAGGAAACGGACCTCACACGCGTCTATCTTCTCCCATGAAAACCACCCTATATAATTTACCCAAAAAGTAAAAACAAACACCAGCAATTATCAAACACTGACTGTAATTTAGAGAGCGGGGGAAAAGTAGGTTAACACAAGAGATGCGCTGGACTTACGGGAGTAGCTGGGGACGTGAATGACGTCGGCATCGGAGGAGGATGGCGGTGGACGGCTACTGGGAGTAGGAGTGGAGGGAATTTCAGACTTGACCGCAGGGGTGATGGATTTGGCGGAAATTTGGGGAGGTTTCGATGGGGCGGGGGTGGGGATGGTGTCCGAAGAGTCTGCTTCTTTAACCGGAGATCTTCCTGCCATGCTTCCTTCCTTCCAACCTATCTTTCTCTCTATCCAAAGTCCAGTTTTCCTTTATCTCCGAGAAGGTTGGGATGGACGGTGAAGCCGTGACGGACGCAGCCTCAGCATTTTATAGAATAGTACAGCCTCCCTCCGCAAATTTACTTAGTTAATCATAAGCCCGCACCTTTCGCATGAAATTTTTTTTTTTTTTTTTCTTAATTTTTCTTTAAACCAATGGTTAACTTTTTTAGTTAAAAAACCATGACAACTTACTCATAATATTCCCCGAATAAGATTACGGTCTTCAGATATCAAAATTATCAATATTAATGCCCTTTTTCCGAAAAATTTCTAGTACTTTTTACCCATTCCTCAGATTGTAACCAAATCGTCAGTTCTGCTTTTGACCGGACATTTGAACCTCTCCATTCTGCCCACCGCAAATACCTCCGACTGGAAGCACTCGGAAACTACCTAAACGACTTGCCCTTAATGTTACAGAGCATAGTTACCTTACATTGCATTAAATCAATAAAGAAATAGAGAATAGTACTAAGAACACTTTGTACACACAATTTTTTTTTTCTTTTTTGGTCTTTTTCATTTCAAAGAAAATGCATCCGGAGCTTCCTCCATGCTTTGAAGTCAGGCTCTCATAATAATTCATAAAATGCAAGAGTTTTCGTGTGTCCAATGACCCCCCTACTACTAATATGCACAAAACTAGAACCATGTCTACATACAATGCAGGACACCACCAGACACCAGAGACTATCTATACACCCAAATGCTGGGACTAGACTATAAAAGAATCATATGTTGATTCTAACATGTATTTTTACACCATTTTATTCCTATATGGTTGCTAGAAACCCATTCCAGCATCCATCAATCCATGACTGCCAGCCACCCAACCCGAGCGCCTGCAGTATATGTGGTTTAGAATTTAGATACACCAGGGTAAAGGAAGAGCCTTCCGCATCCTCCATATTGCTTCTCCACCATCTGGAGCGACTCAGACAATATGACTTCTCTGGTGAGCATGACTACGTATGACCTGCACAAGATAGAAAGTGGTAAGCCCATCACCCCAAAAAAAGAACATTTATAATTTAAGACACAGTCCTAAGAGATTAACTGAAGAGGGAAATTTTTGAAATTAGCAGCAGCATTATTGATTTTCCCAGTTGTATTTAAAGTTGCCTACAGCACATGTTAGAGGAAAAATATTTTAAGTGATTGCCGATACATTGCATGCAGTCTTTCCGTCTCAAACAGCCCCTCACTTTTACACAAAGAGAAGTAGACAATATGTACATATGTAGTCAATGTCAAGCTTGTTGACTTAGTACATATAAACAACTCTCTACTGTCTTCAGTTAAACCACCATTATAATACTTCTATTTGTAACAAGCATAATTGAGACATTTTGATAGGAAAACATGCCATCAGATCTGGACTAATCCGGTGATGATCTTAGCATTAAACTCAGACAGAGTCCATTTAAAAGATATCAGATGTAAAATTAAAGAAATACCTCTATACTCTAATGGAAAATAACAAAAACATAACCCCATCAAAATGAAATTCTGATCAAATCTCAGCAAATATGCACTGAATGATAAGCCCACCCCAGCAATGATTCCTACACCGGGTGACAACATTTCAACGTTTTTTTCCTCTCCATTATCATTTTTTTTGGTTTTTAACAGCACTGCAGGAAAGAATATTAATTGTACCTCTAATGCAGGAAAGAAAAAACAAATGGTACCTCTAGAATGCAAAATAAATGGTTTGCAAGGCTAGATCCGAAGCCCGCCACTCAAGTAGCAGTTCCGCTGCTCTTAGTCCTGCTGCAATCTAAGGATACCTGAAATTAATGAAAAACTCCAGCCACAGTTAATACCATAGCAATATGACCATGACAACCTACAAACTTTATTCCCCAAGACATCACCACTTACCTTGATCAACTCCTCACCCAGTTGTTTGGTCAGAACCGCTACCTTGCATATACTGAGAAGGAGTAGTAACTATAAACTGTGGCTGTGCTGGAACTGGTGTTGCTATACCTGATAAACAAATATACTTGGCTCAAAAGGTCTTCTATGCATTAAATTAATTACATAAAACCATTTTAAAACAACAGGGCATGCAGGCGCCATCTATAATTGATTAGGAAATATAAGGACTGAAAAATTCATTCATGATGGTGCATCCCTTTCTCTAAGCTCAACAAAGAGATCCATTCTCTATATACTTTCTGATTCACATAAGTTCACTAATGACAACTTCTTATGATGCAGAGCAGAAGGAAAACTTTAAACTAGAATAAATATAAAGACAAAGATGTAAAGGTCAAGTTATCAGAGAGGGTAAATTGTTGGCAGACAGAACTAGAGGGAAAAAAAAAAACAGAAAACATAAGCAAGCACGATAAGGCAATTTTCCAGACTGATGTTAACCTCCAGGATAAGGAGTTTGAATTGTGGGCATTGGAGAAGTCGTGATTGCATTAGCACTGGGTCCACCAAACTGCACTATTTGATGACTTGGCATTGCATATCCCTGTACACCTGAATAACCATGTCCGCTAGGAACAGTCTGACCCAGTTGTCCATAGGGATAGATAGCTGTGCCTACTGATCCAGGTACTCCATATATCTGAAGGTACTGCTGAGCTGCATAAGGGTTGTAAACACCCTGTCCATAGATAATAGCATGCAAAAAAAAGGAATAAATCAGCATCAGAACATGAGCATTACTTACTCTAATGAAGTTAAATAAGATTTTCATAACATTGCACTTTAGAATGCCATTAACCTGTGGATATAGATATTCATGTCCGTATGTCGGATACCTGCACAGATTAAACAAATATCAAAAATTTCAAAAAGGTTAGCGCTAAACTAGGAATTCGGCATTAAATTTAGAGTGTGAATATATATTCAGGAGATAAACACATACTATACATCTCATAGAACAACCACGTTTTCCAAGTGAAATACCAACATCCTTCTATGCTATCATTAAGCCATACCAAGTATGGCCCAATAGATTCATCGGTAAAACCATAAGCCTAACTACTCAGCCCATAGGAATAATTAAACTCCATTCTCCCAACATTTCTTTTTCCTTTTGATCCTTATCAAATCACAATCACGACCTTGCCTGTTCAATAAACATTGAGCTCGGGCACATATCCTCCGCAACTACCACTTTTTGCATTCCTGCAATTACCAATCACACCATGTCATATGACTGTACTTTGGACTAATTAATCCTGAATTCTAAGGTAAATACTATAACTCCTTGACCAATGTTACATGTTGTGATTGGTTTGAACTGCCATAAGACAAGGAGAATAATAAAAAGAAGCAAAAGTAGCTGCAAAAGGAGACGTACCCAATTGAACTCTGACTAGCGAACTTTCCACTGTGGTCCAACTACATTGTAGGTTGATGGGGCATATAGAGCACTCAACCACTGTATATTTATGCTACCGCTACAGCCTACTCCTCATTAATGGTGAAACAATAGATGTTTCTGCACCTACTGCTTAAACATGTGTGAAGAGATCTCAATCCACACATGATAATAATTTTAAACCAAGAACAAATTTAACCAAAAGAAGCCTAGAGATCTACAACGAAGTACCAGGACAAAGAAGCCAAAAATGCTTCAACCTAAACTTGTCCATTATTTCAATTCCGAGTGGAACATCTCAGGAAATTATCAGATCACAGACACAGATCAAAAAAATGTCAGTAAAGCACTTAAATCAAAGTCAGTTGAAGGCAAAGTAAAATCTCTTAGGCACTTAATAAAACAAGATCTAATAAACTACAGATCATAAAAACTAGAATCTGATGCCCAGACACGCCAAGCTGAGTTAAATCAGGTGCAGCAATCAACATAATTAGAAACCAATTGAATCAGAAAGCAGAACTCACCCGTAAGAAGGGTACATCAATCCTTGTTGGTAGCTGTAAGAGAGTGGTGGCTGGTAGCCAAAACTTCCAACATATGCCCCTCGTGTAGCTTGTACACCTCCAATGTATGGAGAAGCTGGTCTCAAGCGTCCTATCAGAAAGATAACAAGGAAAAAAATAATTAACATGATCAGTGAGGTTGATGTGAAAGGTCACATGCAAAACTAACTGAAACAAATTAAAATATTAGTTCAACTGTAAGTATGATGCCATCAGCTTACAAATTGAAAAGAAACAACATGCAGCCACCCTAGAAATTGCTACTAGGAGCACAAATAATTTGGCAGGATTTTGGCATATGAAGACAATTTTAAATGAAAGAACAATGTCAACATCTGTCATAAGAAAAATTGATTCATTTTTGCTGAGAAGGAAAATGAAATCCAAAATTTAAAACAATCAATAACAGATGAAGTAGAAAAGGGAAAAATGAAGAAAAAAGAATAGTAAATATTTGGATACACACAATGTTACATCTTAAAGACAATGGTCGTCCAGAATGTTAAATTAATGGGAAAGAAAACAATGTGAATAGCATGAAAGCATCAGCTGTCAGATCAGACTAACCGGGCAAATTAGAGATGATACCGTAAGGAACTGGAGGACGAGGTCGGCCAAGTGAAGCCAAATTACAATTAGCGCGCCTGCCATCAATAATTGGAGTCGGATCAGCACAGGCTCTCCTAGCAGCCTCTGGATCCCGGAAAGTCACCTAAACCCTCCATGCAAAGACAAGAGGAAAACAAGACACTCTAAAGTCAATAAACAAGGCCATCCACTTTACTTAACATACATTGCCAGAACATCAAAGGCATGCCGCCATTGAATTAATACCAGTTTGTCATTATTTGCATGTGAAATAACAATGATGGCCAAATGCAAAGTAGCACAGCATCATCAAGCAGCAACAAAGAAAAAGATTTATTTTAAAAAAAATTAACACTCACAAAACCATATCCTTTGGAACGGCCAGTGTTCTTATCAGTGATGACAACGGCCTCCAGAATTTCACCAAATTGCTCGAAATAGCGGCGCATGGTTTCGCTTTGCGTTTCCCAAGCAAGTCCCCCAACAAAGACCTTGGTGTACGTTGTATCTCCAAAAGGGGAATTCACGTATTGAAAGCCAGAACTCGAACTCGACCCCGAGCTCGGACCCGGAATCGGCTGATACGCCATAAGCCCAGATAACCCGATTCAATTCCAGCGATATTAAGGGGTAAAAGAAAGGAAAAGGTGGAAGATTGTTCGGAGGGCAAAAAGAAAAGATGATGAAAAATTTTAGAGACAAATGAAATCAAGTGATAATAAAGTTGACCCCAGAACAGAGAGACTAAAAAGACATGGTTTTAATGATAAAACCCTAGAAAAACCCTAGAATTGGAGGCAAAGAAATATACCCAGAATCCATTGGGAATGGGATTTAAGGGAATCAAACAACAGGGGTGGTGGTTGGATTATTTTTGACAGGACAGCAAAAGATCGGAAAGCGGAGAGGCGGACACAATAATCCTAAGAATCATAATAAAAAAAAAAGGAAAGGAAAAAGAGAAAAAGAGTGAGGGAAAAAAAAAAAGAGAAAAGAGAAACCCTAGATGGGCCAAGAAGGTGTTGAAATCGGTGGTGGGATAGGATGAAGCATGCACTTTGGGGGAAGGTTTGGGCTTTGGGTTGGGCTCTATATACAGAGACAGTGAAGAAGACAGAAAGGAGAGGAATTGGAGTGTTTCGTAGGAAGCAAAGAATCTATACAAAAACAACCAAAAGATTAGAGAGCAGAGAATGGGAGGGTAGCAGGAGGAGGAAGAGGATGTGCACGGGGTGAAATGATACCAAAAGAAAGACAAGTGTTAAGGGATAGGAAATAAGATATTAACTTCATTAATTGCAGTTGTTTTTGCTGGTGAGAGACGAGGGGAGAGGAGATGGAGGAGGAGGCGGAGTTGGGGCATGAGGAGAGGGATCATGATCTGCCCTGAGCAGCAGCCAAAGAGAGTAGGAAAAAAAGAAGAGAGAGAAAAAGCAAGAGACCCTTTTGTCTTCGAGAGTTCTCAAACAAAGCAAGACAGCTTGGGAGGGTGTCGACGTGGGACCTACCACCTTGCACACTCTCTCGCTCTAATCCCTATCTATTTGCCCTCTATTCTTCTCCTCCCCCAATCTTCTCCTAATGAAACGAGTACCGATGCTAGTAGACAGTAGTAGTATACAAAGTTGCCTGATCTGTTTTGTTTTCAACTTCACACGAACAAATCATTAAGCTCGGGCTGGAAACTCCTGGCTGCTGCTTCCTCAGTGTCCAATTCTCTGTTAGTCCGTACAATCCCCCTTCGATGGTAATTTCTCATCACTCTCCCTGTTTCTCTTTTTACTCCGATGATTTTCTTTCATCACCAAGTTAAAACTTACCATTAAACAAAAACGATTTTTTTTTTAATTTTTGATTTCTTTATCTGCTTGTTCCACCTCATTGACGCAAGAAAGACGACATTGTTCGGCTGTGTGCCTCTCTGCTTTCATATATTTTTCAGGAAAAATTTTGTATTTATTCCGATTCACTTCCTACGTACAAAAGGTAGAGCTGATGCTTTATTTCGTAATCCGGTACATCATCTCACTACTGTAAGGGCTTTTCGGCACAATGATAACTACTATGCTTGATCAGGGTTTCTTACGGCTTTTTTTCTTATAATTTCTGATGTTAAGTACTCGCTCTGCGTGAAAAAGAAAAATCATTTTATTTTGAATGAGATGTTCCTCATATTGTAGCAGCTACAAATGGAAATGTAGAATATGTGAACTTGATGACAAATTGGGACTTACAAAAATATGGTTTTAGACGTTTGCAAGGTAAAGCTTTGTTTTCGCCTTTACAGAATAATGGTGATAATAATCTACCTACTGTTGAAGAAATTGTGGTGGCATTATTTGGTTCGTCAACAGCATCTTTTTTTGTAAATTGCAGAGTTGGGAATTGGATAAAGGTCGAGCAGCTGTCCACGTAAAGTCAAGAAAGGGTCCCTCACAATGGATGATGCTGGTTGCGACAGGCATCATTGTTCTCTTTCATTGAAACGGGTAGGTCTATGCAAATAACCTTATTCTATAAGAAATTAATAATAATAATAATGATCCCAAACACTCTGCCCCATCATCACCTCTGAGACCTGTGAATACAGATTGGCTTGAAACAGCAATTGTCAAACAAAACATGAGCAACCCCGATTGAGGAATTGACACGTTTGGAGCTGCTGTGGGGGTTGAGTGTAAAGTTTGATTGCCCTTTCATCTGGATTCTTGAGTGAATTTGGTGGGGCATGCAATTGAGTCCTGTCCAAACCAATGGCTGGGGATTGGGTCTACCGAGGGGGGTCCATTCCACCTGTTTTCGGGCCACAATTGCAGGGCTGCAACGCTGTTCTATTCAAGGACCACAACTACCTCGGTGTCCCAACTCTCAAGTCGTTTTTTTGGGTTCCATTCCAGAGATATTTAGTGCTACTTCGAAACGTACAAAGGATGTGTCTGTCTCCGTGATGATGTTTTTTTTCTCAAGGCAAAGCTTTCCTGTCGGAAAACATCTTGAAGCCCCTTAACCCATCTCTGTATTTGTAGCGCCTAACTTGATATATATCCAACTGTCTTGTTCGGTTGTGTTGCCGAATACATATAGTTAAGATATCCCGGCCCGCCCGTGCAATGTGAAGGATGCATTCATCCAATGTTCTGTAAACGAAACATCTATATATGGCCAAATGGTATTTTTAATTTCTTCCCCTAATCCGTGGCCTGCTTGTGGAGGATGGCTAATGATACATTGCTCATTGAGTGGGGACATGGGCTATTCACAAGAATCAGAACTTGTATTTATGTTATTACTATATTTCTTTCAACCTTCTGCTTAACACACACCAGAAAAAGTACGTAAAGACTTACCTGTCTTAATATAAATTATTTTTATAGGTTCGCAGCAAGAGTGAAACAGAAAATCAAGAATCATTGGCGTCAAAAACATGATACTAGTTGTTATGAGTAGGGACACACAGGCCAGGATATGTGCTGGCATGAACCTTGGACATGATATCAGCTGGTATTGTTTATTGGTGAGAACATTCTTGAACAGGAAACCTTGGAGCTAATTTTTGCCCAAGTGCCCGTTTCCGCGAAGTTGTTGACAGCAGCAGTAAGTGTATCTTCCAATGGCCGATACCTCCATCCTAAACTCTGCAATTTCTCCGAACTTAGCCTGATCACTTCTGTCTCTTCCTCTTTAAAACTGTCAATTACACAAAAGTGGGCATAGTACGAAGCAAAAAGAAGGCAGTTTAAGAATTCAATAGTATAACAAAAGTTGATGTGTTTGGTGTTCATATGTTGTTGGGAGAAGATGGATCTAGATTTATCAGCAAAATAAAGGAAGATGAGGATCTAGATAGTTGCTTATAGCTTAGTTTACCTCTTGGGGTAGTTGTAAACAGGATACTTGCTTTTTAACTTCTCCACCAAATCCTTCGTTCTAATCTAATGGGATGAACATAAGTATCTTCCCTCTGCTTCAGGCTTTTCGTACAGCATCAAGGTTGCTTCAGAGGCATCACGCACATCTACAAAAGCACGACTTCCATTGTCTGCTGCTTCCCATCCATCTGTTTTCCATAACAGCATCCCCGTCATTCCGTCAAACAAATTTGATATAATAGGAAAACCTTACAGTATTAGTTGTAGGTCTGCATCCGGTGCTGTATTGTGATAATGCATCATTGCAGCTAATTATGCACAATGAATGACCTTTCAACCTAATTTTATTACTGTTTATAAATGAACCTGATCACAAGGTATGAAAGTGGCATAGTCATCATCACTATAGATCAGGAGAAAAACCTTGCAAAAACTTGAGGAGGTATAAGCTGCTGGCGTTCATGGTTGGTTGCAGCAATGGTCCAATAATCACGGAAGGGCAAATTGTTACCATGCTGAGTCCACTTCTCTTTGCATACTCCCAAGCTTCACTTTCTGCTGCAGTCTTGGAAAAGCAGTACGATTGCTGGCGCTCATAGTAACATACATAAAAAAAGAAAGGGAACCAAAATTTAGAAGCCCCCTACTTGCAAATAGTGACTCTGCGTATCTGCCCGAATAGAACTCATTGGACATAAGGAGCAGTTGCAAGTAATCGAGATAGTACCTTAATTGCCTTGCAAAATGCCAAGTCAGACCAGCAGTCCTCGTTCATAACCTGACCCTCTGGCCAGTTAGGATTCAGCGCAATAGCCCCAATGGATGACACAACCACGACCTTCTTAACTTCTGTCTTCAAACATGCATCTAGTACATTTCGTGTACCAGTTACTGCTGGTTCCATTAGTTCAACCTGGCCCGTGAAAAGGATAATAATAGCCATTATGAATCGCCCTTGTATTAATACCAAGCGAAGTCACTTTCTCTTTGTCCAACTTTAACTGTTTAACCATATCAAAAATCACCAAGAGCCGATTGAATGGGTAGACTGGGAGCCTATTTGTTCTTCTGAACGAAACCATGTTATCAAAATCAAAGTTTGGGTTAAAAGTTTTTACATGTTACCCGCTTTAAAAGAAATAATGTTCAACGTTCAAATCCTCTATCCCTCCTTTGGACTCTCTCCTACGTACCAAGAGAAGGAATAAAACCATGTTACACCAGAGTGGGACTTGGAGAAGTGAATTGGATTAAAACAATAAACCTGACTTTCACCTTGGACGACCAAATAAAAAGAATCAAATCGGAAGAGGGACAACAGACTTGCCTCAGAATTTATTACAGCGTCTGCTAGAGGAACAGGGCTAGCAACATGGAAAACGCCAAGTGCACCCAGCAATTGCAGCGCAAAGACCATCACTGTTCAGCAAGTCCGTCTGGAAGAGTTGCAAGTTTTCTGAAGCTTTGTCCAGTTTCTTCAGATGAGCGTTCTTTTCATCCCCTGACAAAAACACAGACAGGGCTTTGTTCTTTAGAAAAATTTATAGTGCTACCAGCTCTAGTTGAAGGAAAACAGATTGATTTGTTAAAGAAAAGAAAAATAGTTGGCATCTTTTTGCATTACTCCTTCAGAAGTTTAGCTCATAAGTAACAAGAATTCTTAACTTAGATATAAAACAATTTTTTGGCATCAAATACGAGATTCCACCAAAGTTTCAAAGCAATGGAATCGAAAGGGGAATGAAATTTGCAAGGGGAGAATAGTGAGAATACCTGGGTCCCTAACGGTTCCATGGACATGGTAATCCTTTAAAAGCAGCAATTTGATGATCCATGATGCCAGGAACCCCACTGCACCGGTCACACAGACTCTTTCTCTCCCTCCCATTATCTTTCTTGCTCTAATCAACAAGAATTGTCCAGCTTCCGAGTTCTTATATAGAGTGTTGTAGCTGCCTCCTGTGCACTACGTTGACAAACAGAGTAGACAACGTTTTTGGTTTGTTGCCTTGAATTTTGTGTTTTGTCCTTGGCATTATTCGAAGAGGAATTTTTCTGAAATGTGCATTTGTTTTCGACATTCTTCTTTTGTTTGATATTTCCAAACCTTTAGATGATATACTGATTTCATTGTTGTTATCACGAACAGTGTATGGAACAATTGAGTATGCTCTTTAGCTTTAATACACGGGATGTACCATACAACATACGCAATGGAATGGGTTGTAGAGGGATGACTAAGGTGCTCTTCGGAATCTTTTTGTCATTTCTAGGGAGCCTGTAAATGCCTGAAGATGATTGTTCCATCCCCTAGACAACCAGAATTTTTTATTCTCATGTTTTCTGATGTTTCATGCGGCTTAAACCATGACAGGAAGTCTTAGGCTCTGTATGGTTTTGCTGTTTCTACCACTTAAGGGTAGATATTTTTTGTACACATTTTATATGTAATGAAATATACTAAATTGCCTTTAAATATATATATATATATATATTAATGCTCACACTTCCTGTGAATCTTACTTCCTTTTCCGCATTCTTGAACATAAAACACTCAAACTGAATTATCCAAGGCAGGTAATGTTGAACAAATTCGTTGCCACCAGCTGGGTAGAGAGGAGAGGAGTAATATTTTTGTTCGGTTAGGAGCCGCAGGTTTCTCATCACTGCTCATGCAGGATAACCAGGGCAAGTGCCCATTACATCCGCAATCCTTTTCCCCAAAGCACATATGGTATACGCCCCCCTCCCCTTTTTTTGATTCTAATTATTTTGGGGTTACATAAGACCATTATTAGATAACATGGGAAGAAGAGAAAGGTCATAAATGCAAGGCAATCATCAAATTTATTAATCCGGATATAATCTGAAGGAAACCAGAGAGTCAACAACAATAAGGATCAACCAAAAAAACTATTTTCTTTTAATCCAAGAGTCCAGCCTTTCTATAGCTCTCAACGGAATCCACAAGAGTTTCTTCCAATGGCCGATAACTCCAGCCCAGCTTCTGTAATTTTTCTGAACTAAGCATATCTTCCTTCCCTACCTCGATGAAGCTGCTAATACAGACATGATTTAGAAAATCATACATTGGAAAATCTTAAGTGATAATATAGTAACAAACAGATTCCTTAAGGGTATACTGTTATACTAGATTCTATCTTGAACCAATATTCAGCAGCAAGGGACGTACCTTTTAGGATAGTTGTAGTTAGGAAATATGCTTCTCAACTTATCAACGAGGTCACGTGCCATGATTGAGTGAGCTGTGCATATGTACCTTCCTTCAGCCTCTGGCTTCTCATACTCCAAAAGCAATGCTTGAGCTACATCACGCACATCTACTATGCTCCGATGTTTGTTCTCCAGCGGGTCGTACCCCCCTGACTTAACACATTGCAATACAAAACCAAATAGAATTAGAACAGAATGCCAAAAGAAAATATCATGTTTAAGTTCAAAACGGAAAACTTATAACATTTTCCTTGCAAACTTGGTTATAAAGCCTACAATTTGTTACAAAATAAAAAGTAAAAAACACAGAGCTGGAAGACCATAATTAGAAGAATAATTTTCAAGCAACAATAGTTCCAATACTATGAATTACAAGATTTAAAATTTGAAAACCCAAGTAAATTTGGTATTAACAGAAGAAGGAAGCTACGAGCTGTAGTTCTAAATTGCAAGGCCACAAGGAATCAATGAATATTTGGCCAAATGTGTAGCAGAGTACCAATCTAGAATACCAAGTAAAGGTAGTAGAACTGTCAAGGTTATAATTTCCTCTTGTTTCTAAAAAATAAGTAATACTTCAGTTAATTTTCGGAACCATGCAATCCAGGTGCACAAAGCCAAGCAACTTGCACTCATGGTGAAGTACAGAAGCATAGGTACAGTAGGAGTAGGCACCACCTTTTAAAAGTTTAATGAGGACCAAGCTACTAGAATTCACAGCGGGCTGCAGAAGTGGCCCTAAGATGAGACTAGGACAAACAGTGACAACATCAAGCCCAGTCCTTCTTGCAAACTCAAAAGCCTCGCTCTCTGCTTCTGTTTTTGAAAAGCAATACCAATTCTGGAACAAACAAAGATTAGAGATTAAGAGTGAAGACATTATCTTACTATTAATGAAAAACAATAGAAAATTTCAAACTTTTTCTAGTCATATACCTTCGTTGTTGTGCAGTATTCCTTGTCAGACCAACAAGCCTCATCCTTGATTTGACCCTTGGGCCATCTAGGGTTCAAGGAAACAGCACTTGTAGAGGACACAACGACAACGCGTTTAACATTTGCTTCAAGACATGCTTTAAGCACATTAAGTGTGCCCTTTACAGCAGGTTCGATCATTTCCACCTACAAAAGTCGTTGCACACATGTATGAATATATGACAACGCTTTGTGTAAGATGGTAAATGAAAAAATATTGGGCGATGATTGATGAATGAGGTGAGGAGGACGTAAAATTGAAGGCAGATAAAGTGAGAGTGATAATAGTAGTACTAAAGTAAATTGACAAATTGAGCGGTCTTGCCTGGGGATTACGAACGGTGGTGGAGGGTACAGGACAGGCAACATGTAAGACACCGGTGCAGCCTTCAATTGCGGAACAAAGAGAATCATAATCTAGTAAATCTGCTTTGAAGAGTTTGAGGTTGTCGGATGCTTTCTCGAGTTGATTCAAGTGGGCATATTTGGCATCCCCTGTAAAATTCATGCGAAAATCCAAATAGCTTAGCCAACAAAAACACAGAAAAAGGACAAGGCATGCGAGACCCAATCATCCGACGGTAAACCCACAGATTAAGTTAAGATATTGATTGCTACCAGTAGTCTGGTGTTGCCCAGAACAGAGCATAATCAATACAAAATACTCAGGTCTGGTGGCGATTGAGCAGACTAAGAAATCAAAACGAAATTAAGGTCGAAACTCGAAAAGGTAAAGAAGAATAGTGATTAGTACCAGGTTGTCTCACGGTGGCGTTGACAGCATAGTCGTTGAAGAGGAGAAGCTTGAGAACCCAGGAGCCAAGGTAGCCTCCACCCCCAGTCACACACACTTTTCCCTTGGCCATCGCCATTTTCGCACTTTCTCCTTCTATTCAGGGACGGAGGTAGTCAATTTTTATTCGGGGATTAAGGGCTAAGAAGAATAAAAATTAAAAATTTTTAAAATTAATATATTATATTTAATTATTAATAATTAAAAAATTTATAATAAATAATAATTTTATATAACATATAAATCAAAATAAATAAAAAAAACAATAACATTGTTATAAAAAAGTTTTGTTTGATGTTAATAATATTTTTTTACATAAATAACTAAATTATATATAAAAATTTATTATTTATTTTATTTCAAAATTTTATTTTTTTAATATAAATAATTCAAAAATTAATATAATCAACATCAAATATTTTTATTTTATTATATTTAAATTTATAATATTAAATATTAAATTATAATGTATAAAATATAAATAGTTAAATACGATATATAGAATTAATAATTTTTTTTTATACTCAATATAATTTCCTTTCAACTAAATATAAAACGTAAAGTACATTAAAAATATATACTCAAGATAATTTTTTTATATAATTAGAAATAATAATAAAATATATTAATAAAATTTTAAATAAGAATCAATAATGCTACATTAAAATTTATATTTGAGAATTACATATATAATAATTTTTTAATTTTTAAAAATTAAAATTATTAAAAATAAAATTTACATAATAAAAAAAACATAACAAGTAAGAGATATAATTTATATAAAAAAATATATAGTTGATGATTTATTGAAATTTAAAAATATATACATAGAAACTTAAAATATATGAACAAATAGTATATAATTAAAAAAATTAAATTAATATAAATAAAAAATTTTATTTTTTTATAATTTCACACTACAAAAATAAAAAAGAAAAAAAAATTGGGTGAAGAAACTTCAAAGATTAATAAAAAATTTAAAATTTTGAATAAATTGAAGGAAACTTGTAAAATTATTTTATTATTTTTTAATTATATTAATTATTTAATAAAAATTATTTTAAAAAATTATTAAAAATATATAATATATAAAAAATTTTAAAATTTTTGAGGGCCTTGGCAAAGGACGCTCGCCCCTGCTTCTATCTGTAGCTTACTAGTCCTTCGTCTACACCGCTTGTCGTTGACTTGTGCGGTTGTCATGAGTCATGATGACCCACCATGTTATGCCCTGGTTTGTGTTTCTTTCATTTGTCTCGACTCAAACAAATCACGATGCATAATGAACCGCTCCTGATTTCTAAGTATAATTTCTAAATAGTAACAGACTGGGCTTCAAGAGGCAAAATGCCATTGCTGCCAACCTGGCACACGTCCTATCAGCCCTCCAACTAGCGTACACCTAAACTTTTGAAGTTCAGCCACCTCAAAAATGAAAGGCCCAATTTTTGTATTTTTTTTTCATAGTTTATGTACTTAATTAAAGATAACCAAGTAATGAATCATTTTTAGTCAAGTAGTACTGATATGCGTATCGTATTGACCTAAAATCAGTATGCTCCTCTTACAAGAAAACAAAGAATGTGCGTCCAAATTCCAGTCGCACGTAAATACTACTACTATGCTTTTGGCCGGAGATTTAGCTACAAATTGAAATGAGCTAGGGGCATCTTGTATTGGCTGAATTCCACTCCAGACTTCCTGAAACAGTGAACAAACTGGTCTTGAGTTTGGACCAACCGTGACGGTGATGCTATTGCTAGGGGCAAACACATGCCAACTAGCCACAAATTCAGAAGCATGAGCTAACTAATCTAGCCGTGAAATTCTTGCTGTGTATAAATTGAGCTCATTGGGTGATGAGTGATGAACTGATAAACATCAACTAGATTATTAAAAGCATTGGAGATCAGTGGGTGTTTAACAAGCATGGAAAACTTCCTTCTTTGAGCTTGCCAATCCAGCTGTGGTCGTTTTTTAAGTGAACTCTCCTCTGATCATGTCCCCCGCTAACTGTCAAATCATCGATTGATCCCGTTTCCAACCCAAAGGGCTCGACTGCTCCAGCCTTGGACCTCTTTTGTCTTTTGCTAATTAATGAAATGGACGCAAAAGCAGGCCCCGGCGAGAAAGGCACGCGACGTACATACATGTCACATGTATGCTTTGTATTTTTCACATTTTTATTATTTTTTAAGGGAAATCATAAGATTTTATTGTCTAATCTTACATGGAAAGAGACCTCAATTACATCAATCAATAATAAGTTTTTAACTTTCTGAGGAGGATTGGCATATGATAAGCAATTTTCAATAATCAAAAGGACCTCGATTGTCCTAAAGTCAACAACTATATTTCTTTTCCTATACAGTTTTTTTACAAGGAAAGGAAGTGGTGAAAAAAATAAAAAAGTAAAATTTTCATTCTTAAATTTTAATTAACATTTTAACTGTGTGTATTAATTTAAAAAATAAACATTCCATTTTAAAAAAATTCTTTCGCTAAATATATAAATTCAACCATTAATCAACTGTTTAGATTTTTTTAGTTTAATAACGTAATAATATTGATAATGCTTGAATCACCAGCATACTGTCAACCTGAAGATGGATCTTTTGAAAACCAAGCTCCCAAGCATATTGGCGCCCACGCTAAACTCCAGATAATTCAACTCTATAAGTTGTACATTTTCGCAACCTCATTGCATAGCCCACTCTCCGATGGCTAGTTGGGTCTCCGCTTGTTCAGTGGAATTTTTTTAAGCACCGACTGGAATTTAAAGAAATCCAGCCGACAGTAGGTACAGTCCAACCAATCAAAAATTCCATGCATGCATTATGTTCTTGATGGATAATATTAGAAGCCAAAACTCAATTTCTTTATGTACAAAATTAGTTTCAATTTTTAACATCACTTTAAAATCTAAATGAGACCACAGAACAAAACTTTTTTTAAGATTTTAATTTAATTTATTCGACTTAGTCAAAATAAATGTAAAAAAAGAAATTGATATAATAAAATATTATCAGGTAAATGTATATCTCTACGTAATAATGTCTCACAGATCAGAGGCTTAACTGGCTATTTACGATGCTATATATAGATCAACAATAGCTGTTGTCTTTTGTAATATAAACTTTGACTTTAGGCCTTCTTATTTTATCTTTATATATATATGTTGATATATGTATAGGGTTACCATAAATGAAAACATTTCTTTAAGAAAGAATGTCGTGTGTCAAAGCTAAGGTTAACCTGTCAAACTTGTGAAATTAATGACCAATGGCAATAAATTAATTAAAACCTTACACATTTAATGTTTGTCTCATGTTTCTTTCTTCTATTACACAGGAAAGTGCAAACAGTTAGTTTGATGAAATCATTTCTGAAAATCATAAAATTGAAAAAAATTGAACTCTTTTTCTTAAAAAGCTGAAATCGAATCAAAGTAGTTGTAATAACTTAAAAACTGAATGCTAAACTATTTCGGTTAGTTTGGTCCAATTACCAAAAACCAAACTCATGAAGATAGAGAGAAAAAAATATGAAGATGTGATTTTTTTTACTAGATCTCTTATTAAGATTTTCTTTTATTTTGTTTCTTTAATTACATAATAAAGAATCGAGAATAAATAATGTTGTTTTGTTTTTTGAACTCAAACCTCAATTATCTTTTCTCAATAAATGTATGTACACAATGTTCGTTCTCAATATAAGTGTTTCTTTTAATTAAGGCATTTTTAGTAGAAAATATAGAGTTAATATTATATATTTTGATCTTAGATTTTGCATATTAAAAACATATACTTTAATTCCCTAAGTTAGGAAAACTCAAAATTATATCTTATTATATAAGTATTACTCACTTCGATTAGTTCAGTTACTACAGTTGAGAAATTTCCAAATCAAATATCAAATAAATTAAACAGTTTTAACGAACTTAATTAACTGAACTAACCAAATTGAGAAAATCAAACTTATTTTGATTCAATTCAGTTTAAATTTCTTCTTAATGCCATTACGTTACTTTTTTTTCTTTCAATTTTTTTCATATTAAATATGTACCCTTGTCCTTGAAAATTTAAATATGAGTAAAAATACAAAAAAAAAACATAAAATATATAATATACATTAGAATCAAAATCTCTTTTTCACTTTAATATTCATGCCAAGGTGAATTCTACTGTCAATTCATTGTAAAACAAAAAGATATATATATATATATATATATATAACAGAGAGAGAGTAAACCAATGCTAAAATTTTGGTTTGCTATAATTTAATCCTTCTATTAATTTTTTATGACACTTACTATTTAGTTTTGTCCAATATATGCATGCGACATAAAATATAATAATCGATATATGTGTACACTATACATAATATATTCACATAAAAAATGTGACATTATAATTATTTATAATAAATTATATAAATACATATATATTTATATTGGTTGTGGTGTGGTTGATAATTAATACAGAATGGTTAAGGATTTTTCCTGATAAATAAGGATATAAAAGGGAGGGCCCGGACTGAAAGTTTGGAATGATCGTGGGCAATTATTTGAGACAAGATGTAGGATTCTTCTATTATAGTGCAATAGCTTAGCTGTAAATCATATTATTGAGAAGAAGTCAAAATTAATACTCAATTTTAATTGATCAAATTCAATGGAAATTATGATACGGGTTAAGGTTAAATTGACTATTAACATTATTTTTTTATTACTTTAAATTTTTTAAATCTCATGATGAATTTATATTCAATCGAAATTAATTATCACAACACTTTATCAAAATCAAATACAATAGTAAATTTTTATCACAGCACGTTGCTATCTAATTAGATCTGATTGGATTATGATGATGGATGACTAAGCTTGCCACACTTAGGTGATGCAATATTGTCCAGTGCAGTATGATTATGACGTCAAATGGATGTTTTGTATTGTGATTTCCTAATAAATCAGGATTTTTAAGACAGAATATATCCGAAAAAAGAAGAAGAAAAGAAAAGGGCAAAGGAGTGACACGAGCAAAGGTTAGTAAGTGGGCAGTCCGAAACAAACACACACATGATATGAGACAAGAGACATGACAGAACACATGCTTTTCACACGTGTGGTCCAGACTGCTCGCGCCCTCCTATCAAATTCTTCCACCGCATCCCATTTGATATGCTCCCTATTTCTCGTTCCTCCGCTTCCTAATTTCCTTTTATAACTAAACCACTACTGGTAGTCCAGTCTCTCCTCTCTCTCTCTCTCTCTCTCCTCTTCCGGCCGGAATTTTTCGAAATGGACGTGCGCCGGCGACCTTCCAAAGTTCCTCGCCCAGCTGCCGAGGTCACCCACCAGGAGCGGCAGCAGCAGCAATCACAAGCGTCGGGATCGGTGGTCCCCAAGGCATCAGATGCACTCCCGCTCCCTCTTTACCTGACCAACTCCATTTTCTTCACGCTTTTCTTCTCGGTGGCGTACTACCTGCTGCTCAGGTGGCGAGACAAGATCCGCAACTCTATGCCCCTCCACGTCGTCACTTTATCCGAACTGGCCGCCATTGTCTCTCTCATCGCCTCCTTCATTTACCTCCTCGGCTTTTTCGGCATTGACTTTGTCCAGTCTTTCATCGCACGCGCCTCCAACGACACTTGGGACCTCGAAGACGACGACGTTGACGTCGACGCTCCCCAACACCGCCTCCTGACGTGCCCTCCCTCTGTTCCTGACCATCTGATTCCGGCGGTTTCCTCTGCAGAAGACGAAGAAATCGTAGAATGTGTTATCAAGGGAACAATCCCCTCGCACGCGCTCGAAGAAAAACTCGGAGACTGCAAGAGAGCGGTCTGCATCCGAAGAGAGGCTTTGCAGAGGATTACTGGGTCGTCATTGCAGGGCTTACCTGTGGATGGCTTTAATTATGACTCCATTCTCAAGCAGTGCTGCGAAATGCCAGTGGGCTACGTGCAGATTCCGGTGGGTATCGCAGGGCCATTGCTCCTCGATGGTTTCGAGTACTCTGTCCCCATGGGTACCACAGAGGGCTGCTTGGTTGCCAGCACCAACAGAGGATGCAAGGCTATCTATGCGTCTGGTGGGGCCACCAGCACCATCTTGAGGGACGGTATGACCAGAGCTCCTGTTGTCAGGTTCCCCTCAGCCGTCAGAGCTTGCCACCTCAAGTTTTTCCTCGAGAATCCATCCAATTTCCAGAACTTGGCCGACGAATTTAACAAGTAAAACAACCAACTTAAATCTTCAATTTCGATTTTTATCTTTCTTTTTAATGGTAGCAAATTTCGTTCGTCATTTCATTGCTTAGGCTTTATGACTTTATGTTCATGCAACCTCATTCTTAATGTCTTAATGTTGTGGCTCTGTTGCCCTGAATTTTCTGACGTTGATGGGCATTTACAATATAACACTTTCCTTATGGCTTCTAGCGGGGAAGGTTTTTGTGTTTTTAACCTTTATCATTTTTTGAATCGATTTGTTGCTGGGTGAAACCTAAAAATTTCACGAGTTAATTCATATCTTTGCGATATGTTCATTTCAATTATGCTATATTCGATATTTAACATATTGTAAATATCAAATATATTTGATATTAAACATGCATTAAAAAGCCTTGTGAGAGCAATGAAAAGGTTGGGGCATGGGGTGGGGTGTTAGTTTCATATGTGTTTATTGAAGAACTGATATATGTTCCTCTGGTTGCCAGGTCAAGTAACTTTGCAAGACTCCAGAGTATCCAATGCTCTGTTGCTGGCAAAAATCTTTATATGAGATTTTGCTGCTGCACAGGTGATGCAATGGGGATGAATATGGTTTCCAAGGGGGTTGAGAACGTCCTTAGATACCTTAAGAATGACTATCCAGACATGGATATTATTGGCATCTCTGGTACGTTTGATTGGTTATATTATATGTGTTCATTTATGAGTTTCATCAATGGTTAGTGAGACTGGCTATATCCTGTGTTGAAAATTTTTCTTTACATTTTTGCATTTTAAACAATACTTCTTTACGTCTCATGTTCTGTGTCATCTTCTTGAATTATTAGTTTGACATTGTCTCTTCAAAACTATGATCTTGATTCCTTTTACTAAGACAGCTGTGATATCATCATAACTCATAGCTGTACCCAAAATAACACAATCATATTCAGGGCATCTTTGTAATTAGTATTTTCCTTAAAAAATTGTCATTCTTAATATAGCTTTCTGTACTTTATCTTGACATGAATGTATACTTGTTTTGTTTCATTACAAATGTAAACTTGTTTATACTAGTCTTTGTAGTTTTTGTTCAGCAAACAATATTATATACATATTTCTTGGAAAAAATGGTTTACTAATTATCATGGTGCCAAACTTTTTATGCCTTAATAATGCTGTTTAATTGGCTGGATATTTCGGCATCAGTATCAAGATCATGTTCATTTTAATACTATTGCAATTAATCGAGTTAAATTTCATTTTTATATAGTATCTTTTTATGTACTAGTGACTGCCATTAGTTACATTAACATTCTGACTTTTTTGGTTCTTTTTCTCTCTCTCTCTTCTTTCATTCTTTTTTTCAAAATTGTAACCATGTTCTAATGGTAATTCAAATTTCTCATGGGTCTAGTTGACCTGGATTTTTAGATTAACTATATAGAGTATTACCTTCACCCTAACTGGCAATTACAGCGTTTTTTTTTTTGGTTGTGCTTTTATGCTATTTTATTTGCTAGGAAACTTTTGTTCGGACAAGAAACCTGCTGCTATTAACTGGATTGAAGGGCGAGGCAAATCAGTAGTTTGTGAAGCAATTATTAAAGAAGAAATAGTGAAGAAGGTATTGAAAACCAATGTTGCTACACTAGTAGAGCTCAACATGCTCAAGAACCTTGCTGGTTCTGCTGTTGCTGGTGCACTTGGTGGATTTAATGCCCATGCAAGCAATATTGTCTCTGCTATCTTCATAGCAACTGGCCAAGATCCGGCACAAAATGTTGAGAGTTCCCACTGCATTACCATGATGGAAGCTGTCAATGATGGGAAGGATCTTCACGTCTCTGTGACTATGCCTTCCATTGAGGTGACTTAACTTTCCATTCAGGCAAAGTGGATTTTTTTTTTGTTCTTTTTCACCACCTCATAACTAATATGATTTTGGTTCTCATCAGGTGGGCACGGTTGGGGGTGGAACTCAACTTGCATCTCAGTCTGCATGCCTGAATTTGCTTGGGGTGAAGGGTGCAAGTAAAGGATTGCCAGGGGCAAACTCAAGGCTCTTGGCAACAATTGTGGCCGGTTCAGTTCTGGCTGGGGAACTTTCCCTGATGGCTGCAATAGCTGATGGTCAGCTTGTCAAGAGTCACATGAAATACAACAGATCCAGCAAAGATGTATCCAAAGTGCCTCATAAGAATGATTTGGCATCAAATGGATTAGAATAAGAGCTATGAAGGTTGAGAGGAAACAGTACACAGACTGTTGAGGTGGGCAGGAGAGCAAAAATCATGGCTGTTCCCATGTGAGATTGTTTGGCATTTAGTAGGTATAAAGATTGCAATTCTAAAAAGATGGAGAGAACTACAACATGCCTCTCCATCAGTGTGGGGTATGAATAATGATCGAATCTCTTACCAAGCTGGAACAGTCCCCACTCACATATTAGTCTTTGTCGTGTACATCCTTTTAAATTTTAGTTGCCCTCTCTTCTTCTTAATTTCTATTATGTGTTTGTAGTTCTGGATCAAGGGGTCTGACCCTGAGCCATTGTTTTCTGCTTATGATGCGTTGTAGACAGGAATGAGAACTTGCAAAAAAATTCATTTGAGTACAAAAGGCTTGTAGTAATTGGTGTAATTATTCTAGAAATGCTTTTAATCCAGTTTGGCACTAGTGGTTTTGGGTGTGGAAGACAATTTTCAGGTTCTTCAATCAATGTTAAATGAGTGAAGCTCACATTTGCTGAAAGCGACCAAAGATAGCGATGGATGGACTGTGGATTTGTGCTATGCATTATGCAACATGCTCTATGTCTGCCAATTGCCACAGATTTGCACCGCCTGCAGTTTATTTCCCGTAATTTTCCTATAATCTAATCTTTCGCAATTAGCATACAGAGGAAAAACAATGCAACAGCAAGGAATCTCCACAATACAAACAATAATTAAGAAGCAAAAAATGAAATGACCTTTGCTTTCGAGTTCAATCAAAGCAAGCAACCTGCACCTATTGGCTCTTGGATTTCATGCTTCGGTGGATGGTTTAGCCTCCGCTAGTCCTTTTTGATTCAGAAGTTAATCCAAAGCTTGGGCCGAATTGAACCCAAACTCCAATTAGAGATTAGTTTTTACTCTTCGGCTAGGCTAAGAAAAGAATGTGGGCTTCCGCTTCGGTTGGGCCGAAAACTGTTTTAATGGTGACTCACCAAATCCGGATGGGATTTTATTATTTGCTACCGGGCGACCCCTTGAATTGAATCGGTTGCTTCATTTTCAGCGCTCCCGGCGGTAGAATTCCAAGAAATGATATTAATAAAGTATTTTTAAACCCTGGACCCCCAAAAAGCAGTAGGATTAAACCTTTTGAACAGAAATAAAGAAAGAAAAAGCCGCAAACATTGCACATCGATGGGGAGCAGCTGGAGAAGAACTGTGGGAAATGTGAGATCGTTCGTAGGAAATTCAATGGGAGGCCTTAGAGGAGCAAGCAATCTGGCTTCTTGGGTTGTTGCTGGAACTCTCGCTTATTTCCTTTGGGTGAAACCCTCTCAGGATCTCAAAAAGCAACAACAGGTTTCTTCTTCCCAATTTTCAATCAAACATATTTCCCTTTTTCCTCTTTTCCTTTTGGTTTAGAGCAGCTCCTGACCTCAAGTAGAGAAATTTTGTAGGAAAGGGCGGCTCTTGCAGCTTCAGATCCTTATCGCTATGTGGAGAAACGAAAACCAATTCCTGATCCTCAGGTGGTTTGTAATGCTTTCTTTTAAAGTTTGCTTTTCTCTTTAATCTAACCTTTTTTTTTTGTAAATTTATTTTCGCCTTTTTCTGTGAATGGATGGCAGGAGATGGGATTGATATACGGCAACAAGAAGAAAACTGATAGCAACAAGGAGGAATAATGTGTTATACTAGTTTGTAAGTTTGGGATTCTATCAGGTTCTAAAAGCTATGGGAATAGGATGATGATTATGTAATCTCACAATAGTTAATTCAATTACCGCTGTACCATATGCACTTTTAACATCCACTCCTTGCTACACGTTGTAAATGTACCCTTATCTGCAAAATTCCATTAGCAATAAGTTAATAAGAGTTTCTGAGTTTAATCGATTGCTCTTTCTACATGGCCTTTCTTATGGGGCCTCGTATGTGGGGGATTTGTGGGAGGTTTGAGGTTAATGGTTTCACTTTTCAATCATCAACAGCATCTTACCTGCTGTTCTTAATCATTCTCATTATAATAATCAATTCCTAAATTATAATGCTATGCATGCTAACATGCTTTAATGCTTCCCATATCAAGGAAAACTCAATATCTAGATGCATGCCTCGATTCGGAATTGCCCTAATTCAGTCACTCATATTGGTCGGTTGGATTATGCTGCTAGGAATTGACCTCATCTGCAATTATCTGCACACTATGCATATAGGGGAAGACAAAGATATGGGCCAGCTAGAATTGTTGTGGATATACATGCTATAACATGCTTGAGCATTTGAGATGAATTTATATATTTTGTTTTAGATGTACAAATCTCAAGATTTGAGTTTACATGGTAGTCTTGCTCAGCAACTATGTAATGTTTTGCCCTAGAAATGGTTAAATTTGTAAGAGAATGGTTTACATAGCATCAAACCAATTCATGTTAGAGAAACTGTAATACACAACTGTGCATTAGAAACTAAATCAGATTTTTTTTCTGCACTGTGTTGAGAAGCTAATTACAACTGTAGATTACACCATATAGATTGCAGTTCTAAACTAGTATGAAAGCTAATTGTTCTGGGATTTTTCCAGGTATCTGACTACTTTTAATCAGTTCTATCTGTGAGAGCATAATCTATATCCACTGTGCTCTCTACTCTTTGTATCCGGAAAGACTGTACTTTTGTCAGAAGCCGCAATATGATGGAAGCAGACTTCTGATTTTGCTATCATCGACAAAGTTGGACATTCAATAGATGTAGGATGCATGCCCACTTTAGGTCAGGAATTATGAAGCATCCACTGTTGAATCTTTCTTTTATTTCTATTTTCTTGTGAATTTTCCTACAGTGGATAAATATTCTTATTCTGGCATTTCTCCCTACCTCTCTCACCGTAACACAGAGACCACAAATAGGGAAAACGAATGGAAATACTTTTCAATAAGGAGTAGTTGTTGCTCAAGTACCATTTTGGTTTTATGGTGTTCCTCTATAAGGTTTTGAACTTTGCAATCTTACTTGAAATCATACATTAATGTTTTCGTACATAGAAATGTGATCTTGTACAGGTTTATTGTTTGTTTCTTTTCTTGCCAGTTGAACTCTTAGTCAGTCCTGTACTTGTTCTTTTTGTTTCTCATTTGTTTGATACATTTAATTTTAATCTTAAGCTAACCTATTTGCGTGCAGTGGCTTATGTCACCCAGGTATTTGATGTCAGTTTTATCACTTATGTTATGTCTTAACTATTCAGAGATGCGCAACAAATAGCATCTTTTACTGGTTCAACTAAAACATGTCATAAATGGATTCATTTTGTTCAAAGAAATGTTTGAATGTGTTTGTGTGATTAATATCGATGTAATGGTAAGATTATCCTTTATGATAAGCAACCATACTAAAATGCTTCTATTACTAGTGGGATAGTAGGTGTCAACTCTCAACACCATATGGGAAGTATCACGATGGTAACAAATGTGCTAACCATTTTGGATTAGCGTATAAAATATATTATTGATTTATATCATATAATATGTTCGGATGAGTACTGTGGGGATATGAATTGGACAATCCTACAAGTGTGATTGTGTTTTTGTGTGAGGTTGAGGGCCGTGAGAGGGATGACCTTACTCAAAATCCAAGGGGAGGAGGCATGCATTTATCCATCCAATCTTGAAATTTTACCAGTTTGTACGGCTGGCTTCTGCATTCCTTTTCTCCCTTTTCTCAGTTTACTGTAATAATGGAACCATATGAGTGTCAGCAAGAGGCTAAACTCTAGTCATGGCCGAGGACTCTGGAATTGATTTGAGACAGAGAGAAGAGCAAATTGTGGGATTTTGTCGAGGAACTTTGACCTCTGTAGCCATTCCTAAATGTAATCCCACGAGGGGGATGAGCCTTGGACCTTGGTGCTTAGATATGAAATATGATATGTCATTGTACAGTGGGGTAGAAAGGTTGAGGTAACCAAAACCAACCTTGTTTTATCAAATAATTCATTCATGGCGTGGGAATAAATGGTCAACATGAAACATGGTCCATATCAACAATTGGCGAATTGGGCTCTCAAAGTCCAATCTCAATCGGTCGGATACGCTTCCCAAGGCCCGAGCCCCACCCTAATATTGGTCGGTATCCAAGTGCAGCTCTCGGTTCTCACGCGGAAGAAACAATCTCAGCTCGGCATGTAGGCAGTCACCTGCGTCGCGTAGTTCCACATCAGTAGTTTGCCAAAGCAAAAGCGAAACCATAACTTTCGTGTGATAATCCCACAAACACTGAAGATTGAAAAATGACATTCGATATTGATTTCTTTTGCTTACTTTCTTCCTCAATTCTCAATTACTTGGGCACAAGTGTTGTCTCACCCTCCACCAGAATGAATGATGTCCTAACGGATTTTGAACTATAAGGACTTGAGAACTGATCAATAATGAGGGTTTCGTCTCTCCCTCTCTTGCCTTTGTCCCAACTCCCAACCCTGCTACTGCTAGCTAGTAGGAGATCATTAGTATTACTATATTCACTGAAACTACTACCAGCACTATACACGTTCACATCAAATCAAATCAAATTAATTAGTCACCATCTGCATTTCTACCCTTCAACATAAACAAAACCAATTATTTAAACCAATGATATGGGTGGGTGGCGCCTGGCAGGTAGGTTTCGATTCCATTCAACCTACTGATTATAAGCCCGAAAAAAATGAAGGGAAGTTGTGGCCACCTGATTGCCATATCGAATTAAAAGACAATTAAGGATGTGTTAGAAGACAACAGATGGGGGCCATTTTGGCCATCAGCGCTGTCCACTGAGAGAGGAGGGCCTCTGCTTGCTTTTGCTCTAATTATGACCCCTAATCGTTAATTAGGCCGTGAGGCATCCGGCTGCTCTTTGGTGTTAATTTTGTTTTGATCAAAGTGCATCATTTAATTATTAAACCTTAGCTACAGCCTACTGGTCGTCCAATATATAAAAGCTTCGACATTTTGGGTATTCGTTTAATTCAAACTACTTTGGACCAACAAATTAAAGTCCCTGGCCCCTGGCATGTTTTGCTTCTCTTTTAAATAAAATATTTCACACAACTCGTGAGTAGGTTACTATATGGCAGCATGCATCATCTTTATCCCTGTTGGATGCTCATAAAGATGGATTATTTAATTAAAGATAATGGAATTGCTTACAAAGTTGATCTAGCATCTTATATTTTCATTTAGCGTCGCAAACATATGGATTCCCTGAATTTAATATTAATATGACGTATCCATGATTATACTAGTGGGGAAATTCTCCAAATACTAGTATTCTTAATTTGTACTAATTTCCTACTCTCTAGATACAAAGTCGTATGCATGTAGCATTCTTTGTACGATCACACAGTATAAGTATAACTAGGGATGTCAACGGATTGGGTATTTTATAATTTCGAAGTACCCGAACTCTAACTTTATAAAAAATCAATTACCCTAACCCTATTAACTACTCGTTTAATTTTAAAATTACTACCCTAACCCTAACCCTAATACATTCCCACTACCCTATAATTACCCTAACCCGTTTAAATACCTGATTAAATAAAAAAATTATTAAAATTTTCTTCATAGGAACCCAAATACCTAATTAACTTTTCTAATCTCATAACTTACCTTTAGATTTATATGTTATATGTTTATATAAACAAACATATATATACTATAATTAATAATTTTATGAGTTATAATTTTTACAATGTTAATACAAAATAAAAAGTAAATATATTTATATTTAAAATACATAATATATACACAGATGCATTCATAAAAGTATTAATGGCATCATATTAATAATTAGAGTAATCATACTTAAATATAAATAACAATCTAATAATTTTTTAATTTAAATATATTAATGTCATCATATTAATAATTAAAGTAATCATACTTTTCATATATTTGTTAGTTTTTAACAAAAAAATTTGCTTGTAAAGTTGACAAAAATTATAAAATTTTAATTTAATTATTAAAATAATAATAAAATATTTATAAATAGTAATCGGGTTCGGATAACGGGTACCCAAAGAATGATACCCTAATCTTACCTTATTAAAATTCGGATAGTGAAATCACTACCCTAACCCTACCTGAACCCGTTTATAAGTACTCTAATCCTGTATAATCGGGTCAGGTATCTGCGGGTACTCTATAATAGGATATCCATTAACATCCCTAAGTATAACTCAGTACCCGGAGACCGGAGCTTCCTACAACTCAGCCTGTGGTGCTAACTAGTGCAAATTAACCAAGACCATTTGTGCTTGGTGGGCACTTTGGCCTGGCTTCGAACCCAAACAAACAAACCTTCCCATCCTCTTCATATCCCAATTAGTTTAAGACATTAACACAAGAAGGAAACTCTTGAATCCTAAAGTTGCAGGTACGTAGTGGGACATGACAATGTAGTTTGTCTGTTTTAAAAATAATAAAAATGTATAGTAATAAAATAAATGTTTTATTGCCGCTGCTGTTAAATGACAGTGGCTGCTCACGAGGCATATGGGTCTTCTTCTGATTCAGTACTACACCAGATAATTAACTCAATTAATCTGGTTTGATATAAGCAAAACTAACCTAACAAGCTTGACCTTTTTAGATAAAATTTCTTTCTTTCTGTGGCAAGTGGCTCGCTCACAAGTCACTAGTCACAACTAAAGAACTGAAAAGCAGTCTGTTACTCAAAATAAAATGCTTATGTTAAAATGTCGAGCGATTCCCGCAGAATATATATATATATATATATATATATATTTTCTTGATACCTGCAGCTTAAAAGTTTGAATTGTTTTTTTTTTTTAATTCCAGACGGAAGTTAACCTCTTAAAATATGATCCTTTATATTAAGATTATTTAATGTGATTGGCTAAAAACTTCACAACCCTTGAATTAATTATGTAAACAGATACTATATATAGATTAAAATTTGATGAATGGATTAACTATGTTATCTATGTATTGTCAACCTCACCTGAACTAGTCATTGAAAGATATCTTCAACATTTAATAACCCCAAAGTTGTGTATATGCAATTATCTGACAATTAACCCCAAAAGCTAGCCATCAAATAATTTACAGAAGGCTTTCTGCGCATATATATATATATATATATATATACCTAGCCAGATAGAACATGCATGCTATGGTTTTGCCCGCCATTTATTATTTATTTACTTGTGCATGGCGGTGTCTGCAATCTGCAGTCTGCAGTCTGGAGTCTGCACCTTTGCGGGCCAGCGTCAATTCATCTGATAGAGATGGTGAAAGGGTTGCAGTGAAATACGCTATTAATTTTGAGAAGAGGCACAAGTACAGGGACATGAATACTACAACCAACTACCAGCTAGTGTCTGCTAGTAGAAAAGTAGTAACAGCACTACTAGTACAAATACAATAGTACGAACAATACAATTAGTGGGGATTAGAGGATATATAAGGATTGTGCGGGGTGAAATCGGAGGAGATGGTCAGGGTCCGGAGGCATGCAAAGCAGTGCAGCTCATCATCATCATACCATTTCATTCCAAATCCTACTTGTGCGGGGCCCCATATATTTATAAATGGCCAACACATTTACATCATTACATCATTATTTGATGCTGACTGGGTGGACTCAACCTTTCCCTCCTCATTCCTCACCTTATCACTTATCAATGGGCACCCAAGGAAACTTGATCAATCCCTTCAGACTACAGATGATCAATACCTTGCTAGTAAAATAATTGATGAGCACCATTAGAATTTCAATCAAGAGCCGGCGCCAGGTCAGGAAAATAATACTGAAAATAACAGTAATTAGTGGGAAGTGAGGTTGATAATTGATGTGAACCTATAAGGCTTTAATTTGGAGGGGGGGAATTGGCGTGCCAACAAAGCCATGGCATAGGGCTCTAGCTAGTATTCGGTATTCACCAAATGTGGCTGGGGACTAACCGGGGACAGACAAGACGATTCTCTTTATAATTAGCGCTAGTACAAAACATCCGCAAAATGGTGGTGGCCGGTGGAAACTAGGGACAGAGATGCCGCCAGACCAAATCCGGCGTGGCTCACTGGCTGTCACTGTCAGTGAAAGGGGTGCATTACATTGTATTTGACATAATCATCTAGTACCATCTAACTACAGAAAAATTACACAGGCCGAGTTACAGACAGACACATTGATTAGATAAGATAAGGTTGACCAAGTACCGATGTCCCGACATCTTCCACGTGGTTCTGACACCGCAACTTCAGCTCTGACCTATTGACCGCACGTGACTTCTCCTCTGTCTGAGCATCTTCCTCGTGCTACGCACGTGTGAACCCCGGCCCCATGACACAAGCACACTCGAGAATGCAAATTGAGGCCTGGTCCTACTGATCATCAACGTACGCATTTCCATCCCCCTCCTACTGATGATGAAACCATCATCATATTCATCATCTTTGAAGTTTAAGGTATTAACCCACGTGTGCTATTGTATATGTTTTAGATTATATGTAAATTGCCCACATGCATGCACGTTCCTCATAGTTCTATTTCAAGAGTATTTATGTATGTATGTAAATGTACTAGTTAATGTGTAAACAAAAAATTAAATATGTGATTCAATCGCTGGTTCAATGATTAAATCATTATACTTATGGTTATCAATATCTTCTTTAAATTTATGATTACGAGAATGAATTAATATTAGTATATAAAAATTTATAGATATATTGTATTTCATAGGCCTTTAGGTGTTCACGATTCAAACTATGCAGAGATTTTGATAATCTTGTATGTCCTTAGATTTTTTTTATCTTTTCTTTTTATAAGAGCTAATTTAATTATTGAATCTGACTTTATGATTGCTTTATCTTGACTAAACAATATTAATCAGAGATCATAGAATAAACGGTCCATTTTTAATGAAATCGATGTTTTAAAGTAGATGATTGGTATTGGTCACATTTGTGCATACCTTAAGAAAGGCCAACTTCTTCACAGATCATTAACGAAATTTAGTGTGAATAAAGTATCTATGTTTTCGACCTGGTGGTGATATGTGTGCATTGCTTTGCTTGAGTCTTTGTCTTATGATGTATAGTAGTCTTTATTTGTGATGATGCTATGTATACTTATGTTTCTTTTATGTATAGGCATTAGTGTATTAAAACAAAATCTTATGAAAGAGTGTATGACACTCCAGTTGATTTTGGAGGCACTTTCCTCTATCCATGAGATCCTACGCGTCTTCCATATATTGTCTTTAAATGACTATTAATAAAATTCTTATAATTGATTGAGAATATATATATATATATATATAAGAATTCTACAACAGCATAATTGTGCCAAACAATTTTACTTTTACCATTGGCAAACATGAAACATGCACTCAACTTCACATATCCATGGTTCCAATGATCCGATATCAAATAATATTCACTATCCCTCCACCCAATAATATATATGGCAATCTTTAATCGTAACTCTATTTTTAATGATGCTGAGCTATATATGCAACCCCAACCGGCCAACTCCATAATTAATTTCCAAAGATTTATACCATGACATCATTGACATGTTTTATATTCCCCATTACACACGTTTGGCCACCTATTATAGTCGGCATCACACACACACACACACACATATATATATATATATATAATGTTTTATTGAATATCATTTGTTAGGTTAGATTTGTTATCTAATTCAATAAATCTTACACAAGTAAATTTCAACTTTGATCAACATTTAAGTATTTGATTTATTGATTGGTACATAATTTTTTATCTAAAAAGTAAAATTTGAGTCTCCTTTCCTTTCAACTTTGATCACGAATTCAATTAGGAGACGGAACCAAAGCTCCCAATCTACAATGTCAATGGAGACTCTATTGGGTACAAGTTCAAATTAGGCGGCCGAAAGAAGCTGTTGGATACTTTTCTCCACCACCGCAAGAGGCCTTTTGAACTGATAGTAGGTAAGTGTCTTTTACTTTTTATTACTAATTTATTGTAAAAATTGATAAAAAAATCATGCGCTTAATCATATGATGAGTTAAGAAATAAAGCATTGAGTAATGAGTTGTGGAAAGAATGTATGTCTTGTGATAAATTAAACTACGGATTCAAAATCAATCAACGAAATTTTACTAGACTAGCATTCTGTTATATAGATACTGCTACTTTGCTACTGATACCGTACGCGCCAGAGGTGAGAGTGGAATGAGATGATAACTGATAAGCATATGCTAGCTGCACATACGATGGAAAATCTGATATCTCTTGGGGTCAAATGGGCTCGCCGCTTATGTATGTAGTAATGTATGTATTGTATTGGTAATGGTATTTGCTTGGGAAGCTGCTTTTTACTCCACGCGTTTCCACCATAGTTGTTGTTTCTCCTCAAAACTCATTTCTTTGTCTGCCATTGCAAAGCTCTCTAATTTAGACATTGAAGCGCGTGGGGGAATCTCGTGTTCCTTTCTTCTCTTCTCTTGTCTTGAAAGCTTTTAGCACAACAACGTTTAACAGTGGGAGGTAAATGCCTGAGAATAAATTTCACTGATAAGTGTCTCCTGACTCCTCTCCTCTTTTCTTCATTTTCTAAAGTAGTTTTTAAAGTTGTCGTAGCTGATCTCTGTGTCTTATTGGTTTCTTTCCTTCGGAAGCCAAATTTCCTCTTTTCTGGATAATATTTTAAGGCAAAAACCAATTCTTGATTTGTTTAAGAGATTAACTTTCCTACACAGGAGTAAAAAATTGTAAGCTTGGATATAGTAGTAGCAGAAGAAGTTGTCATGTTTCTTTTGGGGTACTCAGCCGATGAAATTAAGTACCCACTAGAAGGAGCTCTTGCAGAAGCCAGCAGGTTAAGAAATTGGAGAGATTAATTTGACTTGAGGGGTTCTCTCGGGGTCTCGAGTTTACGCAATTGCCGTGTCTTCTTTTGTTGTTTAATACAGGAAGGCGTGCAGAGAAGCATTCAAATTAAGGTAGTCTGGTCTGGTCGATATTCGATAATCTGCAGTAACTGCTCACTTCCCCAATTAGCTCCTGGATTGCGGATTCTTGACTTCGGATCTACACAATTCTTGAAAGCTGAATTTTCTCAAACTTGACCGGCGAACTAAAGATTTTCACTCTTTCCTATTTCTTTTACAAAGGTGAAAGATCGAAGATTTCTCTTTTTGAGCAAATTAAATTAACCGAAGAGAGCTACCTGCTTAATTATATATATTGGTTCAGTTGAGTAGTACTTGCTTGAGAAATCATCGTAAGGATCAAAGGGCAGGCAGCTGCGGAGCCACAGCAAAACAGAAAGCTGGCAAATAAGTGGTGGGAGAGATTAGATGTGGTTGCGATGGCGGGGTATGAAGCAGCAGGCCCAGGTTCTCGCTACGGCCAGCAACTCTTTAGACCCGAACTGCATCTCCAAATACCATCTCTAACCCCACCCTCCGATGATTCCAGAGACTCTCAAGACAAGGATCCAAATAAGCCGGATTTGTCTGATGCTGCGGCCGCTACCAGCTCTGGAGGCCCCACACGCCGCCACCGCGGCCGCCCTGCTGGCTCCAAAAACAAATCCAAACCTCCTATCATAGTAACTCGAGACTCCCCTAATACCCTTCGATCCCATGTTCTAGAAATCTCTTCTGGCGCCGACATCATGGACAGCGTCTCCAATTATGCTAGGAGAAGAGGAAGAGGAATCTGCGTTCTCAGCGGAAGTGGGACAGTTGCTAATGTTAGTTTGCGCCAACCTGCTTCTCCTCCAGCAAGTGTACTCACTTTACATGGTAGGTTTGAGATACTTTCGCTCTCTGGGAAAGTGCTACCTCCACCGGCGCCTCCTGGTATCGGCGGACTATCAATCTTTTTGTCAGGTGGACAAGGACAGGTGGTTGGGGGCAGCGTGGTGGGCCCGCTTGTGGCTTCAGGTCCTGTTGTTTTGATGGCTGCATCATTTGCCAATGCAGTGTTTGAGAGGTTACCTCCGGATGAGGAGGAGGAGGGGACGGTGCAGGTTCAGCCCACGGCGTCTCAGTCTTCAGGAGTGACTGGAAGTGGACAGCTCCCTGATGGCGGAGGAACCAGCAGTGCTGCTGCTAGTGCTACTACCGGATCCCTTTTCATCATGGGAGGGAGTGGGGCGAGTTACCCTTTTTCAGGTGATTTATTTGGGTGGGGTAGTGGAACAACCGCTAGGCCTCCATTCTAGCTAGCTTGGTGATTACCGATTTAAAGCCAAGGCTTGGGGTATTGAGAGATTTTGAATGCTATTTCCCCCTCACTCTCAAGAGATTTTCTTTTATTCTATGCTTTCTTTGAATAATTTACGAGGAGCATATGATGATAGGAAGAGGTGTAAAGACTTGGCAGCTACAACAATTGTCCTGCTCATATATATGAACACTTATATTCATATATACATATATACAGGGAGAGAGAGAGGCAGAAGGGAAAGACAAAGTTAGTGCTCTCATCAATCATCAGCACTAAATTGATCAGAAGTGGACATGAAAGGGCTTCAATCTGTGATGCATGCTTGGGACTTTGTTGAAGCTGATGAACACCAAACCCAGCTTGGAGCACTGGAGCCATCGATCTTGAGGTCAGTGGGCTCAAAAACCATATATTCGGGCAACTCCCCTTTTCTCTTTTTGATATTTTCCCTTCGGTTCTCTTATATATATATATATATATATGGTTTTAGTTACCCATGATTAATTGATTTCTAATGCTGCCAATGCCATGGGGAGTGAAATGCTGTGGGATTCTAGAGAACTGTAATATTAATTTGTGTGAGTATATTTTATGCAGCACTTTATTATGTGTTTGGAGCTTGTGATTTCTTAATTAATTACCAGAAATATATGTATGTACAGGTGCCGATGAATCCTTCACACCCATCTAATTATATAAATTATTAAATACCTAATTATTTTATGCTTTGTATATGCACAATACTATTCTATCTTTGGCTTTTAGGCTCCTTTGAGCTCTGAACTATCTTCTGATGTTGTTTTGTTCCTCTTGCATGTGGCTGTGTCTTGTTTGTCTTATTTTTGCTGCTTTCCCTCATTGATTTCCTGCTTGCTTACCCAGCAGAGGAAAAAGCTAAGTCAAAACTCTCACGAGAAAAAACCCTAGTTCTGAACCTCAACAAGTAAAGGGTGTCTAAGGATTATTTTTTTTTTTGGCTTAATTTCTCTTCCAGTTCCAGCTGCCATTTGATTAACAGTTTTACCTGACCCGGCGTTACAGCAGTAGAAACACAGTCAAAGAAAGTTGTCTTGTTTCAGTTATATAACATCCATGAATATTATACAAATATATACATATATATAAACTATTACTTAGGTACAATGACTTTTGTCAGTTACTATATTAGACATTAGTTAACTAGGAACATTTGTCTCAAATCTTCTGAGCTTCGAGAATTGGAACCGAACCATCTATTTTGGGGAGTGAAAATTGGTAAATAAAAAAGAAAGAATTGTTGGAGTTCGGGACTTTTTGTTTATTTGAAATCAACTTGGAAAAAGAGAAAGGCACGTTTGTGGCAACTTAATTAGGTTACATATATATATATATATATAATATTGTGTAGAGGTACTTGATCAATTTCTTTGCTGCGGAAAAGATGTGTACATTATCATGTGCAAGTCCCACGCTCCTAGAAGTAGAACCATTTCTGCTTTCCTAATAATATATAGTTTAAGGCAATTTGTGCTTTATTTATACTTACTTTGAAGGTGGTCATAAACAAATATATATACTGCAGCAGTTGTTAGGAGCTAATCCTTTGTTGGTCTCCCTTACCACTGCAAATAATATAATCTTTCACCATATACTGAAAGACAGTTGTTGGTATTAGTCTGAGGTTGCTGAGCTAACACATGTCTAGTTGTGCGGTTAGTTCAAATATGCTTGATATATAATAGCAATTAATTAGCAGCCAGAGAGAATGTACGTGAAGATCGAGTTTTCAAAGTTGCTTAATGATGCTACTAATATTTCTTAAAACCCTCATTAATTGCTCCAATTGTATTTGCAGGTTTAGTATTCGCTCTCATTAATGGCCTTGCATTGCATGCACTCTTTTTCTTCTGTATATAAGAAACATAAGTGAATCAAATAAAAGCATGCATCATGCATGTAAATATCGTAATTCCTTCTTAACCAATTAGAGTAGTTAATTTTGTTAGATTAAAATGCGATGAAATATTCCTCCAGGGGAGGGGACTCGTTGGCAATTGGTCAGTTTGTAGTTAAAAATTAGGTGTTTCGATCCATTTGGTAGCTAGGGATGGGGAGAGACTCATCATGGAACAACAAACATGAAACAGGAGACATTACTTATTTTACCAATTGCTTTCATAATAGCAAACAGATGTTGCAGTTGGTTTCCAGGGAGGGACGCTCGTCTCGTTAATTGTTTCTTTCTCAACCTCACGTGGTAATTTGCATTCGAACATTTAATTTGGCATGGGAAATTAGTCCCTTAACAAAATCTGCTTGCTCTTAAGTCTTGACCAAAATCCTTTCCTAACTTGTCTAAAGTCTGTTGGCTATTTCACATGCATGGGCATAGCCCATGTACTATATAGTCTTTACCCTTCCTCAGTAATAAGGAAGTGGTCAAATTGTGGACTCAACTCTGGGGCGGTAAGAATGGAAAAGCAATGAGCAAAGTATACACATAGGACTACGTTACTCCATCGTCTACCCAATAATCCCAGTTCTGCAACCCGGCCGCCGCCTACTCTTTGCTTTCTTTTCCGAAATTCTTTTAATTTCTAGAGAACGGCGGGCTTGGAATGTACCTTTATAACATGGGTAAGCAATGGTAGACAGCACTCTGTATAACGATAACATGGGTTACATTACGTTTGCAAATGGATCAAATCATACATTATTATTTAATTTCATTACATTTAATTTATTATTAGAGTTATCAGCTAAGAATTAAAAATTGTATTTCCATCAACTTCATTTTGATGTGAGAAATACCACCAAATTTTGACAAATTAATTACATCATTAAACGCAAGGCAGTATGGCAACGTTTTACCCATTAACAGTTGGGCCTTCAACGATTCAGCTTTAGTAAGTATCGAAGAACATTTAAGGACTACCGTGGACCTTGTACTTTAGCCTCTATTTTCTTCAAATTTTCTTACTCAATTGAGTAGATCATTAGCTCCGCCAGTAAGCTTACCTTTAGGGGCTGAACTGACGGTGTATACATAACGAGAGAACCTTTCTGACACCCCATGATTACCCTGTGTCATTAAATCAGGAAAGCCCAACAGGACAACATCGCTCCATTCAGTCGATTTAAATGAAACCAATCTAATAAATCAAGCCAGCATCCAGAAAAGTTAATGGCAAGGTTTAAATCTAGAATTTACCACATCTCCACACTTAGCTTGACAATCTGATGAGATTTTAGAGATGCACATAAAATTAACTTTCCTTCATCCATTGTTTTTGGACTAGTTCGATAGGAGCAACAATAAGCAAAGAACCAGAATGTGCAACTAATTCAACAGTACCATGTTTACTTCCAATTACGCTTGTCCTAAACGATTTTAGTGCCTACACTAAAATTGATTTGAGCCAACTAATCTAAACAAGACAAGGTTCAAAGCCATCAGTGCTCAAATGGAACGCGAACAAAGAGTCGACCATGCAAGCTAACAACAGCAGATGTTTGAAGTGGATCAATTCTTGCAGGCAAGGTCACAACCTGTAAACCACAACAAAATAAGGTCAAGAAATCTTTTGCTCAGTTTTGTTTTGTGCTTTGTTCCATATTGTAATGGCAGTACTTCTGGTTTTTCACAACCGACACAGAGGAGACTATAAAGAAGTAAAGCCTAACTTTTTCATCTAAAATACGATAAACTAATTATTGCTTAACAGAAACGGTAGAAAATTAAGAACATCAGTGCCCAGAAAAAGGTAGGGTGCGTCCTCTTTTCTATATTCTCACTATGTTCTCGAGCATATACTTGCAGACTTCTGGACCTGGTCTACAGATACTGCAAGCTTTTTGATTTGCTCGGTTAGGAACTACAAGAAATACCTTCTTAAAGGGCGTGATACCCCAAGGATTGTCAACTTGCTCTGGTTGACCTGTTATAACCAAACGTCCAGCAGGATCTGATTGAACTCGCACCTAGATCCACAAAAATGTAAGCCAGTTTTAAATCCAGGGGGTTAGGGTCACATTCATAGAGACTGAAGCAAAATGTACCCAGAAACATTAAACATATTTTCTAATCACATGTATATGAAATTTTTAGTCACAGAACTCAAAAGACCAAAAGCTTTCCACGTATTGGAAAGCAGTAAAGCAGCTAAAATAGTGTTTCAAGCACCCAAGCCCCAATGCATAGCTATTTAATTCTCACTACCCTCCAAAGCTTAGGAGGAAAGTGGAAATCCAAAATATCTTAAGATATCGTTCAACCAAGTCTAACAAATCTTCAGAACTAAAAAGGCAAAAATAGTAGACCTTCTTTTATATCTACTGGCACCAGTAAATGATTACAAAAACAACAGACACAAATGTAGTTTTAATATGATTTTCTTCTTGATTAACGACAAATACTTAGGAGAAAAACTAAAGGTTGCAATGCCAACTGTTTATTAATTTGTATAAGGTCATTTAAAAAGGATTTCAGAACAACTACATACCTCCTCACGCAGGAGCCCGGGGACCAGAGCATATACCTCAAAGCAATCCTTCTGTAGATTTTAATAACAGTGAAACTACTCAGAACCGAAAATCCTAACAGTTACTCAAAAACTGGTTATATCCAAAACCAGTTTTATCATAGCTTTCTCTCTGTGTGTGTGCGCTTGGGTAAGGAGTGGGGTCAGTGTCTAGTAGGACAAAGAAAAAAGAAGGTATACTTACAGTTTCACGCACATTGATCTTCACCCAATCAGCAGGGGCTCCAACATCAACAACTTCAGTGACCAGTCTACCAGATGAAAATCAGTGGCATTGCATTGGTCAGAAAATAGAAGAAATCAACAATCAAGTTCATTTGAGCATGCTTAAGATTTCTTCACTTTTTCCTGGGCCCAACATACCTCCTCTTTCCCTTAGTTAGTAAAGGCATCAAGGATAACTGTCCTCCCAGAATGAGGACGGGACTTCAGTAATCTAGACTATGGCCTTCCTAAAGGATGTGAAACATCTAAAAAGACTTACATGTGCCCGTTCAGAAAGGTCCTTTGAACCTTCTATGCCTTAGGAAGAAAAACATGGGTATGCTTAAAGTGACCTTGGCCATTTAAATTATGGGCATGCTTCTGTCCATAGGCAAAGAGTATTCCTAGCAGTAAAGAGTGCAACAAGAATATACCAAAAATCTGATTCTTTGAACAAATTCAACCATCCAGTAGTAAATTATTCATATATATTTCTTTTAGAATCATTCATAAATTAATTCAATAAAAACTTGTCTGCATCTTCAATTTAAAGTTCAGCTTAAGTAGAAAGTAAATAAAGATGGATAGATAAAAAAGCCCAAAAAAATTAATGGCAGCTAAGAGATCAGCAAATATTAACTGCTTATTTGGTTCATGTGCAGATTTCTCAGCAGGCTCCGTGCTTATTGGTGTCTTCTGCTTCTGCAAACCTGGAAAAGAAAACCGAATATAATATGAGAATACATGGCAGCACAGATACATAGTAGTGCAAAAGATCTCTCCACATAACAGCATACCAATTGTTTTGAGATGTTTTTGCTTTGGGGTAGAACTTAAGCTCTTATCCTGTAAAGAGGAATTTTCTTTAAATAAAAATAATTATTGTACCACTTTAAATTTTGCATAAAAGAAAAGCTACAAAAACAGGAATACCACAAAGAAACTAAGAAAATTACAGATGATAGTAAAGTTTAGATATTCAACAGACCTTAATAATAGGCTCCGTAATCTCACCATATCCAACAGAACGTTGAGCATGCCAACCCTGCATGGCACGAGCTGCAGCATCCCTGCGTGCCCTACCTGACCCTGAGGCTTGGTAGCCACTCGACTGCACAGGAAACTAGAAAACATTAGAAAGAGAAAGCTTTATCACAAATAGTGACAGGAAACAAAAGATTAGTATAAGCATTCAAATGCTCATTAGGTTACTTGTATGAAATTTAGCATATTGAATGGAATATGAAAATTCACAAAAGATATCCTCATACTGAAGTAAAATATGAAGAAACAAAATTCTACCTCCTTTTCCGCAATTGAATGAGGGAGGGAAGAAGCAGGAAGTTGAATCTCACCATTCTCCCTCTTATATTTTTCATATTCCAATAGTGCCTGCACAATCATAAAACAACCAGGAACTGTTACCATATTATTCTTGCAGGAACCATAAAAGTAGCACCGCCTGAAATCATGCAGGTACAGTTACCAATAGATGAGCCATTCAATGAACTTTCCATTTTCTTTATTTATTGGCTGGTGATTAATAAGCATTACAGGAAAAGACTTGCTACACAAGAAAGCAGAAAAAAAAGATTGTAAGGAAATATATTGGCACTGATATCATTTTGCCTCATGTTTATTTATTTAGTTTGGTTGGGATAAGTATGTTTAGAAAAACATTTGTTTCACTATGACACTTAATATATCAAGAAACAACTATGTTAGTTTCATTTCAATGGTTAAAAGACATGTACCAGGGACAGAGGCAAGTAGAAAAACACTCCGCACAACATAGATACAAGAACGCTCCTATCAAAAGCACAAGGTACACATGTAATTTTTATAAAAATCACGCCTCAAACTAAACCCAAAATATCATTCTCAGCACTAGAAGAATGTTAAGGTTTAAGGTTTATCATTGGACACACAGTCAAAACAATGCAGTGGCTAGTTAGTTGTCCCAGCAAAACAAGCATACCTTCTCATAAAAAATGCGGAATGTCCAAGAGACAGTTGTGCAGGTCCTGAGAGAAAGAAAGAAGAAAGAGACACCAAGGTTAATCAACAGAATAATAAGTTTGCATAAAAAGCATGTTACTTTGTGTTGAGTTCAAGTGCCAGACAAAGCCATTAGGGATTGAGACATAACTTCGCACCAAAAAAACAAGAAAAAAAAAAACCTGTCTATATTTCTCCTTACTTTGGGGGGTGGAAAGACTCTCCTACTTGCCGCCATAACTTAGATGCAGTCACCTATAGGTATCCATAGAGTAAAAACAAATTTATCATGTATTTTGATGGTGTAAATGCTTCACATCAATGATAGTGCATTATTCAAAAGCAGGAAATTCTAATTCAACACATAAGAAAACTATCAACTCAAACATTGTAATTCCAATAGAAACACATAAAACCAATTTCATGTCTTCCAACTTTTAAATATTCATAAATTCATGCCTCATAGGCCATGGCTTAGAATTTAGAGCAAAAGATATAATAACCAGGTTTATACTGTTAAAAAAAAAAATAACAGAATGCATAATGTTTGTCCAAAAAGTAATCTAGAAGACATGAAAACTCATATGCTTTGTTTGGAAACAAAGATTTCGAAGAGTAAATTTGGATTTGGTTTATCATCAGATTGTGAGGATAGGAGTATATATTGTATATAAATCACTCCTTAAATCTCAAACTGAATATCAATGTTTGACTTTGGAATATAGATAAAGAAAAAGGTTATCACTTTACTGTTTTCTACATCATAAGATTATAACTCTTTAATGATATTGTTCAATATCTTAAGAGATTTAAGCTATATGGAAAATTAATATGGAAAATAGAAAAGGTAAAAGTATAGGTGTTACAAGAAAGGAAGGAGGACATGGTTTTGGGACAAGCAATGACCCAAAGGAAAGATAAATATTTGACTCATGACCAAGAAAATTTAATGCATCTATATGCGAGTGAAATTACCTTCTGTTACTGACTTCTTAAAGAATCATGCTTACATGCCAACCCATTTAAGACACAAGGTAAAAGATCAACACTGGATATGAGACATGGTTTTGGGACAAGCAATGATCCAAAGGAAAGATAAATATTTGACTCAGGACCAAGAAAATTTAATGTATCTATATGTGAGTGAAATTACCTTCTGTTACTGATTGCTTAAAATATCGTGCTTACATGCCAACCCATTAAAGACACAAGGTAAAAGATCAACACTGGATATGACCCGTTTTAGTTGATAAAACGCCTCAAGACTTTTCTAGAAATGGTTGCAGATCATTTACTTCTTGATCCTATTTGGAACAATCTAGAGCTATGATAAGTGCCCCCACCCCCCAAAAGAAAAAATTATCCACCCCTCAAACGTGCAAGTCTGGCACACACACACACGCAAGCATGTGCGTACGCACACACACGCAAGCATGTGCATGCGCACACACACACACAAACGAAGAGTTAATACCTCTCTTAAAGTCAGTTATCTGCATGCATCAATAAATGTTTGCTCATGAATCACAGAACTACTTTATAGAGAATCATAATTAAAGGAGTTCCCCTGCTCTAATTTGTTTTATAACATTCAAATCAGTACATTAGAAATAAGACACACCAAAACACAGTAAAACCCCAAGACAATGGCACTAAAAAGAAGGGTGTGATAATGCCTCATTAAAGCGGGGTTTAGAGGGAAGAATTGAAAAAACTCATATCATACAACAGTTTTAACATAAAGCTCATAAATCACAATAGGGATAAAGAAAAATGGTAACTTTTGAAAAATGAGGATATGGCAATAAAAAGCATATCTATAACATTTTTCCCAATAACTCCTTTTTCCTCCACCTTCTCTTGCTAACAACTACAATAAGGAAAAAACCAAAATCCTCAGACTTGGCTTCACCAAAATAAAAGAGAGAGAGAGAGTCACTTAATATTCCCTAGTCCTCTTCATTCCTTTGGATTCATGTCATACATGCCAAACCATGACTACTGACATATTGTGTAGACATAAAAGAATACCTCGTATGATAAAAAGTAAGATTATATGTTTCAATAGTATCACCTAGTTTAACTCTATCCAAATTCAATTCTTATTTCCTCCCTAATTCAGTAATAATTATTAAAAAATGCCCAACATATGATGCAGGGAAGGGGGCGGGGTGGCGCATAGAAGAAAGGGCACCTTACTTCAAAGTTTTATATGGAATCCTATTTGGAAAGCATTGAAATCGGTTCCTAAAGAATGTATTCATACATGTAGGACAAAAAAGTGAGCTCATCAATTTTGTGTCCAAAATAGAAGCAATTATTTGATGGCATAATGGCAACTCTAGATATAGTATAACGCATATGTCATTGTCATGTTTATCCAAACTTCCAACTTTGGAGAGTTCAATACGGAGAGAGAGAGAGAGAGAGAGAGAGAGAGAGAGAGAGAGCCTTAGCTATTAATACGTCTTTAATTAATAAAACAAGGCCTTCCAGAATTAAATCTTATTCACCTTCCTAAACCAGAAACAGATTCAAACCACTTTTACGTGTTAATAAATCAGATCATTTATAGTCTTTTACTAGTTGAGGCCTATCATATGCAAAAACTGTTAGCTAGGATAATAAATTATTACAAGAAGGTTCAACCTCCAAAACAGAAAAATCGATGAATTATTATCCACACAAATAAAATCAGATTGCATGTCACCTCTGACTAGTTAATACCTGTTACATGAAAAACGTAGTAACTAGGAATAGCAAAGGGCGATTTAAGGGTTAAAGAAAAAAACTACAAACATCAATTAAGGATTCCATAATACGCATGCATACCACTTCATAGCCACCCAATCTAATAACAGCTCTCCACAACCTACATCCAATGCCAAAAAAAAAAAACCAAAGAGAAGCACAAGTTAGACAGTGAAAGAAAGCAGACTCATAATATGAAGATCCAAATCAATGATCACCATAAACTTACTTAAGGCAATTTAGTGGCTCTCCATAAAACTTAGGGGGCTTGAATTCCAAAGACCTGTCCTTGTAGAAACTTTCCAGCTCCTTCATGAATGCTGCTCGCTCCTCCTGAGTTCCAGCTTCATCAGCCTCCCCCATCTATATCCCAAACACCAAAACATTGAGTTAACAATATGGATAAAGAGAATACTTGACACTTTTGTGTTTACAGCACAATTTATTGGACATCTTTTTTCTGTACCTCAGGATCCAGCAACCAGTTCTTTGATTTTTTAACACTTCCATGCTCAGATTTAGGTGTAAGAAATTCTGCACAAGAAAGGGGAGCAGCATCTCCACTGCTTTTCTTCTCTAGTGGATCAACAGGAGCAGCATCGCGAGTATTTGTATTAGCATCATTGGAAGTTTTTTTATCAGGTTTATCAGGCAAAGCTGGATTATCACTCATATTAACATCAGTGGGCAAGGTTAGAGCCTTATCATCAGCCGTCCCAGAATGTGGTGAATGCCTAGTTTCGGTGGTATCTCGATCCTCAGTGGCGAGAGAGGACTGTTGCTGTTGGACGCCAGAATCAACAAGGTTGACTTTGGATGCCTCTGGTAATTGTCGTTCCAACATTTCGGTATCTTCCATCTTGCTCATACAGATTCGGCAGTCTATAACAAATGTTGCATTAAAGCATTTTTTAACAAGATTGGTTAAGGATTGCAAGAGACACAGGTACCGTTGGTGATGTGCCAAAAGCTCAGTGGTCAAATCCAAGTTTTTTTTCTTCTTGAAAATAGGTACTAAAATATTGCACATACCATGGTGAGAAACCAAACCCTAACTTCCAGTAGGTTTGTCAGAAGAAGAAAAAAAAAAAACAAATAATTCAAAAGACATGAAAAATAAACCATTATTGAGCAATTTTGTTCTCCTCCTTTCCTCTGTTCTGTTTCCTCATTGTCCAAACGCAAAAGAGCCAAAGAGGACATTTTTAAGTAATTTATGAAACAAAAGAAGACATTAAAATGAAAAATATGTAATTAAAGAACTATAGGCTTGAAAAATGCGTTAAAACAAAAAACAATAGCAGAATTAGTGTGCCCTAATTATATTACATTCCAGTTAAGCAGGTGTTGGTTGTGGAGATAGGAGAAAGGGAGAGAAACTTGCCTGCAGGGGAGACGAGAGAAATGCAGCGAAGAAGCGGAGGAGAGGAGTAGAGCAAGCGTTAGGGCTTTGAGTTATAAAGAGACAATGCGGGGAATGGAAAACAATAACTACAGATACAGAGCAGCCTCTTCTTATCCGACTAACATAGAAAGTATCGTTCATGGCAGGGCAGGGATGGCAGTTACACTTACACCTGGGACTGGGAATGGGATTTCTTTCGGCCTGCCAACTAATCTTCCAATTCTGGATTCTCTTTCCTTTTTTGACGCCGGTGGCTGGTCTCCGTTTGTGTGTGACACTCACTTTTTTTTTTATTTTTTATTTTTTCTGAATTAATACTACTAATATCTACCAAAAAGCAACAAAATCCAAAGCTAGCAAACCCCCGGCGGTCTGTTGCCTTTTTCCCAGTTCAAAACAACATACTTGCGCCCCTTTGACTCAACCTGGCTCACGCCAATTCCTCCGCTGCTTTACCCATCTCCCCAGGCCCCAGCCATCTTCTTCCTTCTACAGTCACCCATGTCTGTTATCTTCTGCGAGCCCATTTCAGCCCCAGTCTATCCCTTCTCTTCTCTTCTCTAAGCCCAATTTAGCCCAATTTTTGTGCATCTCTCCCATGGGGCCAGGCCTTCTTGCTTTGCTTGTCATGTAAATTATTCATGACCAAAATCCAATAACAAAAATCTACCTTACAGCATATGTACATAATTAAACTCAATAAACTACTAAACGAAAATTGAGTTGAGGAATACAACGGTGATGACTCTATCCATGCCCATGCCAGTATTAGTACATAATACATAATAATTAATCAAAATTGAGTGCTAAAATACAAGGGATGGAAAAGGAGGAGAAAATCAGATCGGGAAGAAGGAAGGCTGGCTGGAAGCTGGAAGGGGTGACGGCATGCATGCATAAGGTTGTGGTGTATATGATTGTAGTAGCAGAAGACTTAGACAAGGATGGTGTCAAGTTGAAGGAACTAGTAAAAATAACTATAGCAGTATGATATGGGACCATTATCCTCTCCTTAACCGAAAAAACTAATTCGATAAAATGTACAACATAATTATTTATAAATTATTTAAAATTTTTTTATTTATTTGATGTGAAATTTTTAAAAACACTTTACTTACTTACTTCCTTCTTGAAATACTAAACTTGATATTTTTACTTATTCAATCTAGTAACATCGTCGTTGTCGATTATCTTTTTTATCTTCCCTTAAAAATATTTAACTTGATGAATCAAAATTGAATTTATTTTAATATCATTTTACCATAAAATCATTCTTACCTTTTTAAAAAGATTAAGCTAATGACTGACCTATGCAGTGTCACCACTTATAAATTACTAAAGACTTGCTTGATCTAAAACTTTTAAAAACACCCTACCTAGATCCTTGCTGAGGCGTGACAGGTACTTGGGGTAAGCGCTTCGCTGCCTGGTATTAATTAGAACTGGCATGACGTGATGTATATCTGCAAGCTATAAATATTTTAGCATGCCACTTGTTTATCTCCCCGTACTTGGTGATACTACAGATACATACAAACTCCTCTTCCTTCACGCACAGACCATAAAACTGTTGAATTTAGCAAAGCGGGCAAGGTGGTGTTAATTGGATCCATCGTTTTGACCCGAGGAATGAATGATCATGAATGCAACCCAAGCAGCGAATGCCCACCAACAGATTGCAATATGATTTGCAGTCCACTTCTGCACGTGGCATCTCAAATGTGCATGTCACGACTAATCAAGTAATTCTTACGGAAATCAATTGCACAAGAAACGAGCAAAACCATCGGCACATTCATATGTTTTTATTAGTTTGCATCTTCCCTGTCGTCCCCGATGCATGCGTCGGTTTTATCTGCGCGCTGGTAAGTGTAATTCCTTTTCCTTTTCTTTTATGGCTGCTGATGATGATGGTGATTATGAATTGATAATACACACATATATGTATCGACATTTCCCCTTTTTTTTAATATAAAATTTTCGATTTGATTTTGGGGGAGAGTGAAGGGCTCTCAATGTTTTGTTGCCAACACGAGTTTTCTTTTTGTTGGATACAAGTTCCTAATGACAACAGAGACTTGGTTCATTAACCAAAGCTACTTTCTGCTTTGGTCTTTGGAAATCATCCTTGGTCGTCGTACGTAGACATTAATGATCTTACGAAATTAATTCTATCATTAAATTAATATCTAAATTTAAGATTTTGTGTTGATGGCTTGGCTTCAAGAACAAATTAAGGCACATTTTGCACCCTAAGAAATCAACGTTCCATTTTTACAATTGGATTTCATGTAGCGGTTGGTGGAGTTGGACGTCCACTCCTCAGCTTTCACTGGTATATTGTATGTATGAACAGGAGCTGAGTTAAGATGAGTTGATTTCCAGGTTTATAGAAGATTCTGATGAGAATATGGTGCTGCTAGATCTTTTTATTGCTGCTACAATACCGGTCCTGAAAGTGCTTTTGATAACTGCACTTGGGTTATATCTTGCTCTAGATCACGTCAATATCTTGGGGGAAGACACCAGAAAGCATATAACAGTGTACGTGCTTAATCCTAGCTCTTGTACACACTTCACTTCTTGCCATTAAATATTTGTTCTGTACCACGTTCCATACGACATAGTTGAGTGAGGCGTAGCAAAAACAAACCTTTTTGGGTTTCCTTTTTTAGTATTTTGGCCAACAAGCTTATTCAATATTTGTTCATGTGAAAGAAATTCTGATTCTTTTCTGTTGCTTTGCTTTGTAATGCTCCATCAATTCAAATTATTCAAATACAGTGAATAGTCAGTTAACTTAGGACAATGTTATTATTTTTTTGAGATTACAGGCAGTGTTTTACGTATTCAATCCGGCTCTTGTAGCCAGCAACCTTGCAGAAACAATTACGTATGAAAGCATGGTTAAGCTGTGAGTGAAACTCTTTGTGTATTTTATATTCATACAAATTACAAACTGCTCTTTCAATGTTCTGAAGTAGAAATCTTTTTGTCCAACATATGTCTAGGTGGTTCATGCCATTCAATGTCCTGCTCACATTTGTTATTGGTTCAATACTTGGATGGATAGTCATCCAATTTACAAGACCTCCGTCACATTTGCGGGGTTTGATCTTGGGTTGTTGTGCTGCAGGTATACATTCCATTTAATTGATTGAACATCAAATATGAAAGATGATAATGATCACTGTAATTAAGATGATCGTTGCCTCTCTCAAGGATGATTCAAACTAACTTGTTACACCATTTAATTGAACTGAACAAATGTCAAGGATTCCTAACTCCTAAGAGGTCGGCTGATATATGGTACTATTTAGGTGTTCTAGTTGGTGGTTGAGCCAAAGGGATCTCTTGAGGAAATCATCCGCTTTATCAAACTTCAAGCTAGGGGAAAGAGGTTGCTGACACTGATAATTAGCATACTAAATTTAGAGTGTGAGATCGCTTTGAAAGTTTTGCTTCCTCCATAAACTTAAGAATGTGATCAGTTCTATGTTTTCAGTGGCTAATGTTTTTATTTTTCTGTCATGGCATGTCTTATCAAACTCTGAGCATCATATTCATACAAGATGCTTCAAGCACATGCATTTTGCCTATTTGTAGTGATGTCAACAGATCTCTGTTATCTGCCCCGGATTATTTATCCCAGCTATCTCTTCAAGAGGAAAATGGGCAATCTAAGGCAAGAAGAATATATGTAGGCTTAAGAAACTTCAAGCTTCTAATTTTAAGAGGCTCACATTCTGTCCTTGTTGGTGCTAGTGAAAGCTGTACCGGAGGACTCATGACTGGCAGTCAAAAAGCTTATTAAGGCCTCAGAATTCAACCCTTTGTTGGGTCTCTCGTGAGTGACTTTGGGTTAGTCTATGGTGCAAGGTGGAGTCATTTGCCTTTCTCAGCTTAAATAAGCTTTCTCCAAGAGAACAAAAAGTGGAGTCATTAGCATTTCATCAGCTAAAACAAACGTAGTCTGAATCCTTTGAACCTTTTCTGTGCTAATGCAAATGACTAGGACTTTTCTTCTTGAAATCTCTAACGGAAAGGCTTTTATCAAATTTTCTTTTTCTGCAGTCTGTAAAAGTTTTGCTTTAAGTTTCTTTCTCCATACAACAGGGAATATGGGGAACATGCTCCTTATTATAATCCCAGCTGTTTGCAAAGAAAAAGGAAGCCCATTTGGATCTCCTGAAGTATGTCATTCATACGGAATGGGTTATGTTTCACTTTCAATGGCGGTATGTTCCTTCTCAACTGTGCTGGATTTGAGAGCTCTTGATGCCATCAAGGAAAAAATTTCCCTTTTTGAAACCTTGTTTAGAACTACATTGGAAGAAGTACACTTATTTATATGACTATGGGACTTATTCATGTTTGCAAATTGCTTTGTTTTGAAACCTTAGATTGGAGCCATTTATTTGTGGTCTTATGTCTTCAATATCGTTCAAGTATATTCGATAAGGAGCATCAACAAATCCACTGTAAATGATTCCTCTACCTGCAAATATTTTAGAGAAGCACCCACATCAGATCAGGGGAGTTGCACTGAACCACTACTTTCTTCCAAGGATCTCTTGGTATCTGAAGACAATGAGAATGGATACATCCTACCTTGCACAAGTTCTAAGGGAAAAGCTGAGGTTGTTCACCTTGTGACACTACCAATCTCCGTTTTGCTTCATCAGTTCCATGACTTATTACATCTTCCCTATTGGACATTTTCAATGTTTCTCTAAGAATATTTGATGTTTTTGTGAATGTCAAGACAGTATGGTTTACATGGTAATAACATACAGATTCCCGTGCAAAACCCACCAGGAAACCTAGCTATATTTTTTTTTGATTGCTTCTTAAATTTAACAGAAAGGATGGGATCTTTTACATTAGGATTTGAGCTATTCTCCTATTTAACTATATTATTACAAGCAAATTGTATTGGCCATCTTTTTATTTACCTTGGCATCCTCGAAAGGAGAAAAACTATCTTCATGATTGTAATATTAACTATGGCGTCTTTCATGTTATCCTATTGCTAGTAGTTCTGTATCTGAGATATAGTTTTTGTTTGTTCAACTCCATTACATTTCATAACCATTGAAGTTTAGTAGTCTACCAAGTTTTTCATTGCTTTTTGAGATAGAAATCAAGTTTGCATGTTGAAGCATTTGAATGGAAGCTTTGATTGAGTTTTGATTTTTGATTTTCTGAAATCTTGTGGCAGGCAAGATTTTCAAGTAAGATGCAACAATTAAATATGATGATTGCGAAGATTAATATGAGATCAGTGTTTGCCCCTTCAACAACTGGAGTGGTATGATCTTACTTCCTTTTATGTTCTTCATTTACCATTTTCACTTACTGGAAGCAAAAAGGAAACTGTTGTTCTCTCAACCATATTGTGTTTTTTATTTTCTTTAGTGCTAAATTTAGCTAAGATTATAGTCAGATGGATATTCATCTAATGGATCTATCATAAAGAATCTAACAAGCTAAGACCAGTGGAAGAAAACTCTATGCAAAGTATCCTTTATGGAAGGATGCTTTTTGCGTGTCTCTGAAGCACAAGATCTACCTTTCATTGTGCAGATCAATACAGGGTCTGAATGGGTATACATTCATAATATATGGATGAATAGCATATGATTGAAGTATGAATTAAATTTCTCTAAATGTAATACAAAATTCATGCTGCCTTGTTGTCCTGTTTATATATTTTGAGTCATTGACTGAAGTGTGCATTCTTCTCTTGTATAGATTGTTGGATTTGTAATTGGACTCGTCCCTCAGATTAGAAAATCAATGATAGGTGATGGTGCTCCTCTTCGTGCTATTCAAGATTCTGCTTCTTTAGTGGGGTATAGCAACAATCACTGTTTACAAAATGACCAGGATTTTGAAGACTCATCATCAAACAACATCTCTTTTATTCTCTGCTCATGAGGAATACAATTTCATTTACAATCAAAGTTCATTTACAATCAAAGTACATCCAGTTCTAAATTTTGGTTAATGGAATCTTGGCTGTCCTCTAGCCACACAGCTTCATCACTAATGGATAACTCATCAAACACCATGATTCTGTAACTGATGATGTTTACAAGTAATATACATTTGACCATGACATTTTGCATCTCCTGTCTGGTTATATATAATCAGCCATTTTCATATTTTTCAATCTTGGTGCAAATATCTACCCTACTATTCGTTCAACTTCACAAGAATTCATCATACCATATTTATGCCGTATCACATCTCAAACTTCTGCTCATTTTGTTTCCATGCTAATTAGCTTATGAGTTTATGTTTCTGAATCCAGTGATGGAGCCATCCCAGCTCTCACCCTAATTGTGGGAGGTAACCTTCTCAAAGGTACTACTAGCTGGTAAAAGGTTGATTTGGTTATTTTGTTTCAAGGCATTAATAACATGGTTAAGCTGAGTATACGTGAATATTGGCAATGGATGGCTGCTTTGCAGGACTCAGAGGGTCAGGAATTTGCAAGTCTATCATTTTTGGCATCATTGTTGCTCGTTATATTGCTCTGCCTCTCATTGGTATTGTCATTGTTAAAGGAGCTTCTCGTATTGGTTGTGTACAAGCTGATGCCCTATATCAATTTGTTCTCCTCCTTCAGTTTGCTGTTCCACCTGCAATGAACATAGGTATATCATAATTTGTTCAATTTGTTCTCCTTGTGGATCTCTTTCTTAACTCTTGTTCCGCCAGAAACTAGTGATTCAAATAATTGTTTGTTTATTATTCTTTTAATTCTTGCACAGGTACAATCACTCAATTATTTGGAGCAGGTGAGAGTGAATGCTCTGTTATCATGCTCTGGACTTATGCCTTGGCCTCAATTTCGCTTACCTTATGGTCAACATTTTTCATGTGGTTGGTGGCCTGAATTCTGCTAAAACAAATGTTTCTGGAGAAATATTTAGTTGCTTGCAGGGAAATATACTACCAGCAAACGATGCTGTAGGTGCTGCTACCGCTCTTCTTTTTCTCTTTTTATTTTATTTTATTTTTTTTGGGAGGATTAAGAACAGATTCCAAACTCAGGACAACAAATGTTTCTCTTTTCCAAAAAATACAACAACTGATGCTTTGGAATTTCGGCGCTGGCCTCAAAACTCTCTTCACACTTAAACTAGTTTCATGTCAACACCATGGTTGAAACGATGTAAATAAATTCCACAAGTTAAATTGTTCATTGACCAAGATTCATATGTGATATGTTCAACACTTCAATTCTTCATTAGACATTAACAAACGATGTAAATCTTTGAAATTTCCAAAGATTCATATGTAAATTTCAGCAAACGGAGAATTTGAGGGACAAAGACATTTCAGAAAGCAACAAGTCACAAATATTCAAAAAGGATGGAACTAGTATGCTTGAGAGAAGCAGATGGGTTTGTTTCTACTAATGAACTCCTCCTAGCTGATCTAATTGGGCAACGACCACCTCTGTGCTGCTCAAAGACGGGCTTTGTCGAGATCGGCAAAGTAAGGGTGTTCCATGGCTTTCTTGGCAGAAATGCGCTTTGAGGGATCATATTGCAACATTTGCTGCAAGCACCAACAAAACATTTCAACTATCAGCTATCAGATGTTGTGAAGAGGATGGTTTTTGATAGTTGTTATGAAAATAAGGCGGTAAAAAGTCAAGGGTTACCGATAAGAGATGAAGCCCATCGTCATCCAAATTAGGAACAGCAGATGACAGCCCCTGAGGGCTCCACTGGGGGTAATCATGCCAGTTTGGCAGCAAGCTGACTCCTGGCCACACTTGTTCATTTGGAGTACCCAACAACCTGCATCCATGAAGAAGATATCAGAAGATAAAAAGGTTTGAATGGGACACCAAGACAGAGGATGTAGAGGCATAATGGACCTGAAAATATGAAGGAGCTGCTGCAGTTCAGAATCTCCAGGGAACAGGGCTTGTTTGGTGACCAGCTCCGCTAGAAGAGAAAATAGAAAACGGAGAAAAGAATAAAGAGGTTATTTAGCAGAACGAAAGCAAGAAGAAAGCAGGTATGAATATGGAAAAAGTAGTAAGCAAGTACCAAATATGCAGGCGACAGACCACATATCCACAGCGGTTGAGTAATGAGTAGCCCCCAAAAGGACTTCAGGTGCTCTGTACCATAGGGTCAATATCTGAAAATTTACATTTAATTCAATTAGTGAAAGAGGCAGGAGTGAAGAGGTGATGCAGAAAAGGAGTGAAGGTAAGTAAAATAAGGGCATGTGAGTAACCTCGTGTGTGTACTTCTTGATGGGAAGAGTAAAAGACCGGGCAAGGCCAAGATCAGCTATTTTAAGCGTCATGGTCTTTCTATCCATGAGGAGATTGTGAGGCTTAAGGTCCCTGAGTTAATGGAAGGGAACACTTAAAATACGGGAAAGAAATAAGTGTATTTAACATCAAAATGAAACGGGCTTCAGTAATTGATCTAAAAGAAAAGTAAAATGAGAAGAAGGGAACGGACGGTTAACCTGTGTAAAACGCCATGGCCGTGGCAGAAGGCAACACCTTTGCAAAGTTGGTACATCAGGCTCTGTTAACATAGATGCATCCTCAACCCAATCAAGAACAAAGAAAGAAAGAAAAGAAAAGAATGAAGAGAGAGAGAGAGAGAGGGGAGACCTTGACAGTGTTAACAGGAATGTGGTCTCCAGATTGGCGAAAGGAGCGGATGTATTTCTTGAGATCAGTGTCCATGTACTCAAAGACCAAGTAAAGAACCGTCTTTCCCTCTTTGTTCTGCCCTTGTTTCACATCCATCAATCTGAACACATACAATTATATTGATTATCATGATGTTAGAGTTGGAAGAAACAAGAAAGCTGCTTATCAGAAAAAGAAAAAAAAAAGATGCGTAGGAAGCAAAGCAAGGAAATCCAAAGAATGAAAGACCTGACAACATGGGGGTCTCTGGAGAGCATGCGCAAGATGGAGACCTCGCGGAGAGTGGTGGGAGGAACGCCTTCGTCGTCCTCGTGAAGACGAGTCTTCTTGAGGGCAACAATCTTCCCAGTCGCTCTCTCTCTTGCTCTGTACACCTTTCCGTACGTTCCCTCCCCGACCTTCTCCAACTTCTCGAATGCCTCCATTGCTGACGATGATAGCGCCGCCGTTTGGCTTTGCCTCTCCATTTCTTGCTTTTTCTCTCACAAATCTCAATCGCAATCCCAAACCCTCTTTCTTCTATTACATGTCTAAACCCATTCGCTATTTTCATATATAACCGTTTCTTTTGCCTTTGGAAACCCAAAAACAGTCGTTGTCCAACGGAAACACTTCTTTTTGAATTTCAAATTCCCCGATCCAGCGCCCCAAACCCCCATTTCCATATTTGCCCCCCTCCTCCCCCTTTGCGTAGAAATAAATAAATACCCCCAACGGACTTTTTCCTTTTTCAGAGACCCAACGGTCTTATCTTTTCTGTTCACTAGCCCAGCCCAATTCTCTTAGCAGGCCTAGGCCCTTTTTCAATTCTTTTTTGGTAGTACATTTTCTATCAAATCTCATAAGTCATCAGCTGCTTGGCTTCAACTTGAGTCTGGGGGCTGCCACAATCACGATTTCCTATATTAAAAAAGAAAGGAAGAAGGAAAGAAATACAAGGCTCTATCTGCACTAAACTCGAACTAATCAACCTTTCCACAGCTAAAAATCCAAAGTAGAAGAAAGTCTGCATTTTCTGTACATTGCAAGCAACCGTGTTGTGGTTGTGGAGTCAGCAGAGGTTGATAAAGGAATGCATTCGCCAATTGGGTGACCTCTCCTAATCTAACCCCACCTCCTTAGTTTTCACTAGTTAGTTAGTTACGTAATTTACATGAACCCCGGCAAGACCTCCACCATCAACCCTCATGTTTTATTTGTTCAGTCTTTTAGAATGAGCCTCACATTCTGAACCTTCACTGACATCTTTAGCTTCTGTTCTTCCATATCTTTCAAAACAGCTGCCAGTTTTGCTCGATAGCCTTCACACCGTCGGCTTGCGTCTTCCAACTCCACACTTAGTTCCTGGATTTTCTTCTCCTGGTTCTGCAGCAAGGCAGAGGAACAAGAATATGACTCCTCAGAGATGTGAAGGGTTTTCATTATGGGGATTGATTGGTATATAGTTTCCTAAAAAAACTAGAGCATTACTGATGGTTATTTACAAGCAATTCCGCAAATCTTAAACCGGTCTACAATGCCTTGATTCAATGTTTAGACAGATATTGCAGATACGACCTAAAGTACGAAGAGCAAAAAGTGAAGATCCATGATACAATACGGGAGTCAATTATAGAGACTATATCATGAACAAAGGAACTTTACCTCAGAGCCAGACTGAAGCTGCTGGCCAGAATTAAAAGGAGAATTTTTTATGACTGCAGAATCATTCTTCTTTGCAGAAGCAACCTTCTTTGCAGCCTCATGAAGTGCATCCATTGCGACATTAAAAGTATGTATTGATCCTGTCCCCTCTCTCACAAATTTAATAGCTTCATGGCATAGATTGTCATAACGAGCAGCATAGGACTCCTGAATATTACTTGGCAATTCAACAGTGCAACCATCCACTGCAACCCCACTTTTCGCATTTCTTGTCCACCGTTTTAAGATATAATGAGATGGCAATGTCAGAACATTTGTTACCCTGAAAACTGCTAATACATGCTTGCAAATAATGCCTGAAAATTCAAACATTTGGCAGCTACAACTAGCTTTCTTTCCAAAAACATTGAACTTCACAAAATGCGCTTGATGGTCTTCTCCAAATTTCGCTACCCGATATGTTACTTCTAAGCCTGAGTCATCAATTGCAGTTGCAGGATAAGCAAGTGTCTCAACTAATTCCTCCTGGAATTTCATAAATATCTTCCTTGTGTAAAGGTTGGCTGCTTGTTTTTCCATAGGAGATGGAGTTTTTAAAGCTGGTGCTATATTTAATGTATCATAATCTGCCTTTACTTCCTTTTCATATCGACTTGCAACTGCTTTTTCATATTGCTTAATCAGAACCTGGGCATTAGTTGACGCATTTATATAACCATCAAAATATGAGTTTATACTATCACTTCCTTGATTTATGGACATCTCCCCAAAGAATGAGTCCCGAAGATAAACCGGTACCCAATGATGTCGAGTGTTGTACATTGACTGAAGCCATTCATTATCTCCAAGACTGTATCTTAGAAGAAGGGACTCCCAACATGACTCAAACTCATCCACTGTCTCTGTTGCATTGATGCATCTTTGAAACTCTGCTTCAAAAGTCGGGTGTGAGTGATATACATCAGAAAGCTTCTCCTGAGCTTCCCTGAACACATTCCATTTACAAAATCGGTGGCGGGTCCCTGGGAAAACTTGTGCAACAGCTGCTCGTATTATCCTATCCTGGTCTGTCGTGATTGAAGTAGGATGGCGGCCTGACATTGCAGCTAGCCAAGTCTGGAATAACCAAACAAAAGAGGACTCTGACTCATTGAGAAGCAAAGCACATCCAAACAACACAGGTTGTCCATGATGATTCCACCCAGTAAAAGGGGCAAAAGGAACACGATATCGGTTTGTTCTATAAGTTGTATCAAATGTAACAGTGTCCCCAAAGTGATTATAATTCATTCTAGAATGAGAATCAGCCCAGAAGATGTTTCCTGTGGAGTTACCAAAATCACCTTGGACTGCATAAAAGAAAGCAGGATCCTCAGTTTGCATTTGCTTCAAGTAGTCGAAAACAACCTGACCCCCACTCCCAAGTGTTCTCTGTCGACTACTACTCATATAATTCTGGCAATCAACTTTAGTAAAACCAACGTTATTAACTCCACCAGATTCCTTAATCAACACAGACATCACTCCACTTGGGCCCATCCCAGCAGCTTGAAGTGTATCAATGAGGCTGCGAGCAGGACCAGAGACATGCCTGTGAGAACGAAGGCAATGCACCTTATCTGGTGGCACAAGCTCATGGTTATGGTCTTTAACAAGTTTAGAGACAGCCCACTTTCCAGAAGTCTGCTTCTTGACAGTGATTTGTGCCTTACAACCAACTCTAGTGATGGTACGCTGGCGCTTGGAGCTATTCTGACCGGCATCTCTACGAAAGCCCTCCCGGGAGCAGACAATTTGGCGGCATATGATGGAGCCATCACGACGTGAGCGCTGGTAAACACTAACCCGAGTGCTAAAACCAATGCGGCGAGCATACGAATTGTAGAAAATGCGAGCTGCCTGTTCAGAATCAAATTCCATACCCTCATATGGCTCGAGATTGGGATCCCCCAGGGTGGAAAGAGGTTGGGCCAAGGCGGGATCGTAATGATCAAAAGGTAGTGGGTGTTCCAAGTCAAGGGCAGTAGTGTCGTCATCAAACTCAATTGCAAGATTTGGAGGATGAATATCCATTGAACTAATGTATTATCTAACTATTGGTCTGGGACTTTGGTCACCGCTGTACTATAATCATGTATATATTGTTTTTCTCTTTGAGGGTTTTGGAACTTTGAAGTGACAATCATATTAAAAACCATAAGTCTGCAAGTTGAGTTCCGGCCATTGGGTTTGGTGTCAATGTTCAATATTCATTCATAGCATTCGAAAGTCGAAAGCTGAAGGATTAATGAGGAAGGATTAACTGACCAGAGATGATGATGGTTTAGAGGGCGGGTGCTGGTGCTGGTGCTGCTGCTGCACAGAATCGGGAGCGCGCAGAGTAGTTTCTGTTGGAGCAGAGGAAGATAGGGAAGTCCTTTTGTGGGGGGGGGTTTTGAGGGTTTTCACGTCTCAGTCGGGGAAAGCTTTTGGGTGTCATGTGCAAGTGCAAGAGGGATGAGAGCTTAGCTTGGCTTCATCTTGTAGTTACCATTACAAGCTACACAGTACACGGACGGGATATCTTTCCACTTTAGTATTTGCCCCGGTGAAAAAGGATGCTATTACTCTGTATACAAACCCTGGTGATTACAATTACAAACATTTGTTACAAGTTTATTAGAATTTAACTTTTGGTTAAAATTTAAGAATGAAATTTTATTTCATCAGTGCCCATTAATCTCAAATGAAAATTTAAGGAATGCTGTTTCATTTGCTGAATTTTTTTAAGTTTTCCAAAGCAAGCAATTCCCTCCTAAATCCTAGACTTTATTCTTTGGTTTTTTTCTCAATATTTAAATAGATAAATATTCAATTGAAATGCTTGAAGTTTTAAGTATCCGGATGTCTTATTCGAAACACTACACTTGGCTTCAATAATGCAATTATGTGCGTTGTTACTCATTCATTTAGTCAGCACGTAATATTGGCTTCTTCAAAAAAACAAGATCCCAGTTTAAGGCTAGAATCTATGATTTCGAATATCCTCTAAACCCGAAATTCCCCACTAACCTCAGCCCCTTTATTTGTGAGTTGGTCTTTCTGCCTTCATTTATTCCATTTATTTAGTCAATCCTCATCCAACCTTAATTAATTTAATGCAGTTGCTGTATGCACTCAGACTCCGCACAAATACTAATCAAACACGATGACAGACGCGGTGATGCTACTTTTAACGTAAAAATCTGCCACGATAAACCATGGTCACCATGCCATCATTCCTTCCATAAAACCTTTTATCTTCCAAAACTGTTCAAGAGTACATGCTACTATCATCTCGCCCAAAACAAGAAAACAGGGGGAAACTCAGTTTATCACACAATGCCCAGGCCTATAAGTTCAGGATAATTAAGAAAAATGATATCATGAGCACAATAACTGGTATGTTCCTAAGTTATTGTATCAAAGGGTTGTCTGTACGCCTGACGACGATGAAGACATCACAGAGAGAACCTCTGTCACAGATGCCATTACACTTAAAGCCGCTTTCAGAACTTCCTGAGAACACCCTGGCTTCACAATGGTACGGACCTGAAAAACGTGCACATAAGGTGGTGCTGTATGAGAAAGATACTGCCATAGCAGTTGCAATTGAACAGAAACCAATATCCAAAGCCAAAAAGATATACTTCATGCAAAAATAAAGATAAAATACCTGTTGAACGAAACATGTGATACACAAGAAAAGAACAATTATACACAACTGAAAGGCAACAGAAAATTAGGCACCTTGTCAAGATATTCCTGTAGTTTCTTGATGCGGCCCATGTAATCCTGGTCTTCAACGCACAAGGTCACAACCTTAGCATCAGCACCAGGACCATCAAACTGAAGGGGCCCTGGATTTCTGTAGATATCATCCAGCAAAAACCTTGTTGCGTTTTGTCTCAACAGCCTGCAATCAGACATACATAAATTAGAATGAGTGCCTATAAAACTAGAATGGACGCAGCTTCACTTACAACATCTTTAACAATGACACTTACTCGTATGCTTTGCCTTTCAAATCCACAGTAGCTGGATGAATAGCAGGTTTTCCAATTGACAAGGCATTGGGATTCTGAGACCAGCGCTTCACAGTCATCATTGCCTTAGGTTGAACAAAAAGGCAGTTAAAGTCAAGCCTTATAGAGAGAGCATACATAAGGAACCAAATGACTAGGTGCCTTTAAGAAAACACAAAAGAAAAACATGAAAAATAAAAATGTAGATGAGAGGGCAGGGTGTTCCCAGCAAGGGAAAGGAAATGATGATTAAAAGTTGTCAAATTTTGATGTCCATATCATGGATTATAGTAAAGAAAATGAAAACTCAACTGTAATAGGTGCAGCACCACAGCGCCACTTGTTCACTGGATTTTTTAGGTTAGTAATAGTTGCCATGTAACCATTTAAACCAGCTGCAAGAATATGATAGCAGATATGTCCAAGAACCTGTGAAAATGTATTATTATTATAAAGGAAGCATATTAACGGAGGCAAAGGAGACATAATAACGTTTTAATGATAGCATACATAGGCATAGTCACAGTCGAATTTTGATGGTAAGGATCCACGAGCCTGATACCCGAAGAAGTGGCAGATAGCATTAAATTTTTTCCCCTTGTAAGTGCCTGCTTTCTGCTCAAAACAACATGAGACATCAGTGAGTAAAGAATCTTAACTTGGAACCAACTAAGGATAGATGGTTAACTAAAAATGATTCAAAATAAAACAATACTAAAACATTCTGGTGGATGCTGGGAGACAGGCAGAAGAACTTGTTATCTGAAAGGTGCACTCCTGGGGGAGAGTTATGGATTTTCTTTTTTGTACCAACCACTAAATGTTTTGAAAAGTTTAGTTCAGTGTCAACAAGAAAGAAAGAATAAGAGTGTACAAAACAAAAGGAGAAAACTATTGCCTACCAGGCGCTTATTAATTTCAGTCTCTACAAGGTGCGCCAGAAGTTTCTCTGTCTCAATCTGGAAAGAAGGCAGAACAGATATTAGTTTTAGAAAAATCTAATAGCTTCTTCTTGTAATAAGAAAGCATATCTCATCCTACTGACCTGTGACAACTGTGCAGAATCATCTGATTCAGGATGGAGGAGAAGCTGTGACATTGAACATCGCATCGTCACTCATTAAGCTCGTTAATCGGTATACATATATCTTTAAACATGACAAATTAAAGGAAATCTGAACCAGAACCTGTTTCCTTATAAAAGGTGGCAAAAATTCAAACAAAGCTGATGCCCAAGGTGAAAGTTGAGAAGAAATTTTTTCAGCAGAAACACCTTGCCTGAACAAACTGTGAATTTCCTGAAGTAAAAATCATCAATATAAGCACAGATTAATGTCACATTGAAGCTTCAAATGTAAAGAAACATCTCTCTTTGAGAGAGAGAGGGATGTGAAGAAAATTAGAGGAGAGTCATTGTTTAAAACTAGTTACCTTCAACAGAGCATACACTTCAGGAATACTTTCTATAAGCCCTTCAGGCAGAAGGATGACCCCGTGGTTCTTGTCTGGTCCAACCACATAAGGTCAGGAAACAACAATGACAACTAAGCACTTGCTAACATGAAATAAAAGCAACTTGAAATATTTGACCTTGCTCTGCCCTGGCTTGAACCGCATCACATATTTGCTTTGTTATGTCAAAAAGAGTAAGCTTTGACGCAGCCACCTCCTCACCAAGAATTACCTGTTAAACATATATCAAATGTTAATAAGTGAAAACTCAAGAAAGTATATGTAACTAAAATTAAAATTAGAAAGCAAACACTGACCATATTTGGATGAGATTGGAGGGTGCATTCCAGTGCAACATGCGAGGCCTTCCTTCCCATAAGACGGATAAAGTAATAATACTGAAAAAGAAAAGCAGGGGTAAGGCAACAGAAAGGTATGACCATACTAGTCTATTGCTCTGACTGGCTTCTTACACAACTTTCAATAACCTCAAGCCAACAGGATTGATGTAACCGCTCATACAGGAGATACCATTTTAGGATGTAAACCACATACCTTTTCTGCAGAGAGAGCATCAGTGCAGACATTGCTGATTAGCTGGGAATTGACCTGCATGTAATGTGAACACTTTTAGTAAAGGTGATGTTTTCTCCTTACATTCGCTTTAACTATCATTTCAAATCCTCAATGTAAACTCCTAAACATTTAAAATAATTATACCTTGCATATTGTATCAAAACCAACATTAGCTTCCACAAATTGATTCTTGAGGTCTCCATTCAGTGTAACAGGAACACCAACCACCTGCAAACATTAGACAAAATTCAGAGTGCTGTGGCAAACTCACACATATAACAGTAACAGAAGCACCTAACTGACTGTTATGGTAAAGAAAATCTCGTCATGCAAGTTACCTTTGTTCGACATTTAACTTCAGCAAATGTTTCAGCAAGTTGAGCAGCATCCGTGTTTGATGTTACACCTACAAGCCAAACAGAACTATTACTTAGTAGCTTCTAATTACTTATAATACCATGTTTACAAACCATGATAATTAAATTCACCTCCAATAACGACAAGGCCATCCAACTTCAAATCATTGCATGCAGTTAATGCAGCATTAACTTGTTCAGTCGTTCTAATTTGATCTTGTGTTCGTCCCAGCAAATCATAACCACCTTGTCAAGCAAACACATTTTAAAGCCTGTTAGATTACAGAGCTGTATGAAATCCAAGCACTTGGACATAATATTGCCCCATGAGAGAACCTACCTTGATTTTTGTAGGTTGAAAGAATGTCATCTGTGATCTCTAAAGTTTTCTGTGCAAATAAACCTTGAGTACCACCTGTTAGCAGAAGCAGAGAAAGAATTACTTTTCACATAACAAAAGAATAATAAAAATAAAAATAAACTAAGCACACTACAACATGTAAAATACCTAAGGAAAGTAATTACAACATAGCATCAATAAAGAGTATTATTTGAACAGATATATACCCGTTCATGCAAGTGTGCCTATTGGATATGTAGGTGTGTACATGTATCTATATGTGACATCTTTAAACTGAGAATGAAGCTCACCCAAAAAGCCGAGCAAAGTGCTGTTGGGGTTATGGATTTTGAGAGCTTTGTGAAGGCCCCATATGACATTATGCCCACCAGGGGATTGTCTCCCACAAAAGACAAGACCGACCCTGTAATGTGAGAAGGTTTGGGAATTAGACAAATAAGGATTTATTTTCATATATACGGCATGCCACCATGAATTAATGCCAATAATTCCACAGAAAGATGAAAGGATGAAGAAAATGGTACAACAAGCAGAGCCAATTGCTTTTAAAAATGTCCTTAAAAAGTAGAAGGGCAAAAATCATGAAGTATGATACGATGAGCACCTCTTAGCTGGATGCTCCGTTATAATCTGAGCATCAGGTACTTTTGCAGTTGCCCTGAGAAAGTGAGCCAAGGGCTGACCATAAGTGTGTGGAAAAGCACGTCCAATGGTATGGGCATCAGCTGGGTCTAAAGCTGTGGTGGCATCACCAAACTCAACCCTGACAGTAGTTCCCTGAACAATAGCATAGCATCAACTGAATTGTGAGTCATCCAATCTATGACATTGAAATTAAGTGAAACAGAGCAAAGAAGAAAATGAAAGCAAGTGCCTCTCTGCTAGAACAAAAGAGATGCCGTTATAACTGTAAAGGATAGAGCTCAACAGTCAACAGCTATTGCAATAGAGTAGTACAATGCTAAAGGCAGATGGATGATCTCCGCTAGGAAAAAGAGAAGTCAGCATACGATATGACATGAGTAAATCTAATCAATTCAACCGCGCATGCACTATAATTAATCGAAAATCCAAACGAAAAAGAACCCACAAAATTGTTTGTCGCCAGCAAAAGCATGGATTGGTAGTACGTGGTATTTGGCCCCCAAAAGAATTGCATGCACATTACTCATGAGTATTGACTTTACTTACTAAAAGATCCTCTATATGAAATGAAATACTATGATATGAATATAAGGACAAAACAAAACAGAAATTACAAGTGCCGAAACACTGATAAATAAAGAAAAAAATCTAAGATTAGAACGATGCTATGCGTGATTAGCAGGAGAGAAATTTGAGATCTGTTAACACATACAAAGTATTGAATGATAAACGTGGGTAGATCTAACTGCAAAGCAGTAAAGCAACAGAGCTGAGAGAGGAAATCTAGAAGAGGAAAAAAAAAATGAACCTCGAGGCAAGGAGGGAGTCCTGGTTCGTATTGAGATCGGAGTTTCTGAAGATCGGAAAGTTCTCTGGGAATGCCGAAATCAGAGTCCATATTTGGGTATGGGGAGAGTGGTAATTGGATTGATAGTGCAAGTAAGGAACAAGGCTAAAGCAATAGCGATAGAGCAGTAGTAGGCAGCAGTTGGCTTCTCTTGGTTGGAAATGGTAGGTAGGTTAGTAGTGTTTGGTTTGGTTGGGGGTTCTTTTTGCTTCAAAACTCTGTTTTTATATCTGAGACCAGTGCAAGTGCAGGTTCGGACTGGGTGATGATGCGGTTTCTTGCGATTGGGCGATACAACCAAACCAACGTCCCTCACTCTTTGCCCTTAATCACCCCATTTCGCCTCATTATTACACCACCTGCCATCACTTTCCACTTCCTAAACCAATGTTTGTTCGCCATTTGTCTCTGCGGATTAACCTTTTTACTCCTGATTTTTCATTTCAAATTCACGAGTACCATGGGCGGGCGCAGCTTGATTTGCTTCAATCCAGTGACTCCTAAGCCTTCTAAAAAGGAATTTTACTTACTACTTCCCAAGTTTTCTTTTCTCTTCACTTATCAGATAATATAGGAATGAAATTACTAATAAAAATCATTTTATCATTTCGTGATCAACATATATTTGAAATTTAATTAATGCGACATCTGTAAGTAAGGGGTGGTATAGAGATAGACCCACACCATAGCCGTTGAGTGACCAAAAAGTCAATGATAACAGTGGAACGCCACAGGCAGACCGCAGGATAAGAATTAATTTAATTCGCTTGGAATATGCTTAAACAAATAACAGAGGATATTCTGTACCCAAAAAAGTTAAAGAGAAACCAAGTAGCAAGGATGTCTTTGTAAATTCACAGGAGCCCACTGGCTCAGTCACCAACCACTGGACACGCCCCACGGCCAAGGACGTACCAGTTGCACACCCCCACCAAACGCTCCCATCAATCCCGATTTCCTTCTAGTAATTTTTCTCTTATTGCGTGAATGTGAATATGAATATCCAAACAAGCGAACTTATGGCATGCCGGGGGCCGAGGCAAATGGTTTTGAGAAATTCCAATGTCTCTACAGCAAAACCCAAAAGCTGTTTCAAACTATTCCAACACTTGTGTCTATATCAAACCCAAACCAAGAAAAACACATATCGATCCTTCATGATCGTGATGGTGGTCTTTAGCTAATTTTTAATCTAGTCATGGCCCAGAACGACATACACCAACACCCTTCGGCCACATTCGCCATTGCCATTGATCCTTTCCTTTCTCCACTCTTACTTGTTTGCAGAAATCCTGTGATTTCTCAGTTCTAGCTTCTTGGTCAGTGCGCCATTCTCCTCTACGACATTTTCTTCCCCGTGCAGCATAATCCTCAACTTCCAATGTTCTTCCGCTCTTACATGAACCTTGTTCCAAGTCGATAAATACATAAATGGAAAATTTTAATCATAAACAAGTGCAGTTCAAATTCAACCTTAACATTCTATTAGGGAGAGTGCGGAGCCTCGTATAGTTTTGGGGTCAAATTTTAAAAAAAATTTTATATTATATAAATTTTTTAAAATCTTTAATATATTCTCTTAATGTTCCCTTCAATAATTTTTTATTTAATAATTAATACAAATAAAGAATAACAAAAAAATTTCACATGCCTCATTCAATTTTAAAAGATTTTTTAAATTATATTATTAGTATTTATATTTTTTTATACTTTTTGCTCATATTAATTAAATTTCTATAAATTTATTCGAAACATTGTTCATATTTTTTTTATTATGTCATATGTGAGTTATATATATTTTACTTGTCATATTTATCTTTTTATTACTATATAGATTTTATTTTTTATAATTTTAATTTTTAAAAATTAATAAATTATTATATAATTTTTAAATATAAATTATCGTATTGCATCGTTGTTTAAAATTTATTAATATATCATTTTTTAATTAATCCTGATTATGTAAAAGAAATTATATTGAGTATATATTTTTTATATGCTTTATATTTTATATTTAGTTTTAAAAAAATTATTTTGAATATATAGTCTTTAAACTATTATAATTATATAAGAGGAAATTATTAATCTTGTATATTGTATTTAATTATTTATATTTTATGCATTATAATTTTATATTTAGTATTATAAATTTAAATATAAATAAAATAAAAATATTAGATGTTGGATACATTAATTTTCATTTTAAGTTGATTAAAATATGAGTAAATTGAAATAAATAACAAATTGTTTTAAGAAAATATACAAATCATCCAAATGATTTATCTACACTTAAACCATCAAACCTCAATTCTCAACTTATGAACAAAAATCGTTTGAATGAACATATCCAATATTCAATTTTAAAAAAGATAATTTTTTTTAAATAAATAATTTTTAATTAATAAATTTAAAAAATTAAAAAATTATTATAAATCTTTTTTTATTTACATATTATATAAAATTATTTTTATTAATAATTTTTAATTATTTACTAAATTCAATATATTAATTTTTAAAATTGTTAACCTTTATTCGTCTACCTCTGAATCCAAACAAAAATTGACTAACTTCGTTATTGATTAAGAACAAAATGCACTGGACTGGACTTTTATAATCAACAAGTAAGAAACTGCAACAATCTATAAAATTAATATGTCTAAGGTTTTATTTATGCAAACAAACTAAACGCGCAACAGAAGAGTTTTGAAGGCAAAAACAAAGACCAAGACTGCTTATGGGCCATCCCACCAGCAATTTGGTGTTAAACCTGTTCATCATCCCCTTAACCTAAAATGGAAAAATCAAGGAGAGAGATGAACTACAAGGCCTTGCTATGATTCCAGAAACATGAAATTCTTTAATTCTCGTCCTTGAAGCCTTGCATCGCCTACTCTTCACAAAAGATTGTCCCACCAGGTTACTCCCTGCCCCTCTTGGAGCCACTCTTTCTGGACCTCCCTTTTCCTCGTTTTCCAGCGGTACTGCCTCCGGAAGAGACTTGGGCAGTGTTGGCAGGGTGAACAGGCACATGATGCCCAGGAACCAAAGCAGGGAACCCAACAGCAGGGATTCTGCAAAGCAACAAAGATACAAGCTACTCAACAGGTCTGAGAGATTAAACCATCATATGTAGCCACACTATCATAATAGGCAACACGAATACAAAAAGCATCAAGTTTCTCCAAGGCCACAGAAGATCATTTAAGGCTTTAATCATTACTGGATAAGAAGCACATTTAGCCACAAAACAACCCTCCTCTTCAAATCTGTGTACTTCTCCACTAATACGAATATGCCAGTAGGAAAAAGAACTTCAAAGGTTAAAACAAATCCAATTGTGTACAATTCTTATTCACTATGCTAGTACTCCTATTCATTTGGTTTTGGTTCGTTGATTCATAACACAGACATTAAGTATAATGGCATACAACACTATTAACACAACAATAAGTTAATCAAGCTTCAACAATGTCGAACATTTCCCAAGCCTATTATAAGTTCGAACTAGAAGAAGTATAGGTAGGAAAACAAACTTGGAGAGGCCGTCAACCAGCTTCAATTTGTCAAGAAAATAATACTACTACTTTCTTTCGTCCTATTGCAATACAAGTAGAATACAATGGAAATGAGGGGGAAAGATGGTTTCGTGAATCATACCCAACAAGAGCACAGCAGACTCCTGCTTGGCCGAGGATGCATCAAATGCACAACCCTTATGCAAAGTAAGACGAAGAGCTTGATTATCTGCAATGAAGCATTGTAGCATGCGGCTCAATCTCCTACATTCCCCCTCCAAATACCTACTCTTCATCTCGAGATCCTTGACATACATCTTCTTCCTCTCCCTTGATCTCACAGCTGCATCTCTATTTCTCAACTGCCTAAAAAATGAAGATCAATCATTACACTGTAACCCTTTGATTGTCTTCAATTAGACATACAGCAGAAATTTCACATAAAACTTACACACATAATTTAGTTTTTCCAATTCAAATTACAAAAAAAATAAAAACAGAAAGGGGGAGCATTGTTCAACCTCGAAAATACACAATAGTAGAAGATAATAAATTGATAATAGGGCAATAAATGTTGGGACGAAAGGAGAACGAATGTCCATTAATACCTTCTCCGTTTCTTAGCAATATGATCATCGTTATGGATATTGTTGTCGGAGTCGTTTTGTTTGAAGAAAGAAGCATCAGCAACATCAGGAACATCAGCAGCATCAGCAACATCAGCAGCAGCATCGATGACCTCACCGCCGCCACTGAGAGGTGAATCAACCAGTACATCTGCCAAAAAATCATCAGAGACAGACTGAGTCTGAACCTCTTTATCAAAATGATCGTCCTCCATCAAAACCCTCTCGATCTCCCCGATCCACGAAGACACCACCGCATCTCCATCGGGAGATGGGGTGGACAAAGGCTGAAGAGGTTGTGTTACGGGCTCTGGTTCTTTGCTAGAATTCTCAAAGATATTTGCAAAATCGGAAGAGTCAAGCTCAAGAAACAAGGTATCCCAATTGATTTCACCGATCGTCTCCAAATCCCCCTCCATAACTACCCAAAAATCAGGAAAGGGAAAGTCGAAAGTTAAGCAATATTTACAGAGGAAGAGGATTAAAAATTAAAAAAACAAAAACCAAGAGAAAAATCATGTACAAGGACGTCGGAGGAGCGCCCGAGTTTCAATGAAAAAGAAATCAAACGCCTTTTCTATTCTGTTTCCTTAGAGACGAAGGGACGTCTTAGGTTCGACTCATTCAATACCCGACGTCGTTCTCTCATCTTTTATATATTAGATATTCTGATATTTAATATTAATATTTGTAGTTTGCAAGGTGAGTGTGGACCAATCCTATTGCATAGGCTACAATTTTATGCGTTCGCGTCATCCCACCAATGACAGTGGAGGATGAATCCATGTGGACTCATTTCTCCATTTAAATTACCATGGGTTGGGCCTTTGGGCCTTTCCTTCCTTGGCTTCAAATCTTTTCGGTTTACCGCCCAATAATAATCAGTAATCATCCTGAAAAGAGACCGTACAAAGGTGATGGGACTGGTCATATCACGCCTTGGGAATACGTGGAGTTTCGTACGGATTGGCGCTTAATTAGATGGAGGTTGCAAAGTTGTCAATCACGTTGCCGCTCTTCTTATCTGTTCGGTACGCTCTGTCTCCTTTCATTAAATTACCTCGTCAGTGATTAATTTGTACAATACGAATAATACCACTCGTAACAAGTAAGTGACAAGATTTTGTGTCAAGAGTGTACGTAGGGTGTGGACAGACATGAGACGTGACGAGAGATGAGGTGGTCGTTTTTTGAGCAAATCTGAACCTCCTTCATACAGCCACAGCTGGCGCCTCGTTGTCCTTTACTGCTATAATCCGACGGCACGCGTTGCATGTCAGCACCTTCCACGTACCACCGGTACTTGTTATCACTACCTATTAATTTTCTTCTTCACTAATCATCATTTGATCACTTTCGACTCGTAGTTGGCCAAAATTACTATTACTAGAAAGAAACCCATCACTTGACTTACAACTAATAGTAAAGTACAATTAAAAGTTAAACAAAGTAATAGTAATAGTAGCAAGTGCGTAGGGGAAGGAAAGTACGATATTAGCTAGGACAAACCGTATGCTGGGTTAGGAGTGATCATTCGGATGGTTATAATGATTTATCCGTCGTATCTAAAGATAATGGAAAAAATATCTTCTAACAATCGATAAAAATTAATTAATTATAAAAAAAATTAAATCAATAAAATATCAAATTGATCTATAGTTCATTTTTAGACTAATGAATTATTTTTGTAAATTATAATATTAAAATTTCTAAAATTTATCTATAATTATAAAAAATATACAAATAATTTAAATATAAAAAACATAACATTTGTTCATTCATTCACGTAATTATGTCTTTTTATATAAATCATCAAATTATTATTTAATATTTAACATAACAAAAAGTTAAAGATAATAAAATTAAAATTTACAAAATAAAACTATCTAACACAAGACCATTAATCATCGCAAATTATCAACTTAAATTTCTTTTATGCCTTGAATCTTCACATTTGCTCACATAAGCTATTTAACAATTTAAAGAAAAAAATATAATTAGTATAAATTTATTTTAATAACAAGATAAAAGAATATTAAAAAATAAAAAATTATGTAAAAAAGTCATAAAATTTAACATTTCCCTCAATTAAAGTGTGAATAATGCATTTCTAATTTCTTAACTCGTCAATTGTCAACAATGAAAATGGAATTCACAATACCAATTTTTGACATTTCTAAAATATATAAACAAAAAAAAGAATTAAAAGAAATAAAGAAATAATAATTGAAAATATAAAAATAAAGAAATGAAAATATTAAATGTATATTATATTTTATATAAATTTAAAAATAATATTATATATTATATAAAAAAAATTATTTTTAAGTCGATTTGGTTCAAAAATTTAAAAATCAAAAACCAATCAACAACTAATTAGACTCAACATTTTAAATCAATTGATCTAATGAATGAATAAAATCAAACTGTTTTACTTAATTCACAATTAATTTGGATAGGTAATTAATTTGATCTAATTTTGCTCACTTATATGTTGTATACCTTTATCCAATATCCTCCATCTACTCTTTACTTTGAGAGATGTCTAAAGTTTAGTAATATATTATTTCTTTATATTACACTATTAATTAACTTTTTGTGAGGGACTATAATTAATGTTCCCCTGCTACTTTTACAATTTTTAAGATTAAATAATCAAAGTAAGTTGAAATTAAGTGAGAAAAAAATAATTTACTTATTTTTTACCACATAGTAATGTTAATAAATGTTAACTGTGTGACTTAGTTTTATGCGTTTTATTCCTCGATAGGATGGTAAGAGTGTTTTGAAATGTTATTTTTCCGTTGCGTTTGCCTAACATACAAAATATTTAGAAGGAAATTTGGTTATTTTTCAATTTATTATTTATTTAAAATATATTATTAAATGTTAGTTAAGAAAAAATGTAAGCCCAAGTTGGAACTTGGACGCAAATGCCGTTGGGTTTGTTCCGCGCGGAGTTAGGATTTGCGAGTTGGGACCACGCTTGTTTGCCCGAAAACAGAAAAGTCAAGCGTCTCCCACTCAGCACTCAGGAGTCAGAACCACTTCCAAATAGGTAAGGGGTGTATATATATACATATATATATATATATATATACCCTTAAAATAAATTATAATTATAATGTCCACAACCTTGATTAAAATGCGAGAAAAGAAAAAAGCAGATTATTTATTATTATTATTTAGAGAGAGGAAAAAATTCGAACCATATTCTTTGAAAATAAAAGTATATATCAACGATTGAATTAATTAATTAATTTATATGATATTTCTATCCACTAATGTCTTTGCTTCAGTGCGTAAATTTAAAAACAATATTAAATTTTATTTCATAATAAAATTTGCTTCAAGAAGAAAACATCAAACTATTAATGTATTATATAATGGGTAAAACATGAAGTGTTATGCAGGGCTAAGTGTGTAGTCCAATTCCCAAGACCCAATTGGTTTGAAGAAGAGATAAGCTGATCAAGGCTTGGAATATTGTTCACCTGTTAATACTTTATCACGTGTTAATTTATTAAAACACATTAACTCCATAATCAAATATAGTTAGTGATTCATTTATTTGTGCTTAAATGGACTCCTTGCCTGTTTGTACATGTACCAAAAAGTTATCGCCATTTATGAGTTCTGGAATTCTAATGATAATGGATAGAATACAAATTACTGGATTTTGTTTTCGATATTAGTTTTCTGTTTATTTATTGTGAGGACATGTTCCCTTCCATTTTTTTATCTAATTAATAATAATAATAATAATAATAGGAGAATAAAGAAGCGAAATAATAGAGTGATATTAGTTTAGATTTCGTAATGGGTGGACGTATCCCATGCGTATTAGTCTGGTATACTATAGAGTGAATGATATGGTGGCACTATAGGAAAAGGAAGTGGTTTGGCAGAAGTCACAGTGAGCGACCAGATGCATCTTACTTATCAAACAAACAACAGCTGGTTCCCACCAGTTCCAGTGTACGGACGATAGCACCATCCCACCACCTCCACCTCCACCTCTACCACCACCACGATCACCATCTGCACGCGCCATTCCTCCCCACGAAACTCTACTCATATGCATTAGATCATTTCCCTTGCCCAATTACTTTAACAGGAATAGCTTATTATCATTAAGCTGGCGTTGCTCGTAGTGTGAAACTGTCGTGGAGAAGCCCTCTTTTTCTTTCTTTCCTTTTGGGTCAGACAGCAGTACAAATTAAGGAGGCAAATTAAGTTCACCTTGTGTGAAAATATGGACTTGGGAGGATAGGATAGGCTGATTGCGTGACGCCGACGACACCGAGTACGCGCTTCACATCGGAAAATTTTGGCCACCATTATGCCATTTTGTTGACGAATTCACCCAACCCTTCAAGGATCAAGATGGACCCCCTTTTTTTTTTTTTTTAATTCAATGTTATTGAAGTTTTCATTTCCTTGGGTCCTGTTGAGGTCTGATATATTTAGCCTTAAGCTGCTGTGTAGTATCATCCCCGAAAATAATGTGGACTAATATTAGCATATTGTTTAACTACTCCTTCCAATAGTATATAATATGTTCTCCACTGCATAGAAATAATTCCTATGACTGTCTTAGACTAGAGTTTCGGGGAGGATACAAAACATAGTACATACATGTATCTCATTTTACATGTAAAAAATGTAGCTTGGAATAATAACATGTAACACGTGAAGGGTGCAGTAAAGCACGGAAAAAAAATTAATGAATTAAAAAAATGATGAATGATTTGCATTACAAGTAATTATTCAATTTCAAATATTTCGACTCCGAATTCCGATTCTTCAATTCATTAGATAAAATGAAAAAAAAGGGCCTACCTTAGGGCTGAAACAGTGAAAGGGGGAAATTCATTGGGGGATTGGAATGGATTCACACACACTTTATTGACCAAAATTATATTAGAGTAGGTTGTAGTATTTTTTTAAATAGATAATAATAAAAAAGTAAAAGGTAAAGACGTAGGAATTGTTGCTTAAAAATGTCAAAACATCAAACATCAAAGCGTAGAAGGAAGACAATGACTTGTAATACCACGTTATCGATTAATTTCGTGCTCCTACTTTTCAACCTTTTCGTTCTGCAAGGATCAAACCGTCCCCTTGATGTTAGACGGGTTTCCGACCCGACACCAAGTACCATTTGTCCAAGGGAAGGGAGGTTTTACTTTTGAACGGTGAAAGATTGGACAAGAGAGGAGGCAGCAGGGAAAGGAAGATGGGAATGTGATTGTCGGTAGGAATAAGAAAGGGGTAATTAAGAAAGGATGTATCAAAAGCATTGCAGAGAGAGAGAGAGAGAGAGAGAGAGCAAAGTGGTGTTAAATATGGTACAAGCATGAATGATTGTACGCCCTGTCTTTGCCTGCGTGATATCAATATGTACATCTTATGTTGGTAGTGGCCTCATGGGGATATGCCCATAGTTTGTGTAGTCAATAACGATACAACTCAACAAAGAGGAGGAGTTATTATTATAATTGTACCAAAGCACATATAGTCGTACGACTTACCAAATAGTAAATAGGAATAGGAAAGGAAGAGTCTTGGATTCTTCCTCGGTCCCTGGGCGGCCATAACTACAACCTCAATCTTTGCTTCAATTTACGGTTTATGCCAACACCGAAAGAAAAAAAGGTTTGTTGCAAGGCAAGGACAGCCAAAAGTAGAATTAGAATACTACATCTACAAGTTTTTTTTTATCCCCTCTTCTTCTTCTTCTTCTTCTTCTTCTTAGAGATATATAGAGAGAAGAAAAAGTAAACGAAAGTTGTGGAGCCAACCCCAAGTTCCGAGTTGTTTCATCATCATCGTCTCCTTCTTCTCGGATCTCTTACCTTCAACGACCACTTCATCCGATTGCTGCTTCCCTTTCTGTACTAGTCCTAGACTAGATTCCTATATTTTCGTTTTTGGTTGATTCGTTTTTCCTCGGAAATTACCGTAATAATATTATGATTATTAGTTAAGAGAGGGTAAGCCAAGGACGAGTTTTGCCGGCTCCCAAGTTGGATGGTCTGTAATCGTGGGACAGGGGAGAATTCAGATCTGCGACTGCGATGAAGTAAAAGGCAAAAGACGGTGGTTGCTTTCTCTTTGGCTTGTTCAGAAGAAAGCTGTGGTTTGGGTTGGAGAGATGAAGACTGAAGCAGAGATTTTTTGAAGGGTATGTTCTAAAATTAGCAAGATTTCCTTGTGCCTATATTAACTCTTTCTCCTTCCTTACGCTCTGTTCTATTTAATACTAGTACTGTTTTTTTGTTTATATACTATCCCTCAGTAGTTGAAGGTAATTTTATCAACTCCAACAAAGACAGCATCCCATCCATTTCTAAGTCCCAATCTCTGTGTGATCTAACAATCTGCCTTGAAATTATGATCTAAAACAGTTCATATCAACCACTTTTAACAATTCAACCTGGCTATTTCGACTTTGGATGGGTTGAACCTCCTTGTTACTAGTTATTACTGTAATCCCACATAAAGCATCAAGAATACGCATTTATCTTCATTTTTTTTTTGTCTAGATTATTGTGTGTCCGGACTCCGGAGTACCAAGTTATTTTCAGACACATGGAGGAGGTAGGCGCGCAAGTTGCTCCTCCCATATTTATGCACCAGGCCCTTGCCAACCGGTTCTGTGAACCACCTTCGTTACCGAGGAAACGTGATCTTTCTTATCAGACGTCAGCTTTTCAGTACCCAAACCCTTCCCAGCAGCGCGTTGCCAACCCCAGGGACTGGAACCCTAAGCTATGGGAATGGGACGCTGTAAGATTCATTGCCAAACCATTGGACACACAGATTCTGCAGCCGGGGTCTGCCACAGCAGAACAAAGAAAGAAAGAGGGTGTTAATGGAAATGGGAACTCTATAACGTCCAAAAAGACCACTGCGGTAAATGAGGATGATGACAGCCTGCAACTGAATCTCGGTGGGAGATTGAATTCCGTGGAAGAGCCTGTGTCTAGGCCTAACAAAAAGGTCCGCTCTGGATCCCCTGGGAGCACTAACTACCCCATGTGTCAGGTTGATAATTGCAAGGAAGATCTCTCTAATGCAAAGGACTATCACCGTCGGCATAAAGTGTGTGAGGTCCATAGCAAAGCCACCAAAGCTCTTGTTGGAAAGCACATGCAGAGGTTCTGCCAGCAGTGCAGCAGGTTGCTACTTGTTCCTTTTTTGAGTAAAATGTTCCCCTAAATTAAAAGACTGTCCTTTGAAAATTCATTTGTTTTCTGTTTGGCTGTTTGTTTGAACCCACATCATTTACAATGCTTTTCTGCAGGTTTCACCTTCTTTCTGAGTTTGATGAGGGGAAGAGAAGTTGTAGGCGTAGACTTGCTGGGCATAATCGCCGAAGAAGGAAAACGCAGCCGGAAGATATGACCTCACGGCTTTTACTCCCTGTAAACAGAGATAATGCAGGGAATGGAAATTTAGATATTGTCAACTTGCTGACTGCCTTGGCTCGGTCGCAAGGTAAGAAAATTGTTCTAAATGGTGTTATTTCAAATTCTCCTCTTAATTTGAAGCTGAAGTTTATGTGCTTATATATATAGGTAAAAATGAGGACAAAAGCATTAATTGCTCATCACTACCAAATAGAGATCAACTCGTTCAGATTCTTAATAAAATTAATTTATTACCTTTGCCAATGGACCTGGCTGCAAAGTTTCCCAACGTTGGAGTTTTGAATAGGAAGAACCAAGAGCAGCCTTTGCTTGGCCATCAAAACCAATTGAATGGGAAAAACACATCTTCTCCATCTACCATGGATTTGCTTGCTGCCCTTTCAGCGACATTGACATCATCTTCTAATGACGCCCTCGCAATTTTATCTCAAAGAAGCACCCAGAGCAGCGATAGCGAGAAGACCAAGTCGACCTGCCCCGATCATGTAGCTGCTCCCACTATGCAAAACAGAGTTCCTCTGGAGTTTGCTTCAGGTGGAGGAGAAAGAAGTAGTACCAGTTATCAGTCTCCTGTTGAAGATTCAGAATGCCAGGTTCAAGAAACTCGAGCTAATTTACCATTGCAACTATTTAGCTCTTCTCCTGAGAATGACAGCCCACCAAAACTGGCATCTTCTAGGAAGTATTTCTCTTCTGACAGTAGCAACCCAATGGAGGAAAGATCTCCAACTTCATCTCCAGCTGTGCAAAAATTGTTCCCAATGCATAGCACACTAGAAGCTGTGAAATATGAGAAAATGCCAATTGGCAGGGAAAGTAATGCAATTGCTGAAGGAAGCAGGACTAATGGTTCTATTCTGCCTCTTGAGCTCTTTAGTGGGTCAAAACGAGGAAATGCCCATGGTTCATTTCAACAGTTTCCTTCTCAAGCTGGGTATACGTCTTCTTCTGGGTCGGATCATTCCCCCTCAAGTTTGAACTCTGATGCTCAGGTAGCTTACCAGTAGTACCTATTCTGATTCATTTATTTAGTTATACTTCAGTTTGCTTTCTTTCTCCACACACGTGCCTGGCTGTGTTGCATTAACATTTTTAATGGTTGAATGGTTTCGGAGCAGGATCGCACTGGACGAATAATATTTAAGCTATTTGATAAGGACCCCAGCCACTTCCCTGGGACACTGCGGACCCAGGTGAGCGGTTATTTGCGAATTTTGGCCCTCCTGTTACCTATAATTGCATTTGGAGATGCCATTATGGTCTTTCCTGGAGTTGAATATAATGATGATACTGACCACTCATTTTACAGATCTATAATTGGCTTTCTAACAGTCCGTCTGAAATGGAGAGCTATATAAGACCTGGTTGTGTGGTTTTGTCACTCTATGTGTCAATGTCATATGTTGCTTGGGAGCAAGTGAGTATGCTACTACATTCTGCATTATAAATTTTCCTTGTGTGCAACAATGAACTGACCATTTGCAGTGTGCATATGGTTTTTTCAGCTTGAGGGAAGCCTGCTTCAGTATGTTAATTCTTTGTTGCATTATGCGGATTCAGATTTTTGGAGAAAAGCTAGGTTTTTAGTTCATACAGGCCAGCAATTAGCATCACATAAAGATGGTGAGTGCTAATGGAAATTGCAGTTTTTTTTTGGCTCAGCTTTAAACTGTTTACATATTATAAGCATCATTAGTTTATTTTTACACCTTGGGAGTATATTTATCATCACTGACTATGTTTGGATGACTTCATAGATCTTCACTAATTAGTTGATTGATTTGGAGTATGAGGTTGGATTACACTGCGGTGATTATAAATTGTTTTGATAGTTTCTATTTTGGTTTTTTTAGGAAAGATTCGTCTATGCAAATCCTGGAGAACATGGAGTTCCCCTGAGTTAATCTCAGTCTCTCCGTTGGCCATTGTGGGTGGGCAGGAAACTTCTCTTCTACTAAGGGGTAGAAATCTGACTAATCCTGGCACCAAGTAAGCAGAATGTGCTTTTTATTTGAGAACCATTCATCTGTTCCTTCTGTCTTTATATATAAGAAATGTAAATTTGAAATCTATGCAGGATTCATTGTGCATATATGGGTGGATACTCATCAATGCAAATTAGTGGGTCAGCATATCAGGGAACCACATATGATGAAGTTAGCATGGGTGGTTTCAAAGTTCAGGTTTCTTCACCGAGCGCTTTAGGTCGTTTTTTCATTGAGGTAAGACTTTAAGTCAATCAATTACTCTGTTTGGCTCACTGGAGGGTACTCACAATTCTGAAGGATTCCCAAACAGTTGTGTTTTAACTTTTCCCATAATTTTGAACAGGTGGAGAATGGATTCAAGGGAAACAGTTTTCCTATTATAATAGCTGATGCTACCATTTGTAAAGAATTGAGACTTCTGGAATCTGAATTTGACATAGAAGCTAAAGCATCTGATATAATTTCTGAAGAGCATGCTTATGATGGTCGCCGTCCAAGGTCAAGGGAGGAAGTCCTGCACTTTCTGAATGAACTTGGATGGCTATTCCAAAGGAGAAGCACTTGTCCCTTGCCTAAGAGTTCAGATTATTTGCTTTGCCGGTTCAAATTTTTGCTCATATTCTCTGTTGAGAGAGACTACTGTGCTTTGGTCAAGGTACTCCTTGACATGCTGGTGGAAAGCAATTTGTATATGGATGGCCTATCCAGGGAGTCCGTAGAGATGCTGTCTGAGATTCAGCTCTTAAGCCGGGCAGTGAAAAGGAGGTGTAGGAAGATGGCTGACTTGCTCATACATTATTCTATTAGTAGCATTGATGAAAGCTCTAACAAGTATATCTTCCCACCAAATCTTGAAGGTGCTGGTGGAATCACACCTTTACATTTGGCTGCATGTACTTCTGGTTCGGACGATATGGTGGATGTGTTGACGGATGATCCACAGGAGGTATGATTTTTACATCATCATGACTTCAATTATTATTTATAACCTGGTTTTAGTTTTAATTTAGGGAATTGTAACTTTTTCTACATGATTATCTTCATCAGATCATTTTAGTTAGACATTGTCCATATCTGGCATCCTAGATTAAAACTGCTTTTCCTCACTACTGAAACAGTGCTGATATTATGCTGAACATAAATGATAAAACCATGTTTATTCCTTTCACTCATTTTGTGAAAAGAGAGGGGAGGCGATGGGCTTGTTACTTCTATACATACTAGGTTGAATGCCAGAATTACGTTTATTTGTAGCGAGTTTTTAAAATTCTCTACTCTGTTTTGTAGATTGGATTGTCCTGCTGGAATTCCCTTCTGGATGCAAATGGTCAGTCTCCATATGCCTATGCTATTATGAGGAACAACCATTCTTACAACAAATTGGTGGCTCGCAAATTTGCTGACAGAAGGAATGGTCAAGTTTCTGTGACAATTGGTCAGGATGAGCAGTCAGGATTGACTGCAGTGCAATTGCATGAGATAAGTTCCCGGTTCAAACAGGACCGTAGTTCTTGTGCCAAGTGTGCAGTTGTGGCAACAAAGTTTAACAAGAGGTTTCCAGGTTCACAAGGCTTGCTTCAACGTCCTTATGTTCATTCAATGCTTGCCATTGCTGCTGTCTGTGTTTGTGTCTGCTTATTCCTGCGGGGCTCACCTGACATTGGCAGTGTTGCTCCCTTTAAGTGGGAAAATTTGGATTTTGGCACAATTTAGTTGCTGTTGGTAAATCATTGTGAAGCAAGTAACAAACAAGGGGGCAGATTCTGCATGGTCTTTGTAATGGAAAATTGATTTGAGCATAAATACTCAGTAAAGGGAGAATTTATGGATAGGACAGGTTGTGCATTGGCAGACTCCATATGCTGCTGATTACTTCTGAGCAAACCTGAGATTTGGGATCTTTTAGTCTATGCCCTTCTTCCGGCCTGTCTATATTGGAGAATAGATGATGATTTATCTTGGATTGTACTAATTTCACAGATCCTAAGACCTTACAAAAGGTTCATGGCATTTGTTGAATGTCATAAGGAGGTGAGGTGGTATACAGCAGAAGGTTGAATGAATGTTACTGATAAAATTTGGCAATGGAAATGAGAAGCAAAGGACCCGGATTGACAGAGAAGGCAAGAAGATATAGGCAATCATACAATTCTGGGAAATTAAGTCAAGTTTAAGTGCTTGTATTTTTCACTTGATTCCTTAAAAATTCATGGAAGCTACCTAGTCTGAAGTATTACTGACTTTTGTATTAATTTTCACCATTGTAAAGTTGATCAACAATCTGTAGGATCGATTATAGGGATACAATGTTTTACGTTGAATAGCAAATATGTTTTCAACTATATTTAATTCAAAGAGGCATCACCCTTCCCATTCTCTGCTCGCTTCTTGTGTGCGAGAGCTACGGCGGCAGTGAACAACAGCTTTGGGACTCGGGACTAATCTAAACCAATGTCACCCGAACAATACATAAAAGCCCAGGGTTGCGAGGGTATTGATTGCAGGATTCTCCCAAGCTAAAAACAGAGATTTATTGGGCTTGGACTTGCGTTGCCTGAGTGAATCAAAAGAAATGGGCCAACACAACATCCCAAGCTTTTTCATTTGTAGGTAGATGAAGATGCTTCTCGGACGGCCGAGAAGATAAGGTGGCGTTTGCAAATGGGGCAAATCCACCGCAAACTCTGACAAGTGTCATCTTTTGGGATGACAAAAGCTTTTTCCTTTTCTATTTACTAAATACTTGCTACATAAATAGAAAATACACTCTCTAATTATACCAGAACATTTTATTCATTATTTAGTATATAATTTTTTTATTTAAATAGTAATACATCATTTTGAATGAATAGAAAATTACATAATTATACATACACGTATATTAGAATAGAAAATTAAAATGCTACCATGTACGATAATAAAATAAAAATTAATGATAACAATATCTATTATTCAAGTCCTATCAATTCGGTCCTGCAATAAAATTTAAATTTAAATTAAATTCTGGACACTCTTGTTATAATAATAAATAAAAATTAATTACAATTAATTATCCTTTTTTGAATGATGAAAATAATAATTGAAATATAATAAGAGTGTAAGATAAGTAGTGTAAAGTGTGATAATATTCATGTGCTAATAATAATACCTACGCGAAATAATTTTCTTGTTGATTAAGTACGATTACCTTAAAATTATACGAGAAATGATTAAATTCAGACAAAACACCACAACAACAACAATAATAATAATATTGGCTTACGTTACGTGCACTGACTGCATCGCTGACCGCCTTATAAATTAGTTTCTGAGTAGGCATAGGTTTGCTCCCTAGTGTTTTCCTGAGTTCTGCTTCTGTTCCACTTAGGGCTGAGCATCTGCACAGGACTTTACCATATATATATATATATATGTATATATCTCTTCGTTAATACAACAGTAGTATTATTGGTCTGCTCCCTTATTCTTTACCAGGCAAAATTCAACTATACGCTTCATTTTTCCAGCTTCCTCTTCTCAAAGGTTTCTTCGGATCCTACTCTCTTATCTACTGTATTCTTGTTTGCTTTGGTTTGCCTAATTCACAGAAATAAGTTTTTGCAGATTTCATCTTCAATACTACTCAGGATACAGGTTTTTCTATCCGTTATAGTGGAGCTGGACAAGCTGGCCATTGACAATCAACACCAGCAGCACCACCACCAGATTATTGGGGTCGTCGAGGCCAGCCATATCCATCAGAAAGTCATGGTGCTTTTCCTTTTTCCGTCCCACTTCTTACATGATACTAGTAATAGATAATAGATTAATGTTTTTTTTTGTCTTGATTTTTTCCCTTCTCTCTCTCTCTCTCTCTTTTTGTCTGGGTACCCTCTCTATTTCGTACTTATTCAATACTATTAATATATTTCTTCTTTTTCTTTGATATATTGATGTATTTATGCATATGATCAGGTTAGCCCCATAGGGCGACTGGAGGAGGACGATATGGGTCCGCCGTGGTTGGTACCAATGCTGAGAGCAAGCTACTTTATTCCGTGCCCAATTCATGGGGATGCCAATAAAAGCGAATGCAACTTGTTCTGTTTGGATTGCATGAGGAATGCTCTGTGTTCTTACTGTTTGATTAACCACAAGGATCACCGGGTTGTTCAGGTGTGCTTGAGCTTAATTCTCTTCTACTAGTAATAGTAATAATCACTTGACATGTAGAATGAATGGATGAATGAAAATGAAAAGCGGTTGCTCTTTGGTGGGTGTAGATAAGGCGATCCTCCTACCATAACGTGGTGAGAGTTAGTGAGATACAGAAGTACATAGACATATCTTGCGTACAGACCTACATCATCAATAGCGCCAAGATTGTCTTCCTCAACGAGAGGCCCCAGCCAAGGCCTGGAAAGGGGGTCACCAACACTTGTGAGATTTGTTGTAGAAGCCTCCTTGATTCCTTCAGATTCTGTTCTCTTGGTTGCAAGGTTGGACTCAATCATCCTTTCTCTTTTACAATTCAATGACTCGTTTTTTTCCCTTGAAATTAGGTCTCTTCTTCTCCAAGATTAAAAACTCCTAGTGTCAACAAGCCCTGTTCTTCCTGTCTCAACATCATGCCTCGGTTGACTTAGTTGGTTGTTTCTCTTGTTTGTCAAATTTGTCCAAGTACTGTATTTTGTTTTTTGAATGATTTCATGTCTTCAATTGTGAATTAACACAAATATCTTGCCTCTCAATTGTTAATTTGGTTGAGTAGTTCAATTTGCGTTTCGATGCTCTACTGCTCTGTTTATATCATCTGCCCTGTTTCCCTGGGTCATATGTTTCTTCTCTTATACAATCCAATTTGATCCAATGATAATGAGTTTGACTGAATTTTTTCCATTTCTAACTGATCAGCTTGGAGCCTTGAAGAGGGGTGATCCGGACCTCACATTTACTTTGAGAGCGAAGCATACTAGGGATTCGTTCTATGGTGGGTCCGAATCAGATGAATCGTCAACCCCAAAGAAGATACGAAAGACCCCTCTTTTCAATCGTATGATGGATGGACTGGCAGTGTCTTCTGACAGCCATAAAAGCGATGGTCGAGAGAGGTACTCTAGCTCTGGAGATGAGGCTAATAATACCATTTCTCCAGCAACTCCTCCCATTTTCAACCACAACAATGCCAGGAGGAGAAAGGGTATACCACATCGCGCTCCATTTTGAGATTTGACAACGGACTGCCAAATTTTTTGTTTTAAAAAAGACACAAAATTTGAGAAGAAAAAAAGAAAAGGTTTGAAAGGCTTCATATGAAATTAGGAGAACTAAAACTGAAACGAAAATATCATTGGTTTACAATCAGGAATGTGAAATGTGGTATAGGAATAGCATTGTAGGACAGTTTCTTTCTTGTGTAAATACTAGAAAAAATGCTGAATCAAGCGTTTTATCAAGAAATAGTTGGTGATTACAGTGGGGATTATACGATACCCATGTATCCATGTACATAATAAACGTTATATGGGTCTTCCTTTCGTTGTTTTAGAAACTGCAGAAGGCCATGTTAATTGTTAATATTGTGCATATAAATGTAATACTATCTTTTTAAAGTTATTATGTGATTCTTGGTTCATTTCATCAGTTGCAATGTGCATTGTGAGTCACGCCCATGTTTAACGTTTACCTATAAATATCCGAGTGTTAGATCTTTAGGGAGTGCTAAAGATAAGACCAGGTATGCTTTTTTTTTTTTTTTCTTTTGTGTGTTTGTGGGCATTAATTCTGCCCTATTCCGTTGATTTGGTTGCTTTTTAGTGAAAGTGGCAAGTATGGGTATATAATATATATTAATGAAAAATTTGTAGGATGATAGACTTACGTGTGTCATGCGGGTTCTCGATATCTTTGTATAGTCCTCTCATTTCCTATACATCCAAAATTTACCACTCTGGTACCAAGTACATACAGACAGGATACAGCATAGGGGGAGAGGTCTTGGACCATATTCAGGTAAGCTTCGTGAAACTTATCTGGGATTCACACAACAGTAGTCATGGGAGTTGAACATGAGATCACGATATGATGGCAAATTAGCTTTGTGTTCCACTTACAAGTGGATTTAGTTCTGACTTGTTATCAGATATTCTTTGAGTTTCTGCCTTTCAGGGAGACTAGTCGGAGTCAATAACCAAGCAGGGTTCTCGTTTATCTGATGATATTCTTTCTGTGTTTTTTTTTTTTTATTTAATTTACTCAATTCATGGTATATGTGCTGAAAGTTGTCAATCGCATAATTATATGTTAAAACAGAAGCAATTGGATGAGTGTAGATAGGCCACTGGGGAAGTCCAAATCATGGAAAAGCTAGGGAGACACGTTAACCCCACCGTGAGACAAGGACACCCCTTTCCGAGATGCTCTCAAATCTGAATTCCCCGTCCATTTTTCTCTCTTCTTATTCTATTATAGTATTACTACTATTATATAAAAGCAAAGCAATCAAGCACAAGTGGGATGATTAAGAGCCGTGAGGAATCTGGGAGGCTGCGTGACTGCACCACCCTCTTCCATCCACTCATGCCTTTCACTTTCTTATCTTTATTATTATTATTATTATTCACTTAAATTATTTATGAAAGATGCTAATTAATACTTAACTACATATTTTTTAATAAAATTTATATAATATATATATATATATATATGGCTAAGGACAGTTGCGGCTTCTGTCAAACTTAAGTGATTGGCAACCTTTCCAAAGTGTGAGACATATCTGCAACCTCAACTCCGGTCTTTGTCTGTCTGCTAGTTGCTTAGGTATGCCGTCATCCCGAAATAGTTAGGGGATAAGCGAGGGAGTGCCACGTTCCATCCTACCCCGCTCTTGCCTCGACACGTTTATTCGGTATTGCGATGGATTGGGGCAGAATTTATCCACTGCCAGGAACGATTAGCACAAGAAACATCTTTCAGCTTCGAATTTTTTTCATTTTTTTTTAAATACGTTGTTGATTTAAAAAGTTAAGAATTGATATATAATTTAATTTAATAAATTAATACGATTAGTAAAGCATTATAAAATTGTAGAGTTGTAAGAGGCTGGCAGTTGTTGATAAGGGAAGGGGACGGGTTGGGCCAACAGCATATATGTGCAATTGTTGGTCTGGCATCAGACATGTCGTCATATTTTATTGATAAGGTGCTTATAAGGTTTTTTTTTTTTTAATTGAAAAAAAAAAGAGATTTGAATTTTATTTTTTAGATAGAAAAATTATACACTAACTAATGGAACAAATGTTTAAGTGTAAGGTGCTTATAAGTTTATTTTTAGTAAATATATTTTAAAAAAATATTTGACAAATTTTATGTTTATTTATAAAATTCAATGAATTTTTATTTTCTTAAGCTTGTTTTGACTTTAAGCTTTTGAGCCAAACCTATATAAACATCAGGATTAAGTGATGGATTGTATATATGCGCAAAGAGAATTTAAATTTCTCTTTCACAAATTATAAAAAAAGAAGAAGAAGAAAAAACTATTTAATCTGTGAAAACTCTTGTTAACATAGTGTTTGGCTTCTACGGTGTGCTTTTTCTCTGTATGTGATGCCGTTGTATTTTTCCCAAATTAATATTCATCAACATGCTGACTTCGACGACCCCAATGTTTTGACCTCAACACCAGAGGTCAAAATCAACTTTTTGAGTAAAACATGAAGCCGGATCTGGCTATGGCTATGCTAAAAAAAGCTAAAGGATCTTAACTTTCTCATCTCTATTCATTGTTTGTTGTTCATTTTGTTCTCTTTTTCCACTTATGCTTGGTGGTCTTCTTGTGACTTAAAAGGCGAATCGAAAATAAGTAGAAAAAGAAAAAGGCACAGGCAAGAAAGACGCAAAGAGGAAACCAAGTACCTTATCAGCAAAGAAAGAAGAGGGGAAAAGAGAAAATCCTTACCATATCTGGGTGATTGAAAATTGGTTTTTTAAAGTTTTTGGCTTGGGCTCACTTCATTGTTCAAGCGTTAAGGACTTAGGCCCATCAAAACCTGAAAGGTAGCTACCTAGTTTGGGCTCTATGCTCAGAACCACTGCACAAGTATTGCTAATTTTCTCCTACACGTTTTTGTCAATAAAATGTAGCCAGCAGCAATCACGTCCAAGCCTCATGAGGTGGGCGGGGGTGGGGGTTTCTGGGGTCTATCCATGGAAAAAACTTGGTAATTTCTTTGCTTTGGTCAATAAGACATTTATGTATCATCGATTACGTGGGGCGTCAGGTATTGTTTGTTGCTAACGCATAGCTGACGAAACCGTAAAATCAACTGAAATTTTCATCATTCGATCTCGAACGGTGATGATAGGTACATGACACGTCAACTTTTGTAGTTACTTCTGCTGTAGGATAAGAGTTTAACGTATTAGTCTTCGGATGGCTGACACAACCCAATTGACATTTATATTCAAGGAACAAGTTGTCGTAACACGCTACTGTATGAAATGATAGAGGCCAATGATGGAATACACGTGCACATGGAAAAATCTAGTGAAAAGGTCAGCAGATTTGGTACATGCCATTATGGTACTAACCAATGGATACTGAAACCAGGTTTAATCCAGTGATTTTGTTTTTATTCTGTTTTAATTGCTTTCCCCCATCTCCTCCTCCCATGTTCTATTGGCCAAATATATGGTTTTAGATATATATATATATATATATATAGATATATAGAGCAATAAATAAATAAAGATTGACTTCATAAAAAGGGCACAGCCGCAGGTGGTGTACGGTCAGAGCGGGGGAGTTTGCACAAACTGTACTGCATTAGTTGCGGTTCGTAGCTAAAGTCCTCTGCTTGTAGCCCAAGTCATCTCCTTTACACTGCAAAAACAATCGAAGTCCGTGATTGGATTTCGAAGCGCACGACGCGTCACTGCTGACTCAGGACTGAGGGCTCGGTTATTTGTTTTGATTCGGTAGTAGTACTAAACTAGCAATTAGCAAAGCCCGAAAGTCAAGGTTAACTGTTGGGAAAGCCCAAAATTAACTGACGCCACCCCAAAGTCAACATCTGTCAGCTGTTCGCCGGTTTGTTCGAAAAGTACAACCGTGACTTCCAACGGTGTTTCGTCTCCCCGCGTGACGGCTTCGCTCACGTCACCATTAACCAACGTGCGGTCTCGTTCATACATAAATCATGATTCAACTCTTTTTAATATCCCTACAGCTCTATCTCCCCTATTTGCTTCCAGATTCCAAATCTCTTCCATTTTCTTTTCTGCTTCTCAAACTGTCGACGAAGCTAGTAGCTGCGGCTTGAGAGCAAAGGCTTAATAAACTAAGGCTACCAACAGTCTGGAACTCCTTCATCCATGGGAACCTGTTTCTCTTTGAATTCTCGAACGGCACTGTCTGAATCTGCCGCGCCTCCAACGGCTCAAGTTGTTTCCCTCAACGGCGATCTTCATAAATATAACATTCCTGTGTTGGTCTCTCAGGTTCTCCAGGCCGAAGCTGCTGCTTCTTCCTCATCTTCTTCCTCTTTGCCATCCTCCGCCATCTTCCTCTGCAATTCTGACCGATTGTGTTACGATGATTACATTCCGGCCTTGGATATCGACCACCAGCTGCAAGCCAATCAAATATACTTCGTGCTTCCGAATTCCAAGCTTCAGCAGCGAGTGACCTCCAAGGATATGGCCGCTTTGGCCGTCAAAGCCAGCGTTGCCATCCAAAATGCCTCTAAAAACGAATCCCATCGCCGCAAGAAGGCCCGGATTTCTCCTGTTTTGCTCGTAGCTCAATCCCTTCCCGTTGTTGACAAAGATGATGCACCCACAGCACCCAAGTCCTTCGCCGAGCCTCAGCCTCGGTTTTCAAGATCTGATTCCATTCGAAAATTGCATAGATATACCTCTAGACGAGCCAAATTGGCCGTTCGTTCTTTTAGGCTCAGGTTGTCCACCATTTACGAAGGCTCCGTTCTGTGATCTCTGCCCGGATTCACCTTCATGAGCGCCAAAACTTTAATCCAAGCACTGATTTTGGTAACCTACTTGTATTCAAACTTTTCCTGTATAAAATTAAAAAACTGAGAGTGCCAATTTTCTAAATTACTATTATTTTGAGGCTCAATGCCACATTAATTTTTCAGGCTCATTATGGCTTTTCATTTCCAATTTCTGTTCAATCATTCATGTCCCCAACCTTCATATATATGTATATATATTCTTGACTTTTAGTTTTCCTTGTTGCTATTCCGCACCCATACTTGTCCATCTTTTCTTCTTCTTTGTTTAATTTGAAGACGGGAAGAAGGAACAAAGAAGAAGCGGTGTGTCTCGCTTTTACAAAAACAAGTTTGCCAACCCAAAGGCAGAAATTGCCTGGTGGTCGCCGATTCTGGAGGCATCCAGAAGCAGAAAAGCGGATGCGTTTGAAACCAACCCACGCGGACCGAATGGGAACTTACATTTTCTGTTTTCCTATTTTGCCTTTACGGTCGCATCATGTGATGTCTCGACACTTTTTTGTTTTCTTGGTTGACCACTGCACAACCGTCCAATATGTATTTTTAGAATTTGTAATATTAATTCATGTTAATATTACCACACTACTTACTTTTCTTTTTGTTTTTATGTGTCTAGTTTTTATTTTTAAATAATAGTTATATATTAATATTACTATTTTTAAATATAAAAAATTGAAGTATTTTAATTAAAATTTTATAATTTTAATCATAAATTATATTCAAATAAAATTTTTATTTTCAAATTAAATAAATCTTATTAACATTTTTAATCAAAAGATTTTTAAAATTATAATTTAAAAATATATCTATTTTCATCAATATCCATAGATTTATATACATAAAGAAAGATTCCTTATTCGTATCTTATGTAGTAAAATGGAGAGTGCATGGGCAGTCAGTGTTTCCCTTCATGTTCTCCTTCTACATCTATTATTGTTTGACATATTGGAGTCATATCTTATTGCAAAGATTAAGGACACAAATTTCAAATATAATTTGGATATAATTTGATATTCTATTTAAATAAATACTTTGATTAAAAATTTTGACAAAATTTTTTCCATTCAGCAAATTCTAACCAAAATATTTTTATAAATGATATTTTTAAATATTTTTTAATATAAATGTGCTTCTCATTGAATATTATCAGTCCATAAATTTTAATTTTCGAAATTATTTTTTTATTTAATTGACTTTAATGAAAATTTTCATACTTTACATGAAAAAACTTTGCTTAAATTCGCTCATGAATTTACAATAAAAAGAAAGCAACCCCCCTACGTGAAATATGTGATACTTCCTTGAACGTCAATACTTTTAAAATCGCAGATCGTTATTATTACAATATTTACCAAGGAAAGTGGAGTTACTTATTTCATGCATGATAATCTAGGTCAATAGTACTTCCATTAATGGATGATTGAGACAAGGACGAAGCTTGAGAAAGATTGTTTGAAATATGATCGCCACCCTTTTCGAAACAACTTTAACATATTAATTAAAGTACAGTTTTTCTAACAGAGATTACTTGCTTTACACACATATGGTTTAACAAAATCTAACTTAATATTTAGTTTTGATTTATAATTCATATACGTGAATGTGTGTGCACGCACGCGTACACACACACACATATAAATATATATATATATATATATATATGATTTGAATGTTTAGATAAAAAATGGGTTATTGATTTAATATATGAATCGAAAATTATGATCAATTTTGAAATTTTATTAAGATGATTTAGTTGATTATTGTGCATGTGTTTGATTGTCTACAGAAATCTTAATAAAAGACATGTAGAGGGAACTAAAAAAAGATCAAATAAAAATTAAATTTGAAAATCCAAATAATAATAGATCGAGAGACCTTATTACATAGATTAAGGATACAAATTTCAAATAATTTGGATATAGTTCAATACTTTTTTTAAATAAATATTTTTATCAAAAATGTCACCCTTCAGTAAATTTTAATAAAACTTTATGTATAAATGATATTTTTAATTAATTTTTTATATAAATAATCTTCTCATTTAATTCTAACAATTTATAAATTTTAATTTTGAAAATTATTTATTCATTTACTCTATTTTAACAAAAAAAAATTCATACTTTACTTAAATTCTCTCCTAATTTCTTTTTTTTATATATATAAATTTGTGATAAAGAGAAAGCAAGCAAACCCCCAGACATGTGTGACACTTTCTTCAAGGTCAATACTTTCAAAGTCACAGATTGCTCTAGCTATAATATTTACCTACGAAATTGGAGCTACTTATTTCATGCATGATATATAATCTTGGTCAACACTTCCATCAATGGATGATTAATGAGAGAAGGATAGAGTTTGAGAAAGATTGTTTGAAATATGACCACTACCATTTTTTTCAAACAAACTTTTTTTATTATAAGTTTTTTTAATTAAGAAAAAGAGATTCGAACTTTACTTTTTAAATAAAGAATCATGTGCCGACTAACAAATCAAATACTCAAATGCTTTTGAAACAAACATTAACATAACAAAGATTACTTGCTTCACAAACATATAATTTAATAAAATCTAACTTAATGTTTAGCTTTGACGTAGAACATATATATATATTATACATTTGACTATGATTTGAATGTTTAGATAAAAAATGAGTCATTGATTTAATGTATGATTTGAAAGTGATGATCAATTTTGAAAATTCTTGGAGATGATTTAGTTGACTGTTGTGCTTGTGTTTGAATATTTAAGAAAATCTTAATAAAAGACACGTAGAGGGAATTGAGAGAACAACTTGTCCATGGCTGAGAACAACTTTGGGCTAAAGCTAGAAATAGTCCAACTTTGCTTCAGGACTCATAATATTCGTAGGCCTTCCAAATTCTCGGGCTTTTAAACACTTAAATCTAACCCGTGAGGTGAGAATTAAACTACAAGCTGAAGCCAGGATGCACTTGCTGCTCAGGTCTTCAAATGCAAGAAAAGTATTCCCAAGATTTTGTCAAGTCTGTGGATGCTTTTCATTTATCAGTGTTCTCTTTTGGTTGCTTGTAAAAATTTGACAACATATGAGCCTAGCTAACTAAAAAAAGTAAAAACTTACCTATATATAATTATTAGCTTCTTTTGAAGATCTCAGGGCCAATGCTTGGGGAAAGAGTGATGTGATGCTCTCTCCCAGTGAGACTGTAAATTAAGGAAATATTTCTGCGGCAACCATATTTCCTGGGACATAGGCTTTTGGTTTCAGTTATGATAGGAGCAATGGAATGGAGTTGGTCTTAGAACTGAAATGCTGTTAGTTGCTTAGCATCTAATTGACCTAGCCATAATGCACACACAAAAAGAAAGTCGACCTAGCTAGGTACAAGCTAAAATCATGATATGTGCCCCGACAGGTTTGCCACTTACTCATTGACGACCTTAGTGAACAGGTCGAGATATTGTCAACTTTTACAGCAAAAACTGTGACTGTCCCCCTTGCCCTTAGCTGTGTGAAAATATATGTCACTCTCATAGAGTAGTGTTCTGTGCCTCTGTGCCACATTCTGACGGCATGAGTGGTCATAATTTACAGCCAGCTGGTATTGCCTACAGATCTTGCTAATTTCTTCATCCATCTAATCCACTTTCTCCTGCACTAAGTTGATTGTCATATTGCTCATCCGCCAGGACTTAGATTCATCTTAAAGCATCACAAGGTACGTAAAGAAATATGAATCATTGCAATGCGGAAAGAAATCGAGTAGATAACTATTATCAGCAGCTAACAAGATTGCTTGCATTCATCCCAAAAGGTGGAAGATGAGAGAAGGGGGTAGAAAGATTACTTCCTTCTCCACTAATCATGGGATATATGTGCGATCAGCTCAGCTGATTAGCACTAATCATATACAATCAAAAAGGTAAGTTGATATCTTTTTTTGTAAGGGAGTGGAAAAGCATGTTGCAAAAGAAATTTCCTTAATTGAAAATCCAAAAGATAAGTGGATCATATTCCTCCTTTCATGTACTATATACATAAAAGCCTTTCTTGATATGAATAGCCAACCCTTGTAAAAGTATCCTTCCTCTTGTATAAATATGCCCAGATGGCAATTTAGTTTGGGTTTAACAGAACTTTACTATTGCTTAGTTGTTCAATGATACTGATAGCTTTCATTTATCCCAAAAAAAAGACATTCATGCATGGCTTTACCCTAAACCTCATAATTAACATATGCAGTTATAATAGATCACTGCAAAACATATGGATTCGGAGCATAACACATGATTGCGACTCATTATAATAACTGAGACAAATTAAAGGGCTAGCTACCTCATCTGTTTAACTGATGTTGTTTGGGTTAGGTGAGCAGGTCAATTAGCCTTGCTTTTAGAGGGCTAACTAGCTTTTAGCTTTCGTGTAAAGGAAAGAGGACAATAGCGGATGTAATATTTTGTTTTCTTTCAGGTATGACTCGACACAAACATGTAGCCGGTCTGTCCTAGAGAGCAAGGTGCACGTTTTGCTCCAAGGGAATCCATTGGAGGAGTTCATTCTTTTTACGACACTGGTCAAAATTAATTGTAATTACACATACCTTTGGGAGTTTGTGATTGCGAATTGGAAAAAACATGGCATCCATTACTGAATAAAGTATATAACAAAGGTGGGGATGGCATGAAATCGTGCAGAAACCTGGTTCTATTGGTGTGGGGGGGGACCCAAAAGCATTTCATACATGTGTTGACGGATGGATGCATTTGCCATTTTGGCTTATATCTCTTCTAACTTGTTATTCTTTTACTTTTTATATATATAAAAAGAATTGTTACTTTAGCATTAATTTCTTGTTATTTTATTGAATTTAATTTAATTTTCTTGACCAAACATTAATCATGTCATGTTTGATGTCTTATGCGGCATCTTTTTCACGATAAGCATAAAAGCAACTTTGATTTTGTTAGATGAAAAAGTTATCAATTGATATAAAATATCACCCAATTATGCATAGCAGAACCAGACAGGCACCACACACAGGGATCTGAGGAGGGGGAAAAAATGGATTTTTGCTTTGCTAGCGCTGAATGCATGCCTATATATATGTGGGTGTGGGGAATTTAAAAGCACTGGGCGCAGTGGTTTCAGTGAGTAATTAACCTAATTAGCTTTTCAGTGTTTTTTACAAGACTACTGTATATTTAATTGGAGCAGAAGATGGAAACACTGCCACATGAGTCGTCTCGTCCACGACAAACTAACAAAAGCGAGAAAGATGAATATTGTTGCTAAACTTGTAGACAAAGCTTTGCATGTGCATGGATAAAAAGTGTTCAACAGTCACTACTCTTTCATCTTTTTGAAAACAAGGAATAGTTATTAGTGTAGATATACAGTACCTTTAATTTGTTTCATGGATCTCAACTTAATTATACATTACGAAATTGTAACTATAACATGGAGTATAGCACATATGTTTCAATTACAAATCAAACGATTAATTTAATACAAGACATTGATTATCGAATGAAAATCTATTAATATATATATATATATATAGGTATGCTTTAATTAAGAGTATAAGTAGAGTAATTTAACATGACATTAATTAATTAAGGCTCCAATTTTTATCCTAAGATAAGCTTTTGACTAAATGACATTGGCGGGGTCGGTATCTGAGGACTGTGGGTGGCAAAAGCTTGGGACAGGCAGGACTGATAGGGTCTAATCATTGCCTCGTGCATGCTCATGCTCATGCATGCTATCCTATTCCTTCCGCTGTAGCCCACCCACTTTTATTGAAGAGTTGAACCTTCTCTCCCCCTTGTTACTCTTTTTCCTTTTTGATTTTATTTTGGGCTCTCAACCACTAGCGGTAAATTTTCAACCTTTTAGTTGTTGTTGCTGTTGGAAGAGCCTAGGCTTTTCTTGTACGTGCACCGGCCGTTTGTCTTAGCCTGTAGGTGCCTAATGATTTAACTAATTAGGAGTTGGACACTTTAACACAGCTCAAATGGATGGGAATCTGTATCGGCTAATGGGAACAGGTCTCGTCCATAGTGTAAAGGAGCAAAAATTACAATCATATATGTACAATAATAGATACAGCAATTAATTATGTAGAAGAGGAATTGGGAATGGTGTTGTTTGTTGAATTATTAGGGAGTAGGGACACGTGCAAGGGCCTAAATCAATCAGCTTAAAATTGTGATTACCTGAGAAAATCAATGGAATGGTAACTGGATACAAATCACATTGGTGCATTAAGTCTGGTATACTTTCGCAATCCAACAGGCTGAGAGGTCGGATCAAAGTTTGTGAAAGCTTTCGCAATCACGCGCACCACCATCCAAGGATGGGCCCCTCTCACCCCTCGTGGGCAGAATTATTGCCCACGATTCCTGAGCCCACTTCCACGCACCTTTTGCTCCCTTTGCTCTCTTTTGCTTTTGCTTTGCTTATTTATTGCCTTGAAATTCTCCTCACCTCCAGTCAGTCCCCCCCCGCTACCTTCACCTACCACTACTACTACTAAGCTAATTTCTTACTACTACCCGTCGTCTATGCTATCTATCTTTACGTCTTTCTCCCACGGTCCACGGCCATCTCTTTTTTGTTAGAATATTTTTGGCCTTAATTTTTATTTGTGCAGGCAGCTACACCAAAGATGAGGATGATGATAGACCTGGGGAGCCAGAGAGGGCCTCTCCATATAAATATAATGGACTCGGCTACCTCTGTGGAGTGTGGCAGGGAAGTTAGGTTCCGCCGATCTTTCCGGTCTCTGGTGGAATGCATGGTCCCTTGTTGCGGCTTCCAACCTTCAGACTCAGTCTCCAGCGACACAGAATCAACCCATGGCTCAAGTTCAACGGTGACAGGAACCTTCTTTGGATACAGGAAGGGCCGTGTGAGCTTCTGCCTCCAGGATGACACGCGAAGCTCTCCTCTTCTGCTACTGGAGTTCGCTGTCCCCACCGCATACCTTGCCAGAGAGATGCAGTACGGTCTGCTGAGGATAGCGCTGGAGTGCGACAAGCACAAAGAAAATAGATGCAGCAGCCCTTGCTCGCTCTATAACGTGCCCGTTTGGTCCATGTACTGCAATGGAAGGAAGGTGGGATTTGCCATAAGGAGGCAGATGAGCGTCAATGATGCGGCCGTGCTTAAGCTCATGCAGTCTGTGTCGGTGGGTGCTGGAGTTTTGCCTGTTTCCCCAAAGTCGTCCGAGGAGGACGGGGACCTCATGTATCTGCGAGCTAGTTTCGAAAGGGTCATTGGCTCAGCCGACTCCGAGTCATTTCACATGCTTAACCCAGTGGGTAGCACTGGTCAGGAGCTCAGCATATTTCTATTGAGATCATGACACCTCTACGAATTATATATATATATATATATATATATCATTTCTACTCAAAAGTTTTAAACCCAACCCTCCGGGCTTTGCTGAATTATAGGATGATTTATTCTTACTTGCTGTCACTTGTAGTCATTTAGTAGTATATATATATAGTTTCAAGTTTAATGTATTTGCTTGTCTAATTCCTTCATCCTTCCCTTATCTTTCAAGATTAATCAAGTTCTTCCATAAAAAAGGTAGAAAGATTCTAAGATCTATGTCTTCACACACACACACACACACAAATTAAGATTAAGTCATATAGATCATATACATTTATATAATTACTTTCCTAATCCTGCCCTAACATCATGACAAGTACTGCTTCTTTTCTTGGTTATGCGGTACGCTGCTAGCTATCTTCTACTTAAAGATATGTCAACTTAAAGATAACCAACATGTTGAACATGCAAGTTTAATTTTCTTAGTACCTAATTATACAATTTTTATCCTTTTTGGCATGCAACAACTTTAATGAGATAATAACCATTATTGGTGCACTTCAACGACACAAATTGTATAATGCTATTATGGGGTCATGAAAAATGTCTTCTTTCAGAAATTAAATACATCACTCTCATTTAATTATGATTTATTCAGAAGAATCTGATCGAAGTTAATGAAGGATCTCTGTCATTGATTCAATCTATGAATATAACATGTTTCATTGATTTTTATTTAATATGTTTAATTTGTATGCAAATCATATATAATTATTAATTTAAGAAGACAAATATTTTTTGTATCAACACAAACATAACTAGTCCTATATATTAGGATTAGAAAAACGTTGTGGTTATAGAAACGGTAAACTTGCGTGGGCAGGGGGGTGACAAATGGGATCAATCAAAATTAGAATCATCAAGAGACAAGGGGTGCCCCAGGGCATGGATGATTGAAGAGGAAAAAGCATTGCATTTGCTGACTGCCACTGCGTCATTGCACTTGAAGACAGATGACAGTATGACACCCCATTTAGAAACAATCACATGAATCAAGATACGGGTTTAATGGACAAGAATTACGAAATCCCAAAGGCCATATGTTTATGAATCTATGATATAGTAGCATACAATCCAAGCTTAGCCAGCCTAATTAGTTATGCCCTTAATTAATTTATCCATTGGCATTGGCATTTTGGATCATATGTGTCACGACCCGGAACCACCATCGAGTCCGTGACAACCGCCGTGATGTCCCGATATGCACTCATCCCCCCGAGTACCATATCGAGACCTCGCAAGGCTCTCGTACCAGTCTTTCCAACCCCCCTGTGAGTTTCTATTTATTAATTTCATACTTTAAAACATTTCGTCCAATTTCGGACCAAAACAGGAAAAAAGATGAAAATCACTACACAGGGGCGTTTCGGTCATTTTTCTTCGAAAATTTCAAAATTTGGAAAAAATGTTACTTACGCGTAAAGATTTCATACATTGAAGTCAGAATTGAAATTGGATATCTAAAACGTGAAATTTGAGTGAAATTACATTTGATGGAATAAAATAATAATATTTCATAAAATATAATATTTTCTTATAAAACAATTTTTATATATATATCCGGATATAATTTTTACAGCGTAAAAACAAAATATATTATTACATATGGTAATACAACTGACTGAAGTATGAAATTTAATTTACAATGCTAAGTGTGCCCACAACAGAGAAAAACATGAAAATAGGAGTAAACCTTTGGTAACCAAGGTCGTCACTCTGATTGTCTCCTCGACAAAATGCTGATATCTACAGATGTCTGTGAGCCTGAAAGGGAAAAATTGAGGTGGTGGGTTTGACAACTCAGTGAGTAAATAAATACCATCCCCGACATCTAAAGTCGAGTAGATGGAGACAATATAAAAATATGATACCATAAGGTAGTTCATAACATCATTTTAATACATTCATACAAAACAAATATTGATACATCAAAATAATAAGGCTTATGATTGTTTTCTTAAAAACTAGGCTTAGTCAAATCTCATACTCGCGGACACTTGATCAGAGTGTCCAATCGAACCCGCCAAGGCTGTTAAAACCATGTACAAAGAAAACACATTTTTCATTTAGAAAACAGCCGTTCCTTGGCGTTGGCTAAGTTCAACTCCACGTGATGGTTCGGCGTGAAGTGAACTCGATCTTTACCTCAGGAGTTACCCTTCTCGCCTCTCATACCGAGGTAAAATGAAACTGGGTTACCGTGCCCCTCAGTAGGCTGGTCCACGGAAACCCGCCACTGCAACGACTAAATGACCCACCAATTCATAAATAAAAATTTTAGCAGCATGACATGGCAATTAAAACATTACCCAGCCTGTTAGACAAAGAAAGCAATTTACACATTTCATACAAAATAATTCCAGCCATCATGCATCCCAAGATTCATAAGCCATAAATATTAATTTAAACACATAACATATGTTAAAAACCCGTCTCCATACACTCAGTGTTAAAAAAATCAGTTTTTCAATTTATAAACCATTTACAAAAATTCAATTCTTTAAAAATACAAAAATAGATAAAATCACTCTAGATCTTGAGGAAGATAGTTTATCCACTCACAGTTTTTAGAAGTCAGATATACTCCTAGTCCTGCTGGTCCGACGCGATTTGTTTACCTTTGTCGGACGATTCACCACCTACACGACACACGTGGCACGAATTTCAATGATTGATGCCAATTTATCAAAATTGATTTCAGGCTCTAAATTCTATATGAATGCATGAAATGTGATGCAAAAATTGTCCGAATAACCTTTGAAATGCGGTATTCGGCCTAATATGCACGGGACGCGATTTAATTCGCCAAAACCTCCGATTTAAGCCCGAATCGAGTTCTTTCAATTTCTATACCTCAATTATATCCAAATTGATTTAATGCCACTGAATGTGGTATAAATTTCCAGTCCTGGACTGAAATTACGAAAATACCCCTACTAGGTAAAAATTTCGATTTTTGCTTTAAAAATTCCCATAATTTTTCTACACCCTTAATTCATTATAATTCATTTAATTTCCATGAAATCTCATCATTTTCAGTAGCCATTTCTCTCTTGAAAATTTCGGTATTAAGGGTGTCAATGGAGAAAAATCATTTTTCTCACTAGTTTTTGTTACTTTCCATTTCTACCCACTTAATAACATTAAATCACCATAAAATCTACCAACAAAATGAATCAAAACCCACCTAAGGATGCTGGTTCAGCAAGGGATCATCATACCCATATGTTAATTTTGCATGAAAATGAAAAAAGAATGGATGGGTAATGGAAATCACATAGAAAATTAATGAGTTTTACCTTTTTCAAGCTAACTTCCTTGACTTTTCTCACTTGTGCTTTGAATTTTCAGCTAGGGTTTCAAGTTTTCATCCTTTCCCCTCACTTACACGGTTTGGAGAAGAAGAAGTAGGCTGAATTTTGACTTTTTATAAGTTAAATGATTAAATATTTAATTTAACACATGGTAATTACCTTTTTCATTATTTTAGTATTTACTTATTTCTTTTTTTGAATTTCTTTCAGCCAAAATTCCAGCACCCTTTTCCTCTGATTTTTCCAGGAGCTTCTAGAAGAAATTTTAATAATTTTTATAGTGTAATTTTGTGAAATTACACTTTTGCTCTTTAAAAAGTATAAAATTACATTTTTACCCCAAAAATTGAAAAATTACCACAAGGTATATTTTTCAGTCCTCAAACTCATACTACACTCCAATTTGTCAAATTTGATCTAAATCCTCTCGAAAAATTAAATTTGGTCCTCCGATGGTAAAATTACCATTTTGCCTCTATTGTCCAAAATGTACCGAAATTGCATTTCCTTTCCACTTTTCAACCTCAAATTATGTTTTAATTAGACTAAGTAATCAATATACATCAAATGGGGCCAAAATCCTCTTTAAAAATTCCCGTTTTGACCTTTAGTGGTAAAATTATTATTTTACCCTTGTGTCTCAAAAATACCGAAAATTACACTTTTTCACTGCTAAACTTCATTTTATGTTCCAATAATCATATTGTATTTCATATAATTATTCTTGGTCATAAAAATCAAAATCTTTATTAAAAATCCCCATTTTGTCCTGAAATTGAAAAATGACCGTTTTGTCCCTAATCGGTCAATTTTCCTGATTAACCCCAAACTGAATCTCGAACTCCGAATCACTATTCTGAGTAATCCCTAGACTGTGAAATTCTCAATTTCACCTTAAAATTCCTATTTGAACTAATCCGAGGCATAATTGACTTATCAGTACCCTTAAAGGCAATATCGTCATTTATCTAATTTTTTAGGACAATTCAAGATGCTAACATGCTTTTTAATGCAGGTGAATGACATGTAGAAAAATAACACAGGGTCGGGGGGTCGGGCTTTACAATATGCCTCAAGTCTTTGGACTTTGGTTGACTGTTGTTTTGCAGTTTTGCGACATTATTGATTCGGAACATGCATGAGGTCCCGGGGCAATCGAGAGAAAACGAAAGTATAACGTGAAAATAGACCAAACAAAAGGCTGTGTACCGATTGGACAAACACTGGCATTGCAGGGGGGGTGAAGATTTTAATTGTATGGCATTCATTCATTGAGACACAAAAGGGATGAAAGAAGCAACACAGGAATTTAGCTGAGCTGTCCTCCAGGGCAGGAACTTTGTTTTCGGCTTCTTCTTCCTCCGAGACTGAGAGCCATACATGATCCAAGGAATCGAACAATATATTGAGGATTTGACTGTTGACTGGCCCTTTAATAATTGGGTTATTTTAATTTACATGTATATGGTGAGTGCCAGCAAAGGAGTGACTGCTTTGTATTTGTGTCCCCTACCAAAAAAAAGAGTCCTATTTGTTTGGCTTTTGGGCATATGGAAAAAAGGTGGATAAGATTTTTTCTATTATTATATATATTCGTTTTAATATGGACATGCACACGAGTGGACTATCTACCCAACACAATGGCTCCACCCACCACCTCCTCTTTTGTCTCGGCGCCTCTCATTCCCTGATTGCTTCTTCCCCATGAATTTGACAATTTGTTTTATTTTATTAGACGGATTTGCGCTTCCTAATAAATCAATCTACATTATAGTAGGACATCCACAAACTGCCGTCTTCAGGTGCAAACCCATAATGGACTGCTGATTGATAACATTAAAGCCCTAGGGGACCCTTCGGCCCGATCTCGGGGCCTGCAAGAAGAGGCGGCTGGGATGTTGGAAGTTGAAGTGAGTGGTGTGAGTGAAAAACTTGATGGGCCTTGTGGGATATGGACCTTTGGGTCAAAAACAATAAAAAACCCAACCCAAACTCTGTGTGTTTGACAACAGAATACAACACAGTGCATAATGCTTCTAGAGTTGTTGTAGTAGTGTCGTACAGAGATGAAACAAGGCATTGGTTTGCCTATTCATTTTGATACTAATAACTGAAGCAGACTAATGTCCCCACCGTCCCCCTCCCCCCAAAAAAAATTGAAGCAGATGCAACACGCAATAGTCCAGAGTCTAACCAGTGTAAAACGAGTCCGGCCTACTCTTTTAATGATTGAAAGAGACTGCCCAGTGCCGTCCGCCCTTCCTCTTTTCTTAATTTAGAATTCGAAACCAGGCCTAGGCCTATTAAAGTTTTTCTGCCTCTTAGCTCGCCAGTTTCTGTAGAATGTAATCCTGAACCACCTCCTTCCTCACTCCTTATTTACTTGTTGCCCCCATGGCAGAAGCCTCAGATCAGAATCTGTCAAGCTGACCCTTCGCCTGATACCACCTTTAGACTTAATGCAATTTCCTTTTTCTTGAATCTTCTTCTTATTTTCAAGTAATGTAGTCTGTATGTTTTTCTATAATCTATACTCAAAGGAGCAAAAGAGTTTGCACTTTTCAAGCCCAAGTCTCCGGAGTAAAATCCATTCTTTTATTACTATATGCAGTTATTCGCTTGACACAAACAGGGGAAAATTGCAGTTATTTTGAGAAGCTATATGCTTCTTCTTTTTTTCAAGGTGGAACATCTTTTTAGATAAATTAAATTCAAATAAGAGATTGTATTATGTTCTAATTATCTTGAAATTAAGTTGATAAAAAAAAGGAACAGTACATGGAAATTTATGCATTGATCCAAATTAAAACTATTTTATTAGTGTTAACCTAATTTTTTATAGTAAATATTATCCAAACATTTGGTATTATGAGATACTTAATATGCTGCAACCAGGGTGACTTCAACAACAGGGAAGTATTGAAGATTTCGGTAGGAATCTTTATCACTTATACGCTACGAGGGTCCCCTATGTTTATTGCAGATATAGACGTAATTCGCTAAGCCAATATCGGTAAAGAAATCATATTTAGAGAACTCTACTTTAGTTCTTCCAATAAAGAAATAAATGTAAAAGATTTTCTCTACTTTAATTCGTTGAAAACTGCCCCTCAGTCCTGACAGCAATAATGATCAATCTGGGTCGGAAGGTGGTAATTCTTTAAAACTCAGCCCAGGGCCAGGGATGATTAATTGACATCGAGGTGGAGTTGATACTAGCATTAATTACATCTCAGCACTCTTTCTTTAATTATTTTCACTCGATTGCTTCTGATGAATTTATTAATGTTAGGTGCAGAGAGTCTCAGGGCAGATGGATTAATTGATTAATTGTCTTCACTTGGTTGCTTCTGATGAATTATATGAATTTCAGGTGCAGAGTGGCTCAGGGCAGATGAATTTGTTGATCTGTTGGACTTGGGATGTGGTCATTAAACGCATATTAGTAGAGTATTATATAAGGGTGAGAGATTGCATGCGGATTGCCGTGGTTTAACAATGGAGTGAGTTAAGCAGAACCAATACCTTTTCAGCAAAGTCGTAATCATAACTGCTTACTTTCCTCCACCTAATCTCAATATCTAATGAGGATTCTGTATTTGTCTCTTTACTTTAATCATGATGTAAACAGTTGCTCTCCCTCGTCACCTCATATGACTCATGATTGCTGTTTCTAAATACCCGGTTCGACCCTTCGGGGTGCGTTGTCTTGACCCCACTCCATGGACCATGGTCATTGTTTGAGACCCTGTTAGTATTTAACTTAACATTCTCTTTCTTGCTTTCCTGTAAGATCATTGACATTGGATGTGAGTCATTAATATCTAATACTACTATTTTGGTTTATATTGTTCATAGTCATTACTACTATAGGATTAACAATTTATCCTTGTCGTCATTAATTGTTTTCTAGACCTAGCATTTATGTTGTAAGGAATCAATGCGGTGTAGAGGATTCTTGCTCGTTTGCCTGTTTCTTTCTTCGCCTACCTAACTCGTCTAACTTCTTAAAACTGGCAAATGTCATCTTTTGGACCTCTTGGTCATCTCTTCTTGTTTGTAGTCCCTACCATCAGATGATGAAATATATGCCAAGTGCTAAAAACTTCCATTGTTATAAGAATGAAGCTTGGCAATAACCGCAGCTGGAACTTTGAAATGCATTGCGTTTGACCTAGGTAATAGTACTAGCACCATCCCCACTTAATAAGTGGGTCAAGTTGCGATGTGACTGCATCCTGCACGACTCCACACACTCTCAATCAACTGCTCCATATGCATGTTCTTAGTAATTTACTGCTTCTTTTGTTGCCCTTTTTAATAATCTCGCCTCTCAAATTAACTTACTTGAGTCAAACAGAAGACCTAAAAAGCAGATGCTAGGTGCCAATGGCCGCTCCGCTTCTTCTTCTTCTCCTTCACCTTGGCACCTTTGTTCCTCCAGGTAAAGCTTATACAAGAATTGGAGGTTTTTCTGCACATTCCTTCCACTGTATACGAAACAATTGTCCAGTAACATACTAACTTTGTTATTGTATTCGTTTTTAATTTCTTTGCAGAAATCTTGACGACGGGAATCTCCAAAGTATGCTAAATATATCGCCTAGACTATCCACGTTATCTAATCCAGTAAGTAGTTGTCACATTTTCCTTTTGCCTGTCTGCAACAAAGTAAATTACCATCTATTTTTTCTGGTACCTTCTGCCCATTGGTGGCTTAGTTTTTAATTACTAGCATAAGTTTCTCCATTAAAGTAATCGTTGTTCTGGGACGTAGCAAGTGGAATTAGCGGTAGAGAATCTAAAATTTAGCAAGTATATATGGAGAATGTGACAGTGGAGTGTTCATTGGAGAAAAAGATTTTCTTATCTGGAAGATCAGTTCCTGACTACTTTCCACCTTATAAGAAATCTGCAAATTCTTAAGCTTATGTTCTGCAAGTTATCTTACATTGGCTAATTGGGACACAATCCTCTAATTTGACGAGCTGAATGGCTAATCTGCCACATAAATGCTTGGTATCTTGCCGGTCTTATGGCATCAACATGCTCTCAATGTTGTCTCTTAGCCTATGAAAGAAGTTTAAGACTGATTCTAAGCCAAGTTTCATCCAAGCTTCTACAGTAGTAAAACGTTTGGCTGACTTGGCACTGGTTGATCAGTGTCACTAGCTTCATATGCTGCTGGTTTCACTTTTTGGCAGTTTTATAATGGCGCTATGCTCCGTTCTGTTTGATGCAGGATGCACTGTTGGAGAGCTCATTACCTGATCAGGCTTCAACGCACTGGAATTCCAGAAAAGAAGTTTGTTATTGCTCCAGTAAATCTGTTGCTTCCAATGGCACACCAGGGCCAAAGGTTTTCCTACTGGACTCTGTTGCCTATTATGAGAAGCTAATTTTAAAGGACAGTTGAGCTTTCTCTAATTTCATGAATAGGTTACGAATATCTGAAACCATTTTTTTATGCAAAATCCATAATATTTTTGGAGGATTGAAATTTAGGTTACCTTGCTAGAACAAAACATTTCTGCAAGAGGTTGCAGAAAGCAAACAGAAATTTAGATATACATATAAGGGGTTAGAAACAACTGAAAATAAATGATAGCAACACATAATTCATTGATTCGTTCATTAAGACCCCAGTTCTGAAAGAAAAGCTCGTTACTGGAACTTTTTGTGATATTGGATAGGCAGTTGATCTTCATTGTTATGACTCGGATTGGAGAGTTTTCCCATATTTCCTGCAATTCCTTTCTCTCCAGATTGCATAAATGCAGGCAGACCATGCTTTTTATGTTATACCACAGTAGAAGACTTCCCTATAAATATTTATTTGCCTACTAGAAATCCGCCAAGGCTCTAAATAAAATAAAAGATAGTTACAACATTTCTTGCTGAACTTCTCTTCAGCATATGGGTATGAAGAAAAGCAGATGATTTCTAGTTTCGGTAGAAGTTAGAACTGGTGCATATCCAGCAGACAGTGTTAAGGATAGTATTAGTTGTGTAGTCAATTTAACCATCCAAGCTACGATGAAATACTTAACTATAAATGAAATAACTATGGAGCTGGATTAACTCGATCTAAGCTTTTAGTTCTCAAATGCAGTCATCTGTGAGACTGAGGACGGAGATTGCTGTACTTGAGCTCGAAATTTTGCATTTAGAACGTTATCTTCTCTCATTATATCGAACAGCTTTTCAAGAACACCTGCCAACCTTATCAAATAATGGTGGAAACCATTTAGAATGTGAGACAGAATTACTGTTACCAATTGTGGCAAATGGGTTGCACCACAACTTGGAGCCACGCATGAAGAAATGTGATTTTGCAAATCATGACCAGCCTTCCCCTGCACATGATTCTTTCGTTTCAGATGACCAGAATTGTCCGTCCAGTTTTTATATTGCAACATCTGCGAGGGTAAATATGCATCAGCTTCTCATTTTGTTTAGTTAATCTGCCTTGTTTGCTCTTTGCACAAGATCACATTTTCTTAACTGTTGTTAGAATGCATATATGCATTCTGAAAACATCTGCCTATCCCCTATATCCAATTATCCATCCTTGAGGGCTTGTAAGAAATTTTATGTTATCTATCTTACACTATTGCAGGAAGAGAAATTATCTGCTTCTGGTCATCGCAGTCTTGCTGATCACCTTGGTGCTTCTTGTGTGGATAGGAACCTTTACAATCCAGACAGACTTTCTGAACATATAGTGAGATGCATATCTTCTATTTATTGCAAACTTGCCCATGTCCCACAAGCCCATGCAGGCTTGTCAGCTTCTCCTGTTTCATCTCTGTCCTCCTCAAGTATATTTTCTTCTAAAACTCCTTGTGATAGTTGGAGTCCTCATTATACTGAGGCGTCTAAAGGAAACAATCAATTTCAAGGCTCAAAAGAAGAGAGTGAACCACATGGTGCAATAATAGAGGTTTCGAAATTAAGTCTAGATAATGACAGTTTCAATTATGCTGCCGTAATGCTACAAAACTTCAGGTAATCCACATACACCCATCATTTGATCCATTCAACTAGAATAATTGATTGCATAATTAGATGTATGGGATAGCCTCGGCTTATTCTAATCTTGTTTTCAAAAGGTTTATGATGAAAGGTAGAGGTAACAGTCTTAGACAGCATACTGGAGTTTAAAGACAGAACGATCCTCGAGAATTTTTTTTATTTCTATTTTTTCTTTTTTAGGGATTTCATTAATTTAAAAAAAGTACTTAAAGTTCATGCAGTGTGCTAAGATTGTTCATAAAGGATAGAAAACGGTTCCAAACATACCTAAGACAAAATGTAATCAGAGTTGTGAGATGCATAAATTGATGCCTAATTTCACAGAGTTACTTTGCCTCTTATATTTCTGCAGTGTTCTTGGGGAATTTCTTAAATTATGTTAGATTTATTTAGGTCATTGGTCCGAAACCTTGAGAAGGTTGACCCAAGGAAAATGAAGCGTGAAGAGAAGCTTGCATTCTGGATCAACATTCACAATGCCCTGGTGATGCATGTATGGCTTTTGGCACTTGAACTCCTACCAATGAATAGTAATGAAATATGTATTCTAGTACTACTCGTCGATAGATTGCTCATTGCTACCAACTGTAAGTCATGAACACGTGAATCACTATCATAGGCAATCCTAATAAGATGATTCAGGTCCCACTTTCAACTCAGTGACTCAGCCATTAGTTTTTGTTTCTGCTTGCCGATTACAATTCATTGAGAAAACTTAACAATAGTAATTGCCTGTTTTCTGTCTAACTTTGTTTTTCCAATGTCATAGGCTCCGATGCCTGTTGTCCTCATTCTTTCTTTTGGCTATTATTCTAAGATATGGATGTCTGACATGAATCTTAGGATTTTGCAGGCAAACTTGGCATATGGAACTCATAGTCATGTCAAAAGTACCTCCATAATGAAAGTAAAACACTTATCCTTTATTTTTTCTGTGCTCATTTTGATTTCATATATCAATCATACTTTTGTGTTTTGACTCTCATATTTCAGGCAGAATACAATGTTGGTGGATATCGCATTAATGCTTATATCATCCAAACCTCCATTTTAGGAATTCGGCCACACCAATCAGCACTGGTATCCCTCATATTTAAAAATCATTAGTGTCCACTTTAGCTATATAGATGCTAATAATTACGACAGTAATATGCTTCAAGGCATATAATAACATTGTTTGCTATTAATTCATAATATAATGTTTTCTTTGGAGTTTCAAAAAAGAATCCATTTTTACTATTCCATTGCCACTTTGATCATGTAAGACATCATAAAGAGAAAAACGAAATTGCATAGAAATCCAACTTCCAAAGAATTCCTAAGTCCATTGTCTTTTGGTGCTTGCATTAATTAGCCTTGGGATTGTGGCACTTGGGCTTTGGGATAAGACAACACTGTGAGGGAGAGTTTAGTATTATTAGAGCCTATTTGGCCTGGTTTTTTTCTAGCTTAAAAGCTATTATAAAGCTCTTATGAAAAATAATAGCTTTTAGAATTAAGTTGAAGTTGTTTGGTAAATTTTTTTTTATAAATTATAATTTTGGTTAAAATTATCATAAAAGGTATTTCTTTCTTTGAGAAGGTAATATTGTAATTATATTTAATTGATAAAGATATTTTTGAAATAAAAATAAAAATTCTCTTGTATTTTTAAAAAAAGAGAAAAAAAAGCTCCTCATAGGAGCTTTTCCTTAAACTCTTTTTTTAAAAATTTTATTCTTTAAAAAAATGTTATTTTTTTTCAAAAGAGCTTTTCAAAATTAATGTTTGGTTTGATTTTTGCTTTTAAGAAGTAGATAAGCTGAAAAAAAACCAGACCAAACAAGCACTTAGAATATCATGAGACTGAACTTGATGAAGTCTCAAGTTCCAAAAATGCATGCTTGCTAATCTCCTCCTTGAGTAGGTTGAAGTAGGTGGTGTTGATTCTTAAGACCATACCTTCGAACCAGGTCTCAGCTCATCTCACAAACTGGGAGAATTAATTAAACCTCTTGTTCGCTGGTACAAGGCTTGAGTTTCATTGCCCTTGCTTTTTACCCATGTAGGCGTCTAGCATGATGCAACTCTCATTGTCTTGCCAGAGCTTTGAGAATAAATGGTCTTACAGAATGGAAGCAACCTGTTTTCCTGGGAATCCCTTCCATCAGGAATGGTTGGTCCTTTACATTTTAAGAAGAAATTCATTACTCTGTATGTGCTGTTGTTGGTTTCCCTCCCAAATATCCTAATGGAGAGCTGCATTATACATGTAGAGGTTTTGTACAAGTAAATTTACTTCAGAAAGTCTCTGTCTTACCATATCAATCCAACAAAAAGTTTTACTTCAGACAGTCTCTGTATGCTATGATTTGTGCTTTGGATCAAATATATTTACTAACTGGGCTGTCCCCTTTCTTAATGCATGAAGTGGCTTCAAACACTGTTTTCTCCAGGATGGAAACCTAAGGCAACAAGCACCAAACATGTGTATGCCTTAGAATACCCGGAGCCCCTTGTTCATTTTGCACTTTGTTTGGGAGCCTACTCTGACCCAATGGTAAGATTGTTTCTCTTTGAATCTAAGATTAGTTTTATATTTAAACCAGTCGAAGAATGTTTGAAGGTATAGATTGTCTGATGAGAAACAACTTAATGCTCAAGGTTCGAGTATACACAGCCGAAAACATATTTAGAGATCTCAAGCTTGCTATGGAAGAGTTCATTCATTCTAGAGTCTACATCCACAAGGAGATGAAAATTTTCCTTCCTAAAGTTCTTTACCACTTTGCAAAGGATATGTCACTAGACATGAAGAATGTATTGGAGATAGTTAGTGGATGTGTATCAGAAGAGCAACGTGAGTTTGTCCAGAAATGCATGAAGGGAAGGCCTGACAAGTGCATCCACTGGTTATCTCAAAGTTTGAGTTTTCGGTATGTCATCCATGGAGAAATGGCTAAAGAAGAATGAGCGTTTGATGAGTCCTTCCTCTGCACCTAATAAGAGGAAAATAATGTGTGAAATTATTTTTGTAAAATGCCTAATAAAGTGTGTAATAAGCTGTATAGAGTTGTTGGAAAGAGAGAGAAACCTGTAAAATCTTTGTTGGTTTTAGTTGATGAATCTTCCATGTTTATTGCTGCAAGCTTCACTGATTGGTATGCTTGTTTTTCAGCTTGTACTAACATTTTAGGTTGGCACTTGGCAGTCATTGCGTTAAAACTAAATGCAAAAAACGCAAGTGGGCGTGAATTGCTAGTAGTATAAATGGATGCCATCAGCATCCTCAGTTTTCTTCATTTTTTAATTTTAAAGATCTCTACCCGCAATCTGATCCTCATCTTTTGAAGTTCCTTTCATCCCTATAACTTAGGTTAAGCAGGCACGAAAGGGTCAAAGGAACAAGCAATTCGAATCCTAAACCAAGGATATATTGGTCATGCCTGAAGGGGTTGGAATATGGGAGGTACAAGTAATTAAATTACTGCCACAAAGCAAAAGCAAAAGCAAAATTGAAGCTGAGATAATCTTGTTGTTTACCATTTCAATGACTGTGCCGTCTAAATCTAAATGTATAGCTTGTTTTGTTGGCCGTGTGTTCAAAACCTTCCCCCTTTTATGCTCCGAGATAGAAGAGAGTGTTTGACCCAAAAACACAGAATCAAATTTGACCAAAAAAAAAAATGTAATTCATCTTCTCCGAAACCAAGTGTAGATCCTGTCATACATGGAAAATGTTCAAGCTTGAAAACTTGTTCTATTGAGCAATGGTATGATACGTATCTTGTTCATTTTGTTGGTTTTGGGACTCATTCAGTTCAGATCTGGTATTTGGTGCGCTATGCTTTTGCATCATCATCTGTTATCGCTAATGTTGATATGTCTTGCTTTTCCTAAAAAAAGTGTAGAAAAGCTCTATAATTTCACATAGAGCAGCAGATTCTATGGTACATTCAGGGAGGACAACCCTCAAGTGTTTCAATGTTTTGGAAAATAGAAAAACGGGTCTAGCATACATATTAGCTGTGTCCAAACCTTTTAGGCCCTTCAACCTCTATTCGTTGAGCTGAAGGAGGACTTTTCAGGCTTATAGCTCCTGGAAACTCAATTCACTGTATATATAGAATGCCACAAAAATACATGGAACTACAAAATGGTTTATATATATAAACCTGATAGTCCTGTGTTGTATGTCTTCAAGGCACGTTGTGCTGTAAGTCTAACTGTGTGCACAACTTGTTCCAGATTCACTTTGTTCTTCTTGTTAGCCGCCAAGGAAAGGTCAGGTTGACGAAATGGTATTCACCTTATTCCCAGAAGGAGAGAAGTAAGGTATGTTCAAAGTTGATAAGTTTTTCTCAACTGATAACGTAAACGGTGGTGATGGAAATTAACAGAAGCAATAATCTGGTTTTGTTAGCTCCCAGCCTTCCACTACTTTACTTCTCTTAAACTAGCAGCATCTTGCACATGACCGATGGCTACAATAAAGTTCTCTGTGAAGACCCATTCATGGCTGAATATCTCATTTGGTTTTTGATACATCATATATATATGCATGTATGCTCATAAATGATAGTTCTGCACTCCTGTATCCTGTGATCTTGCGTGGGTGCTGAAACTTCTGTGGATGTTAACTTTGTAAAGGTGATCCGGGAGCTTAGTGGGATAATACTCAGTCGAGGCCCCAAGCTGTGCAACTTTGTTGAGTGGAGGGGCTTCAAAGTTGTCTATAAAAGGTAATGTCGATATCTCTACATATGGCAAATCATGAATATGTAACCAATTTAATTTGTAGGGATATCATGCTCAGGTATGCAGGTCTCTACTTTTGCATGTGCATTAACGAAGATGACAATGAACTAGAGACTCTTGATATAATTCACCATTATGTTGAGATACTGGACCGCTATTTTGGCAGTGTGAGCCTGCTAAACCCTCTAGTCATTGAAGACACAGTATATATATGTACTTGAATGTTCTGATCTGATACCTATAAAACTGATCTTTGCATTCTTTACTGTTTGTACTTTTCTGTAGGTATGTGAGCTGGACTTGATCTTTAATTTCCATAAGGTCCTTTCTCTAAATCTGCTTCTTGTTTGATTTTTAGTTATGCAATTTAAGGATATCGATCACCCAAAAGTATTACTGAACGAGTTAGGACAGCTTTTCTCCATGAACTAATTATTCTGGCAAAATGTGGCAAGGGGATGATTGTTTCCAGCCTATGGAAAGAGATCCATCTTTATTTGGATCAATTATTGCCAATTTGGTTACATTATATCTAGTGTTTGAACATGTTTTTCTTTGATTCACACTTGGTATGAAAGAGTCTCTCTAATCATCAAGTTGCAAGAATCATAGGCTTACTACATATTGGATGAGCTTTTGATTGCGGGTGAACTTCAAGAATCAAGCAAGAGAACAGTCTTACGTTTGGTGGATGCGCAGGTATAAGTAGTTAATTAGCATCCTTTATGCATGAGTCGAGTGAAGATGCATCTGAATTCAGGACAATCTGACGGCTTGGTTTTGAATAATATATGCAGGATTGCATAGTGGAGATTGCACAACATCAGGCCAGCACAGTGGGCAATCTAATTGCACAGGCCACCAAATAGCATATATATACATGCAGGTCCAACCATCAATCCTTTTTTTTTTTTCTCATGTTCCATTTGATCAATTATTTGTGTATCTTTGATGATCCGTACCTTGAAACCTTTTTTCTTCATAAGTGAATACCATTTATTTAATTTTTTTCACTCGAATATCAATTATCATCTAAATAGATGTTAACATATACCTGATTTATATAAAAAAAATTATACGTGAAAATAATTTTTTTTACATAATATTATTTGAAAAAATTTTTAAAAATTATTATGTATTTATTACGTCCTATCAACTTTCCATTTATATATATATATATATATTTACATTATACATTTGTTTTTGGTTTTTCTTGTTAATTAAAGTTGAAACAGGGCATTGGGCTATTGGCTAAAAAAAGAGGCGATAGGGTACACCTGCAAGTGGATATAAAGCATTTCCTTTTTGGAGGGCCCTACCTACCTATGGTGGCACGTGCTAAAATGTGTACACGAGCCCTGAGGTCGAAGAAGGAGGAGCCAGCAGGAAAAAGGACTTGGGCTTTGGCCTTTGGGTTTTGGGTTTTCTTATATAGGATTAGATGAAAAGAAATATTGTGTGCTTTTTCTGTTTTCTTTCTTTCTTTATTTAAAACATGAGAATTCAAAATAATTTTAGAGGAAAAAATATTATCAATTATACACACTTAATCAACCAATTCATTTTTTTTTAATTTTTTCTTCCATCCTTTGAATTTTGGAAATAATTATAATTTAAAATAAGAATAAAAATAATTTGACAAAAAAATTAATCACACATACGCAATTAATCAATCAATTTTTATATTTTAAAATTGAGTGAAAGAGTTTTAAATCTTTAGGTGAAGGAGAGACATTGATAACAAATAAATAATAATAATTATAATCATCATCATCATCATCAAATAATAAAAGTAAAAAGAAGATAAAAAAAATTCCTTTTCAATATTGTGCTTTCTTCTTCTTTTTTGTTTTCATTTTTTTCTTCTTTATTTTTCTTTCTTTTTTTCTGATTTTTAAATATTTCAAAAAAATCAACTATAAAAATTTAATGACATTTTTTCTAAATGAAAACAAAATTATAATTTTCTACAACAAAGGGTGGGGGTTTTGCTAATTTAAATCATGCAATCGAGTTCATTGTTGCTTGAATCTAAAATAAGAGTAAGATATGAATCCTGATTAAAAATATTAAATATGACAGTAATATCTTTTAAAATTAAAAATATTGAATATGATAATAATATCTTTAAAATTGATTGTCGCATGTCAATATTTTTATTTTCTATTTGAGAAATAGAGATTCGAATTCACATTTTAAATAAAGATTAATTTATTATTGAGTTCAATATTTATATGTCAAATTAGTATTTTTGGAATTTAGACTCTATTCGACACATTTATGGCGTGTCAAAGCAATTATGACATTGGATAAAAACAAGTAATATTTTTGAAAGATTATACATTTTAATCTATATGAATGATAAAATGAATTATTTTGATTTTTATATGAATTAATTATGTTAAAATTAGTGTCACCTTTTAACTTTTTGTCAATATTTTAATAAATTATAACTTCTTTATTACTTTTTTTTGCTTTTAGCTCCTCAATTGTGAGAAGGAGTGAAAGGAATTGAATGAATAACTTTTTAAATTAGAAAAGAAAAGCACAAATGTGAGTTTAGAAAAAAAATATAAATGCAAATCTTATTTTAAACGAAAAGTAAAAGGCTAATATATTATTATTTTAATACATATATTTTTGTTATATAGTTAGTGTTTGATGTAATTTCCTCACATAAGGTGGTGTCACTTAACCAAACGTAGTTAAAGAGTTTATTTAATAGATGAATAATAAATAGTAAAAATATCAATAAAAATCGAAGTCCTTGTTTCGTAAACATTTGTATTCCGTGTCCGGAGACTTTATAAGCATTTGATGGGGCCGATGGGCAAAATGTAAATAACCAGAGCAAGCAGCAATGATGCCAGTTTGCCAAAGGCAAAGCAAAAACCCAAAGCTCCAAAAATGAAAACAACGGTCTCTTTTTGACTTTCTATTCCCTTCCTTCGGCGGTTCTTTTTCTTTGCGAAAATCTTTACTTCATGGAGCTTAATCCTTTGAATGGATGATTTTCAGGACGAAGAAGAAAGAAGGCGGCTGGAGGAGTTGGTGGAAAGCAATCCAGATGACCCTTCCCTTCATTTTCAACTTGTAAAAATCATGGATTCATTTTCTGTTTGTTCTGACGATTTTTGTTGTAGTGAAGGATATATGTAAATGCACATGTGAATTTCAGGGAGTATACTTGTGGGAGACAGGCACAGGGAAGGAGAAAGCGGCAGGGCATTGGGTGATTTCCGCAAAACAAAACCCTAACAACGCAGCAGCCTTCAGGTACTTGGGCCATTACTACGCAACTGTTTCGGCTGATGTCCAGAGAGCCATCAAGTGTTACCAGAGAGCTCTATCCCTGCATCCTGATGATTCCGATGCTGGGGTGTGTTCGTTTTCTTCTTCTTCTTGCTCTTTCTGTTTTCTTTGATTAACAATAAAATGTGAATACTGACTTAGTAAATACTGCAGGAAGCTTTGTGTGATTTGTTGGACCGACAAGGAAAGGAGACCTTGGAGCTTGCAATTTGCAAAGATGCTTCTCACAACTCTCCCAGGGCTTTCTGGGCTTTCCGCCGATTGGGTTTTCTCCAGGTTTTGTTTCGTCCTATGAAAGATTTACAGTCTTTTTTTCCTTTGCCTCTTATTGTCGTGCATCTGCATTCCTCGAATGGAGCAGGTGCATCAAAAGAAATGGTCCGAAGCTTTACAAAGTCTTCAACATGCCATTCGAGGTTATCCTACCTCTCCTGATTTGTGGGAAGTAAGTTTCTTCCCCTCTTCTCCGTATCATAGATTATACCCATTCTGTTTTCAAAATGCTTCTTGATTTTGCTCACCCTTTTCTCTACTTAATAACAATTGTCTTCTAGGCGCTTGGTCTTGCTTACCGCCGTCTTGGCATGTTTACTGCCGCTATTAAGGTAATCCACTTTCCTTTCTTCTTTTAAACTCATTCTGACCTTTTCTTTCCCCTTTTCCAGTTCAAGCAAAATACTCTTTTCTAGCTATTCAATATGTGATTCACATATCAAACACCAAATTGGGGCAACTAAACCTCAAGCACGGATGCTCTTATCAGATAATGCTGCTACCTCTTGTGCCTAAATTGGGGAAACCAAATTGGAAAACACATATGAAAACAAACTGACTAGTCTAAGGAATTCTTTCACAAATTCATCTTTATGGGTCCTATCTAATCATTAAGCAATTAACTTATTTTGGAATTTATAACAGTCCTATGGGCGTGCGGTTGAATTGGAAGATTCAAGAGTCTTTGCACTGGTTGAATGTGGAAACATCTTTTTGATGCTTGGTTCATTTAGAAAGGTAATTATTTTTTTGTTATATTTATCCTTGTCATTCACCTTATATCATTACTTTTTAATTTTATGCCAATTATGAGCATTGAACCCACTCTGTTGAGATTTTAAGCTTATATCCATGTGATTGCTTAGAGTGAAAGTTAATCCAGCGGGATCATGTGAGACAGTATTTGTAAGACGTTTCATTGTTAGGTCTAGAAGATTATGCTTTGACAGCTGATATTTTTTTTATCAGCTGAAATTAAGGAATTTAATTTGGTTTATTGATTGGCTTATTCAGTCGTTCAACTACTGAGTCTAATGACATCTCATGCAGTCTAATTGAATTCATTTATGTACCTCTATATTGGAAAATTATGCTGTGCAATCTCCTTGCATCAGATGTAGGGGTCTTAAGTTGGAGTGCTCATGGAAATTAAGCCGTTCAATTTGACAAGTTGTAATTCTCATTTATTGTACTAGTCCTCATGCATGGTTTATGAAATCATGACCTTTGTGTATGATTGTGTGGTCTTTGTTCATCAAGGGAATTGAGCAATTTCGGCAAGCACTGAAGATCTCACCACAAAATCTGTCTGCACTCTATGGACTTGCTTCTGGGCTGCTTGGTCTGTCAAAAGAATGTATAAACGCAGGAGCATTTAGTTGGGGAGCTTCATTATTAGAGGTTAGTCATCTCTCAGTTTAATTAAATCACTTGCCACATTTATGACAGCAAACGAGAAGTATATAATAGTCAGCTCCTGGATTGTTGCAGGATGCATGTAAAGTAGCAGAAGTAAGCATCCAATTGGCTGGAAATTCATCATGTACTTGGAAGTTGCATGGTGATATTCAGGTAAATTATTTAGAATTTGGCCTTTAGATGTCCATTTTCCTTTGCCCTTTCTTAATTTTTTTATTTTGAGGGTTGGGGGGATAATTCACCTCCGTATGCACCATATTTGTTGGTAATCATATCCTTGTAACATGACTGATTCAATGTTGAGGGGAGTTTCCCTCTTGGCCAGCTTACATATGCACAAAGTTATCCATGGATGGAGGAGAGCCAGAGTTTAGAATATAATGTGGAAACTTTCAACGGGTCCATATATTCGTGGAAGAATACTTGTTCCTTGGCTGCTTTGTCTGCCAGAAACTCTTATCAACGTGCTTTGCACTTAGCCCCATGGCAGGCTAACATCTATATTGACATTGCAATTTGTTCCGATCTTATCTCTTCGTTCAACATGGATTATACATATGATCGTTGTACTTGGTAAGATCTTTGGTGGTGTTGGTTTTACATGACCATTTCATGTTCCTGTAAATTTGTGCTTTTGTCTTAATATCTTTTTTATCAGGCAACTATCAGAGAAGATGACATTTGGGGCTTTGGTACTAGAGAGTGACAATTATGAGTTCTGGGTGGCTTTGGGCTGTTTGTCTGACTGTAATGCATTGAAACAGCATGCTTTAATTCGGGGACTGCAATTGGATGTGTCTTTAGCTAATGCTTGGGCATATCTTGGAAAGGTACCATCAACTGTTTTAGAATTCTTTCACTTTAATTTTCCTGGTCTTAGTTTGTAATTTTAAAATATGCAAACTGAACTGTGTTATTTATTTATAAATTGACTAATGCTGCATGTATAATGCATTGAGTTTGTTGAAAAATAAATCCTATATAGGTGGGCTATATAAATCTTTGGGAAGAAAGTTAATTATTTCATTTTGATGTCATATTTAATAGATGCTTAGCAGCTTGTTTCCTGAGTCTGTTATGCGTTAGAAGTCATGTTCAGCAGATGGTTAGGAGCATCAGAATAAGTATATGCAATTCCTAGCTTAAATGCAACCCTGAGGTCAACCTTTGAAGTGTGTGCTTAAGCTTGCCCTGATCCGTACTGGTTTTTATGAATCTAATTGTTGATAGGCATCTAACAACTCTGTTTTTTGACAGCTTTATAGAGAAGAGAATGAGAAGGAATTGGCTAGGAAAGCATTTGACTGTTCTAGAGGTATAGATCCATCATTGGCATTACCATGGGCGGGCATGTCAGCTGATACTCATACTGGGTAAAATTCTTGATTTAATTCTTAGTAACAAAATGTTTAGAAATGATTTGTTGGTAGATAGTCTTTCGAACACTGAGACATATTTGATTTTGTAGGGAGTCAACACCAGATGATGCTTTTGAGAGCTGCCTACGTGCCGTGCAGATATTACCTGTAAGTGTTGATATCAGGTTATGCTCTTCCATTGGGTTCATGATGAAGAAATTAACCTTGAATTGGCAGTGCATATGGTCATAATTCAAATTAATCATGCAATAATCATCTCCTAGTAAAACAGTTTAAGGGAAGGATTGACAGTGCTATTTACAAATACTTGTGCAACAGTACTCAGAGCTTTGCTGTATGTGCAGGTTGCAGAGTTCCAAATTGGTCTTGCTAAGCTTGCTTTGCTTTCAGGGAACCTTTCATCTTCACAGGTATATTCATTAAAAAGTTACAGAAAAGGAAACATCCTCTGAAAAAAAAAGAAATATGAGAGCACCACATAAGTCTATTGAAACTAAAATAATTCCTGATAAGTGGAATGGCAATCGTAATACTAAAAGGAAGTCATAACCACTCAAATAGTTGCCGTATACCACTATTTGGATTTTTATTTCAAGACATTTGTCCTCTATTCTCCTGAAAGATATTCCCTTTTTATTTTTTTGGTGAAATTTCATTTGAATTGAGGAAAGGGAGAACCTGAGTTCACCACTTACAACAATTTTGCAAGGTTATGCCCCAGCAACCAGGGGCATACCATTACAAAATTTTCTCATTGTCGAATTCCCTGTACGCTATCAGAAAGAAAACCACCCTAAACACCCACAGCGAAAACAGCCAACCCCACTAACATCTGGTTAGCCACTTGCACCCAAAAAGCACCCTCATGCAATGAATAGAGTGAAAAGATAACACCTAACAGTAAAACAATCCCCTGCATCAACAGACGGCACAATAAACAAGCAAAGACAGACCAACCAATAGCACTACCATTACCCATCAACCGTGTAGGGACGCCCCATATTGAGCAATGCCATCACAATCATCACTGCAAGAGGAGCAGACCTACTCAAGCTCACAGTTCACAGTTCATTTGCAGTTGATTGCCATATCTCTTGTTCTCTCTTCTCTGTTAGGTTCATCCACCCAAATATTGAGCAGATCAATCTCCCTACCTATTCCAGATTTTGCAAGGTTATCAGCGTGTTGGTTGGCCTCCCTTCTTACATGCTTGATTACCCAATTTGCTGTCCTTCTCTTAAGTGCTTCAATATGGAGCACCCATTTCCTTAACCTCCATGGAGCTGATTTTGGCTCCTGCACCCATTTCACGGCATTCAGTGAGTTGCTCTCCACTAATAGCTTGTGAGAATTGCACCACTGGGATGTTAAGAACATTGCAAAAGCTTTCCGGATAGTGAGAACTTCAGCTAGACTTGAGTGCCCCACCCATATGGACTTCGAAAACACATTATAATTTCTCCCTTGGAATTCCTTAGTAACCCACCAATTCCAGCTTCATTCGTGCTTCCACTTGCAGCCCCATACGTTAAATTTCATAGTTCTATCAGCAGGTTTTTCCCACTCAGTCATTGGTTTGGCCTTCTTAACATTTTTTATAACAGTTCTGATACTTGGTTCAACAAATGTGTCTAGTATCCTCCCATACTCCCTTGGCCACTTGGCTTTAGCCCATGTAGCCACACACAGTTTGATCAACTCATACAGCTGGTCATGATCCCAGGGTTTGCCCTAAAACACAACATCTTTTCTAGCTAGCCATAGTGATCAAACCATAGCGTACATTGCTATTTTCCAGACTTGAATTTCTCCTTCCTTTGTGACCACCACGTTCCAAGCACTAAATAACGTAGTCATGTCGTTAGGTTGCACCCAAATAATGTTCCAATCCCTACACCACCTAGTCCAAATATACCATGACTCAAAACAGTTCAAAAAGAGGTGGTTAATTGTTTCAGGTACCTGGTGGCAAAGGGGGCAAAATGCTGCAGTGTTCTTCATCAATCCCTGTCTTGCTAGTTTGTCCTTGACAGCCACTCTCCCTTGGAGTAGCTGCCACATAAACACTTCGATTTTAAGAGGAACAAGATTAGCCCATATGTTTTTCCATATGCTGCCATTGTTGGTGTCATTAACAAGGTGCTGTCTACAAAAATCAATAACAGAGAACTTGCCCGAGGGGGTACCATTCCACACGATGGTATCTGAGATGTTAGCGCATAGGTGATATTCATTAACCACTGATAGGAAATGCCTCCATTGATCTTCCTCCCACCCAAACAGGTCTTCTTTGTAACAAAATTTCCCATTTCCATTCGTTATCTTGCCATTTCCCATAGTCACTAATTTTCCTTGTTTTATTGAGTGCCAAGCCAAACACTCTCAGAAAACACATTTTTAAGGGTGATTCCCTCAATCCACTCTTCTGACCAGAAAAGGATGTTGCTGCCATTTCCGACCAGCCTACTCAGATTGCTTGAAACCTGCATAAAGAAAGGGTTAGTAGGGGAAAGGGGGAAGTGATATTATGCCACGTGGTAGACACTCTACTATTTTGCTCAATGGATGGCAGTAGGCTGTTAGGGTCTTCTCCATTTTTTTCCACTATTATTTCCCTCCAAAAGCTCTCCTTTTCTTTCCCAAACCTCCAAAGCCATTTAGTGAGTAATGCTCTATTTCTAAGGCCTAAATCAATAATTCCAAAAACCCCATTTTCTTTGTAATTGCTCATTCTTTCCCACCCTACATAGTGAATTTTTCTCTTCTCCTCCGTCCCACTCCACAAGAACCTCCTTTGGATCTTTTCAAGTTCATTTTTGACCCCTTGTGGGATTGGAAGAGAGCTGATAAGTAACATGTTTTAACAAGTATTTATGTGATAGTTCTAGTATTCTATAACAGGTATTTGGAGCTATCCAGCAGGCAGTGCAACGCGCACCTCATTATCATGAATCCCATAATTTAAATGGGCTAGCACGTGAGGCACGTTTCCATTTTCAAGCTGCTATTGCTTCTTATAGACTAGCACGTTATGCCACCACCATTTCTTCGGGCACTGTCTTGAAATCTCATTTGAAAGACATATCAACTAATTTGGCCAGATCACTTTGTAAGGTAAAAACCTTTGCACTTTTCCTCTGTTTAAATGTGTAGTTCTTGTAGACTTGTGTTGCCATATTCTTTTATTTAATCTTCTTGTCACACACTCTAAGATAAAATGTGTTGTTTATCCTTTCGTTTCATAAGCAAAAGCTTTTCTTTTGCCTTTTATTGCGTGGGTGCAGGCAGGGAGTGCCATAGATGCCGTGCAAGAATGTGAAGACTTGAAGAGAAAAGGTTTGTTATTCTATTGATATCTGGTTATTATAGCTCATTCTTATTTTTTTATATTGATATGCGTTAATCTGGCAGGGGAAAGAGTTGGAATTGTGTATCATTGGTTTTTCTTTTTTTTTTTAATCGGTACTATAACATTTCACATAATGTTAATTCGATGTGCAGCCGCTGACATAACATAGTGTCAAGCACAATAGGTGTTTTCTTGGGAAAGCATACAGTTTTGGTCTTTCAATGGCTATCATGTTTTTTGCTGACCAAATTGGGAACACTTGGATAGTACATAGTTAACTTTTGACTTCACTAGATTTTATGTTTGAACTTATGAAAAGTGTGATTTAATCTCTTGCACTTTTTTTTAAGGTATGCTTGATACAGAAGGTTTTCAAATATATGCTTTCTCCTTATGGCAACTTGGTGAGCATGAGGCAGCCCTCGCCGTGACTAGAACCCTAGCTGCCAGTGTTTCTACCATGGATAGGACATCTGCAGCTGTGCCTGTTAGTTTCATTTGTAGATTGCTGTACTACATTTCTGGACAGGATTCAGCAATTGTTAGCATTCTGAAAATGCCAAAGGAACTATTTCAGAGTTCAAAAATAAGCTTTATTGTCTCTGCCATTAATGCTCTGGATCAGAATAATAGCCTGGAATCAGTTGTTTCTAGCGGTCGTTACTTTCTTGCATCACATGGGGAGATCACTGGAATGCACTATCTAATCGCACTTAGTAAACTAGTAAGCTTTTTTAGTTGGTTGTTTAAGCATGAGTGATCCTTTTAGATTGAGTTTTCATATCTGTACTAGGTTTAGGCCATACACATTTTAAATGGATATCACTGTACCTTTGGTTATGCAGATTAAACATGGGACAGAACACCACCTTGGATTTCAGAGTGGAGTCAGTCATCTTAGAAAAGCTCTACACATGTACCCTAACAGTAATTTACTAAGGTATATTTTAATTCTGGCAAATAATTTGTGGAAGTTTCTAAGCAACAATTTGGCATTTTTTTTGTTAAGTATGTTGTGTTATTACTGAGAGCAGTTTGACACCAAGCATGCTGCCTGTGTAAATGCTGATGACCTAATTAATTATAGAATTTAGTATATAATATTCTTCACTGTAAGCTTTTAGCAAACCTACTTCTTGTACTTCTGACATGAGCATGGTGGAAACAGGAACCTACTTGGTTATCTTTTGCTGGCCAGTGAAGAATGGGGAAATGCTCATGTTTCAAGTAGATGCTCCATCGTCAATGCTTCTGACTCTAAGAATAAAGAAGGCTTAAAATTGGCCTGGGAGATCTTCAGTGCTGGGACAGTTGCTTGCCATGCGATTGGCAATAGCAAACCAAGGTTTTCTTTCCCGACATGTGGCTGTCAATGCCCAAGTGGTTCTGGAGCTATGCAAGAACTGCAGAAGTATATTTACTATTTCCTGTTGTCAGTTTGAATATTTCTTTCATAACTTTTGACTCGTAGGTTATGAATCTAGAAAACAAATTGGGTTTTTCTGTGCTTTCTAGGATCAGCATGTTATTGCAGTCTCTACATGGAATACATTATGCAATTCCTAAATTTGATGTACATAACATGAACAACTTTACATACTTTCCTTTCCTCTACCTCAAGAAACTCCCACATGCATCCGATCCCCTCAAAAGGGAGGACATAAGTCTCTTTAATTAGTCAGCAAAAGAGTCTATGAAGACTTTTCTTGCAGTTGTAGTCTGAACTGTTTGTGTTGGTTTATGTAATTAAAGATAACATCTTGTTTGTATTTTCAATAATGCAGGTGCTTACGGCAAGAGCCATGGAACCGTAATGCAAGATACTTGCTTGTGCTTAATCTTTTACAGAAAGCACGTGAAGAGAGATTTCCTGTAAATGTTTGTATCATACTTGAACGTCTCATAATTGTGGCTCTTTCTGATGAGTTCTATTCTGGAAAAGAAGCCTGTTGTCAATATCAGAGGTTTCAGCTTTATCTATGTGCTTCTGAAATTTTTTTGCAAAGGGGGAATATCATTGGCTGTATCAACCATTCAAAAAGTGCATCAGCACTTTTGCTTCCCAAAAGCTACCAGTTTTTTGGGCACTTACTATTATGTCGTGCTTATGCTGCGGAAGGCAATTTTAAAAATTCAAAAGAAGAGTATGAAAGGTGCTTGGAGCTTAAGACAGATTTTCAAGCTGGTTGGATATGCCTAAAATTAATGGAATCTCAATATGAACTGCAAACCTTTTCAAATGTTGTTGAGTTAAGGTTCAAGGAATGCTCAAAAGGGTGGAATAATTCATGGAATATGTGGATGGCTGAATATAGTTTAGTGATGGGTCTGACATGTATATGGAATCAGGATTTTTCTTCTGCAGAGAAATTTCTGGAGCAAGCTTGTTCATTAGCCAGTGTGGAGAGCTGCATTTTCCTTTGTCATGGTATCCACCTCTTAATGAAGATTTGGTTTTAAGATGACCTCTAAGTGTCACAATGCTGCTTTAAAGTTTAACTATGTATATTTTTTTATCTTCCTTTTTTGTGCTTTAGTTTATCCCTCTTCACATGGAAATTATATCATTGATGGTTCAGGTGTCACTTTTATGGAGCTAGCACGGCTGTTTCATGATTCGCAATTTTTATCAAGTGCCATAAGGAGTCTCAGTAAAACTCATATGACTTCCTTGGTCCCAATACCTATTGTCTCTGCATTGTTGGCCCAAGCAGAAGGAAGCCTTGGTTCTAGGACAAAATGGGAGAGAAACCTTCGTCTTGAATGGTTTTCTTGGCCACCAGGTTCACTCCCAGCCCACCCTCTCTTTCTACTGTTGTTCTGTCTGTTTTGTTTTTTTTATTTCCCTTTTATATATATTTTTGCCACTAAGGGTGTATGTGTGTACATGTGTGTGAGAGATGAGGAACTGATCCTGCTACCGGCTTACATAGAAAGCAGCTATGGTGGGGAAATACTTTTCCCTCTTTTGGTCAGCTAGTAATGGTGGGAATTGTTCCTAAGTTGCTTCCCAAGTAAAAGAGCTCCCTTTTATTGGGGCATTTTTCTTCCAAACTGCTGTCCAAGGAAATTTTTTATACCTTTTCTAGTATTTATTGATTGCAAGTGGAAGTCACCAATAAAACAATTTCACCTCAAAGCGTCCTTTTCTACTTAGTCTTCATCTGCATGTCTCCCCTCTAACCAATCTACCTCCTTACGAAGTAGATTTAAAATTGGCAGAGCCTCAAACCCCTACTCTTGTACATTTCTCAAAAACTGAATATTCGATATCAACACCCAGGTTAACAGAGGCCTCCTTATTTCTAGCCACATAAAAATCGTGCCAGAAAGAGTCCGTAAAGAGTGCTCACCTTCAACTTCAACAGAAATATTAGCTAAAAACTCATGTCATCCCTTTCTAATCCACTTCCAAATGGTTACAGCAGAAGGATTTCTACACTCAGAAAGTCAACCATTATATGTCTCCCCACACTTGACATGAATGAAAGACCTCCAGAGTGGTACTTTTGTCTGCCAAGAATCTCCTAAGCCCTTTATGAAGGTTGGTCTTAATAAAGGAAAAGGAGATTAGTGGTTTACCCAGCTATTTCTATTAATTGTTCGACTACTCCCATTTAACCAAATGTTGCTTCAAATTATTGCCCCTACTTCCTCAAAGAAGACTCCTTTAGATGTTGTAACTTCCTTTAGCCACCAAGCAAGGATGTGATAAAGCAATATGAAGTAAATGGTGAAGTTTGGGAGAGTGCTTTAAATACCACCTTTTAAAAGATGAATAGACTGAAAATAAGATTTAACCGAATGAAACTATATGAACCTCAATATCTGAAGAAAGAAATGAGAACATTATGATTTTATTTAGCACCAAGGATAGTAATGGGCCTCTAATAATATATTAGATCAATCAGTTTATCTGAGTCTTGCAAAATGGGATCTTGCAACGTTAAGTCTGTAGAGTAATTGACTGGTGCAGGGCATTAGTTTTCATTGTGTCTATGGATGTTCTCGCCATGAATTGACGGCTGCATCCTTCTGGGCCTAGGTTGACTCTATTATAGTAAATCAAAGCTTATAAGCTGGCTTGATAAACAAATGTTTTTTGATTTTGATGATTAAAATTTTGTTACTAATACAAGTAGCTATGTCTGCAATGATAATTCAGATAAGTTTTCTGTTTTATGCAGAAATGAGACCTGCAGAGCTCTTTTTTCAAATGCATTTGCTTGCAAGACAGATTGAATCTGATTCTGACAGTTCATCCAGGGTGGAGTGCTGTCAAAGTCCGCAGCAATGGGTTCTTCGGGCAATCCATGCAAACCCATCTAACTTGAGATATTGGAAAGCTCTGCAAAAGCTTGTGTAACTACTCAAGTCTCAATTCTGCAAATTGAACAACGAGAAGCAAAATTTTCAAGATTTTGTACAGAATACCTAGGACTTCTTCCTCATCTTACCATTCAAGATTTTGTAGATTGACCTGTGTTTTCTTGCATGCAATTGATTGACCTCTATTGTCTTGTCTGTAGATTATGTCATCGTACTCACCCCAACGTAAGTAAAAACCGTCATTGTAATTTGCTGAAGAAATTGCGGCTGCTGCCTTAAAACTTAGGTTTTAGTGTTAGCGCAAATATTGACCTGAAGATGTCATCGCAGAAAATTTTGTGATTATAGCTTCTAATTGGGTTCTGTAGGAATTTTTTGTGGATTTCATCATTGGATTGTCTTAAATATAGTTTTATTGAAGATTTTACCCATTGCAGTGAAGTTGTCTATGTGTTGCTAGTTGCTTTAGCTACTGCAAAATGTCATTCATTTGTTCCTGAAATCCCATTTAACACGCTATTAGTATGCCAAGGGACACAATGGTAGTCTCATCTTCTCGAATTATGTCAGACAGAACGCAGAAAATGTTTGAAAACACCCAAATTCTTCATAAAATCAAAGTGGGGTTACAACTTGTTCCTCAATTATACGAAGTATCAGAATTCTGCAGTTCCGCACAATCGCCATCTTAGCTCACGGTCCTAACCGACATAATGGAGCAAGAGGCTGATTATGCTCCTCGCATGAGTCCGTGTCCGTCTGACGCTCTCTTGAGAATTGATTCACCATTCAGCAATATTCTTGGAACTTAGAAACATGCAAGACCATGCACATTATTCTGTTTGTATCACCATGTTTTGATTCTTGAGCTCTGGCATTTTGAAGAAAACCGGCCTTAAAGTATGGGCTAGAGCATAGCAGCAATCACACAACAGTTATCTTAAACTGCTACCCAGAAACAAGGGAGGGACCGTGAGCGTTCAAGCTCAGATGTATCCCAGCCCAATGAAGAAAGAGGATCTCGGAGAGTGATTAAAAGTTAAGCCATGGTCCCATGGAGGGACGAGCATTGAGATCATGCACGAGGCAGTTTCTAACCAGTTGGGCTGGGGCGTATTCAGGCCTGAGAGAAGGAATTCAATCAAGTTTCGGAGTTTCTATCTTATGCTGTCCCCTTTAAGCACTCCTTGATAATTGTACGATAGCAGTTGCATTCTTTTCAGGCGTCAGCAGCTGGCAACTAGAAGCTGCAGGCCTTCAGCTTGCCTTCCAGCTAAAAGCTCCAACACGACAACCCCAAATGCGAAGCCGGGAGTGGATGAGCACCAAATAGATAGTCTATGCTGGCCGCTGAATTGCAGGACGAGCATGACTGTTCATTCACATATGACTTCTAAGCCTGCTGCGGCATCCAGGCGGGAATGTGTCAAATCTTGCCCTTTCAGACCAACGCTGCTTAAGCTTCTCCACTGACCATGGGTTCTGGATTGCCCTTTTATTTACAAAACATTCCTTGGCGTTCTTCAAGCAGAATTCAATGTCTGCCGCTTTGATTTCTCAGCTTCTTCTTGAACCTTCTATCGGCGGGACGCCCTAAACTTGAACTCCCCAACGGCCTGCTCATTAAGTAACTTACCGACGGATCTTAAAGAGATGAGATTTCTCACACCAAAGCTAAACATGCTTCTTTCTAGCTAGTGTCAAGGGCTCGAGGCTATCCTAAGCTTTCTTTTAAATCCAGCAGCATACTCTAAAATCAATGCAGCGTCTCTCAATTTCTGATCCCAGCCTGTCAGTATTTGATCAGCTATAATTTGAAATTCAATACCAACCCCCTGGCAATGATCATCATGACACAAACAGCCGCAGATTGGAACTCGAAAACCACTATTAAGACCCAAAAGGGATCTCTGTGATTAAATTTAGGCTTTAACAAATCAACTGACGCAAATTGCAGGATATAAGGCTACCCTTTTGTTCTATAGTAACTGCACATAAGCCTTCAAATTATCACTTTCAACACCATTTAGTTGTAAAATTTTGTTTTAAATGAAAAACATGGACGGTAAATGTAAATTCCAAATGCATTACTTCCCAAAGTGTTCATCAGCCAAGGATTCATCCACACAGTCCAATCACTTAATTTGCAAAACATGTAAATTAGATGCACAATTTGAAAATCCATTGCATCAGGAAGTCAATTCTTGTTGTCATCCCAAGCTAATATTATCAAATTGATACCAGAAAAGGAATACACAATTTAGCTTAACCTAGCACCGATTAGCAAGTCAGAGTTATTACATTTCTCGGTTTCTGATGATCTCTGTACCCAACTCCATATTGAACACATGGTCAGTCAATCTTGCATTTGCTGAGGCATATCCGGCAGACTATTGTTGCTGCATAAATCAGTCCCAACAAAGCAAGAAGCAACACTGCAACAATGGACAAAAAGGAAATCCATAATAAGCAAACGGTACATAGAAAGAAATATAGAACTGAATACTGCCCAGTCTCCAAGATTTACATTAATTAGTGCAATCACAACCATCAAACAAGAAACAGAGAAAAATAATTGTTTTTTTACCTTTAGCTGGCAAAGAAAAATACTTATGGAAATTAGAAGATGGTGCACGTATGAGAAATTATTCTAAACTTGCACTATAAGTAGTCAACTGACATTCTGTAAAGCTAGCTGATCAAACAACTACCAGTAGTTCTAGGATTCAATATCAAAAGCAAGCCAACTATCTGCCAGTCTTTGGTTCATGGTTTCTGCACTTCTTAGATGGTAGGTTCATTTTGCATTACTGCAACATATTCCCCATGTTCCACTGTCCTGTTTCCTCCCAGACATTTTTGTGTGCTATAAATTTTTTAATGCTACTAAAATGAGGTAAAAAGAAGGCTAGATGGATTTGACATGGAAAACCATAAGCATCAAGAACTACTTACAAGCTAAAACAGAATAGACCAGAATAGCCAAGCGATATTTAACAATCCATGGTAACATCACTTCCAGAGTGCAGTGCCTCCGATCTTGTCTTGCTTCAATTGTAGAATTCTGTGCTTGCAATTCTGATAATGAAATATTTACACCAGTCACAGGAAGTCCATTTATATCGCGGACTTGAATTTTCAAGGTCACTGGAAATGCATCCCAATCTATCTCAATGGCTCCAAAATTTGGTTCACCTATAGAATCCAAAAACATTGAAAGTCGATCAAGTGTTACCATCCAATAATTTGAAAAAAGGCAGATGACAAACATACCATATGTGCATGACCTGTATCTGCAAGTTTGGCTCATAACTCTCATTGTACTAGGTGTAAACCATGCCAAAAATCTCACAATGAAATGCAACGGTGACGGAAGCACCTTCTCAATAGCTTGGGTTAGCCCACTTGAGGTAATGTCATACAAGGGATATCCAGCTCCACAGTCATATCGTGTAATTTCTCCAAAATGAACATCTCCACTTATGAAGAAGACTCCATCTCTCTGCTCAAGAAACAAACCATTATAATGGCAAATTGATGTCTATAATAACCTCCCCTCAGACCAGAAGATGAAAAGATAAACGGGAAGGGGAGACTATCGAACATATCACTGCTTATGTGAACAGACAAGAGAACAAAATTGAAAGTAGTTCAGCCAAAATAGAGGTGCATGACATGAATATGTGTTGATAATTATTACCTTACTATCTGCTATCAACTTAAAAAGGCGATTCCTCTCCTTGGGAAAACGTCCCCAAGACTCCATATAAAACAAGGGGCCAGTTGTAGCTGAAAGATTTGATATAACCTGAAGTAAAGGCAAATACAGTCACAAAGTCATGCCGAGTATCATAAACTTGAAAAATAAAAGAAATATGAAAACGCAAAGAGAATCCGTTCTAGAGAAATTAAAGTGAAAAATCTTAAGTAAAGGGTAGAAAGGAATCATTTCTGATTAAAATTCAGGCAAATATAGGAATACAGAATACTGATACAGCCATCATCCAATACGTATATTTCTGACAAAAATGTGATGCTAATAATGGCTCAGAGAGAGACTAAACAGCTACAGAGTGTTGACATATGAATTTTTTTCTAACAAGGAGCGCATTTACAACAAAGATATATCGAATGAGAAGATTCAATATAGAACTTTCACAACTGAAGTAGATATTTGACATACCTGAATGGAGGAGCCAATTATGGTAACGGTTGATGGTGGACCCCTCAACTCTTTCCCTAACCAAGACCATTGTGATTCCCCCAAGACACTTCCATCACTAGATATAGGATCTCTGTGATATCGAGTATCTAATAGGATAATCTGAGGAAGCTAGATGACCACAATTAGTAGAAGTCTATTTATAGGTGAAGAGTCCGTTATTGTGGCAGAAAGAAAGAAAGGGAGAGAGAAAAATCTCACAGTCAAGAAAAAACATTTCACTCTCTAGATTTTAATCCATCAGTAGAGAAAAGGCAACAGTTGGAAAGCATTTTGCAAGTTATACCTTGACTTGTTTACCTGGAGGGCCTAATGTGTAAGATGTGTAAACACCAGCCTGCTTGCGCCTACAATGTGAAAGCCATGAAGATGGCCAATAATCCTCAATTAAGTTAGATAAAGAGAGCAAATAGATTATTGCAATGGAAAGCAGTCGGGTAGAAGGGGTGAAAGCAAGGGTGACCTGGGACTATCTTGGGGTTCATCTAAGAAATCAAGGAGAAGCCTCTGATTAGTAATTTTCTCAGAAAATTCTTTGCCAGCATCATTGAGTCCATAATCATGATCATCCCAAGTACCAATGACCTACAGCGATAGCTTATAGCTACAATAATGTATTTAAAGTAGTTGTGTGCAGTGCGGATATAAGAAAAGAAGATAGCAAGTAATGAGTGTTAACCTTAGCATTGGCGCGAAGATGAGAATAACCGGGGATGTTCTTAGCCATATTGTATCTGGAAAGCATTTGGGAGTGAGAGGAAGGAACGAACCTGGGAACATTCTTCCAGGGACCAATAGTCCTTTCCTTTCCCATAATCTTGAAAGGCTGTCTAACGTCTCCATATATGTTGTCACCAAGCCATACGAATACTTGGGGATCAAACTTGTTGATGGCGTCCCAGATGGGCTGCACCACCACCCAATTAGGCGGTCACCCACCACCATACATGAAGTAAACTACTAGTAGTATGAAAAATATACTACTATTTGATCCATGTATCAACCATTAGTTCTATAACAATAATATAATTGCAATTACTATTATTAAGTTAAGGAACAGATTAATACTTACGATACAAAAAATGCATCAAGGTTAAGAAAATGAGTAAAGAGAAGAACCTGAGGAGCGCTTTGGTTGGCACAAGATCCGAAAGCAATGCGAGATAGCAAGTGATTATCGGCGTATGAACCGGCGCTTGCTATCAACACCTGCAAAACCCCTACTACCACTGCTAGTAACCTCTCCATGTCTTCTTCTTCTTCTTTTAAATAATTATTTACTAACCATTGGAATCCTCTGCCAGAATCAGAAATCAGAGGAGGAACAGGATTGGAAGTTCCATAAGGAAACACACTGTCGACGTCTATCAAAAAGTGAACACTTGGCCTCAAATACTCACTACTACCTAACTTGATTAGGCGGCGACTCATAAATTACACAAGCAAACTCACCTATTGCAACCAGCACCTGTGTTAAAAGATCGACACGCATTCTCATCTCTTGGAATCAAAAACCAGACCTTTAATGCGTTGACATATGGATTATTGGGCTGCTAGAATTAATACTTTACAAATACTATAGATATCTGTGTATATGTATCTATCTGTGCGTGTGTGTTACATCACATACACATAGCATCCTAAAAGAGGAATTTATTCGAAACTAGGCTTGCCACGAATGATTTAAACCCAAGGTGGGCAAATGGCAGCCACAGATGAAGCTGGTAGCCCGATCCCCCAGCCACACATAGAAATTAGAATTACAAGAAGGGCCCAAACGAATATCAAAGAGTGTATTATGTGTGGAGCATAGAAAGCCCGTTTGCAAGAGCGTTGTTGTAATTGCCTTTGCCGACTCTGCCTTCTGCCCTTCTGGGTCTGGGCTTCTTCAGCTCATTTACCTGAAGTAAGAAGGTTAGAGCCTTCGAGGATTGAGAAGATTCTGATGCAAAGCTCGGCGATATTTTCAGCAAAGCCAGCGTGGGCACCTCTTGGGGTAAAAGCACTGTATAGACCATCATCGGGCGATTCCAATTCCATGGCTACTACCGTCCCCGGCCCCAAGTGGGCTCAGAAGACCATAACTCTTCCTCCCCACCGCCGAGGCTGTCATCTCGTTACCTCTCAGGTAGCCAACAAGTCTATTCTACTAGCCTGATAATTCCATTTTTCTTTCCTACGGTTTCTGGGACCTTTCTTGACTTGTCTCTTGGGAGTCAGATATTGAAGGAAATTAGATCAGATTTATCGGAATTTAAGTGTGGCCTCGCTCATCTATTCTGTGAGTGTCATTGGCTTTCTAGTTTCCTCGTCTCTCTATGTGAAGTTTATCTTACAAATGTTTTCACCAATTCCAGTGCATCACACAAGTGCTTCTCTAACCATCAATGAGAATTATGACTCGGATGTTCGTGACGACACCGAGACGTTCCTCAACAAAATAGTTCCAGAGGTAAACTTTCTTAATTTCATTTTGCCCCAGGGGAAAGGGAAGGCCGAAGTTTCTTTCTTTTTTTTTTTCCCTAGCTTTCTAAGTGGTGCTTGGAATTTGGATGTCCATTTTTCAGGGAAGATCTGCGCCTTGGAAGCATACACTTGAAGGTTTGTTTCGGTTCCTATTTCACAACTTCGGACTTCTTACTCTTTGAACTGGACTAACATAACATGAATCCTGCTCCTTGCCTGTCAATTTGTCTATTTAGCAATTTTGATGATTCGTTTTACCTTTTGCAGGTCCTGATGATATGCCAGCCCATATCAAATCATCAATGTTTGGCTGCTCCCTTACGTGCGTATATGATCAGATACATAAACCACCTTTTATTTACTTCAAAAGATTTTTGTCTTCAGTTTCCATTTCACCCCTTCTTCATATTATTCTACAGGATTCCTATCACAGATGGACGGCTTAACATGGGAACTTGGCAGGTAAACAACCTTTTAACTTTTCAAACTGTTTGAAATTCCTTCTTTTAATTTTTTTTTTGGTTCTTTTTTTAATTGTCAATAGCTAATTTTAACATCTCTGGTTTCATGATTAATAGCACACTGAAACGTTTTGCAATATTGATGTTTAATTAGTTTATTCTAAATGCTCAACTTCTAATGGAATTTTCTTGGAGTACCACCTGCTTCATTCACATCCAGCATAGCAAGGCTGAAAAATGCATCATATTTGTCAGAGCTTTTGTTTTGTTTATTTGTTGAAGCATTTTCATTTCTTGTTGTACATAAGAATGTCATTATTATGAAACTAAAAGCAAGGCAATAGATGGTGATGAATGGATTCCTTTGTAGTTGAACATGTAACTAAAATAATTTCCGATCATACCGGTCATGCTGTTCCAAACTAGAATTAACTTTTGCATCAACGCTGTTTCTTCAAATGCCAGTTTTCAAGACAAACTCCAAAGGTAATAATAATCTTTATTGGAAAAAATATCATAAACAGTAAAAGTACACTCTTTGGGAATTGGGAAGATAGAAGGTAAATGGTTTTAGCGGTTCAGGCCCATCATTAATTGGATTCATTGCATATTTGTTGTGATATCTTGTTTTCAAGTATGTCAATGTACCTTGTTTGCTCATATATATTAGTTTAAATGATGACCGTCGAGGAAGCCAAAATTTTTTACAGAAATAATATGTAGCAAAAAACACAACACTTCTTGTCATGTCTGGAATCATAATTATACTTATAGGCGTGAACTCAGTATGTCTTTCTGTTGTTCTAGTTAAGAGAATGAACAAGCCAACAATGTTGCATTATAACCTCTCTCTCTTTCTTTTTAACAGTGGCACTGTGATCTGACTTTCACACACGGACACAGACATAACAACCCTTTTCAACATTAACTAATATAATACTAGTATATTAACAATGATCATCCAACCGTGAGTATGGTCTTTATCAGCTTTGATTGTCCATATGCACTGAAAAATATGAATGTTCTCATGCATCGCATCTCTTGCTTTGAATGTCCTAGAGTGATTTACTCTGTGTGATTGCTTGAACTCTGGCTACATCATGTTTGAGTTTGCCTCACTTTTTTCCTGCTTATAAAATTTGCAATTTATTTTTCTCATTGTTTTGCTGCAGGGAATATGGCTTTGTGAGCACCGAGATGCTCCAACAGCTCGTAAAGTGGTGGTCACCCTCAATGGCATCTGAGGTCCTAAAATATGGAGATACTCTGTTTCTTTTATCTTTGTAATGGTATTGTACTTAAAAGGTGGCTTTTGGATAAGATCTGCTTTACTCGTTGATGGTATGTTAGTATTATTGTGTATTCCAGATTTTATTCAGGATTTGGTCCTGTGATATATGAATATTGGTTCGAATGCTATCAGTTGGAAGTGTTATTTTGTCGAATGACCATTGACAGTAAGATGATACATAGGAGCGTCAGTTTGTACTAGTTGGATTGACACTTGTTGCTGCTGAAAATAGAATCGCATGAGTTCATGTGACTCGTTACCTTGTCTTCAAGGCAGGAAACTGCAATAAAGGACCTGAATTTGATGGATTCGAGTTCTTTTGGTAATATCTTAAACAGACGGAGTGGAATGTGGAAAGAATTGAGGGGGAAAAAAATAAACGATTGTATCAATAAAAGCTCTATTTACAGAACTGAAAAATATGAAATGAATGAACTACTTAACAAATAAATAATGAAAAAACAGAGACAATCCGTAGTGAAGACTTGGGGGGTTCATGTGAAACTCGAAACGCATATGGGAAGAAGGGAATCGATCACCGCATCATGACAGTGAACTCATCAAAGCTGAGTACGCCGTCTCCGTTGAGATCAAAGGCACGAATCATGGCCTTGCAATCCTTGATAGACTTGGACTTACCCAGCCGGCGGAGCATCCTTCTCAAACTGGCAGGGGTTATGCACTCTGAACCGTCCATCACATACATCCCAAAAGCCTCCCTCAGCTCTTTTTTTCTCTCCTCCTCAGTGGAGGCTCCACCCTCCACCAGCTCCTGAAATTCATGGAACCCCAGCATCCCGTCTCCGTCCAAGTCTGATGACTTAACGGCTAATTCCGCTTCGTCCATGGACAGGAGCCCTCCCGCTGTTCTTACGCACCTCTGCAATTCTTCTGCTGATATTTTTCCATCACCGTTTGCGTCAATGAAATCAAACACCATTTGGAGGTCGGAGCTGGCCTCGCTGCTGCTGCTGCATCTTCTAGCATCTTCAGAATATGACTTTGTTGTTGGGGATAGTTTCCTCCTCAATCTAGCGAGTACTGATTTTGGCTGTGAATTGCTGCTAGCAGTAGTACTAGTAGTAGAAATGAAATCACCATTAGAATTCATTCTGAAAGCGTCCATGTATTGATCTCTCTCTCTCTCTCTCTCTCTCTCTCTCTCTCTCTCTCTCTCTCTGGGGTGTGTCTGGGTACTCTGTAGCTTGTTTCGTATTGTAGGTGAGTTGGTGGAAGGCAAAAAGGCACAGGTAGTAGCTAGCTGATTGTGAATTGTGATTCAACTGGGCACTTGGAGGAATGAAAGGGTATATATAGCTTCGGATTTGGATGTTTTAGAATATTGGAAAGAAATTTTTAATTGTGAATTCTGATAACAGACCGACTATATATAAGACGTGGAAGCATTGATGGATAGTGTTTGAGATATGAGGTATCAGATGTGTTTGACAGGCTGGGACTCTATAGAGAACACGGTTTTGAATTCCTTCCTTTTTTAGTCCCCTGATGCAGTAGTAATATAATATCTATCACTAAAAGTAGTAATGGGTTTGTTTGTATATAGTTTTGGTAGTTGGCTCCGCCAGTTGTTTATACACGGTTGCCGAGGCGGCACTGCCGCTGGTCTGGGAAGCTTCCTTGGGTCCTGGGCGCTCCGCTTCGAGGCCAGAGTCAGAACTCATGAAAGACATTTATCGCGTCTCTTCTTTTAGGACAATTTCGTAAATCTCTCTTTCTTTGTCGGGCACGTCACGGGTGATATATCAAATGACTTCATTTGGACAGGTGTTTGAATATGTCACGACTTTATAACACGCATACTGCACTGTCAAATAGCTATCTGCATTTTTCTCCTTTTTCTTATGGATAATTATATTTGGAGTTTCTCTTTTAACTTTTATAAGTGAATTTAAAAAAAAATAAAATATTAACAAAAAACACTTGAGTATTGTTTGATTATAATCGTGTGATATTTTTATATTTTATGTTAATATTATATAAATATAAAATATAAAATAATATTTTAATTAATGAAAATTATTTATTAAATTTAAAAATTATTTGATTTAAAATGATTTAAAAATTTTAAAATATTATATATTTTTTATAATTATATGATTACAGACAAAAAAAAAAGTTGAATACATAAAGAAACGTTTTAAATTACTCCCATTATTTTCGTACATGCTTTACATGGTTATAAACCGAAAGAGCTGGACCACCCGGATGTGCTGTGAGGGCTTTGATTTTTCCTTTTCATGTGTATGGCGTTGGCTGCTGCCAAGACCTTTTTTCTGTTTTGGTTGATTAACGTATTAGAAGCGCATTTGGCAGTGAACGTGCAAATATATAGTAGCGCCCCTAGCGAGTCGGTTTAACGGCCATCAGTCCCGTCTCATCGTCGTCTCGTTTGTGCCCCAAAAAAAAAAAAAAAAAAACAAAGGAATTTATCACTTCATCTTCATAAAAGGAAAAGGGAAAACAATTTAACAAAAACCACACAAAACGCAGGTATGAAATTGAATATAATATATACAAAGTAAAATATCAATTTAAGTCTTTTCTATTTATCATTGTATTAGTATTTAGTAGTAGTACTGGTATGTTATTTACTCAAGGAAGAAAGAAAATAAGCGGGCGAGGGGGAAATCCAAAATCTCTTGTAACTGGGTTAATCATCTTCAAAGTTGAAATTAATAGATAGCTCGTAGCAGTTAGCAGTAGCAGCAGGGGGGCGAGTTATGGCAACGTCGTCAAGCTCATCAGTGATATCGGGAATCCCACTCTCTCAAATACGATGGGATACTTCCAGAGGGGGAGGGCGAAGAAACATAGTTAGGGTTAATAGTCCTGTTCCTACCGCTTCTCTGCCTTTGACCCGTTTCCGTTTCCATCTTCCCCCAACCCCCGCCGCTGCCGGGTAAACTATTTTTTTTATGAAAATAGAATTTAATCTGCATTTCACAGTACTCCGGGAACCATTATATGAGAATTCTTTCATTTCGTCATAATAATTTATTTTAACTAGAATATATTATTATGTCTATATTGTGGTTAATATAGTGGATTAGTTTTCAAGCATCAGCTTTCTCGATTAAGTAATATTATCCCAATTCTCAACTCAACGAACCCTTATCTGAAATTGAGATGTTTTGGTGGATGAAGGTGGCAAGGTGACGTTAGAAGTAGAAATACTATTGGATTGGAATTCCAGAATTGGAATAATAACACTATTACGAACAAGAAGAAGAAGAAAAGCGGTGCTTCCAAAGCATGGAAATGGACTTCCCCTGTCTCATTCTCGCAACAGTGCAAAAGGTGGATCCCCTGCTGCTCCTCCCTTAACCGCAACTGCTACAGCAAGATAACACCCTTGCCTCTTGGAACATCTGTGCTGACTTTCTTTCCCGACAAATCTTGCTTTCCTCTCTTCGCCCATACACTTAACACCGCTTCTGTAAGTATTTTGTTTCTTTCTCCGCTTTCAACTCCCTGAATGCCATTTTTACTCAATTCTTTAATCTTGGTAATAATTATCTTCAGGGCAAACATATCTGCGCTCCTTGTGCTACTGTTGGTCCAGATGAACCACATGCAGCAAGTACGACCTGGCCAGATGGTCTTCTTGAAAAACAAGATTTTGATTCATTATATCCACAATTTCAAACAACTGAATTAGAGGGGTTTTTATCTACTCAACTTCCTTCCCACCCAAAGTTACATCGAGGACAATTGAAAAATGGCCTTCGCTACCTTATTTTGCCAAATAAAGTTCCACCAAACAGGTATAATCTACCCTCCCAACATTGGCGAGCCACACATTATAAAGAAATAAAAAAATTCTGAGATGAATTCATATCCCATCTTTATTGGCATTTTAGTGCATGAAAGAATGTTTACTTTCGCTTTCTTCTTGGGTGTAAAATCATTGAATGCCACCCATCTATTAGGTTGCAAATTCTCAATAAAATCTGGGCTTGGTTGTTGTATTCACATTCCTTTCCAATTCCCTATTATCATGAATTGAGGAATTGAAAAACAAACCGCAAGCTTAATCTTCAACTGCTGACATTAGTTCCTTCTTGTATTATAGATAGTGCTGGTGAAGAGCTTCAATCATTACACGTGTCACCTTTTTCCTTCTATAATCTGGCTACTGATGTTTTTTGATGTCAACACACTATTTTCACTGTGCACCATGAGCATAGTTTTCGTGCTTTCTTCTCTTGTTAGGCATAGACAGATTGTAATTATAATTCCATAATAAACTTGAGTTTTAAAATCAGCTTCTTTTATATGTCAACAGTTTTTATGATGTTAAAAGCACTGTACTTGGCTCGTGTTTAATTATCCAGAAAACTTCACTTGAAGAAACTTGATTTTTGAATAATGACATAGTGAAATGTAAGGCATCATCAATATATCTGCTTTATGTAGATTAGACAATACTCTCTCTCTTTTTCTCTTGCATTTACATAATAATATTTTGGAACAACTTTAGGTTTGAAGCACATATGGAGGTTCATGTGGGATCAATTGATGAGGAAGATGATGAGCAAGGTATTGCACATATGATTGAACATGTCGCATTCCTTGGAAGCAAGAAACGTGAGAAACTTCTTGGTACCGGGGCTCGTTCAAATGCTTACACTGATTTCCACCATACAGTTTTTCACATTCATTCACCAACTTGTACCAAGGTTTGTCCTTCCTTTTCCTTTTCTATACGTTTGCTTGTTAACCTTAACTTTCTAATTCAATTGTATTGTCTTTGCTTGTTTGCTTGCCTCAGGGATAATGTTCTTGAATCTTCCATTCTTTGTTTACATATATATTTTACTCTTTTTTATGTGCTTTTATCTTGGTATGATTTTCTTTTTGCTGTCCTATAATTTTTTATTTTGGCATAGACTTAGAAAAGAAGTTAAACAAGTTAATATTTGGTTCAGGATAGCTATTTTAACTTTCTGCATTCGCCTGACAATCAGTGAAATGATTTATGGAAGAGCTATCTGTTGAAATTTTCTAACTGAGTATTGGTTGAATGGGTTGGTTTATACCTACAATTGGTTTATTGTATATTTGATGGTAAAAAGGTTGTTGTTTAACAGGAATCTGATGAAGATTTACTTCCACTTGTTCTGGATGCCTTGAATGAGGTATGCAACTCAACTACATCAAAATCATTTTTTGAAAGATAATTTGGCCAAGTTGAAAGATAAGGACCTAGAGCTTATGTTATAGCAGCTGGACTGGATTTCTTATTTTCTGTTGCCCATGTCTCCCTCCCCTTCCCACCCAACCCTAAGATAGAAAAAATGATTCTCTTAATCACCATGAAATGTGTCATATTGTCTTTATTGTTTCTTGCATGCAGATAGCTTTCCGTCCAAAATTTCTTTCTTCTCGAGTTGAAAAGGAGAGGCGTGCTATACTTTCAGAATTACAGATGATGAATACAATAGAGTATCGTGTTGACTGTCAGGTGCTAATCAGGGTGATTCTATGGTTTAGCTGCTTATTATTTTATATTAGCTCAAAATTCCAATCTAGCATTTTTTTCTTTCTTCTGAATGCAGTTATTACAACATCTCCATTCTGAAAACAAGCTGAGCAAAAGATTTCCAATTGGATTAGAGGAGCAGATTAAGAAGTGGGATGCAGATAAAATAAGAAAATTTCATGAACGGTGGTATTTCCCTGGTAATGCGACTTTGTACATTGTGGGGGACATTGATAATATCTCAAAGACAATTTACCAGATTGAAGTATGGCACAAGCTGTTTACTTATTATTATTTATGTCTTTGTTCCTAAGAAGCAGTATTGTGATTCTTGACTGCAATCTGTTGATTCTATGCAGGCTGTTTTTGGACAAACTGCCCTTGAAAACGAGATGCCCTCACCACCTACTTCTACTGCATTTGGTGCCATGGCTAGTTTTCTCGTTCCTAAGCTCTCAGCTGGGCTTGCTGGAAGTTCATCTCATGAAAGATTGTCTAATCCTGCAGATCAATCTAAGATTATTAAAAAGGAAAAGCATGCTGTTCGTCCTCCTGTAAAGCACAATTGGTCTCTCCCTGGACATAATACAGACATGAAGCCACCACAAATATTTCAGCATGAGTTGCTACAGAATTTCTCAATTAACATGTTCTGCAAGGTTTGCAAAATTATGCTTGCTTTGTGAAAGTGTTTGTCTGTTTTTCTATGGTTAAAATCTTATTGTTCTTCATTTTCTGTTTGTCAAAAATTTCATATAAATACTTGTCCACGTTGTGTTTCTGAGCTGAAACTGTGTGGCTAAAAGTTTCTGCTTTGTGGTTTAGTTTTAGTTTAATCGGAGTCCCTGCTCTGCTGCTCTAGTTTTGTTATAATTAGGAGTGTGATTGTTTTATGAGTGGTGCAATTACCAGTGCCAAACATATGATTTGGCATGCTTAATTATTGTATGAGTATTATAGAGCATGTTTATATGTAAGTAGGGAACAGGCGGTTTATCCTTTCTAGATCAAATGATTCTGCTAAACAAATTTTTAGATGCTAGTTGTTTTCTATTTGTGAGAATTTAGTTGTAAGTACGTCCAAACTCTAATTATTTCATCCTATTCCCAGAAAGCACCAGTGTCCTGATACAATAGTAGTTGTACAGTGCTCTCCTGGTGCATTTTTATTACTTAATTTAATATGTTAGTCTGTCTTCTCTCTTATTAAATTGTATTTTTATCCTTTCATGCTGACCTACATTTTGTGTGTTTGTAATTGGCACTATAACAACTAGACCTAGACATTTGTCTCAGATATTGTGTTTGAATCTTCCTGCAGATTCCTGTGAACAAGGTTCGGACTTTCGGAGATCTGAGAAATGTTCTGATGAAAAGAATATTTCTATCTGCCTTGCATTTTCGAATTAATACAAGATACAAGGTATTCTGATTCCCCAAGCACCTTTTCACCCCTTATCTTCCAGCCTTTATTACCCAAGGAGAGCTTGCCTTATCTTGTAAATGCCATGATCTAGCTGATTAATTCTGAAATTACTCTTATCATGCTGTCTTCCAGTTGCCCAAGTAACATTTTGTTTAGCACCAAGTTGGCATTGCAATTCCCTACCTGCTTTTGCTAGTGAGAACAAATTCACCATAATTGGGATTTTTTATTGCAATTTTTATTTTGTTCAGCATTGCGTTTACAATTAAATTTGGCAATTGCAATCAAATGTAACTGCAATTTAATACCAAAAGGGCTCTTATTAACTTGTGGGGGTTATAAGGGAAGTATAGGTACACATAGGGTGTTTTACTATTTCGAGGAATAATTTACTAGGAGGTAAAACAGTGTGGCAAACTACAGTGAAATTTTTGCAGACACGATTCTAGTTAACTTGCTTTATAAATCTATCAGTAATCTATTTTCTGCACTTCTTTCTATAATTTTAACTTTTTTTTATTCTGTTATCTTCTGTTGTCAAGTTGAATTGCACCCCCCCCCCCCCCCCCTCTCCTTTTCTTTCCAAGACATGACAGCAATGACAACAACATTGCTTTTGAAAATTTTGGCTAATTTATGGAAGTTTCCAGAGTTCAAATCCGCCGTTTACTTCAGTTGAATTGGACCATAGTGATTCAGGAAGGGAAGGATGCACTGTCACAACTCTTACAGTCACAGCAGAACCCAAGAACTGGCAGAACGCAATTAAGGTTGCTGTTCAAGAGGTTTGTGTTTCTTTATCATTCTCAGTCTTCTATCTTCTTCTGCTGATTTTACCTGTTTGCTTCATTGGTGCATGAAGTGCTTGGGTTATTATTGTGACACCCTTCTTGGAATTTATATGGGATACATAACGCAATCTTTACTCTCGTTTCCTTTAACTTTTTCTCTTTATTTGCTATATATGGGATGATGGTAGATAATTTTTTCAATGGAATCATAGTGAACGGCTGTAAAGCCTAATATATTTTGTTGGTCACAGGTTCGAAGGCTCAAGGAATTTGGTGTCACTAAGGGTGAATTGACTCGCTATATGGATGCACTGTTAAAAGATAGTGAACAGCTGGCAGCAATGATTGATAATGTGTCATCAGTTGACAATTTGGATTTTATTATGGAAAGTGATGCACTGGGCCATACAGTTATGGATCAGACACAAGGACATGAGAGTTTGATGGCTGTCGCTGGCACAGTTACTCTTGATGAAGTAAGTTCACCGATAATGATCCTACCCTCTGGCAGTGAAACTGGTTTTCATGCTTTCTTTTCTATACATGATCATTTTGATATTTTTTGTTTAAATAAGGAATATCTGCATTATATAGTTGAGCATATGAGCTAGGGTGTTGGAAACTAACGTTGGTTGAAATCCGGTAGTAGGATCTTTTGGAAACAGTCAAGCACATAATTTTGCTTTCTGTATTTGTGAAAATTATACATCTTGGACATATACTGGCACTATGACAACATGGCTTTCAGTTATTATTGCCTATAATGTCAGGACTTGTGTCTCCTGTGAAGTATGACAGAGCTAGTTGCTATGATTTAGAAGAATATTGTTTTTAAAATTCCTTTATTCCTTTCATTGGCTCAAAAATGATATGGTGTGAAGATTTTATTCATTATTGAGAAGAAATATCTAGTTGGTACGTAGATGTGGGATTTCTATGTAATGCTATATCATGTAGACTGGTGTAACCTCAATTAAGAAGTTGTTTGGAAAATGTGATTTTCCCATTTTCTTGGTGCTGCATAACACAATTTTACATTTTTTTAATAAAAAATTTGCTTACAAATAATTTCTTTACCGTTCTGTGGTGTAGGTCAACTCTATTGGTGCACAGGTATTAGAATTTATCTCGGATTTTGGAAAACCTACTGCACCCCTTCCAGCAGCAATTGTTGCATGTGTTCCGAAAAAAGTTCATCTTGATGGCATTGGTGAAACTGAATTCGAGATAGCCCCAAGTGAGATCACAGCTGCCATAAAGTCAGGATTGGAAGAACCCATTGAAGCTGAGCCTGAGGTCTTCATCTGTATCTTTTTTTAAGTGCCATTTTGAACTTCTTTTGCTTAGTTTATCTTTGCAGGAGATGTATATTCAAGTTACGTCACTGCTAAATGTCTTTTCTTTTCTGCAGCTTGAGGTGCCAAAAGAATTAATATCTCCACTGCAGTTGCAAGAGTTAAGGATGCAGAGGAGGCCTTCCTTTATTCCTCTTAGTGCTGAAATGAACGTTACAAAAGTGCAAGATAAGGAAACAGGGATTACTCAACTCCGTCTTTCTAATGGAATTCCTGTAAATTATAAGGTATGCTTTATATTTCTTGCTTTGAGTTGCTTTTTGACCAATTAAAAATGAATAATGATTGTTTATTGTTTAATAGTACAATATGATATGGGTGATTTGAGTATTTTGCATTTCCATGTAGTTGTAGTTGTTTCTAGAAGATTAAGTCCTTGTCAGCCAAATAGATCTTCACTTTTTTCTTAATGTTTGCTTTTTTTTTGTTCTTTTTTTTTTTTTTTAAACTTGTTGAGATGTCTTCTTGGTGGGGATTTCTTGAATTTTCTTTTTCCCTTGACACTGATTTGTTGTTCAGGCAGGTAGATTTTTGGACTCTTGAATTTAGACATTATTTATTTACAAATGTCAAATTCAGGATATGTATCTTTTCATGACTTCCCCAACCAGTTTCTATATGATAGGCTAAAGATATTTGGTATCTGATTATACTGATTATGGTTGCACTGATGATATCTCAAACCAACAATATGTGTTTGGTTAACTCCACATGTATTTCTCTCTCGGGGGATTGGTTATTCTTATATCCCTATTAAACGTTTATTTTTGTTTAGATTTCAAAAAATGAAGCCCGAGGAGGTGTAATGCGGCTCATAGTTGGCGGAGGTCGGGCGGCTGAAACTTCTGATTCAAAAGGAGCTGTTGTTGTAGGTGTTCGAACTCTCAGTGAGGGTGGTCGTGTTGGCAACTTCTCAAGGGAACAGGTCTTTTTTTTCTACCCTGTTCTTATCACATCCTAAATGGATATATTTGGAAAAACTCTGAAAATGATTGTTTTGCTGGATTAGTGCCTTTTCTTTGGGTTTAATTTAGCTATATCAAATAGTGGTTGGCAGGATTAAAAAAGATGGAAATGCCATGATGGTAAACCATGAATTTTTGTTTCTTCTAATAAAAGAAAATTGAGGACAGCTACCTATGGCCTTCTTCCTTTTGTGATGATCATATGTTCTATTCTCTCAGCTCTGACAACAGTGACTAACTTGTTATAATCGGAATTGTTATCTGTTCTGATAGCTACTTATGGCATGCTGTTATAATCTCATAAAAAGTTCTCTGCCTTTTTGGTCTTACCTTCATGCATTATTTGTCTCATGTGTGTTTTGATTTGATTCCCTAGGTAGAACTTTTTTGTGTAAATCACCTGATAAATTGCTCCTTGGAGTCCACTGAGGAATTCATTTCGATGGAGTTCCGTTTCACTTTGAGAGACAATGGGATGCATGCCGCTTTCCAGTTGCTTCATATGGTGCTCGAGGTATCACCATGTTGATAATTCTATAAAAGTTAAATCTACATACACTGGATCTTTCCTTTTTATTTGCAAGTTATCGAGTGGTTGGGCAAAATATTAATGCTGTGCAAGAGTCATCCCTTTTGTGGATTCATGAATTTTTGTCATAAAATTCTGATTAGTTATACTTTCTGTCTAGTAAATTATGATGTTGGCTTCTGATTTGCAGCATAGTGTCTGGCTTGATGATGCATTTGATAGAGCTAGACAATTGTATTTGTCCTACTACCGGTCCATTCCAAAGAGTTTGGAACGCTCAACTGCTCACAAACTTATGTTAGCAATGATGAATGGTGATGAGCGCTTTGTTGAACCTACTCCAAAATCATTACGAAATTTAACACTTAAATCTGTAAAAGATGCTGTGATGAATCAGTTTGTAGGTGATAATATGGAGGTAAATGTTTTCACTCTTAAAACTTCTTACTGAAGCTGATATTGAACATGAGATTTTTTTTAATCTAAAGCTGTTTGTGTTCATTGTTCAGGTAAGTATTGTGGGGGACTTCATGGAGGAGGAGATTGAGTCTTGTGTTCTGGATTATCTGGGAACAGTTAGAGCGTCAAGAGATTCTGAGAGAGAGCATGGATTTAGTCCAATCTTATTTCGACCTTCTCCGTCTGACTTGCAGTTTCAACAAGTGAGGCCATTGATCGAGCTATTGTTACACACATATTTGTGATGTGTTGGAAACAAATTTCTGCAATTCATCCGTACATTTATCCATGCATCATGTTTGGTTTCTTGCTAGAAGTTCTGAGCATTTTTTTTCTTCAATGTGCTTATTTACTTTCAATTAGGTATTCTTGAAGGACACCGACGAAAGGGCATGTGCATATATTGCAGGCCCTGCACCAAACCGTTGGGGTCTTACAGTTGATGGAAAAGACCTATTAGAGTCAGTTGCTGATATTCCAACTGCTGATGGTGAGTTTCCCTATGATGTTTGGAACTGGATATAATTTTTTCACCTTAAGTGTTCAGTTCCTTGGACTGCTAGCGATTGCATGGTTGCATAGAGTCCAGTTGTTATTACTAATATAAAATTGAACAGTTAGAGGTTGGACGAGTTTTAACTTCAAAGCCTATGATCAGCCTTGCTGTTGAGTGGATCTAAATATATGATGTACAAATTGTGATAACCCACTGGTCCCACTCCACATTGTATATGAATGTAAATGATGAGACCCATATAACGGTTCTAGTTAATCACTACTATGATTTGAGCTTAGTTTTTGGAAGGTGACATGGTTTATGCTTAATAGGCTAGGTTAGTGGTGCTTGAACTCAGGGTGTTACAATCAGTGTAGCATGTGCCAGCCTCGTGTGGGCGCTCACGCAGTGCTGGTAACATCTTGTTTCTGTAGATTGGAACTTGATTGTGCTTGTGATGTGTGGTCTTGGTGAGGACATCCAAGGATTTGAGAAGATACGATGTGATATCTCATCCCACATTGAATATGAATGTGAATAATGAGACGTGAGGGTTCAAGTCAATTATTTCTAACAACTCGAGTTTGCACTTTCAAAGATCATATAGTTTAGGTCTGAAAAGTTGTCAGTTCAATGTTGCTTGGAACTGGGTCTTTACAGTTGGTACTAAAGCATGTGCCGGCTGATGTGGGGTCTCACACTGCAGTTTTATGATTATGGTTCGTGTAGTTGGTGTTAGTTGTGATTGTGATGGGTATTCTTGATGAAGACATCAAGGATTTAAATGGGTGGGTTGTAATACCTCATCCCAAATTGGATATGAATGTGAATGATGAGACCCATGTAACAATTCTAGTTGATCACTACTAACAGCTTGAGTTTAGACTCTTGAGAATCATGTGGGCCAGTGGTGCCTTGACTCGGACCATTGCAATCTCGCATATTTTGCAAAGGAGCAATACCATCTATCTTTCATTTCGCATCTAAAAGTTGCTTTATCTTTCCCTTCCTCTTATCTCCCAGTTTTTGCATTCCTTGTGAGCCAAAGGGGTGCTCATTCATTGTATGAGCATATGGATCTATCTATATAACTAAGCGCAAGTTAATGATTTCAAATAATTTTTAATGAAAAAATATTTTCAGTTGTTTCCTGGAAATATGTTCTCAGCTATTTTATTATCCGGAGTTTTTGTATAATGATTGTTGATCCGTTTAAAGGTTGAGCTACTCATCCAGGTCCGTAAATCCAGCTCATTAGCTTGAGTTTGGCCTGTGATTATTATTCTACTAAGTATAATTAATATTTACTTAATTTTCATTCTGAAAAATATATTTAAAAGTTAAAACTTTAAATTATTATATATATGGAGATGTAAGCTAGGCCTGGCCTTAGCTTTTAAGGATGTCACCCTAATAGAGCCCGACCCAAACCTAGTCTGGCCTGACTTGTGGACAAATGTTAGTGTTCGTGTATTCTCAATTGCATTAATGAGAGTATACTAATTAAGGTGCATAGCTAGTTTTATATATATAATTCATTCTTTGTTTTGGCATTTAGTCTTGTTCCTTAATGCAAAATCTTCTCTCTCTTTCCACAGCAAGCTTTTGATTCATTGTCCTACAATTATTCAAATTGTCAAGAACTATGTGGTAAACTAGTGTGAAAATTCAACAAAATTTTGCAAGTTTTAGTTATTGTTTTTTCTTTCTCTACTAGTTAGATTGGCATATCTTTTATCAGTTTGTTTTCTCCTCATTATTTCCTTCAGGTACATGGGAAGAAAATAAAAGTTACTATTAAAGTTGGTATAAATTCAATGCTGCCTATGGGATGATTATTATTAGATCTTGTGCAAGGCAGAAGTAGTTTTGAACTTTGGATTGATTTTATGCATTAGAATGGAAATCCTGGCTTATGTAAATATGAGTTGTATTTTCCTTGAAATTTAAACAAATTTTCTTGTCATATCTTACAGCTGGTCAATTGCTTTGCAGATGCACAACCCTATTCTGAGGAGGGAAAAGACACTCAGAAGGATCTGCAAAAAAGGCTTCATGGTCATCCACTTTTCTTTGGCATAACAATGGGGCTGCTGGCTGAGGTCATAAATTCTAGGTAATGCTTCTTAGCCAACTGCATGTAGATAGCAAGTGAAGCAGAATTTATCTGAAATGCATTGTTAGTGTCTGCAAAGTGTTAAATCCTTGGTTGTTGCAGCAAATCGTATACCTTGTTTCACTGTTAGATGATGAAATTCCTTAACCATGAAATTGCAATCAGGAGTGTTTGGTTTATTCCACATGCAACTATTTGTTTAAAATCTCTTTTATCTTTTAAGAATTTCATGTTTTACCCCGCTTGGGAGTATACTTACAAATTAATACATGTTTTTGGCAATTACCTTACAAAATTTCTCCCATGCTTTACACAGGCTTTTTACAACAGTCCGGGATTCTCTTGGATTAACATATGATGTATCATTTGAATTGAACCTCTTTGACCGACTTAAGCTCGGATGGTATGTGATATCTGTGACATCAACTCCAAGCAAGGTGGGGGGTCAATCCAGATGCATCTGCATTTTTTTTTGGTTTTTGTGGTTCTTGTTATTATTTGACTTTGTTAACCTCCTCCATCTTTGGCTGATGAACTTCCAGGTATATAGAGCTGTTGATGCTTGCAAGAATGTTCTTAGAGGTTTGCATACCAACAAGATTGCCCCACGGGAACTGGAGAGGGTTAGTTCTTAAACAACTATTATAAGTACTTTTTGTGTTACCATGTATTTGGATATTGTCTTGCAAAGTATTTTGGTTCGGTTGAAAAAAAGCATAATTTACACCAACTAGTTTTCATTTGTTAAAAATTCGTAAATGCACTCCTTAAATCTGCAGGCAAAGCGGACTCTTTTAATGAGACATGAAGCAGAAATCAAGTCAAATTCCTATTGGCTTGGATTGTTGGCTCACTTGCAAGCTTCTTCTGTTCCAAGAAAGGTGAAATGATATGTGATAGTTCCTTTACATTGAGTTTTTATGTTTGAAACTTTAGTGTGAAAAAAGCATTCCAAAATTTGTCACTTGTCCTTTTATGTTTAATTTCTTATTGTTCATGGTAATAATCCCGTACTTGTTTTTTTGGAATTCAGGACATATCATGTGTTAAGGAGCTTACTTCTCTATATGAGGCTGCTTCTATTGAAGACATATACCTTGCTTATGACCAGCTGAAGGTGGATGAAGATTCTTTATACTCATGTATTGGGATTGCAGGGGTTCATGCTGGTGAAGGTACTACAGGTGAGGGCATTCCTTGATGTTTTTTAACATTTTAATGTTTTAATTGCCTTTTTACTGAAACTGATAAATCTGAAAATACCAGTCTTTCTAAACCAATCAACTAGTTTCTGGAAACTTGATTAGATGCAAAGCTAGATCTTAGGAAGCACAGATATGCAGACACGAGACATGAGTACAAGACATACGGATACAATGATAGAGCAATTTGTAAAAAGTTAGGACGTGAGAAGGTGGGATACACAATACTAACAAAATATTGTATATATATTTATATATATAATTTGATTAGTTTTTAATAAAGATATAGACAAATATTCCCTAAAATTTCTCAAAATATATAAAATTTTCTTCACAAACATTTTGTTACCCCAATTTCTATAACCCTTAATTATTTTAGCATAAGGATGATATATTACTCCTGGTTTTCTTAGAAGAGTTTTCTTCTCCTCCTTCAAAAACTTACGTGCAGCTTCCGAAGAAGAGGAAGAATCAGATGGAGGCTTTCAGGGAGTTATTCCTGTAGGGCGTGGTTTATCTACAATGACAAGGCCAACAACATGAGCCTCCGTGATTGCGCCGTTTGCTGTGGTCTGGTAAGCAGAAGGTTGGTTTAATACACAATAGGAAATCTCTCTCTCTCTCTCTCAACCCCCCCTTAACGTTGTTTTAGCATCCCTTCTTCTTCTCCTTCTTCTTCTTCTTCTCTTAGTAAAATGGTGAGAGACTAATCTCTCCATTTGCCAGCTTGCCCTGTGGTGGAATCTTTGATGATTATTTGAAGGGCAAAGCGACAAAGTCGTAGCCAACGGTATGGAAGAAATAATCATGGAGATGCTATGTCAAGGTCACACTAAATACGATTCGTTGGAAAAGCCAGCCAGATTCATGGCATTACATGATTTTGATACCAATTGGCACATGTATTCTTTAAGGGATATTATTCAATGCATGGGTAATAAATTTGGCTTTGTTCCCCGCCTTCCTTTTCACTCTTCTTATAAAGTTGTAAATTGAATAAACTTTATGTCCCATAATTCAAAGCTCGTTTCTCACTCCGAAAGTCTCCTCTTTTAGCTTGCCGTTTTCGACAAGTACACAAATATATGGTGTGGGTTTCCACTTCAACACTTTTGACTCCCGCTACAAACTGATATACAATTTCAATTGGGAATTATTAGGTTCGAGATTTTTGAATATCAGATATTATAGTGTAAAACTCTTATTAAGTGTTAAAATGTCTGAAAAGGATATGATATTAGAATGATTCTGTTTGTTACATTTTTAAGCTGTTCAAAAAAAAAAAATAAATTATTGTTAAAAAAATTTATTTAAAAAATGTGAAGAGAATGATTTTTAAATGTTTTAAAAAATTCAAATTGGAGTGAGATAGAGAAGCCATGTCAACGGAAAACAATGTTAAAAAAGAGCTTGAAATGAAGCCAGTGGATGAAACGGTAACAAATGGATATTTTAATTTTTATATTTATGTAAATGAATATTTCCTTTTATATATATATATATATATATATATATAGATATAGATGGATAGATATGTGGAAAAAGTTATATACCCTTGCTAATTTGAGTCCAGTAAAATTGCATTTTCCAAAAAGTATAATAATATATATATATATATATATAATTACATGCATATCACACACGTAAGTTATAGTGAAGCAGGAAGTAAGGGTCGCACATAACAGAATACACTCATAATCAGCGAGATATCAGGTCACAAACCTGACTGAGAGATGGACAACAAAGAAAGGGAACAACTGGTTAGATCACAAGTTAAGATCATTCCATTCCACCTATCATAAAAGAACCCTTAAACACCAGTTATAACAAAAGAAACCTGCAGTTTACTACATAGGACAAGCAGCTCATAACTTGTTTCTACTTTGGTCCTTCAGTTGTGCCACGCAAAATCCCCTTTGCCTTCCCTTAAGCTTCTTCCCCTCCTGTAGTCAATCTCCGCATCAGAGCTCGATAACCCCAGATGATATTTCCTGCTCCTTGATGAACACTTCTTCAAATATATACCCTCTTCATCAGTCAGGGTCTGGTTGACAGGCGTACTTGATCCAGTGACATTACTCACCTGCCTCCTTGATTTGTGATCTGCATCATTAAGCAAACAACATTGTTCATTTTTCAGGTAACAGGGAAAAAGAACGCAGATGGGATGAGAATTCTATTAAGATGGACTAGACACATCTTAGAGAAATATTGTCCCCAAGCAGTCCAGGTGCTCTGGAACTTAAATTTTCTCTGAGTAATGGATTGCTTGATTCATCATGGCCTCCAATCTTATCACAGCACCATTCATGCCTGTTGTCTTTTACCCCTTTCCCACGTGAAAATTCACAATAGGTCCCTCTAGGTGTGACTGTGTGTGTGTGTGTGTGTACATGTTATCAGCAAATCTTAACCTAGCATTTTATAGTTAAATACATCATAAAGTAAAGTAGGAAAAATAATACTACAAAATGTCACTCAGAATTTCTTCAAAATGATCAAATCTTATTGGACGAATAGAACCTCACTTAAGAAATTATCCTGGATGGACAAAACATTAATTATCACTAGCACTATCTTCAAGAGAGAAATGTAGAGTCATTCAGATAGCAAGATAGAGGTATAAAAGAAGTAAATATAACCTATTGTTCTTAATTAGCGAGATTTTGAAAGAACCAGAAAGAAATAAAAGATCAAAATAAAAACAATGCTTCACAGTTTTACAAATCTAATCCATCAATTAAAGTGTAAAACATGGGTAAAAACTTTCAGTATTGTAAAATTATCTCATTTCTCTCATTTGGAAATTTAAGTTCACTTTTCTTCACTTCTCACTATCATTTCTCTCCTTTCTTCTCTTTCTTCAATAGAAGATACCATTATATGAAATATTTACTGCATGAGCTGGAAAAATCGAAACTAGACAAATTTTCAATATATAGTCTATGTCCTATTTATTTTTTAGAAATTATGGAATAGATGATATCCAGGATGCTTAGAAGGTTAATGTTGAAGTTGCCAAGGATTTCCAGTTTCTTTAAAATTTTCTTCCCATGATTTCTTGACAACTGACAGTAATAATGAATTTTAGATCGAGTAGAGGACACTTCACCTTCGAATCCATTGCATGACAGTTGCACCTCATGGTGTACAACCTCATTAACAAATTCAGGTTTTGATTTACGTTTCTTCTCAGCCAGCAAGTTTTCCTCTATTTTCTCTGTATTTAGTCCTTTGCCAATTGATGTGAGTTCCACACTTTCTTCAAAAGAAGGTTTATCTGTAGGAAAAGGTGTCATGGTAAACGAGTCATCCGTAACATCAGTAATCTCCACATATTGAGTAGTAGTGATAATTTCATCTGCACTAAATCCAAAGGAAGCTCTGTAAGCTTCAAGTTCTTCCACATCTTGCTTAGGACTTCTACTTTGTCTATTTTGATGCCCACTGCAACTAGTAGGACAAACGTCTGAATCCTTGGAAACACTTAATCTCCCACCAGCATGAGGAAGTGGATTATGATCCAGATAGAATTGTGCAAATGTAGCAGGACAGAAGAAATTTGTATCTTGAGACACTAAGGAGGAACCAGTTACATCATGCTCAAATAGCCTGCCAGAACCACTCCTTGAATGTTTGCCATTCTGGGGAGAAATTGAAGGATCCCACTGTGGATGAAACTCCCTTTCAGGAAAGGATGACGACAAACAATCACCTGAGGTCCTAGAGATTGGAGATATGAGGCTACTGGCAGGACTCCCAGGGTAAAGTGAATATGTAGATTGAAGATCATTTGCAGCAATATAATTATTCTTATCAGAACTTTTAAGATCTGCAGAAGATGTCAAGAACCGCGCAAAAGGAACATCTGGTGAAGAGGGAGTAGTCAGGTGGGCCAACTCAGGAGGAGGAGTGAGTGGAGCAGTTGAGGGCTCAGTCGTAAAGGTTGAGAAAACAGGAGGAGAAACTAGTTGTGTCTCATGGGCATATGGTCCAGTGGCAAACATTGTGGATGATGGCCCTCCTGGTGAGTTAGCAGATAATGACAAGAAGCAACTTGGTGACTGAGCTGTTGAAGGGAGTGCGGAATTTGTAAAGGATGCAGGAGAAGAAGGTGGTGCTAGAAGTGATGGAGCTAAGGTAGTAGTTTGGTTGGTCAACCCGACAGCTTGAGGTCCATTTGGCTGGGTGGCTGATGCATTGCCCTCAGGAATACGAGATGCAGGTACAATACGCTTTCCACCTTTCTGTGTACCAAAACAGGAAAATGCCCCCAAACACCCTCCCCATCTCTTTCGCTGGCAACATAGTTAAACCTTGTAAGCTTGACCCAGATAAGTCAACAGGAAAGGAAAATTGAAATTAAACAAATTAAAACCAGCAATCCTCAAGAACAAATTATCAATTAGTAAGAAGACTAAACTTTCTGTGTGTGTGTGAATTACAGTGGAATAATTTCCACAAAAGCCGGATGAATTCAGAAACACGCAAGTGAGCACTACATACATCTCTAGAGCTACTGTGACATTGAAAGACAGCGCAGACGACAAATACTCAGATTCTTCAGAGTTAGGGTACAAGAAATCAAGTAGTTGTAATATGCTCAGGCAATAACATTTTTATAACATGCAAAAGAGAGCACATTGATGGATATATGTATAATATGTACATGTCATACACAAACAGATGTATATGTTAAAAATACACACACATGCAGAAAGAGAGGGAGCAAATCATAAAAGAGATGAGAGAGCAATGGTGTCGTGTAACTTAGTGCGTACAGATTAATGTAAAGATAACAATATTACCAAAATGTAATGATCATCCAAACCCACGTATTTCCACCTAATATCCAAACGATTCTAAAAAAATAAAATAAAATAAAATAAAGAGAAAACTCATGTTCCCTCAACGGGAACAATTCTATATAAAAGAAAAGGAACGTCAATAAGAATGGAGACCTATACCCTAAACTAGGTCACGGTTAAGCAGTGCTGTTATTAAACATGCAATACCGTTAAGAGTTAGATCTAGTACTGGAGTTGAAATGCAGTTAAGTGTTGGGATTTTATGATAGTTTGTGTAGGTGCGATGAGCAACAATGAATAAACAGAAACTTTGACAAAAGGTTTGACACTACAGAACAAGTAAAGGAAAGGGAAATGGAAAAGACAGGTGAGGTAAATCAAGCTCAAGAGAATGGATTTGAGGTGGACGTAGTAATCAATAGCGGAAGACAAAAGTTGTTTGGTCAACAGAATTAAACAAGTAAGTTGGTGAATTAGTTAGATCTATAGATGAAGACTGCAATAAGCTAAGTACTGCTATCAAAAAAAAAAAAACAATTAAATTCCTGATGAGTTATGTTGAGATTGACAAGTCAACAACACACACACCACCAATTAACCACACCAAGAAATTCAACATCTCATCAGAGTGTAGGTCTTGATCAGATGGGCCCAGCTCAGATCAATTCTTCCTTCTTCTTCTTATTCCTCTAAATCATCATCTTTAATTGTTTTTACTATCTTTATTTATAAGGAAAAAAAAAAGAAGAAGAAAAACAAACAAAACACAACTCGCAAGCAAATCTGAGCACAGTAGCAGCAGCACAAAGAAGAAAAAGAAAATCAGATCTGAGACAAGATTGGGGCAAAAGGAACAGATCTAAACAATGAGGCAAAGTAAAAAAACGTACCCGTTCTTGCTGAGGGAATCTGTTCTGCTCGGAGCCCATGGTCGGCGTTTCTTTCTTTCAAACTGAATTAAGAAATTGTTGACTAGAATAATGGAAGAAATAAATAAAATAAAAATTAACAGAAGAAGGTTGATGAAACCAAATCCATCATTCATGACATTTCTTGCACAACATTTGGAAAAGACGGAGCCGGGAGGAGAGCCTATCAATAAATTAATCTATTATTCTTAGTATTACTCCGTATCTTAGCTATAGCATAGTTAGTTATTAGCTCAGTGTGTATATATAAGTATAAAAAAATGAAGAGATGCGGCTTTGTCGTTGAGACTTAAAAGCTGTCGCCACTGTAAAAAAAAAAAAAACCTGCGCGAGTTGTGATTGCGATTTGTGAAGCTCAATCACAAATCCATAGTTAACTTCTGAGGACCAAGAGAAACAGAAACATTAATAATAACACCATTACTAAATCAATAACATTATTAAATAATTAAAATAATAATATTTGATACACTGGGCTGAGCAGCGAGCAAAGGGATATCAAGGGATGGATTTTGTTTTTTTTTTATTATTATTATTATTTTTATTATTTTTTTTTTATAGTAAGGGAGAATGGAGGGGATTGCGAGTGCAAGAGACAAGGAAAGACAAATATAAAGCCAAAAGGATTCAACTGATGTAGAAAGGGATAGAGAGAGAGGGCAGCACTCTTTACTCTTTACTTACATTGCTCCTTGCCTACTCCATACTTTTTTTTTATATATATTTTTTTTGTCATTTTGTACTGTTAGTATTTTATTTCTTTAATTTAAGTAGTACTTATCTCCTTTCTTTTTCCCTTTTGCCTTTATTTACTGGTGTAGGAGTAGTGTTCTCTCTAAAAAAGGGGTAGGATTAGGATTACTGTTTTCCTTTTATTTATAAAAAAATATAAATCAAAAGTAAATAAGCAAAAAGAAAGCAGAATAGAATATATAACAAGCACATTAGCAGTATTCAGACATACAGGCGGAGGGAGAGAGGCATTAAAGTTAGAGCTGGGTGCCGTGGGCTTCGGGTGGGCCTCAACTTGATGGATTCTCCGCCCACCGCCCATATGAACTACTTGTGCCCAGCTTGCCCGATGCACGCTTCACGCTTGCTTTTGTTCTTTCTTTCTCTCCCAAGTTCCAGCCTCCTACCTTTTTTTGTTTTATTTTACTAATATTACTAATAGTTTTCCTTTAGGCCATACCTTTTGTTTTTTGTCCTTCTTTCTTTCTTTGAATCTTTCCTTTCTTTCTTTCTTTATGTTGTATACTGCTCACTGCTAAAGAGACATCAAAATACTTTAGGCCATACTTTTAACAAAGGCAACTGTTAAAACCACACTGTTTTGGCATAATTATTCCAGTTTTCTTATCACATGGAGATCAACGCAACCGCAACAACACTCACAAGTAGGCAAAAGAAAAATACAATGAGTTGACACTTAAAGGGAAAAATCAAAAGTTGCCTTCATTTTAAAACCAGTTATACAAACTAACTCAGTTCGCCTCAAGTGTTAAAGCTAAAATTCCTGCAACTGCAAGGACTAGGGATAATAAAACAAGTTGCGGGCTTCAAGCCTTAACTCAAGTCACTCCATTTTTGTTTTTATTTTTCTACATACAATCTTCGATGACAAAAGAAAAAGGAGGTTTGCTTTCATCGAGGAAAAGAACCAACCAGCAAATAAAGGAACAAATTAAGATTTAACTGAAAGATAATGTAAGATAGACATTATGAACCTATGGATTGCCAAAGACCTTTTCCTTAACGTTGGAGCAGTATCTTTTATGTGCATCAACTACAACAGATTACTAACTCATCTCCAATGTAGAATGAATTGTTCTCCTAAATGTTTTTGATATCGCACAAGGCATTTCCGTACGTGTGGTATTGCTATTCTCGGTGCGACCCTCCTCCTTTATCCGGGCTTGGGACCGGCTGTGTAAAGATCAATGCGTTAATCAAGACACAGGCGGAGTTACTTCTCATGGAAATTGGTCCGAGAAACGTAAGACCGGCTCTGCAATATTTTTAACCAAACCATCAATAAAAATTGTTCAAATTTATATCAAACTCATCAAATTATACCCGTAATATAACCTGCATGCACATTACTGAAAGGACGTTGATTTTTTCAAAGCCCACAGAGGTTTCAACTTCAAGACATAAAGATATTGAACAGCCATCGGTAAACCAGCCGGCTCTTAATTTCTCTAATGTTCTGTGCCTTATAGAGAAGGTTCCGGCAACATCTGTGGTCATCAATGATTAATTATATTTGCCTTTTTTCCCATTGAGAATCAACCAGAACGCGGAAATGCACGAGGATGAAGCCATTCTAACCAGGTATTGTGACAGATTTTGAGTAGGCCACTGGAGAGATAAGTTAACACTATATTTTAACATGCATAGAACTTGGAAGATGTGCTTATAACGGAGTCGAACCAATCAGAGCCATGGGTCATCTCGATTGGCACAGTTGCACTGAATCTTTTTCAATTGTACGTCTTAAGTTAAGAGAAAGGTAGAAATCAGAGGGGATGCCGGGGAGGGGAGTAGGCACAAAACTAAAATTTCTACCTTTTGGTGAATTTGGTCATTTCTTTGGACGATACTCCAACCAATATTGTTAGCCAAAAGAAGCATATGGTGATGGAGGTTGTCAGGATTCAACACCTGCGATTTTAATTAAGCAAGGAGAGAGCAGGGACATACCAGAGGCAAATAGACCTGCGCCAAACAGGTGTCATTCAACCCTGCAACCAACAGAATTACAGTGAAAAGAAAAAAGACAAAAGGATGCCAAAGGAACTTATCAATATGGTATTAGAATAGCAAGAGGACAAGCGTCCCCATGATGCTGGTGCTTCAACATCCGCAAGGGGCAAATGAGAATCGCTTACTCCAACCCGCCGAATTGATGCAAACTTGGAGCACAAACATCAATTCATTAACAAATCCTACTTATATTGATCTTTGACTCATAATTCTCCTGCTATTAACTGAACTGATAATCTCCAAAAGCTTACAATAATGACCCACTGCCAGCAGGCATGCAGAATATTTCACACAGCAAGCAAACTTTTTCATCCTCTTATCCCTTCCCCTCTCATTGCTTAAAATTTTTTGACACAACTAAATTTATTAGTGTCTAATGAAAAGATCCCATAAATATAAATCATTGGAAATATTTCAATTCAAGTTGAGACAATGGATAGCTTATGATAGATAGTTCCAGAATAAAATCCATGTAAAATTTTGTAGCTTGTCAAAGGGTATAATATTAAAGTTTCCAGTTCTCAATTTGTTAAACAAACATGTTTGCAGTTGAGGGCACAACAATTCCCACAACCACCAGAACACGACCAAAAGAGGTATACAAATGACAAATATGGACTAAATGAATAAATAATGCATGTTTGTACAAAAACTTAATAGTCCAAAATGTCAAGAGGCAAGAAATCAACAAACTGATTACAGATTCTAAGAGGAGGAACTCATCTGCAACAGTGTTATATACAACAACGATGACACTGGTAAGTAATTCATCTTCCAGATGTAGGCAAAAAACTTGATGCAAAAAGTTCATTATCCCATCATCCACTCCTATTTGATAACTTTGACCATAACCTGAAACGTCCATCAATGTTCACATTCATGGCAAATATTAGTCATTGGTTTTCTAAATGACTGGAATTGCATATTAAAGAGGATGCAACAGGTCTAGAATAACCCAAAAGCTAATGTTAAAAACTCAGCACTTGATACGGGAGTGTAAGGACTCAATATAAGCGACTAAAAGTTCATGGAGATATTTATTAAAGTAGATGCAGTTTTTAATTCATTGTTATAAAGATTAAGCTCGTATCCATTGACCATATGAGAACCCAATCAAGGTTGAAATAAGTTGCACTCTTGCAGATATGATTTTCATCATTTTTAGCAAAGAGAACTTAAATACCACAAGCTACGGAATTAAAACTACAAGAATAAGAATATAGAAAGATACAATCAGGACATCTAATCTGAAGCTTTACATCACCCAACACTTGAAACCTCAACCACAGCCCAATTAACAATGGAACCAATTAAGTATCTCATGCCAATTAACTATGGAACCAATATCTAATAGTTGATTGCTGTAAATTAAATGGTAAACTGGCTGTCAAAAATACCTAAATTTAGTAAGTAATTTGGTAATTAGAGACAAACGATTGCTGATATACCCTGTCAAAGTACTTCACCAAAAGCTCATCTTGGTACATCAAGCTATCAAAACTTTCTAGCAGCAGGGTCCTGGAAGGTATTGAGAATCTTTAAGCGAACGCATTCCAACTTCCAAGCTCCTCGACCCCAGGGCATGTCAAGCTACAGTAAATCAAGAATGAAGAACATGAAGTAATCTGTAAGCTGAAATAACAAGTAATGTATATGTATGCCGATCAATGGATAATTAAAAATAAATAAATAAATGATTGTTAAATAAAAGATAAAAAAATTGCCTAAACTGCTTGCCCCAAAATATTACGCTTGGCCTCTGGGGTAAGTGCTGGCTTAGGTATGCATCCCAAATGGGTAGGTTCAATATCTCTATAAGATTTTCCTTATATTTGGAGGGTCAAATCTCCATACCTATGCTCGTCAGATATGTGTTGGACATAAGTACTTCAAAACATCTCCCAAAACATTACCACATATAAGTGGCATTTTATCAAACGAATAATTCTTTTTGCTATTATGTCCATCATCCCTCAACAAGTATGTCATAACAATACATCCATTATTACAGTGCATAATACAAAGGTTAAAATTTGCAATTAGTCCATATACTTGTCAGGAATGTTCATATAACTCCATCTACTTCTATTCATTAAAGTGTAGTCAATTAGTCATATGAAAAACTGTAAAGACCATTAATGTGAAACCAATAACTTACCAACATGGAAAAAAATAAGCTCAAGAGGCAATAACATATACAAAAACTAAAATTAATAAATTAATAAAACCATTTTCCTTTGTTTTTATATCTTTTTTCTATTTCCTTCTTTCTTCTTTTTATGGAACCATGGCTTACATCTGGTTCCTTTCTCTCTCTCTCTCACTCCACCCCAAGAGTTCACTCTAGCCAGCCTTGTCAAGACAGCAATATCTTTCCGCTGAGCAATAAGTTTGCAAGCCTGTCTTATTACACTCTAATGTTAGCTATGTGTTTATTTGCTGTGTCCCAGATGCTTTACTTCACTTTTTTTTTTCTACTCCCTTTGAGAGGAGGCATAACCATGGTGGAGCTTCATCAGCTCAATCCTATCAGAGTAAGGCTCAAAGCACCTTATCAGCCAGAAACTTTATAAAGCCCAAACTTTTCCATTCAAGCAACAATTTAACAGATGAGCTGTCTTCTATTAAATTCTCAAGTGGGGGGTGAACGAGAAAACCCTACACCCTAAAGGTGAGTGCTTCCTCAAAGGTTGCATCAGCAGAAGAAGTGGAGAGAGGAGTAAATCAAGGTGTAAAATGTGGTTGCAAAAAAGAAGCAAAGCATTTTAACTTGGATCTTGAGCAGATCACAAGAATCAGATGCAGTAGTGAAGAAGAAAATAATAATGAAAACTGAGAATAGACTTTTCAATTTTTAACTTCACCAAGCCTGCCTAAATGTTGCCATATCAACAATCATTTTGATGCAAAATAAGATAAACAAGTAGACTTAATGGTTTCACACTCAAAGGTGTTAACACTGTCACTTGGTTAACCAGACTTGAAGTGCAGTGAATGCATTTTACAAATAAATAAAAAGGGTCTAATGGTGATTGAGCATTTTCATTTTTCAATAAGCACAAGGACTAAATGCAAACTTTAATTAAATTGTCTCTGCAACGTTCCCAAAGTCAATAGAATGTACAAAAACTTAGCAACAATGGAAGACTCCGTAAAGACATTTGCTTGCATAAATTTTAGTCCCTGTTTTTCCTCTTGTAGTTTCTTTTTTTTTTTTTTTTGCTCTATTGACCTTTGTTATTGCTCTGTATGCTTCCAGTTTGTTCTTGTACTGTTTAACCTTATACATTAACAGGTACTTTGCTGTTTCTTTAAATTAATAAAACCCTACTAATTAAAAAAAAAACATATTCACAAAATTAAGACAATTACATACCCTATGGCATCAATTGTTCCTGACTTTACAAAATAAGAAACGAATCACGCGGATGTCCTACAAAATAAATTCAATGGATAAGAGAACAGAGATAAATATGAATATGTGGAAATCTGCATCAAATTAAGTATGTATAAATCTCAGTAACACAAAATCAAGGAACAATCTTCATCCACATACATATTGGAAGTGTGCATCCTAGTTTAATGATCCACGACACCTGAACAAAAGCAGGATCAAAAAGTAAGCAGAGAATGGCAGGCAGTGTATCTAATTTGTTTTTGATATGCAGCTATGAAATGAATAACCATACAGTGACTAAGTTTCCCTTAAGAAGCACAAAAACCAATAAGGCATAACGCAAATAGGATCACAAAGTTAATAAATGCACAGCCATAAATCCCATTGGATCTTACTTCTTTGAACCACAGTTGCAAGGAATTTTTTTCTCCTCCAAAGGGAACTTGTAGTTGTAAGTAATTTCTTCACCAGCTGCTATGTGCCGTTTTGCATAGATGAAAATCTTCTTCTGGCCCTCAACACTAATAACTTTTGTGTAACAGTTAGGCTGCATTTCAAGTATTTCAAATTAGCAGCACCAATCAATCACATATGTGGCAACAACTGAACAAAATTACAACTTCACATACCTCACAAGAATGATTTATAAATCTAGCAATCCCACCACGCTTTGTAGCATCAACCTACACGAGAAATAAGAAGTCAAAAGATTTCCTCTAAAAACAAGCAAGGAAAAGAACACCAGAATTCAGTTTAAATCCACACCCAGGCATTAAAAATTGATACATTAAAAATTGATATACTTACCACATATCCATCATCAAGCCTAAACAGATAACTGCTACCAATTCCCATCTTCTCATAATAGTGTTCACGTATATCAGATATCTATAACATTTGGAAGCTTAATCAATGGTCATCCATGAAAAGAAGAGGAATTGCAAAAAATTAGACTAAATAGAATAACATACTACAGCCAATTCTAAACAAGTCAAACTTACCCGGGGACGAATCAACTCTCCAACATATTCAATGACAAAATCCTCAGCCTCAATTGGCTCAAGCGCAACAAGACCCCAATCGTGAATCTTGCTTCGCTGAAAACGTAGACGTTTTTTCCTTGCCTAAAAACAAAATTAAGTAATTTAAAACCATCAAGGTCACATCAAGACATTTCAAAACAAATATATTCCAATAACAAACATCATTTTAAAATCACCTTCAACTGAGTTGCTTTTAACAGATCAGCACCCTCTGCAGCAGCAAGAAGATTGCGTAGCTTCACTCTGTTTGTTCTTGCAGAAAGACCTTTACTGTTTGACAACTGCATCATATTATTAACCTCAGAGCCTGAATATTTCATGTGTGTACACTGAATTCCTCTAACACGAGCTCTTTCAGCAGGACTAGCATTGAGTGACCATTTATGCCACTCCCAGCCATTAATTGAAGAACGTGCACATCCATCAGATCTGGGACAGGAATTTGCTGTCCTAGATCTAATTGAATGGGTATTTCGATCTGCATTCCCTCTAGAAGAAGCATGCTTGCTAGCAGAATTTGTCACTTTCTGTACCTTGGTTGGAAGCAATGGAGGCTCATCATTATCTAATTGCTTCCTTTTTACCCTTGATACCTTGGGAGCTGAAGAAAATAACAGAAAATCAAGAAAGATTTAAAATAATGCAATTAATTAAGATAAAACCAAAAAACATTTAGAATGAAAAAAAAGAATAAAAAACCTCTCAGTGTCTTCTTGTGGGAATCATTAGTAAGCTCTACTTCACTTCCAACAATATGGTTAGTCCTGCCAACAACCTTCTTAACATCACAATTCTGAAAGGTTGATGCTCTCTCCCTGGAGACTTGAACCGCACCTTCTCCGACCAAATTTTCTGCATAACATAGTCAATAACCGTTACCATTGCTAAGTTCATTATTATCTTGTGCAATACCAAGAACCTATCAGATGAAAAAATAACATACTTTGAACAGCAGGGGTAACCTTGGTTTTTTTGCGACCACCTGCACTCTTCAGTATTGAGTGATCATTTAGCAAACTACTTTTAGCAATGGTTTTGGATGACCTAGAAACGGTAGATGATTGAGATGCACTTTTGTTTATCCCAACCTTTTTAGAAGTGGCCGCAGTTGGTTCTGGATGTGCATGATCCAACAAATTTCTGGGAGCCTCTTTTTTCCGTGGCCTTTCAACAGGATGATTCTGTGACCAACTAACAATAGTGGACAGAGTAGATCCTACCTTCTTACGAACCAACTTTTTCTTGCGGTAATATGTATATTTACCAGTAAGTAAAGATACTTCTGAGGAGCCAGAACTCTGTGACTTCTTTGACCTCTCCCTGAGCTTATCTCCTGCGGCAGAAGAATCAGCGAGAATTTCCCTACCTACACTAAATGCCCTTTCCTGAAGCAAATGAAAAATGTCAACAAAAATATTCAGCCCAATATCAAAATTCTGGGGTGATTGGTGGGAATATAAGGTATAAAGCAGTGATCAATACCTCTTTGCTATCAGCCTCATGGCGTTTCTTCAAACTACGCCATGATGTAACAAACTGATAAAGTGTAGCATCAATAAAAGATGGTTTCCACTCTCTTAGTACATCATCATGCAGCTTCTGCCGACACATTGCCACAGTAACATATTCTCCAATCTTAGGGCTACGCTCATCTGACCTTGAAGGTCGAAACTTACAAATGTGTGATGGAACAAGTGTCCCAGCATTACCCTCAAGTCCAGGAGGTGGTGGCTCATCAACTTCTTGTTCATCAATTACATCCCCTAAATGTGAAAACAATCTCTTAAACGCACCAGCCATGAAAGTTTCCTGCCTTGTAACATACAAATTTTCAGACACAGACTGACAAATGGGTGTCCAAGATTGTAATGGGTTCTGTAGATGGCCAGATAAATCAGACATTCTGCTTAAACTGATCCTTTTCTCTCCACAAATGTCTGAAGTATCAAACTCTGAAGCAAGATGGCATTGACTGGAAGATCCAACAGCATCTTGCAGCTGTAAAACAAAATGCTTGTTCAAATTTCAGAAATATATAATCCTTGTGTGTCCTAGTCTCACTAGAACAGTTTTAAAAAAATAGAAAGGAAATGAAGAACTAACAGGATGAACCTTTTGTAATTCTTTCAATTCATCATCTATTGAAAAATTAACTAATTTCTCTGCTTCTTCCTCATCAAGATTTTCCTTCGATTTGTCATCATTTTCCAAACCAATCACTCTTCTTGCTTCACTTTTAACAAGATTGTCAACATACTTCGCCATAAACACCTTCACAGATAAATGGAGCTCATTTTCAACACCTTCAAGGATGCATTCCATGCCATCATACAGGCCATTATTGCACAATCGGGTTTTCTGTTTGGATAAAATTTGCTGCACAACATATGAAGATGTAGATGACTTTTCTGCAGAATCAACTCCAGCAACTGTTGCCAGTTCAAAACCAGGTGGACAATCAACGTCATGAGCAATCAATTCCATCCCAGATAAGAGCTGTAAGACCATTAAAGTATTAGCTTCATGGACATTACATAGACTGTGCACACAGAGAATTGTATATAGGCTTTACTTACAGGTTTATCTGTTCCTTTTTCAGTCTTGTTGCCATGATCCCCGGAGTCAGTAGCAGACACCATAACATTAGGCTGACCAAACCAAAGTTTTCCCCTTCTCCAGGAAGACAAATACTCAGCTACACTGTCATAAAAGACAGCATTCCACATAACTTGCATGCAGTAGTCAAAAAGCATCTTACAAACAACTGTATAAGAACCCCAAAAATTTTCAATGCTTCCAACAGATTTTATACTTGCAGGAGAACATGTAGATTCTTGAATGCATGGCTGGTCAGATACATTGTGGGAGGCTGCCGTCTCAAACATGGGAATACACTGCATTTTTATTTCGGGGGCATTTTCAATCTGTAAACAAAAAGAATTGAAGCTTTAAGATAAATAAACTTCAGAATCATTTTTTTTTTTTGTCATTGCATACATTACCATTTTTCCATCAGGAAAACTTTTAGCATCCTGGTTGAATGATTCAACCATTAGATGTCTCTGAGATTTTTTTGCAGCAACAAACTCTGAGATCATATTGCTGATTATTTCATCTAGCACAACTCTACGAGCTGCTTTCATAATCCCAGAATGTAGGTGAGAAGAAACTTCTTCAGAAATATCAGATATGAAGTTCACTGATAAGTCCCGTTCATTTTCAGCAGCATAAGCTTGACTACCTTTCCAAGCATTTAAAACACACAGCAATTTAATGGGGCGAAACCTGTTTTCAGCATGATGTATCTGCAAAATGATAAATTACAACAAGAAGAGATAACAAGAAAATAGTAAGTAAAACTATGATACATCATGCCTCCTACAATACACAAACCCATAGGGCCTGACAGTTGATACAAATGAACAGCTCATATTTTTATCATTTAGCACTCGCACCATCAGTCATGACGTTAGAATTTCAAGCCTCACCATAACAGAATCTGCAAGATACCCATAGCGATGCCAAGAATATAGTTGTAAAAGGGAATGAGGCCCATGTTTCACACTCTTATCATCCTCATACAACCAACATGCCTCTTCACCTGACTGGAATAAAAAGTGAAAATCATTCGAAGTAAGTATTAGGGAAAAGGGGGAAAGTAGAGGTTGAACTGGAAAAAAGCAATCATACCTGCAAAAGAGAGCTTGAAATGAGGTCATTGGATGCATCAAAACCATTGCGGTTTATTTGTGATTGGGAAAGGGTGTGCTGGAAATTTGTATGGGAAGACTTTAAACCATTGGAAGCTGTGGTTGAACTGAGATACACAAATCCAGTTGCGACATGACCAGGGAACTGCCTGAAGTATTTTAAGGGAACCGGATTAATCACAGTCCCATTGACTACAGGATAAACAGGGAGCTCATCAGGCAGGAAACCAGTAGATAAACCCTCGTATAATTGCTGCTGGATGTAAGGGCCACACATCTGTCCATGTTCGTTTACATACATCCATCCACTCGCAAAAGAAGATGGTGCATAGCTGGAGTAACTCTTGTCTTGGCATGAACCTCCACCGTCATTACAAGATTGAGGAACACCACTGCTATTGCCATTAGATTGGCAACTCATCTCCGTTGCGGATTGTTCATCACTGCCGAATCATAAATACGATTTAAAAAAAAAACAAACACACACACACAGAAAAAGAAGGGCTCAAGCTGAAGCAACAAAAGAAGTATATCAATAATAATACCCGCAAATCGCAGATGCAGAATCAGGAGAGAGGCCTGTATAGATATTTGATCTGCGATCTGAGACTTTAAGCCGCTTTCTGGAAAAAAAAGGGTAATCGTGAACGTGATCATATTCGTCAATGGAGGATGTTGAGGAAACCATGGTCTGGCCCGAACCAAATTCAAACCTAACCAACCTCAATTGTCATATATGTATTTACTATTACAAAAAATTAAAAAAAAAAAAGCGATAATCGTAATACGCATTACACCATTCAATTAATCCGACGAGACTTATATCTGCATCTGCAAATAGGATTGCCCAAAACTCCAAGAAGAAAAAAGAAATCTACAACATGCATGTGGGCATATCATAATCTCTCATCCTTCCACACAGCTGAAAAAAGAATCAACCATTCAACACTCTTTCTTACCCTTCCAATCCTCGCCGCCAATCCGCACAACTCCTCTGGTTCCAATAGAGTAATACGATTCTGCTCCAACTTTTCCCAACTAGGGGTAAACCATTATCATCTGCAGGTCTTCGTAAACCCTATTCACAACTAATTTGCCTATGGTTGCAGCCTTGCAGGGGAGAGGAAAATTCCTTTGCCCTCTGACTCCTGGCTCGGTCGGAATATTATCAACTATCAATCACTTTTGTGGGCTGCAAGTGGGCATTCAGATTTCGGGCTTTTTTTTTCTTAATTTTTTAGTGAACTTGTTTCGGGCCTTTCCCTCTATGGAATATTTACTCTCATTTGTTGGGCTCGCTTTTCGTTCACTTTCGGGCCAATACTATTAAGGCCATTATCAAAACCCAATTTTCTTCGGCCTCATACCCTCTAAATTATTATTAAAGTATTTTAACATAATACTCAAATAAATTTTTAAAATATTTAAGAATATTTAAATAAATATTTATTTTTTATTATATTCAATTAAAACATCATATTTTTATTTTAGATCAAATAAATTTTTATAACTAATGATTGACTAATTATCATTAGTAAAAATATCACTTATTATTTTATATTTTTATGATACTAATATAATATTGACATAAAAAATAAAAAATATCACATAATCATGTTATTATATCAACTTAGCATGTTATGTCATTATTAATTATGATACAATAATATGCTACATCATAATCAATTATAATATTTTAATATATCACGTCAACGTCACACGATATAAAATAATAAATAATATTTTAATTAAGTTAATAATTAATTATAAGAGTTTAGTTGACTTAAAATGAAATATATAAGAATTTATTTAGTTTAAAATAAAAGTACAAAATTTGATTCAATGTAATAAAAGTATAAGGACATATTTAAATTTTTGTGAATAGTTTAAAAATCTTATATATTTTATATTATGCCTAGTATGTTTCTTTTGCAGATTTTATTTTATTTTATTTATTTATTTAGGATAATTGAAGTTGCGTTCATGCAAAAGAAGCGGGAAAGATCACCTGCTGCAAGAAATACAGTATACGAAGACCCCAAACTATGAGCAATACTAGAAACTAACAAAGGACAGAAGGTTGATCCTCCAACCATTACAAATATCCATATTTAAAGGAGTAGCAGCTGTACGAGATAATGAACTAAGTTTCATCATCAGGAGTTTGCTGCTTGTTATTGACCTTCCTAGCATTTCTTATAGCTTGTCAAGCTAGTCTCAAGCAGAGTTGAACAGAAGAACTTCCCCCTCAATGATGCCTTACCCAGTCAAATTCAGTATTCCAATCACCAGGGATATCCTTGGAATAACTGCACTACTTTGGTCCAGACAGCTTGAGAATAATAAGTGGTCTCTACTCTCTTGCTAATCCTCTACATTACAAAGACGAGAAGTAGTACATGGCAGTGAAGTCCCCCAACGATCCATAATTGCCAACCAAGCAATAAAGGCAAAGCAGTTGGCGAGATGCTCTCTAAGACCACATCCAGATTTTTCATAGCCGGACCGGCTTGGTTTCAGTCATTTCTGATGGCACGATTCTACCGGCGTGTGTTTCATGGTTTCTCCTCTCCTCTCCATTTCTCTCTCTTTTTCAAAGGTTGAAAGTTGAAAATTCAACTTGAAGTCAAGGGTAAAATAGAACATTCAATTTCTTTTCCACCATTTTCAAAAGCTGCATTTTTCTTCAAATAAACGTATTCTGATACGTTAGCAAACTCTCATTAATTTTTAGTCCATTGCCTGAATTGAAATTCCCCCTTTGTTTTTTTTTTTGGTTTCAGTTGCTGCATCAGCCAAAATTCATGTACCTATGCACATTGCTTTGTTTTCTTAGGAAAAAGGAAAAAGAAATTCATCTTTGTAATAACCGTTTTTCATTAATTTATGCTTTATTTAAGTCCTATATATATATGGAATATGTACGAGGATATAGCCTCGTTAAAATCGCACATATGCTTGGTTTTTCAGTTGTTTCTTTCTTTTCAAAGAAAATACTACAATTGTATTCTCCAAAGATTTGGCTCCCAAGTTAAAATTGCTTGTTTTCATTCAATGCCGTCCTTTGCTTTGTGCTTTACGTACATCTGACTTTTCCGTAACAGTCGACGGATAGAGATTATGGAGAGGGAGGTTGCCGACTTGTGTTTACCAAATGTTATATTACGGAATTACACGTGTTCGGCGGAGATAGGGACGGTTGGGGAAATATTTTTTATTATTTAATTAAAAAAGGGAAAAATCATATGAGTCTTGTTTATCGATAACACTCCTACTGAGTCCTACTTATCTTTACTCACACTCCTGCTTATCGCTTTGTTTGTTTTGTTATTAGCGCTAAGTGATAATTGTAGCAGAAGAAAGAAAGCGAGGGAGATGGTGGTACGATTATGGGGAAACTTTTAGCTGAAGAGGATGTGTGGCGGGGCCATAGGGTAATCAACAAGCAATGAACAAGACGGTTAATGAAGGAGAGAGGTAGAGGGGGCAAGGTCAAGGAAGTCTGCCAGCAGAGGGACTGGGGGAGACACGGGGGACAGAGAAGAAAATTCAGAAAAGCAATACAGGGCAAACGATCTGATTTAGCAGTATTCAAGATCTCATTCGAGTGGGTAGATCCTCTATAAGTTTAAATAAGTGAGAGAAAGAGCGAAAGCAATGCAAGCGAGTGCTGGTTTAGTGGCAGGATCTCACAACCGGAACGAGCTCGTAGTTATCCTTCGTGATGAGGACTCTTCTGTAAGTAGGTTTTATATACTATATATTTATGACAAACACTTGCACTTGTTTTCCACGAACTATGAATTAGCCACAAAAAAAAAAAAAAATTACGTTGAAATGAATTATGAAAATGAGAGCAAGTGGTGTTGCAGCGAAAAACGGCGGAACATTTAAGTGGCCAAACATGTCATATATGCGGGGATGATATCGGATTGACAATTGAGGGAGAGCTGTTCGTGGCCTGCAATGAGTGTGCCTTCCCCATTTGCCGCGCTTGCTATGAATACGAGCGCAGGGAAGGAAGTCAAGTGTGCCCTCAGTGCAAGACCAGATTCAAACGTCTCAAGGGTAACTATAGTCTACTCTTCTCTTGTCTATGCTCTAGCTACTACTTTAGCGTGGATGTTCACTGCTCGGTACTCGCGGTTCAGGCTGTGCTAGAGTGGATGGGGATGAAGAAGAAGATGACATTGATGACTTGGAGAATGAGTTCAATTTGGAGGGAAGGAGCAACGGGCAGGATATGAACCTTGGTTTTGCTGCCGATGCAATCACCTGTGTCTCTGATCTGCCTCGTGTTGTTGTTCATCCCGATTACCAACTTCCCCTTCTCACTAATGGTCAAATGGTATTTACCTTTTACTAATTCTTTTATCTACTACATACTAGTTTATCTATGATAAATGATGTAAATGATGCTAGTAGTTCGTATGATCATTTCTTGCTCGGCCACCTTGTCTCACTCTTTTTCGTTTGCTCGCTTCAACTTTTGCCACTACCAGGTTGATGATACACCACCAGACCAGCATGCTTTGGGCCCTTCCTTAATGGGTGGTGGTGGCAACAGAATCCACCCCCTTCTTTTTCCAGATCCCTCTCTTCCCGGTATATACTAATTTTTGTTTAGACGCATCTCTTTGATGTAGTTGAACATCAACTTCCTTTCTAATTCCCTTTTGCAGTGCAACCTAGAGCCATGGATCCTTCCAAGGATTTAGCTGCTTATGGCTATGGAAGTGTTGCTTGGAAGGAGAGAATTGAGACTTGGAAACAAAAGCAAGAAAAATTACATATGATGAAGTCTGATGATGGTAGCAAAGATGGCTATTCTGATGACCTTGATTTACCATTGTATGCTCCCCACTAGGACTTTTTTATTTATATATTTATTTTTGGGTTCAATAGACTCACAGATAATTTGAGCACAATTTTCTTTTCATATTAGTAAAATCAGGCAAGCATCGATGTAATGATACTTGCCACCATTCTTATTTCTTTCCAAAATAATTCCTGAATTATGTAAAATTCACTTTAGTAGTCATTTGACTGGTACAATCCCCGTTAAAGCTCTAAAACTTACCAAGTTCCTTGAAGAAATGATAGAAGACTAAAAGAGTGCTTTACTTCATATTTGATTACAAGTTATAATTTCTTTATTCTTTTCAAATTTCTTGGCTAAATTAATAGTTATTGCTTGTGGATCAGAATGGATGAAGCTAGACAACCATTGTCAAGAAAGTTGCGCATTCCATCAAGCCAAATCAACCCATACCGGATGATCATCCTAATTCGACTTGTAGTTCTTGGATTTTTCTTTCACTATCGAGTCATGCACCCTGTGAATGACGCCTATGCGTTATGGCTTGTATCTGTCATTTGTGAAATCTGGTTTGCTCTTTCATGGATTTTTGATCAATTCCCGAAGTGGTTTCCAATTGACAGGGAAACTTATCTGGATAGATTATCCTTAAGGTAAGTAATCTGCAAAGTGATCATACTCGTGCAACAGTGCTTAAAGTCTACATTTTGAGTATTTTCTGCCTTGTTTTTCTCCTTTTCAGGTATGAGAAGGAGGGGCAACCTTCTCAACTTTCTCATGTTGACGTATTCGTAAGTACAGTTGATCCGGTGAAAGAACCCCCACTGGTGACTGTAAACACTGTTCTATCCATTCTTGCAGTGGATTACCCTGTTGAAAAGGTCTCTTGTTATGTTTCTGATGATGCCGCTGCTATGATAACATTTGAGGCACTGTCTGAAGCATCTGAATTTGCAAGGAAGTGGGTCCCCTTTTGTAAGAAGTTTAACATTGAACCACGGGCACCTGAGTGGTACTTTGCTCAAAAGATAGACTACCTCAAAGATAAGGTGTTACCATCATTTGTGAGGGAAAGGAGAGCAATGAAGGTAACAAGGCTTCCATGGTCATTGAAAATTGTTCTGTTATTTATGGCGGATCACATGGTAACTCCAATGCCTGTTGTAATTATAGAGAGAGTATGAAAAGTTCAAAGTCCGCATCAATGCTTTGGTTGCCAAGGCTCGAAAGGTTCCAGAAGAAGGGTGGACTATGCAGGATGGAACTCCATGGCCTGGGAATAATATCCGTGATCATCCTGGAATGATTCAGGTACGTTCAATGGATTGACATTTTATATGATTCTCATTAGAACCCTCTTATGTTCTCCTTATATTTGCAATCCTTCACAGGTTTTTCTTGGACAAAGACATGACATTGATGGAAATGAATTGCCACGCCTGGTGTATGTTTCTAGAGAAAAGAGACCGAGGTTTTCTCACCATAAAAATGCTGGAGCCATGAATGCTTTGGTAAACTTCTAAAGATGGCGAACATATACTCTTGCAGCTGACAAGATGTGACATTTTATTTGGATAAATATAATTAGGCATTTTAATTTAATTAATAATCTTGTACTTGGTTGTCAAATAGGTTCGAGTCTCTGCTGTGCTCACAAATGCTCCATATGTATTAAATTTGGATTGCAATCACTACATTAATAATAGTAAGGCTCTTAGAGAGGCAATGTGTTTCATGATGGATCCATTGCTAGGAAAGAGAGTGTGTTACGTCCAGTTTCCCCAGAGGTTTGATGGCATTGACAGTCATGACCAATATGGCAACAGGAACACCGTATTCTTTGATGTAAGTATTTATTTATCGAATTTTTGTTTTGTCAATCTTTCTCCGAAATATAATGTATAATTGCTCCATCTCAGATTAATATGAAAGGTTTGGATGGCATTCAAGGTCCTATGTATGTTGGTACCGGATGTGTATTTAGAAGACGAGCACTTTACGGTTATGATGCTCCAAAACCGAAGAAGCCACCAACAAGGACATGCAACTGTTGGCCTAAGTGGTTCTGTGGATGCTTTTGCTCAGGAAGGAGAAAGAAGAACCAACTTAATAAACAACGGAAGGCAAGAAATACTAAGCAAAGAGATGAAGAAGCATCACCACTTGTGTGTACAGCAACGGATGGTATCGAAGAAGGTTTGTATGCAATTTTTGTACATTTTGAACTCTTCTGCAAGACTATTCAAGTTTGACTAACAAATAAAATTGTGGAAAGCATTGAAATTGCTGTAGCTGTGCATCTGCTCGACCCAGACTCTACATGATAATAGGGCTCAAGCCTTTCCTGTAGAGAAGTTTGAGCCCTTTACCTAATGCTATACTTTGAGACTGTAAAAATACCTACCAGAACATACTTTTTATGTCAGCATATAGAGTCAAATCAATATTTTCTAGCACTCACTGATTTTGTAGGCATATTAATCTTGTCTTTCCATTATCAAGATGAGATACTTAAAAAGCAGTACCCTTAATTTGTCCAGCAAGTTTGATAATCTTGTCATCTGACTTTGTAGAGCTTGAATACAGGGAAGGCAGGGAATAATTTTGCTATGTCTGAGCAGAAGTTAGAAAAGAAGTTTGGGCAGTCCCCTACTTTTATTGCCTCTACCTTACTAGAGGATGGTGGAACACTGAATGGTGCTATCCCTGCATCTCTTCTTAAAGAAGCCATCCATGTCATCAGTTGTGGCTATGAAGATAAAACAGAGTGGGGAAGAGAGGTAGCAACAATTTTTAGATTCTCATTGCTGTTTTTTTTCTTGATTTAACATTTTCTCCTTGAAAGATATAATTCATACAAACATTTCTCGTGATCTAGGTTGGATGGATCTATGGCTCAGTTACGGAGGACATATTAACAGGATTTAAAATGCACTGCCATGGGTGGCGATCCATATATTGTGTTCCTGCTAGGCCAGCATTTAAGGGATCTGCTCTCATCAATGTTTCCGATCGTCTGAACCAGGTCCTCCGATGGGCCCTTGGATCTATTGAAATATTTTTGAGCAGGCATTGTCCTCTTTGGTATGGATACGGAGGTGGTCTAAAGTGGTTGGAGCGTCTTTCTTACATAAATGCCACCGTATATCCATGGACCTCGATTCCTCTGGTGGCATATTGTACTCTTCCTGCTGTGTGCCTGCTGACAGGAAATTTCATCATTCCAGAGGTATAAAGCTTCTAACCAGAAAATTAGCAAAGGAGAAGATAAACCATGGTGTTTGCGTGCAATGTTTTTATATATATATTTTTTAAACTTGTTTCCATCGTTGTTAAGGCATCCTTGTAATGACGTGAACTTAATTATCTTCAATGGTCTGTACATTTTGCAGCTCAACAATGTTGCTAGCTTGTGGTTCGTGTCGCTTTTCATTTGTATTTTTTCGACAAGCATCTTGGAAATGAGATGGAGTGGAGTCGGTATTGATGAATGGTGGAGGAATCAACAATTTTGGGTGATTGGAGGGGTTTCAGCGCATCTATTTGCTGTATTCCAAGGCCTTTTAAAGGTTATAGCTGGTGTTAATACGAACTTCAGTACTATGAGATCCAAGGCAGGGGACGATGGAGAGTTCTCCGAGCTGTATGAATTGAAGTGGACAACTTTGCTCATCCCCCCAACAACACTGCTTATGGTAAACCTGATAGGAGTGATTGCAGGTATCTCAAATGCAATAAATAATGGTTATGATTCATGGGGACCATTGCTTGGTAAGCTTTTTTTTGCCTTCTGGGTTCTTGCTCACCTCTATCCCTTCCTGAAGGGCTTGTTGGGTCGAGGGAATAGGACTCCCACGATTATTATTATCTGGTCAATTTTGTTAGCTTCGGTCTTCTCCCTTTTGTGGGTTCATGTGAACCCATTCGTGGCCAAATCAGATGGCCCGCCTTTGGAGGAATGTGGCTTGGCCTGTGATTAGTACTACATCTGCTCCCCTACAAGTCCAAATTTCCTAACTGAGGATAGAAAACTATCTCGATTGTAACGAGGTTTTGCAGCTGTAGATTGAAGGTCTGCTGGGAATGTTATCATCCCTACCATTTATCATTTTTTAACATCAAAATTCAAAAAAGACTGTTGAGCATAATGATTAATGGTAGCAGGAGCTCTCCTTGATTCTTTATTAGTTTTACTCCCCTATGGAAGAGGAGGTTGTAGTGTGTTATCATTATTCACTATGTAAAAGTGGGCTTTGTCAGGTACAGTCTACATGTAAACTACAAGTCTACCAGTTAATAACATATACATACATATATATATAGATATATATATTGACACCCTTAATTTGAATGAAATAATTATTATAAATTTTCTTGTATTGAATAATTTTTAATTTATTATAGATTTTTTTTTGTATTTTAAATCATAATAATTATAGGTTTTATTATGATAATAATGAGTTTTTATTCTGTAGATATAAATACTCTTTGCAGTTGTATCTGTAGTTTTTCGAAATATATCTCTCCAAATGTTTAGGCATTATCTCTTCAATTGGATTTTGTTTTATGTTTCCTGTTTTAATTGAAGATAAATAAAAGGCATCAATATTATTATGTTATAATTCATGAGTACAATACTTTCTTATGGTTTTAGATCTTAAATTCCTTAATTTGATTGTAATTATTTTTTTATATAATGATTATTATTTTATTTTAACTTTTCTTTTCTTAAATTATATTTAAAATGAGAATAAGGGTATACAATATAAGCAAGTTTGAAATTTTTTTCTACAAAATATTTATATCTAAAAATTAATTAAAAATTATCTTTATATCAAAATATCAAACACTTAATAATTACATAAATTATCTAGTTATAATTATTAAAAAAATACTATTATTCAAATAGACTACAATATCTAATTAGAGATAATGATTGACTGATTCACCCATATTTAATATATATAATTTTATAATACAAGATTTATTTTATTGTAACATAATTTGTATAATTATCTTAATAAGGAATATATTATAATAAATAATAATACTTACAGCCTACTACTAATGATGATGCTCTATCCCGCTTAATACGCGGTTTCTAGTTGGCCTTGACTTTGCTGTCAAGGCTGCTCTTTCTTATGGATTCATACACGTTGCTCTAGAATTTGATGTACGTTAGCTTATTTTAAAATAGATTCATCCTGGAACATGGGTCTAGCCATTCCAGCCACTTAGCCAAGCCTCACCAGATAAAGCTGACATATGCCATAAAGTCACAAATAGTAGCTTTCCAGCCAACAACTTTTCCGCGGCTCCACCTCCACGTCCACCCATATTCCTCACTCCAATTATTTTCTCTTTTCTTTTCCTTGGACTTGTGGTTGGTTGACATAACTTAACCATGCAAGCACTCATAATATATTTATATATCTACATCAAGGACGTCTACAATACAACGAGCAAACCGGCAGAAAAGAGGAATTGAGAGCCAAGGAAACAAGCTAGAAAATGAGTGGCATAGTTAAGAAGCTATTTTGCTGCGGAGCAGAGAGGTTCGCCACAGATCAGGCAGACGTCCCTGAGGGTCATGTACGGGTCTACGTGGGGAAAGACATCCAATGCAAATTCGAATTGGAGGCCAATTTCCTAAACCATCCACTCTTCGAGAGCCTGCTTCGTCACTCTGAGCAAGAATTTGGTTATTCATACGATGGTGCCCTCAGGTTAGCCTGCGAGACCGATCTGTTCCTCTACCTCGTTCATCTACTCAAGACCAGTAATCCCTCTGCCCATTACATGGATCTCGCGGACCTCATTTCTAAGTTTTATGCGTCCGATGCTACTAATGCTCGCCGATAATACATAGTCTTCTTCTTTACAGATTTGTTTTCTTTTTTTTTTGGGTTTTATCTTTTCGAAAATGATTCTTTTCCCCAGACGAAGTCCTGAGTTTGTGATGGCCTTCTTGTATATATCGCTTTGGGGTCATTTTTTTACCCCAAGTTCGGCTGATAATGTGAAGGATCCACATCCACCTTGATAAGCAATGAGGCGGGTGCATATTGTAGGATCTGGAATGATCAATAACGGTTCCAAGAGTTTTGAAAGATTAAAGTTATGTAATCACAATTACTAAAACTCATTTTCTGTTTCTTTTGATCTGTTTTAACACATATTCTTATCTTGTAATTCTTTCTCAAATTACAAATGAAGATCAACGACTCCTTGAAATTACATAATATTCTATTTGTTTCTTTCGACAATTTTTCTTTCTGTCCCGAAGAGTGAATTTCATTATTTTAACTTCAAAAGTGGGGAAAAAATTTTATATTCAAAAGATAAGAAAGTTAGGCTGTCGTGGGATTAAATTGTTCTAGTTCATGAGAACAATGCCTGGAGGAGAAAGTTCGTGAACTGAGATGGGTAATTATCAAGTGAGGAACATATAATATATATATATACACGATATTTATGATGAGACAAACGAAAGAACAGTTGTAATGTACTAGAATGCTATCAATCTCGAACTGAGCAAACGTGTGATTAGAGGGTTTTTTTTTTTTTTTTTACTTTGTGGCCAAAGGACTTTTCTTTTTCCTTTCTTTTTTACCTTTATTTTTAATAAAAGGAAATACCAAAGGTTTTTCTTCAATTTTTTTTTTGAATAATTCAGAAGAAAAACTTCATTAATCACCAGAATATATAACTAAAAAAAAACCTAATTTAAAATATTGGGTGCATATATATATATATATATAGAGAGAGAGAGAGAGAGAGAGAATGGATATATTTACATTGATTTTAAATTCAATTAGTTTTATACTCTTCAACATCCTTTTATAGGAGTTATATTATGTTCAATATTTATAAATGTCAAATTTCATATGAATTAAAAATATTTAATTAATTATTTGACAATATAAAATTTCAACGACTAAACATATATTGAAAAAAATAATATTTTTAATCAATATAATAAGAAGATCAAATTAACTTAAAATTGAAATTTTATGTGCATGTTGGGTATGTTTAGCTTGTTAAATCCGATGATCAATTTGTTAGAATATTAATTATATATGAACCTCACATTTAATATTAAGCATAGGACAGCTTAAATGTTTACTTTCTCCAATATTGAAGTTCCCTGTGAAGTATGAGGCTCCCTTAAGAATATTAAGTTGAAAAAAAAAAAATGTCACCCTCAATCACATTAGCTGCACTACACACATGGCAATAGTTTTATTTCAAGCAGTAGCAATTCTGATACTGGGCCATGAAAGAAAATCCAAAAACTTTGGGGAATTCAATATGGGTACATAAATATTTCAACTAGCGTATCATTGACAATACAATTGTCCTGCCACGATCTCTTCTACTGCGTTCTTGACAGTCACACAATAATTTAAGATGACTAAAATGTGAAAAAAAAAAATTAAATGAAATGAAATGGACTAAGATTTCTAAAATGAATGGGTGAAATGTCAGGCAGATTGAAACCAAGTTTTGCTACCACATAAATAGTGGGAAGATACAGACTAACTGAAGATGACAAAAATACCTATATTTCCTTTCCAAAATCAACATACCTATACTTTAGAGTCACCCAGTTCAACGCTCTTCACAGGAATGTTTTCAACTCCCTCTTTCAAAAGCCTAATTTCCTCTTCTGTTAGACTGTTCTTCATCGGGTGTAAGGCCTTGGTGTTTGACTGCTTTTCAACCTCCACAGCCCAACTATAAATTACCATGCCCACAACGGCAAGAATCATTCCCATTATGTTCTTGAAAGTGAGAGCAGAATCAAAGAGCAGCCACCCTAGAGTGAGAACGCATACTGTTTTCATATGCCCCAAAACCTGAAAGGAGGTAGCTGAGAATCGTCCAATGCATAGGTACTGACTCACATTGCAGAACACTGCTAGAGAGCACGAAAGAAGTATAAATAACTGCACGGGTCCAAACCAAACGCCAAGAATAGTTAGTAAAATATTTTACACAAATTGCAGCAGGCTGGAGCTTTAACAAAGAGGAAGTTAGGTTACTCACAATAGCACCAGAAGTCATCTTATAGTTGGTTATAAATTTGCCACTAAGATAGAAATCCACAAATGGACCAAGAATAAGGAGAGAGAGGGCTTGAATCGGAGCTGTCTTACTCAGCAACTCAAAAGATCCAATTGAATACTTCTTCTGCAAGGAACCTATCGTCTATTCCAAAGGAAAACAGAAAGAAACCAGAAGTTAAAACTTATTTCACCAGGAAAAAATAAAAGGCTAAATGCTCATATCAAGACTTGAACTTTAACCAAATGTTGAATGTAGGAGATGAACTTTCATTTATTTCAATTTGTTATCAATACTTTTGCAATTGTGCCGATTAAGGAAACTGGTTAACAGAATCTGTTACATCTGTTAAGTCTGATTATGTAGTTAAAAACATATCACATGGAAAATTATGTGGCGGTCAAACTAGTCCACATCATTTTTTAATTCTCTTTCTTCTTTTCTTTTTCCAGAATTTTCTCTCTTTCTGCATCTCAGCCTCCCTCTGTCTACTCAATACCGCAGCCCTCCTATTGCTCCCATGCTGCTATTAATTGCAGCCTCCTTGGCCTCCTACAGGCCTGTCAACAGCCAACACATCCATGCTGCTCTTCCTCTTCCACCTGTTTCTTTCTCTCATAGATTACCCTCCATGCTACAAGCATTGTATGATAAGCACTCACAAATAGAGCATATGCTCTTACAGTGATATGAGAAAACCATAAAAAGGAAAAGAGAGGGAAGAAAACCATATTATTGCTTTGACTTTATTTCATTTATTGCCCTTGAATATACACCAACATTGGTTTGCACCTTGTTACAACCTAATTCAACACCTAAATTCTACACAGAAGTCACCAGATGTCAGCACAGTGTAGATTAAATTCCACACTAAGACCTACAAAGTGATTTGAAATGTAGAAGGTGCATTTTGATAAGTATGTATATGTAAAACAGGGAGACAAGTTGATCCTGTGACATTTTAGCCATTTGTTGAATACACCCTTAGCATTTGCATTATTTTAGGCCCAGCCCAGTAGCCAATAATAGCAAATATAACTAACCAATAATATAATAACAAGAAGCTTGGCCACAATGCTTCGATAAAATTTCTCATGGCCTTATCACATTTGTTTTGCAAGCAACCTAAAATCAAAAAATTCAAGTGACATCAACCTGTTTTCTCTGGGTAACCATACAGCTAAAGATCTAGTTCTTAGTACTGAGAATTCCTAATTACAAGCAACCAGAAATAGAATCATATTATGAAGTCATGGTGAAACTCATTTATTTAAAAAACAGTATGCTGCTTAAAAACAACACCACAGCAGAGAAAGAGAATCAAACAATACATCCAAAACATATGAGATTGGCAACTAACTTCGTGGATTGTTAGCCGAACGATAGATAAAAAAAGAGGAAAAGAGTGTAATGACAAGAAATACTCACAATTTGCTGCAAAGATGTAGACAAAACTGCTACACATGCGCATATAAAACCTTTGGCATTAACTTTGACATCAGTCACAGTGCAAACACCCACACCTATAACCACAACCAAAACAGACATTTTAACTTCCCTCGAGTATTGCTTGCTGTGAAGAATCCATTCCATCACACAGACCACTGGAATCATGCTGAGTTTTGAAATCTGTAACACCAGAAAATTGAGATAATTAGCTCACAAGGAGGGAAAAAGAGACAGGGGAGGGTGGGGTGTTTGGATTTCATATGCACACAAAAGGTAAAAGATAAGGGTGAAAATATTCAGACAAATGTTCCTTTCAAAAGGCTGAAAAGATTATATATCCTCCATGTACCTTAATGTGATTTTACATCCTCTATGTACCCTTACAAATGCCTAGATGCGTTTTAATAAATCAATTAATTATCTTGCCTTTGTTTTAAGAAAAATTGCCATGATCAGGGCTTTACCATGTTTAGGCTAAGGAGAGAAAAAGTTGCTGAAGATTTTGGACGAGTTGAGAATTTTTAAATCAGCCAAGATTCTTGCAGAAGCAGAACGAGGACTCTAGGCAAAACAAGGGATTCATTTTTCTCGGATAAATCCCATAGCATGTTGTGAATCTCATAGTAGTGAATCTAAAGCTGTAAGTAAATATTACGGCAGACAGAAAAGAAATGAATTGAATATATAGCAGAGCAAATGTGGATGAAAAATACCTGGTAGAAACCGACAGAGTTAAGCATGAGGCTGAGATTCATCCCAGTGATGGACATATTTGCAACGATAGAAAACCACAGAAGTTCCCATAGAGGAACATGCTTCGACGCCGACAAACCAGTTGCGTTTGAAACCAGACCAACCAGCGCCGTCACCGCAAAGTGGAACCCCGTTAAGGTCGTCGCTGTAAACAACATTGGGCAACGTCAGTTTTGTCCTTTTTATAGCTTCTTAGAAAAAGGAAAAGAAAAGGATTTTAAAGTTGATAGGCCTTAGATCTCGACTGCATAACGTAACAGTAAGCATCGGCACAAAAGCTAACTTATCCATCCACAACAGATCAAAACAGATCCAAATTTAAAATTAGAAGATCCAGAGACGAGAGATATACCAAAGCCGAAAGCATAACCAGAGGAGGACATGAGTTGCTTGTTAGCCATTATAATTCCAACGGAACTGATGACGTTCATGGCCCAGGCTCCCACATCTGACACAGCCGACGATTTCTTCTCGGGTTGCGACTCCATGTCCTGTTTTACGTTAGCACAATTTCTTCGTTGATAACTATCAAGGGAACTGGCAGGGAAGGGACCAGATCTCAGGCGGAATTATAATATAATAGCTGGACGAAAGTAATACAAGGCGGCTTCGGTTGGAAGGGGCACAGGATGTATAACGCGGCTTCGCTTTGAACTTGAATTGATTGCGGACTTCACATTCCCTTTACGACGTCTAGCAGTACGCCGGATCTCGAGCGATTAATAAATCAATTAGTCAATTAATAAATCTACTTTAAATAACAAGCAAAGAGAGCAGATGATCTGAGGAAAAGAGACAGAAATTGGCGGAGGATGGGCCGGCGAGATGCAAAGAAAGAAAGCAAAGGCGTTCCTGCTCTCTTCAGGGGAAAAAAAAAGCTCTATCCCCAATGCCACCTCGCAATTTCAATTTCAATTTCAATTCCAATTCCAATTCCCTTCTCACCCAGTCAAATCTTTTACCCTCTCAGTTCTCCTTGTGGATTTTGCCTTTAGTCAAAACTTCCTTCAGTTGCGACTTTCCTTCTCTTTTCTGCCTTTATGCTCTTCCTAATTTTCGGTGTTACCAAACAAGTATCTTGCCTTATTATTACTGCCCCTCCTAAGTCCCTACGGCACCTTTTCACCGGGACCAGCAACGGCTGTTTTTCTACTGTAGAAGAAATTTTGTGATTTCTTGGTATAATAACGCTAATTTTTTTCCTGATAATCGTCAACGCTTTCAGTGTTTACTCCTAACTAAAGACGTTGTGATTATCTGTTGAAATTCTTACCAAAAAAATCTCATAGAATTACTCTTATTCTAGCACAGTAGAATTAGACTCTTATTCTACCACAAATATTATCTGAATCCCGTTGTTGTGTTTCGAAATTCAAATGAACCATTATTAGTTATCGTAAGAATTTTTATACCTCGACAGAACACGAAAAGAAATCTTTACTAGTATTCAAGGATTTTCTCAAAAATCGACAGGAGAGTATGCTTAACTACTGCAAAGCAGAGTAGTAGGCCCAGGATCCCTCACCTGTCTGTCTTAGTAACTCGAGCGGCTTTTTCTTTATCCATGGCTCGGCAGATTGCCCGCCAATGCCTATATTATAATTGGAGTTGGGACACTCACTAGGTGAGTGTTTCGATAAAATATATAGAAATTATGTTTTGAAAAAGAGTGCTAGTATCAGAAGTGGACAAATTGTTTTAGGAAGAAATTCCATGCTATTACTAATATCATTTAATCTTGGCGTCAGCTACAGCATACCATACAATTATTTGCACTACCTTGCATGTATCACAAAGTTTGAATTTCCAAAATCCCCTCTTTTTCCAAATAAATAGACCTCACAAGAAGGTATATATAATCACTAATTTACATTGTAAAACCAAAACACAACAAATGCAATGCAAAATCAACTCCAAAGAAACAAACATTCAAGTAACTAAGCAGCCAAAAGCAGCCAACCTGTTACAATAGAAATAATTATAATTCTACAACCATTTTATCTCTATGCATAAAGATCTAATCTGTCATAAATACATTAAACACCTGCCCACTCCGGTGGGATGTGCTCTTCATCACTCAAACATAGGCATGCATTGAACCAATGATATGACACTGGAATCCCTCCGCCAGCTGCACCCACAATAGCTATATAATACAAGCATACACCTATAGGGATCGGGCCTCTCAATGTCTGCTAGTTCATGGATGTCTCTGTGCACCAGGTGGTGCTGTTGGCCTTGGGAAGTTACACGTGAACTGAGCATCCGCAAAGCTAGGAGCCTCCACATAGGGGCTCTAGAATGTTCAATTGTTTAAAATAGTCAGAGAAAATGAAGATACCAAATAAGAACAGTAGCAACACGGGTCAGAAAAGAAAAGTAAGATGTGTGTCTGATTCTCTACTATTCATCTTCACCACTTCCCACTCCTACCAAATTAAAAAAGGGGCATATTCAGGCTATTTCTAAAAATAAAAAATCTATTGCCACCGCATCTGGAGGTGTATACCCAATGTTTGACTGTTTTGAACATAAGAACCCCTTCTCTACATTTTATGTATTTCTTTAACTTTTAGCATCTTCTTCTATCTAAAGGATTTCCGATGTTATGCATTACTTGGCACTGCTAGTTAAAGCTTCTTGGATCAGAAATTTGAGTTTAAAATTCGAAGGTTTTGGGATAATAAATCTAAATCATAGATACTTTCTCCTCCCTCAATCCCACTGAAAGAAATTCAATTCAAATCTTAAAGGTCAGATTAAAGGTCTTCATATCTCCTTCCATAAGAACAATCCCAGATCCCTTAAATGCAACCAAAATTAAACCAAACTATAGAAAGAACATTTCTTTGATTGTCTGCCTAAATCCCAGGTAGGTAACAATTAATCTTCAACGGTTATAATGCCAATTAATGAATCCAGAAAAGGACCAATAGCTGTTACATTACATAAATAAATATATATATATATATGAGTCAGAAAAATAACCATACCTGTGCTGCAAATGTAGAACAAGATGAGTATTCCTGGTTTAAGGACTTTGGGGATGCATTAGGAGAACTGCCGTCATAGCTTGGTTCACTGCCATTCAATGTATGTACTGTGCTATGTACTGTATCGGTTAGCACAGATTCACTCTCACTTCCATTGGCTGACTTAGCCCTCTATAATCATACCACAGTATTTTAAAGAAAGTTCCAATGAATTAAAGAAATGATCAGATGATAAAACATCAAGGTGAAAAGGGGAAAAAAAAAGGAACGGTTAAAAAAACACACCTGGAAGATTTTACCAAGAGTTTTCAACCCTTTTGCTCGTGCTCGAAGCTCTTCCTTCTTGGAATTGTTATCTTGAAGAACCTAAAACAAACATTTGATAGATTACAGTAAACATACGACTAATATCAACCAGTGCCATCTAACAGCCATAAAAAAGGGACTAGTGAAACAACCATTTGACAAACACGGCAAAGAGTAGTTTCGATGTCGGCTACATTAAGCTTCCATAATGAATCAATCATCAGCTTCTTGTGAGATTGCATATACTCTTCAAGCTCCTCCTCAGTGTAGTTTCCTTCTGCACTAAGCTGCTTCTTCATATCCTCCTGCAGCTGAAGCAAAGCAAGTGCACCTACAACCAGAAGGGTAAAATGATAAAACACAAAAGTTATCCTTAGTAAGAAATCTTAATTGTAAGAAACATTAAAAGCATAATTAATTATCCCCGGTAAGATTTGAATAAAAGGCACAAAGATTTGAAAGAATGGCCTACCCTTAATTTGATAACATTAGAAGGCCAAACGAGTTACTAACAAGACATAATTATTGTCCACTAACAATTGATCTACTAACCTGTTACTGCTGTTACTTGGGATTTAATAAAATGGCCTTTGTTTCTAAACCACTCAGCGATGAACGGTACACCCAAGTATATTGCTTTCTTTCCAAGTTCTTTTGCTGCTTGTCTTACATATATGTAACCAATTGTATTCAACATATCAACACCGTAAGCTGTGAAAATATACCACAGAATCTATCACAACCAAATATCAATTATATAAAATAGAAATCCAACAAAAATACAATAGATAATGAGGAAACAAGACATACAAAATAAGTAATACCTGTACTAAATTAAGATTTGTTGGTATACTTTTACATTCATTTTCAACTCCCAATTTAGAGCTTTTATCCAAGTACGAGTTAATATTAACTTGCACCTCTTTTTTATATATAATCTCGTTTCAAATTAGAAATCCATCTGAAATTATCCAAAATAGATTAAATCATCAAATTTTATAATTCCTCTTTGTGGTGAAAAAAAAAAAAAACCTTTGAATACCAAATGTAAGATTTAACTGATATCAATAAGCAAAACAGCCATTAAAAGAATAAAGTTCAACTCATCGCAAATCTTAAACACTTCCAAGCATTAAGAAGATTGCATTTTTAAGACATATTGCTGTTTTATTTTATTTTCAATTTGGCATTCATAACTGCCCACTTTGCTAATTTAATCAATATTTTAGAAGACCAGATCATATGAGTGCTGGAAATTTTTTAAAAAAAGTTTACTAGAAGTACATCCAAAAAGAAGAAAAATTTTTGTTTTTCTCTGACCCTTACACAATATTACCTGCATTAGAGAGCCTGGAAACTTCAGCTTTCGCATGATTAACAAACTCCTCTTTGTTTCCTTGCACATATTGATTTAGTCGATCTTTCAATATTTCTGCAAGCCTTTCCTCTCTTTCCTTTTGAACAATCTGTAGACAGAAACGTTTTACATAAAAAAAAAATTATCATATTTTTGGTAAGTTCACAGCATGCAAACAACAAAAAATACTGATAAATTCTATGAAAAGATTTTTTTTTTCTTTTTATTTTGTATTGTGGAAAACTTTTCAGAATGTCTTTTATAAGAAGAGAGTGATGAGGTCAAAGGGTTATCAATAGATGAAACAGAGTCAAGTTTCATGAATAAACATTTACATAGAAAAAGAAAGATAATCATCAAACCAACAATCCATCATAAAACTGAGAATTAAATCATTTGTTATACTGCCAAGACATGCATTACCTTATATACGTTGACATTAAATAGAATATTACAGATGATATCAACTTTAACCCTCACCTGTTTTTATTTTTCTTTTCTTTGAGAAAATCAAGTAAGATGGTAAAAAACAAAAAGGTGGAAGCTAGTGTATGATTGATCATAGTGACTTCTCGTAAATTCAGTAGCATTTGACTTGCAATCGAAATCGAAACAAGAAAACTGATTTTATTATGAAAATATCAATTCCATATTTCAAGAATTCTTCAACCAAAAATATGGGCTCAAGCCTCAATCAGGCTTGAGCTAGGTTTTCTTGACCATTGACAATTAGACAATTGAACTTAGTTGAAGGGCCTGTGTAAAAATCACCTGCAAAGCAAGGTATAGAAGGATCATATGTACACAGCCTTATGATTGAACCTAGTTGATTAATGAAAAATATCTTTTTCATTAGAAAAATTGATAAAGGGGAAGGAAAAGTGGAACAACACGTGATCCCTTGAAGGCATGTTTGTGTTATCATAAATGAATTTGGCAACACCCCTGGGCCCATATGTAACAAAACATATTAGAAGGGTGTAAGTGTCGTCCTGAAAACATCAGGGTGGTTATTGATAATTCCTAAAGTCAAAGCTGGTTCACCCCTATCTACAATATTGCAGTATCTATGTTTTACAATCAATGAGTTCTTAAATTAGCAGTGTTGCCATACATGGCACACACCTTTGTGACCCCTAAACAGCAGTCATCCAGCTCCCTCCACCTAAGTAAATATTCTGTTATTAGTTTCATTTTTCCAGAAACTCTGTAAGTTATTACCAGCCACGTATTTGTCCTCAATATACACAACCAATTAAATTTTTCTCGTCCATTAGATCTGAACCCTTTTCCCCATAATACAATGCCTGGTTGCCCAAGATTTCCACGCCTAATCCAGGTGAAACTTACCATGAGGTGGTCTCTAAAAACTGACTTACAGCAGAGAAATCAACCACAAACCTCAGTTCAAACAATAAGAGAATTACAAGAAAGGCAAAAAACTCACTGTTTATTAAATTAAGACTTTCTTTGCCCTATTTCTTTCATCAATTACTCACCCTGTCACAATTGAAATTCTAGTAAAAGTCTCTATCATCTACAACATAAATAAGAATTTTTACCCTCATTTTCTCCTGCAACTTTTTAGTATCAAACTGCTCCCCTTCAGTGAAAATGTCTAGTGAGGCCATTGACGCCATAGCAAGCTGTCCTATATATTCTTCAAAAAGCTCACTACCAAAAAGCATTGCAAATACTGCTGCGGGATCAATAATTGCTTCACTGCAAGCAAACAAAACCATCAAATATTTAGCATGAAAAGAACATTACATTTCTTTCAATTTTTTTTAAACAGCCTATGAACATTGAGATTCATGTACTTATAGAACAAGAAACTAACGTTGAGATTCCTGATTTTCCATAAGCATCATATGCTTGTCGTTGTGCTGGATCACTTAAAACTTGGTAAGCCTCTCCCAACACCTGAGTAACACTTAGAAAATGAGAATTGTCAAGAATATTGAACACAGCAAAGGCAAATACTAAAACAATTAGCACCTAATACATACAGTATTAAAATAGTTGCCCATATAACTATACATTTTATATTTCAAAAAAAAAAACTATACATTTAAACATTTTCTTCTTTTCCTTTTGGATCTTACTGAGTATCTGCCCATATGGTCTTAACAAAAACACCCCAAGATTCAGATAAAGGACCACGATCCTCTACCCAAACAATTTTCAAGTGTTTTAATAACAATAGCACACAAAAATTACAAAGCAACAACTTATGAAGGAGGCAATTGACACATAAGGGTAAGAAATGGTAAAGAGATTAATAGTATTCATATTACATCCCATGGCATTCCTCACTGCAGTTTCCATTTTGCAATCAGAGTTTTGCACCAAGAGAAATTGTAGAAAGCAAGTGATATAAACTTTGCCAATGTTAAACAACAAAGAAACTGATCTAATACGCCAATCTGCATTTGGCAATGCTAAAGTTAGGTCAGTTTATGGTGCTAAAACATTATTGCATGTAAAATACAGATTACAATAATTAGAATTACTTATAACATACTAGAAACCTCAAGCACTTAATTGAACTATCATTTTTTTGGTGCTGTAAAATGTAAGAAACCTCAAGCACTTAATTTAACTATCATTTTTTTGGTGCTGTAAAATGTAAGACTTGCCTGAAAATTTTGTGCTGCGAGAGGATCATTTGGGTTTTTATCTGGGTGAACCTGCCGTGCCTGCAGACAATAAACAAAGTGAAGGTTTTATTAGAAAAAGTTGAATACTTAAGAATCCGACGAAAACTACAGGAGAGCTGCAACTGATAGTTGGAGGACGAGGAAGAATTAGGACATACATATGTTTTCTGTATAAGAAAAACAATCGAAAATCAAAAAGGGGAAAATTATTAGGACTGAATAAATCTAATAAAAACACAATAATTTGAATTGTTTCGGCCTTGCATAAGTAAAAGTAGCCTCTGATTCTAACTATCAAATGTTTTCTGTCTAAGAAAAAACAATCGAAAATACAAAAGGGGAAAATTATTAGGACTAAATAAATCTAATAAAAACACAATAATTTGAATTGTTTCAACTTTGCAAAGGTAGCCTCTGATTCTACAATCAAATATAATTTTTATATGGATCTACCAACATTAATTGTCTGCCCTCAACCTAGATGGATGATGTAAAATCAGAGTATAATAATGGAAGAGAGAGATAATCACCTTGATGTAATACGCTTTCTTGATTTCGGCCTCTGTAGCAGAAGGGCTGACCCCTAAAACATCGTAATATTCCGTCTCCTTCACCATTTCCGATCGATGACTTGCAGTATTTTTTTTATTTTCTTTATTTATAATTACAATAAAAATGCGAAATTCCTCCAAACTTTTTATCGAGCAAATAGACTACCCTAAAAAAAAAAAAAAAAGATAGAAATCAAGGTAAAATGTGCATAGGTTGGTAAGAAAATGTACGATGATAAAAATTCTTTAAAGCTGATATTCCAAATGAAACTCGCGTATTCAGCAAAACCCCACGCGCAGACCTGTGATTCCTTAGCGTTGACTATCGTTTGCCTGCCGCGTAATAATAAAAAAAAATGCGCTCATGCTTTCCTGTTATTGTACATCACATTTACTACTTTTCCTTTATATTTAATTAATATTTTTATATAAAACAGTTAAATATTTCTTTAATTAAATAACAAATTATATATCGATTAATAAATTAAATATTTAAGTATATATAAAATAATTAAATATGATTTTTCTTGAGGGAAGATATAAAATCTAGTTGATTGTAAGTCACATTTTAACATTTTAAACGAAAATGTTTTTTTTTTTCAAAAAAACTTAAGTTTAATCTTTCTTTTAAATTAAGGACTAACAAATCAAATTAAAAGACAAGGTCCAAAACACGCTAACACATTAACAAAGATTAAGTTAATTGTAACCAAATAAAATCACTTTAGACAACCACACTTGAAAAACATAATATATTATAAAAATATGAACTCTTTCTATTCTAAATCAAAAGACATCACTAAAATCTTAGACAACCATGAATTGACAATAATATTTAAATCATCTCCAATTGGATACGTAGAATAAGATAAATTGTTATTACAAATGTCCATATCTCAAATTAGTAAATTGAAGAATTTTTATTTTTAGAAAAAAATCATGTTACGTCACATTAACTTGAAGATATCATTTAAAATAATTATATAGTTAATTCATTGATTGATTATTTTTAAACTACAATATTTGGCTAATTAAATTTTATTTATATGTTATATATTTATTTCTTGAGATAATTTAAAAATAATACATAAATTTGATCCAAGTCGGGTGTTTTATTACACTATGCCCAGAAAAAAAAATGAAGGCAAAACACCACTGGGCCAATAGCTTTACAAGCTCGCAACAAAAAGAACCTATACACATGACCTCCAATCAGGCCTGAACAAAACCAGATGCCCCATCCCAGTCCCAACACACTCGGGCTCAAAGATGGGCCTGTAAAAAAGCAACCACCCCTGACCCAAAACCCACAAACACTCAATGAACAGATCATCTACACTGACCCACATGGATCTTACAAGCAAACCAAGCACAGATCAACCCCACACTTATAGCATGTTTGGTTGGGGGAATGGCTATGCCATTCCCCCTCTATTCCCAAGGAATTTTAGTTCCTTTGTTTGGTTGAGCAATACTACAAGAAATAGCCATTCCGTGGGAATGGCTATTCTCCAAAATCCTCCAAAACCAAGGAATAGCCATTACCACCTTTCCCCATGGTAATAGCTATTCCATGGTTGAGGAATAGACCCAAAAAATATTAAAGACCAAAATACCCTTAATTCAATTCAATTTATATAAAATATTATTTTCTCTCTCCTCATTCTCTCCCTTAATTTAAATTTTTAATAAAATATTAATATTAAATTATAAATAAAATATTAATAATTTAAAAATATTAATATTTAAATTATCAATTATTAATAAAATAAATTATAATTATTCCTATTTAAAAACAAAATAAATTAAAAATTATTCATATTTAAAAAATAAAATAAAAAAATTAATCATAATGATATTTGATTTAAATAAAATATTAATATTTCAAAATATTAATGATTAAATTATAAATAAAATATTAATATTTAAATTATCTATTATTAATATTTTAAATAAATAATTAATTATTAATATTTAAAAATAAAATAATTGGTCATAATAATATTTAAATTAATAAAATATTAATATTTTAAATATTAATGATTAAATTATAAATAAAATATTAATATTTAAATGTTCAATTATTAATATTTAAAAATAAAATAAAATAAAAATATTTAAGTATAATAATATTTAAATTAAATAAAATATTAATATTTAAATTATCTATTATTAATATTTTAAATAAATAATCAATTATTAATATTTAAAAATAAAATAATTGGTCATAATAATATTTAAATTAATAAAATATTAATATTTTAAATATTAATGATTAAATTATAAATAAAATATTAATATTTAAAATTTCAATTATTAATATTGAAAAATAAAATAAAATAAAAATAATTAAGTATAATATTTAAATAAAATAAAATATTAATATTTAAATTATCAATTATTAATAGTTTAACAAATAAAATAAAATAAAAATAAAAAATAATAATATTTAAATAAAATAAAATATTAATATTTAAATTAAATTCTAGATTATTAATATTTAAAAAATCTAATAAAAATAAATAGTCATATAAATAATAATTTTTTTTATCTTTTTATTTTTTATTTCTTTCTTATTCCAAAGTTATTGTTATCAACTAAACACTACAATAACTCATAATAATTGAGTAAGGGTATTTTTGTCTTTTTATCACCTATTCCTTTCTTATTCCAATCTTATTTCTACCAACCAAACACTATATTAAGTAGTAATAGACATTCCTGCTCTATTCCATTCATTATACCAAACAAAGTAATAACTATTCTTTTCTATTCCTGCCTTATTCTATTCCCACAGAATACCTATTCTATTCTATTCCTGTCTATTCCGTGAACCAAACGTGACATTAATGCATGAACAGATGTTTTTCCATTGAAATAAGTGCTTATGCCCTTCCCTTCTTCGAATCCCATATTTAACTCCAATAAACAGAAGTACTAACATTAATTACAAGGTTTTTAGACCATAAAATAACAGCAATGTTGAAAGATTACAAAATAATAAAACAAAACAGCGAGTTCATTTCTCCCAAGGACTTCCACGAAAAATGTTCCGAGTTGTAGGAAGTATATTACCATTTGATACCAGCAACAATATCTACCCATTTTTTGTTGTACTAATATTTTAACTTATATCCAAATTATAACTTATCTAAATGACTTAAAATAAATACTTAAATGAATCAATTCATTCAAAATTAGCAACTCATTGTTAAGAAAATTTATTTATACATCTATAAAGTTTATATATAAATATATATTAAACATTAAGAAAAACTTAAACTTCAAAATTATAAGAACTATTTCAAAATACTAAAGAAAATTCTTTCTAAATCTAATATTGCTTTCTTACAAACTCTTATGGAACACTCTAATTTGTTGTTAAGGATTTTATTAACTCAAAATAAAATTTAAAATTTTATTTAAATATAATAAAATTTGTAAAACTTTGTTGAATGAATGAACTTAATGTAGGACTTTTTTAAGAGTTTAAATCATATTAAAACTTTATATTGATTTAAGAACAAAATAAAAATATCAAGTTTAGGAGAAATCATAAAGAAAATAAAAGGAAAAACAAGAGGGTGACCAAACCAAACTGCTAGCCACTAAACACCAACTAGTGAGCCAAGAATGTTGAATTCGACCTCCAATTATCTTATCATGTTGTGCTACATTCTAATCTTTGATACCATCAGTCTCCACCTAAGCATCACATTAGAGTTAAATATACATAAAATGATAAATAATATTTTAATTAAAATTATTAATTAATTGTTTGTTATAAAAAATTATTTGATTTAAAATAAAATATAAAAAATTATTAAATATAATAAAAAATAAAAAATTATTTAAAATTTTTTAAATAATTCAAAAAAATTTAAAAGTAATATATATTTGAAAAATTGACTATTTTTATCTTATGCGACATATACATTTAACAATTGCAAGCGGTGCCGACGGGCCATGGAGAAAAACCCTTGGATGATATTTGTTTCGGATAGACTATAGGCTACAGCCCTTGTTTTCTCTTGATACCAGACCATACCTTTCGGATTGATGTGATAGTCATCCACAAAAATTTATTTCTACACCAGATGGGACGGAACAGAAATAGACTGCTCGGAATCTGTCTCTTCACTGTGGTCCAAAGCGGCAGGCCAATTCCTTCAATTCCGAAGTCAATATGATCTTGTGACCATTGAATTTCATTAAATACTAGCATTTCTCCAACCCGTCCGTGGCAAAAAAATCTACATCTTTTTGCCAAGCTTCTTTCGTTAGTCTTCACTCTCCAGCTTTTATGAAACTATAGTGTGTCAGACTTTTCAATGAACTATGCTGCTATTCCAGGACATTAGCCAGCCAGCTCTTGCCCTCGTAGGGCAAGTACTGCGAGACTGCTTTGAGTCTATCCCCTTACAGCCTTACTCATGTAGGTACTAGCTAGGGTGGTATATTTGATATTTAGAATGGAAAAAAAGACACAACTTCTGCATTTCGACCACAAAATCAGCTCGAATCCGCATTGAAGCTTATTACCTTGACGTATGGGAAACGTTAACCAGAGAATGCGCCCTAGATTATGGTTTTCCACAAGTCCCTGGTGCTGGTGTATTAATTTGATTGAAGGCGTCCTTTTAACTTTTTTCCTTGGGAATTTGATGTTATGATACAAGTAGTGGTCCAATTTATCATGGCAGATGGCCATTTAAAGAATTGAATATCCTGGCTTTGAGTGTCTCAAGTCTAAAATAAAGTTCAAGTCCAACAGCTATTTTAACAGAGACTCCAAACAAGAAAACTACATGAATTGAGCTTAGTCAATAGTCCCCCGTTGTTTTTTGTAAGCATAGACACATGAACCAAAAATGCAGAGATCGGAAGGGCAACGATTTTATCTGTGTGACTTGCTGGTCCAATTCTGTTTGTGGGGACCCTGCTGATTTTCCTAATATGCTGAACCTATTGTTGGTTCCTTCTTCGGGTGAGGATCTACCTGCTCGTGTGGGCCTTTGTGCATCTATGTTCTGACTTCTGACTGTCTGGCTTTGTCTTTCTGGCTGCATGGTCATGGTTCCGGTCGTGCTGTATGTCTGCATGGACTTTATCCGTACGTGTTGATGGTCAATGAAACATCTGCAATGACTAAACAAAAAACAGATGAACCCTAACATAATTTAAACTGGTATTACTAGATTTTATTTCAGATCAGATATATAAAGGAATTGCTGATGGTTTTGTCTAACTTTATCATTTTTTATTCGACTTTTGACTTTTATTTATGTGTAATTATCTAAGTTTTCCTTCCTCTCTTGTCAAAAAAATTAAATAAGAAAAGTAAAGAAAAAGCCACGTAGAGGCTCAAATGATCACTTTATCTCTTCTGATTGTACAATTGGAATTCGTACTTTGAATGGTTGGGTTACTATAATAAAATATGCTTTTTGCATGGTGTAGGCCAATCCAAAGTATATGTTATAATACTCCATCCTATTTGTCTTTTCTATATGAAAACAAAAATCCACTATCAATATGTGTTCGAATTGAGTGGGCGCAGCCCATCAATTTGGGACCGATTAATTAATTCTTTGAAGTGAATTCGTTTGTTACCCAGAAAGGCATTTCATTTGTAATTTTTTTATTATAGTTTTATAATTATTTAATTACAATATAACGTAAGATTTCATATAAAATTTTGATAAATTTTACATAATCTATGATTATATTTAATTAATTAATTAATTAATTAATTATAATGCAATAATTGTGAAAAGAAAGACTTCCTCCTAAAGTATTACCTGATCTATTATAGTGTAGAAAACTTTTGCCGAAAGAATCTTCTTATGATCTTGATAATTACTGTTCATGAAAGAAAAATCTAGAAATCAAAATCAAACATATCGATAAATCCAACAACAAGATGTCCAAAGAAGGTACTATTCAAGTTTCACCAAATATACAAGTCATAGAAAGAATCAAATATTAATTAGTTTAAGGAAGAATTCCTTTCTTGAATACATAAAGCATGCATACTCAAATTTCTGTGCTAGCCGCCCCCTCCCCGGAAGGAACTATTCGAGTAAACAATAATTAAGGCCATTGTAGCTGTTGGTATGTTCAAAGAGAAGAACGGAGATCAACGATGAGTTCTTGAATGAAGTGGAATACGACGATGGATCCCCTGCTGTTTGAAAAATCGACAGCCATTTACAATTGAGGGATCTTCATTTGGCAGAACAAAGATATATACAAGTAGACAAAATCATGGATGAGACCTGTCGGATTAACGCGGTATCAACTCTAAAGCCATATTTAAATATATGTCATCTTATTTATCGGAAGAGGATATTGACTTAGCAAATTAATCAACCCTGATATTAAAAGAAGATCGTGTTGGCATTTGGATTATTTTGATCATGTTCTTTTTAAACAAATTGACTTAATTAATTTCGATTTTTTTGATACTGATGTTCTTGTATTCTATACAATTTTCCTAACTAAATTACAAACTTCAATTATAATACAACCCAGTGGCCTAAAGAAAATTAAAATACAATCTACTGATTGGTTACACGGCAGGTGAATACAATAACCTATGCACAACAACTCTTTCCTAGTTCACACCCTAGCTAGAGGGCGTGCAAGCCCTCTTTGAGAGTGTCCATGGCGGTAGAGAGAACGGACATTACTCCTACTAGAGATTAACATTAACCGACATTACTCCCGATAATGGAGCCAATAAAGGAAAAAAGAAAGAAGTTGAGATAATTTATTTGTAGACCTAAAAGAGATATATGATTTTGTTACCCACTGATTTGTTTAGCAAGAGATAATTCCTTGGTAGTTCAATGGCTTTCGTGACGAAGGAGCATCTCAACGACTTCACCCATGGTCGGTCTTGCGTCTTTATCTTCCTGAACGCATTGCAGAGCTACGGTAACCAGAATAAGCATCTCAGTCTCACAATATATCTCCTCCAGCTTGGGATCTATTATCTCATGCTTCCATGCGTCAGTCTCTTTGGCTCTTGCCATGAGCTCTCTCACCCATGAAACTAACGTCCTTTGCCCTTTTGTATTTTCATCATCGGTCACATGGGTTCCCATTGCGGGGCTTCTTCCAGTCACCAACTCCAATAGAACGATCCCATAACTATAGACATCAACTTTGGAGGTGATGGGCAGATTGAACACCCACTCAGGTGCCATGTAGCCTCTAGTTCCTCGGATTTTTGAGACTTTTGTGTGCTTAACGTCGCCTCTATTTAACAGCCAAGACAGGCCAAAATCTGACACTTTAGGCTGGTATTTAGAATCTATAAGAATGTTTTGAGGCTTTATGTCGCAATGGAGAACCCACTCCAAACATTCTTCATGTAAATAAGCTAGGCCTCTTGCGGTTCCCACAGCAATCTCAAATCTCTTTTTCCAATCAAGTGTTTTAGAGGAGAGGTTTTCTGCCAATGATCCATGTTCCATGTACTCATACACCAAAAGCCTAAGCTTTCCCTCAGCACAATAGCCCCACATCTCTATTAAGTTCATGTGATTAAGCTTTCCAATGGTGTTTACTTCTGCTAGGAATTCAGCTTCTCCTTGGTTAGCGTCGATGAGCCTCTTGATTGCTGCAACTCGACCATCGGATAGTGTGGCTTTGTACACGATTCCTCCTGCACCTCTTCCAATCTCTTCTGAGAAACTATTTGTCGCCTTTTTCAGCTCAGCATAGCTGAATTTTCTGAAGCCAGTTGTAGCGAGATGGTAGCCTGCCACTGGGCTTGAATTGTCATGGTTTCTAATCAAGAAACACCATACCAAGAAAATGGTAAGAAACTCGAGTCCTCCGACTGCACATGCCGACCAAAGGGCAAATTTTAATGACTCATTTTCACTCCTTTTGGAATATTGTCGTTCCAGCGTCTGAGACTTGTTGGAGCATTCTAACTCGGAATCTTCAACAGTGTTGCTGTAAAAGGGAACGGTAGCCTTTGGCACTTTCACGTAGAAATCAGCATTGAAATTTGGTGGGCGATGTCCATTCAACAACTGCGTCTTGGGATAACAATATGTACCATCTGATTCATGGGCTTTAATAAATCTGAATTGGAAACCTTTGCAATCGCACAACTGCGAGCATATTTTCTTGCAATCCTCTAAGGTGACATTAGGATACATGTGGTAATCATAACCATAGAATTCAACATGGCGGAGCTTCAGGAAACCAATCTCAGTTTGGTTACAAGAAAGATGATATTCTGGTTTACAGCCAAGAGACCAATCAGTACGATTCGTCATCATATAACCTGGAGGGCAAGAGCATTTCCTGCCAAAATTAGGAATATAAATGCATATGCTGTTTGGTCCACAACATCCATGAACCATGCATGGTTGAGGGAAGGCTTGCCATGAAACAACCCAAGTTTCTCCGTCCTGTTTTAGACTATACAGTCGAATATTGCCATCAAAATCCATCTTCAACATTCTTGGAATCTTTGAGCCATAATCAGCTGACAAGAAGGTAAAATTATCAGTTGAACTAAAATTGCCCATAGAATCCAGAACTGCAATTTTGCTATTATTGAACGTGGATCTGCCAGCTTCCCATCTCAAAAGCCATGGGCTTGGCCAGTAAACGCTTGAAAACTCAAGACCATTGTACAGAAGGCAGAGGACATTATCAGTGTCAAAGTAAAGCTGAAAAAAACCCGAGGAGTAGTTTCCCTGGCTTCTTGATGAGATGAGCTTTGAGTTCTCATTGAATGGTTGAAGAGGAAGCAGCGTATCCGTGGGTGAATCGTAGCTTTGCCACAAAATATTGCCTCCCAAGTTCCGCAAGACGAGATTGCCTCCATCTTCCAGTTTTAAATGGGTAGGGGACTGCGAGACGGTTTTCGTTTCCCAAACAGGGCTATGACCCGCATCTTTTAAAACAAGATTACCTGATTCCAGTAGGCAGAGCTTTGAGTATCTACCATTGACTGGTTGGTCCCGATTTGCCATCCAAACTATGGTGCAACTGTTAGCACTGCAAGATGGTTTGTTGAACCAAATCGCAAAGGAATAAGCATTCTGGCCAACGGGGTGGAACCCAGCACTAAAAGTGCGATCAGGTGAAGTCAAGACATCACCTGCAGTCTCCACCGACAGAGATGAGCCTACCCACAGACCATCAGAGGATGAAGATGAAAGTGGACAATATAAAGCCAAAGAGAAAACGAGTAGGATCAATGATGTGGCCATGAACTTAGTGAGGATTGAAGGCAGGGAAAGGCTTGGAAACTAAGAAGGCACAGAAATGTGTGCAGATTTCACGTGAGTGAATGTAAACGGAGAGACTAGACAGTGCAGAGCTCTATTCCAGGGCGGCTGACAGGAAACCGACTTACCCACCCAGAGCAATTTAAATTCAATTTGTTAGCGTGGCAAGCAGTGTGACGGGAAAATTGGTTCTGCTATCTGATTTGTCAAAAGGGTTTCCCAGGAAGAAATTGTAGAAGACTTGATTGCCTTGCGTCATCAAATTCCTAAGAAAATAACCCAACACAAACTTCTACTCTGAATTTCTATGTTCAGAATTATATTAAAGCTTAACTTACTGTTCATTTTGTGCAGGCCGACACCAGAAGACAAAAGCCATTGACTCTTAAGAAAACCATCTATGAGAAAAGAAAGGAAAAGTGGTAATGATACAACCACCAAGCACTCAGAACGTCTGAATTCATCCTCGTTTAGCGACCATCAATTAAACACAACGATATTTTATTAATTTATTAACATCAAGTGATCCAGAGAGAGAAAATGCTGCAAACGCAGTAAACCCGGTTGCTTGTTTATGTAAATTTCTAGCTTTGCCAGAGATGATAGGTGGTGCTCCGCAACAATAATAAATACTTATAATTCAATGGGAGTTACAAGCTACCACAGCAGTCTAGTACTTAATATCGATAGGTTTGTTATACTTGGTAAAATGTCTATTTTATGCACGGATTTACATGCTTGGAGACTTTAACGATTTGACTGATGGATTTTCTCTTTTCTAATACACAAATATTAGTGCAAGCAAAGTGAAAGAAATTTTCCGTAGGAATTGAAAAACTTTATAATAATGCATCTTTTTTTTCTCTTATGAAAAATCAAGCAATTGATTGTGCGGAGTTTAATTGATAATACGTGTAATTTAGTATGCCATGTGCTCTTACACATGGCATGCTTTTTATTGGCTTACAAACACATTATCAGTTGCGATTATGGGGTAATTTAAGGTATAATTTCGGTATCATTTGCAAAATTAATAAGTTGAATCAGTGCATGTATACAATATATAGAATATAGTTTCTTACTGATACAGATACATCATACATGCAGCATATAAAAAACACATTTATTAACATCCGCTAACTTGCAATTTTCATAAAGAAGATTTAAAATTATAGTATGTGTTTTGCAATCTTACCTCTTCAAAGGAGTCCAAGACTTGTATTGCATGTATTCAATTCATTTATCAATTATTGAATTAAATGTTTCTATTTTAATATTATGTATCTTTTTAATTTTTAGAATAAAGATATTTAAAAAGAAAAATGCTTGGAGATCAAGGAGAAAACGATTAATTAGAAGCAAGGTAAGCTTGAAATAAAAAAGAGAAAAGGGTAAAAGATGTGGAGTTCATATGTATGGTATAAAGCCCATGTCAGTGTAATTTTTTAAAATTAAAAACAAATAAAGACCATGCTCATATCATAAATACATACAGCATTCCACAGTATATATATATAGTATTTTGATAAGGCGTAAACCTAACAACCTTCCATTTGTTCTCACATTTAATCTATTTTCTATAAAGTAATCTTAATAGAATATATAATACGGTCAATTGTGACTATCGTCCCCACTCCTTTGAAAATTTATATCTGCAATTTGAATCCAAGAAAAAGTAAAGGAAAAAAAAATGAAATATGACGAATGGCAACGGTACTGCATCTGATCCCAAACTATATTATATATCTGCTAATAAGCTTATGATGTTAGCGAAGAATATGCTTCATATTTTCGGTTGTTGATATCTATTTTCCATGGGAGCTATATAAATTAAAACATTTTTAAAGAGAGAAAAGAAAATGATTACCAGCATTTATGACACAGGTACATAGAAAATCAATTTGGACTGGAAATTGAACCCAGAAAAGACAAAGCCAGCAATAAAAGGAAAAACCCATTTTTGTGAAGACTATAGGCGGTTCAGTTTGCTTCCTTAGTTGTGGATATCTTGACCCATCACCAGACAATTTCAGATCAGCCGTTGAAACGGAAAACAAAACATTCCTCTTACGTACCGTTATACTTGGAATTGTTAGAACACAAGATTGCAAAATAGAGAATAATAGAATGGCTTCGAGATGTTAATTAGTAATTATTACTTTTAAGATTTTATTTTTCTTTATTGTTAATGTACAAAAAGTTACTGGTGATAAATTATGAAAATATAATGAAATTCTTAATTGATTGTATTTTTTTATTAATTAAATTTATTTTTTGAATATTTGAGATGTATGATAAAATTATCAAATTTTTATAAATTTTTTCGATAGCAAAACAGTATAGAAAAAATTTGAAGAAATATTAGAGAAAAAAGATATGGATATTGTTTTCTTATCCTTTTGAACAAAGAGTACTAATATAAAAACAATTAAATATCTACTTTCTACACTTGTCTCTGTCCAAACATATTTGTCTATTTGTAGAGACAAATCTCTTAACACAATTAATAATTACTTAATAATTTTTTAATTAAAAAATTAAATTTAAATTAAAATAATTTATTTATTTTTTTATATAAGATGTCAAAAAATGACTTATTACATCCTTATACAAGATACTCTCAATTTATCATTCTCCAAGAAAGGAATAAGTTCTAAAAAAGGAGCATATAGCACGGTAATTTCAAGTTTACAATCTTGAACTAAATTTTTAAAAAAATTAACACAATTATTGTCTTCTTTAAAGATATGACGAATTTCTTTAACCCACCCTTTCTGAGTCAAAGAAATAAAATCTTGAATGAGAGTAAAGTATGAACGAGAAGCTTCCACTCCTATCTTCAAGAAATGCACAATCAAAGTAATATTAAGTTCAATAATAATTTGATTTAGATCCATGGATTTTGCCAAAAAACCTAATCTAATACCCCAAAGCTCTGCCATCAAACTATCCGTTACACCAATGTTGAATATGAATCTACCAAGCCATTCTCCTTCATTATTAGGTATGAATCCACTTGTAGAAGCACATCCCCAACTAGACCTGACAACCCCATCTATATTAATAACAAAGTAGCTCATGTCTAGTGGTTGCCCCATCTATATTAATAAACTTGGATATGAGATTTTTCTTTTTCAAAGCTCTGCCAACTTCTATGGCTATCATTCTTGCACCACTCCCTACTTAACTTGAGGAGTCGAGGCTAACAACATGCTGAAAAATGCAACTATTTTAGCTCTTTCAAATGAAAATAATTTATTATTTAATCAATTACAATTACACCGAGTGTCAAGTGTCTTTATTAAATAATAATATATTAATTTAATTAAATTACAATATCAATCAAAATTTGAAAAGTCTAATTATGGTTCACTTTAATCCAATTATTAAAAATTCATACTTCTCTTTATTTAAAAAAACAGCCTTTTATTTATTTATTCTAATGTAATTTACACTTATTATTGATAAAAATGTCTAATAAAAATTACGGAGAAAGATAAATAAAAATGTAAGACAATGATTTATTTAAGTTATACATATGGAATTAACAACTTGTTAACAGGGAAATAAAGACTATAATAGCAATAAGTTCCTACATTTGACGAAAAGAACTTAACGTTCGAACATGCAGAATCGGAAAATTACACTAACTGAATGCTGAAAATAGGTGTAGCAGCTTCAATTGTTCCTGGATTACCGCTAATGGTAATGGGGGCTAAACTAATGCAAGGATTTCCAAATAAAGTGCTGCTAGATTTCATTTTCTCTGCGATGAAGAAGCCTCTCGACCACTTGACTCATGGTGGGCCTTGCATCTCTGTCTTCCTGGATGCAATGAAGAGCCACTTCAACCAGAGTTTCCATCTTTTGCTCATCATAATTGCCTTCCAACATGGGGTCTACTATTTCTGCTATCCACGATCCCATTGAATTTGATTCTTTCTTCTTTTCCTTGACCCAAGTTACTGACCTGTACTCCATCTCCCTTCAGCAATACTATCTACGAACTGGATCCCTTTTGTTGGGCTCATTCCGGTCACCATTTCCAACACAACGATGCCGTAGCTGTAAACATCTACTTTGGATGTAATGGGACGGTTGAAAACCCACTCCGGAGCCATGTATCCTCGAGTTCGTCTAATCTTTGAGAAGCAAGAATTGTAAAGCTTACCGCTGTCAAGGAGCTTAGATAGGCCGAAATCCGACACCTTGGGTTGGTAGCCGGAGTCCAGAAGTATGTTTTGGGGCTTTACATCACAATGGAAGACCCACTCCAAGCACTCATCATGTAGGTAAGCTAGGCCTTTTGCAGTGCCCAAGGCGATATCATATCTCTTTTGCCAGTCAAGTTCATGGGAAGAGAGGTTTTCTGCTAAGGATCTATGCTCCATGTACTCATAAACTAGGAGCCTGTGCTTTTTCTCTGCGCAAAATCCCCACATTTCAATCAAGTTCATGTGATTAAGCTTCCCGATGGTGTTTACTTTTGCAAGGAACTCAGCTTCTCCTTGATTTGCTTCATTCAGTCTCTTGACTGCAGCAACTCTACCATCAGGTAGCATGCCTTTGTACACAGTACCTCCCCCTCCTCTTCCAATTTCTTCATTGAAGTTTTGCGTTGCCTCTTTTAGCTCGTCATATGTGAATCTCTTGAACCCAGCTGCTGCGAGAAGGTAGCCTTGTTTAGCTACAATATTCTTTTCTTGACTGGCACTAGTTAACCACCAAACCAAAATTATGGAAATAATCTCAACTCCTCCCAATGCACTTGCAAACCAGAGCATAAACTTCACTATCCCATTCTCCTGGCTCTTACCAAAACTTCTTTCCGGCATAATAGTATCATTTTTGGGGCAATCTAAACCGATTTCCTTGAAAGGCTTTTTGTTGTTGTACGAGATATATGCTTTGGGCAGCTTTATATAGCTATCTCCATTGAAGCCAGGTGTTTGCTGCCCATTACGCAATTGCGCCTTAGGGAAACAATCATAGAAACCATTACCATTGAATTTATATTGAAAACCTCTGCAGTTGACCGTCTGCAAGCATGCAGCTTCACACTCCTTTAAGGTTTTATTACTAAAAATTGCAATATCATAGCCATAAAATTCAGCATTACGAAGATGGATAAAACTAAACTCACTAGCATTGAGGGAAACGTCGAATTCTGGTTCACAACCATAAGACCAATCAGTTTGGTTCTTCACCTTGTATCCTTCAGGGCAAGAGCATTTCCTCCCAGTACTCGGAGCGTAGCCACAGAGACTATTTTCCCCACAAAGGCCATGAATCGCGCATGGCTGGCTTATAGCTTGCCATGAAACAACCCATTTTTCATCCCTTTCTTCACTGCTGTACAATCGACGGTTACCATCAACATCAATGGTCAATCTTCTCTGGATCCAACTTTCACCGTAATCCGCAGACCTAAAAATTAAGTCATCACTTTAACTAAAATTGCCTAAGGAGTCGATCATCGCATTTCTCCTACTGTTGTATGTGGATCTTCCTGCTGCCCAGCTAACAAGCCACGAAGCAGGCCAATAAACGCTTGAAATCTCAGGACCATCAAAAAGTAGACGGAGAACAATATCATCATCGAAAAACAGCTTATAGAAACCAGAGGAATAGTGGCCTTTTCTTCTTTTTGAGACAAGTGCTGTGTATCTGGTGAGTGATTGTAGAGGAAGAAGGGCATCAGTAGGAGAGTCAAAGCTTTGCCATAAAATAGTACCCTGGGAATTACTCAGAAGAAGATTACCGTAGTCATTGACCTGCAATTGCACCGTGGACAACGAAGCGGTGTCTGTGGCCCAAACATTGAGCTGAGCAGCATCAGTTAGGATAACGTTACCGGTTCCTAACAGCGACAGCTTTGGGCGCCTTCCGTTAACTGGTTGGTCACGATTGGCCATCCAAACGACGGTGCAATTGTGAACAACACAAGTTGGTTTGCTGAACCATATTGCAAAAGCATAAGCATTGTCGCCAACAGGGAAAAAGCCAGCTGAGAAAGTGCCATTTGGTGACACTAAAATATCTCCGGGTTTCTCCACGGAAAGAGATGATCCTTCGCTCAATTTTTGATATGTTGCAGATGACAATGGAGGTAAAAATATCAAAGATAAAAGAGCTGAAAAACATAGGAAACTCGTGTGGAGCTTCATGGTGGAAGGTAATGCAGGAGACGGTTAGGTTTTGCCATGAAGCAGCTTAAAAAGACCCGGGTGTCAAAATTTTCGGGAGAAAAACTCATTCCATTCAACTTTGAGACAAACTTGATAATCTCGAAGAAACCAGAGTTGGTCATTTCTTTTCTTTCAACCGGTCTATAAGGAAAAGATATTGTACAAAAGTACTCGCACGCCACGTTTAAAATAAATAGATTAAAATGTGATCGGAATAAATTGAGGGGAAAATGCATTCCAGTGCTACAGTTTTAGTTGTTACAAGGTTATACCTACAGGAAAAGATATGTAGTATGTTTCTAGATTTCACTTGATTTGATACGAGTTTATTGAACTAAACAATAAAACGCGAAATTAGCTTCAATAGTTTGTCAGACAATTTAGCACGGCCAACATTCTTCGTCCACATTCTCTACACAACTCAATCGACAGGACAAGCAAATGAGCTTTAACTGTAGAATCTCGTACAACTTTATTGATACAAACTGTTCTTAAAGGCAATACAAACATCTCAATTTTCAAAAAAAAATTTTACCCTATATAAGAGGGTAGATTTAATAGTAGGAAGGATCTACCAACCACTCTTTGGTGTATGTACAAAGGGTTGGCAAACGGGTCTGAAATTAATTATCTTGTTTATTGGTGCTTGTCTCAACATCTTCTGCAACATGGTAAGTGGAGAGAAATAATGTATTCTGATTCTTCTGCAGGAACCTGCAATGAGAAGACATCTTGATCTATCAGCAGAGTTTGATAATAAGAAAATGTCATCATTTGAAAGGAAGATTAACGTATCAACTGGGTTATGCAAGAATAGTGTGCCTCAAAGGAAACACTTGGGGGTAAAGACCCTTATAAATGTAGATGAAATGATAATTTCCAGACTAGGCTTGGCCTTGCAGTTCAAAGATAACAAACAACATCGCCTTTTGACATCATTGACTTGAGTTGGAACTTGGAATAATAGATTTCTTAGCAATTGGTCAAAAGGAAAGGAAGCCGGGGCTTGACCCCAATAGTGGGTGGACTTCCCGCAGCGAAAGAAAAAGGAAAGAGACACATGACAGAACACCAGTTCTTTGAAGAGTTAAATAACCAGAACAAAGGTAGAGTTCACACTTGAGAAAGTCGACTAATTTTTGCTGCAACTCCAACAATGTCTCCTCTTCAATGTCTGCACGCACCAATAATTCAGGCAACTTGACTGCAAATACCAGACAGTAAATTTGCAGAATCAACTTCGTAATCCGAAGCCTTTTGCACGACAAAATTCTTTACAGTTTCAGGAGTAGCATTATAATAAAAAATTTACTGAAAATACCAGGCATAAGCCGCAATAATTGCAAAACAAATGCATGCCATAATTAGACAAGCCAACAGATGGAATGATGAGCCCAGAACAGTTTATCAAAGGCAAGATTTATCAGCACATAACCATGCGTATAACATTATAACATACATTGAACCCCACAAAAAATAGCACCAAATTATACTCAGATGAATGGTTAATTTGCTTGCAAGGAAACTAAATATAGTGGAGGATATTTTGTAAGCAGTATAAGTATTCAACCTTTTCAACAAAAGATGCATACAATCCTCAAAATGTGATAAATTATTTGGTATATTCTCTAATATCATCTGAAAAATGCCAGAGTCTGAAAGAATTTCTGGTTTACTCTTCCAAGCTTCAGCTAAAACTACAAAGAATTGTCATAGTAGGGAAAGATTTCTGAATTAGCAAGTACAATTCCTGTCTATATGTACTATTAAAGTGCACGGTGTTTCTTAGTGCAAGTTAGTCACTTTTCTAACAGAGAAGGATGAACATACCAAAGAGACGCAGCAGATGTTCGGCACCATATACTGTGGACGGACAGATGTCCTCCGTAATGGTATCGTCATATTGTTGACGCTCACTTTTGTACAAAAGCATCACGGGCAATGCTTTGTTAAAGTAAACACATATCCCTTTAAAAATTTCTCGAACTGAATCTGTTACGCTACATGCATTACTTTTTTCATGTTAACTATTAGAAAACTAAAAATATCTAGCCAAGACAATAGAAATTAATACTCAACAAAATTAAATTAATTTATCAAAATTCAAAGGCATTAATTATGAGTAAAGATAGCATGCACTTCACTCATAACTCAGAAAGGTATTCTCATTCCCAAATCCCAAGCCCCATCCTACCTTTTTTTTTTCTCGCATTTCAACGACCTTTCCCAACTTCCACTTGGATAATTCTGCAGTATCCTTTTACAGTCCAGGCCAAAAAGGCTAAGAGCCTAAAACTAGCAATCTAATAAATGGCATGAATAAATCCAAGTATTTTGCATTAATAAGCCAGCTCAGATTGCTTTCGTAGTACATTTTATCATAACGGTGTTTCAAGGTGAATGCAAATAATGCCATGCAGATTTTTTGGACCATCCAGGTCATGAAACAGTTACTTGATGATATGCGGTGCACAAGAGTGCTTCAACTTTTCTCTAAAGCATGGTTCAAACCGAACTAAAACAGCATTTAAATTAATGAAAGATCGTGTTAACAACATATCAAGGAAGTCAAACACTAGAACAGATTTTGTGGGAAATATATGAAGAAATAAAATTACCAAAATCATTGCACATTAGAAATTTGGGTGAACGGTGCAAAAATAGATAATTTCAAACTATTACATGCTGTTAACAATCTTAAAATTTTTGTAGGAAGGTAGATGAATGACCTTTTTTGAAGACATAATAAAGGATTTCCCTTTCCAAAGAATAAGATCACAATATATTTTTGAGTAAATAAACAGTTTTCGATCTAGCTGACCATTACAGGAGCTGGCCGAGTTGTTGTAACATGAATGCTGCAAGTCAAGGTAAAAAGATGACAACAGGGCAGGGCAAGAACTTACGTGCCATCTTTCTTAGATCTGTAATCAAGGTACATCTTCAATATGTCTTCCACATTTGGAATACGTGGAAGTTTAACAAGCTGCAACAGAAGATACCAATAAACTTTTGATGATCAGTTATAATTAACACTGGAAAAGGTAGGCTCAAAATGGAAATAAAAGGAATAATGCAGAAAAATCCAAACTATGAGGATATAGATACCTTTCCCAAATGAGTAATAAATTCACAATCATTAACTAGTTGCTTCTTCAGAGTTAGTGGAAGTTGAATGCTCACAATCTTTTCCGAAGGTACAGCACTCTTCTCCTAAAAGTTGAAAATCAACAGTAAGTTTTGTTCTTTTTTTTTTTTTTTCTTCGCTTTCGATAACTAAAAATCAACAGACTAAGTTGAACAAGAAACCTCTTCAATGAAAGTTCAAAATTCTAACTGTTTGTCATCCTGTCAAGGATGTCTTTAGTTTATTTTGCTACAAACATATTTTTGCAACGAATATCAATTAACAAAATTTCCAACCAAATGAATCAACAGACAAAGCATAGAAACACGCCAAGGCAATTATATAAAGACACATGGGATGTTCACAAGCTCCTCTGAAGGTTCAGCACTCTTCTCCTAAAAGTTGACAATCAAAAAACTAAGATTTTATTCTTCTTTTACCTTTTTGATAAATGAAAATCAACAGAGGAAGTTGAACAAGAAACATCCACAATAAAGCTCATAATTCTAACCGCTTGCATTTACTGTCAAGAATGTTGTTAGCTTATTTTGTACTAATATTTTCCCTACAAATATTAATTAACGAAGTTTCCAACCAAATGAAATTTTCTTCCTGATAAATAAAAACCTAGAGACTAAGTTGAACATGAAACCTCCACAATGATAGTTCAAAATTCTAAATATTTAAGCATACTGTCAAGGATGTCGTTAGCTTGTTTTGCTAATAACATATTTCCCAAGGAATATCGATTATCGAAATTCCAACCAATGAATCAACAGACACGGCATAGAAGAAACAAGGGAAGGAATTCATATAGAGACACATGGGAAAACCTTGCTAATAGAATCGTTCTTCCGCTTTTTGCCCCTACCACCTGCAAAGACATAAGATGTCTTAAAACCCCTGGAAAAAGATTAATGAGACAGTTTATTTCATTTGACATACAAAAAAATTAGAATTAACCTTTGGGGTGTTTCAGTTTAAAATGAAACACACGCCCAATTCCTCTCTTAGAGGTATGAAATTCAGCCTTCTTTTCTTCCGCCAGTTTCTTGTTAAGCGCTTCCTGTTTCTGTCGATTTTCTTCTGTAAATTTCATTAACCTATCCACAGCTACCCATTCATCCCAGCTGTAAAAGGAAACAAGTCTCAACAATTTAAATTAAAATAAAAAATATATATCGTAATTTCACCAGAGACGAAAATGCACTTACTTTTTATTCCACCCCTGCAAAACAAACAAATAAATAACCGCATCATCAATTTTAAGTGAAAAATGTGAAATGAGATGAAGATTTAAAATTTTTTATACTTACAAGATAATGAACGAAATAATGCCAGCCGTTGCTCCGGTTATCAGATTTTAAGACCTGCCCAGTAAAGCGATGAGTAAAGTGTAAACTTTTAATCGGGGAAAGGAAAAGAAAGGAAGAGAAAGGAAAGAAGTTATTTTTTACTTTGGCTTCGTAAATGCGGAGGTTATGGTAAGCGAGGACTTTTTCGCCTTCTCTGAAAGGGCCGGTATCGTAGCGCTTACGGAATTCCTCATCAGTTTCGGTTTCGGAGTCGGTGTCGGAATCAGAGTCTGTCTTGGTGGCGGTGTCGTTGTCGGATTCGGTGGCGGAATCGTCGTCGTCGTTCAAGGCAGTGTTTGAGCTTCCCATTTTGGGGGTGGGGAAGGGAGGGATTTCGGTGCGCGGGTTTTAATAATCGGGTTATTGGCCGTTTTGGGTGGTTCCTTGTATCTTTCTTATTCGGTTTTTAACCGTGAATTATTATTTCCGGTGAGGATAAAATAAATTCAAATTGGGAAATTTTCTACTTTTGTTGGGCTATTTTACTGTATGAAATTTTTCCTTGGCCCCTGTAAATTGCGAGGCTGTGAGTTAATAACCCTGTGAGGTAATAACACGTGGCGCTTAACAGTTACGAGATAATTTGCTGTCTGCCTGTAGCAAATCTAAACTTGGGCATTTAGGCCCAAATCTGTTCCCACTGGGCTTTGATCATTAACCCCTTACGCCCCCTTTAATTGTCTCAATTGCATAATAAATTAAATGCTACTTACTATTATTTTAAGGGACAAAATAAAGAATTTATGTATATTTCTTGACAAAGTAAACAATCCTACTGTCTAACTAAATAACTAACTAATATACATAGGCAAGCAAATATCAAGAATATTCGGTTCTCCCCATAAAATTCAAGTGGGAATGTTTTGATCCTGATTATGTTCTGGTTCAAACTTTAAACAATTATGATCACGATTGGGGCCATATGCAAAAGATAATAGCTAACTTACATGAGTAGTGCAGGTTGGGTTTCTCGATGCCCTTTTCTGGTATGCGCTTTGGCTGAACAACACGGAAGCAGCTATCAAGCATTGTTATGGTCCACAGTCCACACCCGCTCGAAAGCAGTCTTGCTCTCTCTGCTTAGATTCTCCCTTACTTCGGCAAACCTGCATAATTTTTTGCTCTTTCATCAGTGGCAAAAATTAAACATCTACAGTGTCGAACGTGGAATAAGCTGCACGTTCATAGATTAATTGAGGTGAATGCAGGCATTTGCATATTTTAGGTGGCCCAGTATCTTGGTTGATTGGAAATATATTGATTGGGCAATTGATGACATTCCCGAATGACATTGTATGAAAGAGTTAACCGCACGTGCACAGTGCAGAAAGTTAATAATTCATTGTGCCTCGGGCACTGTAATTTTCCGCATGCAGAGTTCCTTTGGAAGATATCATTGCACGGCAAAATGTCTCTCTTTTCTCTCTCACAGCGACAGAGTTTGGAAAGTAAATAAAAAGGAAAAGTTTATACCACGAATAAAATTAATAGTTGACTGAAGAATATTACAACAGTCGTACAGACCTCAGAACCGTAAAAAATTAGATATGGCGGGCTCGCTATTGACTTATTAACCCTACAAAGAATGACTACTAATTGCCTGCAACACCCCTAAACATACTGAAGACATTACAAAAGAATGACCACAATAGTAATGGTAGCTAACAAAATTGAACAAAACAAATAAAAATATTAATAATGATTTTGTTTTAATGGAGACGCCAAAGAATCATTAGAGCGGTTGCAGGCTTAGCATAAGAGACGCTAGCTTAATGTCCATTGCCACCGGAACTTGGACCTGAGTTGGTGAAAGCATTAGTAAATGCATGACCTTCTCCTCCTGGACTTGGACCTCCGGTCTTGATTCCTTCAAGGTTCAAACCATCCAAGAAAACTTCGATTTCCTTGGTTATAGAGCTGCCTGCGCCTTGCTCTGCATCATTGAGAGGACGAGCCTCAGAAGTGAAAAGCAACGATGATAGAAGAAGAGCGAGGACAAAGAAGAAAGACTTGACGGTTCCGGCCATCGGGATTTGGGATTGGGTAGCAAAGGCTTTGGTTTATTACTTTTTGTTTATCTTAGCTCGGAGAGCTAATACTTGTTGTTGATGGGAAATTCTGTATTATCTGTTTGATGCAAAAAGGTCCATACTGAGACCTATATATTGTAATTCATGTGGCTTGTAACAGTGCTAAAACTGATGAAGGCTCCTGAGAGTCTGAGATCTTAGTTTGACGGCACGAAAGGGCTAGTGGCCCATTCAAACACGTGAGAGCTTGTAGGGGTTTGCCGCTATCTTTCCTTTATTGTGCAAGGAATGAGGTCATAAACCAATGGTTTCAATTCATCAATAGCCCTGTAAAAGTTTAGGAACATTGATCTCATTGCTTACTAATTAATTAGGTAATTAGACTTGCTTGGAAATTACGAGAAAATGTTTCTTTTCTTTCCACTGAGAGCTTTCGCGAATTACCGCCCGCCTATGGCCTGCGTAATTGCCTGCGTAACGTAACATTCTTCCAAGAAAACCAGGTGCGGGACCAGAGTCCACAAATCATAAGCAGAAAATGCACAAGTGAATGAGCTATAAGCTAGCATCACCAGACAGATGTGCCAGGCCCGGTAAAAAGAAATGAATTAACGTATAAAATATAAGTTGATGTGGCAATGGAATCCGAGTCATGACTCATGAAGAGAAACTTCATGATCACTCGATCATTGAAATAAAGTTACGGTACATGCGATGTTATTGAAGTAATCAATGATGCACTGTGTTTTTTTCCTTTCATTTTCACAAGTACGTTCACATCATACAGTTATCAGATTCAGACTGCGGGGAATTATAATTTTTTATAGTTGAAAATCAATGAAAAAAAAAATATGAGGGTGAGATTAAAGAGTGTTGAGTATGAATTGTTGGCTTTGACAGGGTCTCTGCTTTTCACAAAAAGATGCAAGTCAATACGGACGGGTATACCTGCCGCCATGGCCACTCACCAGTTGGATGGTTCCACAATCTTACTTCTCAGGAATTAATTGACACGTGGAAGACGAACATTGAACTCTCCCTTGCAGTCCACCAAAGAAGCAAAGCAGAAAGGAAACGCCCCCGGGGGAAGCATTCCAACTTAATACTGTTGACAACCAAGACTCCTTGGTCTTTTTGACGAGGCCGAATTGGGTCTGTAATGCATAAGAGATTACTTAATTTTATTGAAGGAAAACGCTAAAGAATTAAGCTGTGTAGTCCGCACTGAAATACAAAAACATTGCTAATGAAGTAGACAATATTGTTTTTTTCTCTTCATTCTCCGAACAAATTATTTTTCCAGATTAAATATCATTAATGCATTCCTAATATTGATTGTGGTTAGGAATAAGGTAAAGTTGAAATATCTAACAAAATTGAGAGAAAGTAAAAAAATGTCGAAGTGTCCACGTTAGATCTCCAAGGTTTGGTCATTTATCACTGGTTAATTTCGTAGAAGGCACCAAAGGGAGAAAAATTAGAATTAAGGAAAAAGAAAAATGACTTTCATGTACTGTATTTTTCCCCTGTTCATTGTCGCATGATCTCATGCCCCCGATGTAATAATTAACACAATGCTTTGATTCACACACACACAAAATACTTTCGAAATGTTCATCTGGTGGTCTCAAACAATCTGGAAATTAGATTTTTTTTTTTTGGTAAGCATCAGGAAATTAGACTTTGACAAACCATCTTCTAAGTTCTAATGCGCACGTTTTTATCCTTTGGATCCTACAAAGAAATTTCATTTCAATGGTTGGAGTTGTTTGGAAATCATAGCAAAAATGAAATCAATATGTGACTAGTGACATAAGAAGTTGCCAAATGTTCCATTTCATGCAGCCTCCACCACTCCCCCTCCGGAAAAGTTATGTTTCAAAGTTCCTGGTTTCAGCACAGAATGAAAAAGTTGGTCAAATTACAACTATAACGTCCACAATTTCATATTGAAAAATCTGATATTAAGAATTTGTGAGAAGTTATTACGTTGATACTTAAACTTATATTTACAATTTTCTTTTTTTTTTTGTAAATAAAATCGAAATGTTCCGTGTATGGCTACTTCTGAAAGCCTTTATGTGGAAGAACTGGAAAAGAAATACCATGAACCAAAATCCCATCCTACAATCACCTCTTGGATACTAATTTTCATGCTGCCATGCAACAACATCACTAAAAATATGAGAAATTCTCAAGCCAGAAATTGGTTTAAAAACTTTTTCCGTAATTTTTCCTCTTCTTACCAAAGATCCCTATATAAATTCAAGCTCCACCCATGACTTTCAGGGTGTAAGTTAAAACAATCGCTGGTGCACTGCCACCAATTGCCAAGAAATAAATTTCAATTTTTTAATTAACTTTTTTTTGTTAATGTTGTATTTGGATTTGAAGGTTCACTTTCAGAAGGTTTATCTCTCTAACTAAAAGGTGTAAGGTGAAAGCTGTTACATTTTTGTTATGAAAAAATTAGGACGAAGGGGATTGGGTATCTGGACACAGACCCAGACCACAGCGCCGCGCCACACCATAAAGGCCACTTGCCATTTGCCAAGAAATAAACAATTTGATAAAGGCTTCAAGCCTCTTAAGTTCATTCTTTAACTGGATAGATGGGCTGGCCAACTAACGCGAGCCCTAGTTCAGTTAGTGGGCGTCAAGTTATATTACCCCCTTTTTTTTTTTTAAATTTACATAATTGTAGTAATACGGTAAGACTAAAACAAGCACAGGTTACCTAAACTCAATGCTTGTTCACTTTATTGCTTTCTTATAAGTTGGGCTGTAGGTAGTGAATAAGATTTCTTTGCATCCATCCCTTTGTTCTTTCTTGTTCCGTCCAAACATTTTTGTCACGTGTAGTTGAATACGAGTTGTGTTAACACTATTAATATTAATGAAATACTAATATTAATTCTGTTAACGATAGTAACCCAATACAGGTTGGTTTCTTGAATATGTAATGGTAATCTAAGTACGAGGCAAGCACGTAACATAAACGTGAGTATGGGTAGGGAGCGGACACAACTCGCAGGGCAGAACAATTCTATTCTGTAGGTTGTAACTAAACTGAATTCAAACTGGCATGTGTTCAATTTGACTTAAGTATTTTTCTTGAATGTAGACTTGCTTTTATTAACCTGACGTTAAGCTTGAAATTAAATTGGCTCGTTATAAGATCATATTGGCCTAATAAATTGGAATTGAGCTTCAACTTGATTTCGCTTTGATTAGTATGCGAAGCTTGCACCAGTTCATGTTCAAGCTTATTTAAAACTTATGAAGTCAAGCTTAAACATCTATATAAAACTTAAATCAATATCAAATGCAAACTTGCTTTCACAAAATCAACCCAAGCTCAACCACCGTAGGTTAAGCTCAGCTTCATTATACTCCTTCATAAAAATGGAACAGAGGAATAAATGATGCCAGCCAATTTTCCCCTTCTCTCTGTCCGATATTCAGTGTTGTCTTTTTCAAAGAAGATTACAAAACTAGTATTAAACTTGCGAAACAAGTTCAGTTGGCTGAAGTCAAATCCACATGCCTCCACTTGATAACTAGAACTCAAGGGCTGAGCTTGCTTGAAGCATTAAATCACATTACCCATTCCAACTACGTAGGAGAAACTGACAAAAACACCGGTCCCATTCCTATACCGGCAATTTGGCCATCAATGATAGGTAACTCCTCCTCACATGCAACCCCGCTAGTAGTGACAATTTGGCAATCTAACAAGTAACTAACCCAGTTCTTTTCCCTGACATGCAGGCAAAGCCAAGCTGAAAGCCTGGAACTAGTTTCCGGAAACCAGAGGAAATAAACTGTGATCGGGGATAAAAAATCCCTCTTTAATTATTAGCAGAGAAACCGACTGGGGCTTGATGCTAAGGTAAGATACTAATATTCTTCAGAGGAACAGGACTAAGAATGCGACAATGTCATTCTCTCAGGTACTTGGCTCATACGGAATACAGATCTAAAATGCAATAACAAAAGTACTAAAACCCAAACCCTCTCTGTCTCTAACAATCAGGCCATGGAAAAAATTGGCGGATAAAAGTTTGCAGAACCAAACATTAATAAATACTACCAATTGACCCCTTGTTTGGTTCTGCCTATCTGGGCTTATCCTCCCAAGCCGAATCCAATCAATACCCTCCATTTGCCACTGTCACCAAACCACACCAGCCCCCCCTCCCGTCGTGGGCTGCTGTTTCCAATTTCCGACCAAAAATGTGTCGCAAGAATACTTTCAAAAACGCCAACATTAAATCTTAAATGATAATTTTCCAACTCAAATAATCATAAATTTAAGGAACAATTGTTTCATTTAATAAAATTCGCACAGAATTACAGACCTAGTTCACAAAACCCCAGCTTAAGTACAAAAATTTCCAAAAATAAAAAAGAAAAGAAAAGAAAAGAAAAATCCCAAGCCAAATTAAAGGAGAAAATACAAGAACCCGAAATAAAACAAAACCCAAAAGTAGAAATACAGTGATATACTTATATTTGATACATTTATTTATAATGTTATATATAGTAAGCAATTAATTAGAATTATTTGCCTCTGTTAGTGAAATTCATCTTCTCATAATACTGAATAGAGAGAAGAGACAGACAAAGATGAACCTCATCTTTCCCCCACCGAGCAGGCGGTTTGGAGTTAATCATCCTGGAGATCGGAGCCCAAGACGAAGCTGAAGCAGCTTGTGGCTTGGAAAGCGGCCAAAGGTAAAGCGAATGGAGCCGGCGGAAGCCACCAAGAGGTAACACCACAGATCTAAGCTGTTGGGTTCCGCAGCCGATGTTAGCCCAGTGCCTGGTACAGATCAGCTCCCAAAGCCGCTCGTCTTTGGCAGTTTGGTGCCAAAGCCTGCTGACACAGGAGGCCATAGCTAAGGTCCTCGCGTCCACGTGTTTCAAAACCTCGTACAACAGATTTTCATCTAAATTCATCAACCCCCTTTCTTCTTCAGCTTCTTCTTTTAATTTCTTCATTTTCTGGTCGGCCCCGGGGACCTGAGAATCTGGGGCACTCCGTTTCATTGACAAAAGCTGAAGCCTTGATCTTGGGTGATTTCCCTTTTTTCTTTCGTTGAGGTTGAATTTGAGAATGGGAAATAACGAGGGGGATGGGGGTGGGTGAGGGTAGTGGGAGCTGGTTTTGATGGTTATCGAAGAAGACAAGAGGATAAATGAATGCGGAGCGGTTCGAATCCTCTGTTTTCTTTTTACTATTATTTTCTTCGTAATGAATTGACAAGTTTGTCTAGTGTTTTGGTTTTATTATTATTTTTGCCATTTTGGTGCATTTTGTTTTTTCCAGTCAAAACTTGTGCTTTTAAATCTTCGGCTGGCTTGTATGGTGTCTTGCTTACGTTTGTTTTTCACATTGTTTTGCCTTGTTTTTGTTGAAGGAAAAATTAAAAGCTATCCTTACAAGTTCTTTGGATTCAAATAGATCTTGATAAACTCTGAATTGGATAATGCTGGTTTCTTTCATTAGAAAAATTAACAGTTCAATTTGGACCGCTTGGACTATTTGAATTTGATTTTTTTGTCAAAGACGATATGTTGATGTTTTATTAACTTCTTTGTACTTTGAACAATGAAAAGTTCGTATTAGAGATCAAGATATTTTCATTTTCTAATCTAATACTATAAATTAATAGAATCAAATCACATATATGCATGTGCAGCACTTACGGTATAATTTATAAAGTCGCAGGGATTAAAACTTAGGGGAAAATAAACTGTTTATGGTATACTCCTATATTAGTTTTGAATTTGGGTTCTCGTGAATATAGATATGACAAATTATGTCCTGTCAATTTTTTTTATAAATAGAAATAAAAAGGTTCCTCACTTCTGACTTAGTTATAGACAAAATTACATTGTAAACTGCAATTATTTATTCCAAACGAACAATCAAATCCTAGTACCAATGACAGCAGCACAAGAATGTTGAGACTCAAAAGTTTGTAGTAGCCAATTAAAATTTTTTTTTAAAACACTCAAATATTTCATTTAGTGCATGATATTTTTATTTAAAACGTATAAATTTCCCTATTTAAGAGGATGAGTTGAAATCTTTTTTTTTTTAAATGATTTTTTAATGCAAAAAAGATTACCACTTTAATCTGCGAAAATTTAATTATTTAAAACATGGGCAAAGACAACTAAATCAGACAACAATTATAGGCCCGTGTTGGAGAGCGGGATAAACTCGTGGTCTATTATGGAACGTTCGGTCACAATCCATTTGACAAGGTCGGAACTCGGACACCCAAATAGTTTGATTTAAAAGAACCAAATTAAGAGGAAATAGTAAAACCAAACACAGGCTGATGTCCATGTCAAATCAACAAGGCTTTTAACACAGAGATTGGTAAAAGTAAACTGCAAATGGGTGATGGCATACGAGAGACAAAGTCATCTTAAAGAAAAAAGTTAAGAACAAAAAGCCAGGTAGGGTAAAGTGAAAGCAAGTTACGTGGTTGGGAGCTATCAATAAAACGTTGTTTTGTTGCCAAGATTCCAAGCATAATATTTTGAGGAAATCCCCCTTGAAAACGATGTTTCTGTCAGTACCTGACTCTCCGTTATATCCAACCGGATCTTCATCCGGTCTAAATTTTTTTTGTTTCGATCTGCTAATGAAGAAGACGTGGGGGTGGGGTGTTGCTTGATGTCATTAGATATTGACTTATCTCTATATTTTTATTAAGGAAAAGCTTTTTATAAAATAAGACTGACTGATCTCTTATTTAGTGTCAGAAAGAAAGTGAAGAGGAAAATCCATTATAAGTGGCTGGGAGTCTGTGACTAAGATTTCCCACGCCCTAGCAATCGGCAAAGATTATAAATTTGTAATGATTTTTTTTGGAGGATAGAATGAATATTCAGACAACGAATCCAAATTAAGGCGTAGTTTATTGGAAGAGCAGATTTTGGCGGAGTGATGGATAAAAGAATTTTTATTTGTTGCTGTGATCGATAGCATTTTGATACTGCCAGGACCGTATAATTAGGCGGTGGTAGATCATGGCTCGCGCTGCCGGATCAAATGTGTCCAGAGTAAGGCCTAGGCCAAGGTTCAGATTATTAGATGAAACCCAACTTGAAGCCTGGCCTAACCAATGAAAGTTGAGTCCAAATCTTAGTCTTATGGCTATATACTGGGCCGTGCCTGGTACTTTAGTTCACTGATCTTTTGTCAAATTACTTCAGAATTCAGACCACTCTACCACGGTTTGCTATTGGTTAATTGACCAGCTGGTCTCTAAGATAATTTGATTGATGCATCGTTGGGTGCCTACTGTCAGACTTCCACATTTCTTTTTGCGTGGTATTCTTTCCACGAGTTTGGAAAAGTTTCTCTTGGAACGGTTAATAACATACTACACTTTATTCGGGAAACAAAGGTTTTGGAAATTTGTTTCACTTCTCCATGTTCATGTATTGTTAGTCCAACAACATTTTAAAATTAAATCATAATGTCTTCAAAAATTTAAACTTAAATTGTTAGTAATGATTTACTTAAACTCTTAATAAAGTTTTAACACTTGTATTTGTATATAAATCTTTATAATCATATTTACATTTATCAATATGCATAATAACAATCACAAATAAAGTCTACTTTACAAGATTAAGATCTCATTATATTATGATATCGAGGAAATTGTGAGAAATAACCATCCGTATAAGGTGATTTCAAAAGTAACCACCAAAATAAAGTTATCTGTTTCTACCCAAAAAGAAGCATGAGCAGACGGAAATGCCCTTAAAAAACACTGTAGCAAATTAAGCTGTCAATATCTGCCTCCCGCCATCTTCCAAAAATTAGAAATTAATGCTCAGTTGTTTGTGCTCGCTCATCTTTCTCTCTCAGCTCTCTGAACTGTATCAACTCTGTGTTGAGCACCATCGTCATCAGCTCTCTCAGCTCTCTGAACTGTGTGAGCTCTGTCAACTCTCTGTTGAGCACCATCGTCTTCGTGCCGTGGTCTATCTCTCGCCATTTGGCCATATTGTCCTCGAAAAATAAACCCCATTGCGGAGATGACATCAAGGTATGTTTTTGGGTTCATTGCTGCAACACATAAATTTGTGAAACTTTTTTTGTAAATCAGAAGACTGATTAGAAACATAAAGGCGTGTCACCAGCATGTCTGCATGCACTTGTCGTGTCACCAGCATGTCTGCATGCACTTGGCGTGTCACCAGCATGTCTGAATGCACTTGTCGTGTCACCAGCATGTCTGCCTGCAATTGGCGTGTCACCAGCATGCATGCATGCACTTGGACTGTCACCACCATGTAATTAAGTAAAATAAATAATTATTTTTGTTTTCAAAATTTCAGTGGGGTTCCAATTCTGCGACTTGTGATAAGACACGGTGGTCAGTGGGTGGATGGTATGTACAATGGTGGTAAGTCACGAATGCGGGGGGTTAGGAGTGATTTGTCGTTTGCGGGCTTGATGAAGCTGGTTGAAGATGTTGTTGGGGTAAACTCAGAAATTGACGACATTGAGTTGCATGCATTGATCAGTACACCCGGGGAGCTATCACGGCCAATTATCAAGGATGATGAGGATGTTGCATTAATTCTGCTAGAACAGAGGAATGTTCCGGCTGTGTACGTCAGCATTAAAAGACCCGAAACAAATGTTATGTCACATGAAGAAGCTGAAAAACATGGTAATCAGCTCAATCAGAATCAGATTTACAATGCTTCACATATGCCAGAGCATTCGGTCCGTAACCCGCAGTTGGGGTATCCTCAGGAGTTTGTATAGCTCGGTAACCAGAGGACATTGATAGAAGAGTTGGGTGAATAATTCTGATCGGGATGTGCATCAAACCAATTAGGATCTGCTGCTAAAGGAATGCATCGATCGGGTGAAACGGTAGAGTGTGTAATTCCAATTTCAAATGAGAATACGACACGTGAGTACAACACTGTGACGTTGGATGTTAACACTGCGACGCTGGAGGATAATGCTGCATGTTATGAGGGAAATGAGGATTTGTTTGCTGGCAGTGAAGATAGATTTGATGACAGTTCGAGTGATGGGCTTAACGAATGGGATCATGACATTTCAAACAATGACTGCCTTTATGACAGTGACATTCCAATTTGCAATAATGTTGAAGGTGAAACAAAACCTGTTGAAGGTTTTGATGTAGGAAATGTTCAGTGTGATGATCCCAAATACAATAACCCCATTGCTTGTGAGGACGGGAATCGTTCCGTTGATACAATGGTCGATGATAGTTATCAAGAAAGGCGAAATGAAGGGATATCTTCTACGTGGCGAATTGCAGGTGCAGAAAGGTTCACCTTCCAAACAATTAGCACTGAGGAGTCGACATGTCCCAATGATCGCTTATACAAAGGAAGAATGTTTTCCTCGAAGGCGGAGTTGAAACGAGCTCTGAATATGTTGGCTCTAAAAGAGCAATTTGGGATAAGAGTGAAAAGGTCATGCAAAAGTCGTTACGAGGTTAGTTGCAAAGACAAGGCATGCAAGTTCAGTGTCCGTTCAAGGAAGTTACTTGACAGAGGAGGGTATTGGGAAGTTCAGAAGTTCCACAAAGTACACACATGTACTGTTGATGGTTTGCAAGGGCGATTTGCATCTGCGAGTGCCAAGATAATTGGTGAACTTATGGCACCCAAGCTTCAGGCTAATGGAGTAGCGTTGAGACCTAAGGACATAATTGGTGAGATGAGGGTTCAGTGGGGATTGGAATGCTTGTATGGTAAGGCTTGGCAAGCAAAGGAGTATGCGGAGACGCTTGTTTTCGGTCCCTCGGAGGAGTCATTTCAACTACTACCCTCATATTTTTATATGTTGGAACAAGAAAATCCTGGCACAGTCACAGCAGTGGCTACTGACGAGGCTGAAAGATTCAAATATTATTTCTGGTCATACGGGGCTTGTATTCGGGGGTTTAGGGATGTAATGCGTCCTACGGTCGCAATTGATGCAACACATCTGAAAGGCAGGTTCAAGGGTGTTCTGTTTGTTCCTGTATGCAAAGACGCGAACGAGTGTGTATATCCAGTTGCGTTTGGCATCGGCCATGTTGAGGACGAAGACTCATGGACGTGGTTTCTCATCAAGCTACGTGATACGGTTGGTTGTCCTGAAAACACCACGTTCATTTCTGATCAGCATCTTGGCATTAAGAAAGCAATCCAAAATGCATACCCAGAAACGCACCACGGTTTATGCGGTTGCCATTTGAAGAAAAACTTAAAAAATAAGTTCAAGCGTGATGACGTTTCTATGATTTTCACCCTTGTTCGAGATTGCTATAAGGTTTCCGAATTCAACAGACATATGAACCAGCTCAAGCAGATTCATGCGGGAGCCTATGCTGATCTTTTGAGAATAGGCCCTGAGAGATGGGCACATGCATGTTCACCGACAAGGCGATACCAAATGATGACCTCGAACATTGCCGAATGTGTTAACTCCTGCTTAAAGCATGCCAGACAAATGCCAATCACTGTTTTGATCGAGTTCATACGAGACATGTTCCAGCGTTGGTTCCATGATCGGTACGAGGAGGCTGTCAAGGTGACCACACCCCTCAGCCTTTGGGTTGCTAGGCAATTGAGCAAACACTTCAATGATGCACATCGCTTTGTAGTGAAGCCTATCAATCGAGTGGAGTTTGAAGTTAAAGACGGGAAGATGGACGGACTTGTTAACCTGTCCACGAAGACGTGTTCATGCTGCGAGTTCCAAAAAGATTTGCTGCCATGCAGCCATGCCATTGCAGCAATAAGGTCAGATTATATTTTCTTTATTTCTTATTTGATCCTTAATTTGACATAACATAGCATTATATTCTGCTTGAATATTGGGTTCATTATATTTTTCAGTAAATGCAAACGTGAAGCCTTTGATTTCTGCATCGACTACTACAAGACAATCGTTTGGGTGGAGGGTTGTGTGGGGTCCATTCGCCCAGTAGGGCATCCTAGTGAATGGGACATCCCCCCGCATGTGAAACAAATTGTCGTCTTGCCACCACCTTGGCGAGGCCAAGCAGGAAGACCTAGGAGGAGAAGGATTCCATCCGCTGGTGAAGGCAGTCGAGCACGGAGATGTTCGTAATGCAAGATGTACGGGCACAACAGACAGAATTGCCCATCTCCATTTGCAAATTCATCTACAAATCCGGCACCATCTCCAAGTCAATTAGCACCCCAACGAGTGCGTCGACCGAAAGCATGTTCAATTTGCAGAGAAACTGGTCACACACACAACAGCTGTCCAATCCGAAGGACAATGTCTGAAAACGTAGTGTGTGGTGTGGAGGATGACATATTATCGGGGCCTAACTAATTGCAATTTATCTATTGCTTTGTTAGGGTTTGATTCGAACTGTTTTGATCTTGACCATTGACATTTGCATTGAATAATGATATTTGCTATAAACCAGTGTATAATAATAGCATTGCCTAGGCATAGAAGTTGTCAATAATTGACTTTAGCCACACCATGCATGGTGGTATAGTATGGAATGTAAATTGTCTAATCTTTGGACAGCATATATAAATAAAAAATCAACAATGTTACTCTACATTTCGACAATTGTAAAGCCAATACATTCATTATGTTATTTAGCGTTGCAAGCAAATCGCTTCAATATACATAAGGGAATTTTACTCATTTTACAAACGACGTTGCAAAACTATATCAATTGTCCACTTTGGTTTAGAGTTTGTGATAGGGTAAAATTACTACCCTAAACCCTAACCCTAATACATTTTCGCTACCCTATAATTATCTTAACCCGTTTAAATACCCGATTAAATAAAAAAATTATTAAAATTTTCTTCATGAGAACCTAATTACCCAATTAACTTTTCTAATCTCATAACTTACCTTTAGATTTATATGTTATATGTTTATATAAATAAACATATATATACACTGTAATTAATAATTTTATGAGTTATAATTTTTACAATGTTAAAACAAAATAAAAAGTAAATATATTTATATTTAAAATACATAATATATACACACACGCATTCATAAAAGTATTAATGTCATCATATTAAGAATTAGAGTAATCATACTTAAACATAAATAACAATATAATAATTTTTTAATTTAAATATATTAATGTCATCACATTAATAATTAAAGTAATCATACTTTTCATATATTTGTTAGTTTTTAACAAAAAAATTTAGGGTAAAGTTTGTAAAAATTATAAATTTTTACTTTAATTATTAAAATAATAATAAAATATTTAAAAATAGTCATCGAATTCGGGTAACGGGTACCCAAGGGGTGGCATCCTAACCCTACCCTATTAAAAATCGAGTTTAGAAATCACTACCCTAACCCTACCCGAACCCGTTTATAAGTACCATAATCCTGTATAAACGGGTTGGATTACCCACGGGTATCCTATAATATGTGACACGCCTAGTGCACATAGACTTGCTGGTGACACGCCAAGTGCATGCAGATATGGTAGTGACACCCCAAGTGCATGCAGATGTGCTGTTGACACGCCAAGTGCATGCAGATATTGGTTGTGACACGTCACCTGCATGCATACTGGGGGTGACACGCCAGGAGCATGCAGACATGGTTGTGACACGCCTAGTGCAGATACTGGGGGTGACACGCCAGGCGCATGCAGACATAGTGGTGACACGCCACCTGCATTCAGGTATATTGGTGGTGACACACCACCTGCATGCATACTGGCTGTGACACGTCAGACGCATGCAAACATGGTGGTGACACGCCACCTGCATGCATACTAGGGGTGACACGCCAGGAGCATGCAGACATGGTTGTGACACGCCTAGTGCAGCTAGTGCGGATACTGGGGGTGACACGCCAGGCGCATGCAGACATAGTGGTGACACGCCACCTGCATTCGGGTATATTGGTGGTGACACGCCACCTGCATGCATACTGGCTGTGACACGCCAGACGCATGCAGACATGATGGTGACACGCCACCTGCATATTGTCAATGTGGTCAGACGCTGACTTATTACTAAATTGCGATACAAAAAAAATATGTTCACTGGATACAAAATTACTTAACAAAGATAATGTATTCCTGTATAAAATTGTCTATACAAAAAAATTTTATTTTGTATAAAAATATAATGAAGTGATTAATAAAAAAATGATTCTATTTCCTATGATTGTGTATACAACAAAAAATTTATCTCTAAATTGTATTCTGTAGAAACAAAATTATACAACTAACTGCCGATATGTTCATGGTTCGCTCGCACAGCTGTTGGAAAAAATTTCGTGTGCGTATTGGATACGCAATTTTGCAATCATATTCTGCTTAACTCTTATCGGCTCCGATTGCAACATTGCGTCAATGTAGCTTACCATGAACATGCCGCAGCTGAGACTATCCTCCTGCCGATGCACTGAAGGGCTGGGCAAAGAAATTTCCAATGGCATCGACGTCAAATCCCGTCTCTTCCGATGGGTTTTATTGAAATACCCGGCTTGGTGACAGATGAATGGAAAAATTGTTGTAAGTGGCTTCATCTACTCCGCACGAACTCCGTTATCCTTCGCTGCCGAAGTTGTTGCGGAGTCGATCACCTTGATCTTCCACTTACCCAAATCGATCTTTGCCACCACCCAATGCCCATCAACATTGCAAGGAGCGAGGATGAAATCGATCTCTTCCCATTTCTTGCCGTATGTCGGCCTTTCACCCTCCACATACCCCCGTAAATCATTCGGAATTTGCATGCTTGACAGGGCATCTTCGGTTTGATATGTCAAGTGTAGCATACGGATGGTGTCCTGGAAAAAAAAATTTGCATTGGTTTAGACTTAACGCACTGAAAAGCTTCGAAAAAAATAAAATTTTTTACAAAAAACTTACAAAGAATATCGTGTCAACCACGCATGCACGAGCAGTGTAATGCTTCGATTTTGAGCCTGTCGCCCGTTTACAGATAACGCTGAGGCATGCGTCGATATGTTCACTTGTCATTTCTTCTCGGGGATCCTCTAACGATGTGAAGAAGTCAACACCTTGATCCCCTAAGATTCCGACGTTACGCCTGCATATGTCACAAAATGAATTTGATAAGCGATGGTGGATTAATGTTTCTATAGAAAACAACAATGAATTGATATTTAGAAGCTGACCTCGCGGACTGGTTCTTCTTGAAGGCTTCGTATGCTTCCATCATCGTGTCCTTCACCGCCCGACGAGTCAATGAGGGGTCGACATACGGGCTTGCAATGTATTTGCTCGCCATAATCACCCGTGCCCGCTCAGTAGGGTCGGCAATTGCTGCTGCAAGATGATGGTAATCAGAGGATAGTGGTGACCTGGTGGCTTCAGGAGTGGTCAGAGCAAGCTCGCCCAATCCTGCTGCTGGAAGCGAGACGATCGTCTCGGATGGAGGAAGATGCTCTACGGTTGACTCAAATAACTGAAGGGCTCCCTCCTGTCCGGTGAAAGTATGCTCAGTAGGATCGGCCTCACCAACCTCCGCTCCTTCAGCATTTTCTGATTGAAGGCTGGCACCATGCTCCTCATGCTGCCCATCATCAGGATCATCGTGACCCGCAGCAGCATTGTCGGATGAAGGACCGGCCTACAGAATGAGACAACTGTGAAAATTCGATAGCGAATTGACCTAAAATAGCAAAATACAAGTGCAGAAAGATTAACGTACTTGTGATTTCAGCCCAGCTAGAACCCGTTAAACGATGCGGTCCTCTAGCATTTCAACCGCAAAAGTCAAGGACTTAATTGATGCCTTCAGCTTCGACATTTCCCGCATGATATGTCGGAGCTGACGTTTTGTGCCTATGCCGTCATTGACTCTTGTCGACTGGGTCAACTGCAATAACATATATATTAGTGGTGTTATTAAAAAATCATATAGGAAACGTGTGGAAAACCAATATAACAACTTTAATATCCTTACCGGCGGCTCATGGGCAGTATGCGGTTGAATCGGAGTCGGAGCCATCGTTGATTGCGGACTGGACGTGACCTCCGTGAACTGCAATGACATAAGTTACTTTGTTACTAGCTCAACATATGTGGAAACTTTGAACAGAAATCGTTATAACCAAACTTACCGACGGCTCAATACGAATGTGTGTCTGAGGAGGACCGGTAGGTGGTTGTGGAGCTGCCGTAGGTTGATCCAACTGCACGCTCATAAATGTTAGTAGATAATCACATATCAAAATGGATGTAAAAAAAATGTTAGAACCGTAAATACCGGCTGTTCACTTCCTGCACCATGGTCGTCTCCTTGTTCCATCAACTTTGGGGCCAACGGCTCATCAACACTGGGAGAGTCGGTGCGCATCCGCTTAGTTGAAGCGGTGGATCTTTTCTCCTTTAAGCTTCTCCTCTTCGACCTGGCAGCGACACCAATGTGATCACCCCAATCCTCCGTCTGCCCGATTGGCATGTACTGGTGGCCCTCCGATAACGGCACATCGAGGTCCACCAAATACTCCCGGTTGGCCTCCTCCGGGGTGATCTCCAACGTCTCCAGGGCCCATAACTACAAAAGAAAAATATTTATCAAACGTTTAAATTTGAGGCAAATTTCTTATACAAATATGAAAGATCGATCAATTTGTAGCTGTTCACTCACTTGCTTAGATGACTCGAACTTCTCAACCGCATTGTGCAGGTCTTTTGGCTTCTGATTACATTGCCATCTGCACATTCGCGGGTACACGTTATCCTTCGGAGCAGAGGGGGCTACTATTTTCCGCAAGACCGGAATTGCCTCCAATGCCCAGAACTGCAAGTCAATTGTAAACATTATCAAACGTAAATTATTAAACAGTGCAACAATAAATTATTTTCTCGAAACCAAACAAAAGCGGTAAATGTGACAATACCTGTATCACCCATACGAAGCCGTAGATGTTGTACCGTAAACGGCTTTCCTTTGCTTCGCTTGAGGTAGGCACCTCGAACCCTTTCAATAGGTAGTCCAAGGTGAGCCTCCAAACATAGTGGCCGCACGAAAATGCGTTCCAAGTGTCAAGGTCCTCAACCAATGACAGCAACCAAGATGTCACCCGTCTACGGTAGTCTTGCCCAAATAAAATGTTATTTGCGATCAAGACGAGTGCCATCTTGGTCGCGTCTCCTTCCCGCTGGAAGTTTTTTCCGCGGAACGTGTCAAGCAAAGCCTGCAGCTTTATGCTATCCTGGCCGCTCCAGTATCTCGCATGAATTCCGTCCGCAACCATCTCGTACGAACGTGTGAACACATCGGGCATTGGATCGAACTTCAGCCCGGTTATAAGGCAAAACTCCTGCTTCGATATTCGTGCCTTGCTCTTGCCGATAGCAAACTAGAGCTCCTCCTCCGTTGCCTCCCTTTCATTGATTCGACGAATCATTATGTTATGAAGGAGACCAGTGCTGAAGTAGCCTTGCGGATAGACATCCAGGAGCATTTCGAAGCATGTACGCTTCACTGCATCCAACTCCCCCTTCTCTTGGAGAGTCTTGTTGATGTAATGGAGCTGGGACCACTTATAGTGGGTGTTTATTGAGACATTGAAGGCCCACTTCTCCCTCGACACAATGAGGACATTGTCAAGATCTTCATATTCTCTACGATGCATCTGCATCACATGGCACACGTGCAGGAGTCAGTTAACCAATAATGTGCCCAAAAGGTATACTAACTATATAAATAATTGTTCTGACACGCCATGCATATGAGGTGAAATGCTGTGACACGCCATGCATATGAGGTGAAATGTTGTCACACGCCATGCATATGAGGTGAAATGATGTCACACGACGCCATGCATATGGAGTGAAATTCTGTCACACGCTTGTCACACGCCATGCATAAAAGGTGAAATGCTGTCACACGCCATGCATATGAGGTGAAATGATGTCACACGACACCATGCATATGGAGTGAAATTCTGTCACACGCCTGTCACACGCCATGCATACGAGGTGAAATGCTGTCACACGACGCCATGCATATGGAGTGAAATTCTGTCACACGCCTGTCACACGTCAGTCACGCGCCATGCATATGAGGTGAAATGCTGTCACACAACGCCATGCATATGGGGTGAAATTCTGTCACACGCCTGTCACACGCCATGCATACCAAGTGAAATGCTGTGACACACCATGCATATCAGGTGAAGATGTTGTCACACACTAAACCCCAAAGTCCAGTCAACACAGCACCAAACCAGGACTCAAACAGTTTAAAACTTAACATTTGCAAAAAAGACGACCATATGTATCACCCTAAACCCTTAAAAAAAATTACCGAAATCAATGAAGGTTTTTTTTGTGGTTTTTTTTTTCCAGTCTCACTTACCTCTTCACCGATATCCGACATTCTTCTTCCTGTTGCAGTGGTGTCGTTAACCTTCTAAACAACGAAGTTGAACTCCCTTCGACCTTTCGCAATGAGAAATGAATCGAACAGCCCTTGGTTCACACACACAGACGTTTACGAATGAGGAAAAGGGAAAATGAACTGTTTACTGTGAAAAATAAATAAATAAAATTTAAAATTAAAGGATATTCATGAAACTGCCCGCTTTTCAATCTGCCGTGTTAGCCTTTCTATTAATGCCGTGTCACATATTTCAAAGCAAACCATGGCCTGTCAGATGTTAAAGTAATGCCGTGTCACACACTCAAAACTGTGTCACCATGGCGTGGCACTGCTTCCCTCCATGGCGTGTCACAAACTCAGCTCTATGCCGTGTCACCAACTCAGCTTCATGCCGTGTCACCACCAATATCTGCATGCACTTGGCGTGTCACGACCAGGTCCGCAGTGGTAGCCGAAACGTTTAAATGGTAAAGTCGGTTTAGGTCGGTTTATATTCCTCTATTATATATAGTCCAAAACTCCTCAGTTCTCATAGATAGACCGTACGTTGCCTCTAAAACAGACTTTGTCGATGCTTCATCGGCAGTTCTTCCTAGCATTTTTTACAGTTGTTACCATCCCGCCCTTGATGTATTCAACTTTAGAATTGTCCACTAGTCGAATAATTAATCTATTTCTCTTCACCTCCGACCTGTAAGCAATTGTCCAACCCTGGCTATTTGAAATCTAGAGACTCTGGATTTCAAATAGCCTAGGTTGGACATTGCAAACAGGTTGGAGGCCAAGAGAAACAGATTTATTTATTATTAGGCTAGTGACAATTCTAAAGTTTACTATATCAAGGGGGGGATGTCACCAACTCTGCACCCTGCCGTGTCACCAACTCTGCACCCTGCCGTGTCACCAACTCTGTACCCTGCTGTGTCACATTTTCCCTTTCACAAACCCTAAACCCAATGGCCTGTCCCGATTGCTGTAGCACGACCATTTCGTGCTTTGCATTCACGTCTTTCTCCTTTCGATTCACCTCCTTAAGCAGGATTTCCGATTTCACATCGTGCTCAAAGCTTTCGATTCATCACGACCACCTCCCCCTCCTCGTTCGGTTTATCTGAATGCCATGTCCGAACATTCAGAAAAACCATCTCATGCAACATTATTTTCTTTTGCACAAGCTTCTCCAAAAAAAAAAAAAGATGTTTTGCGCAAAAAATAGATGTTCGCTAATTTCTTTGCATAATTTTTTGCCGTCCGGGTGTTTCAGAGTGTCCACAACAAAGATGTCTCATTAAGGGCATTTTTGTCCGAAAATGTACTTTATTGGCTAAAAACAGTTAAAGTTATCTTGTTCACTATTTTTAAACACACCTTATTTTTAATGACTAAAAAAAAAAAATCTCCCTTATGATATCAGTTGTAATGATCAATCCAAGCACTATTAGTCTAATAATTTTTCAAACCTAAATTAATTGATATTAAAAAATTTAATTTTAAATTATTAGTAATGATTAATTCAAATTTTTATATCTATTTTAACAATAACATTTATATCTAATGTGAGAGAAGATATTATGTAAAGTGAGAAGGGAAAAGATTGAGATTGTTTAGCCCCACCCATCTCTCTCTCTCAAAAATTCGTACAAATAAATTAAAGGAGAAAATTTTGTCCAAAGTGGAAACGAAATAAGATTTCACATGCCTAGCCAATCAATAAAGACTAAAGGACTTTGTTTAAGTAAAAAAAGTTAGAACGAATTGAATATATTCACTTACAGTGTAGGCACAGGCGCACCTTCGGAAAATTCTAAATAAAGTGTTAAAGTTTGTTTTAAAATGGATGAAGCAAAGCATTATACCACAGTATCGCCTAACTCATGGACATTAACTAAATTGTGTTTAACCATGAATGATAAAATACTACTACTATTTTAGATAATTACTTGACGTTGAAAGGAAGGAGCAGGACAGCTCAGTGCAAACAAATGCATGTTGAAAATGGAATGGAATGTAAGAATTTATTAAAGTGAAAGAAGAGTTAAAGTTAGAGGAGCATGCAATTGACTATAAAGGTTATTGATTCCATTGCAACATGGACTTTCAATTATCTCTACACTATTCTTTCATGTATTTCCCCTACATTAAAGGCTAGAAGTCGTACTAATGCTCATGGCGTTGCGTTTCCCCGACCATGTGGAAAACGAGGGAATTCCGGCAGTCAAATGAGCCGCAAATCTTTCTTTGACTTCATCCTCTCATTTTTGTACTCCCATGAAAAAGAAAACTTCTTCAAATATATGGTTGTCATTGCCTAGCTTTGGAGCTCATATTCCAATTACAATTCTCCAAATAAATAGTTTTTTTTTTTTTTATATAGTTTCCTCATTAGGGAAATCAAGAGGCAGTGAGTTTGGTCTATGGCCTTTTGGTTGAAAACAAAAAATGCACACCAAAATTGACGTATGATCGTGCAAATTAATCAAAGGGGCGCCACTTAAGCTTTGCTTTCATGAAAGAATTCAATATTACTGCAGTTGATTCACTTGAAAGACATTTGATGTTAATTAGCAGCTGCGAATATTGGTTTTAGTACCTGGAAACTGATGATACCCGGACAGGCTTGATCATTTCTCTTAACAAATATAGGCGTTATGAAACTAAATTCCATTCACAGTGGTTAAATCAATTAGTGAAGATCCTTGTTAAAAGTATCTTAAGTTTCTTTGAAGTCAAAGAAACAATTTCGTGTAGCAGACAGGAATTCTTCAATTTTGAATCTTATTCCACCATTTCCCTCTCATTTCAAGTAGGAACAGTGTCCTACATAATAATTGTATCCAATAAGTGAGACTAGGCAAATTGAAGATCAACAGATTAAAACTTATGCATTGTAAAAAAAGAAACAATACTGTTCCGTCATGTTCGAAATAGCAATAGTCTTGGTAATTAATGAAGCTGCTTCTTGCAGCAGATCACAACTGAAGACATAGCCTGTTCTCATGAAGTAACAAGTGCAGGTGGTGGAAAATGTATTAAGGCTAAGATAAACAAAAAAGAGATTTTACAGAAAACAGAACTCATAAGAAAGTTACAGAGTGTGAAAGTTAGCAAATGGTGTCATGACCAACCCCTCTTTTACTGGGTCCAGAATAAGCTTGAGCAACCTTGAATGTCTTGATTGAAGTAGGAGAAAGTGGATGCTGGAGAGGCCTAGAGGCCTCCACCTCCGTTAAATGAACGAGGGTGAGGACAATGGCGACAATGAAGATGGAATTCAAGGCAAAAGAGATGATACGTTGAGCATTCTTCATGATCACTTCGATTGGTTCTGTTAGCAGGAGTGGTGCTCTGTAGGAAAAATCCAAAATTTTTTGGGCTGGCCGATACGTTCTTGGGGTATAAATAAGGGTAGAGGCAACAAGGGACTTGTCCTTTTCTGGCCCTGTTTGGTAATTCTTGAACTATTATGGATAAGTATATATAACGCTTAAGAAGAATGTCTAAATTCTTTTCATCATTTCAAAATGCAAGTTGTCAAATCATATAAATAGGAAAACTTTAACCGAAATCTTCTGGTCAATATTAAACTATTTGTGAAGCCTTAATTAAAGCTTCATTGACAAAATTTGGGCTTTAGTATATCGTCAAAGTTCCAATTAAGGTAAAATAGGTTGAAACATTATTCCCTACCGACCAGGCACCAAAGATTAGGTTAAACCTCATAGATTTTGTTTCTACCTTCTATATTGCATGTATCTGCTCACATTACACTTTGGGTAAGGCGAATCTACAATAAAATATGGTTATGGAATTTGAGAAAGCTGTGTTACCCAATTCAACTCGAGACCAGAAAACAACAGATTTTTTTCTGTATTACTTGAAATCACATGATAATTTGAGCCCGTGACCGTGGCAAGATATCAACAGCTTGTGCTAGCTAGCTAGTTTGGTAGTGGTATAGCCTGTGAAACTGCATGGCCATGATTGTCAATCCGGCAAGTGCGGCATGGTCGGCTCTGCCGGGGTGGTTCAGGGCTTAAGTCTCTGATTGTCTTTGAAGGAATTTATTGTTTGGACTGTTGGTTACACCTTATATGGGGAAGAAAAAAGATCATACAACAAACATTTCTGTTCACAAGCTCTGCTGAGAATGTTGAAATTGTTGTTTATTGAGACACGTGATTCACGATTTACTGATATCAGATTTAGCAGTAAATTAACTTGGAGTGGAGCTTATATTCAACCACCTCATGGTTCACGAGGAGTAGCCGCAGCAACATGAAAAAAAATTTATGTTTAAATTCGAGGAGGGTCTCATTTAAGACAATCATTTGTGCATAATAATTTAAGCTTGGGATGTATCTTATTTTCAATTAACCACTTAGATATTACTAGAGAAAAAAAAAATCTAAGGATGAATCATTGGAGCAACAATGTTATACGCATTTTTGTCCTATATATCTACTTGAGAAATCATTTGTATTGATCCATTCAATTTAATTAAGACACCCTGTTGTCAAGTGCCAACGGGAATCAGGGCCGCAACTAGCCAGAATTATCCAAGTATTAGAAAAACCAGTTACCAATCCATATAAAAATATCCTTCAAAATCTGATTGATTATGACATGGAGTTGATTTGCACGATAGACCCTTTTTCTCTGAACGCCCCTGGGGTAGGAATCGAACATGATTTCTCATGATCTCTCCTACCAACAAGAGAGTACGTACGGATCCACGTGACTGCTGGTGAGGGTGAGTTTATGGCTCCATGTGAAGTGTGATTTAATAAGGTGGACCAGTGGACTTGGGAGCAAACATGCATTTTCTACAAGGATAGCTTATGAGAGTTAGCCTCATGTGTTAAGTGAGGGTAAGGATAGCTTCTGAGACTTAGCCTCATGTGTGCAGTGAGGGCATTGCCAAGATTTTCAATTCTAATATTAAAAATCTGATGAGATATCATGAATGTCGCTTGTTATCACCATTATGATTTTGATCAATCATGTATAAGAAGTGTACTTTCAATAATTGAAATTTTTAAAAAAATTAATATAATTTATTGATTAATCTTAATATGTTACGAGAAAAATGTTGTTAATTAAAAAGTATTTGATAAAGTTAATCTATATAACATAATTAATTTTTTAAAATTTTAAAAATAAATCTAGTTTAAATTAATAATAAATTCTTGATATAACTTAAAAGTCATAAATTTTAACAAAAGAATGTTGCATCCTTAATCAAATGTTGTTTAAGGTTGATTTTTCTTGTTACTTGTCTAATGTTTCCTCATAATCATTGATTCATGATAGACGGTGACGGACGGTGGAACACAAGATTTTTATTCCTTTTTTTTGAAGTTTAATATAGCAACTAGCTAGATTAATTGCTTCAACTGAAGAGACTGAACTGATTTGAAAGTATCTGGACTTTGCTAAAACATCCAAAATGCAGAACTGGTTTCGGTTTCATGTTCGGTTTTTCATACAAAACGTCGTGATCCCTTATTTATTCCCTGTTAACAAGAAAGCAAGCAAATTCCTTTCCTAATTCCTGGTGGTCGGCCACAATCACAAGAGCAGGTAGAATTCTAAGAAAAAAGGGGATGTTGAAATTTTCGAACACGCTAATTGCCCTTGTTTGAAAATGTCCCATCTGCAACTTGAACTTGTTTAATGTACTTTGACATAGACAGCTAAGCTTTTGCCAATACAAACTCTTTCAAACAGAATGGTAGCAAATGCTAATTGACAAAGAGCATGCTACACAGCATGCAGCTGCTGTTTCAAAGAGCTTGAGTAAACCTAAGTCTTAGAGAAACATTTTATGACTTTTTGACCTGTTTGATAAAGGTGTATTTAGCAGCTCATGTTAACAAAAATTAGTAGTCGGTGCTGAATATTAAAAGACATTTACAATGACGTAAAATTCGAGATCAGGTAAATAAACGAATTCATCACAAGGAAAATTGAGATGCTCTGGCAAATACTAATGAGTAATTTGTGAACCTTTTCGTGTTGTATGCACCGTCGGAGAAAGACGGTTCAACAAGCGTAGTATTTTCCATCGAAAAGTAAGAGGAAATGCATCGAAAGACGGCCGTCTAAATTAATGGTTTTTGGGTTGTTAAAGATGAGACACCTGGATTTTAATATTCAACGCCATCCCCCAATTTGGTATTTATTTTTCCTGGAAATAAAATAAAATATAAATTGAAGAATATTGAGGGAAAAAGAAGACCGCGTACCAGATGTAAACACACGCGTCGGGTGTTCGGAAAAGCGTGTGAAAGCAATCTGGGTCGAACGTGACCATGCAATTAAAGGCTCACTGTGTTTTCTACAATTTGTTTGTCTAACATCTAAATGTTAGATTGCGTTAAATTTTCTTCCCCATTTGTCTGTTTCTTGCTTTCTTTACACTGACTTCATGCTCTATGTAATCGGCAGCACCGAAGTAGTAAAGTCAAATTCGAACAACACAAGCAAATTTCAAAGTAAAAGCACTGTTTTCTTCCAACCTCACCTCCCACGTATACCCGCCATGGGTACCCATTTTGGCCCCAAAAGTAAGCCAAAAATGTTTCAAATATAGTAGTAATATTTTTAAAGGAGGGAAAGGAAGAGAGGGAAGGCTGAGTCAAACAATCCTCTTACAAGGTCCCACTCCCCAGAGCTCTTCACCGTCCTGACCAAGCAAGATCCTTGTCTATATAGATCCGTGGCGAGCAATACCATAGCATTTCAACGACTAGCCAATTTAAAACAATTGACGGAGCATTTGTGAGAGACAATTTCAGAGATAGATAACTTATAGTCGTGTCGATGGCCAAGAACAGCTCAACATCTTATTCATCAATGAAGCGTCTTCTTTTTGTGCTGGGTCTACTGGCGTTGTTGGTTTCGACAGAGTTCACTGCTGTCGATGGCCGAGCCCTTCGATCAACGACGAACAATGTAGTCGTTGCAGGCTGCGAAGAACAAGGAGGAGCTGATGAACAGGTTGCTGTTTCCACGTTTGCTGTGTCAGCAAACAACTCCAGCAGTCGTCCTTCGGTTAGGAGCTTGGCTTTCAGATTAGCCTCTGGACCAAGCAAAAGAGGTCCTGGACATTAGCACTACAGGAAATCCCAGACTCAATTTTTTTGTTGTTCGGATTGCCATGTTATACGAGGTTGTGCACAGATTTGTGAGCTACCAATTTTTTTTTCCTGCTTTAATCTCCATCTAGGACAATATTGGAGATATGTTTTTTCATTTATACTTGTAACTTGACAGTTTAGATTGATGAAATTGAGGTAGTGACACACTTTTGATTAGAATTAGGATAATCTGTGTACTTTTTGATGATAAAAGTATAGAAATGACATACTGTATCATTATCACCTGGATGCGCTTTAAGCTTGTATGATTGTCAGCGAAATCACCCACATTTACAAGTCTCTCTTTCTCTCTCTAAGAAGTCATGAAACTCATCTGAAAGGAAAGGCCTAAAGGAACTTAGAAATCTAATAAAGTAAACAAAACCAAACCCCAATCTTTAAGTCAAAAAGAAAATCACAGAAGATCGACAGATATTCCATCACCAATCAGCTTTGACCGCAACCAATATATATTTTACTCTGTCTACTGTTGACTGCCTCGTTTGATAATGTATACTTCTACTGAATCTTTCAATGCATATCAGCTTTAGCAAACATTTTCCCTTATGTATGTTTCTAGACAGGCTGGAAATGTGAATATCATTTGCCAATGCCAGTTTCTTTATTAAAAGCTTGGAAGTTTGGAAATAATGCTGACAACCCCGATCACCCTTCTTTGTCACTGGACCTTCGGCGAATGGCTTTCAAGTGTCTGTTCACTGAGTTTAAGATGGACAAGAAATTGAGAACAGTTAAGGGCTTAAATTTCTAAGGTGATTAGATCCCACAGGAGGAACAAGTAATCTTAATCGCCTAAAGAACTTGATATTGATCTCCAGAAAGAATCAGGATATAATTAAGCAAACCATTCTTTTATGGCATTAGCTTAATTAGTTCTATATTGCCGATAGGTCAATCTCTATTTGAATTCTTTTCGTCAAAATAATATCACTTTATGCTTATTATTATTCTGTCCATTGCCCAAGCTTAATTTTTATTTCCATTTCAGCTTCTGCAAATGTTTGTCAAGTACTGTCACCTACCTATACTCTCTGGCATGATCCTCTTCTGTCCTCTTGTGTGTTAACTTCAGTATTGTGCAATGGGAAATTCTAGTCAAATATTGTGGACAACTCCATTTTATAATAAATGTCATCAAATTGTTAGAAATGCTGGTGAAAAGTTTTCAAAGTCGAAATTCAAACATTACCAGGCAATCGGCCCAAAACTTAGGAATTCAAGTCGCCGAGGCAGATAAACCATTGGTTATGGATTGGTGGATAATCTGATTCCTTCAGCGACCACCTAACTACGAGATGACAACACGTGGACATTAAACTTGTACATTATTGAAAAAGTAGCAAACGAAATCATCTTTTCGCATTGGGGGCCATGACTTACGAAAACAGAGTAGATATACTACACTTCAAACCTTCTTAGATAAAGCTACCAGGATTGCTCGATTCGTTATCAATTGTCTTTGCACGTATCAAATGATGATAGCTAATTATGATCATTAGTTGTAGGATTGCAGCCATGAATGATGTAACCCAAAAAATGAACTTTTGTTCTAGCGTATGATCCAAGGGGGAAGCAGAGTTTGAACACCATAACCAGAAGTGGAAATAGGCACTCAAAATATTTGACCTGAAATATTTGAATCCATTTCAATATGGCTAAGACGAGCATAATTTTAGGTCCCCGGAAACGCTCAACAGTCTTAATGTTGCACCATAATATAATTATTATTAAACTTAATAGTGTAATCGTAGAGAATTCTTCTCCACGTTGAATCGTTTCTCTCAAGAGTTATTGTGTAAAAGCATGTTTTGAGAACGTTTTATGTGCCCACTTGGCTTTGCTCGCGATATCTACCTAAAACTCGGTTGAAAAAGAATGTTGTTGAACCAACAGTTTCTCCTTGCAAAGCCATTCACAAAAGGACCAAAGCAAACAAACAAAACAAGAGTCAATTTTCTGAAATATTCAAACATAAATCCCTTTGTTTCCTAGACTTCCTTGATTAATGAGAAAAATGTCTTACAGGAAGGGACAAATTCACTTTCGTCGAGCCCAAGGTCCCTAAAAGTAGGGATAGTCTTCAACTAAACTAACCACTAACCAGGGCGAAGAGTGGGGCAAGTATAACACGGTTGTCTGTCAGTTGTCCTAAACATAGTTGGACGACGGGAGAGTGATCAGCACAAGATGGAATTTCAAATCAATGAAGTATAACATACAAGTTAAAATGTCCTGTATTAGAGCTAACTTCTCTTTCAAAGCTCGCTTCTGTCTTTTGCTCCCTTGTTTGGAGACGAGGGAAAAGGATTTTGGAAGTGAAAATACCATTAATATTATCCTTACAGGAAACAACAAAAATCTTGGAACGGAAAGCCTCTTTCTACTGAAGATTAGCTTTTTCATAATGAAACACACATACATTCACACACACACACACACACACACACACACACATACAGAACAACACTAGACATAATGCAGATTAAAGTACAATGCAGCAAAATTAAGCTACCAACTCATAAAGTATGATCGAAAAAAATGATTCTATAAGCAAACATATTCTGAGGAAAGGAAACCACAAGTAGCCTAAGGGTAAGGAACTGCATATATGGCAGATACATAATATGATGCTGATTAGGAAAAGGAAATAAACACCCTTGATATAATCAAATTTAATAGGATACTCTCATAAATTTAAGTACGTGGCTAAGCATCAGTTGGTAGAGATTGAAGCAGCAAGCAAAAAGTGTGGCAAGACACAAGGATATTGCTGATTACACTGAAAAGGTAAGTTTGACAATAGACAGAATTCTCTATGATATTAGGTTCAAGAATAAGAATTTATGGAAAACACAAAGTGAAGATGTATAGCCAGGTAAGCATTCACAACAAACAGTCAAGCTCAAAATGTTCCTCAAAATGGTCTTTTCCTAAATTTTGAAAGCCGAAGCTACATCACCCAACAGTTATCTAGAAACTCGTAATCTGCCCAAAGAATTCTTGAATAAAAGGGATTATTTAGTTATGTTCCTTCAACATAACTTTTATATAGGCAAGAAAAGAACTCAATGAATAAGAGCATGTAAAACAGATTTTTTGAGAACAGAAGCTCACATATATCTTAATTGGCTAGTACTACAATAAGATATTTTTCTACCATTAAATATCAGGCAATCACCCGCTTGGAAGGAAGCATGATATAAAGAGGATTTAAAGATGGAATATTTCATTTACCTAGGAAAATAAGCAATTTAGATAATAACGACCTAAAGCATAGAAATCAAAAGAAAATTTGGGGTCTTACGGCATTAACAAAGTAAAAGAATCATAATATTCCTTCCATCAGAAATTGAGTGGCGTGCAATTGGAGTACAACAGAGTTGCAGTTGGGTCCATTATGCCATTCATCACCCTGAACCACACATCATGCTCTTCAGGAGGCTTCTCAACTATCAGCAGCAACAGGAGAATCAGACCCAGCAAACCATGCTTGCTAAGTAAATATATTACCGTTCATTAGTCAGTATCCAAAAAATGGATGAAAAAGAAAAAAAATACTATATCAGTGTTTATGCATGGCATAAACAGTTCTGATGTTTTGGAGTTCCTGGTTGGTAGTCTAATTCTCTACTATGGGAGAATTCCATGTTAGGCTTGTTTCTTGCTTTCTCTACTGTGGTATGGATGACATAATGTAATTGCTACTGCATCTTAGATGTAAAAATGCTTTAGATCTGGTGTACTGCTTAGATGGAATTGATTAAAATTCTTCTTGAATGTTAAAAAAAGAATATTCCTTCAATCAAGATGTTAGCAGCAGGCATGGTATCAAGGATGCCAACAGAAGTTTGATGCCATTGCAATGCAACAAGAGTGATTACATACATAAGATCTTGAATATGTCCAATTCATTGTATGCGAGAAAACAGACTATATATAAATCGCTTAAGCTGCAACTAGAATTGGGTGGGGAAGTGTTGTGCAACACTAGTTGAAGCTTTTAAAGGAAAAAAAGTTTAAAAAGTAGATAAATGTGAAGAATGCAGTTTAAGCGATGTAGCAAGCAAAGAGGTTCACCATTCAGCAAAAGAAAATGATGCTCTAATCAGTCAGGAAAACATAGTAGCAAGCAAAGAGTTCACCATTCAGCAAAAGAAAATGAGGTTCAGATAGTCAGGAAAACATACCGTACACATACATTATATAACCATGGAACATGAAAACAGCTAAAACATAAGAATACACGTTTATACCTAATTTTGTTAAAGCATTATATCTAATTTTGTCAACTAAAAACATGAAAAATTTGTTAAAGCATTATACCTAATTTTGTCTCAAACATAAGAATACATGTCACATGAGCACATGTCTACAACAATTCATATCAATTGCATGTTTATATTACCAAGAGACTAATACACAGACAAGTTAATAAGTATGCATTTCTAATGAACATATACACATACTTGTTCCAAGCACTTAAATTATCCTTTGCATGCTAGATTCTAATTTACAGCACACAACCTCATTGAACTTCCACATCCTGGTTGCTCTAAAGACCTAAAATTTTTCCTAACACAAATTAAATTTCCAAATCAACTGAAAAGGTATTAGAGGATATATTCTTAAAAGAACATTGCAGAAATATTAAGACTATATATCAGATTTTTAAAAAATAAAGAAACCTGACCTACAACTTATAGCTCTTTCTACTATAACTCTTAAAAGACTTTCAATTCGATTGCTTCAAATTCCATAATGTTCTCCCTTAAGATGTGAAAATTCTGAGTGAAAACAAGCTGAAACTTTGAAACATGAACAGCAGAATTGCCTAAGCTCTGCAACACAGATAACTGCACGGTGAATAAAGATACACAATGCTGATGAGTTGCAGGAAAGTAAATCATCAATGAACAAAATTTCTAGCACCCTTCATTCTGCATTTTTCACTGTATCAACGAACGGAGCAGCAAAAACAAATCAAATCATAAGAAGCAAACACATTTCCGACAAGATTACAGAAAACCAAAATAACCCCTAAGATATTAATAAATATTACTATCACAGATATTATTACCGTGATATATAAGCATCCCGAAATATTCATATTCAGTACAAACAGATCTCAGAAAAAGGAAGGAAAAATTAAATTAAAAAAACCCTAGCAATACCAATAATCATGCTAAACCAAAAAGAACAACCCTAAAGAGAGAGAGAGTGAGAGAGAGAGAGAGAGAAACAAGAATCCTCAAACTCAAGCCTCGGCCTTTACGGACGAGGACGAAATGTCCTCACCACCCGCAGCTCCCGCGTTACTCGAGTCTGCGTCCGCCGAACCTGATGGAGCGGCGGCGGTGGGGGTGGCGGTGGGGGCGGCGGTGGCGGCTGCTCGAGCTTTGACAGTCTCGAGCATACGCTTGCTGATCTCCTTGGAATATACCTGAAGGATCTCGATACCGTCGTCATCGGCGGAGAACGATGCTCCGGCGACCGAGAAAGCCTCCTCCTCGATAGACTTGGCCACTGCGGAGGCCTCTTCCTCTGGTATCGTGCCATAGCGTTTGGAAAGAACGGATTGGGACGACAGCGTCTCGATGAGACGGTTGACGACGGCGTCGCGGGTGCGTTGGGTGGGGGGCCAAATGCGGAGGGTGAGGTTGTTGAGCTTTTCGGTGGTGTCATCTACTTGGGCTGGGGCTTGGGCTTGGTTAGACTCCGCCGCCGGGGCGTTGTCTTGCGTGATGGTGGATTCAGGATCGGCCATTTTTTTTGGGTTTGGATGGTGAGTGAAGAGTGGGATTTTGAGTTTGGAGGGGAATTTTTTAAGGGAATTAAAAACAATAAACAAAGATATTTGAGGTGGGGGAAAGAAGAGCATCGGATGTGGGCCGGGTGTGGGTTGAAATGAAATGGACCCACCAACTTAACTTTAATTTGATCTGCCCATGTCTAGGGACTAGGCTCTCTTGTTTTAATTAATTAGACTTCAATTTCAAAAATTTTCGACATGTTCTTTCTTATATTGTTTAGTTGATTGTGATTTGATTGTCAACAAATCAACTTCTGATTACTTAACGTTGCCTTCCGCTTTGATTTTCGTTCAAGGCAATACACGAATTTTTGGCAAAGAAGCAACCTTACACTCAATGCAACGAACCCAAAAATGAAGCCAACTCAGCTTCAAACAACTTAAAACCCCTTGGACCCTGGGCTATTTACAGCATGTTTGGTTGGCGGAATGACTATGCCATTCTCCCTCTATTCCCATGGCATAGCCATTCCCACGTTTAGTTGGCATAGAGCACAAGGAATAGGAATTCTTCAGGAATTCTTATTCCTTGTGATAGGTAAAAACACAGTAATAGATATCACCGACTCGCCTCCAGTAATACCTATTTCGCAGTTCAAGGAATAGCTAAACGAAGTGTAATGATTAAAATACCTTCATCACTTTTTGAAAATTACAAGTGTGTCCGTAGAAAATAGAAATTTTCTCTCTCTTCGCGCTTTCCCTCTTCCTCCCTCTTTCTCTCAATCGAGCTTCCTCCGGTCTAAGCCGATGCTCCTCTTTCTTCCTCCCTCTTTCATGACCAAATGTGGTCGGAAAGCGTCCACAGAATACCTTTCCGACCAAATTCGACCAAGATCTGGCCTCAACGGCCAAATCTGGTCGCGGGAAGCACCGGATCTGGTGCTTCCTGACCAGATCTCGCGGTTGGATCTGGCACTCCACAGTCAGATCCAACCGCTAGAAACGCCGATCTGGCGTCCTAGTGGCCAGATCCGACCACATGGTGCTCCAGATCCGCGTAAAATGACACCGGTCGCCTTTCCGGCGACCAGACAATGGTGAAGAAGAAAGAATAAAGGAAAAAAAAAGACAAAATTCTTTATAAATATTAAAATATTAATGTTTTAAATATTAATATTTTATATATAATTTAAACATTATTAATTTTAATATGATTAAAATATTAAAATATTAATATTTTATTTATTAAATTATTAATATATTAAATTTTTAATGAATATAAATAAAAATATTAATATTAATATTTTAATCATAATAATATTAAATTATAAATAAAATATTAATATTTAAAATATTAATAATTAAATTATATTAAGATAATAATATTTAAATTATTAATTATTAATATTTTAATTAAATTATAAATTATTAATATTTAAAAAATAAAATAAAAATAAATAATTGTATATATAATAAAGGGTATTTTTATCTTTTTATCATTTATTTCTTTTTTATTCCAATCTTATTTCTACCAACCAAACACTACATTAAGTAGTAATAGCCATTTCTACTCTATTCCATTCACTGAACCAAACAAAGTAATAATTATTCTTTTCTATTCTCACTTTATTCTATTCTCACAGAATACATATTCTATTCTATTCTTATCTATTCCACGAACCAAACGTGCGGTTAGTGTAACAAAGCAGGTTTCCCCCATCGATCCCCAATTGTCCGTTTGCCTCAACCTGAATGTAATGTTTCTAATATTTTTGCACTTACAAGTCTCTTTTGGGGGAAACAACAAAAAATAAAGAAGAAATGCCACGTAACTGAAAACCACATCCCATCACCATTTTTACAAGAAAAAAAATTAAGACCAATCACCTAGATCTTTTGAGGTTTATTTGGCTGGAGGACTTTGGGCCATATGGGTTTTTGACGATCCAACATTTTCATTAATCAAATAAGATACTTTAGGAGAAAGCTTGCAAAGGCCGTCAACAACAAACTAATGAGGAGTCGAAGTGTGAAACTATGGTTGTACCAAAAACAACTGTTAGACAATGAACAGGGAAATCTGGCTAATTACACATCCATAACATATTCAAACTCAAGACGAGGGCATTTGCCACTGGCTAATACTTGCCACGAGTGATTCATATCTCTAAAAGAACATTAATAATGGATTTGCGTGGTTTGAACATGGCGACTAATGGCTTAGCTTTGGGCACGGTGAGTCCTGTCCCTTCAGTCAAGTCCACCTCCTCCTCTTCACTAATCCTTTCCCACTCAAAGCACTGAATCACTGCAGCCAATGCCAGTCCCACCACCCTGTGAGCAAGGCCAGCTCCAGGGCACCCTCTTTTCCTTATCACAAATGGTATGAACTTATAAACCTCACTTTCCAATTCTTGGAGTCTTTCTGGCCTGAAAGTTGTAGAGTCATCCCACAGCTTGGAGTCCTTGTGAATTGCCCAGGCATTTACAAACAAAATTGTGCCTCGAGGGATGTTATATCCTCCAATTGTGCAGTCTTCGGATGATTCATGAGCTAGGATGAAGGGTGTTGGTGGAAACAACCGTAAGGTCTCATTTATGATGCATTGAAGGTATGACAGCCTGCCAAGGTCTGGTTCATCTACCAATCAGTTGTGATCGACAATATCGTCTAGTCTCTTGCCTTGTTTAGAACAGCAGGATGGTTGAGTAGAAGCGAGATTGCCCATTCTATTGTAATAGAAAATGTGTCTGTTTCCGCACCAAGAAACGCCCATAAGAGAAATTGGGTAAAAACAGATCAAAATGAATGGGACGATGTGAAATCCTTCAAAAGTTTTTTGTCAGTGCAATAAAATTTGCATTTTTCACGATAGAAAATGATAAAGTAGGAAGAGTAGAATGAACCAGAGAAATAATAGGAAATTGAAATATGAGAAAAAACATGAAGAATAAAAATAAACTTTGTTAAGACAAAGAACTTTTACAATACTAAAGGCTGGATAAAGATTAAAAGATGAGATGAATCAAACATTAGAGGAAAGTAAAGTTATATCCTCCTACATTTGTGTAATCGTGGCTTCACAAATTTAGGACTCTGTTACTAACCACCCCACTTTATTAGGACTCCACTATGCTACTAACAATTCCCATTTTGTGAGGACTCCACTAATTAGAATTTGACTCAATCTCAACAATTCTCCCACTTGAAGACACGATTGCATCATTTGAACAACGAACTGCTTCAAGACCTAGAGAACTCTTGAATCTGTTAAATTTCTCTCTTGTCATAGACTTCGTCAACATGTCTGCAGGATTCAAGTCTGTGTGAATTTTCTTCAAGATAATCTTGCCATCTTCAACCACGTTTCTAACGCAATGATAACGAACATCAATGTGCTTTGTACATGAGTGGAAAGCTAAGTTTCTAGCCAAATGAAAAGCACTTTGGCTATCACTGTTAACACAAATAACCTCTTGTTGTTTCATCATCAATTCCTCAAGAAGCCTTTGCAGCCATATAGCTTCCTTGCAAGCATGTGTTGCTACCATGTATTCTGCCTCCGTTGTTGATAAAGCTACAACTGATTGTAGCTTTGATTTCCAGTTGATATCTCTTCCTAACATGGTAAAAACATAGCCAGTAGTAGACCTCCTTCCATCTTTATCGCGAGTAAAATTTGCATCAACAGAACCAATGCATTGTGGTTTCATGTGTCCAAAACACAATGAGACATTTTGAATGCCTTTAAGATATCTGAAGATCCACTTGGCAGCCACCCAATGATCATGACCTGGATTTGCCATATACCTTCTAACAACTCCCACTGCTTCTGCAAGGTCTGATCTTGTACATACCATGGCAAACATAAGGCACCCTACTGCTGATGAATATGATACTTGAGACATCGCTGCCTTCTCTGCTTCAGTGCTGGGAGATAATTTTGAAGACAATTTAATATGAATAGGAAATAGGGTACTTACTGGTTTTGCATTCTGCGTATTGAAGTGCAACAGAATTCTTTCTATATAACCCTTTTGAGAAAACCAGATTTTCTTGTCTTTTCTTTCTTTAAGTACCTTCATCCCAAGAATCTAATTCATAACTCCCAAATCCTTCATTTTGAACTCCCCAGCCAATCGAGCTTTTAGTGTAGACATTTTTTCAAAACTATTGCCTACAATAATCATAATGCCTACATATAATAACAAGATACAAAAACACCCATTACTTTCATTATAAACATAAACACAATGGTCAGCCTCATATCTTTTAAAACCCAAGCTCAAAATGAAGGAATCAAATCGCTTATACCAACACCTAGGCTCCTACTTGAGACCGTAAAGCGATTATTTTAGTCGACAAACCAAATTTCTCTTATTTTCTTCAACATAACCTTCAGGTTGCATCATGTAAATTTCTTCATTCAAGTAACCATGTAAGAAAGCTGTTTTTACATCTAGTTGTTCTAATTCAAAATCATAAACAACAGCACAAGCCAAAACAACTCTAATAGTAGTCAAATGAACAACTGGAGAAAATACCTCATCAAAGTCAACACTAGGTTTTTGAGCATACTTTTTTACCGCAAGCCTAGCCTTATATCTTTCTATATTCCCATCTGAATCCTTTTTCAGTTTGTAAATCCATCGACAGCCAATAGCTTTTTGATCTTCAGGTAACTAAACAAGGTCCCAAGTCTTGTTCCTATGTAAGGACTCCATCTCTTTCTCCATGGCACATCTCCATTTGTCTGAATAAATGGAGTCATAAGCCTCTTTATAGGACGTAGGCTCATGTTCTTCTGCCAATGCAACATAAGCACTAACAAAATTAGTCTGAGGCTTTAAAAAAGTGATATAGTCATCGTACCTGGTTGGAGGCTTAATTGTCCTTCGAGAACGTGTTGGCATTTCATGAGAATCTACAAAAAAAGGCTCTTCACTAGACAATTCTGACTTAGATTTGTCTTGAGACATTTTCTCTTGAACAATGTCATCGAAACTTGGTTCTTGCTCAATTATAATCTTCTTTGCTTCTTGCTTTTCAATTGTGCCTTGAAAAACATTTTCATTGAAAATAACATCTTGGCTAATAATGATCTTGTGAGCAGTAGGATCCCACAATTTGTACCCCTTTCTACCTGTCTCATAGCAAAGAAAAATACATCTTTTCGAATTCTTATCAATTTTAGTTCTCTGTTCCTTAGGAACCCAAACATAAGCATCACATCCAAACACACGCAGGAAAGAATAATTTGCTGGTTTTCCTATCCAAACTTTTTCTGGAGTTTTTGAATTAAGGGACACTGTAGGAGAACGATTAATTAAATAACAAGCAGTATTTACAGTTTCTGCCCAAAATTCCTTTCCTAGCTTTGCAGTGCTCATCATACATTTAGCACATTCTAGGAGAGTGCGATTCATCCTTTCTGCAACACCATTTTGCTGTGGTGTTATTCACACTGTTAGCTGTCTTTTAATACCATGTTCACTTGCGAGAGAAATCATCAATTAAAGTCACAAAGTAGGAACATCCATCAATGGAAACATCAAGTACTTCCCAAGTGTCAGCATGGATTAAGTCAAGAAAATTTTGGCTTCTTTTTGTAGACAAAGAGACAGCCAATCTATGTTGTTTTCCATACAGACAATTCTCACCAAAACTTGTAGAGATAGATTTAAAACCAGGAAGAAGCTTTTGATTTGAGAATACCTGTAGTCCACGATCATTCATGTGCCCCAACCGCCTATGCCGAATCATAGAGAGATCTGACTCTACAACGGTAACTTTTCCAACTAAAGTTTCACTAATCAATCTGTACAGATTGTCCTTCAATTCTCCTTTGACTACCACCATGATGCCTTTGATCACCTTCAAGTGATGATTCTCCCCAATGAATTTCATACCAAGCTTGTCAAACATCCCCAAAGACAGCAAGCTTTTCTTCAAGGAAGGTACATGTCGAACATCAAAAACGGTGCGAATACATCCATCAAACATCTTGATCCTCACTTTTCCAACTCCCACTACTCGACATTCCTCATTGTCACCCATGTAAACTATGCCACCTTCACATGGTTTATAAGTGTGAAACCATTCCTTGTGTGGAGTCATATGAAAGGATGCTCTAGAATCAAGAATCCATTAACTCAAGACTACTGCAGTTTCTAATGTTGCTGCTAATGCATCTCCATCTTCTGCTATCGAAGTGCTTTCGATTATATTACCATGAGAATTACTTGTCTCAGGATTTTCACTTCTTCGATGTTTGCAATCTTTCTTCATATGTCCAGACTTTTCGCAATTCCAGCACTTTGTCAACTTCTTCTTGCCCTTAGACTTGGATCTTAATCTTTCTTTGTCACTAGGGTTTCTTTCAGTGGATCGGTCGCGAACGTACATAGCATTACCAGGATTAAATTGAGTCGATTTACGCCTCATTTCTTCTGTTAATAGTGATGCTACAATGGAATCCACATCAAGAAACTTCACATGACTCAAATTCATAATCAGATTATCCCAAGAATTGGGCATAGAACAAAGTAAGATACTTGCCTTTTCTTTATCATCTATTTTGACATCAATGGCTTGAAGCTTATTGATGAGTGCATTGAATTGGTTAAAATGTTCTTGCATGGAATCTCCATTTGTCATCTTTAAATTGTACAATTGACGCCTCAAGAGGATTTTGTTTGTCAAGGACTTGCCTTCATAAATGCTTTTAAGCTTGTCCCACAAACCTTTTGCAGATGTTTCTGTTTCCACATTGAACAAAACATTGTCTTCCAGGGCTAGCTGCAAATTTGCTAAGGCCATCTCGTCCTTCTCAATAAATTGCTTGTCAGTCATGCCTTCAGGTCTTTCTTCTTTTGTCAAGAAAGCCATAGCACAACCATCATTCACAAGCATTGCATGCATCTTCAATTTCCATAGTGCAAAATTGGTTCCATCAAAACGTGGAATCTCAAATTTTGTTCCAGACTTCCTTGCCATCTTGAACAGCACGAACAAGAAAAGAAAACTCCTACAACCTAGCTTTGATGCCAAATTGATAGAAAATGATAAAGCAGGAAGAGTAAAATGAACCAAAGAAATAATAGGAAATTGAAAGATGAGAAAAAACGTGAAGAATAAAAATAAACTTTGTTAAGACAAAAAACTTTTATAATACTAAAGACAGACTGGATAAAGACTAGAAGATGAGATGAATCAAACATAGACTTCTTGACTTAATTTATAGAGGAAAATAACATTATATCCTCCTACATTTGTGTAATCCTGGCTTTGATATAGCCTGTTTGGCCTGGTTTTTTTTTAACTTAAAAGATATTATGAAGCTCTTATGAAAAATAATAGTTTTTAAAATTAAGCTAAATCTGTTTGGTAAATTTACTTTTATAAGTTCTTTTTTGTAAATAAGATGTTTGACAAAATAATTTATATAAGTTCTAATTTTGATTAAAATTACCATAAAAGGTATTTAATAAATAATTTTCTATTAATCATAAATTTCTTTGTTCATAATGAAAAAATGTTAATTTTATTTTTTTATTTATAAAAAGTATAAAAATTATTTTTATATAATATAAATTTTATAATTAATAATAAATCATATAAAAATGAAAACAGATAATGTTGTAATTATTTTTAATGGATGAGGATATTTTTAAAACAAAAGGAAAAATTTTTCTAAAAAAAAGACGTGTTTTTAAAAAAAATGAGAGAAAGTTCCTATCTGGAGTTTTTTCTAAAACTCTTTTTCTCAAAATTTTATATTTTAAAAAGAGCTACTTATTTTTTTAAAAGTTTTTCCAAATTCTTATGTGACATGATTTTTGTTTTTAAAAAATGGATAAGTTGAAAAAAAGTTAAACCAAACATACGCTAACCACCCCACTTTATTAAGACTCCATTATGCTACTAACAACTCCCATTTTATGATGACTCCACTAATTAGAATTTGACTCAATCTTCAATTTCAGATGCCATTTTCGGTTTGTCATATGGAATGTGGATTTAAGCATTCTTTTAAAATCCAATAGCCGTAATTTTGTTTGGGTTTAAGCAATCTAAAGAAACGATGTTACGTTATCCTGGACAGGAATGCATTACTGCAATCAAGACAACTTAATATTTGTTGCCTGATCAGTGTCATCACTACCTTGAAACAAAATATGAAAGCAGTAGAATCATAGCTTCTTGAGAAATTTAAACCATTAAGTTATAAGTACTTGTTAAATATCTTTGTCTAAGCCCAAAATATCATCAAGGAGCAAAATCATGTCAGGTGCCCTGAAATGTTGAGCTGAGACACGCCTTCAATTCACCACAACAGGAAATTTTGGGTGTAAGTAGAAACAAGTGAATTTAGATGCAAGTATGCAACTGTCTAGGTGTTTATATAAGAAAAAATACAAAAAATAGATAGCTGCGAACTTACCACTATAAGGCCTTTGATGATTACATCAGACAAGGATGCAGGGTCAGATTCTTGTAGAGACAGCGAGTTTGGATGGTCGTTTTAGTCCTTCCCCCTTGTTGACAGTTATCCATCCTTTTATTTCGTTGTTCATCTATGAGGCCCTGTAAAATTGCATCTGCCTGTCTTTGCAATTTCAACATTCTTTTCTCCAATCTATGGAAATCAATCCACCGAAAAAATGGTAAAAAGTCCCCTGGATATATTTCGCCAGTCAGTTCAAGTGCTTCCTTTTATCATATCTCGAAATCGCCTTGCTTCCTCAAAATCATCCACCTCTGCCCCAAAATATCTCTTTCCTGATACCATCCTCATAATTATATTAAAAGGCAGCTCAGATAGCCTGGACCTCATCTCCACTTCTGCAAAGTTTTGATGTGAAATTTCAAACAATTTTCTGAGCAAGTATCCAACTTCATCCTGTCTAATACTTAGAAACATGTTAAGTCGATTGGTTGAGAAAATTTCAAGCGCAGGTATGCGGTGAAGATAGTGCCCATTGGCAAAATGATCAAGTCACATGCAATGCCAAAAATCATGGATGATGCTAAATGAATGTATTTATAAATTAATTTTGGACCTTAAGTTTTGTGTTAATATACTTAACATTTTGATTTAATTGAATATCCTTTTTATTCTTATTATATTTTAAAATATCTTTTTTGAATCAACAAAGTTTTAGAATGAATAATTGACTGGGACCATTGAGCTATTTTTTTAATAGAGTAAACAAATTAATTTCCAAATGTCTCTTATTAGAATAATTATTAGGGTTAATTACTAATTACTATATTAATTTTAATAAAATATTTAATGACGTAATTTCCTTAAATTAATATTCTCATTAGAATAATTATTTGAATTAACGAGGTATTAGAATATTAAATTAGGATTTATCCCGACACTTCAATGAAAATTTTTAATCAAATTCTGCACTTGGAAAAGTTATATTGAAAATGTGACTCTTTGCATTCTCAAGTGAAATTTCATCATCGAAAATTAATTCAAATAACAGATATATTTTTATTGGACATTCTTTTTATACTATATTTGTCTCTCCTTAAATTAATTGACTAACAACATATACATATGGTTACTACTACAAATATTAAATAATCATATGTATTTATGTATTTTTTAGGCTTGATATATTTCCCCTACTAACCTATATTTTATTTTATTTTTATTATGTCTGTATATCTCTTGTTTTTCTTTTCTAAAAGAATGACTAATCATATTAAAATTAACATTAAAATAAATGCCCACAAAAAAAAAAAACAAAACCAAACACAAAAAGGGCCAAGCATCCATACCTGCTTGGGTTCTTTATGACCCAAAGAAGTTGGACATAAAAAGGTTTCCACAAGTAATTTGCGGGCCTAATTTGTTTGCTTGATGAGGAGTTGCAGGCTTGGTCCAGCTTCAAGAGAGATCACGGGCTTTTTCTGGCCTGCAAACCCTAACTATAAAACCCATATTTCCCTTCTTTTGGACCTTTTATATATATATATATATATATATATTTTGTTTTTTCTCCTCCGCGTCTGCCACCTAGCCGAAACCGTTTTCCCTTTTGATCACCGTTGCTCTGTTGTTCACCTTAACAATGACACGACAACAAAATCCCTCTTTTGACTTCCCTCAATCCCTCCTCTTCCTTTGATCGAGAAGATAAAAAAAACCTTTAAAGCCCTAAAACTCTAGCAACTAGGAAAATAACCTCACCATTTGTGCTTGTTTCATTTTTTTTCATATGTTTTTTTTTTTTTTGCTTGATTGGTGATCTTTTGAGTATGGTACCGGCTGTTAGGAGAGAACCAACTTGGGTTTCCTTTTCTTTTTTCAGAAAAGCTTTCTAGGGTTTTCTTTGTTCACAGGAATGATTGTTTTGATCACTTTGGTGGCATTCCTTCGGCATGAGAGGCTGAAGGAAATTTGATTTTACTGCTTAGCAGAAGGAAGAGTAGTGACCACCTATCTTTTTGCAAATAACCTGTTTTGGTCAGTAGGGTGCGGTTCCTTACTGTCAATAGCAAGGCCTTTTATATTTGCTAGATAGATGCTATAATGTTCGGTGGACAGGTTCTTTTATAAGATGGAGATGACCAATTATGGGAAGTGAAGGTGGCCTTGGTGGTTGCTTCCTTTTAGGTGTTTGTTTCAGTATGAACTTTGAAAGAAGCAGCAGCAGAATAGAAATAGCAAAATGGAAATAAAACCAGATTTGCTCCATGGGCTTAAAGCTTGTGTTTGACACCATGGTCAAAAAAACCAGCCTTTATACGAGGTTGATTGGGTGTTGGCCAAGCAAATTTAGAACTTTTCGGAGTTTCCTTGCATAACAACGTGGAGAGGAAGAATTAAAAATTAAATAAGCAAAGGGAAGGCAGTTTCAGTGATGACATTTTCCATTCTTATTGCCGAGGGGGAAATGTTTGTTAAGTAATTGTATGCTGACCAAAAATTCCCTTGCTCACCAAGAAACGTTCTATCTTACGTTTCTTAACATCTGCCTGGTTTAGTACAAAGGGTCAAGATGAATTTAGATAATTATTCAATTAAAGCACTGCTAATGTGTTTCTGTCTTGGCCAACTAGTAGCGGTTAAACAAGCAATTAAGAAATGCAACTTGGTAATTACCAAAGCTACTGAAATCTATTAGAGATCAAGAATCCGATAACTTGACAATTATATAGCAAAAATGCAAGCCTAACTGCTTAAATATATCCCAAGGAACAAAAAAAAACCCTTCAATCTAATGAATCACTATAAAAATTCATCAATATTGTCTATTTGAAGATACTGCTGAGTTCTTGCTTTTAAGTTTTAATGCTATGCATTCGTATAAGGGTTTTTTCCTTTTTTAATATTGATAGATGATTCTGCTCTACTACGAGTTTAAATGACAATTAATTAAATTATATTTGCAAGTTTTGATCTATGTAAGTTCATTATAAGGAAAACTCTTAAGGAAACTTTAATCATCTTGACTTTTAATACATAGAAGGATCATAAACTCGCAGAGCACTTGGGCGGCTTTACCTTAATACTTTATTTCGAGAGTGGCTTCTATATGCATTTAAGCTTAGCAAAGTCTATCCCTCTGTGCTCCTTTTACCAGAGACTTCACGTCACAGTGTGGAAAGTAGGTTGATCATGTCTGCCCGGGGACTGCACAAAGCTACCAAGGGCTCAGCTTTCGGCATGGTGAGCCCTGTGCCTTCCCTCATATTGATTTCCTCCGTGCCAATCCTGTTCCACTTGAAGGACTGAATCAGGGCACCAAGTGCCAGTGCCACCACTCTCCTGCCTAAAACAGCTCCAGGGCATGCCCGCCTTCCAACACCAAACGGAAGTAGTTTACACCCTTCACCTTCCCCACCTTCAAATCTCTCTGGCATAAATCTTGTGGCGTCCACCCAGAGCTTGGGGTCCCTCTGGATAGTCCAGGCGTTGATAAATAAGATTGTGGCACGGGGCACGGTGTAGCCACAAACAATGCAGTCTTCTGATGATTCATGTGGTAAGAGCAATGGTGTAGGCGGAAATAACCGCAACGTCTCAGAAATTATAGATTGTAGATAATTCAGCTTTGTCAGGTCTGTTTCATCGAGGAACTTGTCTTGTCCAACTTTAGCACCTATTTCAGTCCAAGCTTTATGCATTACTTCAGGATGGTTAAGAAGAAGTGACATAGCCCATTCTATTGTAGTCGTTGAAGTTTCAGTTCCAGCAACTAGCATTGCCTGCAAGATGTTTCAATGAGTTATAAATCTAGATATTTGAGGTAAAAACTTGCTGACACTCTGAGGTTTAAAATATTTAATACAGTTTTCCTCGTCCGGGCTATGGGAAGGCACTTTTGGAGCTGTATAATATGGGAGTAAGGCGCAAAGAATTAGAATAAAAATACTAACACTACATTTTTTTTTTGAAATTTCAATTTATTATAGATAAAAACACGGTGAGCCTGCGCTCCCCACCATATAGCCATTTTGCAAGGTTATACCCCTTAGAAAGACCAGGGGTATACCGTTGCAAAATAATCATAGAGTACAAGTATCTCTATCAAAAACAAAGGACTGTCTCTCTAAAGACACTTACTGTACGTTTTGTTCGCGAAATAGATAAAAGTGAAATTAAACAATAATTCTGTGAAAATAAAATAAGGTGAGAATAGAATAATATAGTTATTAATTAGTTTGGTATGACGAATAAAATAAAGTATAAGTAATTATTATAACTTATTACAATATTTGATTGGTAACAAAAAATTAAAATAAGAAAGGAATAAAAGATAAAAAGATAAAAATATCTTTTATTATTTATCTTATTATTTATTTTTATTTTATTTCTAAATGTTAATATTTTATTTATAATTTAATCATTAATACTATAAAATATTAATATATTATTTATAATTTAAATGTTATTATGATTATTTATTTTTATTTTATTTTATTTTTAAATATTAATATTTGATAATTTATTTAAAATATTAATTTTTTGATAGCTTAAATATTAATATTTTATTTATAATTTAATCATTGAAATTTTAAAATATTAATATTTCATTTATAAATTAACTATAATTATGATTAAAATTTCAATACTTTCAATTAATTTTTAAACTCAATATTTTTTAATATATAATTGAAAACTTAAACTCTTTATTATAATAAGATTTATTTTCATCAAAAACAAAAATACTCTTTATATAATTTAGTAAAATTTATACCAAAAGATAAAATTAAGTAATTTTTTTTCTTTTTTAATCATTTAATTTTTTATTTTTATTAAAATTAAAATTTTAATAATTTAATAATTTATAATTAAGTATTAGTATAATTTTTTATTTTTTATTTTGTATTTTGTATTTTGTATTTTTTAATTTATATTTTCACTTGAAAATTTTAAAATTAATATTTTTAAAATATTAATGTTTTATTTATAATTTAAATATTAAAATATTAAAATATTAATAGTATTAATTTTTTAATATAAAACATTAATTTTATAAGTTTAAGTTTGTAATTTTTCAACAAAGTAAGGACAGTTTAATCCAAAATATTTTAAATTCTATTCCTGAGGACATGGAATAGCTAATACCATGGAGTGAGGTGGTATTAGCTACTCCAAAGTTTAGGCTGATTTTGAGGAATAGCCATTCTTTTTAGAATGGCTATTGCTTCCTCGCTAAACATACTAAACATAGGGAAAAAAATTTTAAAGAGCCATTTCTCCCAACTAAACATGCTATTATAGTCTAAGAGCACTCCCAAAACTGAGTGTATCCACACCGGATAATAGGTGGAGAACACGGCAGACACAACATAGGTCAACATCAAACAAAAACGTAATTCTGAAGTAGAAATTCTTCCTTGACGGATTCTGCTAGAATTCGATAATTGGCAAGCTAGAGCAAGTGGAGTTAAAATCAAAGGTTTGGTTGGATACTCACGAAATCAAAAGTGGAATAACAAATCTTTAACTTTGAAAAGTACTTCATACAGTTGTCGTCACTGGGTGAAAATTATCTTAGGCGGCAAATTACTTGAAAGATTCCATTTTTGTCTTGATTGAAACATTATTTGATTTGATGCACTTATCAAATAGGTCGGCTGACTTTGGAGACACATATTGAACTGCAAGGCAAACAATAATATTTCACAAAAAAGATGCAGGGTTCTTACCAGAATAACTCCTTTTATGGTCTCATCAGTATAAAATTCTGGTTCTGTTGGTTGCAGGGATAACATGACGTCGATTAAAGTTGCTTTTCTCCCTCTTTTGCTTGCATCAGATGCACCCAAAGACTCTGTTGAATCTTCCCTCATTCTCCTATGCTCTTCAAGAAGGGATTGTAAGAATTTGTCAAGCTTCTTCATAATTCTTTTCATCCTCTTCTCCACTCCTTGAAAATCTACCCATTGCAGCACAGGCAAAAAGTCATTCAAATTTGCGCTTCCATGAATCTCCACAAACTCTCTCATGAGGTCTCGGAATTGCTTTGCTTCTTCGTCCACTGCATCTTTCCCGTAATACCGCTTTCCCGCAATCATCCTTAGCATAATATTGAAAACAAGCTCTATAAGCTTTGATGTAACTTCCACCTTAGCTGGTTTTCTGCTCGAGGCCAGGAATAGTTTCTTTAGCAATAACTGAACTTCCTCTTGCCGAACGCCAGCAAACATGGCAAGCCGGCTCGTGGAGAAGAGTTCCAAGGTGGTGAGGCGCCTAAGGTTACGCCAATAATCACCGTAGGGTGCTAATCCTATCGTAGCGTTGTTGTAATTGAGATGTTTGCCAGCAAGCAACTGAGGGCGGTTTGCAAAAATGATATCATTTTTTGTAAAGCACTCTTCAGCTGCTGATGCTGAGGAGACTACAAGAACTTTACGAGTTCCGAATTGAAGGTACAGAATGGGGCCATAATTCTCTGAAAGTTCATGAAGAGTTCGATGAAGCGGTTCCTTTAGAAGATGGAGATGACCGATGATTGGCAAAGCAGGAGGGCTAGGTGGGAAATTTCTCGGACTATTACGTTTTTGTATGATGGATTTGAAAACTAACGCTAAGAGGAGAAGAAAGAAGCCGAGTGTGATGTTGTACAAACTAGCTACTTCCATTTTCTGAGAGTTGCTGAATTATGAGGGGTTACTCTGTCGTTTTATAGTAAGCGAATAAGACTAGGCACAATTTTCTTCTAACAATAGAAATGCTCAAAATATCAAACTAATTGCCGAGCTTACAAATAAGTTGATGACAAGTGTACTTATTAGAGTGCAATTCTTCATTTTATCGTGACTCTAGCGGCATTTATTGAAGTTATAGTACTGAGTTTCTACAAGGGGTTATAAATTGTTACCGATGCCTTGCAACAATATTGCTTTTTTTTTATTAATTTCATTTTCGCTAAGTCAATTTGGCTTTAGTTGATGTTTTCATATTGAAAAACGGATAAATACTGGACTATAATAAGTTCAAGAGATGGCTACATTAGATATTTTCAATAATAATAATACAAGATACAATTTCATATTAAAAAAAAAAGAAAAATATTTTTGAATAAGTATGTCTGTTAAAATAGTTATATTGTTTAAAATAAATATATTTGTTCAAATAATTATATTTGTCCAAAAAGCTATACTTGTATAAGGAGACATATTTGGCGTTGTGAGTTTGGAAGGCTGTCATTTCTCTTCTTTTTTTTTTTTTTTTTGTGATGCTGCTGGATTTCTTCTCTGGCTCATGGTTCCTGTTGTTCTACGGATGATCACCTTGGGAACCAACTGTGGATGCTCTAAGCAAATATTGGGAGTGGTTGGTTGGGTTGAACTCTGTCCTATGATTGGCCATCTCTCAAGGTCATGCAATTGCAAAACAAATGAGGATAACAAATGGCGAGGACTTGACAATGAAGGGTTAAGTGAAGCAAAGGAGGTCTGGCGGTTTTTGATCAGGTCATGAGGACGATTTTGTGATGGTCCATGAATGGCCGTGGCTAACAAAGAGTGTTGCTGTGTAGAAGTCTTTTCGATGAAAAGGATGTTGTGTCTATCATCTATTTGGGTGTTAATTTTTAGGGGTTGGGTCCTTCTCCTAGTCACAAGAGGAATTTTTTGTAATTGTATAGCTGAGTCTTAAGGGTGATGAGAACTATTAGACATTAATCTTTTCTATACATCAATGGCAACGATTTTAGGCCAATAGTTTCATTTGAAAACCTATGGATATATAATTTAGTTTGCTGAAGGGGAGACCTTCTCCCGCATCAAAACAAATCATAACTTTCAAAAAAATAAAAATAAAACTTTCTAATTTGTCAAAAAATGCACTAACAAAAACGATTTACAATTATTCTCTTCACGTTTTTCAAATTCCTTTCAGATCACTTTTATACTATTTTGCTATAGAAAAACATTATAAGAGTTTGATAATCTTATTGTACGTCGGTAAGTACTCAATAGATTGATTTTGTCAATACAAAACATAATCAATCAGTAAATTTTATTATATTCTTGAGATTTATTGTGTATAAACATGTTACATACCAATGATGAAGGCGAATAAAACTTTAAAAAACACTGACATCAATACACGCCTTTAATTCATTTAAGATTATCCTAAGACTCGACCAAACTTAGGACTTTGATACCAAGTCTACAACAACCACTTCTTGGCCGTTATCGGCGTTCTAGACTTTCGAAGAATCTCGCTGAGCCCCGAACAAGCTTCATTTAAGATTTTCGCTAAAGTTAATCCTTATATGCAAAAAGGAAAATAAGAGGGTGTGAGTCTCATAGACTCAGTGATAATCATCGACCTAGTGAGTAGGCGAGAAGGGGAAACAACATAAGGAGGAATTAGTTATAAATTCGAGAGTACGCATAGAAAAATATTCCATTAAACGAAAATGTATTTTATGCCTTGCAATTCTTAAAGATGATGAAATTCAAGTAAATGTATATGTAGTTTTCAGTTATAAATCATTAATAAAAATTTGCAGGTCAATGACATGCAATGTATATTAAAACAATAGACGAGTGAGCATCGTCCTCGGGTAGATTTAGTATTACCCTTAGGCTTATTCTCAGATTTCATCACCTACTTGTGGGAACTACCCACATCACCGTATATAAATCGGGGCTTCAGGTCCCCTTTTTACCTACTTATGAGAACCGTCCACGTCACCAATATAAATCGAGACTTCAGGTCCCGCTTTACCTACTTGTGGGAACCACCCACGTCACCAATATAAATCGGGGCTTCAGGTCCCCTTTTACCTACTCGTGGGAACCTCTCACGTCACCAATATAAATTGGGACTTCAGATCCCCTTTTTACCTACTCGTGGGAACTACCCACGTCGCCGTATATAAATTGGAGCTTCAAGTCCTCCTTTTTCCTACTCGTGGGAATTACCCTCGAGTGTCTTCATTATATTAAGAGAAAAGTCAATATAATCTCAACGTATTCACAAAATATGATAAAATAGTACGTAGTATACTCATGAACCATATACTTATACACAAACATATTTCATGGCATAGCATATTTATCAAAACTGCAAGCTTAATGAAAATAGAAAGTTAAAACTTGCATTTCATGAGTCAATAATGGTCATTCTTGGCCTAATGCATCACACAAGCTTGCAAGGCTAATTTTGAATTGAAATCAGTCAAAGATTTGCTTCCTCATACTTAAAAAAACATATATATATATATACACGTACTACGTATAATATCAAGAAAACAGATTTTAAAACTCTGTCACATCCACAAACAATCTAAATTTTTTATCAGCTCATGCTATCCATAATTTCATCAACTGTCAAACACAACGTATATAATATATTATAGGAATATAATTTTAAAATTTAGCACTCACTCACCTCAAAATAGTGGGATGCTACTTCGCTGGTAGTTTGCGCGTATACCTAGTTATTTTTGTTTCCGTTCTCTTCCATTTTTTTTCTTTTTCTTCTCTTTTTTTCTTTTTTTTCTTTTTCTTCTCTTTTTTTTCTTTTTTTTTTCTCTCCCTCTCTTGGTCGCGGGTCTCTTTCTTTCTTTCTTCTTCTTCTTCCTCTTTTCCTTTCTCTTTCTCTTTTTTCTCTCCCTTTTCCCCCAATCTGTTGCTTTCTCTTTCTTCTCTCCCTTTTTCCTCGATCTGCTGCTTTCTCTTTCTTCTCTCCCTTTTCCCCCTATCTATTGCCTTTCTTTTTCTCTTTCTCTTTTTTCTCTCCTTTCTCCCCCGATCTACTGCCTTTCTTTTTCTCTTTTCTTTTTTTTTCTTTCTCTTTCCTTCTTTTTTCTTTCTTCTCTTTTTTTCTTTTTCTTTCTTTCTTTTTTGTCTTTTTTTCCTCATTTGTTGACCAACCCCTCCTCTTTTTCTTCCTTTCTTTTCTTTCTTTCTTCTCTCTTATCTTTTCTTTTCTCCTTTTTCTTCTTCTCCAGTCGGCCCCTACCAAGGATGTCACAGAAGACCTCAAGGTGCGATATCAAGTGAGACACATCTAATTCCATGGTTGAGGTTGATGTTACTGTTCCAGCTATAAACATTACCTGAGCACCAGAAGCTTAATGTTAAATGCACTAGATTATAATTTTTACAGAATTGTTTTCTTTTTTGGTTGTCGTTTGAAAGGCAAAAACAAGTTTTGTTTAAACAATGCTTAAATTTATGCAAAATATAAAATCAATTGTAAGTAACTAACTAATAGTTTCATCGCTGTGACACAAAAATACTAGTTTTTTTTTTATATAAATGACTAACTAATAGTGCCTTATACATTGCAGACAACTATATTGCATCATGATTTGCTTTGACTTGTGTGTCAAATCGAGTTTCCCCACCGCTACATTCTAGCAAATTCAATAGGTATTGACATCTCTAACATGTAAATGCAACTCACTACAAGTTCATACTTATAGAAAATGCAAATCGTTTCATGCAAATGAAAACATATTTCTTTAGGTTTTACCATTATTATTCCTTTGATGATTTCATCAGTGTAGCAATCTGGTTCCTGCAACGATAACATAACATCTATAATTGGTCACTTCCTTTCCCCATCTGTAAAAGAGGAGAAGAAACAATACGTCGGTGCATATCAACTAAAGCTTGCAGAAAATCATCTTTCTTTCTATGCGTTTTCAAGATCCTCTTATCCGCCCCTTGAAAAGTCAACCACCTCAAGATGGGAAAGTGGTCGCTCCACGAAAGGTTGACAGTTGGATTAAACATCTGCTTTAGATCATTGATTATGCCTTTATTATTATCTGAATGCACATCATCATCCAAATACCTATGTCCAGCAACTAGCTTCATCATAATATTAAAAGTCAAGATGTAAAAGAATGACTCAATTTCCACTTCCCTGAAAGAGCACTTGAACAATTGTTTGACCAATAAGTGGATTTCTTCAGCATGGATGCTTGAAGACCCTTGGATGCGTGCTGATGAGAAAATTTCAATGGTAGTGAGACGACGAAGGTTCCTCCAGTGGTGTCCATATGGACAGGTCACAAGCGTGGTGAAATCATATTCAACAATCTTTCTAGAAGCAAAGAGAGGATGATTAGCAAAGGTGATGTCATTCTTTGTGAAGCATTCTTCGATGGTTGAAGGAGTGGAAATGACAAGGACTGACCTTGAGCCTGTTGGATATTTTCAAATTAAAAGATATGAATTTATATTTTAATAGAAGGAAAAATTGTGATTATTGGAAATCAAATTAAAAGAAGGGTTATGTATGTTGGAAATAAAAATAAATAAATAAATAAAATAAGAAAAAGAGTTACATTTGTTAGAAAAAACCAACAAGAGCAACTCTTTGAAACAGATACAAATAGTGTCTGCTGGTAACAAGCATTTATCCCTATAAAATAGACTCCCTTTATTCGACAGAACGTACATAAAAAAACAAAAGTTTCCTTCCTTTCTCAAATTTCTCAAGTTTTCTTCTATACTATTTTCCTGCAAAAAAATGCTATAAAAGTTTGATAGTCTTGTTATACTCTAATAGTTGCTCAGTGGATTGATTTCATCAGTGCAAAACACCTTCAATCATTGGGCTTTATTGTATTTTTGAGATTTATACGCCGATAACTCTTTTGCATACTACAAGTGGGGACAAATAAAACCTTAAGGACAGTGGCATTGATACATGCCTTGAAGTCAATTTCTAAATTATTCAGTTTGGTGTTCTAACAATCTTAAAGTTTTATTTCGTTCCAACAATGGCTGCTGCAAGTGGAACACTAAGAGAATTGGCTTCTGACTTTGTAAAATTGAACCAATTTGATGGTGGTAAATTTCTAATATGGTAAAAGAAGATGCATTTTCTACTATCAATCTTGAAAGTTGTCTATGTTTTGACTACACCTAGACCAGAAGAAAGAGAAAATGAAATTGTTGCTGCAACGAGAGAAAGGCAAAAATGGGACAATTCCGATTATATGTGCAAAGGTCACATCTTGAATGGTTTGGTTGATGGCTTATTTGACACATACCAGAATGAGGCAACTGCAAAAGAATTATGGGACAAACTGGAAGCCAAGTACATGACAAAAGATGCAACAAGTAATAAATTTCTAGTTAGTCGATTTATTAATTATCAAATGGTTTATGGGTGTTCTGTATATAACAACTACAAGAAATTGAAAGAATGCTTAATCAGTTTTAACAATATAAAATAAAAATGGATGAAACTATAGTTGTATCTGTTGAGATGAGCCCTGCAGCCAATTAAGATTGGTTAAAGCTTGATTCTAATCATGCAATAGTATCATTCATGTTGAATGATTAAAGGTTTTCCTTCATCAATAAGACAGCAATTATAATGAGTTATAAGTCTAATTGGATGAAGTCTATCAGATTAATATGCCTTGCAAGGAAACTATAATGGGTTGCAGTTATGAGATTCTTATGCATCAAAACATAATCTCAAAATGTTCCTAGTCAATATATCATTGAGACTGGACATCAATGATGCTTAGAGATTGGTATATTCTATGTTCCTTACTTTGAAAGTAAGCAATCGATCTCATAGATTGAAGTATAGAGATACTTGGAACTAGAATATAGGTGCTTGCCTAGGAGAGCAAGTTCACTGAACATGACCCGTCATGAGAAGTGCATTTGGTAATACACTCCAATGTCTATGCAACAGTTCTCATGTGTTAGTCGTGTAAATACTCCCTAGACTTGAGACACCAGGTTGTCTTATATGTGGAATGCTATGCTTTGATTTCATCCCTACAGGTGCCTAACCAAGGATGCCAAAACAGGATGCTTTTGGGTATAGTATGAAGCATGTAAAGGCAAATTAGTGGTCAAGATAAGAATCATCACCTCAAGTGTTTTAGAGGACATATCCTATCAGTTCTTGGTTAACATTAGCTTAGTGAAGTCCTTGGCCAATGCGACATAGAGATTATGAAAAGGTTTCATAACTCTATATAAAGCTAATGCTATAACTGCAAGAACAAATATGGAGGTCAATAAGAGCAGACACTGTGCCAAGCTCTTATCATCTCTGGGATATATGATGAAGGAATGAATTACACTGATAGACTGTACACTGAAATGTTGTCAAAGAACCCTTTGACTCTCCTAACAATTGAGTGGCCATGATGCATTACTAGATGCCAATCTTGGTCTATGGAATTGATTGTATATTAATCAATTCCATTACCAACATGTTGGGAACCTAATGGGTCACACACAATGATTGCATTTGAATTAAATTGGGAGAGTGATGATTTAAGTTAGACTTAAATCACATGTTAGATAATTAACTTCCATAAACTTAATTAAAAGAGTTTGATTAAGTTTTAGACATAATTATAAATAGTTATAATTATAAGGTCTTTATTGCAAAATATAAAGAAAATTAATTTTGATTTTAATTTCCAATGACTTAATTAAAAGAGTTTAATTAAGTAATGGGCCCAATATTATAATGGTTATAATATTGATGGCTTAATTGCAAAATTGAAGTTATCTTAACCTAACTATATAAGTCACCTTTTAACAATTTTCAAGAGAGTTTTTCACAATTGAAGAGAACGTAGTTTTTGTCAGAAAAAGAAAAGCGTTTTCTCTCTTTGTTACCACTCCCTTTGTGTGAAAGAGAAAATTGCTTATGAAACAATTTTCAAGAGAGGTTCGGCCAAGATTGTGAAAAAAGAGAAAAAGACAATTGTTGTCCTTTTTGCTAGCACAAAGTATAGTTAAAAACTCCCTCCTTTGTTGAAGGTTCAACTGCAATCGTGTGTACTACCATTGGAGGCCAAGCACTTGATTGGCTAGGGTTTTTTGCTCCTTGTGGTGTTCGCGGGATTGCTTCAGGAAGTGCCATTGTGATTACGAAATTACTTGGCAAAGTAACTTTCTGAAATATAATTTATTTAGTGTTTTTATGTGTTAAATATCACCAAGGCAATCCATGGGTGGAGGCATGTTTTGTTGTTTAAATTATGATTTTTAATTTTCTTTCCGCTGCGCATTTTGAGCATGCCGTCCATAGCCAAAACCCAACAGTATCCTCCATTATAGACAAGCTTCATCCATCATGGAAAGACTTTAAAAGAAGTTTGAAACACAAAATGAAAGAAATAACTCTTGAGGCTTTGGCAAATCATCTTGGAATTGAAGAAGAATACAGGAAACAAGAACAAGTTGTTGTTTCTGGTGAAGCCAAAATACATGTTGTGGAGGAAGGATAGACCACTGAACCTGTCAAAAAGAAGTTCAAACAGATTGCTAATGGTCCGAAATTCAAAAGTCAAAACAAAAGCACATGTTTCTATTGCGAAAAACTAGGACATTTTAAGAAAGAATGTCGATTATTGAAAAAGAAAAATAATTCTTCAAAAAGAAAAGTTTTTGAAAATTTTATAGCCATGATTTTTTAAATCAATGTGCTTGAAGAAAATGATGCCTGGTGGATTGGTTCAGGAGCAACAAAACATGTATGCAATGATAAGAGTCTTTTCAAGAATTTCGTACCAAGTGAATGCGGAAATTTTCTATACATGGAAAATTCTTCTACAGCAATGATTAAAGGCAAAGGGACTATTAAACTTGAATTCACTTCTGGAAAAACTTTAACTTTGAAAGATATATACTATGTTTCAAAAGTTAGGAAAAATTTAGTATTTGGAAATCTATTAAATAAGTTTGGCTTCAAGCTTGTATTTGAGGTAGATAAATTCATTATGTCCAAAGGGAGAATTTTTGTTGGGAAAGGTTACACGTGTAATGGAATGTTCAAATTAAATATTGTTAATAATAATAAGAATAAAATAGCTATTTATGCTTATATGATTGAATCTTCTTATTTATGGCATTATAGATTAGGACATTTAAATTATAGAAGATTGGATGACATGTATAAAATAGACTTAATTCCAAAATTTAATCCAAATATTGATAAATGCAATACATGCATGCTAATAAAAATAACTAGAAATCCTTTTTCTAAAGTTAAAAGAAATACCAAATTACTTGAATTAATACATAATGATGTGTGTGATATGCATAGTATACCTACATTAGCTGGAAAGAAATATTTTGTCACATTCATTGATGATTTCTCAAGATATTGCTATGAATATTTGTTGCATTCTAAAGATGAAGTGCTTGATAAATTTAAGGTTTATAAATCAGAAGTTGAATTACAATGTGAATATTTTATTAAGTGTTTAAGATCGAATAGAGGTAGAGAAAATTATAATCCAAGTTATTTTGCCTCCACTGGAATAATTCATCATATTTCAGCACCTTATACACCACAACATAATGATGTAGCAGAAAGGAAGAATAGGGTCTTGACCGAAATGGTAAATGCTATGTTATCATATTAGGTCTTGGAAAAGGTTTTTGGGGAGAAGCTTTGTTAACAGCTTGTCACATATTAAATAGAATTCCTATAAAGGAAACTAAAATGACCCCATATGAGCAATGGAAGAAAAAGAAACCAAACCTTAGTTATATGAAGGTTTGGGGATGTAGAGCTGTAGTTAGAGTTTCAAAACCCAAAAGAAATAAATTGGGTGAAAGAGGAATAGAATGCATATTCATAGGATATGCACAACATAGTAAAGCATATAGGTTCATGGTAATTGAATCAAATGATTCAATTCCAATCAATATTGTTATTGAATCAAAAGATGCAATATTTAATGAAAATAGATTCAAATCTATTTTAAGGCAACTACAGCCACTACAATCAATTCAATCAAATGTCATTCCATTGGAACAAAATGAAAATTATGATGAATCTAGACCAAAAATAAAGAAAAGCAAAAGGGCTAGAAAGGTAAAAGATTTTAGTCCTGACTTTTATATGTTATTTGTAGAACGAACAGGAGAAAATATTGATAATAAGATTCCTTATTGTTTTAATTTAGAATCAAACCCTGTTACATATGACAAGGCAGTGAAGTCTCAAGATTTTACATTTTGGAAGGAAGCAATCAATGATGAGATGGATTCAATAATGGGAAATAATACTTGAATTTTGGTTGATCTTCCACCAGGTTTCAAACCAATAGATTGTAAATGGATTTTCAAAAAGAAAATGAAAGTAGATGGAACTATAGACAAGTTCAAAGCAAGATTAGTAACCAAAGGCTTTACGCAAAAGTAAGGGATTGACTACTTTAATACTTATGCTCCAGTAGCAAGAATTGCTACAATTAGACTTCTAATATCTCTTGCATCAATTTATAAATTGGTAATTCACCAAATGGATGTCAAAACAGCATTTTTAAATGGTGAATTAGAAGAGGAAGTCTACATAGAACAACCAGAAGGGTTTGTTATTTCAGGACAAGAGCATAAAGTTTGTAAACTTGTCAAATCATTGTGTAGGCTTAAACAAGCACCAAAACAATGGCACAAAAAAATTGATGAAATTGTTTTAGCTAATGGCTATAGCATAAATGAATCTAACAAGTACATATATAGCAAATTCCAAAATGGTAAAGGTGTTATAATTTGCTTATATGTGCATGATATGCTAATTTTTTGTATGGACTTGGAACAAGTCGAGGAAACAAAGAAGTTTTTATCAAAAAACTTTGCAATGAAAGATATAGGTGTAGCATATGTCATTTTAGGAATTAAAATATTCCAAGATGAAAATAATATAACTTTATCTCAATCGCACTACATTGCAAAAGTACTTGAAAAGTTTAATTTTACTAACTGTATACCAACATCTACACTAATGAATTCTCAAATTAAATTAGTACCTAATGCTGGTAGGGCCGTTGATCAATTATATGCAAGAGTAATTAGTTGCTTGATGTATGCAATGACATGTACAAGGCCAAATATAGCATTTGTTGTTGGAAAGTTAAGTAGATATACAAGTAATCTAGGTACTTTGCATTGGCAAACCATAAATCAAGTATTAAGATATTTGAAGAAAACTATTAATTATGGACTTTGCTATAATGGATTTCCATCAGTATTATAAGGATATTTGGATGCTAGTTGGATTATAAGTTTAGAAGATCATGTTTCCACAAGTGGATGGATCTTCATGCTTGGTAAGGGTACCATTTCTTGGGGGTCCAAGAAACAAACATGTATAACTGATTCTACCATGGCAGTCGAATTTATTGCATTAGCTGCTACCACCAAGGAAGCTGAATGGCTAAGAAATTTACTCTATCATGTGCCTTTATGGCCTAAACTAATTTCACCAATTTCTATCCATTGTGATAGTGAAGCAACTCTAACAAAAGGATATAGCCAAGTGTATAATGGAAAGTCTAGACATATTAGATTAAGACATAACTATGTTCGACAATTAATTTCTAATGAAGTGATCACTATAACTTTTGTGAGGTCTAGTGAAAACTTGGCGAATCCTTTAACAAAAAATCTTGCTAAAGATCTTGTAAATAAGACCTCAAAAGGAATAGGGCTCAAGCTCATAAATTAAAAGTCACTAATGGTGGAAACTCGACTTAACGCTTGGTACAACGTTAAGTCTTGAGTTCAATGAGACAAAGTACATCATTTATATGTGGCTGTTAACACTATAATATAATATATTCCATCCTAAGTGAAGTACTATGTACCTGTAATGATAAAGAAATGATGAGTTATATATCTTAATAGACCTATAACATAATTTGTTAGAATGCTATAGTTACGGGAGCATTCATGGGATCTACCTATGTGAGTGTGAAGTGTGGCCGTTTCTAGGAGTTCAAGAGCTTGGCTCTAACAACACTCATGAAAAGAAGATATAGACGCATGGCCATAAAAGCGTCGCCAGATACTGTGCATTCATTAGTGTTGAAATCATTGTGTGAGATGTATTCGGTTAGCCAAATGGAATAACTGGTTCAAAGCATAGTCTACCATGCAATTTCGGTTAATTTTAATATGTCTTCATTAAGTGAAGGTTCAATCGGAAGACATCTTCATTTATGCAATTGATTTTCAAGATTATCAAAAATTTGAATTAATTTGAAAATGGTGGGGGATTGTTGGATATTTTCAAATTAAAATATATGAATTTATATTTTAATAGAAGGAAAAATTGTGATTGTTGGAAATCAAATTAAAAGAAAGGTTATATTTGTTGAAAATAAAAATAAATAAATAATAAAATAAAATAAAATAAATAAAAAAAAGAGTTACGTATGTTAGAAAAGACTAACAAGAGCAACTCTTTGAAACAAACACAAACAGTGTCTGTTGGGAACAAACATTTATGCCTATAAAACGGACTCCTTTTATCCAACATAACATACATAAAACAAAAACAAAAACTTTCCTTCCTTTCTCAAATTTCTCAAGTTTTCTTCTATACTATTTTTCTGCAAAAAAATACTATAAAAGTTTGATAGTCTTGTTATACTCCGGTGATTGCTCAGTGGATTGATTTTGTTAGTGCAAAACGCCGTCAATCATTGGGCTTTATTGTATCTTCGAGGTTTATACGCTGCTAACTCTATTGCACACTACAAGTGAGGGCGAATAAAACCTTAAGGAAAGTAGCATTGATACATGCCTTGAAGCCAATTTCTAAATTATTCAATTTGGTATTCTAACAGAGCCAAAGCAGAGGAACAAGACAGGACCATAGTTCTTGGAGAGATCTTGCAGGGTAAGGTGTATTGGCCTCTTCAGAAGGTGGTAATGGCCTATTATAGGAAGACCAGGTGGACTTGGTGGCAAGTTTCTTCGGACCACTCTGTTTCTTATGAAGAGTTTGTGTACGAGGAAAAGAAAAGACGCTACCAGGACTAGGTAATATGAAACCTCCATGTTCGGCCTATCAAACACAGTAGCCGTCTCTGTTCTTTTCTTGTCAGATTGGAGATGAGAAAAATAATCTTCTATCATAGGAGAAAAAAATTGGAATAATAGATAAGCAAAGGATGGCCATTCAAAAAAAAAAAAAGCAAAAAGCAAAGGATGTCTTCTTTGGAAAAGAAAAAGTCATTTGTTTGACTACATTTTGTTTTAAAAAATAAAATAAAATAAATCATTTGTTTGACTAATCTGCATCATAAGGATGTCTAATTGCAGTTTGACTCGTAATGTGGAAAGATATAGTTGGAGTTTATTGGCAAGTATAACCAAGTTCCAGTCTATCTTGTTCACCTTTCGCTCGGCCGCTATAAGCGTCGGACAAGTACACCTAGTGTCAAGTTAACTTAAGCAACAAAGGCAGAGGAAAAGGGTACCTCATTTAATTGTGAACCCCATTTGAAAAGCATCTATAACCAAAACTTGAAACGTTCCAAACATAATAGCTCAAGATGAAAACAAGTCCTTATTCGCAGTTTATCTTATTCGTGCGTATATACCAGATTTTCTCTAAGAAATGGGCACGAAAACGCACGACATTTCATGTCATCCTGGTATCAAGACACAAAGGCAGGGTTAATATGCTGTAGATGGATTAATATGCTGAGATTTTTGTATAGAAAGGCAGGGTTGTAGATACTGGTAGATTTTTTGTAACCAATATGATGAAGGAAGGGCAGGACGCTTGTCTCCTCAGTTCTAGTCCCTTTACTCTGCTTGTACAAGGGGAATACTCTGTTTTTGAAATGAAATGAATTTAACTTTCATAAAAAAAAAAGGCAAAATTAGACAGGAACAATGTTGTTTCAATTTTTTTTTGGCACATAAATTCAAATTTTAATAGAAGTTTATTCAGTTAGACAGGAAACAATGTTGAATTTGCATACCTAGCATGAAAATTCAACAATAGCAATCAATTATATAATACCACCTTATAACAGAAATAGGGGTTGGAGGGGACGCCAAGTCCCTCTTGCTCTAGCACTTAAATATTGTCACAACTTAAATGGTAGAGCAGCTCCAAATCAAGCCTACACATTTCAGTCAGGAGAGGAGTTTAATCGAACGTCGACGTGAACACTTAGCCTCCAATGGCCTAGCCTTTGACAGAGCGATTCCAGAACCGGAGCTCATATGCACCTTGCCTTGCCCGACGTTTTCCCATTCAAAGGATTGCATGGCTGCACCTAGTGCCAAGAAAATTAACCGCATACCCATCGCAGCGCCTGGAGAAGCTCTCCTCCCAAGTCCAAATGGAAGATATCCGAATCCTTCTTTCTCTCCAATGCTTGCTTCAAACCTTTCAGGCTTGAACTTGCTTGGCTCCTCCCACAAACTGGGATCCCAATGGATTGCCCAAACATTCACCATTAGTATTGTGCCTCTAGGTATCTCATATCCACCCACCACGCAATCTTCAGATGAGAAATGAGGCAACAGAAGCGGTGCTGGTCATGCTGGAGGATAGAGCCCTAGTGTCTCGTTTACAATGCAACGAAGATAGGGAAGGTTGGCAAGATCTGAGTCATTTAGCAAGCGTCCATGCCCAACATGGGCATCAATCTGTGCCCTCACCTTCTACATTGGCTTCAGATGATTCAAGAGAAGTGACATTGTCCTTCAATTATAACCGCTGTTGTTTCTGTCCCTGCATTGAACATCGTCTGATGCAAATATCGCATAGAGATTGATGTTATGTTTGGCAGGTAGAATTACTTTAAGATATAAACATCAATCGAGGATATCAAAACAAACTGTCAATATTATTTAAAAAGTTAGTTTCCTTGCTCCATAATATCCTGACATTTCTAGATTCTCAGAAAAGCTTATATCAAAAAAAAATTTCTCAGAAACAGTTTTGGCTCAATTCTATTATGCATGGCATTTAGAAGTTCAAATGGCTAACAGGAATCAGGTCACTAAGTAAGAGATCAAGCGAATACTAGTAAAGGATCAAGGCATTCAAGGCTAATTCTCTTGCTGCTGTCAGAATTTCTTCATTTCAAAAAGATGCATTTCTAATATAACGAGATTTATTTCCATCCAGAAGATTTTTTTTTTTAAAAATTTCATGTGTATTAAGAAACAGAGGAGAACAAAAGCATTCGCCTCTGAGAGGAAACAAGTAGATTCTGACCTGTTACACTCTGAATTTAGGCGTAACAGTTCAAAATCACCTCTACAAAAAGAATCCCCAACAAACCAAACACTGAGCGGACATGCCCTGGTTTTTCTAGGTATTGGCACGGGCGCCATACCGGAAACAACCTCACTACATACCCTGTTCATTTACACAAAATTTACATAACACCCATCCAGAAGATTGGCTTGAAAAAAAAATTTTTTATAAGCAATTGGCTTAAAAAAATGGTTCCATGATTTAAGTTTCAAGTCTTTGAGCTTAATTGCTGTTCTTTTATTCACCTGACTAAATAGTAAGACGACAGTTAAATGATCAAAGGCAGGACTCCATATGGCAGGTTAGAAGTTTTAAGATAATCTCTATTTATTTCAATGAATCATCTAAAGGCTTACAAAAAAAAAAAGATGATCAAAGGCAGGAATGTACTGCTTACCAGTACCATGCTTTTGATGACTTCGTTTGAGCAAAACTCAGGATCGTTCTCCTGAAGAGACAAGAGCGTCTCAATCAGCGAAGGCTTCTTTCCTCGGTCCTCTATCGCAGCTGGAAAGTCCACAGAACAAATAGTTTTTTAATCTAATTTCATCTATTAAATTCTTAACGAATCTCTCTTCCTCTGCACTTATATCATATGCATTTCGATTCTTTTGAAACCTACCAACCTCAAAAAAGGAAAGAAATCACAAACATTCATTCCAAGGCATGGAAAGACTAACTCTATAAATTCCCGCAAGAAAACTTTTTCTGCTTCTACGTCCCAAGCTTTCTCCTCAACGCCACGCTTTCCCACAACCATCCTCAACATGACATTAATCGTCAACAGAGAAAACAAGAACTTCAAGTCCACCTGTTGGGTGCCATTAGCTGAGAGCTTAGACAATTGATGAACATAGTTGCGAACTTCTTCTTCACGTATGGAACAAAACCTTTGAAGGCTATTTGCAGAGAATATTTCAACAACACTGAGGCGACGAAGGTTCCGCCAGAGATCACCATAAGAAGCCCAAGCAATGGTAACGTACTTGTTCGCCAAAACATCCCCTGCCATGGTCTGTGGCCGATTTGCAAATATTATGTCATTCTTGGTGCAACATTCTTAAATAGCTGCTGGAGAAGATACAACAAGGACACGCCTGGCACCAAATTGGAGGTATAAAACAGGACCATGCTGTGACAATAAAGTCTCCAATGCTGCGTAGAGTGGATTTTTTTTGAGGTGAAGGTGCCCGATGATTGGAAGAGAAAACCGACTTGGAGGTGCCCGATTGCCTTTTGTTTGTTAGAAGTTTAGGGGTGAGAAAGATGAAGAGTAAAAGAGCCAGATACTTGCGCAAATTTTCCATGGAAAATTAAAAAATCAGATCAAGAACGCGAGAAACAAAGGAATAAGTGCAGACTCCGGAATTTTGTCCTTCCAGATTAGATTAAGAATATGTGGACAAACTTTAAATTGATAGTCTCGTCTTAAATCTGTACTGCATACACTGGTCTTTATTCCATTATATTTTTTCTTGAGAGCATAGCTGATAAAGGTAACACGTTTCAACATGTCTGTACTCACTGTTCACTACGCAGTCAATTATTGATCATCTTGGGGGCGTTTAGGGGGATGGCGGGTTGGCAACTTCAAGAAGTAAAAATGGACTGTGATAGAAAGACAGGATTTGCTTGTTGGCAGGATTTAGAGGTAAACCCTGATCCCAATCCGGGTTGTGGCATTTAAGCATAAACTCCGAATGAAATTAGCACACGCTTTTTCATTGGGCAAATATCTTATTAACAATAGTTACCTAGATTGTTCATAGTCAAGAAATTAAATAAATATGGGATAATTTTTTTTTAATCCTCAAAAATAGGCTAATGCTCATGGCTAAACACTTAGGCATTTTTTCAATTAATAGACAAACGTTTCAATTGTAATAATTAAGAGCTAAACGATTTTTATTTCTTACAATTAATAACTAAGTTGATAGGTGGATGAAACATGTGTCACATGTGACAAAAAATCACATGAACTGATGACATGGTAGTTGACTTGTTATATTTTAAAATTTAGTTGTTTTAAGCCATGTTAGAAATAAGGTAGCGTTTGGTATGAGGAAATTGGAAGCGCATTCCCTGTAATGTGTCCAATTAAATTACATTACAGTATTTGTTTTGTAACAGACCATTGTAATGCAATCACATTACAGCAAAGGAATGTAATGTGATTACAATCCAAAATCAATGCAATCACATTACATTGCACTATGTAGTGTTTTTAAAGACATTTTTACATTTTAATTTTATTATCTTGTTAAAAACATTTTGTAATGTTATAATTAAAATAAAAAACATTAAAACAAAATATATAATATAAAAATCAAAAATTAAAATAAAATAAAAATATAAAAAATTAAAATTTATATAATATAGCTAAAAAATAAAAATAAAATATATAATATAAAAAATTATTTTAAAAAAGTGAAATAAAATATATAAGATTATAAAAAAAATAAAAATAAAATATATGATATTGAAAATATATTTAAGAGATGATATTATATAAAAATTAACAATAAAAAATATAAGTATATTAAACTTGTATTTTAATAAATATGGGTAATTTTGAAAATTAACATTACATTCTCAGCAAAGTACTTGTAAACCAAACATTACAATGTTATCTTCTCTGCATTTTAATCATTTATTTGTTTGTGTACCAAACACTGCAATATTATTTTCTCTACAATCACATTTTTTGCAATCACATTACCTGTAATCACATTGCATTGTAAAATACTAAATGTCACTTAATTGTTATACACCATATTGAAAATGTAATCATTACATGTAATCATTACATGTAATATTAAAAATTTAATTGTTACACATCATATTGAAAAATGTAATTGTTACATGCCGTATTGAAAAATTAATTATTACACGTCATGTTGAAAATTTAATTGTTACACGTTATGTTAAAAAATATAGTTGTTACACATCATGTTGAAAATTTAATTATTATATGCCATGTTGAAAAATATAATTGTTATATATCATTTTGAATATTAGTTATTACACGTCATGTGAAAAATTTAATTGTTATGTACGATGTTGAAAATTTAAGTGTTATACATCATGTTAAAAAATTTAATTATTACACATTATGTTAAAAATTTAGTTATTACACGCTATATTGAAAAATTTAATTGTTACAAATCATAATGAAAAAGTTATTACACATCATGCCATAATTTAAACTATTTTGACTTGACAAAAAAGACTCTCTAACAAAACTACCTTTTCGCATCTTACACAATAAGTCAACATCCACGCCATGCATATGTTCTACACATGTTAGACACCTCTCACTTTTAACCTTTAATTGTAAGGAATTAAAAATATTTGGCTATTAATTGTTACAATTGAAACGTTTGACTTTAAATTGATAAAAACTCAAAAGTTTTACCCACAAATTGAGCATTTAATCTAAAAAATAAGGTATTTTGAATTTTTTTAATTTTAACTATTTTTAATCAAGAAAAAAAAATTTTAATAAAGTTGCCCTTAATGAAACTTCCTCATATTCAAACGCACATAAACAAATATTATTACACATCATGTTAAAAAAAAATTATCATACACTATATTGAAAAAATATTGTAATCACACACTATGTTAAAATATTATTATATGTCATGTTGAAAAATAGAATTATTACATGCAATTTTTAAAAAAATATTACATACCATGTTAAAAAAAATTTGTTACACGTCATATTGAAAAAATGTTACAATAATCTCCTAAGACTTCCATAAACAATAAAGAAAATCTTTATAACAAAGCTCTTAAACACTTTTTTTTTTACAAAATCGTTAGAAAGTGACACAAAATTTTTTGATTTATGAACAAAATCATCTGATAAGGACTTCTTTAAAATTTTTATAAGATTTTACTAAACCGAAGATAGATAGAAGTAACCAAAACACAAAAATCATTTTCTTATCTACAATTCTTTTTCACCTCTTTTTCTCCACTTTTTCTTTATTTCAATTTTGCACTGAATTTAAAAAAATTAAAACCTTATATTTATTTCAAAATGGATAAAAAACCTTGTACCATTCCTTTTTTTTCCTCTGCAACCAAAACGCCTGCGGTTCTTTTTCACCTTCTTCTTCTTCTTTCTTTCCACTTTCTCTTTATTTCAATTTTGCATCAAATTTGAACAAATTGTAACCTTTTATTTACTTCAAGGTAGATGAAAATTTTTGAACCATTTCTTTCCTTTACTCTATTTAAATTCTGGTTATTATTAAGATTTTTAAAAAAGAAGAAAAGCAAACTAAAAATATCATTTTGAATGATTTAAAGGGTATGAGAGAGCTGGATAGACATTGATTTGAATAGCCTAAAAAAAAATCAGAGGTATCTAATTTGTCTGAAAGATTTTAAAGACTTTTTATCAAATTGTGACAAAAATTAAATAAAAATAATTAACAGTTATTTTTTAAATAAATTTTACAAAATTGATCATTTATCACAATTTCTTCTATAAATATTGGCCATTGATTTTGAGAGAGTACAACTGGCAAACCAAGTCATCTGGATTCACTCTGTTTTGGAAAAAAATTACTACAAGCTTCATAAATCCTCTGTTAACTTCAAAATGAAAATGGACAGGGGCTCTTGTCCTAGGTCATAATGCGTTCACATTTATTATCTTGAGAGTGTAAAAAATTTAAACCAAGTTCTCGTATAACAATTGTTTTTGTTGTAATAAATATCTCGGCAGAGTATGTCTATTTCAATGAATACATTTACCTTATCCAAGAATTAAATAATAATGATAATAATAATAATAATTGTACATTATCCTAAAAAAACCCACGAGTTATTACACAAACTTCCAAGATTTTAAGGATTTAAAAGCCACAGTTTGATGTATTTTCTAATAGCAGAGAAATTGTTCGCGTTCTGAAGTATCATGAATTATGACGTCATTTCAAGTTAAAACTAGCAAATTATTTAATTGCATAGAAAAGAAAGACAACGATTTGCACAACGATTTAGTTATACTAGAAATCATATGGAACAAAAACTAGAAATGCCACCAACACAACAGGTCAAGAAGAACAAAATATGAGATAACGTTCACAGATTCATGTTTACCTTGTGTCCACCGAACAGTCTAGGGTTGGTGCGTGATGATCAATGTCATATAGGTCAAGAGGCAACAGGCAAAGCCCCAGCTACTGACTGACAAGCTTTAGATACAGAATGATTCAGGTCTATTCAAATTTTGTTTTTGATACACGGGGTATCGGTGAAAATTCACATTGCCTACTAATTTATCCCAAGGAAATGCAAATTCAACAACAGCAATCACTACATAGCATCGACTTATTTTAGAAAGAAGGCCAATCTCCATAGCACTTATTTAGTTATTTATAATTGCGATCTCAAACTCTTTGGAAGCTCTAAATTGTGGTTGAAGTCCGCACTTCTAAAATTGGGAGAGAAGTTTAATCAAATCAGGACGTGGACAACATAAAGCCTCCAATGGTCTAGCCTTTGACATAACCATTCCGGGACCTGGGCTCATATCCACCTTCTCTGGCCCTTCCTTTTCCCATTCAAAGCATTGTACAGCTGCACCAAGGGCCAACAAAACTAACCGCATGCCCATGGTAGCGCCTGGACAAGCTCTCCTCCCAAGTCCAAATGGAAGATATTTCAATCCTTCTTTCTCTACGAAATCTCCCTCGAACCTTTCAGGCTTGAACTTGGTTGGCTCCCTCCATATACTAGGATCCCTATGGATGGCCCAAGCATTGACCAAGAGCTGTGTGCCCTTCGGTATCTCATATCCACCCACCATGCAATGTTCAGATGAGCAGTGAGGCAACAAAAGCGGTGCTGGAGGATATAACCTGAGTGTTTCACTTACAACGCAACGAAGATAGGGTAGCTTGGCAAGATCTGATTCATTTAGCAGGCGCTCATGTCCAACATGGCTGACGATCTCTGCTCTCACCTTCTGCAACGCCTCCGGATGATTCAATAGGAGTGACGTTGCCCATTCCATTGTAACTGCCGTCGTTTCAGTTCCTGCGATGAACGTCATCTGATGCACATGTTGCATGCCGAATGTTAAAAACAGATTAGTTTTGTTTGTAACATCAAATAAGTTAATTTTAAAACTTCAAAAACAAGGATCAATTTTATTATAGAAAGTTAATTTGCATGGCATTAAGAAGTTCAAAGAGTACATAACCCATATTTGGACGCTAAATAAAAGGCCAACAGTTTAGTTTGAAGGCCCCATCTTCATCTGGTTGTTTGAATTTTGATCTTCATTAAAAATGTTGTCTTGGCTTTTTTCTTTCAAACATGTTAATGCTGAAAAACTTTAGGTTGAAATCTTTCCTTTTTTGCACAAAAGTGACAGAACAAACCAAAAAGCATTTGCTTTGCTTATTTTGCATTTACCACAGCTTTAATTGACTAATCCAGTCTATCCAGAGGCAGGGGAGTGATTTCCAGCATCTGCCAATGGTAATTTGACTAATTTCCCCTCAAGGTCTCTTTGGGATCTGATGATTTTTTTTTTTTTTTTTGCATGCCCAATATTTGTTTCAGAAAATTGTTCCAAACGTCAAAAGCTCATATAGTCAACCTTAATCACTAGTATTATTTTTAATTCCAGCTGACAAAAGAGTGAAAATCAGTAAAATCGATGAGACAGAGCAAGTTAGTACTTACCAATGCCATGCTTTCGATGACTTCATTGGAACAGAAGTCAGGATCTTCTTCTTGAATAGAAAGAAGCTTTTCGATGAGCGAAGGATTCTTTCCCTCTTCCGCTATGTCAGGAACGTCAGCAGAAGAACTAGTTTTCCTTAATCTAATTTCATCTACTAGATTCCGAATGTATTCTTCCCTCCTCCTGTGCAATTCTCTCATATTCTTTTCAATCCCTTTGAACCCAACCCACCTCAAAATTGGGAAGAAATCACATATGTTCGTTCCCAAGCTTGGAAAGAATATATTCTTAAATTCCCGGAGGAATACCTTTTCTTCTGCCTCCATGTCCGTAGCATCCTCAACACCACGCCTTCCCGCCACCACCCTCAACATGACATTCGTTGTCAGAAGACAAAACAAGTACTTCAAGTCCACCTTTTGGGTGCCGTTAGCCGCAGAGACTTTAAACAAGTGACGAATAAAGTTGGCAACTTCTTCTTCACGTATGGAAGAAAACCTCTGAACGCTTTTTGAAGAGAAAATTTCAACAACGCTTAGACGGCGGAGTTTCCTCCAAAGAGGTCCGTAAGGAGCCCAAACGAACGCAACATAGTTATACGTCAGAAGATCCCCAGCCATAGTCCGAGGCCGGTTTGCAAAAATTATATCGTTCTTGTTGAGGCATTCATCGACAGCAGAAGGAGAAGATATAACAAGGAAACGCCTGCAACCAAATCTGAGAAATAAAACAGGGCCATACTTTGATAATAAGGTCTCCAGTGAGCGGTAGAGCGGGTTTTTGATGAGATGAAGGTGGCCAACGATTGGCAGAGTAAAGGGACTCGGAGGTAAATTTTGCTTCCTATGAGTTAAAAGCTTGATGGTGAGAAAGATGAAGAATATGATACCAAGGTGATGGTACAGGTTTTCCATGGAAAAATAGAAAATCGGATCAAGAACGCTAGATTGGAGACAAGACAGAAAGGCAGAGAGAGACCCTGAATTTTATAACTTCAAATTGTGCGGATTGCGTTTAACTTGTGGGGACAAACCAAAGATGGCAACCTTTACCGGTAACCATTCGGCCGTCCATATCCACTTAAAATTTACCCATCCTATCGCCCATTTATCAATTGAAATATTAATTAGGTGGTGGAATTCAGTTGGTCGATCACAGCTTTGACGAGCTGACGAAAGCTTTTCACCAGAGAACAGTTCTTAATTCTGTAGAAGAAAAATAACTCTTGTCCTGTTTCAAAGAAAAATTGCGTCCCTGGGTTGTGAAAGGTCAGAGCAATTCCTTTTCTTGAGCTTTAAAGAGGACAACGCCAATCTATAACTACTGCTAAACCAAAAACTTTTTATTACACCTCGGTAGCGAAGGTCAAGGAACACTAGTTGTCTTCAATGGCAACTTAGCGGATTGGTACTTGAGAATGCCCAGGCAATTGGCTCAGCAATCCAATCAGCAAGCAAGAATGGGGTCAAGTCAAATATACTACATTAATGTGCCGAGTAAAGATTGGGATGGCGATGGGTATTTATTTTTCGGGAATCCAATGTTACTCAACTCAATTAATTAAAATTCAAAATCTCTTATATTGCATAAAGTTTAAATACATTATATTTTAGTTTGAGATGGGTTTAAGTAAAAAATTTTCTAATCGGGTGAAACCTGAGTATCAACTCGAAGATACTTGATTAAGTTTTTATCCTGATAATATCAAGCACTCAATTTAGCCATTATCGGGTATTTAATAAGTTGGGCTAGGGGTTAAATTAAATTTTTCACAGACACAAAAAGGGTCACCAAAGGCTAGGCCTTTAACAGGATTATTCCAGAGGATAGGCTCATGTCCACCTTCCCTTGCCCAAGCCCAACTATTTCCCATTCAAAACGCTGTAAATTCACCTAGTGCTAGGATATCTATCTGCAAAGCCCATGCCAACTTTTGGACATCCATTTACTGTAAGCCCCTTCATGTGGCCAACTTTTCATGGTCCACTTTCATCAGTAAACCCAAAGGGAGACCACTTGGTTTAGAATTCAAGCCCAAATTTTAATTATGCAACCAACAATAGCTGGTTTTTTTTTTTTTTTACTACAATATCTCTTGGCCTAAAAAAAAAAAGTAGTACTCCAATATCAGCCCTATGGCCAAAACTACGGTAAAACTAAAGCATGACAAAAAAAAGGTACCATGTATTGTATAACGACAATGCTACTGGATGCATTGTCTGATTTCACTCAAAAGTTTGATCCAAACATGACAATCTTTAATTGAAAATGATGAATTACTATTTCATGACGTATTCTTCTTTAGGGATGATATACTTTGAGAAGATATTTCACAAAAAATTTGTTATTGCACTTAAGCATGCGTAATCATCCATCCCAAATCGGGACCCCTTAGCACTAACGGCAAATATTAAGGAGTTTCAGCCGAGCCTATTGGAAAATAAAGCCACAATTCCGGTACAAGAGGTCTCTACTCTCACAGAAACAGGCAACTTTCCTGAGAAACTCAAAGCCAATTTCCCGTTAACCCAATTTAGGAACCCTTTGTTTGGTGGCCAGCCCGTTCTTAAAAGAGTAATTTTCCACGGGTTATGCACGCCTAAAGGAACAGATTAAAAAGAATCCACTAATAACTATAGTAAATATACTACTATAATATTATATTTCTAACACGCCAGAGACAGTTGTTATTAGTTTTCATGCCGAAGCCCCATCAAAATAAAATAAACAAATTAAGCCTGAGAACGCGTCTGATAAATGTGCATTGCTTTCAGCAGACAGGAAGAAGTTTTGGTTTTGAGATTTAAAATTCTGCAAAGTTTGAGGGGTTGGATGTGTAGAAATGATTAGGGTAATTGGAATCTCTAACGCTTGCCCTTCTGAGTGTCATCTTGTCCATGTCGTACTGCTTTCAATGGTCAACAAAGCTCAAACTTTGCTTCTCGATGCAACGTCCTCCCTGCAAAAATCTACATACACACATGCCTTTGCGTAATGTCAGCTCCAGGAACGATTCCATTCAAGCAGAGGGTCCACTCCATACTTCTCATAGATATACATCCCTGCCATCAAAATTCAAAAAAACAAAAAGAAAAACGATCGACATATCCCCTATGGAAAAGTTGAAAAACGTACGACTGCATTGGTTTCTACTTTCTCGTTTTGCTATATAAATAAACAGGTTGTCTTTAAGTAGCTTTTCGTTTGCTTTGGCTTCATTTTTATGCTTTGAAAAACTCGAGTAGTCATGCTCAACTTCATATCTAGGTCGCTGAAGTTTTCTGACAAGCTTAAGCAGCCAATCTCTGCGTAAACATGGGCCTTCTCTAGATATACATAGAAGAAGATAAATTACTTTGGTAATCGAAATGTAAAGTACCAATCATAGTACAAGTAACAAAATCTGTAGGCTTCCAAGTGTTGGTGTGCCTCAGCTTGGGTTTTTGCAGATTAGATCAAATATTCAAAACAATTTTGAACAGGTCTCCCAAAAATATCAACAGTTGGATAATAATCCTCCTGTTTGGTAAATATACCTTACCTAAATCCTGATTCAGCCAATGATTGTGAGCGAGCACCATATTTATGGCTTAATGGTCGAGCGAGTTCTATGCTTCATGACAACGACAGTCGAAACAACCATGGATGACTCCTTGAACAAATAAAACTGTCAAGTATTAACTGCAATTGTCTTTAACTTGTTTCTTAATATAGCGTGGCAGAGTAACATTAATTGTACGGAATGAACCTTTCATCTCGATTAACTTATATTAAAAAAATAAAAGCAACTCAATATTTCTTCGTTGAATAAAAAAAGAAAAGAGAAACAGCTCAATTTCTACTTACAAGTCACATGTAGAACTCAACTCGAAGGCTCTGCCACTTTATTGACAATACATGATTACATTCAATGAGCGACAAAAACAATTCTAGGACTAATAAAACAAACAGACAAGCAATTCTTTAGCGCTGGAGCAAGGAGTAGAGAGATTATTCTCTGATACCACCAAAACTCTTAACCTATTACCTATTAAAAGCAACCTATCGCTCTTTCGGTATAGCGAGGTGCTGAAAAGTGCATATGAGGCAATAAACTTGGAAGAGAAAGAGAAGAGCTAAGAGACAAAATAAAGGACAATTCGTCGTTGAAACTAACCAACGGAAGGAACACACGGTCAAATAATAGTAGACCAAATTTCTTCATTACTTAATATATCATTTACACATATATTGCGGTATAAACAATACAAAATATGGATAACAAAGTCTTAAAAATCCAACAAAATTTTGAAAACATGGATGCAAATGCAATTCACGGGGATAGAGAAGGATCCCCACAAAACCCACTATCTTTTGACAAAATGCGCAAAAACCAACAGTGCAACTTTGCAAGCGCTTAATGGCTCCCACTTTATGAAGCTTAAAGTCTTCTTTTTTCACATGTTCCCACGTTTTAACTAAATCTTGGAGAAATATAACACTGAAAAGAAGCTTCAACGGTTGTGGAGTGGATCTGAGGCGTTTGGAACTTTCCTCTTGCTTGAAAAGAACACATCAAAGTGATGCCTCAAACGTTGGCGCTGCTGCTGCCTCACAGGTTGCTTCCCTTTAACAACTGGTGAGTAACCGTTCATGCCAACAAGCACTGAAGACTCTTCCTTCTGGTCTCCTAAGACTAACAGAGAGAGCAACATTATTAGGACCACTAGTTTCTGCAACAACCCCACTTGTAGAGACGGTTGAAAGTGCATGCTGTTGCGAAGAGAAATCGGGGTTTTTCTTCTTAGTGGGGTGGGAGAGAAAGAGAAAGAGAGAAATCTAAAATCTTCGACTTCCTCAAAGAAACTAAAAAATCTATATAATGGGTCCAACAAGGGCGAGGGTTGGAGAGAAAAAGCACAAACAAGAGAAAGCTAATTGTCTTTGTTCGGAAATGTAAGAAAAAGAGAAGAAAGAAAAGGTCATGTAGTGTTATTGAGTACACCCTGCTGTCCCTGCAAACAAGGGACACATCTCACGAAGAACACTTTCTTTTTTGCTTTTCTTTATTAGAATATATTTTTCGTGCTTTACGAGAACTTTTCTTCCTATTCTGCTTTTTCCTTCTCGCTTTCAGTCACTTGAAAAAGGGTCATTCCACGTCGAATTTATAGCAATAGATAGATAGTAGTAGTACTATGGTATATATAGATCTTGGCTCTTGTGCTTTATCTTTGTCTTGGTTTTATTTGTCTCCTTTGGAAAGTAGTCAATTTTCTCTTTATAGCGACTTCATCCCAGACGGCAGAGAAAAAGAGAGGAAAAGAAAAAGATTTTCCGGGTATCTAAACTCACCAGCCATTGGCCATGCCATTCTCCGAGGACTTTTCCCTTCGACATGCAAAAGCTCGTGTCCAAGGCAATGAAAATACATATACAAATCTTTGCTTAAAGTAGACGTTTTGAATGGTCTTGTCATGCGCAACTTAAACAGCTGACGCTTGTTCCTAATACATACCCTTTGAATATACGGCGTACCAGTTTTCAAAGTACAAGAAAATCTATTGCTTATGTAATATTTAGTAGTACTTAACAGAGTCAGATTAATTTAATTTGATCCACTCCGTGACTGGTGGATTGTCGTGTCGTGAGACCGGAGGGATTGATCGACAAACTTAGCCAAACTTTTGACAAGATAGCTGGCGAGTCAGAATTCGCAGCATTATTATCCACTCAACCGACCAGAATATGGAAAATGAACCACCCCAATTATGTAATACTAGAAAAGATAATTGTATAGTATTTCTTTTGCTTTCAAAATTTCCCTTCAAATTGGTCAATTGTGTACATAATAAGTTTTAATTATATGTTTAATCATTAAAAATAGAAAAGAGGAAAATGCCCAATACAACAAATTAATCTCAGTTGGGCCCAATGCCCAATATCCTTTCCTAACCATACGGGTATTGGGCCAAAAGTGGTAAAATTTTATGCAGCACCAAATCATGGAGTAGGAGAAAAGGACTCAGACTCAGTCGAGTATTATTCTCCTAATAGAGAAATACCCAACGTTGAAATGTTTGCTTACTTTTTACTGGAAATTATAAGCATTAACGTCTGGTGGACCGAGCCTTCAAACCCAAAGGACACAACTCCAGCAGCCCAAAGCTCAAATTTCATGCAAAAGAAGAGCCCAATGTTTATATAGATAGCTCCATTCAAAAAGCAACTGTTATATAAAAAGGCTCAATTCCTCGTTGACGAATAAAAAGAAGCCCCATAATAAACCCTGTCTTTTCTGATGGTCATACTACCACCACAGGCTTAGATTTGGCCTTCGAACTTGAGGGAATGTCAGGGAGTGATGGATGCAAGCGCGACCCATCCCACGATTCATTTTGATCATTTGAAGTTGGGCATTTGCCTATTTGGTACTTTGGCAAATTTTATTTGGAGCGAATCGCCTCATGTAATATTGTCACACCTTTCACCAATCACCACTTAAGTTACTGCTCTGTTTAGGATAAGGTGCCTATAGACATGACAATCCTCTGCTTCGAGTTTCAGTCTCCTGACTCGTCAATCCACTACCCGCTTCCTTCTCATCAGAATCGAAGAGTCGGCAACTCACCAGGGGAAAGGCCACGGCACAAACGTAGCGGCTACTTCTGATGTAATTTTCTCATTGCCTCACTCCAACAAAACAGAAAGATTCTGTGCATCCATAGGCCTGGCAACTTAATTTCAGTATTGTCAACTTCGAATCTTCAACTTGATCTTAACCAATCATTGAATTTGTATCAGTTGACAAATAAGCTTAAACAAATATAATTCTGCATATGAAAATTTTTATCTTAATTTTTTGTAAACTTTTAAAATTATGTATCCAGTTTATCATTAAATAAATAATAATTAATTAACAAATTAATAACATACCAGATAAATCTAGCTTTATTATCCAAAGCATAACTCATATCAGTGCGTCACGCATTACGATATTGCCACAGGTTATACGTTTATGGTCAATGCAAATTAAACCAATTGCGCAGAGGAAGTGCTCTTGACCTCTTGTCACGTGGGAAACAACTATTGGTGATTGGCATTGCCCACCACGACTCTGGGGAATGCCGAATTAAAGTTTCATTATGGAAAGACAAAGAACATGAAAATACATCAACCCCCACATCTGTGTTAGTGTGTTACTGCATTCAATTGCCATCAATACAAAACAAGCCCCATGAAAAAGAAACAACTTTGATATGTCTAGTCATAAATAGGAACAACTCTGGCGGAGAACTAGAAGTAAGTTGGTGCTTCATTGGCTGGTGAACATATAAACGTCTGAACTCGATGATATAGTACATTGTGCATCAATATCGATCTGGACTATGTAGTCTGGCTGCCAAATCAACCAAATGCTTCAGAGAAGAATGAGAGGTTGAGAACATCTAGACCGTAAACCTTGTCCTTCTCCCTCCTTTCTATAATCCCTTGCCTATTCATGGAACATTTGACCTTACTAGCGGTTCTCAATCTCGTCAAAATCAATGAATGATCCCTTCAACGATGAAATTGAATTTCGATGTAGTACACCAGGGACGTTATGGATTGATGGTGGATAGACTCGTGTGAACTGCAGATAACTCAAGGGGCTTCACTCTTTATGTACTATCTTTAAACATAAGCAAGCATTGGGATCTTTTGAAAAAGTAAAATATCATGGCAGGCAATTCGTATAAATTATAAGATTATGATATGACAGTGTTGTAATTGTTGTTGCACCACATTGATTGTTGCGTTATAGAGTTGCTAGAATCTAAGTGCGATGAAATGATATTGTAAAAGGGGTTTTTGTGATAAAGAGAGGAAGCGTTGTAAATAAGTAAAAATATGTGTCGAAGGTGATGGAAAAGAAAATTAAAACAGTTCTTAAAGTATTGAGTGTTGTAGTAAGTGGAAGGCAATAAGAAAAAAATTAAGGAGTAGATATAAGAGAATTGAAGAGAGCATTTAGATAAAGAAACTTTGGAAGATCATCTATTAGCTCTTAGAGGGAAGAGCTCTTATAAATAAATTATAAAGCTCTATATATAGTGTTAGAGTGACAGTTACTCAAAAATAAGTTTTAATACGCGTAATAAATGATATTATTATAAAAAACTTTAATGTGAGCAACCATTATTGTAATTAAGTGTAATAAGACTTATTCTCGAATAAAAGGTAATAGAAAAAAAGTATACATGAAAAAGTATAAGAGAATAAACTGTATATAAATAAGTAGAAGAAAAAAAGTTGTACATGAATAAGTTCAACAAAAAAAGGTGTATGTGAACAGATATACAAAAACAAGTTAAGAGAAAAATCACTTAATTATCTCCATATCTAAATTATCAAGCCACACTTTCTAAAATATTTCAATATGAAAGTAACCAATGAATCTTACCATTTATTTCAAGTTGCTTCTACTACTATCCGTGTTAAGTACTGCTTCATCTACTCTAGTTGTACTATATGAAGTAGCAATTCATTTGTTTTAATTGTTTTTATAGGGCATGGTTGTTTTCATAATTTTTTTATAATATTATATAATAAAATAATTTTTAAAAAATAAATATTAATTAAAATCAAATATTTATATATATAAAAGGAAAAAGTTTTCCTTCTCATTTTCCTTCTATCCCTAGGGAAAGGGCGAGAAACCTAGTGTTGACAAGACATAAGCAGTGCTCTCGGAATACCAGTAATAAATGGATCCATTCACTTGGGAAACATCAATTGCCACTTCCTTTCCCTTTATATAAATATAGATACATCTCGATACATCTCGGCAATTGTTCCTCTTTGATCCTACAGTTTATCCAATCTTAGAAAGCTTCCAGTTAAAACCTTTAAGGTTGTGAATATCTTTCTAAAGGTGAAGATGACTTTCAAAATCGAAGGAGTAGCAGAAATGTCAGCTAATAATCAGATTAAGGAAAGGCACGATGAGGGCTACTTCAAAGACAACCATGGAGGCAATTCAGAGGAGTGGTTGAGCTTGAGTCTTGGCAGGCATGAGCATATTGTTGCTTCAGGAAGAGGTTTCCAATCAAAACATGCTTCCAACAAGTTCTTCTGCAACTTCTGCAGAAGAAAATTCAGTAGTACACAGGCACTTGGTGGCCACCAGAACGCCCATAAAAGGGAGAGGGGGGTAGTTAGACGATACCAGTCCGAGAGGCTGATGGCAACGATTGGTTTGCCCATAAATAAGCCAATGGCGCGGTCACGTGGTGTTCAGCCCCATTCACTTGTGCGCGAACTTAGCACAGAATGGAGACCTGTGGCTGCAAGATTCAATGATTCCAACGAAGAGATTGTGGGAGCATGGGCAGGATTCATGCACGGAGAAACAACTTTGAAGTGGCCAGGAAGTTATCAGGTGGATCCCCAACCATCTAAACCACCACCAGAGTTGCTAAAAGTCGACTTGGACCTTCGGCTATAATCTCTCCATCCTTTTATCAAATTAAATGAAAAGTTCTGTAATCCATATTTCATGAAGTGTCTAGTGTACTTTAACAAGCAAAAGCTAAGTTCAAATCACTTCTTATGCACAGATCTTTTCATAAGAATTGATGGCAGTATTATTTCATAGTTTTAGTAGTGCTGTACAGGTCAACCAAGTCTCAGGCAAAGATCACTTTCTGCAAAAGAAAGTCCAGCAGTTAAAAGGACTATAGGACAGTAGCTTGCTTGGGTTTGGCTTAAAAGCATGTTCAGGAGCATGAATGTCTTTTCACGCCAATTTCGTTCCAGCACGCCCACTGGCAAAAGGAATCAGGCCAACATGCAGATCAAGTGATAAACCAAGAAACAAAAAATAAACATGACCCTTTCAAAAATTACGTCAATGGGTATCAAGTTACAAGCCAAGAAGCTAAAAAGAAACATAACCTTTCTTATTTGTAAGCACCTAAACATTTGATTAATTTGTTAATGCATTATCCCTTGCATAAAAAAAAATATTCGAATATCTCCTTTCCCTCAATTAAAAAGAAAAAACCTTACTTATTTATAAATCAATTGAAAATAATAGATTGTTATCATTGCACAAGACAGCTATACATAAAAGAGAATCTACAAATTTTTTTCTTCACATCCTATGCCAGTAGAGATTTTTGGAGGAACTGAAAAAACTTGCAAGCAAAAGGTATAATCTTTTACTAGGATACATTTGTTATTTTAACCGCCTCAGAATGAAGAACAACCATCTTGATGCAATCTGAATCCAAAACAATGCGTCAATATGACAATATCCATGAACAATCAGAAGTCCTAAATAACATGAACAGATGTTAGTTCAGGGTTCAGTCTAAGATAATTTATCAATTAGATGAAAACCAGATTAATCCTACTTCTTACAGTTAGGGTAAGAGTATGAACTTCAATACTTCATAAGAAAGATAATCATTTATCAACAAAATAATTTTTACATCATTCAACCACAAGGCTGGAAAAATTGATAGAAAAAAGAACATCTCTCGACCATTCAACTTTTCAAAATCAGAAGAAGCTAAAAAAACCACTTACAATCCGCCAGTCAACAGGATTTGTCACTGTTCTAAGAATCACTAACATACTAAGGTTCTGCTCATATTCAAAACACTTCCCAGGTCAGCATTACTGCCAATGACAGATATACATCTCCAAGCATTAACCAATTACATCATAGGTACCACATCAGTTAAGAGTCCTTCAACCAATCAAGTTAGCAAGCTCAAGTGTCAGTCTCTTGGTGTTAGACAATTCAGTTTCCCTCACTTTAAGGCCTTCTCCAAGAGGTTGAATGACAGAAGTGTACACCAATCATACATCAAATATGTCAAACTTTCACCACTTGAACATCTTCAGCATAGGAAATATCAACTTCTTGAACATCTTCAAAATAAGAAGCTGGAATCTCTGGAGAAGCAGGCATCGTTGCCACGCATTTGAACTGTTTCCAGAGGAATCAATTTTATTTCAATTAGATTACAACAAAATAAAATGTAATAATATCAATGCCTGGTATTACATGTACATACCTTATGCTGCTTGTATTTTTCTCTGACTGCTTGAAGTGCACCTCCTCTTCTACTCAAATACAAGTCATGTATGATAAGGACACATTCTTTAAGATCAGATGCTTTGTAACCTGAGTATTGTTGCACGGCAGTGCTCTGCAGAACAAAAATGATAATTAAATGTTTTCTAGCTAAGGACAAATCAACACCATAAAATGTCATGAGAGAACAAACTCTTACCCAAGGATGTCTCTTTGATTGAATTATGAATCTTGTAAGAAAAGTAACAGAAGCAGCAACCATAGATGGTAAAAATTTTACACATCCATAGTCCAACAAACTCAACTCTGCAAGGTAATATCCAAGGAACTCTAGCTGCAAGCTGGAAGCCTGTAGAAGACCAAAGCAATTACAGTCAATAACAGATAATAGTAGCCACGAATTTTAGAACAAAAACACAAGAGATGGGAATTTTTCTTACCTTGTAATCCTCTTGTGCAACTCTGGTAAGTCTCCTAAAAAACATCAAGGTAAACACAAATACAAGTCAGTTAAATAAAGCATCAAGCTTTGGTAGTTGCCATTAACCGCTATCTATTGTCAAGACAAACCCCCTCTTACCTCAGAAATGTTTTAATTGTAGGATTGCCCAATTCAAACTTCAAGGACTTGAGTATATCTGCCTCCATTTTCACTACCTTCACATTTAACCAACAACTTTTAATTAATGAAGGAAAGCAATGTACTATACAAAAGGAAAATTAAAAGGAAAAAGGCAGTAGAAAAAAGGATAAAGATCTTACCTCATCTTTAGTGTATGTATTATCCGTTATATAGCAAAAATCTTCCACATTTGGAGGATTGATTTCCTCATACTTTCTACTTGAAACAAGAAAACAAAAAGTAAGTCCAAATCTAACATTAATTTCCAAGAAAAAGCCATCAACATATTAAAGAAATCAGAAGCTTACGAGGCAATGAGCATTGAAGATACACCCAGTAGCTGAAGCCTTTGCCTATTTAGAGCATGTAACGATAGGAATCTGTCGATGTAAGAAATGGTCATATATAAAGTATCTGAAACAAGCTTGTATTCCTCTGCAACTTCTACTAGCCAATCCACCAAAATCCCTCTCATATTTGCAGTAACATCCTTCTGTACCTTCTCAATATAATCAGGTAAAGGTCTTCTCTTCGGATCCACCTAATATTAATTGCATCATAAAAGGAAAAAAAAAAAAGCCTTTTAGCATTTTCAGCAGACATCACCCAATTGTCAATAGCCATTATTAACATACCCAAAACCTTATTGGGTATTGCCAAAGTTAACAGCCTATTCAAACCAAAATCGCCTAGGTCAATTACCACGGCCAAATTAAATCAATATCCCAACATAAAGCCCAAAACTTTTCAAACAATGCCTCATATCATTTAGATCAGGAGAAGGGAAAACTGTGTTTCTAAATCTGAAAAGATTCATTGCTTAGGACAGAACATAAATTTGTGAAGCCTTAACCAATTCTTGTTAAGTAGGGAGAGAAATACCTCCATTTGGTGAAGATATTCATATATATCAGACACATAATGCCCACACATTTGTGGGTCATCAGATTTAGCATCAATATCCACATCTTTTTCATCTCGAGTTTCCTCTTTCTTCTCCTTCAACGCTGGCTTTGCGACTCTCCTCTTTGTCTTCCCCTTCCCTTTAGGCTGCTGCTTCCGGTTCTCCTTCCCCTGCACTTTATTCACCGAAAGAACGTTAGACAAGTTGGAAAGCTCCCCCAAAACAACCCTTTTCTTGTTCGTCACCCTCTCCTCCATTATCCCCGCCGAGTCGGCGGCCCTCTTCTTGGCGGCCGCCCTTGTCACTCTTGCACAGTTCTCCTGATCGGCCATTTCCTCTAACTCACTCCCTCTTCAGCTAACCCTTTTGTTTTTGCAGTTGGAGAGAGAGAGAGTTGGGAGCTTTAGTAGTGAAGGAAAGAGAGGGAGAGTCCGGGGGAATAAAAGGGGTGAAATGAGAAGCGCCATTTTGGTTTTTGTTTTGAAAACTTGGGGGTTGGACTTGGCGGTCTTTGGTAAACTCTGCGCTAAGTTTTGAGTTTCATGTGTGGTTTTTTTTGAAGTTTTTAACGTTTTGGTGGGTTTTGGGTTTTGCGGGCTCCATTCTTTTTCCTTTTTTATTTTTTTAAAATTTGAAAACGGGATAGACGAAGAGCCATTTTGGGGATCTGGGGAAGGGGCGGGGGCTCTCCTCCCTTAATTAAAAACCATCGCGGGCTTATCTCAAGTTTTACATAATTCAGCCGCCCGCTGCCCCTGAATTCTTTTTGAAAGGTCAGAGAGAGTAAAGACCCAACCTGACCAAAATTTCAGAGCGCGGTAGAGTATTCGGCCATGTCATGTGCTTCTTCCTCCTTTTTCTGTTCATTTAACTATGGTCGTAAATTTTCTACTACTATTATTAAAAGCAAAGTTTAAGCCAATTTATTTATGTGAATAAAGTGGGCTCTGAAATTTAGAGTATTGCTGAATCTCATTTTATAGTTTTAAACCAATAAACTTTACGTCAATTGTTGTTCAACAATTAAAGTTATGATAAATTTTTCAAATTTGTAATTTATCTAAATAGAAAAAAAAAACCCTAATTTTTTTAAAAAAATTTCATACACGTTATCTTTCCAATGAAATATGGCATTATCCTGTTTTTGTTATAGTGAATAAATGCTAATCAAGAATTTTGTGGCTTTTGTTTAAGAAATTCTGTCTTTTATACAAAAACAACACTGACATAAGTTGTTTGGTATATTTTTTAATTTTTTTTCAAGGACACTGTCCAATCATCTCTTCCTAGACGAATATATTATTCAAATTCAAATTAAAGAAAACAAAACTTAGTATAAAAATAGGTTGAAAATTTTTTAATTACTTAACCTAAGCCCTTGCTGATAGATACAATTTTGATTGAACAGAAACAAAGATTGGTATATATTTTCCTCCAAAGTCAATCACAAAAATTTGAAATTTAACTCACACTGATTAACACAAAAAATAATTTATTAATTACCCGTTTTGCTTGATTTATTTTTAGTTTATCTACTGCTTAAAAATAGAACCTGAGTCAAATAAGATTTCTTAAAAAACTCTTAAAAAAATATTTTTTTTAAAGAATAAAATCTTAAAAAAAATCCAATTAGGAGTTTTCTTTTAAAAAAAAAAACAAACCAGCTTATTAAGAGAGTTATATTTTCTCAAAAAAATCTTCTCTAAAAAAATACTCACTCTCTCTCTTCCTATTGATCTTCCTCTTCTAACTCCCTCTTCTCTCTCCCTTTTTGCAAATCAAGGATTTTTTTTATTTTTACAAAAATTAAAAAGAACGAAAACAAAAAATCAAAACTGCATTCAAGTATTATTTTTTTTCTGTTTTGTTTTATATTTTTTTTTTATTTTGAAAGCCCTGAATAATATATTTTTTTATTCCTTTTTGTCACGAAGTTGATACTATTAGACACGGTCTTATAACTTGATCCAAATCTTTAATCTCTTTCAAATTATTTTATATTTATTTTTTATTTCAGTTTTAAGTCAGGTTTTAGTGTTTTATAAAAAAATTGCTACAAAATCAATATCCAAAAGACAGATTATTATGGTTAAATTGTTTTCAATTATTTTTCATAATAAAATATATAAAAAGGATGAATTTTAGTATATTAATAATTTAGGTTGAATGTAATATCATATCAATTTGTTTTGGGCTGACATTGTGACATTGCCCCTACAAGTTACAACATGTGTTTTTGATTTGTAAAACTCTTTTTTTATGATTTATTATTAATTATAAATTTTATGTTATATAAAAATACTTTTTATATTTTCAAAATTTTATTTTAAATAGATAAAAAATAAAGTTAATTTTTTCTATTTTGAACAAAGAAATTCATTATTAATATAAAGTTATTTATTAAATACCCTTTATGATAATTTTAACCAAAATTAGATTTTATATAAATTATTTTGCCAAACAACTTATCTATAAAAAAAAGCTTATAAAAAATAAATTTACCAAACAGTTTTAGTATCCGTTTGACCTAGTTTATTTTTAGCTTATCTACTACTTAAAAATAGAAGCTGGGCCAAACAAGGTTTCGTAAAAAGCTCTTAAAAAAAAGTAACTTTTTAAAAAAAAAAAATCTTAGAAAAAAGAGCTTAAAAAAAACTCCAATTATGAGCTTTATCTTCTCTTTAAAAAAAAAAACACGTCAGCTTATTAGAAGAGTTATTATTTTTCAAAAAAATCCTCTTTCAAAAAATATTCCCTCCCTCTCTCCCATTGATCTTCCTCTCCTCTCTCCCTTTTTGCAAATCAAGGTTTTTTTTTTGTTTTTTACAAAAATTAAGAAGAACGAACACTAAAAAAATCAGAACTGCATTGAAGTATTATTTCTTTTATTTTTTGTTTTGTTTTTCATTTTTTTATCATTCTTTTTTTTAGGTTTTGGAAAATCTATTATTTGATATTTCTCAATTTATTATTTGATATGATAATTATGTGATTTTTGTTTATTCTTAAATTTTTTTTTGTGTATATAATATTTATTGATTATGATTGAAATAAGTCAAATAGGTCAATAATTATTGAAATAAATTAGATGAAAATTGACTTCCAAACCCTAGATGTTATCAAATATCATACTGTATATGCAATCTCAAACAATATGCAATCAAAGAATAAAAACTGATGCTTGGGTGACGTTGAGAAATTTAGACTCTAGAAGAGTGGCCAGCATTGCTTAATTAACAATCATTTTTCTTTTTCTTTTGTCAATATCTGGAGAAAGTGAGGGACGGTGTCAGGGTTTGATTCCTTGGACTTAAGCTCTTCATTTTTGAGACGGTATATGATACTATTATATGTTTAGTTCACCTCAAGTCTTGAATTAAGAACTCCACTGGATATTCCCACGTCAATGCACTAGATGCTGCAATTGTATGCACTGTAGTTAATGCTAAATGTCAATAAAGGTTTAATATAACTTTCATTAACAATGTTGAGAACCCATACCGCCCTATCCTCTTATGAGCATGATATGGCCCATTAAAGTTGTCCTCTCCCAATCTCAAATTTTTGGATGCAATGCACATGTAATTTCTTCTTCTTCTTTTTTTAACCTCCAATGCCCCTTCCCCAAATTATTATGTATTCCATCATTTCAATCATTCACCATATGAATTGGCAACATCTGTGAAATTCTATTTATCTATGTATTTATGGACCCATTTTCCAATTTATCAATCCCAAGACTATTTGTTTCCATTTATCTTTATTTCTAGATGTCGAACAAAGCAATATTTATTTCCCTGTCTTGCACCTTTCATTTGATGGAACTCCATTTTCTGACTCCTTGGAAAAATATAGTATACACAAGTCTAAGTGATTATCCAAAGAACAGAGAATTGATGAAATATGTGGATGTTGATTGCATGTTGCTGGCCACCAAACAAATATATTATAGTTAAGTGCAGAGTGTCAAAGACGAGAATTGAATGGAAAGTTTAAGTAACCAACCAATTTTCTTTTTCAAGACATAATAGAATTTTAGCTGATAATGATCATAACTATATATATATATATATATATATATTATCCATTGTCTGTGAAGTTTAAAATCTTGTGTGAAAAGTTTGCAATGTGTAAATCAACTTGGGATTACCAAGATAACATTTATAATTGAATGGTCACATGGCAAACATCTAATTGTTAATTACTGAGGGGTAAATATTTTGTGGTCGAGTTCATTTGGTTCTTGATCAGAAAAGTAAATGTCAAAAATCTTAGATCATCAAAGGCTACTTTGTAATAGACCTCACTACTATTTGATGAGTTGTAATTGCTATTTACTCATTATTTGTAGCTCAATATTGGGACCAATATGAAACTTTTCAATTAATAATTTCAAAGGAATTTAATGACTGTACTTAATGTTTTTAATTAATAAGAGAACTTTATAAATTCTTGACGTTGGCTTCGAAAAAAATATTTTACTTGATTTGAATTCAAAGCTTTGACATAATTTCTTCATAATTATATTTTTTTAATCCATTAGAAATTATGGATAAGCCTGTGCAGCCTACTCTTTCATCCACACGTAGGCCTGTCAATATGGGCCAGCCCGACCCCAGCCCTTGTGGGCTGACAAAATATGGGGTGGGCCGGGCTAGCCCTTTTTTTATATGGGCCAACAAAACCTCAACCCAACCCACCCCTTGCTAAGCCCATTTTTTTAAAAAAAATATTTTTATAATTTTTATTTAATAAATTTTATATTAATAATATTATTTTATGATTTAATTTATAAATTAAAATTATTAATTTGATAAGTCAAGATTAAAAATATTAAAATATATAATATAAGTAATATTATTAGTAATTAAATTATTAATTTTATATAATTAAACATATAAAATTATTAAATTAAATAAAATAATTAATTTTGTTGGCCCATGGGCTGGCCCGTCCCAGCCCACCCCAACCCACTGATTTGGTGGGCTGACCCATCTAGGCCCGGTTTTAATATGGGCTATTAAAACCTCAACCCAGCCCACCCCATATTCAATACAAAATGGGTTGGCCCAATGGGCCAAGCCCATTTTGACAAGTATATCCACACGCACCAAACTGCTACCTTGAAATGTAGTAGAGATATATACAAAGCTGTTGACTACTGTGATTTTTTCCCCATATAATTTAAAATGCATAGCTATATTTTCCTTGGTTGTTGAAAGTTGTGTTGGTGCTTAATTAGTTCTAGTCATACGGTATGTTGGGTAATTTGGTATGAAGGCAATGCCGTGTAACTTTGGTTAGAATGCTGTTGGTGGTCTTTTTGTCTAGTAAATTTTAAAGATTCTTTTCTATTAGAGTATCACTTTTTTGCATAAAATTTTAAATTTTTGTTTGAGTGATGACACAATATTTATTGCTTTTATGTCATGTTGTAGTTTATGGCGAGTCAAGAAATGCCTCCACTTAATTTTGAAATTTCAGATAAACCAAAACATAATGCAAAGTGGGATTTGGACATTAGTAAAATCTTACTTCAAGTTTGTGCGGATGAGATTCATAAGTGTGAAAAACAAGAAATTTCATTTAGAACTAAAAGATAAGTTGTAGTACAAAAATTTAATATTCGTGCTAATAAAAATTATACCCAAAAGTAATTGAAAAATGGACTAGATAGTCTAAGGAATGAATGGACTTTATGGAAACAATTGAAAGGCAAAGAAACAGGTTTGGGTTGGAACCATGAGACGGGAACCATTGACACTGATGCCACATGGTGGGAAGCCAAAATAAAAGTAAGTATTTTAAATTTTATATATTCCATCTACTATAAATTATTTTACATACGTACCATGTTTAAAAGTTTTTTTTTCTTTGATGTTTGTGTAGCTCAATCCAAAATATGCCAGATTTCGGTATCAAGGGTTGGAACATGCTAATGAATTGAAATTTATATTTGAGGATACGGTAGCTACTAGTCAAAATGCATGGACACCAGCGATGGGTATACCAATTGAAGATAATATTAAATCTATAAATCTAACTCCGTTACAAGATAGTATTGAATTTGATGCTGAAAGAATTTAATTATGATAAAGATGATGACCCTATAGTAAACACTCAAATGAAGAGGAAAAAAATGGTGCCAGAAGAAAAGAGAAAAAAAGTGGCAAAGTGTAAGGCAAAAACTAGGATTGCAGCAAGCTTACAAAAAACATTGGAACGATTGTGTGAGGCAACAGAAAGTCATAACGCAACTGAAAGTACTGAAATTTCAATGTCATCACAAGCCATAAGACAGTATAGTATTTCAGAGTGTGTTCGAGCAATGAAATCTCTACAAAATGAAGGAAGATTGAGTGCAGATGAATTTAATTTTGCACTACAAGTGATTAAAAAGGAAGAAAATAGACTTATTTTCATTTCTTTGCCAGATTTAAGTGATGAGCTAAATTGGATTCAATATGAGCATAATCTATCAAAAAATTGTAGTGGGACTATTGATTAGTTTAGGATTTGATTTGTTTATTTTAAGTTGATGTTGAACTTTAAACTACTTTTTTTTTGTATTTGTGTTACTTGTTATCTTTAATTAAATTGGTGTTTGAAAGAATTTGCCATTATCCAATGTATATTTATTTAAATTGTTATTTGTACTATTTGATTTGTTTCAAATAATATTTGTTTTTTTAATTGATATACTTAAATTTCTACTTATGTATTTTGATATTGTTAAACAGATGTATTCTAATGAAGTCAAAGCATCAATACAAGTTGTAAAGAGAAGAAAATGTGCAAGGTTTTATTAAAACATGTATGGAGGAGCTGTTATTGCAATTATATATCATATGAAATACTTAATAAAACAAGGAAACAGATTCAATTATTCTGATGGATGGAATTAGGTACGTGAAACTTTACAAACTCCATATGAAAGTTATAAAATGTTTAGGATGGAATCACATGATGTATTGCAACTTACAGATACATTGATAAATAAGGGATGGTTACATCCATCTAAAGACATGATAGCATTGGAGACAGTTGTTATGTTTCTTTGGACTTGTGCACATAGCGAAACAAATCGTACTATCCAAAATAAATTTGAAAAATCAAAAAAGAGAGACTGTAAGTAGAAAGTTTGGTGAAGTGTTAGATAGTTTATGTTTACTAGCCAATGAAATCGTCAAGGCTCCAGATTTTCAATTTGCAGAAGTTCCATCCAAAATTAAAAATGATCGTAGATATTGGCCTTATTTTCAAGGGTGTATTGGTGCTATAGATGGATCACATGTTCCTGCTATTCCTCCTGCAAATGATTAAATTCGTTTTATTGGTCGAAAGGGATATTCAACACATAATGTCATGTTAGTGTGTAATTTTGACATGCTATTCACTTTTGTGGTTGTTGGTTGGCCTGGCATTGCACATGACACTCGTATCTTTTCAACTATGCTTGAAGAAATGAAAAACGTGTTCCCTCACCCTCCAGAAGGTACAACTTATAATTTTTATTGTATAAAATTTGACATTCTATATATTTATCTCTTGAATTTTTGTAATAAACTAATACTTAAAGCTTTAACTTTTTTCTTAGGTAAATATTATGTAGTGGATGTTGGTTATCCTAATATGAAAGGATATCTAGCACCTTATAAAAGTGAAAGATATTACATTCCTGATTTTAGAGGTTGTAGTCAGCTAGAAAGTGTAGAAGAAACATTCAACCATGCACATTCTTCGTTAAGAAATGTCATTGAATAAACAATTGAAGTTTGGAAGAATAGGTAGCATATTTTACGTGATATGAAGCCATTTTCGTTGATAAAACAAGAAAAGATTATTGTTGCAACAACGACACTTCATAACTACATTAGACAGTGTGGTGTTATAGATGAAGAGTTTGACAAATGTGATCGTAATCTCAATTATATTCATGAAAGTCAAGAATAAAGAAGTAATAATGAAAAAATGGATTCATATACTTTTAGAATAGCATTGGATGATAGTTACATGGGTAGAGTTCGCAATCAAATAGCTACTGCATTGATGGAAAATCAAAATTATTAATTTATGAGTTATTTATGAATTATATATTACCTATGAATTATTTGTGAAACTCTTTTTTTATGATTTATTATTAATTATAAACTTTATGTTATATAAAAATACTTTTTATATTTTCAAAATTTTATTTTAAATAGATAAAAAATAAAGTTAACTTTTTCTATTTTGAACAAAAAAATTCGTGATTAATAAAAAGTTATTTATTAAATACCCTTTATGGTAATTTTAACCAAAATTAAAGTTTATATAAATTATTTTACCAAACAGCTTATCTATAAAAAAAAGCTTATAAAAAGTAAATTTACCAAAAAGTTTTAACTTAATTTTAAAAGCTATTATTTTTCATAAGAGTTTTATAATAGCTTTCAAACTAAAAAGAAAAACCAAGCCAAACATGTTCTTAACTTAATTTTAAAAACTATTATTTTTCATAAAAACTTTATAATAACTTTTAAATTAAAAAAAAATTATGCCAAACATGCTCTAAAATTGATTTCTAAGACATTTGTAGAACTTAAAGTAGTTAATAGATAGCATAACGTTTTAAAGAATTTCTGAATTATTAAAAAAATTTAAATAAGTTATTATTTTTATTTTATTATATTTAATTAAAATTATTATTTTTATTTTAAATCAAATAAATCCTTAATACTAAAATTGATTAATTCTCCTTAATCAAAAGTTTACTTGTTATTTTTATATCAAATGACGTTAATATGATGTTGATGTGAAGCATGAAAATATCATATCATCATATCATTGTGTCTTATTATCATTCATTATGATATGTCATAACGTCATGTCAACACTTATAAAATAACAAATGCATTTGAGTATTTAGCTCATTAATTGGGACATAAATTCTTTACTTAAAAAGCAAAAAAAAATTGACAAATAAAATTTTGATTAATAACAATTAATCAATTATTAATCAAAATGACTTAGTTGACCTAATTGCTTAATTGAACTAATAAAAAATTTTATGTAAATTTTCAAAATAATTCAAAGACTTTTTTTTAAAATTATATCTTAATAGAATCATTTGTCATATAATGATATATTAGTATAAAAAGACAAGTGACAAATGATATTTTGACTAATAATAATTAATCAATTATTAATCAAAATGACCTATTTAACCTAATAATTTGATTGAACTAATAAAAAATTTTATTTAAAATTTCAAAATAATTCAAAGACTTTTTTTTAAATATTATATCTTAATAGAATAATTTTTCATATAATGGTATGTTAGTATTTTCTTGAACTATTACCAATACTATCAACAAATTAATATCCCTTTCCTCTCATAAATTGCGCTCGAATTTATTTTTTTCCAATTAATTTTTTTACAAGTTTGACCATTATTTATTTATAAATGATAGTTAATAAAAATTTCAAAAAATTATTGTTTAAAATATTTGTGTGAAGTAGTTTTTTAATAACATATATATATATATATATATTAAATTCTAACTTACTCAAATATTTGTGATAAAGACTAAAACAGCTCTCAGGAGACCTGCGTTGTTATTGATATCATCTTTAATAATTAGGTAACTTGATAATGTACGGTGAAATGAAAGAATAAGAAATTAAATTACCATTGATTATGGTTGGTAAAATGACAAAGCAGTTTAATGCATCAATCATCGGTGAAATATGTCAATAAATGACAAACGTTAAACCTATTGATTTTAAATAGTATTAATTTATAACTAAAAATTAATCTCATGATTGTAATTCCTTCTTAAAGAGATTATATTTAAAATTTGAATCTCTTCACTTTTTTTAAATTTTTTCGTATTTCCACACGAAGTAAAGTACTAGTATTAAAACTTTATATATATTTTTTCATTACCATATATATTGACCCCCAAAAAAAAAAGGTAGTACACAGATAAACAGGCCTTAGCCACAAGGCTAATCCAATACAGACACAATCAGGGCTTTGGGAGGAAGCTAACCAAAGCCCACGATGAGTAGTAGACTAGTAGTATTATCCGTCGAAGTATCAAAAGTGTTTAACCAGAGCTTGGTTCAGCCATCTATATATGGTATAATAATCTACGATTATACAAAACATAGTATTTCCATCATCCATGCCTCGTATTCTTGGCAGGCGAACGGCTGTTGAGAGTGTCTTTGACAGTTTTAAGCTTGCGATGAGCATCTCTCATGCTTATCCGTCCACCAGGGGAAACCGTGGTGCAAGATAGTCCAACTCCAAAGATTGTGGTCAAGCAATCAAGCTGTATTTCAGGGCTTATGGGTTGGCTGTCATTCTGCAGGCTTTTCATCAAAGGTGGCAGTTCAGGATCCAGAATTTGCAACATGCTGGAGGGAAAGGCTGACTGCACCCATTTGATTAGATTTAGTTCTCCCACAAAGCTCTCATGTGTTGGGCTCCTCCCGGTAAATAACTCTAGCAACATTACTCCGTAGCTGTATACATCTCCTGCTTTTGACGGCTTCTTCCCAAGCCCATACTCTGCAGCACAGCCCATATACACCATTCAAGTTAATGAAATTTATATGTGGCGAACAAATTTTTTCAAAATTTGCATGATGGACTTGAGTAACCGTATATGAAAACACAGTAGAAGAATTTATGATTTATTTGCGGATGGCAAACCATGAGGAGAACTGTTAACTTGTTACTAACCTGGAGGTATGTAACCAATAGAACCCTTTAGGTCATACGTGGAGCCAAGGGACTGTTGAGCCTCTGATATCTCCATGAGCAACCTGGCTAACCCAAAATCTCCTATTTTGGCAGTCATGTCTTCATCTAATAGAATGTTGCTGGGCTTCAAATCACAATGCACCACTGGAACTTCACAATCATGGTGCATGTAATCCAACGCACTCGCAACATCAATGGCCACATTCAATCTTTCCATAATATTCAACCCATCTCCATTTGTGTTCCTTCTCTTGCCCTCAATCCAGTCTTCAACGCTTCCATTAACAAGGAACTCGTACACTAAGGCTAGAAATTCCATGTTTTGAAAGTCCAAGCTTGAGCATGATGTGATTAGTTTGACAAGATTGCGGTGCCTCACATTTCTCAGAGCTTCACATTCTGCTAGAAAACTCTTCCAAGATCCTGTCCTTTCCTTCTTAAGGACTTTGACTGCAACTCGAACACCATCTCTAAGACACCCTTTATACACTGACCCAAAGCTCCCACTTCCAATCAAATTTTCAGGGTTGAAATTATCAGTTGCTCTACGAATCTCATCATAAGAGATTATTTGATGCTGCTCCTTGAGCAATTCAGAAATTCCCGTGATATTTACCTTGCTTCTCTTTATGTAGAGCAACAAGCCAACAATAAAGCACGCAGCTAAAGTTATAATTATAGTGATACTAACATAAACTTTGACTAATAATCTTCCATGACCTTGGGTCTTCTTACATGCCGAGCTCAAGCAAAGCTTTGGGTTTCCTTCCAAATGGACGCTAGACAGATTGCTAAAAATGCCACCAGTTGGAATTGTCCCTTCGAGGTCGTTGAAAGAAAGGTTCAAGGACTTAAGAACCTGTAGTTTTTGAAGATCTGCAGGAATGGAGCCAGAAAGTTGGTTTGAAGAGAGATCTAATGTTTCCAAGCCTTTCACTTCTCCTAGAGCACTAGGAATTGGACCTGATAGCATATTCTTAGCCATGAATAACTCCTCCAAGCTGTTACAGCTTCTAATTGAGCTGGGAATATTGCCTGAGAAACTGTTGTTAGACAGGTCAATTGTAACAATACTTCTTAAGCGCCCAATCTCTTGAGGCAAAGGTCCCCTTAGAAAATTCCTAGAAAGATTCAAGAGAGTGCTCAAACTAGGGAGATTCAGAATTTCTCCAGCAATGCTTCCATTGAACATATTATTGGACAAATCTAAGGAAAGCAGATTCTGAAAGTTCTTAAAAGTAGAAGGAATTTCACCCACCAATTGGTTCCCTGATAAATCAATTTGGTTTAACTTTCGAAGATTGCCAAGGGAGCTTGGGATACTCCCAGATATCTGGTTTCCAGCCAAACCCAACATTTGCAGTTCCTCCAATTTTCCTATCTCGGGTGGGATTTCACAACAGATTGAATTGTAGCTCAAGTTAAGCAGAGTCAGGCCACTAAGATGGCCAATCGAGGATGGTATGTTGCCAGAAATACGATTACCTCCCATGTATAATTTTGAGAGCACCTTGGAAAGATTGCCAATGGATTCTGGAATTGCACCCTCCAAAAGATTGCCATCGAAGGCGAGAAATTTAAGACGAGAACTATTTGTCAAAGAAGTGATGAATCCAAGGCCATCATTATCCAAGCTAACAATTTTATTGAACCCAATATTGTACATTTCTAGGAATGGAAGATTTCCTAGACCTGGAGGCACTGTTCCTTCGAGAAGGTTATGCGCCATTCGTATGATCTTAATATTGGTGAGATTGTGTAAAGATCCTGGAATTGTTCCAGTGAATTTGTTGAAGCAGAAATTGAAACCCAAAAGATTTGGGAGTGTGTCCCCAATATCAGGGGGAAGTTTACCCCAGAGATTATTTGAAGCCAAGGCTAAATAAACTAGGGAAGACATGTTGTAAATGGAAGAAGGAACAGTGCCTGTGAGGTTGTTAATGGTGAGATCAAGATACTTCAGATTTGAAAGACGACTCAAGTCACCAGGTATCTTGCCACTAAGAGTATTCGTGCCTAGATTTAAATTGCTGAGAGACGAAAGGTTTGCTATGGATGGTGGAATTGTACCTGAGAGAAGGTTGTGTCCCAAGTTCAAAACTTGGAGCTTCGTAAGCTGGATAAGTTCCTTAGGCACTCTCCCTGTAATCTTGTTTGTCATCAAGTCAAGTACTCTGAGCTCAGTCAACTTGCCAATGTTTGGTGGTATTGCACCTTCTAAGCTGTTGAAGCTCAGGTTTAGAACTCTCAAGCGAAAAAGATTACCAAATTGGTGTGGAAGAGCACCTCTTAGTTGATTGTTTTGGAGTTCGAGGGAACGAAGGAATGAAAGATTGCCAATCTGAGGGCTTATGGATCCTACGAGTCCAAAGCCAGAAAGATTAAGAGCAACCACTCTGTTGCCAGGTTTGTTGCAGAGGACCCCCGTCCAATTGCAGGGGGATGAGTTTTGGTGCCAATAAGAAAGAGGGTTTGGAGGCTCCAAACTCATTTGAGACTTGAATGAGATCAAGGCCTCCTTGTCTGTGACAATGCTTAGAGGGACTGACTCCACACAAAGACATGTGTATTTGGGATATACAAGAAAAGCTAATAAGGCAACATGCAGGTGGGAAAAGAAATTCATGTTTCTTTGAATTGCATCAACGAGTATTAGGTTCAAAATGTAGGTGACAGTATTTATAGCAATCTGACTACTCTTTAGCTTGCTTACAGTTCTTGCCCTTTTTCTTTGCCGCGTATAAAACTTGTTAGTATTGAGATTTTCCTGGAAGTCTTGTGTCGTTTGGTTAGAATTTTCTTTGAAGACTTGTTCTTTTTCTCTGCAGACTTCATTCTTCTGCAGTTTAATGGCAGGTAATTAGGCATGCTTAGGCTGACTTAGTACTTGTTTACGTTAACAAATGTTGATCGTGTTGGCAGTCTGTTAACTTAGCTTAGTGCTGGCCATACTTCATGCAGATTTGTCTACCAAATTCTGAAGAGATGCTAGACATTTTTGTATTCTTAGCCTTGTATATATATCAGCAGTTCAATGAATGAAAATCTGAATCAGTTCTGCGAAATACCTCTAGTTCTTCCTTCTAATTTTATTGCTATCTGATAAACTTAAAAAACTAAAGGAAGCCCTGTAGAGTAATTGTTTAACGTTTTTAGTCAACTTTCAGAGCTACATTAGGAACTTCACAGTTCACATGAAAACATCGCAAAATGAAAGTATTCTGCTAAACTGTTAATTTCTAGAATTTTGCTGTAATCACTAGCTATCTGCGGGTGACGCCACTAAACAATTCTGGATCTAGCACTATCATGATCTCATGATATCATCACCATTCATATATTTTTTAATAATTAATTTCTTATTTTTAACTTGTAGTAGAGATAGAGATGCGTTCTTATTATACAAGGTAAAATTTTAAAAATTAAATTTCGTATTTTTTTTATCAGAAATTAAGAAAGGAAAGAATAAAATCTTTTGCAAACGAAGTTGCAAACTAACAAGCATCAGGGCTAGCAAATTGACTAATGCCAGAAATCCCGCATGATCAATCTCAAGATCAGCTAATGACGAGTCAATATACTCAACTCAGTTTGTCAAAGTTGGTGACCACAATTTTTATTATTATTGGTCTGATATTACTTCTATTGACCCAAAGTTGGTGACCACAATTATTACTTTTATTGGTCTTATATTACTTCTGTTGACCCATCATCGTAACGTCTCATCATGGTTGACGTGGACATTCAGAAATTAATATTTAAAAAATTTATAATAAATAATAATTTTATATATTATATAAATTAAAAAAGTAAAAAAAAAAGATTTGTAACAATTTTAAAAAAATTATACTAAATAATATTTTTTAAATTCAAATTCATCAATTATTAATTTTATATTAAAAAATAATCAATATAAATAATTAAATTATTTACAAAAAATTCAACATTTTTTTTAAATTTTATTTTTACAATTTTCATTACTTAAATGACTCTTTCTATAATTATTATAGAAATCAAAAGAATTAAAACAAAATAAATTGATAAAGAATTAAAACAAAATAAATTGATCTATCAATTAAGTGATGATTTTTTTTGTTTCTATTAATCTAACACAGTTCAAAAAGTATTTTTCAAAATCTTGATAATAAAATTAAAATCATTTTATTATTTTTTTATTTATGTTAATGATTAAATAAAAATTATTTTAAAAAATTATTAAAAATATATAATAAATAAATAAGTTTATAAAAGTCTTTGCATTAAATTCTGAAAAGTCGTTTACTACCTGCCGACTTTTATTAAAAAATGTATAATAAATAAAAAATTTTAAAAATTTTGAAAAAGCGACGCTCTCATAAATGGTCTATCCTCCGCTTCTTGACTTCCGGCACTTAAGTGGGTTGAGAATAGGTCCAAGCAAGTGAATCAACTTGATGATCACCACAAATTTCTCGAAGCAATCAAAGCCGGAGGCTTCAGGGAAAATTTATCAGAGCAATGGAACTTTGGGCGTGAATACTCTTTAAGAGCTTTTTCTTTTTATTCCCCTCGAATTAAAGGGGCATTAAGTCATGAACCTGTAAAGAAGGTAGGACCTGGATCCGATCCTGCAAATCAAACTGTCCTTTTGGGTGACCACTGGGCCAAGAGCCCGTGGTCGAATTAGCTTTTAACCGCTTGACTAACTGAACAAACAATATCAAGGATAAATACAAGCCATAACAATCTCAAAGCAATACGACACTACCCCACCAACACCAAATCTCAAGGAAACCCAGCAAAAAACATGGGTGGTACACTACAGAATCATGTCTGGTGTTGATTCATTGTCGAGATGGATGAGGGTGTAAACTGAGACAAATATAGTTCGAGGAGTGCTCGTCCTTCTGGCTGCGCATCTGGAAAAGGATCATTCCCTGCCACCACATATTTCAGTCAATTTTGTTACAAATTTCATATATAGAATGGTTACATTGCTCTCTAGGTTCTAATTAATGTCAGAGTTCAAATTCATGGGACTAAGTTTTTGCTAATTAAAACACTTATATAAACGTTAGCTAAGCACAAGAAATTAAAATCTGACATTACAAAAAAAAAAAAAGTTTAGGATTAGTGTAAAAAGGTTCACTAATAAGAAGTGTGTGTGTGTATATATATATTCCCTTAATTAGCAAATGAAGTGTATAAGCAAAAAACTTTTTCACATCTAGTTAATAAGTAATAAATTAAAACTGATCATTTATAATTTTTTGTTTCATTCCCTCCACTTAATTTGTTCGTTTCCAATGCCTCATTAAATTTCTAAGAAGCTAGGAACTAGTCCTCACAGCCCACGAGAGAGAGAGACGGGTATCTTATATCTGATATGCCTATGTCAACGAGAATTCAATCATCACCAGTTAGTTTCGTCATAAAATCATCTCAGTCCACAAATACCTGTTGGATAGAGCTCAGTCCAAGGGGACAAGTTGACATCAACTATTTGTCCAAACTCAGGGCTTTGCACATTATTGTCGTTCTCCAAACCACTTCGAGGGCTCAACTGATCGTCAACATTTGTTTCTTCTCCATGAAGGAGAGTAGATTGCGGTGGTGTTGGTAAGATATTTTCAGCAACTGGTTGTGATTGATCTCTGCAAATGATTAATCGAAGGAATATTTTTCCATTTAATTAAGCGAACAAATAAATTTAATTATGCTAATAAAATCTCTCTCTCTCTCTCTATATATATATATGTATACACATAAGTTTCCTATCAGCACCTTGGCAGAAGAAGACCATTTGAACCCAGAAAGTTCAAAATCTGAACCTGTGGGTCTCTTTGTGGTATCCATTCCATGAAACTGCTTGAACTTCCTATAACAAAACCGTTTACATCTGCAGTCTCTGGAGGAAGATGTACCTAGCAATAACATTAGCAAGCTAATTCTTTAGATATGTAAGTATTTTTTTTCTCATAACAACTACTGCTAATATTTTAATCAAGTTTTATGCAAAGTTTTTATGGAAAGATCATTCTAAATACCTGTGTAGTTGGTGGTGGACCAGGCGAACTATGTTTTTCCTGTAAAACTTGCTGTTCGAATCATAAACTCATCAACTCTTATGCATATATATTTAGGGGGCTAAGATTGTCAAGTATGCAACAGATCATATATACCTTGCGCAAGCGCACTTGCTTCAGTGTTTCCTCTAGGATCTGCTCGTGGAACTCAGCCTGACACAAGGTTGTTATTTCGGAAGGATCACCTTCAAATATCCTGAAAGACGTTTCCTGCTTAATTAATTTCAGGGAACGAAATGAGATCAGCGTATTATTACCCTATTGGTGATAATGAAAGAGTACCTTAGTCGTTTCTCCATGTCCACAATTCGGGACTTGCATTTAAGGATCTCTTGTTGAAACTCCTAAAAGTTTAGCGAAATGATATGATTGCTTAACAGAAAATTATAAAGAAACTCAGTCATTAGCTTAAAAGAAGGTTCTTTTGGCCGAATACCTCAAGTTGGGAATCAGTGCTTACTGGGCTGCTTCACATAACAGCAACAAAAGACAGAAACTTTATAAAGGGAGAATCAAGTTTATAACTAATGCTAGTTAGACAAAACAGTTGAAACTGAGAAACGAACGTCAAAATTCACCAATGTGAAAATAGGGGCTTTAATTTGGAGAGGGGAAGAATTTAAAACCTGGCTGCTTGGCAGGTTTGATCGGCTTCATCCCTAAGCTTACCAAGTGCCTTTAGTAGAAACTGCAAATTAATATATAAAATATTTGCATCTTAACCAAATTCATAAGCCTAAAGCAATATGGTGTGCACTAAATGATAATGTTCAGAGGGAGGTGTCTTTACCTCTTTATTACGCAATCTTTATGTATTGTTGCATGGTAACCAGCCAACATTTCCACATCAATGAAGAAGAAATTAACGCCATATGAATAGCAGCAAAGAAAAAGAACTCCAAAAAATTAAATGAGCTTCCCTTACCGTCCTCGCTCATGCTCTGGAAGATTGACATACCGTCCCAGAATCTCCTCAATGCTTCAATAGACCAAAAACAAACCATTTCACTCATGCTGCAAGATGGAGCCTTATGTAACAGAATTTTTCTAGAACTCAAGGATGTATAAATAAACTATTCTCAGTTCTCTTTTCTCACCATGTTAAGATTGTGATCAATATCTGACAACTTAATAATCAAGATAATATATAACTGTACCTTTTATTCCCGGAGAAGAGACTAACTCTTCCAGACGGAGAAAACATGATCAGAGCAACATCAGCATCACAGAGAACAGAAAGCTCATAAGCTTTCTTGATAAGCCCATTTCTCCTTTTTGAGAAAGTGACCTGCCTGTTAGTTGTATTCTCAATCCTCTTGATCTGGAGCTTTACTCTACCCATCTCTCTAATTATTCCCTCTTCAGTTCTTGGGCTTTTACTTTCTTTTTTCAAACAAATCTGCACCGCTAGGGCAGATGACTATAAGTAGAAAAATATTGTATTTAGAGGAGAGGATCAAATATATACATCACCATCACTTATACCAGAAAACTGTGGAAGAGTGGAACATATATTGATATTAGGCTCTTGGAAATGAATAAATGAAGGCGAACGGTTTAAAGAGTAAGATAAGGTGAGGAGAAAGAGGGAAAAGAAGAAGAGAGGAAGACAATAAATCAATTTTGTCACTGTCAGGCAATTCGCAGAAGAGTGACGAGAGAGAGAGACAGAGAGAGAGAGATGGCGGTGTGAGGCCAAAGACTTTCTTCTTAAGGATATGGAACATGAAATTTGTACTTCAATATCTAAACTTGCAATAAAGAAGGTCGATTGGTTAGCAGGTTACCAACAAAAAAAAACACCTTTTGAACCGACTGTGTCTACGTTGAGATGAATATATAGTAGATGGTTATTTATTTCTCAAGCACTTCGTGGTTTAGGATGTCTTCCTAATTAATTCTTTATTTTGTTATATGAAGAAATCCTAAATGAGTGAGATAAAGTGTTAAGTTATTATACCTCAAAGAAGGCATCACTCATTCATTTTGGGAGAGATCTTTTTCCTATGCATGGTAATTGATGCACTAGATAGCTGTAAGGTTGTTCCAAGTTAATGTTAGTAGAATTGAATGTTCTATAAACCCAAAAAATGAAATTGTAAAGAGTTTATCCTTTGACTTGCAATTGATGGTTAATACTATAGTAACGATATAGTAATCAGTCATCACTTTGAAATCATGATGATAATTAATTTATAGTTTAGTTATCTCTAGAAAGTTAGAGTTTAAGATTAGAATTAACGTTTTATTCTCTAATCTTTTCCTACGTATACGTACTCAGAAAACTAATCACTCTTTGATCTTTAGAATATTGAATTTCAACACGGTTAAAAAACTGCTACATACGCTTGTATATGTAACAAAGATTGAAGTCCGAAAACAAGGAAATCGAAGAACTCAACAAGAACTTGAGTTGCAAATATTTCTCGCATAAAAAGAGGAAGAAAGCATCTTTATATTTTTTGGTTTTGATCTGATCGAGGTAAAATATAAGGCATGTATTCCTAAAGGGGTCCCAGGCAGCACATGGTGTCGCACTTTCAGTTGTGGTTTCTTTGGCGAGTTTGACGAAGACGATACCCCACCCCAAACAACACCCCCCCCCCACCCACCCCCTTTCTGCCCCGACACAGAAAAGCCAACCAAATTTGCAACGTGTCGCCCATTTCTTGTTTTCTTCGAACCTCTGATTCTGCTCTCTAGCTCCCCTGCCAGTAACTGGCCACACGTGTGACCCACCTTTTGCTACCGTCTGCATATTTCTAGCATGCAATCTTTGTCTTGTTCAGAGGAAAAGCTCCATTGAATGTCAACATTTAGCTATGCCCTTATCGGGTTTACCAAAGAATATTTTCCATGAAACTCACAAGCACATTCCAACAGGCCCATGCCTGGCAGATCTGACCAGAAACGGCTATTAGTCTCTTCCCTCGAATGGCAGGAATTCTGCACCAAATTTTCATTGACATTTGTTGTGTAAAAGGCTAATATGCAATTGTCCTTGCAGCGACCTTTGTTGAATAAAGGATTAAAGATAATGCAGCTTTTGTTTCTTATTGTAATCTTGCAAATGTTGTAAATGTAGCTCTTATCGGGCTGTCTGTGGCATCATAAGGATTTGCATTCTTGGCGGGCCTGAAGCTGTACATTATATGGGCCTCATTTGAATGATGACCAGTCGGCTGTCCTTAGTCCAAGAAAAATGGGTTAAATGTTGACCCTAGTGCTGCAATTGTACCCATTTTTTTAGTGCGCTTTATATACAGTTTGGCATTCACAATCTTATACCAGAGGATTTACAAAGCATAAATTCTTTAAAATACAGTAGAAAACCGTCCCGCATTATTATCACCGTTACCATCTTTTATTCAATAGATTTCATACAATATATTACTCAATTTGAACTCAAATTTCAGTTGCAGTCACAAATATATTAAAATCTCCATATATACCCATTACCCAAATCGACATAAATCCAAATAAAAAATGCAGCAACCTCTTGGTAGTTTATGTGATTGGGCTCTAAGATATAAAAACAAAGGAAAGAAAGGTTGAAATGAAGGAGATTTAGGCATCTTGGGGGCTGCTTTAGAGCAAAGAGATGAAGGAAGATGGAGACCCATTGGTATTGCGAAACCGTCACCAGTAAGCCCAACGGCGATGGTGGGGGAAGCACGGTGAGGGAGATGAGTGATGTGAGAAATAGCCTGTTGAGAGAGAAACGAGTGGAGGCGCGCCTTGAGGGAGAAAGAAAGGGCGAGCGCAGAAGGGGAAGCCACCGGCGAAGTGAAAGGGCGTGGGGGTTGGCCGGTTGCAGGTATTGGGTGAGGAAGGTTGATGCTGACCGGATGTCCATTTCTGATTGATCATGTCAATTTTTGACATTCGAACATCCAAAAAAGGAAGAAAAAGACTTCCATGAACTATTTTCCTGCAGAATTTCAGCATGTCTGACTGGAAGGTACAAATGTACCATCTATCTACTTAGTTTATAATCAAGTTTTTAATTAGATGAAGTGCTTCCAAAACATTTATCAAAAAACTTTTCATAAAACAAAAAGAAGCGCTTCCAAAACTGTAGAAAATTGTAGTAATTATTTTGTTAACTGAACGCCTTATTTCACACTTTTTGGACAGGGGGTGAACTTGTTAAAACAAGTAGAGAAGTTCTTAAAAACTTCTTAGTAAGGACAAGAGGGGTTTGGAGGCGGAGATATGACCACCAATCAGGCATTCACTATTAATTGACACCTAACGTTCAAAAAAACTTGCCATTCAATTCCCGGCCAATCACAAACGAAACGGTTAGTTGTGGTACCACGAAAACCTACTAGTCTTCTCTACCAGGTCTGTCCCCTCTGATCTATTGCTTCTTGCTACATCTCTCTCTCTCTCGCGTTATCCACAGAGCAAACATGTACAGGCCAGGGCTCTTTGCGGCTTCCAGCAATGCTCAACATCAACGGTGGCGAGAGACTTGGGCACGACTGCTAGCTCCTTTGACTTTATGGATATGTGGCATGTAATTCTTTCACATGTTTTGCAATTGTCTAGTTTCCCTGACCCTTGGGTCTGAAACAAAGCATTTCCTTTTTCTTTTTGGGTTTTGCAGTGTCAGTAAGCCTCCGATATGGCTACTATGCGGATTGCCGTATGGTGCTTGGGCCAAGCTCTTCTCGATTGATGAAGGCTAGTTCTTTGTTTGTAGAACAGGTTGAAGTTAGAGATGATAATGGGAAAGGGACTCTTCTTTATGGGTTCTCCGAGAAGCCAGAATTAAACAGGGAAACCAATTGGAGCTCTTCAAATTATTTGATTGTTGGATCATATGGTCGCAAGGTAACATAAGATTCTTTGAATTTGAGTTGGTACAGTTTCTATCAGCTTCTATAATAACGCTGTCTAAATTTTTACCAATTGAGGTTTGAGATTAAGTGGATTTTTTTGATAAGATTGAAAATTAAATTTCAGGGATACTATTTGTGGTTAAACAAGGGTTCTAGAATCTGCATAAGATGGGCAACTCAAACCAGTAGATTAGACAAAATTGAAGTGATTATGATAAAAGGTGGTTGTCTTGGTTTCTCTTTATTTTGAGTTCAGTATAGTCCCTCTGGAACTTGGATTAGAACTTAGTCAGAACATGCCCGTGTTTCTGCAGGAGAAAGAAAACGTGAAACATTGCTGCCAAACCTTACGACTTCCTTTGATGCCTTTTTCCTGAATGAGCCAATGAATGGTAACCCATCCTTTCCTTTGCTATCAATTTCAAACTAAATGATTGCTATAAATGATGTTTGAGTCCATCCAGTCTATCCACCATTTTCATTGCTATAAATGATGTTGCAGTCTATCCAGTCTATCCTCCATTTTCATTTCAAAATGATTAATGATGTTTTACAAGTGCGCGCCAGGTAGGGGTCGAACCTACGACCTTCTGCTTAGGAAACAGACGCTCTATCCACTGAGCTACAGGCGCCTTGTTTATCATGTAAAAAATGATTTCCTTTATTGTATATGGAAGTGGGAAAGCAGTGGTGCCTACAGAGAAATTTTTTAATCTATCTTATGATTTTTTTGCTTTATCTTAGCAACTGACAATAATTTTGTTTGCAAGGTCTTAGGTTTTAACAGAGAATTTTATTCCCAACTGGTATTTGAATGGTGCGACAGCTACTCCTTTTCAAATGCTCATATTGATTAATAATAATTACTTTGCGTTTCACAGTTTCCATCCAAGTGTGGTTATGTTCTACTTTTGTCTTCAAATTTGTTCAAAAAGCATAGTAGAAACAAAGGGATTGCTAATCTGAGATCCAGAACCAGCATTAACCAGAAAGGATGCTAACAATACAAGTAATTTTATGAGCATGGATTGCAAAACCATGAAAATGCACCAATGCAGCAACCTTCTCGTAGAAGAGTTTCAGATAGATTAGAGTGTTGATAGAATCAAGAAATGATGATCATAGAGTTCTGAACAAATTTTTTTTTTTATTTACTCAGGTAAAGAGGCAGAGTACACCATTGAGGAAGATGACAAGTACTATGTTAGTGTGGTTAGCTCGAATCCGAGAAGCATAATAATGACATTCAGTTTAAATGTTACATCAAAGGTTTATGATTTAACAAAAGCTAGCAACATGTGTTCAACACTAAATGGATCATGCCGGCTCAAACTTCTGTTTCCTGACACTCAGTATGTCATAGTTTCAACACCTGACAACGTAAGGTCTCAACCCTTTCGTACTTAAATTAACTTTTTCAAATCATTAACGAATTTCTCCTGAACAGTAGGCAATGAAGTTAATTTTTCAGGGTGACCTTGCTGGATCATACATTGAGCTATCTTTTGTTGCTCGTGTTATTACTTACATAGCAATTTTAGGTACTATATTCAATTGCAGACCTGAAACTTAATTTGATGTTCTCTCTGTTTCGAAATTACTTTTAACTGCTTTGGTGGCCTAATAGATTTGTCATCTGTAGGTTTTTTCATCATTATCATTTTCCTGGTGCTGAAATACCTTGGAGCATGTGATGCTGAGACAACAGTAGTTGATACAGCAGTTAGGGAAATATCCTGGAGGACTGAGACTGACCCTATATTGCCAGAGAAACCTGTTCACCTGACCTATGGAACGACAGCAGAGGAAGACAATGATGATGCTGAAACAGGATCCTCTAGTAGCTCTTCAGAGGATTTATATGATGCAAAATTATGTGTAATATGCTATGACGATCAACGTAACTGCTTCTTCGTTCCTTGTGGCCACTGTGCCACTTGCTATGATTGTGCTCAAAGGTACAAATTGGAAAAAGTTCCTCTCTACAACATAATGACTCTCTTAAAACTTTCACTAACAAAAATTTTGCAGGATTATGGAGGAGGATAACAAGATGTGTCCAATATGTCGAAGACTTATTCACAAAGCAAGAAGATTATTTAGTCCCTAGGAGCTAATGAAATGGGATTGTAAATTCCTGTTTGCGTTGTCACTGCGGAGAGAGGTAGAGTCTTGCCCATAGTATATGGAGTGCCGTTTTGGCTTTTTGTGATTGCTCGGCCTTTATGCAAATAACACCTCTCAAAGTTTATATTTCTCGGTCAAGCAGCATGGAGAATATATTGGCTTTAGCAGTTTGCATTTGTTTTGGTAGCTCGAGCCAGCGCCCTTCTCATATCTTTATCACTTGAGAAGGGCATAGTCGTGTGTTAGTTAAATGAATATGATGTGATTGTCCTATCATTCTTATCCATTTGTTCTCAGAAAAGATTGTGAAGCAGACAAGACGATATCCATTTCTAGACTGGATTCAGTCACTTATAGAGGACTCTGTAAACAGCTTCAACTTCTTGTCCTCTTGTTTATGGGAAATGAAAGAAGTAACTAATATAGATGACAATTTAACATGATACCAGAAATTTCCTCACAAATGGTGACTAGTGAAGGATACTGATAACTCTATAATATAGAGTTATTTGGATTTAATTTTAATAATAATTTAACTTAATTTTTATAATAATGTATAGAAATTAGTAAATTTTATTTAATTATTTTAAATTAATTATTTTAGATTAGTCAATTTAATCGTTAATTTTATACTTAATTTGGTGTTAATGTGGATAAGATAGTTTGTTATTGATTTATTTGTGTTTTTGTAAGTGGTTGATAAAAGAAGAATCTTAGTAAAAGAAAGAAAGTAATTTCAAGGTATAGACTTTCACTGCATATATTTTGGTATTTTGATCATAACTTTCTCTACAGAGCTCCAAATGAAGCGATTCTTTGACCATTGGAAAGATAAGAGAAGAATACACAACTTTTATGTTTACCACTTCACCCAATTCAACATGAAAAATAGTCAAAAATCTTATCAATTTGACATGTTGTAGCAGTCATAGAGTAATTACGATTTTTGTTAATTAATTGGGTAAGGCTGCGACTCACATAGTCTGATTGGAATTGACTTTTTTTTCCACCCAACTTAGCCTAACTTCAAAGCCTATAAAAATAACATTTCGAAAGACTTAAGAGAAGGAAGAAGCACCAAATTGATATCTAAGAGTCAAGCCAAAGAATCATTGAAAGAATTTAAAAGATTCAAGGAGATTTGGAGATCAAGAATACAATCTTTGGTTTTTTCTATCTTTTTTTATTCTTTTATTCTCTTGATTTTAATATTTAAAGTTTAATCTAAGATTATGATTGAACTCAATATATAATCTAAATTATTTATCTCTCTTTTACTTATATTTGATATATTTAAGTTGTTTATTTTATTCTGTTCTTAATGCTTCTAATTATCTGGCTAGCAATCAGATTGAATTGGAAACCTAGTTTAAACGTTGACAAAGGAGATTTATGTAAACCTTAAATAGAATAGCGTATGGTCGAATGCACTTAGTTGATTAGGTGATTTGATTTGCATATAAGGTAGCTATAATACCCCTCACAAAGTATTTATTATAAAAATATTTAAATTCATTAAGATATAGTTTTATATAGATAACAAGTAGATATGGTTTTAGCATTTCATTTATTTACAGATATGACCTTGAGTGTCTTAATAATAAGAAAAAAGGAAAAGAAGATTTTAAGTAAATGAAGAAATTTAATTAAAGTCAGTTTTATTTATTAAATAAATTTATAAAATATAAAGATACATACTTTTTGACATAAAAATACAGTAGAAATAACATATCCAACATTTAAGAAGTTTACACCAAGATTTATCACATATTAATTAAAATTAAATTTTAAAACAAATTTAAAAGAATTTTTTATTTTCTGGAATTTTCAGAATCTAGATGATCATTTGACTTACTTCAAGCTCTCATAACTTCTAACCTGAATTACTTCCAGTGATAAAATCAACACCAATTTGAAGTATTCATATCATACTACAACACCAAAGTTTGTTTCAATTAAAAAGAATACAAAATTCCCAAGTTTCGAAAGCCAAATTTCTTAAAATCATTACAGAAATTTTCATATTTCTGGGTTTACAGTATTAACGAATCTACTTTGACGCTTTAATTCTCTTAATACAAGAAGTCTCTAACCGAGCCATTGATGCCAAATTAAACATCTCATTTCATACTACAAAAGCCCTCAAAGAAACGACTAAAATATTACCAGAATATGGAGTTCCGGTGACTCAAATTTGAGTTACCAAAACTGTTGAAAACCAGGTTTCTAATTAACTTCAAAATTTCGTATCTTCCTAACCACGAGGCCAAACGAAATGTTACAAAAACTATTGGAAAGATCTTTTTAAGACGTTTCCATTGGTACCCATCATGCTACCGGAAAGTCATCGAAAAAGTACCGGATTTAAATAAAAATATAAGAAAGTATAACTAATTTAAAGTTTTTGTACCTCAAACTATAAAAATATAATCTCAACATACCTTAATCAGCAATCCCTTTCCCTTTCCTCTGTCTTTCTTCTTCCCTAGTATTAAGGGATTCTAACTGCCTATTGATTGAGTTTGTTCAATAAACTGACATAAGTTTTTGTCTGTTCTTTTAAAACGTGTAAACTGCTTAACCTTCACTATCTTAAACGTAATAAGTGAACAGACTTTAACCCCCACTAACTTAAATGTGATAATAAAACTGACTTTAATTAAACTTCTTCATTTACTTAAAAACTTTCTTCTATTCTCTTATTATTAAGGCACCCAAGGTCATATCTGCAAATAAATAAAATGCTAAAACCATATCTACTTATTATCTATATAAAATTATATCTTAATGAATTTAAATGTCTTTATAATAAATATTTTATGAGGAGTATTACAGTAGACATACACCTATAGGCTATACGTAGCCAAAATTAAAGTATAAATTTAATGAATCTTTCTTCAATATAATTTGTATAGACATATAGTAAATTAATTGGGAGAGAACTCTAGGTTAGCAACTTAATCTATTAAATTGAGTTAAAAGATAAACAATAATAAGATAAAATATTAAAGAATATCATAATCTTAGGTTTTTTAATTACTAAAAGTAAAATTTACTGATATATTAGTTTTAGTTTATTAATTTAATTTTTTTTAATTTTAATTATTTATATAAAATTAAGATGTGTTAATTTTATTAATTAACAATAAAAATTAATTTAATTTTCTGTGAAATCGATACTCTACTCATCTTTATATTATTTTTACGATACGTACACTTCCATAAGTAAAAAATTGAACAACAAATATATAGTTCGTAACCTTCTAGAATACATGTACTTTGCTTTGAACGACTTCTTCATTTCGTAGGCCAAAAAGTCTTTCTCCCCATGGTGAAAATACGCGTTTGCTTTGCAGCACCAAGTAATTTGCTTAAAGATTACTGATGAACTTGTTTATCTTATTATCTTCAACGAGTTTACGAACATGATGACTGCACTGAGGTGGCATGTACCTATGGATCCTAATTTTCTATTCGTACTGAGTTGATGCACGCACTGCTTGACTAGAATATTATGATGTTGATTGTTAACAAGAAAATTATAATTGTAGGCTTCAGTACTTTGAACTCGACAGAGGATGTACCCAAGGCAGGTGAAGCATCTTCTAATGTTTTGGGAAGGTTGATGTCATTAGGCCCTTTGAGCCACATTACTCCTCTGAAAGTACAATGACGAAATTCATATTTCTTCCATTACTATGTTGAATTATTTTGCTATTTTAGGTTGGATGAATTATTTTATATAGTCTCCAACTTTACAAGAAAAGAAATATCAAGGTAGAAGATACAACAACAAAGTCATGGCTTTTGTAATATATTTTTGAGAAAGACCTATCCTAATGCAAACTCAAAGTTATGTTTGTCATCTACCACAGGCTAATTTCTCATCGTGCACTAGACTTTATGACTGTCATGAATCAAATTTTTACCTTTCCATGGTTTTTTTTCTTTTCTTATCTGCGTTTGGAAACACGTCTTAATCTTCAATTACAATCAATTTGGAACCATAAATGTTTGCTTTCGCAACATCAGCAGTTAAAAGATTTATGGCAGTAGCGAACAGAATCTAAAGGCGGCAACATCCTAGCATATTCTTTATGCAATTTTCCATTAGTTTTGGCGAGGTGAGGCTACTAGTTGGACGGATTAAATTGGAACGGTAGCTCGTCCCCAAAAAATTCACCAATTAGATGATCCTAGACGTTTTCAAATGTATCAGACAAAATTAAAAAAAGAAGGGCAAGCGATTCCCTATGGATCGGTATTATTTGGCGCCTTTTCGCTAAGCAGCTCGCTCGAAATGCTGTTTTTACTTTTGCATTAATATCATTTAGTTCAATCACTGCTTATCAACGGGTTGGAGTGACCAATTGAGTGGTCCGATATATTTAAATATCAAATGAATTAAATATTGTTTAAAAATTAATCAAATATAAAGAAAGATTAAATCGATCAAATATCAAATTAGTTCGATTAGTTCAATTTTAAACTAATAGATCAAAATTTTATAATTTTTTTTTACAGATTACAATATTAAATTTTATAAACTTCATCTATAATTATAAAATATATAAATAATCTAAATACAAAAAAATAACATTTGTTCCTTCACTCACCTAATTATGCCTTTTTACAAAAACTATCAAATTAACATTCAGGATTTAATATAATAAAAAATTAAAAATAATAAAATTAACATCTACAAAATAAAACTATCTAACATAAGATCATTAATCATCGTAAATTATCAATTTGAATCTCTTTCATGACTTGACTTTTCACATTCACTTATATAAGCTATCTAACAATTAAAAGAAAATAAAAAATTTAATTAGTATAAATATTTTTTAATAACAATGTAAAAGAAAATTAAAAATAAAAAATTATGTAAAAAATTATAAAATTTAACATTCACTTAACCTCTTTACTCATCATTCGTCAATAACAGAAATAAAATCCACAATCTCAATCTTTGACATATCTAAAATGTATAAATAAAAAAATAAAAAATAAGAATTAAAAAAGAAAAAATATTAAATGTATATCATATTTTATATAAATTTAAAAATAATATAAATTTAATATTATATATTAATATATATATAATTAGTTTAATTTTTTGATCTATTTAGTCTAAAAAGTTTAAACAATCAATTGAATTAAATATTTTAGATAAATTAACTTAATAAACTAATTAAATCAAATTATTTTACTTAAATCGTATTTAATTTGAATGAATAATTTAACTGGCAATTCTTTTATAAACGATCCAATCTTGTTCAGGATCCCCACCCACAGCCAAGCTCTTTCCATCGTCAAGGCATCATCTAATGTTATCCATGCAGGCCTCGATCTTCGACTACGTTGTATTCTTCCTCTTCCTGTGCTTTCTTACCAAACGATTGCTCCATGACAAAGGACTTCCACCAAGCCCTGCTCTTTCCCTTCCCATCATAGGCCATCTCCATCTCATCAAAAGCCCCCTCCATCGCACCCTTGCTAAACTTTCCCAGCAACATGGTCCTGTACTCTTCTTTCATTTTGGATCTCGCCCTGTCGTTGTTGTGTCTTCTCCATCTGCTGCAGAAGAGTGTTTCACCAAAAATGATGTAATATTTGCAAACCGCCCCCGTCTGCTCGCTGGAAAACACCTTGGTTATGATTATACTACCCTTCTTTGGGCCCCGTATGGCAATCACTGGAGAAACTTGAGGCGTATGGCCTCTCTCGAAATCTTGTCATCTAATCGTGTTCAAAAGAATCTTGGGATACGTATGGATGAAGTCAGGTCTTTGATTCTCAGGCTTTATAGGAGTTCAAACGGCGGTGGGTTTCAGGTTGTGGAGATGAAATCGATACTTTTCGAGTTGACTCTTAATGTTATGATGAGGATGATTGCGGGCAAGAGGTATTTCAGAGAAGGAGACGAAGAGCTGGAGGAAGAAGGAAAGTTTAAAGAAATTGTGACGGAGACCATTCAACTGAGTGGAGCCACAAATATTGGAGATTTTCTGCCGGTTTTGAAGTGGATCGGATTGAATAAAATTGAGAAGAAGCTATCAATATTACAAATGAAGAGGGATGGATTCATGCAGAATTTAATTGAAGAGCGCAGAAAATCAGTAACTGATTCATATTCTGAAAAAAGAAGCAAGACCCTGGTTGATGTTGTGTTATCCCTGCAAGAAACTGATCCTGAATATTATACTGATAATATAATCAGAGGCCTGATTCAAGTAAGCTTTCTCTCTTTTCTCTCTTTATCTATCCATTTAAATTACAAGTCTTCTTCTTCCATGTAGAATCCAAGATCGGGTTTCCTGTAATTTTTCGTATCGATCCTTGAAGAAGGTTTATTTCTTTGTATCTAGGTAATGTTAGCAGCAGGGACTGACACGTCAGCTGGGACAATGGAATGGGCGCTGTCGCTCTTGCTGAACAACCCAAAAACTCTAGTGAAAGCCCGGGTAGAAATAGACATCGAGGTTGGACAAAGCAGGCTGATCGAGGAATCAGATCTTGACAAACTCCCATACCTCCATGGCATCATAAACGAGACATTAAGAATGTGCCCTGTTACCCCGCTACTGGTACCACACGAATCATCGGGGGAATGTACAGTGGGAGGTTTTCGTGTCCCACGTGGCACAATGCTATTGGTTAACGTTTGGGCTATGCATAACGATCCTGGATTGTGGGAAAAGCCCACTGAATTTAAGCCCGAGAGGTTCCATGGGTTAGAAGCAGAGAAGAATGGGTTCAGGTTTTTGCCCTTTGGGACAGGCCGGAGGAGGTGTCCAGGAGAGGGCTTGGCGATGCGTATGGTTCCATTCGCATTGGCCTCTCTGATTCAATGCTTTGAGTGGGAGAGAATTGGTGAGGAGATGGTAGACATGACTGAAGGGAATGGGCTCACCATGCCCAAGGCTCAGCCCTTGGTTGCAAGGTGTAGGCCGCGCCCAGCCATGATGAACCTCCTCTCTAAACTTTAAGATTTCTTTTTCTTTTTTGTCAAGAAAAAGAAATCTCGACTTCAATACTAATAATTATTATAATGGTCATGTGATTATTGAATACAAATTTCTTTTGATATATTTCAAGATATTCAACGGAAAAAGATTGTTCAAATTTAAAATTTTAAATTTCTTCTAGACAAATAATAATCATCTTGTTAAAGTTAAATTATTATTGTTATGTAACGTATCAAATTAATTTAAAATTTGATTAGACCAGTGGAAAATGGGTTAAAGTGATCAAAGGAAAGAAAAACTCAAGAGGTTTTAGTTTAAAACTCTTGTACGTGAGAGTACGTAGCTAGTTAAAGGAAAAATGGATTTCTAATATCCTTTTGAATATATTTACAAGCTCCATTAATTTCAGCTAGGATTGTCATGAATAATGCTACAAGTCTAAAAGCGAATAGAGTTAGGCAAGCTATATAGATCATAATTGTGTACGTAAGAAATTATAATGATTCTTCTGTTCCATTCGAGAGGTAAGAAAATCGTTTTTTCAAACTATTCTTAAGTTTGTCATACAGTACTCGTGCCTCCCAAGTATTATTTTAATATTGAAATATAATTATTATTTCAATAGTTATTTTTTTATGTCTTATTGATTTTTTAAATGAAATTTATGCAAATTAACAAATATGCAATATATTTCTATTTTTTGGTTTTTTTATTTAATTTGATTGTTTTAGTTGACAATATTTTCATGAATTCCATTGAAATAACATGGCCCAAATTTTTCTTATTCATTATAAGTACTTATTTGGTTTGACAGATACAGAAATTCAAGAATGTACATGCGGTGCAAAATCAAGAAGTAATATCAGCAATTTAGCATTCAAAAGCTAGCATCCTGGTGGAATGCTTGCAGGTGACTCATTGTAGCAGAGAAGTGAACAAGGTGGCCCTTGCGTTAGCTCAGACGGACAAGGAGAGACCACACGATCAGATTATATAGCACAATATACAGTGCCGGCCCTTGGGTGAAGCCACCCAAACAATGACTTTAGACCCTCAATTTGGGGAGGTTTCAATTTTAAAAAAAATTTATAATTTTACAATAATTATAATATAATTAATTATATTTAAAAAATATAAAAGTAAAAAATAATTATTAAAATTATTTTTTTTATTTTTTTAATTATGTGTTTAATAATTTTAATTTTTTATTACTTTTTTCTTTCTATAATGTTATTAATTTTCAACTATATTATCTTATTTCCAATAACCAACGATCATATGTATTTTCTCATCTTCAACAGTTATTTTTTTTTCACTTATTTTTTTATTTCCAATCAATGCATTTAATGATTTCTAATAGTTATTTTTTTCCTATATATAAAACTAATTTTTTTAATATATAATATCTACTTTTAAAATATTCCTTTCTCATTTACTTTTTCTTTCATTAACTTCAATTTTTCTCCAAAAAATATACAAGAAGTCTGTTCTTTTATTATCTTCATAAAGTTGTGAGCCTTATTTGTGGTTTGTAATAAGCATTAAACAATTAGGTACTATTGTTCTAATTTTTACAGTTTTTTTACTTTAATTTAGAGTTTATATTATATTGTTATAATATTTTTATTTCATGTGATAGTTGATTTGTTTGAATTAAAAATTTTGATTTTTGATTTTATATTAGCCATTTAGAAAATATAAGATAATTATAATAGTTGATTATAAAATGTCTTATTTAAATGGATTAAATGGATTAAACTAAAATTAATAAAATCTTATTTAAGATCAACAATGTCTCAAGAAAGATTAAATGGATTTGCTATATTATCAATTGAAAAAGAAATATTAGAAGAACTCGATTATAAAAGTTTAATTAAAAATTTTATATCTTAAAAAGCTAGAAGAATAAAATTTTAATAATTTTTTTAAAATTTTAATAAAAAAAGCCTCATTTGAATATTTCGCTTTATACTTTTGAATTTGTTGGGCCGTCCCTGACAATATAAATTATATGTCTATACAAGTGCAATCTATGCTTAGACAAGAAATGTGTGAGTTCAACGAAGGGTGACTAGAGGTATCTTACTTTATGTAATACATGATTTTTAAAGTATTTTGTTTTTCTTAATTATGGTTTTTGTCTTGTTGGGTTTTTTCATGGTAAGAATTTTAATGAGGCTTTAAAGTCATGTAATAGGAACCATTGTAATAAGAGAGACTGTTGAGAGGTCCTATGGATATGTAATTTTCTCTATATGTAACTAGGTCTTGGAAATTAATGCAATGCACCTTGTTCTTCTTTTGCAAAACAAAATAGTATGTTGGTGTAATTGTTATATATCCATATTTTGAGCTCAAAAAATATAATATTAGGTAAAGGAAGGTCTTAACTCTAATTGATATGAGATCCATGAAATTTGTTGTATTAATTTTTTCACTTGGAGAGATAGGGATCCACCTTAATCTGAACTTACCTTAATCTTAATATCTCTCACGAGTGTCTAACATTAATGAATAGTTAGGTAAACTCTGATTCACTTGTCAAAGACTCATAGTTTTAACTCAAAAAATATATTTATTTTAGTTAGAGAAAAATCTTATTTATAACTCAAGACTCAGGTGCGGAGCCTCCTCATGGAATGGGGGGCCATAATTTTAAAATTTTTCTACACACTAAATAAATTTTTAAAAATTTTTTAAAAAATTTTCTTAATGGCCCCCTAAAATAAATTTTTATTTAATAATTAATACAAATAAATAATAACAAAATAATTTTATATGCTTGACTCAATTTTAAAGTTTTTTTATATTTTTTAATTTATATTATTATTTATATTTATTTAATCATATTATATTTACTCATATATTCTAAATCTCTATAGATTTTCTTTCACAAATTTATACAAATCATCAATCATATTTTTTTTATTATGTCATATATGGATTCTATTTTCTATTTGTTAAGTTCTTCTTTTTTCTATTATACAGATTTTATTTTCTATGATTTCAACCTTTAAATATAAATAAATTATTATGTAATTCTCAAATATAAATTGTACTATTACTTAGAATTTCATCAATATATTATTTTTTATTCAGACTAACCAATGAATCTTAGCATGTATGTTGCAAACTTTAAGTAACAAGGATATACATATAAATTAATAGAATGAAATAATTATATTTCTTTCAATACAATTTTATTTATTATATTTATTTTTAACAGCTCTCAAAATAATTTGTTATTTAATAATTAATTTATTCTTCAAACTGTTTGATAAAATTAGAGTCAATATAATTAGCATATTGTTAGTTAAGCCCAACAAATAAATTCTAAACTAAGCCTATCAAATTTATAAAAAAATAAAAGTGAGTCTACAAATCCAAACTCATTAAGTTTTAATATAAATTTAAACCTATTATAACATATTATATCTTAACAGTCCAACTTAATAGCTTATCATAACATAATATATCTTAATAGTTCAATCCAATAACCCAATATGTTAATTAATAATTTAAGAAGCAAATGGAAAATAAGAGGAAAGTTACAACACATAAAGTAAAGAGGTAATTTATTTAAGTTTGAAAAATTGCTTTCTCCTCCATTTTTGCATGCAAAGAGTGAGAGAGATTTATTTAATAGTTTCATTCAGTTATATATATAAATAACACCATCATTACTATTAATGTACATTTTTTGTATGTTCAATATTTTTTGAATTTTATTTAATCTTTTAGATGAGTGATAATTGAATTATATATAAAATTCTCTTTAATTATTTAATAGCTCTTTCTATCTGACCCTCCTTTAAAAATACTCTAACTTTGCCTCTGCTCATCTTTTACTAACGTATAATCGGTGATAATACGAAGAAATCATTTACATGTAAAGTTTTCTTGTCATATTATAAGTTCAATAATTTAAGCTGCAATGTTTCTTTTTCTTAAATAATATTGCCATGTTAAACTTTCTTATGTACTAATTTATCTTCTATGTGTAATATAAAGAAAAAAAATCATCTTATACTACAAGTACGTAGTAGTTTGGTAAAAAGCTTAATTAATTAAGTGTCTTGGAAATTAGTGAATTTATCCATTGAAAAGGAAGATAAGCTATATCAAGAGAGATGGGGCAGGTGCCAAAGTTAAATACGGGGATAGGTCTCAAACTTTGAGCTAATTAAGCCCATGGACTAGGCAAAATTAACTCATATCCCACCGTCAATAACCTTCAAATGTCAACGTTTTGAAGCTGGTACAAATAATAGTTCCAACTTTCAATGGAGTATAACCATACTTTTGGAGGTAATTCGCCCTACTTTAGGTACAATTTCCTAATGCTATCACAGTATGATCAATTGCGAAGAAATCGTTTCTGCTAGCTTTATGTAAGCTAGGTAGTTTTTCACTTTTTTCTAATGTTAGAACATTGACCATTAGATTGTACTCTTTTTTGCTTCAAACCCACTTCGGATAAGATTTATTAAATCCCCTAATATTGCCATTCTATATTTACACATTAACCAATCTACCCAATACCATAGGATATAGCTCTGCCCAAGTCAAGGTTCTTAATTTAATGTTCAAAATGGAAATATATATATTGGTAGGAAAGAATACTATCCTACCATCAAATGATATCATGCAAAAAAACAAAATTACACTAGAATGGTTGAAACTTTTGAATAAAACTTCATGAAAGACCAAAATGCCATAATTTTATGGATTGTATGGAATTTACAAAGAACCAACATATCACCCAAACCTATGTAATCAACCTTTTGCAATTTAAACTATATGACAAGTGACATTATTTCTCATTTCTCCATTCAGAAATATGTTCCACGTGGTGAGTTTCAAATTTGTATAAACTTTCCATTATCAAGATCTTCAACTTACTCAACACAAATCATCTTTATATACCGCTTGGATTTCCCATCCAAACTTGAAATATATACTATCAAGCAACATGTTTTTATACGTCTTCTTCTTTTTAGCCCTTTATGCAGTCAGCTACCACATAACTCACAAGATCCGAAACCTCCCTCCAACCCCATTCCCTGCTTTACCCGTAATTGGTCATCTCCACCTCCTCGAGAAACCTCTCCACCGATCCCTCTCCGAAATCTCCAACTGTCATGGGCCTAATCTTTTGCTCCAATTAGGCTCCCGCTATGTTCTCCATGTGTCATCACCGTCCATTGCAGAGGAATGTTTAACCAAAAACGATATCATCTTTGAAAATCGCCCTTACCTTTTGGTAGGGAAGCACTTTGGCTACAATCACACCAGCCTTCTTTGGACTCCATACGGTCATCACTGGCGAAACCTAAGGCGTGTGGTGACAGTCGAACTTCTTTCCACCGGCAGTCTTCGGCCGCTCTCTAGCATTCGGGGCGACGAGGTCCGGATGCTTGTTCTTGGGCCTTTAAAGAATCCAAGTCAGATAGTGGATATGAGATCAGCATTCTTTGAGCTTATGCTGAATGTAATTATGAGAATGATTGCGGGGAAAAGGTATTACAGTGACAGTGTGAAGGAAGTGGAGGAAGCAAGGAGGTTTCATGAAATGGTGAGAGAGACCTTTCATTTGGTTGATGCAACGAATATGGCAGATTTTTTGCCCGTACTGAGGTGGTTTCAAAATTATGAGAAGAGAATGATAGCCTTGCAGGAAAAGAGAGATATATTTATGCAGCAGCTAGTAGAATAAAGTAGAAGCAAAATGAGCAATGATGGTGGTTCTCTAGCTGTAGGGAAGAAGAAGACGGTGATTGAAGTGTTGTTATCTCTGCAAAAAACGGAGCCTGAGAACTATAAGGATGAGATTATCAGAAGCGTTATGATGGTAAGATCAAATAATTAATCCCTCTGCACTGGACTTAGAAGTTAGATTAACGCTTTAATTTAAGTTGATGTAGTTGGACTTGACATTTGATGAGCCACGGTCCATGGTTTACTTCAGATTGTGAATATAATACAAGGGATTGGTTACTGAATTTTTGTTTCTTGAATGTACAGGTTTTGCTAATTGCAGGAACGGAGACTTCATCGATCGGAGACAATGGAGTGGGCGATGTCTCTTCTGCTGAACAATCCAGAAGTTTTGAAGAAGGCACAGATGGAATTTGATAATGTGGTTGGACATGATCGCATGATGGATGAATCAGATTTGGCTAAGCTTCCTTACCTTCATTGCATCTTATGTGAGACGATGCGGATGTACCCTGTAACTCCATTGTTGCTGCCTCATGAGTCATCAAAAGAATGCATGGTTGGAGGATACCGAGTACCGCGAGGAGCAACGCTATTACTTGACATGTGGGCCATACAGAGCGATCCTAATATTTGGGAGGAGCCCACAAAATTCAAGCCTGAGAGATTTGAAGGCTTTGAAGGGACTAGAGTTGGCTTCAAGTTACTGCCGTTTGGGTCAGGAAGGAGAAGCTGTCCGGGAGAGGAACTGGCGATAAGCACGGTTGGGCTGACATTGGGTTCACTAATTCAATGCTTCGACTGGGAAAGAACTAGAGAAGAGATGGTGGAGATGACCCAAGGGAGTGGACTCACCATGCCCAAGGAACGGGCTTTGCATGCCAAGTGTCGGCCTCGTCAAGCAATGATGAACATGGTTTCTCAATCATGAACTAGCCCGTCATCTACTCTATCCACCAAAAATAAAGCTTAATATCTAAAGATCTCCAACTAAGCAGCTACTCTGGAGTTGTGCAAGTTCACTCCAGTATAGTGCAGTTAGAGAATAAACCTTTCATATAAGAGCAAAAGATGCGTAACTAATGACAACAAATAGACTGCTATCTGCACTTCAGTAACAAGAACGCAGGGATATATATATATATATATATATATATATATATATCTCTCTCTCTGTACTTGTTTCAATGTCATGCCTTTATTCTTTCCAAACTCCGCTACACAATTCAATATTTTATACAATAAAGAAAATGTCAACCGCCTTCTAATTATTTGTCTCTTCAATTTTTTTAACTAGAATCGAACTTCTTGTCATCACCCTCAATATAATAAACGATTTGATGACATCTGCGATTGATCCCATTTGGCAATGACAATTGTTGCCCACTACCAGTGTCGTTAGTAAACATATGTGCCATAGATAATGATACTATGATTTGGGAAGAGCCTAGAAAGTTAGGCCGTAGAGGTTTGCGGGTTCTGGAGGGACCAAATATGGTTTCAAGTTGATGCAATTTGGGTCAGGGAGGAGGAGCTGTCCTGGGGAAGGATTGGCCGTGCGCGTGGTTGGTTTGACGCTGGGGGCATTGACCAATGCTTTGAATGGGAGAGGATTGGTGAGGAGATGGTGGACATGGCTTTGCTAGTTCTTGAATCTAGGAGACTTGATCGGTGTATATATTTAATTAGTGGAGCATAAATAGAAGAGTGTCCACTTGAGTAATATTTAATTTAAAAAAAGAAAAAGAAAGCAATAAATTATTGTTGAAAAAAGATCGATTATGATGCCCATTTAGCGAATCAAAAACCAATCTTTTTGTGGACAGAGATGATTATTAAATGGCTAATGTGAGCATCAAGGGCCATCTAATTCTTTTGAAAATGTCTACATTTGTTTGTTTATTGTGTATGAGACATAATCTTCCTATTCTAGTTGTGCATTCAATGCCTCATTTTTCAGGAGAAGACAAAAAGCTTTATAGGAAAAAACTAATTCAACAAAACGTAGCATAGACATTTGAGAGCAAAACTCCTCTACCGATGCTTCCATGGCAACCTGGTTTCTCTACCTTCCTCTATTCTTAGCTTTATATGTTTTCACAAAACACTTCCTAAACAAAATCCAAAACTTCCCACCAAGCCCGCTTCCTTGTCTACCCATCATTGGCCACCTCTACCTGCTTAAGAATCCCTTGCATCGAACTCTGACTCAAATTTCAAACAGAAATGGACCCATAGTCCTCCTCCAATTCGGAACTCGTCCAGTTCTTGCGGTCTCATCCCCGTCTGCTGCCGAAGAATGCTTCACCAGAAACGACATCATTTTCGCCAACCGCCCTGGCTTACTTATAGGAAAGCACTTTGGTTACAATCATACCAGCCTAGCTTGGGCCCCCTACGGTGAAAATTGGCGAAATCTTAGACGAATCGCTTCCATTGAGATTTTATCAGCTACCCGCCTCCAGATGCTATCTAGCATACGCAACGATGAGGTGAAGTCTTTGATTCGCAAGCTCTTGGATCATCAAAACCAGCCTGTTGAGTTGAGGACAGCGTTCGTTGGGTTGACTCTCAGTATGATGATGGGGATGATAGCAGGAAAGCGATACTTTGGGGAGAACTTGGAGGATGTGGAGGAAGCAAGACGGTTCCGAGAGATACATGTTGAGACTTTCAAGTTAAGTGCCAAAATAAATATTGGAGATTTTTTGCCTTGGATTAAGTCTAGAGAATTGGAGAGGAAGTTGATAGAGTGTCAAAGCAAAAGAGACAAGTTCATGCAGGATTTGATAGAACAGCATAAAAGAAGAATGAGGAATAACTGTGATGGAATGAGGAAAAAGACAATGATTGAGGTTTTGGTATCGCTGCAAGAATCAGAACCCAAGTATTACACGGATCAGATGATTAGAGCCCTCGTACTTGTAAGATCTAAGTTCTCTTCCTTGTTTCCATAGTTGCTGGAAAGTACTCCTAAGCTAGTATGGTATATGAATCTGCCAAATGTTTATCTTCTTGAGCAATTTCCCTCATATACAGGAATATAATTGGTAATTACTATATTTAACTCTGAGTTAATCAATTAAACCTATTGACTCAGAAGTTCATATCTTGATTTTAGCTTTTTCTCTAATGAGGATGGATGATTTGGGTAAGATATTAATTTCCCCCCCAAATCCATAGAATAGAACATAGAGACTGGAAGCAGATGACGAAAACCATATATCCAATATATTTCCCCTTTAGAAGAATTTGTGGCTCAATTGTAAGACCCTCTTAGTGCACTTCACTGAACCCTATATATCTAACCTAATTAGAAAAAAGGGATTCAACCTTTCAAATTTTTCAATGGATAGTCAAATAAAATTTCAAGATCAGTTCATTGGTGCCTTTACGAGTTGGGATGGGTCTATCCTGTCCTCCATGGATAGGTAACAATCCTGAGAAAAAAAAAAAGAAAACCTTTCTGATTTTTCAAAACAAAATTGTGGTTAATGTCTAAATTATGCCTGAATCAGTAGTTATGATCTTGATCAAGAACAACCTTTGTCAATATCTTTCATAATACAATGATTTCCATAGGTTCTGTTGTTGGCAGGAACTGATATTACAGCTTAAATTGTGCCTCAAGCAGAAGTTACAATCTTGATCAAGTACAATCTTTGTCCATGTCTTTAATTTACTAATACTAGGATTTGCATAGGTTCTGTTGTTGGCAGGAACAGATACTACAGTCAATACAATGGAGTGGGCATTTTCTCTTTTGCTTAACCACCCTGAAGTACTTGAAAAGGCTCAAGCGGAAATCGCAAATAGAGTGGGACATTGCCGTCTAATTGATGAGTCCGACCTAGCCCAACTTCCTTACCTCCACTGCATCATCAATGAAACATTGCGCATGTACTCACCGGCGCCGCTGCTTCTACCCCATGAATCATCCGAGGAGTGCGTGCTAGGGGGTTTTCGTATTCCACGTGGCACAACGTTATTGGTGAATATGTGGGCCATACAAAATGACCCTAAGCTTTGGACGAACCCGACAAGATTCATGCCAGAGAGGTTTGAAGGTCTAGAAGGCACGAGAGATGGTTTCAGGTTGATGCCATTTGGGTCAGGGAGACGGGGCTGTCCTGGAGAAAGCCTGGGACTGAGAATGGTTGGATTAACGCTGGGGTCATTGATCCAGTGCTTTAAGTGGTCTAGGATTAGTGACGACCTGGTGGACATGACGGAAGCAACAGGGTTTACCATGCGCAAAGCTCAGCTCCTGCAAGCTAAATGCAAGCCATGCCCAGCCATGCTAAAACTAGTTTCTCGAATTTGAACTGAGTTGGGCCACTTGGCCTCTAGTTTTTTGCGTATTCCCATATTCCCACGAGACTTGTGCTCTAGAATAGCAGTCTACTCGTTCGGTCGGCTGAGTCGGATATTGGCTCGAGCATAAAATAGCCCCAAATGTCAACCATCCTGACCCATTTTAAACATTGGATTTTATCCTTGTTAAATCAACAATTGAGAGCAAATTAGCAAAGCGATTTTATTCTATCATCTTCTTCATGAAATGAAACAAGTAAGAGCGAGCTGATGCAAGAAACCACACAAAAATACACGTTGCTTTCACTTGTCATTTTCAATTTTAAGATGCTAATAGACAACCAAGAAACATGAACTACTTTTAGCACTTTCTTTCAATTCTTAGCTTTTGCACAATTGCAAAAACATGATCCATGCTGATAAAGGAAAAGAGGGAATCAACTGACAACAATATAAAAGAAGAATGAGTGCGTTCCACTCGCTCAACCTTTTTCGATTTATCAGTCCAGTGGCTATGGTCGATGCCACAGCAGTGAAGCCCAAAGCAAGCATATGCGATTTCTGTAGCACTTTGGTTTTTTTTTTTTAATAGGCTCATAGACTTGGGAATTTCTTTTCAATTATACTACAAATTCTCATCTTTTGCACGAACGAGAGCTACACTTCATATTCATAGCAACAATCATTGAATGGAAGAAGCAAAGACGTTGGTCAGGATCAAATTACAATATAATAGCCAACTCATTTCGTGATATAGATATTGAGAATCTGAGAGAATATATATATATATATATATATGTATGTTTTTGATAAATGTTTGAAATTCAAACTCCGAACTGTTGCATCACTATATTGCGCCATATGGCTTGTTGCCTTACCCATCATTAACTTTACGCTGTCCTTTGTCTTGTCATGATCCAGGAAATTGAATCCGACACATCACACATGTTTTATTAACAAAATTAAATTAAAGTGTGAATTGACAGACATAAGTATTATTCAAATACTTACTTATAATTTTTGTTAAGTATTAAATTGATAATTTTACTATAAATTAATCTTAATTTATATTTGATTATACTAGTATCCTTTGACACGTAAATTACACGTGAATATTTTTTTTTATTTTTAAATAATAGTTATATATAAATACAAGTGTTTTGAAAATTTAAAAATTTGAAATATAAAAACTTAAAGTTTTATAATATAAATTTATAAACTATTCAATATTAATTTTAGAATCAAGAAACATGCTTTTTAATAAAAATTATTTGATACAATTAGAAATTTTATTTTATAAATTAAATAAATCTTTAATAGTATTTATAATGAAAAATTAAAAATATAATTAAGAAAAATATTCATTGTAATCAATCAAAAATTTTTCACTATTCTTACCTATATATATATATATTATTTTGGTGATGCACTCAGTAAATTCTTAAGATGGTACCAATTTTGAACACAAAATAGTGTCATTGGACAAAATTATGTTGCTTTCATTTAGGTCTGAAATAATACATTAACAGCATGCTTGGTTCACTAAAAAGAATAAAATGAAAATAGAATAGCTATTTCAAGAAAATAGTATAGGGGAAAAATAACTATCATAACATATTTGATTCATTAGAAGGAATCAAATAGGAATAGAACAGCCATTCTAAGGAAATAGAATAGGAAAAGAATAATTATTATATAGATGAGTTCATGGAAATGGAACATGATAGAAACTGTTATTATTACTTATTGTTTTATTTAGTTGGTACGAATAATTTTAAAAATAATTAAAGAATAATAACTAAATGATAAAAGTACCCTTTCTTAAAATTTAAAGATTGTTTAATTAAAAAACAAAAATAATATTATATGAAAAAAATTCTTTATTAAAATTAAAGAATTTATTTTTTTAAGAGATAAAAATATTCTAAGTAATAAAATCAAAATAACTTTTACTATAATTAAATAATATTTTCACCAAAATACAAACATATTTTTATTATAATTTAATAATATTTTGTATTAGAAGATAATTAAACCTTTTATTATAATTAAATAATATTTAATATTAAAAGACAAAATATATGCTTTATTAAATTTAAATAATACTAAATAATATTCTTTATTAAATTTATTATATTCAAATAATAATATTAAATAATATTTTTATAATATTTATTATAGGTAAATAATATTTAAATAATATTATGTGTCTTCTGTGCTTTAGAGAGAGAATGAGAGAGAAAAGATAAGTTTAGAGCCTGTTAAGCTTGGCTTTTTTCTAACTTAAAAGCTATTATAAAGCTCTTATAAAAAATAATAACTTTTATAATTAAGTTGAAGTTGTTTGGTAAATTTCTTTTTATAAGTTATTTTTTATAAATTATAATTTTGGTTAAAATTATCATAAAAAGTATTTCTTTCTTTGAGAGGGTAATATTGTAATTATATTTAATGGATAAAGATATTTTTAAAATAAAAATAAAAATTCTTTTATATTTGTAAAAAAAGAGAAAAAAAAAGCTCTTCATAGGAGCTTTTCCTAAAGCTGTTTTTTTTTTAAAATTTTATTCTTTATAAAAAAGTTACTTTTTTTTTAAAGAGTTTTTCAAAATTAATGTTTCACCTGATTTTTGCTTTTAAGAATTAAATAAGTTGAAAAATAATCAAGTCAAACAAGCACTTAATTTTTTTTAAGGTAATTTTTAAATTGTAAAAGAATATATTTGTCTAATTAACTTTTTTTTTATTCTCAATAATTTGGAATAGCTATTATAAAGGAGGATCTTGGTAATGGTTATTCAAACTTCTCTTAGAATGACTATTCTAAAAAATAACCATTCTATTAAACCAAATATAATTTTACCTCAAAAATGAAAATACAAAAAATAATTATTCCATTTTTCTAACCAAACACGCCCTACGAGGAGGATGTAAGGATGCTTACCTTAAATTTATCTGGTACAACCATGCTAAGTTCGAGAGTAGTTTGTCTCCAAGTAAGCAATAAATTTAAATTAAGCAGTAGTGTTATATTCTGATTTTTATTAGAGCAATAAATTTTAAACAACTGGGATTTAATATAAAAACCATTTAGCATGGATCAAGCATTAATAAACTTTGACTAATTTTTATTACTTTCTTGACTTTGCATTAATGTTAATTAAATAGAAAATTATTTTTTTTAATGAATGAATATTGTATTTCATCACCCAATGTACATGTTGTAAATCTCATCTCTTTGCCCTTGGATGCATATATATCTAAAAATATCCAATTCAGATATATTAGCTTATAAAACTTTCGGATTTTATTGTTGTTACTTAATCTGACTCTTTTTCCTTAATACTTGCATCTAAATATTGTTATTAACATCATTATAAAATACAAATATTTTACTTGGAATGGAGAAATGTAACAATAAATGAATTAAAAAGTTTTGGTAAAATGCAGAAAGGCAAAATTTTCAAAGTAAAATAAAATTTGTTAAAAAAATTGATTAAAATAATTAAATAAACATCAAGTTGAAAAATAAAATAAGAAATTATGAGAAATAACCCTCTTCATAAGGTGATTTCAAAAATAACCACCAAAATAAAGTTATTTATTTCTACCAAACAAGTAGTATGAGTAGACGAAAAAGCCCTTAAAAAACATTATGGCAAATTAAGCTGCCGATATCTGCCTCTTACCATTGAGAAAAATTAAAAATTAATGCTCAACTGTTTATGCTCGCTCATATTTCTCTCTCAACTTTCTGAACTGTATCAACTTTGTGTTAAGCACCATTGTCATCAACTCTCTCAGCTCTCTGAACTATGTGAGCTTTGTCAACTCTCTATTGAGCACCATCGTCATCGTGCCGTTGTCTATCTCTCGCCATCTGACCATATTGTCATCGAAAAATAGACCCCATAGCAGAGATGATATCAAGGTATGTTTTTGGGTTCATTCTTGCAACACATAAATTTGTGAAACTTTTTGTGTAAATTAGAAGACGAATTAGAAATATTGCACAGAGTTGTTACAGGTCATGCATCTACTCAGCGTGTGATCACATAAGACTACATGCACTTGGCGTGTCACCAGCATGTCTGCATGCACTTGACGTGTCACCACATGTATGTATGCACTTGGCGTGTCACTAGCATGTAATTAAGTAAATAATTAAGTAAATTAAATAATTATTTTTGTTTTCAAAATTTCAGTGGGGTTTCAATTCTGCGACTTGTGATAAGACACTGCGGTCAGTGAGTGGATGTCATGTACAAGGGTGGTGAGTCACGAATACGGGGGGTTAGGAGTGATTTGTCGTTTGCGGGCTTGATGAAGCTGGTTGAAGATATTGTTGGGGTAAACTCAGAAATTGATGATATTGAGTTACATGCATTGATCAGTACACCCGGGAAGCTATCACGGCCAATTATCAAGGACGATGAGGATGTTGCATTAATTCTGCTAGAACAGAGGAATGTTCCGACTGTGTATGTCAGCATTAAGAAACGCGAAACAAATGTTATGCCACAAGAAGAAGCTGAACAACATGGTAATCAGCTCAATCAAAATGAGATTTACAATGCTTCACATATGCTAGAGCATTCAGTCCGTAACCCGCAATTGAGGTATCCTCAGGAGTTTGTGTAGCCCGGTAGACAGAGGACATTGATAGAAGAGTTGGGTGCACAATTTCGATCAAGATGTGTATCAAACTAATTAGTTGCTTCTATTAAAGGAATGCAACGATTGGGTGAAATGATAGAGTGTGTAAATGTTATTTCAAATGAGAATATGACACTTGAGTACAACATTGTGACGTTGGATGTTAACACTGCGACGCTGGAGGATAATACTGCATCTGATGAGGTAAATGAAGATTTGTTTGATACCGGTGAAGATAGATTTGATGACAATTCATATGATGGGCTTGACGAATGGGATCATGACAGTTCAGACAATGATTGCCTTTATGACAGTGACATTCCAATTTGCAATAATGTTAAAGGCGAAATGGAACCTGTTGAAGGTTTCGATGTAGGAAAATGTTCAGTGTGATGAGCCCATATATAATAACTCCATTGCTGGTGAAGACGGGATTCGTTCCGTTGATACAATGCTCGATGATCGTTATCAGGAAAGGGGAAATGCAGGGACATTTTTTACGTGATGAATTGCAGGTACAAAAAGGTTTTCCTTCCAAATAATTAGCACTGAGGAGTCGACATGTCCCAATGATCGCTTATACAAAGGAAAAATGTTTTCCTTGAAGGCGGAGTTGAAACGAGCTCTGAACATGTTGGCTCTAAAAAAGTAATTTGGGATAAGAGTAAAAAGATCATGTAAAAGTTGTTACCAGGTTGGTTGCAAGGACAAGGCCTGCAAGTTCAGTGTGCGTTCAACGAAGTTACCTGACAGAGAAGGGTATTGGCAAGTTCGGACGATCCACAAAGTACACACATATACTGTTGATGGTTTGCAAGGGCGATTTCCAATTGCGAGTGCCAAGATAATTGGTGAACTTATGACACCCAAACTTTAGGCTAACGGAGTAGCATTGAGACTTAAGGACATCATTGGTGAGATGAGGGTTCAGTGGGGGTTGAATTGCTTGTATGGTAAGGCTTGGCAAGCAAAGGAGTATGCGGAGAGGTTTGTTTTCGGTCCCCTAGAGGAGTCATTTCAACTACTACCCTCGAATTTTTATATGTTGGAACAAGAAAATCCTGGCACAGTCACTGCAGTAGGGTCTGATGAGGCTGAAAGATTCAAATATTATTTCTGGTCATACAGGGCGTGTATTCGGGGGTTTAGGGATGTAATGCATCCTATGGTTGCAATTAATGCGACACATCTGAAAGGCAGGTTCAAAGGTGTTCTGTTTGTCGCTGTATGCAAAGACGCGAACTAGTGTGTATATCCAGTTGCATTTGGCATCGGTCATGTTGAGGACGAAGACTCGTGGATGTGGTTTCTCAACAAGTTGCATGATACGGTTGGTTATCCTAAAAACACAATGTTCATTTCTGATCAGCATCTCGGCATTAAGAAAGCAATCCAAAATACATACCCAGAAGCACACCACGGTTTATGTGGTTACCATTTGAAGAAAAACTTTAAAAACAAGTTCAAGCGTGATGATATTTCTATGATTTTCACCATTGCTCGAGATTGCTATAAGGTTTCTGATTTCAACAGACATAAGAACAAGTTTAAGCAAATTCATACGGGAGCCCATGCTGATCTTTTGAGAAAAGGTCCTGACAGATGGGCACGTGCATATTCACTTGCAAGGCTATACCAAATGATGACCTCGAACATTGCCGAATGTGTTAACTCCTACTTGAAGCATGCAAGACAAATGCCAATCACTGTTTTGATCGAATTCATACAAGACATGTTTCAGCGTTGGTTCCATGATCGGTATGATAAGGTCGTCAAGGTGACCACGTCCCTCAGCCCTTGGGTTGCCAAACAATTGAGCAAACGCTTCAATGATGCACATCGTTTTGTAGTGAATCCTATCAATCAAGTGGAGTTTGAAGTTAAAGACGGGAAGATGGACGGACTTATTAACCTGTCCACGAAGACATGTTCATACTATGAGTTTCAAATAGATTTGCTGCCATGCAGTTATGCCATTGCAGCAATAAGGTTAGAATATCTTTTCTTTATTTCTTAGTTGATCCTTAATTGAAATAGCATTTAGATTCTGCTTGAATATTAGGTTCATTGTATTTTTCAGTAAATGCAAACGTGAAGCCATTGAATTCTGCGCCAACTACTACAAGCCATTGAATTCTGTTCTTGAATTTGTGTATGAGTCTGTGTATAAAAATAAAAGAAGATTGTCTATACAAAATTACGATACAAAAAAAATATAAGGATACAAAATTACTTAACAAAAATAATGTATTCCTATATAAAATTAATTGTCTATACAAAAAAATTATATTTTGTATAAAAATATAATGAAGTGGGTATACAAAAAATGATTCTATTATACAATTTCTATTTCCTATGATTGTGTATACAATAAAAAATTGTCTCTAAATTTTATTTTGTATAAAAAAAATTGTACAACTAACTGCCAATATGTTTATGGTTCGCTCGCACAGTTGTTGGAAAAAATTTCGTGCGCGTATTGGAGACGTAATTTTGTAATTATATTCTGCTTAACTCTTATCGGATCCAATTGCAATATTGCGTCAATGTAGCTTACTATGAACATGTCGCAGCTGACACTATTCTTCTACCGATGCATTGAAGGTTTGGGTAAAGAAATTTTCAATGGCATCAGTGTCAAATCCCGTCTCTTCTGGCGTGTTTTGTTGAAATACCCGGCTTGGTGGCAGATGATTGGAAAAATTATCGTAAGTGGCTTCAGCTGCTCTACACGAACTCCGTTATCCTTAGCAGCCGAAGTTGCTGCGGAGTCCACCACCTTGATCATCCACTTTTTCAAATCAATCTTTACCACCACCCAATGCCCACCCACATTTTAAGAAGCGAGGATGAAATCGACATCTTCTCATTTCTTGACATATGTCGGCCTTTCACCCTCCACATACCCCAGTAACTCATCCAAAATTTGCATGCTCGACTGGGCATTTTCAGTTTGATATGTCAAGTGTAGCATATGGATGGTGTCTTGTAAAAAAAATTTGCATTGGTTTAGACTTAATACACTGAAAAGCTTAGAAAGAATTGAAAATGTTTACAAAAAACTTACAAAAGAATATCATGTCAACAACGCATGCACGAGTAGTGTAATGCTTCGATTTCGACCCTGTCACCCATTTACACAGAACGTTGAGGCATTCGTCGATATGTTCACTTGTCATTTCTTCTCGGGGATCCTCTAATAATGTGAAGAATTCAGCACCTTGATCCCATAAGATTCTGACGTTACGCTTACATACGTAACAAAATGAATTTGATAAGCGATGGTGGATGAATATTTCATTAAAAAACAACAATGAATTGATATTTACAAGCTTACCTCGAGGACTGGTTCTTCTTGAAGGCTTCGTAGGCTTCCATCATCATGTCATTCACCTCTCAACGGCTTAATGAGGGGTCAACATACGGGCTTGCAAGGTATTTGCTCACCATTATCACCCGTACCCGCTCAGTAGGGTCAGCAATTGCTGCTGTAAAATGATGGTAATTGGAGGATAATGGTGACGGTTGTGGTGACTTAGTGGCTTCGGGAGTGCTTTGAAGAAGCTGGCCCGATCTTATTGTTGGAAGCGTGATGATCGCATCAGACTGAGGAAGATGCTCTACGATTGACATAACTAACTGAAGGTCTCCCTCCCGTCTAGCGAAAGTATCCACAATTGGATCAGCCTCACCAACCTCGCCTCTTTCAGCATCATCTAATTGAAGGCTGACACTATGCTCCTCATACTGCCCATCATCAAGATCATCGTGATCTGCACCAGCATTGTCGGATGAAGGACTGACCTACAGAATGAGACAAATGTGAAAATTCAATAGCGAATAGAAAACCACAAATCCTAAATTCCATTAAAAAAATTACTTTAAACTTGATAAAACTCAAGATCTAAAATAGCAAAATACAAGCGCAGAAAGATTAACGTACTTGTGATTTCAGCTCGTCTAGAACTCGTGAAATGATACGGTCCTCTAGCGTTTCCACCGCAAAAGTCAATGACTGAATTGATGCCTTCAACTCCAACATGTGTCGCATGATCCGTTGGAGCTGACGTTTTGTGACTATGTCGTCATTGACTCTTGTCGACTGTATCAACTGCAATAACATATATATTAGTGGTGTTATTTAATAATCATATACGAAACGTGTTAACAACCAAGATAACAACTTTAATATCCTTACTGGCGGCTCATTGGCAGTATGCGGTTAAGCTGGAGCCGGAGCCATCGCTGGTTGAGGAACAGACGTCGTCTTTGTGAACTGCAATGACATAAGCTACTTTGTTACTAGATAAAAATATGTGTAAACTTTGAACATAAATCGTTAGAACCAAACTTACCAATGGTTCGATACGAATGTGAGTCTGAGGAGGACTGGTGAGTGGTTGTGGAGCTGTCGTCTCTTGGTCTAACTGTAAACACATAAATGTTAGTAAATAATCACATATCAAATGGATGAAAAAAATATTAGAACCGTAATTACCGGCTTTTCACTTCTTGGACCATGGTAGTCCCCTTGTTCCATCAACTCAGGGGCCGACGGCTCATCAACAATAGGAGAGGAGGTGCGCATCCGTTTAGTGGAAGCGGTGGATCTTTTCTCCTTCAAGCTTCTCTTCTTCTCCCTGGCAGTGACACCAATCTAATCAGCTCGATCCTCCATGTGCCCGATTGGCATGTACTGGTAGCCATCCGATAACAGCACATCGAGGTCTACCAAATACTCCCGGCTGACCTATTTCGGAGTGATCTCTAACGTCTCCAGTGCCCACAACTGCAAATAAAAAAAAATTATGTTTTGATTAAATTTGAGGTAAATTTCTTATACAAATATGGAGGAAAATTTAATAGTTGTTCACTCACATGCTTAGATGACTCCAACTTCTCAACTGCCTTGTGCAAGTTTTTTGGCTTCTGATTGCATTGCTATCTGCACATTCGTGGGTAAACGTTTTCCTTCAGAGCAAAAAGGGCTACTAGTTTCCACAAGGTCGAAATTGTCTCAAATGCCCAGAACTGCAAGTCAATTGTAAACATTATCAGACGTAAATTATAAAACAGTGCAACAATAAATTATTTTCTCAAAATCAAACAGAAACCGTAAATGTGACCATACATGTATCACCCATACGAAGCTGTAGATGTTGTACCGTAAACGACCTTCCTTTGTTGGGCTTGAGGTAGGCACGTTGAACCCTTTCAATAGGTAGTCCAATGTGAGCCTTCAAACATAGTGACCCCACGAAAATTCGTTCCAAGCGTCAAGGTCCTTAACCAATAACAGTAACCAAGGCGTCACCCGTCTATGGTAGTCTTGCCCAAATAGGATGTTATTCGCAATCAAGACAAGTGCCATCTTGGTCGCATCTCCTTCTCGTTGGAAGTTTCCTCCACGGAACGTATCTAGTAAAGCCTGCAGCTTAATGCTCTCTTGGCCGTTCCAGTATCTCGCATGAATTTCGTTCGTAATCACCTTATACAGACATGCGAACACATCGAGCATGGGACTAAACTTCAGCCTAGTTATAAGGCAGAACTCTTGCTTTTGATATCCGCGCTTTGCTCTTGCTGATAGCAAACCATAGCTCTTCCTTCATTGCCTCCCTCTCATTGATTCGACGAATCATTATGTTGTGAAGGAGACCAGCGCTGGAGTAGCCTTGCGGATAGACATCAAGGAGCATTCCGAAGCATGTACGCTTCACTGCATCGAACTCTCCCTTCTCTTGGAGAGTCTTGTTGATGTAATGGAGATGGGACCACTTACAGTGGGTGTTTATTGCGACATTGAAAGCCCATTTCTCCCTCGGCACAATGAGGACACTGTCAAGATCCTCATATTCTCTACGATGCATTTACATCACATAGCACACATGCAGGAGTCAGTTAACTAATAATGTGCCCAAAAGGTATATTAACTAAATAAATAATTGTTGTCACACGCCGTGCACATAACGCAAAATTGTTTTGACACGTCATGCATATCAAGTAAAATGTTGTCACATGCCATGGATATCAAGTGAAATGTTGTTACATGCCATGCATATCAAGTGAAAATGTTGTCACACGCCATGCATATCAGGTGAAAATGTTGTCACACGCCATGAAAATGTTGTCACACGCCATGCATATCAAGTGAAATGTTGTCACACGCCATGCATATCAGGTGAAAATATTGTCACACGCCATGCATATCAAGTGAAATGTTGTTACACGCCATGCATATCAATTGAAATGTTGTCACACGCCATGCAAATAGGACACCTAATGTCCTTACATGCTAAATCCTAAAGATCAGTCAACCCAGCACCACTTTAACACCAAAAACCAACCAACAAGGAAGAAAACAGTTTAAACTTAACATTTGCAAAAAAACACGAATATATCTATCACCCTAAACCCAGTAAAAAAAATTACCGAAATCAAGGAAGTTTTTTTTGTGGTTTTTTTTTTCAGGCTCACTTACCTCTTCATTGATATCCAACATTCTTCTTCCTATTGCAGTGGTGTCGTTAACCTTTTAAACAATGAAGTCGAACTCTCTTCTACCTTTCGCAATGAGAAATGAATCGAACAATCCTTAGTTCACACACACAGATGTTTACGAATGAGGAAAAGGGAAAATGAACTGTTTACTGTAAAAAATGAATAAATAAAAATTAAAATTAATATTCATAAAATATAAGGCAAGTCCAAACGGTTGCCTCCGAAAGTGTCCATTTTTCAATTCGGCGTGTCAGCTTTTCAATTAATGTCGCGTCACATATTTCAAAGCAAACCATGGCCTGTCAGATGTTAAAGTAATGCCATGTCACACACTCAAAACCATGGCCTGTCACAGATTCTCGCCATGCCTTGTCACAAACTCTGAACCTTGTCGTGTCATTGCTTCTCTCCATGGCGTGTCACCAACTCTGCACCATGCCGTGTCACTGTTTCCCTCCATGGTGTGTCACCAACTCTACACCTTGCCGTGTCATTGCTTCCCTCCATGGCGTGTCACCAACTCTGCACCATGCCGTGTCACTGTTTCCCTCCATAACGTGTCACCAACTCTACACCCTGCCGTGTCATTGCTTCCCTCCATGGCGTGTCACCAACTCTGCACCCTACCGTGTCACAGATTCCCAGCATGCCCTGTCATAAACCCTGAACCCTGCCGTGTCACTACTTCCCTCTATGGCCTATCACCAACTCTGCACCATGCCGTGTCACTATTTCCCTTCATGGCGTGTCACCAACTCTGCACCCTGTGGTGTCACTGCTTCCCTTCATGGCGTGTCATCAACTATGCACCCTGCCGTCTCATTGCTTCCCTCCATGGCGTGTCACCAACTCTGCACCCTGGCTTGTTAGTGCTTCCTTCCATGGCGTGTCACCAACTCAACAGCCTGCCGTCTCACATTTTCCCTTTCACAAACTCTAAACCCAATGGCCTGTCTTGATTGCTGTAGTACGACCATTTCGTGCTTTGCATTCACGTCTTTTTCCTTTCGATTCACCTTCGTAAACGGGATTTCTAGTTTCACATCTTTCTCCAAGCTTTCGATCCATCACGACCACCTCCCCCTCATCGTTCAGTTTATCTGAATGCCATATCTAAATATTCAGAAAAACCATCTCATGCAATATTATTTTTTTTTTTTGCATAAGCTTCTAAAAAAAAAAGATATTTTGCGTAAAAAATAGATGTTCGTTATATTTTTTACATAATTTTTCTCAATTCGGGTGTTTCAGAATGTCCACCAATAAAAATGTCTTATTAAGGATATTTTTATTTGAAAATATACTTTAATGTTTAAAAACAATTAAAATTATCTGAAAGATTATTTTTAAACACATCTTATTTTTAATAATTAAAAAAAAACACCCCAAAATAAAACTAAATTAAATGAATATATAGGGAATGTTCTTTGAGTTCTACTGACTGAGTTGAGCGGATTGCCACATCACTGTCGACGTGTCGCCTTCTTAATGGTGAAAACCACTGATTGCAACGTTTCCATGCTATGATTGAAACCGCTGTCACCATCTGACGAAAAGAAATCCATATAGATACAACTCCTTACGACAAGTGCTCCTCCCCCACCAGGCGGAACAATACCGGCGGCAAAAGAAACTAACAGAATACTCAGTTTCGACCAGCTGAATATTCGTCATCCGACGATGAATTCCCTAAGCCGAGACGAGGAGTTATCGAATGAAGAACCCGACAAAGACAAAGACACAGCCGCAGAGGAATCCGAATCCAAACGCCTTTTACCATCTCAATCTCCTTCCTCGTCCTTGTCCGACGACGAAAACGAGGTCGCATTCGAATCCCGAGAGAAAATCGTGATCGTCGACGTGGACATACCGGAATCCCTCCAAAATGTTGATTATGTCCCTCCTTTTTCTTGGAAAAAGCTCTGGTTGTTTACGGGCCCCGGTTTTTTAATGAGTATAGCGTTTTTAGATCCGGGTAATTTGGAAGGAGATCTCCAGGCTGGGGCAATTGCGGGTTACTCTTTGCTTTGGTTGTTGATGTGGGCTACCGTCATGGGCCTGCTGATCCAGTTGTTGTCGGCTCGGCTCGGCGTGGCAACCGGTCGGCATCTAGCGGAGCTTTGCCGGGAGGAGTATCCGACTTGGGCTCGGTTTGTGCTGTGGTTCATGGCGGAGTTGGCGCTTATTGGAGCTGATATTCAGGAGGTTATTGGGAGTGCTATAGCTATCCAAATTTTGAGTCATGGGGCTTTGCCGCTATGGGCTGGAGTCTTAATTACCGCATCAGATTGGTAAATGTCCTCAATTTGATGAATCCCGTTTGCTTTTTTGCTTGAATTTTTTTAATTTGTTTCCTCAAGTTCAATTTTTATTTGTGTTCTTTATATGGGTGATATTTTGGATTTGTTTAATTTGAGCCTTAATTTTGTTTCTGGGTGTTAACTGGGGAAGATCAAGTCAGATTTTATCCTTTTAAGTTGAAAATTTATCTTTTTCCCCCTAACAAGTGTTTCACCCGCTCTCTGTTAACAGTTTTATCTTGTTATTCCTGGAGAATTATGGCGTCAGGAAATTGGAAGCTGTTTTTGCTGTTTTAATTGCAACTATGGCTTCATCATTTGCTTGGATGTTTGGTGATACAAAACCCAATGGAAAAGATTTACTAATAGGTAATATATTTATTAAAACATACGAATTATCTTGCATGAATTGAATATTTCATTTTTGAGTATCGTTTTTTGGTTCGATTGTTGTAGGTATTTTGGTTCCTAGACTTAGCTCAAAAACAATTCGGCAAGCTGTGGGGGTTGTGGGTTGTGTCATAATGCCTCATAACGTATTCTTGCATTCTGCTTTGGTACAATCAAGAAAGATTGATCCCATAAAGAGAGGCCGGGTTCAAGAGGCACTAAACTACTACTCAATTGAGTCATCTGTTGCGCTTCTGGTTTCCTTCATGATCAATTTGTTTGCGACAACTGTCTTTGCTAAGGGATTCTATGGAACAAAACAAGCAAATAACATAGGACTAGTTAATGCAGGGCAGTATCTTCAGGAGAAGTATGGTGGAGGAGTCTTTCCGATTCTCTACATATGGGGTATTGGTTTGCTGGCAGCTGGACAAAGCAGTACAATAACTGGCACATATGCTGGGCAGTTTATAATGGGAGGTTTTCTCAACCTTCGTCTGAAGAAGTGGTTGAGGGCATTGATCACACGGAGCTTTGCAATTGTGCCAACAATCATTGTAGCTCTTGTGTTTAACACATCTGAAGCGTCGTTGGATATATTGAATGAATGGCTTAATGTGCTTCAGTCAATGCAGATTCCTTTTGCACTTATCCCACTTCTAACCTTGGTCTCCAAGGAGCGGGTCATGGGGGTCTTTAGGATTGGGCCTATTCTTGAGGTAAGCCTTTTGTTTTACACTTCTTCCATTTTATTTGTACCATTTATTGCTTCACATGAGTGACTATTGGTAGTTTGCTGCATGTTCTAGTAACTATACTATCTGCAGTTATTATGTTTGGAAGCAATGCTGAATTATTTCATTATTATTAGTACTATAAATTTTCGTGTTTGAAACAATTTGCTAGCAAATAGAACAGGATAAGAAACATGGTCAACTACCATAAGTTTCTATTACTATCGTTATAACAGCTTGCTTCATTTCTCAACTAGTTGTTTTTCTTTTAAATACAAGAAACTTGAGTAGGTTTTCTATTGTGGAAACCAAAATTAATCAAGATTTTGATACTAGTCATGCAAAACTTGCAACCAATGGACCCATTCAATGTGTACCATCATCTTTATTTCCTATGCATTCACTCGTCAGTGGACTCATTGCTCTCATTTTGTCATCAGTGATACTCTCTAGGCCCATACAGTGGAAAGGAATAAAACTGTGCTAATATATGAGTGTATGCTGTAAGCTTCCTTTTCTAGGTGGAAAGCATATGTCATGGAGTGAAATGACGTTTATTTGAGGGTTATCCCTAAGTAGCTTAGGGCTTAGGTTCTTGATCTCATGACCTTCAGAAGTTGACATGTTCATTGCTATTGTTTTGGTTATTCTACAATATCTCCATTCATTGCAAAGTATAATCTAGTAACGAAATGGTGAGGCTTGCGTCTAAGGTTAGTAGTCCTACTGATTAAGGCTACTTTAGGGGGGAGTTAAAGACACCATTCTGTTCTAGAGGGACCTTCTAGAGAACCCTCAAGCCAAAGGAGATTTCACCTTACATGTTTCTTGGAAAGTTCTTAGCAAAGAGCATGAAGTATACTCCATCATTCCATACAGTCCATTAGGATCCATAAATTTCCTACATAATTTCATTGAGAGAGAATTTGGCTTTAGTGGGGAGTGATTGTCTTGTGAACTTGTGTGGTAACTGGAAATGCAGCTGTTTCTGAACCCACGGAGATACTTACGCAGCAATTCGATGCCATACATTTTCCTTTTTTTTTGAAAAGCGATGCCATACATTTTCCTTGTTGCTAATTGTCTGTGTTTGTGTATGAATTCTTGTTTTAGTAATTTCTCGTGGATGATTTCATGCTTCAATTAAAAATATAGCTAACTTTTGTTGGTTTTTTTGTGTTATTTTGCAGAGATTGGCGTGGACTGTGGCTGCCCTGGTAATAATAATCAATGGGTATCTTTTGCTGGATTTCTTTGTTTCTGAAGTCAAGGGACTACTGTTTGCACTTTTCATCTGTAGTTGGACAGCTGCATATATAGTGTTCATTGTTTATCTTGTTTCACGTGGTGGTGGTCTTCCTTCCACTTGGTTCAGCATAGAACTATCCAAGAGATTTTCTGCCACCGGAAGTTAGAGTCGAGAAAATCCTGTGAGTGCTACTAACAACGAATTCTCAGAATTATATATCTTCACAAGCCTCCAAAAAGCATGATGGCTATTGGTCGATATTTCAAAAGTTGAAACATTCTTTTGGTGCATCAATAAGCTTGAATACACATATCCAAACAATAGAAAGCAGCTGATTCAAGATCTACCGCGTTGCTTGCAGAGCTGCACAGATTTGAATTTCATCTCATAAATCAGGTAAGGATAACCTTTTTAGATTCCCTTTCATTGTGGAGGATGGATGAAACATTTTTACAACCTGCAGGCTAAGTTAAGTTTTGTCTTGTCCATTTTAAAGTAAAGTTAGATGAAACTGCTTAGTTATGTTCTTTGATGTAACAGCTTTTCATGTATTATAGGCAGACTGCCATTCTTGTTTCCCAGAAGGGACTACTCAATACAAAGAGAGATGAATTTTGCAATTCTTGTGTTTTGGAATCTGTGTCATACTCTTAGTTCTAGAAATTTCGTGTTCTGTTGGCTGTTCTTACAGTGTTCATTAAGCATTCATCTTTATTTTCCCCTGATTTAGAGAATTACAATCCGAATGCTTCAGTGGCGTTTGGTATGCTGTATGTGGGGAACATTCCCTGCGTTTTATTTGGACATAATCACATTACAGCATTTGGTTTGTCTAAAACACATGGTAAAGTCTTTTCATTATAACGTGATTACGATGGGCAAAGGGAATGCCGTTCCCTTCTGTCACGGAACAGAAGGAAAGTAATTTTCCCCTTTGCAAGTGATCACAAAATTCTTCTTCAATTTTTGAGAGGGAAATTAAAATTTTTGTTCCCCAAATTGTCCTACCTATAGCCCGACCTTCTCTTCTTATTCAACTTCTTTTCAAAAATTGAACAAGAATTTTGTCGATCACTTATCGTGAAAAAACAGAGGGCAGACCCTGAAAACCCAAAATCATGGCCAAGATTTGTACTGAGGGTTGAACAACACATGTGCAATTACTTAACTTTCGGGCAATCTTGAGCAGTTCCCCGAAAGTTTGGATTCTTCTGAAGGTAGCGAAAGGTTTCACCCGTGGAGCATTTGAGGTGAAACCATTAACAGATGAGACAGCGGACAAAAATCAGCATCTGGTTGCAATTTCAATGTTACCAACAGCAGAAGCCGGAACTAGCAATTCTGGCAAGAAACTGACTCTAATTCCAGTTAAAAGGGATAAGGCTAATAGGAAATAAAAGAGAGATTTTGGTATTCTATGTGATGGGCTTCTTCCTCTGGGTAGCAAGTTGTGTTCCAGGTCTGCCTTGTAGCTGTTTTGTGAGTCAAGCGGGGAGAGCTCTTCTACATTCTTGTTCTTTTTGAGTTTAGTTCATGTTGCCTGGCATCACAGCAATGTTCAATGGTATCAGTTTGGAAAGCTAGTTCAACATTTTTTTTTAAAAAAAATGCATAATGTTTTTTTTAAATGAATCATGCATTAATCGACAATTTTTATTTAAAATAATTTTGACTGTAATGTGTTTTCAAATCAATCACTATTTTTTTATGTATATCAAATATGTAATTTTATATTTTCAATAGCCGCATTCTGTGTAAGTTAAAGCACATTTCTAATACATTGAGTCAATTTAACAATAACATTAATTAGTGTCCATAAAACGCTTGTTCACAAAACTCAATTCCTTTCTCTTCTGCCGGTTAGTTACAATTTTGAGAAGTTCGTAACATGTCACCATGTTAGAAATATCAAACTTCTGGCGTTTACATTTAGTTTGACTGTAAGATGTTGGAAATTTCGTGGAAGTGGGGACGCACTTGGTAGGTAACTCAACGGTTTAAAAGTATAACAGATTCAAGGGCATAAATTTTCATTCCAACGACATTTTGTTGTTGAAAATAATCGAAAAGTAAATGGAAAGAATAAGGATTTTCCTTTTTCCTAGATGGAGTATAGGAAAATAGAAGGAAATAAATCAAATGTGTTATTATTTTACCATTCTACCTCTTGAATGCAAAGGTATAAAATAGGTTTTTTTTTTTTAAAAAAAAAAGAGAAAATTCTTTTTGTAAATTTACAATATTTAACTCATCCAGTTTTCATGCTATCCAAACAAAAGAACTGCACATTTAATTTAATTTTCATCTTACTTTTTTTGAATATCAATTGATTAAATTTTTTTTTTCAAATTCCATCACATTTGACACAAAAGAAATTGGATTACGAATTAAATAAGAAAACATTGTATTGACTATTTCCGTTTTACTGGGGTTTTAATTTTTTTTAGTAGATCTTCATAATCTTATTTAGTTGGATTTTTAATTATAATTGTTTGATGTTTTCTTTTTTTGGTTAAAAAATACAATGTATATATTCTTTTTGTTCAAAAACAAAGTACAACTATTATTGATGATACACTCAAAAGCAAAAGTAGTCAAAGCTCTCGCAAATTGAATCATAACGGCAGTCAAATAGAAAATAGTTGAAAACGCGGCTGTAACGTTCTTTACTTAATATCGAAGAAATATGACTATCAAAATTACGTATAAGTTAGAGTATTACCAATAATATATATGGCTCACTCACCAGTTTGGCAATGTTGCTATAATGCCATGTTCACTAACCTCAGAGGAGCGGAATAGAATAGGGTGAAATTTCCAAAGTAAATCAACTAAAGAAAGAATGATGCATTTTCCTGGTCAATAAGCTATCCAGCGTGTAAGTTTCGTTGATAACAATATTTGACTTTACTTCTTCAGGACTTTGGACCACCTAACTTAGTAACGAGTTACATTCTTCCGTCTGGTCGCGTATGAAGTGAACCCGAACTAATAATTCAATATATATACATATATATATTACTAATTTATACATTGGATAATTTATATATATATATATATATATATTAATAAGAGAATAAATAATCTTACGAATGGATTAATATAAACAAATATACATCAAGAACATCGTTAGAAAACAATGGCTTAAAATCATCCGATAGATGAAAAAATACGTAAAAATTTAAAATGGTTGTTTTACATAATTAATCATCTAATGCACACAAAAATTAACTTTTTTTATAAACATGACAAACATACTCTCAAGTTTTTATAGACGAGACTTTTACAATAAATCATATCATTTTTAAAATATTAATAATAAATTTTCCTTATTATGCAACATCTCTATATGTCATACTTGTGAATGGTAATAATGAATATATATATATAATTTAATAATAAGAATATATCTCATAATTAAATTTGGAACTGTCTTTAATTTTAATATATATAGAAGAATTTTCATCTATAGGTATAAAAATAAAAAAACTTTTAAATTGGATAAACATTTTGAATTTAATTTGATATATATTAAACCTAATCTCCATTGGTCAGCACCCAAAAAAAAAAAAAGGGTCAGTAAAATCCATTTGTATTCATCATGAAAAACTTTAGAGCTTAAATTATACGTATAAAAAAAATGCAGCTAATTATAACAGCGAATGTTAGGATTTATGGGATAAATTTACAAATTTGGCAATATTATTTTCGCATTAAATAATAGTACTGTTAATACTTTTTTTAAAAAAAACATGAAAAAATTTTAAAATTATTGAAGTGATAAGATCACTAAAAAGAATTAAAACTCACTATTAATTAGTAATTAACTTAGACTACCATTCAAGAAAAAATTCTGTTGGCTTTGTGCTTGAACAAATCTCCATTTTTATAATCGTTCCCAAAAAAAAATGTCAAGTTATCTAATTTAATGCATGGATACCCAAATGCCTAAATTAAAAAGGATAAAACTTATGTATAAAGTACATTTCATTCAATATTTATCAAAAAAATATTTAAAATTATCGATTTGATTAGGATTCCATATTAACTTTTATTTTAGATTTCAAGGAGAAAACAAAAATCCCAAGTTACAAATTAAATTGAGAGTATATTAAAAGCATGGAAATTAAACTAATTTAAAATTTAATCGTAATTAATCTTTGAAGAAGAAGGCGACTTCCTAGGAAAAAAGACAAAAGGACAGGCAGGAGAAGAAAACAAAAAGCACTGGATAACAATTGGTCAGCGATGGTAGACCCACAGGATTCGAAGGGAGGGAGGGGGTGAGGGTGACAGACAGACAGACAGACAGACAGACATACAACCGAGGAAACACAGTTGTGTTTCTGTGTTGGTATAAGGTTTTAGCTTTTTGAGTGTTTGGCATTTGGCCCGCAGCGTGAAAAGTTTCCATAAATTGCATGCAAAAAACCCTTTCAACCGTAGTCTTCATTTTAGCCATATCTCTACAGTCTCACTCTCCATCTATGACGCTCTTTCTGGGTAAAGTCCTTTCCATCTTTATTCTCTTCCAATACAAAAATAAAAAGACCACAAACAAAAACAAAAATTGAAGTTTGTCCAATCAAATCACAAGATTTCTTTCACATAACTTCTTGAATTAAAATTTTCCCGACTTTATCTCCGCATTTTTGTTATAAATACGTGCTTTTAAGACCAACCCCAAAACCCTTCCAAAAACTCTCTGCTTCTCGCTCCTCTCTCTCTTTCTTTATCTCCCCTTTTAAGTTTTCTCTCTTTGTTTCTTGGTTTTGATGGAGCTAGTGCGCGGTAGCCGTTCTTTTTCCTCTGAAACGCCGTTTTTGGCGCCGATTTCGCAGTCACCCGAAAGCTGTCTCCCTTTTTCTCATGACATACAACCTATGCTTCCAGAAACTTCCGTCCAAAACAACCCTTCTGATCAAACCCTAGAATCAGCCTTTTCTCGTCTCAGTGTGTCAACTCGGGGGAATCAAGAGTTAGGCTATCCGGGTTTTCTTGGTGGTGAATATTTGGAGGGGTCTGGGAGTGGGATTGGTGGTGGGTTGGCAAGAACAGGACGAGAGAGAAACAATGCTGTTGAGGGTTTGAATGTGGGTTTTGATGGGGGGATGATGGTGGGCCCAGATATTGATGGTTGGGATACTTTCATGTCTAGTTCATATCAACCCTCCAATTTAAATGGAAATGGGTATTTGCTTGATTCAAGAAGTGGTGAACTTTTCAATGAATTCTCAATATTACCCTCTTCCAGTCAAAACAGATTCTTGGCTGGTTCTGCTGCGGCTGGTGGTTGCACAAGGGCTTGTTGTTCAAAAAACAGGAATGTAATGAGATCTAGTTTTAATAATAACAATAATAATAATCAGAATAATAGTAATAGTTTTAGGAGGCCTCATTGGTTACAGGAGCCTTTGAATTGTTTGAGGCTAGGGGATTTGAGGGGTAGGATTGTGGCCTTAGCAAAAGATCAATATGGATGTAGGTTTTTACAAAGGGCTGTTGGCGAAGCTTCAAAGGAGGAAATTGATATGATTTTCATGGAGACTATTAACCATGTGGGTGAGTTGATGTTGGACCCTTTTGCAAATTATGTTGTTCAAAAAGTTGTGGAAGTGTGCAGTGATGAACAAAAGAATCAGATTCTTTTAATGGTTACTGAGGATGATTTTCGACTTGTTAACATTTGTCTCAATACTCATGGGTATGTTTGGTTTGGTTTATTCTCGTTTCCCTTTTTTTTTTCTTAAGAAAGAGTTTGTTTCCAATAACGTTTTCTTTTTGGTGGTAGGTCTCGTGCTGTACAGAAATTGTTGGAGAAACTTACTACTCATCACCAAATCTCATTAGCTATGTCAGCTCTAGGCGCTGGTGCAGTTGCATTGACCAAGGACATGAATGGTCATCGTGTGATCCAATGTTGCTTGATAAATTTCTCCGACGAAGATAATAAGGTAACATCCAAGTGTCAGAGTAGTTGGATCGGCTACTATTTGAATTAAGCTTCATTTTGCTTTTTTCATCTTGTTTCAATTAGTTTTATTTTACTGTGCATTTGTTCTTCTTGGTTCCTACATAGATATGGTCATTTGAATGAAGTTGCTGAGGTTACCATGATCTTTCGTTTCTGAAAGTTATGACAATGAAATAGATGCATTTACTGCTGCTTTCTGTCTTCTTCTATCAATGTTGAAACTGGACCAAGATCTGTTTTATGCATTTTTGAATGTCGTGAAAAATTGAGTCACTTTAGGTTGCCAAAGATTATGCCATTGCTTGTTTCTTATACACAACTAATTTCCCTGTGAAAATTAAGCAATTTTTCTGTCTCATTTTACTATGCCTTTGGGTTCTCTTATATCAAATTAGTATATGTAGTTTTGTCCATGTTTCTGGTTTCTGACTGGTCTTTGCTGCAAGGATGTAAAGTCTATACTTTTGTGGGCTCTTAGTTTTTATTGCAAAATATCTTGCTCTACCATGTTATGTTCCTTAGATATGTGTCGTTTAAATACCTGACTTCCCTTTTTTGTAAGTTCTGTTTCATGTCTTCATATTTATTTTTGGTATTTTCTACCCCTGAGCTTGTATCTTTGGCTTCAGGACATCTAAAATGTTGGTTGTGACACGCAATTTTTTTCTGTTTCCCCACAAATTTGATCCATACATTCTTTTGGTTGATGGGAAGTGCCCAATTTACTGGCAACATTGTTGAGTAAATAAGCACTTGGGTACAGTTTGCCAGAGAAGATTGCTCATTAATGTATGCTGTGCATTTTTCTAAAAAGTGATTATTAATTGATCTTGCAGTTTTACCGGACTGTTAGTTTTCTTTCACCAATAAGGATTAAACAATTCATTTTCTACGGCGGAGGTTTGCAAATCATGAAGTTTTAATATCAACCATAAAGAATTTGCTTTTATGCAGTAAACCAGGGAATCATTACCACTTTGTGTTTAAAAATCTAAAAAAATCTAATCTAGCACATTTTCTGACTGTGAACTTTCATTGGCAGTATCTTCTGAATGAGGTGGCGTATAACTGTTATCAAATTGCAACAGATAAAAGTGGGTGTTGCGCTCTGCAACAATGTGTTGACCACTCTAAGGGAGAGGTAAGAGCACATCTGGTTCGCGAGATAATAGCAAATGCTCTACACCTAGCAGAAGATCAATATGGGTATGTTTCTTGGAAACCTAATGTGCCGGAAAGTTAATGATCTTAAGTTGATGAGTGTGTATGAATAAAAGGTCTTCCATTGATACTTCACTGCCTTGCTTTGTTGTGGAAGCATGTTGTGTTTTTTAAATTTGTAAGCAATACAGTGCACAATTTACTTGAGCTTTATTTTTCATATTTTCTAGCAACTATGTGGTGCAACATATACTGGGATTGAAAGAACCACAAATAACAGAAAGTCTTCTGAGGCAGCTCGAAGGGAATTATGCATCTCTTTCCTGCAATAGGTATGGAAGCAATGTTGTGGAGAAGTGCTTGATTGAATCGGGAGAACAGCAGTCTACAAGAATTATAATGGAGTTGCTTAGAAGTCCCACTGTATCAAGGCTTCTTGTCGACCCTTTTGGAAACTATGTTATCCAGTCTGCTTTATCAGTTTCTAAGGTTAGATAATTCTCACATCCTGCTGCTTCCATCTTCATGGTCATTTGGTGCACTTGCAAAGGTGTCTGTGTATCGCATAAATATGTGCCTTAAGCTTCTTCATTAATCTATTGCACCTGGATAGGGTTGGGGTAGGCATTCAGACAAGTTTGACTAGTGTGATTATCAGAGTAAATTCTTCGATTTAACTCCTATATAATTTGGTTTTTATAAAAAACCTTGGTTTTGTAGAATTCATACTTTGTTGACATGCAAATTGCTGGAACTCATATAGCTAACTCTTTCCTTGAGGTCAGCTATTCAAAACAACTTTGGCCTGATCCTCTAGTAGGCCATATCCCTCTTACCACAGCATGGAATGTTTTCCACATGCTTTACTTTTTATATATTAATAGCAACTTATACAAATTCCAAAAAAAAAAAATGCAACTTATACCAGAGATTGTTATTAGGCTCCAGCTTATTTTTTTGTTGTGATGTTTCTTTATTATTGCATGAGCAGGGCTTTGTCTACAATGCTTTGCTGAATCTGGTGCGGGTTAACTATCCAATGATGCGCAACCATGTTTATGGTAAATGGGTGCTCAGAAAATTACAGATGTACTTTTAGAAAATTACAAAAGTATAACATGGGGAGATATCCTAATAAGAGATTTTCACTACAATCGGTCTTAGGCATTTCTTTTGCACCTCAAAATCTTCTATCACATTAGGATTATTGTGGATTTACTGAGTTTATGTTTGATCTGATGCCTCATAGTGTAGGATTGTTGTTGGTGTTGTAGTTTGTAGTCTTTGTTGGCTGTCACATGAATCCCTGAGGTATGCTACACTCCATGTTTGGATCTTGAAAGCAGCGGATACTCTGCAGTTGGATACAGAATCATGAAAGTTGATGTATAATTGTTCTTTTGGGGATTTGAAAGGGGGTAAACCATATTTTGAGGTTTTCCCACTTTTGTTTGTCCTACACTGTATATCTAGCATTTTTTTTCTTTAAGGGCATTGAGTTATTTTAACTCCTTTTTCATGTAAAAATTGAGTAACCGTTTTGCTTCTGGGTTTGAGTGTCATTCTTGCAGCCTTCTAATGAATGCTGCTGCAATCCTGTTGGTACACCAAATGAACTTATATAATGTTTCGAAGCTTAATACTAGCATCCTTTTTGGCCAATGATTCGAAACTTAATTGAAAGTACTCTTACCTTGCACGAAAATTTTCACTTTTGAAAAACATGTTATGTTCCTGGCTTTGCTGTCCCTGAAACCCATGAGTATCCTCTTTTTGAGCTATGGCAAGGAGAATGAAAATGGTGCGAGGAAGACAGGCACTGGTTTAGCTTCCATGGAGGGTTTATCTGGGATAGTGATGGTGCTTGCATTGAGGGGTTCTCTTCTTTTGTTAAATATTGGTACTACTACTAGTCTTATAGCTATGGCTGAACTTTGGGGTATTACAGAAGGATTTCACTTATATTCTATCTTGGTTCGTGACTGTATTGATCTAATTCCAAGTTGATGGATTGAGGAAGTGCAACATATTCAACGACGAGCTAACAAATTTTTATCTTAGAGGACGATTGAGTGAAAAACTCCATCATAACATGTAAGTAACCGTACTTATTTACGGTAGAAGAAGAAGAAGAAGAAGAAGAAAAGCAACGTCATTTCCCCTGAATCTTTCACATTATTTTTCTCATGTTTGATTAATACTCTTGTGAAAAAAATATTGATAAAACCGGTTCAAATTCTCATTTGCGGGACCTGTCAACGTTTGAAAATGGCAACCAAGACAGGTTAAGCTTTCATTCCTAAAACGAGGCCACCTCCATTGGCAAATGATTGGGCACGTTTCTTTGCAGGATCGTGATGCAATACCCCCTTATTTCTTTGTCACTACTCAAACCTTTGTGCTTTGTTTTGTATTATCACAAGGATTATTAATTATCTCCACTAAACCAACCACTTAATCAAACCGGATATTAACGGCCGTCAGTTTGATTCACCGTTTACTTTGACTAAAACTCAATGCAACCCATGACGTGTCTCCCCCTCATTGGCTCCCCACTATGCCGGTTTATTAAAAAAAAAAACGAATCACTTTTTAGCAGTTTCCTTTTTAAAGGAAGAGTGCGCTCTCTCGGGTCCTCTGTGTGCAATGGTCTGTTGTCATTGACCACAACGCGACGCGCCATGGCTCGAACCTGGCTTCACCTAACCTCTTCCCTTCTAATTGTCTGTTCCGTACTCTGGTTCCATCTAGCCACCGTCGATGCAAAACATCATCACCGACGGCCGATGGTCCTCCCTCTACATCTATCATCACGCAATCATTCCCTGCACCGACACGTGGACAATCTCCACCGTCATCTCCAGCAATCGGAGTTCTCTCGTTCCACTCCAAACGCTCGGATGAGACTCTATGATGATCTCCTTTCCAACGGGTATCTATCCTGTAAAAAAGGTTCCAATTTTTTTTTCTTTTGAATTTTCAAAATATTGAGGATTTTCTTTTTGGTAATTTGCAGTTACTATACGACTCGGCTATGGATAGGGACGCCGCCTCAGGAATTCGCGCTCATCGTCGATACTGGAAGTACTGTAACTTACGTTCCTTGCTCCAGTTGTGCACAGTGCGGCAAGCATCAGGTTCGGTCCCTTCTTATCAAGTTCGTACATTTCAGCTTTTCCGTTTTTAATTGTTATTAATGAATTTGAAATTGACGCCTTTATTTAAAGTGAGATTGCGGTTTTTAACTTTATCAAATTGAAATTAGTGAGTAATTAGCTTAGTAGAATTTTGAAGCAAACAGAGGAGTTAAATGGCGATTTAGATTCTTAGCTTTTACCATTACGAGAAAGTGAGCTATGCTTGGCTACTAGATTTAAGTTTTGTTCTAATTTCTTGATTTCTTAAATCTGTGACTGTTAGAAAATAGAAATATATCAGGGGAAACTGGTGATTTTGTGGCAATATTAATCTCTTATTGGAATCCAGGATCCAAGGTTCCAACCGGATTTGTCTAGCACTTATCAACCCGTAAAATGCAATCCGAGTTGCAATTGTGATGATGAGCAAAAGCAATGCACATATGATAGACGGTATGCTGAGATGAGTTCCAGCAGTGGGGTGCTTGGAGAGGATGTTGTTTCTTTTGGGAATGAAAGTGAACTTGTGCCGCAGCGTGCTGTTTTTGGTTGTGAAAATATGGAAACAGGTGATCTTTACAGCCAACGAGCTGATGGTATAATGGGTTTGGGTCGTGGGCGGCTCAGTATTGTGGATCAACTTGTTGATAAGAGTGTTATTGGTGATTCATTTTCTTTGTGTTATGGTGGGATGGATGTTGGTGGGGGTGCAATGGTTCTTGGAAATATCACTCCTCCCCCTGATATGGTCTTCTCCCATTCGGACCCTTTCCGTAGGTATACTTCTTTCAAAGGATCATATTTGTGGATGCATTTTTCCTAAGAATGCATCTGGTTCATCTTACACATTCACTGTAGCTTTTGAATGTCAACAGCCCTTACTACAACATTGAGCTTAAGGAAATGCATGTTGCTGGAAAGCCATTGAAGTTACACCCTGGGATCTTTGATGGAAGGCATGGAACAGTCCTGGACAGTGGAACAACATATGCTTACCTTCCAAAAGCTGCATTTGTTGCACTTAGGGATGCTGTAAGATCTAATAGCTTTGAGTTTCATGCTAATTTTAGATTTTTGCTAGCCAGGTTCTCATTTTCTTTTCTACAATTGTTATATTGTTCTTTCTCCTATGATACTTTACTATTTATTTTTCAGAAGCCAGAATTATTAATTGAGGCATAGAAAAAGTTTTTGATTTTGCATATGACGGTTTAAAGATGTGCTCTTGTTGCATTTAATGCGCCCTAATGGATGAATGACTACTCATGTTGTCATTTATTGTAATGTGTATTACTTTGAGAGAATTAGTTAGAAATTTATGCAGTTAGGTATCATATAACAAGGCAACTGTGTAGGAAACTGAGTACTGATACATCTTTTACATATCTGGGTAACAATGTTATTTAAACTAGTTGTTCTTTATGAAAACTGCTTTATTACTTTCCAAGCACTTGGAGGTGCTGCTTTTTAAATATTGGTACTATGCTTTAGTTATCCAATTTCTGGAACTTGTCATCTTATAAAACCTGTTTCCTTCGGAAGTTTGAAGCATGTCTGTTCTGCATGGTTCTTATCCTTCAACAGATATGGAGTCCATTTCCATCATTATTATCGGGACAACAGTAATGGGACTTTGACAGGAACTAAATTACTAGTAAAATATTAACTGCCATACAGTACAATATTGTAATTGACTTATAGCAATTTGCATTTGGTACGTTATTTTGAAAGCCTTTGAATGAAATTAGCATGTTTATGACAACTATGATTATTGGGATTGATTTCTGTGGTTTAGCCATTTAGGATTTAGTATTCTGAACCGTTGCTTGGTCCGTGGCCCCATTTTTGAAAATTATGGCTTCAACCACAGCTTCAAGAGTTCATTATGGCTGCAACCATGATTAATATCTTTCATATGAAAATACTTAATGTTGGTGTTTGTTCTTTACTTGCTGCAACTCAAACTATTCTGGCAGTGTAATTTTAATTGTCTTTAAGTTTTATTTTTGTTTTAGTTTAAACTTTATTAACATAATATCAGCATCTATTTTCCTGCTTGCTAATGTTTGGAACTGTTCTTCATGGTTGTTTGGCTATTTCAATGCAGATCATAAGGGAAGTTCATTTTCTCAAAAGGGTCCATGGTCCTGATCCAAATTATGATGATATCTGTTTTTCCGGTGCTGGAAGGTGTTGCCAACAACTTTTTCATTTTATATGAAAGCTGATACTTGTTGTCTTGAATCCATCTTAATGGTTTTTCTTGAAATGTGATACAGGGATGTTTCCCAACTAGCAAAAGTTTTCCCAGAAGTTGAGATGGTATTTAACAATGGAAAGAAGTTATTGCTGTCTCCGGAAAACTACCTGTTCCGGGTAATTAACCTTTTTTGAACTTGCATTCCTGAAGAGCAAAATGGGTCCTTGGTTGGTGGCAAAGCTAATTTTATAAAACATTTTTGCATCATCCATTTTTTGTGCTAGTTCTTCAAACAACTTTCTGACACATATCTCCTGTCTCTTAATGGGATGCTTTGTAGCATACAAAGGTTGGTGGTGCATATTGCTTGGGAATTTTCCAAAATGCAGAAGCGACTACTCTTTTAGGAGGTATGTTGCATCATTTGCTTAACACAAAGCCTTCTCTCCCTCAATGTGTGTGCATGAATGTGCAAGTGTAGCATATGCCTACCATATAGTTTTGACAAATGTATGCCAAAAATCTAAAGTTCTTTCTGTATACTATGGACCAGTCCAACTCAATATATCATGTTTCTTTAGATGACTGCAGTAATAATCTCTTAACTTTTGTTTGTTTGAGGCAGGCATTGTCGTCCGTAACACCTTAGTCACTTATGATCGGGGTAATGACAGGATAGGCTTTTGGAAAACTAATTGTTCTGAACTATGGAGGAGAGTGCAGTTCTCTGGTGCGCCTGCACCAGATCCTTTAGTCTCCCAAAGCAAGGATACAAGCATGGAAATTCCTCCAGCACTAGCCCCAAGTGGGTTGCCACCAAATGTTCTTCCAGGTGCATTGCTTATTACTACTTAAGCATAAAAATCTCCTGTAGATTTAAAAGGAGGCTTATAATTCCTGATAAATAGTATACATACAACCCCTGGTATGTGTGTGTGTTTGTATACATATCTGGTTTTATATTCTAGTCAGATGCTCACAGCTTATGCATTTAAAGCTTATTGTTGTTAAGATGGCCTAATTTCATACCATATCCTTTTGGTATAATCTTGTTTACGCTATAATCATCATTTTATGCTCACAAACTGGGCTTGCTGGTTGCTTTACACATTTAAGGTTTGCACCACGTCGTGCTTATTTCATTTTCTGCGGGTCTGTGATTTAGTATGATGATAAGCTTAGTTGCCTTTTTGATTTCTGAGTGATAGTGATGCATGCATTTATACAAATGGATGGTGTAAAGTGTAAATTCTCGCTGATGAATATTGTCTCCCCCCACATGATAATCAGGTTCATTTCATATTGGATTTATAACATTTGATATGTCAATTAGCACAAATGATTCCAACTTGAAGCCCAACTTCAAGGAGCTTGCAGAATTAATTTCCCAGGAACTGGAAGTTGACAAATCACAGGTGCAGTTTGATTACTTACCTTGACTTTAACTAAGTCTTTTTAGCCTTGTGGGAATTAGATTTGAGGTTATACGTTGGACTGCTTTTGAAATTCTTTTGTATTGATTCATTTTTGGAGGAAGAACCATCTTATTTGGTCATTGGTGCAATGTAATCTGAATTAGATTTTAACTAATGATAACATATAGTTGGAACCATTGGCAGAGTTTCATGGCTTATCTCAAGACATGTAATTTGCAGATTTAACTAGAGGTGTCCACCTGCCAGTTGGCCTGCTAGCCCACCCAAATTTTGGGTGGGCTTGCATACCTATAGGTTGGGATGGGCCTAGGAAAAAAAGCCTAGGCCCGATAAAAGTTCCAGCTGGATCTAGTTAAAGATTTCTGGGCCCAAGCTTAAGATTTTATGTATAAAGCTTAGCTTTGAGCCTAACCCAAGTCAAGCCATGGACATCTCTATTTTTAACTGGAGCTTGGAAATTAATTATGCTTGCACTATGCTTATTTGTGGTTTTTTTCTTCTATTTTGTGGGGACTGGGGAGGGGACATATGGTGGTGACCATTATATGCACTTATCTTGTAGCCCAACCATTACCTCCCATGGTGTCGTTTTAGAATTATAGGTTTATCTGTTAGTGTAACTAGTATCTCTTCATATTGCTTTGTGTTTGACAGTTATGAATTAGCCTTATCTGGTTCACGAGTACTTACGCAATTGTTTTGATTCTTCAGGTTCGCCTGTTGAACATCACTTCCAAAGGGAATGATTTCCTTGTTAGATGGGGCATTTTTCCAGCTGCATCTGCCAATTATATTTCTAATACGACTGCACTGGTATTATCACTACTGTGAAGTCTGTGATACTAATATTTGCATATTCAACTTAATCTTTACCTATCTATTTATTACAGTCTTGAACTGAATGTTATTTTCCTTTATTATGCACAGAGCATCATTCTGCGCTTAAGGGATCATCGAATGCAGTTTCCTGAGAGATTTGGAAATTATAAGTTGGTTGAATGGAATGCTGAACCTCAAAGGAAGATGTATGTTCTCTTTTGCTTTCCACTTATTTTAATTCCTTTTATGCTACTAGGGTGGATTTAATTGGCTACTATTATTGTGATGAACATATCTTTGGAGCATTTTGGACAATGAAGGAACCCTAAAGTCTAGCCTACTTATTGCAGATGAAAATAATAAGTAATTTTTGTGCTAGAGGTAAGATATGGAATTCTGAGTCCCACTCAAAGACCTGGAGGAAAATCTATCATTTTTTTAACCCCCATCACTAATACAACTAGCAAATTGTATCTTGAAGTATGGGCTGCGTGGAGACCTTGGTCAAATGATCCTATTTGTCTTAGTTGGATTGCCTTTTTCTTTAATCTTGCCTTCCTTTTTTTTCTCTGGGGACTTATAGGCCAGATGTTGTCTGCTTTTTGGTGCATTTAGAGTGTCATGTTTACCGGTACTTGTGTGAAAGTAGTTATGAAAGTAAAGATTTATAAAGTATACAAATAAAGAACGCAATATGTACTGTCTTATGATTGCTGTGTTGATTAAGGTCACAGTTGAAGGGATGGGATTGGAAAGCCAGAATGTGATTGGTCATTAGAAAGATGGGAGTGAGTTGGCAATAGAGTAGTTGTGGATGGTCCTGGTGGAGTGAAAGGCCAACAGATTAGCACTTATTTTGCAGCCCAGCATATGGTAATTAGGAGGGTTGCGAGGGGCACATGATGCAGCAATGGGCCCCTTTGTTTAGATTGTTGTCGTAGACCATGATATTTTCTATAGTATCTATTATCTCGCTACAAGTTAGGGTCTTTTTACCCCAAGGTCAAGGTTCAGTTTTAGGAATTTTTTTACCATGAAGCTATTTTACTTAAATTCAGATAGGTGTGTGACATGGGTAGTTGGGTGCAGTAAAATTTTCATAAAATTTCACATTGAGACTGATTTATAGGGTCTCAAAACTCATGTCCATGTGACTGATTTATAGTTGTCTAACCTGGGTCAAATGCAATTACATTAGAGCAAAGAATCCTATGAACTTTAGAGTACACTTCCAACTTCTCTGTTTTTGTTGGTCTGAGGACATTCTTTCCTAGGCTGTGTATATTACTACTTTCTTTCCCATCATCTTGAACTGGTTTAGCTTCAGAATAACATTGGGTTCCTACTGGTGCTTCGCAGGACATGGTGGCAACATCACTTTCTGGCACTGGTTCTTGGATTTGTAACTACTCTGATTCTTGGTTTGTCAGCTATTGGGATATGGTTGGTTCATCGTCACAGACAACAGGCAATCAGTGCTTATGAGCCTGTTGGTGCTCCTATTCCGGAGCAAGAGCTTCAGCCTCTTCAATCTTAAGTTTTCATCCGTCTGCTGCATAGTTTTCTTGTATACTATTTTATGATCTTGCACAGAATACATGCTTTTGGAGCTCACAAAATGATGATGGTGGTGGATCCATGCCAGATCAGTATGAGGAGATACATATGCAATCCCTCTGTTGTACAATTTTTATTTTCCAGTTTCTAGAAAAAAGAAAACCAAAAGTGCAAATAGATAATTGGACTGATCATATTTTTGACTGTCATATGTGGAAACAAGCCTCTCAGATCACGTAATACAGGACCCATTTGAGGAATGAAATTATTATAGTCATTATTCTCTATCTTTTCCCCCGTCGGAGTATTCGAAACATACGGTTTCTATCATTCCTTCGTGTCGTGGGCATTGCAGTATGTAAAATGTCACATTTTCCCACATTCTATCGGTGGCCTTCAACCCAAATCTCTGATGGTTCCAGAATAGAGAAAGTAGACCCCATTGCTCTGGTTTTGAAACATTCTAAACTGATTGTGAGGATGCTAACGCTGTGTTCCTGGCCCTGATTACAGTTGAACGTGATTCCTCGTTGATAAAGACCTCACAACCCCTCCAATTTGGGTGTGGCAACTGAGGATATGGTCTAAAGTGGGAAAGTACACAAGCAAGCAGACTACAGTGGTCCTGTAAAGCTTAATTCTCCAATAATGTGACCGAATGATGGAAAAGGTTGGAGATAACAAGAGTAAGGAAGACAATCGAGTTTTGGGAGTGAAAACTACGGTCTTCCTTCAAATTATTGGTGTATTCTTGGTAAGAGACAAGTAATTTCCATTTTCTGACGTTCCTCACCAGCTGCTTCGGTGCTTGGCGAGGATGATTTTACACTCAAAAGTAGCCCATAAGTTCTGGCTGGCTGCCTCTAAGATGATCTTGGTAGCAGAAGGAGAAGGATTTCCTAGAATAGGGACAGAATCTAGCCCGTGAACTTGTTCCCATCAGATTTCCACTTATGGAGATAGTAGTAGCTGATATTTACACTTTCTACTTTGCAGTATATTGTTGGAGGCATGTCCCAGAAGGCAGAAACCTCTAATGTGCTCTGGAACTTCAAAAACATGCCCACCATGTCATCTTGCTAAGGGTTATTACTCGAAGTTCGCATACAAGTGAGCAAAGGGTACGGCGATTGGTGGCAAACATTATGGTAGCAGCGTAAGTTGGTCTCTCTCGGCTAACTTTTCTTCCTTTCCAGTGCTTGTACTGTTCAACATCGAACATATCTGTCCTTGTAAGTTACAGAAATTATGACATCTCACAGGCAAAGAAGACAATCTTTTTCTCCTTTCTGATCCACACTGACTCCCGAATAGACGATGAAACTTGGAAGGGAAGGGAGAGTGAAATACTATAGTCTGCCTAGGTCCATTAAAAAAATTACTGCTACTACTTTGTTGGTTGGATTATGTACAGTTGATTTTCAGTATTATTAATTGCAAGAATCTGATCGCTGACCATATGACCGGACAACTCATAAAAAATAGAGGGTAGAAATTAAAAGGTGAAACCCAAATTCTATTCTCCCCTTCCCCCGTTAAATCAAATTCGTTGAGATGGTGCATTGGTGCTTTAGACCTTCAAGGCTTAAAGCCTTTTCCTGGCAAATGGTGGCGAAAAAATCATGCCAGGTGGCATGAATCAAGCGGCAATCATAAAGAAAAGGGCCAGAAGTGGACCGCCAGGGTCCAGGGACAAAACAAAGTGGCTGTTACATCCTACATTCTGCACGTGAATAGGCTGCTTAGTGAATTACTAAACCAGTCAACCTCGAACCAAAAACCTATGTTGAACAAGGCGTCAACTCACGCATCTCCCAGCGCCACAAACTTAATTGAAGATCTTGTGCTTGTACATCATTGTTAAGTACAATTCAAGGCTGCCAAAGCTAGCTGGCCTTCGCTTTTAAGATCACGGCCATAATCAAGACCTTACAATTTACTGTTCTAAGTGTAGATCATCTAGTTAATCACATTTTTAGCACAGATTAACCGTTAGTGAGTCATTGAGTTGTCAGAGACTACACAGCGTAATGAAATTTGAAATAATAGTAATTATGTAAATGATATAAAGATCAAATTAGATAATTACTAAGTACATGAAAAATTAATCAAATATATAAGGGATTCATAAACCAGCAGAAGGACACCATTTATTATTCCTTTGATATTCCAGTATCTAAGACTTAAAAATACATATTTAACAGGTAAATTTGACTTACATAAACCTTATTTATAGCTTAATACAAACCTTTAATGGTTCCTCTTCCATGACTCTCAAACGTTTAGTCCCACAAGCAAACGTAGGCTTGCACAGTTTTTACTACATTGTTATGGGGAGAAGGAACAGGAACGCAAGTAGGAAACAATTTAGGGGCACTTGGGCTTACCCTTAGAGTTCTTCATGTCCCTGTAGCAGGGGCACTCCTGTTTGTTCCCATATGTCCCAGATGGAACACACTTGCATTTCTTGCAGCAAATCCCGCAGTACTTCAGGCACCTGTCTTTTTCCCCTGCCTTTGAGCACCTCACCTTACACTTTGAGTCGCAGAAACCTTCCACACACGAACCCACAAACTCATCATTAGCATACTCAAAATAAAACCGACCAAAGATACCGAGTTTGTCCATTTGTTCACAATTAGCTTATCCATATTTCTTACCTGAACCGGCCATTGACACCTCAAAGAAAGAGGAGCTGAGAACAAGAGAAACAAGCAGGAAAGTCACCAATATGAGCTTCATGATCTTTACCAACAAAGTTTTTGTTATAAGCCCTAAAAATCAAAGAAAGTAGTAGTTTTTAACTCTTTTTTTATTTCTATGTTGAAACCTAAGTAAAATATGAGAATGTTTTCCTATGAGAGTTGGCAATGGAATGAGCCGGGAGGGGCCTATTTATAGCGAGGAGGAGGAGTAGGTAAAGAGTAAGGAAGTTCTTTAAAACGATAAATTAAGTAACACCAACAGCAAATTACAGACTGTCGTGGGGATATTTGGGTTTGGTGGGGGTGGCATCTCCTAGTTGGTTTAGGGTTTAGCTACAGTTTCTCTCCAGTAACAGCACTGAACTGTAAGGAACATCAAGCACCAATCAAAGCAACTCTTTTTAATTTTGGTTTCGTGCCATTCTTTTATTTGGCCTTCCTCGACAACATTTAATGACACGAAAAGTTACTGGGTTGATTATTAAAGCCATTACGTGAAGCTTAATTTCGCCTTCCCGTTCTTTCCTCCTTTTATCATTCTAAGTTTTGTCATCCAGTACCAGCTAGGGAAAGCAATCTCCATACAAACCAATTTAAAGTTTTTTTTTTAACTTTTAGGTGAGGGGATCTTAATTAAACTTTTTGTGTTTGTTTCTTGTCATTGTCATGTGAATCTCTTAATTTGCTACTTAATTTTAAGTAAAGCTTATAAATTAATTGTATCCCTTGGAGGAATAATGCGTCGGACATTTCCATTTGTTCCTATTAAATTACTCCAGTTTGCATGCAGAAGCAGTGAGCGCAGGTTTAGGGAGTGGGTGACGTCAAGTTAACGTAGAATATCTCCTTTTGTTCATATAATCACTGTGAATGTGATGATGCACAAATCTATGTGGGACCCCACAAAACCTCTTAGAAATTAATGTGGCTGCCAGCATTTGCCAATTGTCACTGGGAAATGCTCAAAAGATAGATCTTTCTGAATTTTTGAAGTGATAGCGATCCTTAATTTGAAAAATGAAACATATTCAATGGACTGAGAAATGTAACTAGTGTGATTCCTTGGAAGGAAGTATGTGAGTGGACAGTGAACACTTTCCCTAGGTACGTACTTGCTTGGCTTCCATGCATTCATGCCTTTAAGATTACTCTTGAATGTTCAATCCCATTCTTTTCTTTTGAAACAATTTACTATTTTCTTTTTTTTTTTTTTGGGGGGGGGGGGGGGGGGGGGGGGATGGGGGGTTGGTAGAAGACTCTGGGAAAGTGAGAGAGAGAGCGAGAGAGGAAAGATAGGAAAGAAGAAAACTATAATGTTGCAATCACTTTCCAGGAATGCGGTGCCATGAAAGGAGATGGTTGGCCCTGTACTGTGCCACCTAAAGCGTGCCATGCCACGTGGTCTGTTGGGATTCATCGGGAAACATACGCCAAAAGACGAAATTGGTCAATGAGTGTGATGCCAAAAATCTTCTACAAAAAGATTTGGCAACTTGGGAGCCGGAATGAGATTGAGATTGGGTATAACGCAGACGTATGCAATGTCTATTGACTCGTTCAATGATTCAATTGATTCGATCAGAAGCATAGAACGCATTGGATGCTCATGGCTGAGAACTAGGCATTCGGCAACTTGGAATCAAAGGGAGATGAAATCAGCCTCCCTTAGCTGAGTTGCGGCTTGAATAACGTGTTCAAGATGGGTACAATTACGAGGTGACCAGCCTACTCTGGCAGATAAGCACCAGGTTACAGCCACATATATCTGTAAAAATTCCCAGATGGTTAAAGTTAGGTAAACGACCCTGGATTGAAGATTATTGTTAACAAAACGACATTGAAGAAAAGACTGGCAATTTCTTTATCAATAAACCTTGAGCCTAAAATAGAAGTATATACAGCTCGACTTTTCAGTGGCATGGTGGTCCAGCAGTCTGCTCATTTGCGTAATAAAAACAATGTCATATTGAATCTATCTAATGGCCATTACAAGACAAAATAATACTAGTCCCTTACCGTAAATTGTGACCAAGTGGTTCTTCTCTCTCTAGAAGAACCAAGGAAGGAAATATAAATGACGATGCTCTGCATTTGCATAATGCCTAATGGTTTCTTTTATGAGTTGTGATACAGTTGAAAAAGATTAAAATCAGCTGCCTGAAAGCTGAATTACAGAAGCAGTACTTTAAAAACATCACAGAGATGTCTGAAATCTGAATCAGTAGTGATAATTAATCTTCCTAATGGCATAAGTTTACGTAACATCATTGTATTGGAATCAGAATTAAAGCAACATTCATCCAAAGAGCAAAAATTGTGTGGGGTTTGGATGGTTTAATACGTAAAAGGATTTCAAACCCCCTACCTAAACACTCCCAACAAGGGAAGTGATAGCTGTAAAGCCAAAGAACGTGCCCATCCTTTCAGCTTCATGCCAAATTGATGACCCACCTGCGCATAGAAATTGAAACCCACGGTTGTCCATGAAATTTTTATGGTTTTGGACTGAGGAGTGAGAGTAATTTGAACGGCTCCCATTATGAGCCTTTTAACCAGGAAAGTTTCTAGCATTATGGGAGTTGTCAGGATTTAAGCTAATCCTAGCTCAAAAGATAAAAAAAAAATTATAATACCATCTCAAACTTTCAATTTTAAAAAACAAATAAATAAAAAGATTATTAATCTCTACCAAATAACACTTACTGAAAGTACTAGAAAAATAAATTACAATGGGAAGCAAAACGTAGGATCATGCAAAGCACATTTTCTTAGGTTGCTTACAAGGAAGGACAACATAAATTAATTGTCAGTCCAATCAATATCACGTCAACATAATTAATATCATATTAGTATCTAATCAACGTTACATCAATAAGTTAAAGTACTACATATGTTAACATATTTAGTAATAAAATTTTAACGAGATTTGAATTGAAATTAACAAATTAAAAAAAAGTATAAAAATTCACTTTAAACGAATTATTATAAAAAAAATTAAATTCACATTTTTTATAAAATACATAAAATATTAACATAATTTAACCTTATAAAAATTATACATCTCAATCTCAAATCTTTTTCAAGTGGATTCAATTTGGGTACTTAAAACAAGCCCATATAGTTACTTAAAAACACACACACACACACATGCAAAAAGCTTATCTAGGGACATAAAGATCTTAAATATAAAAAAAACAAATTCACCATTTTATTTTATTTTTTTAAAAGATAGATAAGGGATAAGTTAGTGGACAAAAGCAAAAAAAGCAAAAACATAGGAAAAATAGAAAGAGCCCAAACAGAGTAAGATACAAAATTTGGGCTAGCAAGTCAATGTTTCGATTCAAGGGGCTCTAAAGAGGGAAAAAAAGCCCATTAACTCAATCAATATATTGGGTCAAAAATTGGGCCGAATTCATACGGCAAACTGTGCTTTGAATGAGATACAGCTCAGAAGCTCTGGTTCAAACTCTTTTCCACTCAGCATTTTGACGTGAAATGTGGGGTTTGAATAAAGTGGGGGCAAGGGAGATCGGTTTAAATCAGGACTTGAATGCACAACTAAATTTGGTTGCTGCTTAGTCTTCAAAGTTATCCAAAGTCAGATTCTAATCTTAACTTTTCCGACTTTTAATTGGCATCATTCACACCAAGGTCTCTAGTTCTGTACTCACCTCGTTGGTATCACTAGATTAATAGTCGTGGTTTGGTGACATTAATCTCAAATATGCCCACAAGAAAAGATGTCAAAAAGGCCTAACAATTTAAGCCTAATCACTAAACCCTATCCTACAATTATAATAACCCCACCATCTACCTAACTTAATCATATCTTTTCTCGTATTGATCAGACATGAACTCTATTTACATGTTAAATTTAGTAACGAGGTATTGTAAAATTTAACAATTAAGATAAAATTTAAAACTAACAATTTAATTAAGATAATATGTCAACTTTATTACTTATACATTTTAATTTGGTTTAAAAATATCTAAAAGTTAAAAACAAAAAGATATTCAGTTAAAAAATGACAAAAATTTTTTTGATAATTTTTAATTAAATTAAAAAATATAATGATAAAATTACATACACGCAAAATGAGAGTAAAGTGATGAACTTGAACCTTATCTCTAAACAATTTGATACTCTTGGAAAAAAATCTTTGATTTGTTTGAGGATACTAATAATTAAAATGGATAGATTAAAGATTTATAATCATAAGACGAAATACAAGATTGTAAGATAAGTTGTGTTTTGGCACTTGATTGTGCAAGAAGAGTTTCAATTTACCTTTCACTGTCTAACCTTACAAGCAACTTCAATAAATAAATAAAATTACTGCTCAATCTTAATCATACTCTTAACATGGAGTTAAGAGTAGAGACATGATTGCAACAAGATAATTTATTCTAAAAAGAAAGAAAATAGAAATTAGAAAGAATATATTGAGAAACAAAATGTTGGGTAGGGGCAAGGTGTGATAACTAAAGGTTAAGAAAGGTCCCATAACCCAATGACAAAGGTGGGCTGCCCAAAGCATTGTTTGTCTTGAAGCTTCGTTAGCCTAGTTGCTTGCCTTGTTTCAGAGCTGAGACAATGATCATGCAGACCAAAACAGACCCATGATTGGCAAGCTGAGACATTATTCAGGAAAGAAAATTCAACTTGTTTGGCAGAGAATCGGGGAACTCATGGATTTAGATGAGTTAGATAAACGTACTGATGCGATCTCGAGATGGTTTCTTATGAGTTGGAACATTTGGCGTTAGCAGTTGCCAAAAATATGTCTTAACTTGCTCTTATGTGAAGCCTGTCTTTTTGACTTTGGTTGTTGGACAGCCATCCTGGTTAAGGTCGTTGGGTCTAGCTCTCAACAAATCCAGCGAAACTCACGCTCTGGGAGAATAAAGAGAAGGGAGAAAGAAAAAGACAGGCTAAGCTAAAGATGGTTTGTTGATCTATCTAAGAATATTTTTCTTTTGTCCAAAAGATCTTGTCCGATTTTTATTTTCTAGTTTATAGATTAAATTAAGGTTTCTTTTTTTTTTTAATTGAAGAAATGAGATCCGAAACTTATTTTATAAACAGAGAATCATGCAGAGACATAGGAATAAGGTTAGGAGAAGCTTTCGCTCCTGCCTCGTAAAATTTTAAATTTTAATAAATCTTTCTTTGATTTTTTTTCAAATTTTATAATTTTACTTCTTATTTTTTTAAAAATTTATAATTTTACCTTTACAGTATTAAACTTTTTATTTTTACCTCTTAAGCATAAAATTTTAATTTCGTCATTAAAATTATGCATCAAGTAATAAAATCAAAAGTTTGAGTACATTGATAAAATCAAGGTTACTTACTTAATTATGCAAAATATAACAACAATATAACATGTTACTTACATGGATTGATTTAGTATATGATTCTTCTTCTTTTATAAATCCCTCTTTGCCAGGTACTTGCTCCATTAATGTTCTTTTGTTCACGTCCCTATCTTATCCTCCAACATCTAGATCATCTTTCTTTAGTTATTTCAGAGCTCTTTAAAAGGTGTCATTAATGCAGAGTCTTGAATTTAATGCAGGGTTTTTGAGAGCTACTGATTAAAAACTGAGAATTTAATGTAGCATGATTGCAATTGATTTTCTCTATCAAATAATGCTCATTAAGTGCTGCCTTAGGTAATCATAACCAACAAGTTTCAGTGGGAGTCATTGGCTATGAGTCCAAATTTAAACAGCTGCATAATCTTTAATTAATGGTATGGGTCATCCCCATCATTGGTATAAATTGTTCATTAAACTCACCAAGTTGCAACTATAAAAATGCTAGTGTGTGTGTGTGTGTGTATATATATATTAATTGTTATGGGTGAGAAATACAAAAGCAAGGGAAATATTATCGTTCTTATTTCCATGTTTGGACAAAGAGAAGAAGAGAATCCAAAAACTAGTACTAAACAAAAGTGAAAAGTTAGGCTCCCGTGATTGGCGATGTGATAAGAGACGAAGTGGGGGTGGAAAAAGGCTATGTAATGGCTGCATTTTGTTTAAAAAGAGATATTGTAATTGGTTGCAACACTTTCGATTGTGTTGTCTATTCCCAAGAATAAACAAATTAAATATTTGGGATAGCGCAAGTCATGCTAAGTATCTGCTGTGTCAAATCTATGTTGGTAGAGTGGAGGTGCCCCCCTATTCCATTTGAACATTTTTCACATTTAAAATCAGCTATTAATACAAATTCCAGGGACCCTATTTGTTAGTTCAAATGTTCATTTTATCATAAGCTCTCTTATCTCCACGTGCCTTCTCTCTAAGTCATTTGCATGGCAATTGGCGTAGATCACGGATTGAACAAAGCAAAAATAAATAGGAACAAGTGGTTGATGGGTATTTATTTATTTTTATCTTGGATTGGAATTTAAATGTTAAATAGAGAATAATTAGTTGTTATTTGCTGCCTTCTAGTTATGCATAACTTCCTTGATCCATAAAAAGTTTTTCGATTTTTTGTTTTTCTCTTCTTAATAGGAATATAATCCGATTATTTTGATGCACTTATATTAATTTTAGTAGAAAACTAAATAAAAAAAAAAAGCTCCCATATTTGTTTAATCTGAGGATTTTGGTTTTTTTTAATCAAGACATAATAAGAAAAAGGAAAAGAAGAAATTGTGGTAATTACAACTTCTTCCAACATTATCACTCTCATCCCCGCACGCTTAGCACGCTCACGATTGATTATTATTATCCCACTACCCCTCTTATTTTAATCATTGTTTGACCACACTTGACCGTTGCTAACGCCGGCTCTAACCCCCAAGCAAATCCCTTCACGAGAACAGATTGGCCGTTTCATTTTCCGTCACGAGATAACACTGTGTCAGTCCCAAATAAAAACGACAAAAAAAAATTATTTATTTTATTTATTTTCTAAAAACGGCAACGACAGCAGAATGTAACCACCTACTGGGATACAGTTTGCTTGTCCCGCGGGAATAACTTGAGAAATTAATTTATTCACTAATTACTTGCCTTTTATTAAAAAAAAAAAAACTATCAGTTTCCTTTTTATTAACCCCATTCTCTCTTTCTTTTGTTTTATTTTATTTTTCTCAGTATCTTTAGCTGCTTTTTTCAGTGAGCATTGTTCTCCCTGTTTCTTTCGTCTTCTCTTTCACACTTTAGTGCCTCTTGCGCGCTTTAAGACCACAAAGGGAAAGGAAGGAAGCTTAACGATAAGCTCTGTCGTTCCAGTTCAGTGACAGAGTCGAAGAAATGGAGAGAAAGCAGGGCTTTTTTTCGGTGGTGAGGGGGTTGTCTCCAAGTCGATCGCGAGCCAAGAGTCCAGCGAGGAGTGCCTCACCAATGTCGAGCTTGCTGCGCCGTAGAAGGAGCAACAACCACCATGTGTCGCAGCCGGAGCCGTTGGTTTTTAGGTCTGGGAACTTGAGGCCGGCGGAGGCTTTGTCGCCGTTGAAAGAAGGGCCCGATCCGGATGGAACGGACGGTGGAGATTCGAGGATGGAAGGTAGGTGGGCCCAGTGGATGAAGGGTCAGCTGGCACGCGCTCCTTCCGTTTCGACTTCAACGTGTAAGCGGTCCGATCTGAGGTTGTTGCTTGGAGTCTTGGGTGCGCCGCTGGCGCCGGTGCACGTTACCACTTTGGAGCCTTTTCCTCACCTCAGCATTAAAGATACCCCAATCGTTAGTCCCTTTTTTTATCTTTCTTTCTTTTTCTTTTTTCTAATGCTGCATTTAATTGGTCGTTTTAAAAGCACTGGTAATTTATTTTTTTATCAGGTGGAATTTTCTTTTGTTAAATAAATTTTTACTGAAAGTACTGGAATTTGGGTTATCAAAAATCTTTTGCTAAGATTCTATTGTGGGGTTTGACTTTTCCTTTCATCCCAAGGATGGGAAAGAGAACAATAAATGAATTCAAGCTATAGTAAAAAATGTGCATCTTGATAGCTAAATGAGATGGCTTTATCTACCCAGAAGATAAGGGCTGATTCTGGCGATGCGTTTGATTTGCTATTGACTTTCAGTAGTTTATAGATGAAGGGGGAGAAAAGAGGTGTGATATTTAATGGGATTATAGTCGGGTTGCTTATTAAAGTTTTAAACTTTTCTGTTTTCTACTTAGTTTTCAATCTGGATCGGGTTTTTTAGTATCTTTCAGGTGATCTTTATAGGAAGAAATAAAGCTAAACGGACGAATTTGTTCAGTATATTTTTATTTAAGGGCTCGGCAGTTCCTGAAAGGAGCCTTCTTTAACATGTTTCAGTTTATAATTTTGCAGGAATCTTCATCTGCTCAGTACATATTACAGCAGTATACTGCTGCGTCAGGTGGGCAAAAGCTTCAAAACTCCATCCATAATGCTTATGCTATGGGAAGGGTGAGAATGATAGCTTCTGAGTTTGAGACGGCTAACAAGGTTACAAGGAACCGGAATTCTTCTAAAGCTGCAGAGTCAGGTGGATTTGTCTTGTGGCAAATGAATCCGGACATGTGGTATGTGGAGCTTGCACTTGGAGGTAGCAAGGTTCATGCAGGTTGCAATGGGAAGCTTGTGTGGAGGCACACTCCTTGGCTTGGTGCACATGCAGCTAAAGGGCCCGTTAGACCACTGCGCCGTGCACTTCAGGTAAAGTTGCCTTTCCTCGCATATTCACTGTTTTTCATCTCAGATTATTCCTCATCATGCATAATCATTTACCCAACGATTTGAAACTGAATTCTTGTTGCAGGGTCTTGATCCAAGAACAACAGCAAGCATGTTTACGAATGCAAGATGCATTGGGGAAAAGAAGATAAATGGGGAGGACTGCTTTATCCTCAAGTTGTGTGCAGACCCTGCAACATTGAAGGCCAGGAGTGAAGGACCTGCTGAGATCATAAGACATGTTTTATTTGGCTACTTCAGCCAAAAAACAGGACTCCTTGTGCACTTGGAAGACTCACATTTGACTAGAATTCAGAACAATGGGGGTGATGCTGTTTACTGGGAGACTACAATCAATTCATTCCTTGAGGATTACAGGCCTGTTGAGGGAATAATGATTGCTCACTCAGGTCGCTCTGTAGTGACCCTTTTCCGCTTTGGTGATACTGCAATGAGCCACACTAGGACCAGGATGGAAGAAGCATGGGCAATTGAAGAAGTGGCATTCAATGTCCCGGGCTTGTCAATGGACTGTTTCATTCCCCCAGCGGAAATAAGATTGGCTTCAATTAGTGAAGCCTGTGAGTTCTCTCAAGGTCCAAGGGTAAAAACTACTATGGCTACTGCACCATATCGAGCCAAAGTTAGTACACTAGATAAAAGCTCATGACCCAGGTGGTAACAATTCAATCTGAAGAGGGATATTAAAGAAGAGGGGTTTTGGCTAAGTGTCACACAACTTGACTAGATGTAATAGTTTTACTTGACTAACTAATTAGAAGGCAAAGACGGGATTCTAGTTGTCTATGAGAATTTTGTATTGGATCAATGTCTCTTTGAATTTGTAAATAGAGCACAATGATCGTAATATTTTCGCAGGTCAATACCAATGTAGTTTTTATCCTCCAAAGGAATGCCATTGTGGAATCAGGACTTGCTTTTTCCTGGATGACTGTCTCACTGCACCCTAAGGTTTCTTTCTCACATTTTTCCAAGATCATTTCTCCTTATGCTCTCAAGACCTCTCTTCTAAAGAAGGAATTTAGCCACAGTAGCTTATTTAACTATGCAGAAAGGCAAACGCCTTACGGGTGAATACCGCGGTCACTGAATTTTAGCTGGACAGAAATCTGGTTCTTGAGGAGGAGTTTGATAAAGGGATAAGGGAGTTAGTGGTTTCTATGCGTGAGGTCGTCCAAAAACTTGCGAAACCTCTTATTTTCGTGCACGGTGCCAACGTAGTGGAATTTTTTGGGCCATAGGGCGAGCGTGGTGGAATGTGGTCAACAAATGGCAGGGCCAAAGCTTGGCTTTCCATCACATATTTCTAAGTAACAAGGTGTAAAGTACAACGAGTAAGTACTTCAAAAGTAATTTATACCACACGATAGTAGGCAACAAAACATTGCAAGTTGCCTGAGAACTGAAATCTCTTATGGCTGTTTATGGTAGTCGAATTATCCAATGAACAACTTTGAATCCTCTTTCCCGATCCTACATTTCATGAGAACACAAACCTTGGAGGCTAAATCGGTTCAAAGTTGAGAAAGAAGTTCAAGCACGGTCGTGCGTGGCCTGCATTCAGCTTGCAATGGCTGAGCCTTAGGCATGGTGAATCCTGTTCCAGCCCTCATATCAACCATGTTATCACCAACCCTCGACCACTCAAAGCACTGAATCAAAGACCCCAGTGTCAAACCAACTATTCTCAGCCCCAGGCCCTCTCCTGGACAACCCCTCCTCCCCGACCCAAATGGCATCCACTTGAATCCATCTCTTGCACCCTCTAGTCCTTCAAACCTCTCAGGCTTGAATCTTGTTGGGTCCTCCCAAATGTTGGGATCGTTCTGTATGGCCCATGCATTGACCAATAGCATCGTGCCACTTGGAACTCGAAAACCCTCTACAATGCATTCCTCTGATGATTCATGAGGTACTAGCAGTGGAACTGGTGGGTACATTCTCAAAGTTTCACTGATGATGCTGCGGAGATAAGGAAGTTGAGCCAGGTCGGACTCATCAATTAGACGCTCGTGTCCCACAGTGTTGACGATTTCAATTTGAGCCTTTTTAAGCACTTCCGGGTTGTTAAGCAAAAGTGAAAGCCCCCACTCCATAGTATTGATTGAAGTTTCTGTCCCCGCCATCAATAGAATCTATCCGAAAATTATGAGGTCATTGTATGTTAATAAATCAGTAAAGAAAGATATTGTATTACTAATATTTACCAATAAGCAAAAGAACAGAGAAGGGAACAGAGATCTTACAAGCATGAGGCCTCTAATGATCTCATCTGTGTAATACTCGGATTCTGATTCTTGCAGTGACAACAAAATCTCAATCATGGTCTTCTTCCTCTCTCCATCAGGATCACTCCTCATTTTTCTTCTATGCTGTTCTATCAGATCTTGCATAAATTTATCTCTCTTTTTTCCACACTCCTCCAACTTCCTCTCCAGCTTCCTGGACTTAAGCCATGGTAAGAAGTCTCCTATATTAGTTGCAGAACTCAACTCCAGTGCCTCCACTTGAATCTCTCGAAACCTTCTTGCTTCCTCCACATCTTCCACGTTCTCGCAGCCATAATACCTTTTTCCTGCTATCATCCTCATCATCACATTGAATGTCAACTCAAAGAATGCTCTCCTCAATTCAACCGGTTCATCTGGATGGCCTGACAGGTTTCTCATCAATGACTTTACCTCATCCATGCGTACGCCTGATAGCAATTGGAGGCGGTTAGTTGACAAAATCTCGATGGATGCTATTCGTCTGAGGTTTCGCCAGTGATCACCGTACGGAGCCCAAGAGAGGGCGGTGTAGTTGTAAGCCAAGTGTTTCGCAATGAGCAAGCGGGGGCGATTGGCGAAAATGATGTCGTTCTTGGTGAAGCATTCTTCTGCAGCAGATGGTGATGAGACAACGAGGACTGGACGTGAACCGAATTTGAAGAAGAGTATGGGGCCATTCCGATTTGCAATCTTCGACAGAGTCCTGTAGAGGGGTTTTTTCAGGAGGTAGAGATGGCCAATGATGGGTAGACAGGGAAAAGGGCTTGGAGGAAGGTTATGAATTCTGTTTAGGAAGTGCTTTGTGAAAACATACAAGGCTAAGAATATAGGTAGGTAGAGACACCAGCTTGCCATGGAAATTTATCAAGCTTCAAAGTTGTAGCATGCTCTGTTTCATAAAAAAGGCAAAACCCTACTTTTATTATCTAACTTTTTTTTTTCCTCCTCTGAAGAACATCGAATGGAATCTAGAAACAGTGGATGAAGACAATGACTCGTAGACAACAAACATGAAAACGGGAATTACATATGAATTTTTTTTGGTATAGTGGTAATTAGAAAGTGATAAGAACAAGAGTGGGTGAAACAAACATTCCTGTAAAGGTGAAATAGAAAATTAAGCAGAAACACGTCAGATGGTTGCATTCTTCATTTTTTATTTGAACCTTTTGAGACTCAAGCTTAACCACAGTTTAGAGGTATTTCTATATTTCTTTTCAAGTGGCCTGCAAGCAAATCCAATATGCAATAGCGCAAATATTGCTCTTATCACACTAACAGGGAAGGTTGGAAATTGTGCAAATTCCTACAACATGCTTCAGACGTTGTTGAAATACAAGACTTTGTTTCTCAGTTAACATCTACTAAAAGTTACCGAACCAATCAACAAATATGGTGAACTGGTCAAGAGGATTATGATGATATCACGTGTTTATGAACAAAGTATTCCTCCGTTATTTTTTTTACATTTACAGAGATTAAGATAAAACTTCAGTCTTCTGTTCTGAGAACCTTTATGGACTAGGGAGGTACATGTGATGCGTGTCACTTGCATTAAGCTGCTGGTGCTTGAGGGGTAATTCGGGCACTGTGGAGATTTCTGAAAGGATCCTGGATGTGTACAGGGGAGTTTTTTAACTTTTTGATTGTCTTTCTGGTTTTTGGATTCTTCTGTGAATGATTGTGTTGATGTATAAGGGTCCTGCTAATGTTTTTGTTCCTAGTTTACCTCTGTTGGTGTTTGGCTAAGGTTGTGCTAACCTAACTGCTGGTTGGGGAGTGTAATGTGTTGCTTTTGGGACATCTAGAGGTTTCTGGGATCTGCAGATTGTTTTTTGATGTTCTCTGCAGGTAGTTTTTTGGGGATAGGAGGCTGTTCTTCCCTTGGTTATGTTGATATTTTACCATGAATTGAATAAAACCCAGCTTTTCAAAAAAAAAAAAAATTGAATTTTTTTTAAAAACAATTTACGCTTCTTGAATGGATCCATGCTCTCCAAAAGGAAACTGGAAGCAGCTCTGTTTTGATATCAAATGAAATAAAATGGAATCTGCTTCATGCCTCATCCGTTTGAATCACTTATACAAAGTTTTTGACTCATTAACAATTAGATGCCTCAGATATCCCACTTCAGTATTCAGTTTAAAAGAATAGAAACACCAAATATTGAACCAAGGTGTTCATCTTTTTCCAGATTTCAGTTTAACAATGAAAACAGATGCATAAATACTCAAACAACTTGCAACTAGTCTGAAAAATCCAGCTTTCAGTCCAGTTGCCCAGCATCATCATTAACTAGAGCATAGCAAGAGCAAGGCAAAGATAATAAACTTACACATCCATTGTCTATATATGTATATACTTCATCAGTACACCATATCAGCAATATTATTACATACTTACTTCTTTGTAAAGTAAATATCATAAAAATCCACGACTAAGAGCCAGGCGCAAGCAGCTCTTACCTGTTATCAGTAGAGGAAAAGTGTCTACAGCTTTCATGAAAGGTTCAATCCCATAAACCCCAATATATAGGGAGAAAATTACACAAACTTTATAGAGAATTTGGTTTAAATTTGAGAAAGCAAATTAACCATGGGTTGGCGTGGCCGACACTTAGCCTGCAAAGGTTGAGCCTTGGGCATGGTGAGGCCAGGCCCTTCCGTCATATCCACCATCTCCTTACCAATTCTCTCCCAATGAAAGCATTGAATTAGTGACCCCAATGTCAAGCCAACCATTCGCATGGCCAACCCTTCTCCAGGACAGCCCCTCCGCCCTGACCCAAATGGCATTAACTTGAACCCATCTTTAGTCCCTTCCAAACCTTCAAATCTCTCGGGCTTAAATTTTGTAGGCTCCTCCCAATTGTTAGGATCATTATGTATGGCCCACAAGTTCACCATTAACATGGTGCCACGCGGTATACGATACCCTCCGACCATGCAATCTTTTGATGACTCGTGTGGTAGTAACAACGGACCGACTGGTTTGATTCGCATCGTCTCCTTTATAATGCAGTGAAGATAAGGAAGATTAACCAAATCTGATTCATCCATCAGCCGACCTTGTCCAACCACCGTATCCATCTCAGTTTGTGCCTTCTCCAGTACTTCCGGATGGTTCAGAAGAAAAGAGATAGCCCATTCCAATGTCCCCGCTGAAGTATCTGTTCCTGCAAGAAGTAAAGCCTGTCCCATTCGAGGACCCGTTTTAGGACACTGTCTAACGAAAAAAAAGAAGAACAAATTAAAAAAAAAAAAACTATTAGAACTATTAGCATCTTACCATCATGAGATTTCTAATGGTCTCATCCTTGTAGTTTTCAGGATCTTCTTCTTGCAAAGACAACAACACTTCAATCATGGTCTTTTTCTTTCCAGTAACTAAAGAACTTTTCCCATTACTCATTCTATTTCTCCATTCTTCTACCAACTCCTGAGTAAATGTATCTCTTTTCTGCTGTAACTTTATCATCCTTTTCTCGATCTTTCCAACCCACTTCAACACAGGCAAAAAATTTGCCATATTTGATGTGCCAGCCAAAAGAAACGTTTCAGTCAGTATTTCACGAAATCTAGTCGCTTCCTTTACTTCTGCCACGTTGTCACCGTAATATGTTTTCCCCGCTATCATCCGCATCATCACGTTGTGCATCAGGTCGAAAAGTGCGGATTTCATCTCCACCATCCGATCTCGATTCTCGAACAGCTTGCGAAGAAGCAAGCGGACCTCATCAAGGCGCGTGGTGTAGAGCAACTGGAGACAGTTAGTTGAGAGAAGTTGAAGAGACGATATACGCCTCAGATTCCGCCAGTTGTCACCGTAGGGAGCCCAGGCAAGGGTGGTGTAGTTGTTGCCCAAATGCTTCCCGAATAGAAGTTGGGGGCGGTTGGCGAAGACGATGTCGTTTTTGGTAAAGCATTCCTCCGCTGCGGATGGAGATGAGACGACGAGAACAGGGCGAGAGCCAAAATGGAGAAGAAGGATTGGGCCATGTTTGTTGGAGATTTTGGCTAGGGAACGGTGGAGAGGTTTCTTGAGAAGGTGGAGGTGGCCAATGATGGGTAAACTGGGAAAAGGGATAGGAGGATGGTTTTGAAACTTGTGGAGCAAATGGGTGGTGATTGAATAAAGGGCTACAAAGAGGAGGATTTGTAGAAACATTGTGAAATAATAAAACCTTGGGTGTTTTAATGGACTTGTGTTTCTTACATATAATAATACCAGTGCCTGTCCGACAACTTAAGTAAGTAGTCGTCGGAGGGGCTTGGATTTTTCCGAGAAGTGATGCTGTTGTAGTTTGGAGGGTTTAGCGGAAACCTCTCCACCTTATCCAGTATGGACCATGTTTGTTGTGGCTTTTCCTATATGAAAGGATTTCTCCTCCATTTTGGAGAAGACTAACAAGATCACGTTTTGCACAAATTTGTCATACAAAACGACCTTTAAGCTTGACTAATGTTAAAATGTTAAGAGTGGCGTAGACAAAGGTCCAAGCAATATCTTCCACTCAGATTTCTATAATGATTCCCCTTCTAGACTTCAATACTCGAAATTTCAAACTTGCAAATGAGGCGATGAGATGACCGGAGTTTACTTGACTACACCGTCTTCTGGTTTGTTTTGATGGGAGACCTCCTACAAGTTTCCCTGCGGCTTTTTCTTTCCTCTTTCCACAACACTCCACACGAATTTTCTACCTGCAAGGAAAAGTAGGAAAATCTCCTACCTAACTTCCTGCCCGGCCCAACCATGTGCCTCCTCTTTTTTCAGCAATAAAACATTGTCACTGCGCGTGATAAAAAAGCAGAATACTATATTAGTAAACTCTAGTTAAAAGTTTAATCTTGTTTATTAAAATAATGAACAACTTCCAACAAAATTTTCACCTTTACGACTTCTTTCTCAAGTCTTTTATCTCTGTCAATCAATTTGTGGTTACGGATTTTTCAAGGAACATTCTGTTTGAGTTAAATTACGTGGACGAAGGAAGACCGTGTAAATTGCAGACATCTACATACCCCTTTATCCATTATTCATAGCCACGCGATTTAGATGCTCTCTAATGACTGTCCCTGTGCTGACTAATTTGTTGTGGTTTTAAAGGTTACCATTCAATTGTTTATGTTGTTTGGTGGGTTCATCGACTTTCTGGTTTTGTTTCGAGATGAATTATGTCAAGTACAAGTACAAGCCCATCTAGTTGAATAGTTCGGGTTCATAAAAATTTCATACTATAACTTCAGAAAAATTTTAATTCTTGCTTTATCAATGAATCATTTGCCTTTCAAAAAAAGAAGTTTTAATAGAGAGTATGAAGAGATGGGCATCAAAAGATCAAAAGCCAGCACATATCGGGAAAAAAATGGGAAGTAAGTAGGGACAGTTAATCCTAGTGTTTGACTTTAACGGGGTTTCCTGTTGTACAACACGACGATGTTTTATTGGTGTGAAAAGAAGGCCGAAAGTTGGGACAGGACATTTCCGTTCTTAAAAGGTGGTTTGGTTGCAAATCTTTTTCATTTAAAATGCTTGTATTTCAGCTTGGGTATTACAAGACCAATATTATTTCTTCTGGACAAAGTTTGATACCTAAAATGCAGTTGAACATGGGATGCAAGTGGGGACGCATAGACTTTTAGTCATTAATTCCGTCCTGTAAAAAGCTGAACTGCAATTGTTATTATAACATCATCTTTTCTGGTCATTGAAGAAGCGAATAGCTAGAGAAGTAACTGCTTACTAAGTCTTATATAGGATTGTTATTGCCTTCGTACGGAGAAAACGTAACATAGATAGGAGGTGCAGGCTTTGGCCCAACAACAGTGTCCCCTCTTTAGGGGCGAGTTGCTCCTACTTATATCCTTGGGGGTTCATCCCCATATTCACGGCATTGACTGAGAAAGAGAGGAGACTTCTAGAACCAATTCTGCAAACACGGAAAGAATAACATTAACTTGCAATATATATATATATATATATATATATATATATTTTGTAAGACCATTCCTCAAGAGTTTCAATCAGGATTTAGCCATACAGGGTTTCAACCCGAACAGAGCCCACACAATATCCCAACAAAAATATAGAGACGCATCTTTTTCTCTACAACCCTGGAAAGTACATGTATTCTAAAAAAACCAGCGGAAGAGTCATACAGGGTAGCCCAAGACTCCTACCATCACCGAATCACCACAGAGTCAATGCAAATTTCAAACAGTCAGAATCATTAGAATTAGAATTAGAATCACCACAAAAAACCAGTTTGCTTTCTCTTAATTAGAATTGTTGGTGAGATATTCCTCAGTTACAGCAAAATTGTGTAGAGGTGAAATAGAAAATCTGTTATCTTTCTTTTCAAGTAGCCTGCAAATCCAACAGGTAACAGCAGACGGTTCGAAATTGTGAAAATTTCTACGACATGCTTCATGCCCTGGCTTTCCAGTCGTTGAAATACCAAGACTTTTTGTTTCACAGTTAGCGTCCACTAAATTGGCCAGGAGGCTTATGATGATATCATTTGTTTATTTTTCTATGATTAAAATAAAATTTTTTATTTTGATATATTTTATATTAAAATTTAAAATTTTTTATAATATAAATATTCAATATTTTTTAATATAAAAAATAAAAATGTTACATGCTTAAAAACTTTTTTTTTTTTTTTAATTTTGAGACATCTTAAAAAAATGAAATAAAAAACAGACGAGAGCATCAGTTTCTGTGCACAAGAGCATACTGTTTTGTTAAATGGGTATCACGATCTTTCTTTCAATAATAATTTTAATCAATTTAATCTAATCTGTGATGCCTTTTAGATGCAGCCAATTCGATCATATGCTCTCCAGATTGAAAGTGAAAGCAGCTCTGTTTTGAAATCAAATTAACTAAAATGGACACTGCTTCATGCCTCATTCATTTGAATCACGTATACAGGGTTTTTTAATCATTAACAATTAGATGCCTCAGATATCCCACTTTAGAATTCGGTTTAGTAGATTAGAAACACCGAACATTGAACCAAGGTGTTCATCTTTTTCCAGGTTTCAGTTTAAGAATGAAAACAGATGCATAAATTCTCAAACATCTTGCAACTAGTCTGAATATATCCAGGTCTCAGTCTAGTTGCCCAGCATCATCATTCACTAGAGCATAGCAAGAGCAAGGCAAAGATTAAAAACTTACACATCATTGTCTATATATATCAGCAATATTGTTACACACTTATTATTTGTACAGTAAATATCATAAAAATTCAACGACTACGAGCTAGGCACAAGCAGCTCTTACCTGTTATCAGTAGTGGAAATGTGTCGACAGCTTTCATGAAAGGTCCATAAACCCCAAACATAGGGAGGAAATTACACAAACTTTATAGAGGATTTGGTTTAAATTTGAGAAAGCAAATTAACCATGGGTTGGCGTGGCCGACACTTAGCCTGCAAATGTTGAGCCTTGGGCATGGTAAGGCCAGGCCCTTCCGTCATATCCGCCATCTCCTTACCAATTCTCTCCCAATGAAAGCACTGAATTAGTGATCCCAATGTCAAGCCAACCATTCGCATGGCCGACCCTTCTCCAGGACAGCTCCTCCGCCCTGACCCAAATGGCACGACCTTGAATCCGACTTTAGTCCCTTCCAAACCTCCCAATCTCTCGGGCTTAAATTTTGTGGGCTCCTCCCAATTGCTAGAATCATTATGTATGGCCCACGCGTTCACCAATAACATGGTGCCACGTGGAATACGATACCCGCCGACCATGCAATCTTTTGATGACTCGTGTGGTGATAACAATGGACCAACTGGTTTGATTCGCATAGTCTCACAAATGATGCAATCAAGGTGAGGAAGATTAGGCAAATCTGATTCGTCCATCCGCCGACCTTGTCCAACGACCGCATCCATCTCAGTTTGTGCATTCTCCAGTACTTCCGGATGGTTCAGAAGAAAGGACATCGCCCACTCCAATGTACCCGCTGAAGTATCAGTTCCTGCAAGAAGCAAAACCTATCACATTCAAGGACCCAAATTAGAACACTGTCTAATGAAGGAAAAGAAAAACGATATTAAAAACTATTGGTACCGTTAACATCTTACCATCATGAGACTTCTAATAGTCTCATCCTTGTAGTTTTCAGGATCTTCTTCTTGCAAAGACAACAACACTTCAATCATGGTCCTTTTCTTTTCTGTAACTAAAGAACTTTTCCCATTACTCATTCTACTTCTCCATTATTGTACCAACTCCTGACTAAATGTTTCCCTTTTCTGCTGTAAGTTTATCATCCTTTTCTAGCTCTTTCCAACCCACTTCAACACGGGCAAAAAATCTCCCATATTTGATGCGCCACCCAAAAGAAACGTTTCCCTCATCATTTCACGAAACCTACTCGCTTCGTCTACCTCTGCCACATTGTCAGCGTAATATCTTTTCCCCGCTATCATTCGCATCATGACGTTGAACGTAATCTCGAAGAGTGCGGATTTCACCTCCACCGTCCGATCTCGACTCTCGAAAAGCTTGCGAAGAAGCGAACGGACCTCATCAAGGCGCGTGGTGCAGAGCAACTGGAGACAGTTAGTTGAGAGAAGTTGAAGAGACGATGTACGCCTTAGGTTCCGCCAGTTGACACAGTAAGGAGCCCAGGTAAGGCTGGTGTAGTTGTTGCCCAGATACTTTCCAAATAGAAGTGGAGGCCGGTTGGCGAAGACGATGTCGTTTTTGGTCAAGCATTCCTCGGCCGCGGATGGAGATGAGATGACTAGAACACGGCGAGAGCCAAAATGGAGAAGAAGGATTGGGCCATGTTTGTTGGAGATTTTCGCTAGGGATCGATGGAGAGGTTTCTTGAGAAGGTGGAGGTGGCCAATGATGGGTAAACTGGGAAAAGGGGTCGGAGGATGGTTTTGTAACTTGTGGAGCAAATGGCTGGTGATTAAATAAAGGGCTACAAAGAGGAGGATTTGTAGAAACATAGTGAAATGATTAACTTTGGGAGTTTTGATGGATTTATATTTCTGAAGGATAATAGTGTTAAAATACCTTCTGAACGCAGAATCAAGCCAAGACTGGCATCCAAGGGTTTAAAACAGAAAACAGAAGTAAAGAAGATGTTCTTAAGACTGGTTCAAGTTTTGAACTTCACCCATATGTTTCATTCATTCAAAATTGGATACATATACATGCTGATAAAACAGGTAAAAGTTTTGTATCATACACTAACCAAGCATTACGAGTAGTTTAGACGGATATCAAGAACAAATCTATCACCTACTACTACTAACACAAACATAACATTACAAAATACATTTCTTGTGCATATCAGCATATCACATGCAGTTTCATACACTGCTTAAGCACGCTTAGAGCCATGCACACATGTGCAACGTGAACCAACATTGCAAAGGAAAAGAATTCCGAAATGTCATCAACCTTTCTTTGACAGATTGCTGCTGCCCCATGAGAAGAGTAACTTTCATGTTGCTGTGTCTTCATCGAAGCTCTCAACTTCAACAAATAGTACTGCTTATCCGAGAAGTTATGTGGTAGTGGTTGGGATATATTCAATTCCAATGCGAAAGGCCCCCTGGGCCCTCCTCCTTTTTGGAGAAGACCACAAAAAGATTAATTTTTGCTCAAATTTGTCAAATGAAGCTACTTTTACGCTGGCGAATGTTCAAAAGATTAGAGTGGAGTAGAAAAGAGTCCAAGCAATAACATCAACTTCTTTGGTATGGACAGTCGGATTTATATGATTATTTTCAGTGGAAAAATCCCAAACTTGCACTGAGCCAATTAGATAGCGAGAGTTTACTTGACTATACTCTGTTCTGGTTTGTTTTAATGGAAGACCTCCTAAAAGTTTCCATGCTGCTTTTTCTTGCCCCTTTCCATGATTCCACCATGACTCCAAAACACGAATTTTCTAGCTGTAGTGAAAATGCTTTGGTCGAAGATTGTCTGGCGATTTTTTTTCTTTCATTTAAATGCTTGTAATTCAGCAGGGGTATTACAAGACCAATATCATTTCTTCTTAACAAAGTTTGATACCTACTGCCGTTGAAGAAGTAGTTGATATCCCTTTTTTTTCTTTTTCTTATTGTAAATGCATTTAAAATATGACCAGCAAGAATACCATTATCATTGTCTTGCAAATTACCTCTTAGTTTCTTATAATTAATTGAAATATCGGATGCAATTGGGATGGTGCAGTTAGGGGTATGTACGGGATATCCTCCAAGCCAAGATGCATTGTCCTAAACCCTGAAACTGTTAGTCATTTCCGTCCTGTAAAAAGGTGAACTCCAATTATAACATCATCTCTTTTAATCATTCAAGGACCGAATAGCTAGAGAAGTATGTGCTTACTGAAGTCTTATACGATTGTTATTTGCCCTAGTATGTAGAAATTATAACTTACATAGGATGTGCAGGCTTTGCCCCAGCAACTATGTGCCCTCTTTAGGGGGAGTTGCTCCTACTTTAATCCTTGGAGATTTATCCCCATTTCATGGCATAAAGAGAGAGACAAAAACAGACGACTTTTAGAACCAATTCTGCAAGTATGGAAAGGAACAGCATTAGCTTGCTTTCTGTTTATTAGAAATACTGGGGATGTGTTTCCTCAGTTAAACTGCAGGGGCAGTTCACTTTTATGTAAAGTCTGCAGTTAATCAGTGTTAAATGTTCTGTTCACATTTGTGAAGTTGTACTAAATTGTGACGCTTATTCTGAAAGCGCTTTAACAGGCTTAAATAATTACGTAGGAATATAAGTTTTCTTTCTTAGATGATAATGTTTGCTTATGAACAGGTCAAGTACTCGGATGGTAATTGGTAGCGCAAAATTTGTATGTGGAGACTTCTTTACAGAATTAATGATAGTTCAAATTTCTTTCAGTGGCTTCACTTTAAAGCCCTCTTTCTTTGGAAACCATGTCGGCACAGGCATGACTTTAAGTTGGAGACACTCATAGACAAGGTCAATTGCTACATTCCAATTCAAATTGGGAAGTCATGTATCAATTTTCATTCACAATCTTCGTTGTTTTGCATTGAACAGAAATAAGCTTCTCTGCTTAGACTTTAGAGGTGCTGGTTTCCAGTTTTTTGATTAGGAGAATCAGGCATGTTTTAATTTACTAATGCTCATGCTAATCAGTACTTTCTCAGTTTAGCTTAATAGAAATTGTTCCTTAAATCTTTACTTATCTGGAAATGCTTTGATATTCCTCAGTAACAGCAAACTAGAACCTGTTGGCTAGGCTGGCCTTTAGTATTCACTTCATTTAGCCATATGGAAGTTGTTCCTCTTGTCACCTCGAAATGTTTTTTATATCTACAGAAGAACCTGTAGGCTATGGCCCAATGGCCAATATCTAGAATCTAAACGACCTCTCATTTCATATCATGGATTCAGGAGAGAATTACTTGAAGATTCTTCATCAAGTCCACATGATTGTGTGATTAATGTGTTTAAGTGAAAAGAAACAATGGAACTTTTAAATTGAAAGATCAGAAATCAAATGTTAATCTTCCCAGTTTCACTTTCTTCAGTGAGGTTAGATTGCGAATCTAGTCTTAATAATCATAACCTTAGAAATTAACGCAGTTATTTTCCACGCGGATTGAACAGGGAAGCAATAAAGAAAACAAATTTATGCATCCCAATGCAGCTAGATGTGCATTTGGAAACTTCCCTCGAAATCATCACACCAGAAATAGTATCAATGTATGCAAGCTCCAGACATCAGTGAATTATTAATAGTCTCTCACTCACTAGAGACAGAGTGAAACCTGTAGACCTGCTTTTCAGGAATTTTCTTCCATATGCAGCGTGTTTATATAGTAGCCGCATAATCTTGAGACCTTCAACATTTGTACTATTGCTGGTTTAATCTATGTTCTAACTGCTGTTATATATAAGAGCTTTGCTGGTGAATTGGTTATGGAGTTAATATTTTTTTTGGAGATACAGGTTAAGGAATGTTAAGGGACCACCTTTTGCTTTTGGTTTGAGTCGACAGCACCTTGTATTCAGATATTGAAGCTGTGGTCCCTCAAACATTTCTCTGCAGTCTCCATCAGAATGCACATTGCATTTTCCATTATCATAACAGAGAAATGGAGGAATGAAAGAGGTTGGTAGCTGAAGTTTGAGTTTGTATATCTGGCGTCCATCAGAGTTTTCCTCATTTTGTTTCAGTGTCAGATTTCTGATTTGGTGAGCCCTTCATTTGTGTATTCAAAGCTTCCTGACTCTGTTTTTGGTGAATTATATGAACAAGAAATGCCTGAATGGCAAGCTGAACAAATTTTGGTATAATTGAAGCGTCTTCCAGTATCAAAAGTTAATTCTCTATGATACTGAAAACATTAAACTTTTGTAGAAAAGGGCATTTGTTATAGACATGTATGGAAGACCCTATTCAAATAGCTTTTAGAAGAAGAAGTTAACATCAGATTTGATGAACTCTCAAGCAAAAAAATCTAAGGTTCCAGACAGCATCATGACAAGTATGCACAGGAAATCTAGAAATTTGTTCTAATCTGAGTTTATTGGTGGGATTTGGAGATTTTCGAAGATTTGACTAATCTGCTTGTCCTGGTTACCTGATCCTCGGTCACATAAGACAAAACAGGTTTTAGAACAAAGAAAGAAAATGTATAGTGTTGGGGGAAAGAAAAGAAAAACAATGGAGAAAAGTGAGCATAAAGCAATGTGAAACAGCATTGTTCCGGATTAAGAATTCAACCAGGGGCCGAACCTCTAACGTCACCAATGGTGAGGACCACAGCTTTCTGATGTGGCAAGCACTAACCCAACGAAGACGAGAGCAAAAGATGATCAAATGTTGTAATCAATGTTCAAAATAATCAGTTACATATTGACGACATTGCTACCAGACGAATCATCCACCAAAAGCAAAAGAAAATCACTAGCGGATGTTAACTCAGGGACGTCCAGCAGAAATACTACTTCCACATCTTATATGTTTTACCTATGGAGTACTATTTTCTTACTACTTCTATTGTTTTCATTCTTTCTAAGTGCTAATTTGGATAATATCAAGACCACCTATAATGACTTCCAGGGTTTGTGAAGCAAAAAGAAGATACATGATCCGGATTTGGCTGGCTTTGATGATGAATATGGAGGAAGTGAGGAACATTGACATCAAATCTATCCTCATCATCAACTTTCTGTCTAACATAAGCAATTAACAACCAAATAAAGCGCCAGATGAATCAATTTACAAAATGAAGCAAAGCAGCAACACATTCATTTTCAGTTGCGGGGTTCTATTGAAGCCTGCTCCGTAGTGGCTTTTGCCTCTGTGTGAAATTCAATCTGTTTACTGGGTAATTTAAATGGATAGTAGATGGTCTCCTTATTTCTTTGAGACCCTCGCAAATACTAGTTGCATCGTTTCTCATCCACCTGATTAAATAAATGCAACAAAGTACAAGATGTGTCAGGAGTCAGGACATAATTAATTCACCAGAATCACCCCCCCAGTAAACCTGTGAAGGGCTGAAGGCTTATTCCTTTTCGAGAAAAAAGAAGGCACACATTTGCTTCGTTTCAAATATGGAAAACGCCTCTAAAGTTACAAAGCTAGATTATAAAATCCTTTTCATGAGCCGCTAGGTGTCACTACACCGCTAATTAGCCACCTTTAGTCACTTACCAATTTCTTCTTCATCACCTGGTTCTTTATAGTACTATAGAAAACCCTAACCCGGTCCAAATCCTGGAAACACTAAACCGAATCTTTGTTCTAAAGCAATGGATTCCCTAAAGAAAAAGGGGAAGATGACTCCCATCTTTACCACTCCTAAAACCAGCGATCTTGACAAAATGGTTTTGGAGCAGACATGCACCAATCCATGTTGTTTCTTTTGTATCATGAAAGAGCCAGACCCATCTCTCAGAAGAGCTGGAATAGCAAGTTGTTTCAAGGAAATGCCTCTCATCGGAGATGACCAACAACATGTTTTGGTGCTGAGTGGCCTTTGGAATATTGCCATGACGCAGCCAGATGATCCTGAGTTCCCATCCCTTGGTATCTTTGACTGCATGGCAAGTTTCATAGACAAAGGAATCAATGATAGATGCTGGCTTCTTAGGGACCAGAACATCTACATTCCCTACTATGCTGCTCATGTTATTGGTTCTTATACTATGAACAAGGTTGAGTTTGCGGAGAAAGCTGTCCTGGCAGGTGTGATACCTCCATTAATGGAGCTTCTAAGAGGAAAGATAAGTTGGGTTGAACAAAGAGTTGCGGTTCGAGCTCTTGGTCACCTTGCCAGCTATGAGAGAACCTTTGAAGCAGTAGCCGCTTATGAAGAGGAGGTAGTGCGATTAGGGATGCACTTAGCTTCCACTTGCCTGGATGAAGTGTATGTTAAGTTTGTAGGTGTGAAGGATAAAAGTAAGAGATCAAAATATCACTGTGACTTGCTTACAAGAGGAGTTGGTGGTTTGGAAATGGAAAACCGGAAGGCTGAAGAATGGGCTAGCCAGCTTCAGTGTTGGTCTCTCTATCTTCTCAACTGCTTTGCTTGCAAAGAGAGATCCCTGAATCTTATTTGTAAGCAAGAGTTTTTGACAAAATTGTCTGGAATGTGGGGTGGATTGGTAAATCACTCATCACCAGCTGGGGTGGGACTGATTAGAATTTTGTGCTACAGTAAATATGGAAGAAAAAGCATCTCTGAATCTAAGGATGTCTTAGAGAATCTATGTCATCTCTCGAGATCATCAGATGATTGGCAGTACATGGCCATTGATTGTCTTCTATTGCTTCTCAAAGACCCAGATACGAGGTACAAGGTTATTGAAATTGCCACCATGTTTCTTATCGATTTGGTTGAACTCAAAAGCCTGGGAGACAGATCAAGATTAGGTGAAACAATCACAAAATCCCTCCTCTTAGATTATAAACAAAGCAAATTTAGAATCAAGAACAGCCAAGTTCAAAAGGCTTTACAGGAAACATGGGAGTTGAAGGTAGAAAGGAGAAAGAGAGAAAAAGTTATGTCCGAGGAAAAAGTTGAAGAAAGAAGGGTCCTAGGAAACCTGATTAAGCAACAAGCAAACCATATGTTCTGGTTGGGAGATGTAGAAGCAGCTGTAAAGAGCTACACCGAAGCATTAGATGCATGCCCTTTGAAGCTTAGAAAAGAGAGAATGGTTCTCTACAGTAATCGAGCTCAGTGTTATTTGATGCGTAGAGACCCTGACGCTGCCATCAGAGACTCGACTCGAGCTCTTTGTCTCTCCAACCCTGCAAATTCTCATGGTAAAAGTTTGTGGAGACGATCACAGGCTTATGACTTGAAAGGGTTGGCTAAAGAGAGCTTGATGGACTGTATAATGTTCATCAATGGCTGCATCAACTCAGAGACTAACAAGCGTTTCAAGATTCCATATTATGCAGCTCGTATGATCAGTAAACACATGGATGCCACATGGCTCTTTGCCAATGCCCAATCGAAGGCCACGATCAGTCATCTGCGAGAAGTACAAGAATCAGACGATAATTATGAGATAAGTAGCAACGAAGACCAAGAATGTGATGAAATGATGAGGATGATGATGGAGAAGAAAAGTATAGCATCTGGTGAGCATTTATTTGATTATCATAAAATAGTACAAAGTTACTGCAACTCAATCTTTTGAAATTCAAATGGATATATGGTAATAGTACATACATTTTCTGCAACTTGGCGTGCTTCTAAAGCGATAGCGCACCTTTTAGTTTCGTGATTGTAGTGTTTACGACTTTTGCTGGTAACTTTTTTCAGGTCTGTCCACCATAATTGAAGAACCTTTGATTGTAAAGGAAAGAAACTGGAGAGAAACGAAAAGGGCAAGAAGAAGAAACAAAGCTGTTGTGGCTCGATCTATGTAAAACCAAATGAAGATCACTACATGTTGAAGTAATGATGCCTTTGTTTGGGCATCAAATTTTCCGTATATGGTTCATTAATCTCAAATTCTCCATGACATTGCGGGTTGTTTGTGATTCATATTAAAAAATTATCATGGAGAAATATTTTGGCTGTTTTGGGTTAGAGAAAAAATGACAGCCATGACTGATAATGACTTCAATTTTCACTTTTAAGAGGAGATACCATGAAAGTGGAATGCCAGTGGTGTTCGCAGTGGGTCTTTTATTTTTCAAAAGTAAAAATATATGGCAAGGGGTGGAGAGGACCACTTGAGCACATTGCTGAATAAATGTATTGACTGAAGAAGAAAACAAAATCAACCAAAGCACAGAAAAGCCAACCTTTTATCAATCATCATCAGCCCTACACCCGACTTTCAACTGTTTTTCGTTTTCAAGGTGAGGATGCTAAGGTAGATATAGAGTAGAAGCCTATATAAAATTAAGTGGGTTACTTAAAGCTGGCATTAAGATGAGGGTCGGTAAAATTAATTTAAATTTTAGAAATTAATTCATTTGATTTGAACTCGATTCAACTCGATTTAAAATTTTTTTTAATAATTTAAATATATCAAATTTGAATTCAAAATCACTTGAGCTCGGAACAATATGAACTTGAATTGTTTTAAATTCAAAATGATTCGAATTCGAACAACTTTAAAGATTAATATAAATTTAAATAGATTTTACTTTAAGCCTAACCATTTCAATCTAAATAATTTAAATTCAAAAAACTTGAATGAATCACATCTAAAACGATTTTACCCCAAACTGATGTGAACAAAATAACTCAAACTCAAAGCGATCATAACCTAAATTTTTTCAAAACCTAATGACCCAACTCAAATGCGACCTTACTCATCCAAGCAGCCTCTAATCAAGAAATTAAGAAAAAGTTTCTTTGCATATTTATTGGAAAAACCTTCATTAGCATTTCGTCAGGATACTGTACATCTCCCAAAACCATAAAGACATGTAGCATTGCTTTTTTCTCAGCAGAAACCTTTCTAGGTAGGTTTTAGAATGAAATTTATTAGAAATGCTTAGACAAGTTTATCAACAGGATGATATATACGATATTACATCACCTTATAATTTCAAAAAAGTTTCTGTAGGAAAACTGTGCTGTCTTTGCAAAATATAGCATCAAACAACAAGGCAAGTTTTGAAAGCTAATCTATTTCCTCGTCTACAAGTTCTCAGACACTATGCATCTGCTGCTTTATACTAATCTTATCTGCACTTCAGATCATTACAACATTGCAAATTAAACAACCCTACTAATTCTCAGTCTATGCATAGGACACAACCACTGCCAAAACCCAAGATGAAAACAAACTCCAAATAACAAATAATATAGCGACCTGAGATCACACCGTCAGTCAAGCTGGAAAATCAGCCGTCCAATCTACCAGCTTGGGAAGAACGAAAATACCCCAAAAGAAAAAGGGTAAATCTTCATATATATATATAAACGCTTAAGATAATTATATATTGTGTAATGAGAATGCATGCATTAGGGATGATTGCGTATAGTGGAGTGCAACTCATAACTAACTTTGACGTACCATCAATAAGGTTTTTATAAACAAATCATTAATGTGCATTTTAAGTTTGGCAGATTCGCACCTTAGTTTCTTGACTGCGGCCTCCACTATGGAGCTAAACATATACTACTGGATCTTCTTGCAGTATTATACGACTTTTAATTTTATATATATATATATATATATATATATAGAGGCAATACTTTTTGTTTATTCGCTGATTGATTCGAGACTATATTCACTCTTCTGTCTCGAGCTCTAGGTTTGTACGGTGCTTTTTGAATATAAGGCTTGTTTAAAGCATGGGATATGGACCATATCTCCATGTGAAGCAGCTCGTAGCTTAGGACCTTAGGTTATTTCCTCTCTCATTCTCAGGGCCGGCCCTTGGTTAAAAGCCACCCTAAGTAAGGATTTTAGGTTCTAAATTTAGAGAGGTTACATAATTTTATAATAGTTATAATATAATTAATTATATTAAAAATATATAAAAATTAAGATAATTAATAAAATTAAATATTTACTTATTCTCTCATGTCGAATAAATATCTTTTTTCTCTTACTTCCACATCCTTGTTTTCCATTAAAAATATATAAAAGTCAAAGATAATTAATAAAAAACATATTTTTTCATTTCCCATGCTTAATAAATGTTGCTATATTTTTACACACGCGCAAACATGCGTGTCACACAAGTAGTATATTAGTAAGCAAGTATCGTTTCCTCAGGGAATTGTATATAAACTCTTACTAATTACTAAAATTTAGTACCATAATCCTATCCAAGTGAATCCAATTTGAAAAATTAATTAAAATTGAAATTAAGGTAAAAAACTAAACTAATGAACTAATGCTAAGAAATTTCTAAGAGTTCAGTAAAATGGAGCCTAGGAATGTGGAAATACTTTACTTTTCATTTGGATTTAATTTCTTTCCTTATACTTATATCAACGGGTTGGTTGTTAGCCTAAAGTCCAAATTTTTCTACAATTCTCTATCAAGATGTTGTGAACATACTTATCTTAACTAATTTTCAATATGTATATGTAGATTAATTAAGGAAAGTTCAATAAGCTTATACCCTAATTTTGGCTGCACAAGGTATTAAAGTATATTTCTATCCTAAATACTAATCAAATCACCTATGCTCTAACTGAAGTGAACACATGCTATTCAAATCCTTAGTATATTCTAAATTCCCTTTGTTAAGTTGCATTTAAAGACTCAACTCAATCTAATTGTTGATCAAGCAATTATAAACAATAAATATTAATTTAAAATAAACAACACAACACCCATTAATATTGAGTAAAAGGAAATGAAAGCATCCAAACTACGAGTAGAGATTAACCACAATCCTAGGAATAGAAATTTAATTCAGCATATTTAATACAAAACCCAATATGTCCAAAAAAAGTTCATTTCTACAGTAAAGAAGAGAGAGAGATGAAACTAGTGTGAGAAAGGTAAGCTAATGTGGATGATACAGCTCCCAAGAAAATCCTTCACTTTTCTTCTCCCTTCTCCTTTTTTGTGCAGACCAAATCCCTAATTTTTTCTAAGATGATTTTTTTTTTAGCCATTAAAAATAAGGTGTGTTTGGAAATAACCCTCAAGATAACTTTAACTGTTTTTAGCCATTAAAGTACATTTTCAGACAAAAATGCCCTTAATGAGACATTTTTGTTGATGGGCACTCTGAAACACTCGGACCACGAAAAATTATGCAAAAAAATTAGCGAACATCTATTTTTTGCGCAAAACATCCTTTTTTTTTTGAGAAGCTTGTGCAAAAGAAAATAATGTTGCATGAGATGGTTTTTCTAAATATTCGGACATGGCATTCAGATAAACCGAACAAGGAGGGGGAGGTGGTCATGATGAATCGAAAACTTAGAGCACGATGTGAAACCAGAAATCCCACTTAAGGAGGTGAATCGAAAGGAGAAAAACGTGAATGCAAAGCACGAAATGGTCGTGCTACAGCAATCGGGACATGCCATTGGGTTTAGAGTTTGTGAAAGGGAAAATGTGAGATGGGAGGGTGCAGAGTTGGTGACACGCCATGGAGGAAAGCAGTGACATGGCAGGGTGCAGAGTTGGTGACACGCCATGGAGGGAAGCATTGACACGGCAGGGTGAAGAGTTGATGACACACCATGGAGGGAAGTAGCGCCATGGAGGGAAGTAGTGACACGGCAGGGTGCAGAGTTGGTGACACGCCATGGAGGGAAGCAGTGACACAACATGGTGCAGAGTTTATGACACGACATGGAGGAAAGCAGTGACATGACATGGAGTGAAGCAGTGACACGACATGAAGTGAAGCAATGACACAACATGGAGTGAAGCAGTGACACGGTAGGGTGCAGAGTTGGTGACACGCCATGGAGGGAAATAGTGACACGGCAGGGTGCAGAGTTGGTGACACGCCATGGAGGGAAGTAGTGACTCGGCATGGTGCTGAGTTTGTGACACGGCATGGTGCTGAGTTGGTGACACGCCATGGAGTGAAGCAGTGACACGACATGTAGTGAAGCAGTGACACGCCATGGTGCAAAGTGTGTGACACGGTATTGGTTTAACATTTGACATGCCATGGTTGGTTACAGAAATCCCGCTTACTCATGTGGTTGTTAACATCCCCCTTGATATAGTAAACTTTATAATTCTCCACTAGCCTAATAATTAATTTGTTTCTCTTGGCCTCCGACCCGTTTGCAATTGTCCAACCCTAGCTATTTGAAATCTAGAGTCTCTTCATGGAAATTTGCTCTTGCGTTATGAATATCTATAAAGACACTCTGGATTTCAAATAGCCTGGGTTGGACAATTGCTTACAAGTCGGAGGTGAAGAGAAACAAATTAATTATTAGACTAGTGGAATTCTAAAGTTGAATACAACAAGGGCGGGATAGTAACAACTGTCAAAAATGCTCGAAAGAACTGTCGATGAAGCATTGACAAAGTCTGCTTTAGAGGCAACGCACGGTCTGTCTATGAGAACTGAGGAGTTGTGGACTATATATAGTAGAGGAATATAAACAGACTTTATCAGTTTAAACGTTTTGGCTACCACTGCGGACTTGGTCGTGACTCGCCAAGTGCATGCAGACATGGTGGTGACACGCCAAGTGCATGCAGACATGGTGGTGACACGCCACGTGCATGCAGATATTGGTGGTGACACGCCACCTGCATGCATACTGGGGGTGACACACCAGACGCATGCAGACATGGTGGTGACACGCCAAGTGCATGCAGATATTGGTGGTGACACGCCACCTGCATGCATACTGGGGGTGACACACTAGGCGTATGCAGACATGGTGGTGACACGCCAAGTGCATGCAAATTTTGGTGGTGACACGGCATGGAGCTGAGTTGGTGACATGGCATAGAGCTGAGTTTGTGACACGCCATGGAGGGAAGCAATGACACGACAGGATGCAGAGTTGGTGACACGTCATGGAGGGAAGCAGTGACACGGCATGGTGCATAGTTGGTGACACGCCATGGAGGGAAGCGGTGACACGCCATGGAGGGAAGCGGTGACACAGCAGGGTGCAGAGTTGGTGACACGCCATAGAGGGGAGCAGTGACACGGCAGGGTTCAGAGTTTGTGACAGGGTATGGCGGGAATCTGTGACACGCCATGGTTTTGAGTGTGTGACACGGCATTGCTTTAACATTTGACAGGCCATGGTTTGCTTTGAAATATGTGACACGACATTAATTGAAAGGCTGACACGGCGGATTGAAAAGCGAGCAGTTTCGGAGGTAACCGTTTGGACTTGCCTTATATTTTATGAATATTAATTTTAAATTTTATTTATTCATTTTTCACAATAAACCGTTCATTTTCCCTTTTCCTCATTCGTAAACGTTTGTGTGTGTGAACCAATTGCTGTTCGATTCATTTCTCATTACGAAAGGTAGAAGAGAGTTCAACTTCGTTGTTTAGAAGGTTAACGACACCACTGCAATAGGAAGAAGAATGTCGGATATCGGTGAAGAGGTAAGTGAGCCTAGAAAAAAAAAACCACAAAAAAAAAAACCTTTCTTGATTTTGGTAATTTTTTTTAAGGGTTTAGGGTGATACATATGTTCGTGTTTTTTGCAAATGTTAAGTTTAAACTGTTTGAGTCCTGGTTTGATGGTTTTGGGTGTTAAAGTGGTGCTGGGTTGACTGGACTTTGGGGTTTAGGGTGTGACAACATCTTCACCTGATATGCATGGCGTGTGACAGCATTTCACCTTATATGCATGGAGTGTGACAGCATTTTCACTTGATATGCATGACGTGTGACAGCATTTCACCTGATATGCATGGTGTGTGACAGCATTTCACCTTATATGCATGGCGTGTGACAGCATTTCACCTGATATCCATGGCGTGTGACAGCATTTCACCTGATATGCATGGCATGTGACAGCATGTCACCTTATATGCATGGCGTGTGATAGCATTTTCACTTGATATGCATGGCGTGTGCTAGCATTTTACCTAATATGCATGGCGTGTGATAGCATTTTCACTTGATATGCATGGCGTGATAGCATTTTTACTTGATATGCATGGCGTGCGACAGCATTTCACCTTATATGCATGGCGTGTGACATCATTTCACCTGATATACATGGCGTGTGATAGCATTTTCACTTGATATGCATGGCGTGTGACAGCATTTCACCTGATATGCACGGCGTGTGACAACATTTCACCTAATATGCATGGCGTGTGACAACATTTTCGTATAATATCCATGGCGTGTGACAACATTTTACTTGATATGCATGGCATGTCAGAACAATTATTTATATAGTTAGTATACTTTTTAGGCACATTATTGGTTAACTGACTCCTGTACGTGTGCCATGTGATGCAGATGCATCGTAAAGAATATGAGGATCTTAAAAATGTCCTCATTGTGCCGAGGAAGAGGTGGGCATTCAATGTCACAATAAACACCCACTGTAAGTGGTCCTAGCTCCATTACATCAACAAGACTCTCCAAGAGAAGGGGGAGTTCGATGCAGTGAAGCGTACATGCTTCGAAATGCTCTTTTATGTCTATCCGCAAGGCTACTTCAGCGCTGGTCTCCTTCACAACATAATGATTCGTCGAATCAATGAAAGAGAGGCAACGGAGGAGGAGCTATGTTTTGCTATCGGCAAGAGCAAGACGCGGATATCGAAGCAGGAATTCTACCTTATAACCGGGTTGAAGTTCGATCCAATGCCCGATGTGTTCACACGTCCGTACGAGGTGGTTGCGAACGGAATTCATGTGAGATATTGGAACGACCAGGAAAGAATTAAGCTGTAGGCTTTACTTGACACGTTCCGCGGAGGAAACTTCCAGCGAGAAGGAGACGCGACCAAGATGGCATTCGTCTTGATTGCAAATAACATCCTATTTGGGCAAGACTACCGTAGACGGGTGACACCTTGGTTGCTGTCATTGGTTGAGGACCTTGACGCTTGGAGCAGATTTTCGTGGGGCCATTATGTTTGGAGGCTCACCTTGGACTACCTATTGAAAAGGTTCGAGGTGCCTACCTCAAGCGCAGCAAAGGGAAGCCGTTACGGTATAATATATACGGCTTCGTATGGGTGATACAGGTATTGTCACATTTACTGCTTTTATTTGGTTTTGAGAAAATAATTTATTGTTGCACTGTTTAATAATTTACGTTTGATAATGTTTACAATTGACTTGCAGTTATGGGCATTGGAGGCAATTTTGGTCTTGTGGAAAATAGTAGCTCCCTCTGCTCCGAAGGAAAACGTCTACCCAAGAATGTGTAGATGGCAATGCAATCAGAAGCCAAAAGACTTGCACAAGGTAGTTGAGAAGTTGGAGTCATCTAAGCAGGTGAGTGAACAGCTACAAATTGATCCTTCATATTTGTATAAGAAAATTACCTCAAATTTAAACGTTTGATAAATATTTTTTTTTGCAGTTATAGGCACTGGAGACGTTGGAGATCATCTCGGAGGAGGCCAGCCGGGAGTATTTGGTGGACCTCGATGTGTCGTTATTGGAGAGCCACCAGTACGTGCCAATCGGGCACACGGAGGTCGAGGTGATCAAATTGGTGTCACTGCTAGGGTGAAGAGGAGAAGCTTGAAGGAAAAAATATCCATCGCTTCAACTAAGCGGATGTGCACCGACTCTCTCAGTGTTGATGAGCTGTTGACCCCTGAGTTGATGGAACAAGGGGACGACCATGGTGCAGGAAGTGAACAGCCGATATTTACGGCTCTAACATTTTTTTTCCATTCATTTTGATATGTGATTATCTACTAACATTTATGTGTTTGCAGTTGGATCAACTTACGACAGCTCCACAACCACCAATTGGTCTTCCTCAGACACACATTCGTATCGAGTCGTCGGTAAATTTGGTTATAACGATTTATGTTCAAAGTTTCCACATATGTTTATCTAGTAACAAAGTAACGTATGTCATTGCAGTTCATAGAGGCGACGTCCAGTCCTAAACCAGCGATGGTTCCGGTTCTGATTCAACTGCATACTGCCAATAAGCTGTCGGTAAGGATATTAAAGTTATTATCTTGATTTTCCACACATTTTCTATATGATTATTGAATAACACCATTAATATATATGTTGTTACAGTTGACCCAGTTAACAAGAGTCAATCACAGCATAGTCACAAAACGTCAGCTCCGACGGATCAAGCGGCAAATGTCGGAGCTGAAAGCATCAATGAAGTCCTTGACTTTTGTGGTTGAAATGCTAGAGGACCACATCGTTTCACGAGTTCTAGATGGGCTGAAATCACAAGTACGTTAATCTTTCTACGCTTGTATTTTGCTATTTTAGGTCCTGAGTTTTATCAGGTTTAGGGTAATTTTTTTAATTGAATTTAGGGTTTGTGGTTTTCTATTCGCTATCGAATTTTCATAATTGTCTCGTTCTGTAGGTCGGTCCTTCATCCGACAATGCTGCTGCAGGTCACGATGATCTTGATGATTGGCAGCATGAGGAGCATGGTGTCAACCTTCAATCAAAAGATGCTGAAGGAGAGGAGGTTGGTGAAGTCGATCCGATTGTGGATACTTTCGTCGGACATATGGGAGACCTTCAGTTAATTGTGTCAACTGTAGAGCATCTTCCTCAGTCCGACGCAATCGTCACGCTTCCAGCAGTAGGATCGGGCCAGAGTATTCCCGAAGCCACCAGGTCACCACAGCTATCACCACTATCCTCCGATTACCATCATCTTGTAGCAGCAATTGTCGACCCTACTGAGCGGGCACGGGTGATAATGGCGAGCAAATACCATGCAAGCTCGTATGTCGATCCCTCATTGAGCCTTCAGGCGATGAAGAACACGATGATGGAAGCGTACGAAGCCTTCAAGAAGAACCAGTCCGCGAGGTCAGCTTGTAAATATCAATTCATTGTTGTTTTCTATAGAAACATTCATCCACCATCGCTTATCAAATTCATTTTGTTACATATGCAGGTGTAACGTCGAAATCTTAGGGGATCAAAGTGCTGACTTCTTCACATTGTTAGAGGATCCCTGAGAAGAAATGACAAGTGAACATATCGACGCATGCCTCAGCGTTATGTGTAAGCGGGCGATAGGCCCAAAATCGAAGCATTACACTGCTCGTGCATGCGTTGTTGACACAATATTCTTTGTAAGTTTTTTGTAAAAAAATTCAATTTTTCTAAGCTTTTCAGTGCATTAAGTTTAAACTAATGTAAATTTTTTTTCCAAGACACCATCCATATGCTACACTTGGCATATCAAATCGAAGATGCCCGATCGAACATGCAAATTATGGATGATTTACAAGGGTATATGGAGGGTGAAAGGCCAACATACGACAAGAAATAGGAAGAGGTCGATTTCATCCTCGCTCCTTGCAATGTGGGTGGGCATTAGGTGGTGGCAAAGATCGATTTGGGAAAACAGAAGATCAAGGTGACGGACTTCGCAACAACTTCGGCAGCGAAGGATAACGGAGTTCATGGGGAGCAGATGAAGCCACTTACAACAATTTTTCCAATCATCTGCCACCAAGTCGGGTATTTCAAAAAAACACGTCGGAGGATACCGGATTTGACGCCGATGCCATTGAAAATTTCTTTGCCCAGTCCTTTAGTGCATCGGCAGGAGGATAGTGTCAGCTGCGGTATGTTCATGTTAAGCTACATTGACCCAATGTTGCAATCGGAGCCGATAAGAGTTAAGCAGAATATGATTGCAAAATTGCGTATCCAACACGCGCACGAAATTTTTTCCAACAGTTGTGCGAGCGAACCATAAACATATCGGCAGTTAGTTGTATAACTTTTTTTCTACAAAATACAATTTAGAGATAAATTTTTTGTTGTATACACAATCATAGGAAATAGAATTATTTTTTTATCACTCACTTCATTATATTTTTATACAGAATAAAATTTTTTTGTATAGACAATTAATTTTATACAGACATACATTATTTTTGTTAAGTAATTTTGTATCCTTATATTTTTTTGTATCCCAATTTAATAATAAGTCAGCGTGTGACAACATTGACAATATGCACTTGGCGTGTCACCCCCAATATGCATGCAGGTGGCATGTCACCACCAATATCTGCATGCACTTGGCATGTCAGCAGCACGTCTGATTGCACTTGGCGTGTCAGCAGCATGTCTGCATGCACTTGGCGTGTGACTACCATCTTTGCATGCACTTGGCGTGTCACCAGCAAGTCTATGTGCACTTGGCATGTCACCAGCATGTCTATGTGCACTTGGGATGTCACCAGCATGTCTGCTTGCATTTGTCATGTCACCAGCATGTCTATGTGCACTTGGCTTGTCACCAGCATGTCTGCATGTACTTTTCGTGTCACCAGCATGTCTATGTGCACTTGTCGTGTCACCAGCATGTCTATGTGCACTTGTCGTGTCACCAGCATGTCTATATGCACTTGTCTTGTCACCAGTATGTCTGCATGCACTTGTCGTGTCACCAGCATGTCTATGTGTACTAGGTGTGTCACAAACATGTCTGCATAGAGTCGGCGTGTCACCAACATGTCTGCATGCACTTGGCGTGTCAGCAACACAAAAAGGATGCCATGTCACTGCTTCCCTCAATGGCGTGTCATCGACTCTGCAGCCTGACTTCTCACATTTTTTATCCTTTCACAAACTCTAAACCCAAGTGGACAATTGATATAGTTTTGCAACGTCGTTTGTAAAATGAGTAAAATTCCCTTATGTATATTGAAGCGATTTGCTTTAAGTAAGAATGTAATGAATGTATTAGCTTTACAATTGTCGAAATGTAAAGTAACATTGTTGATTTTTTATTTATATATGCTGTCCAAAGATTAGATAATTTACATTTCATACTATATGACCATGCATGGTGTGGCTAAAGTCAATTATTGACTACTTCTATGCGTAGGCAATGCTATTATTATACACTGGTTATAGCAAATATCATTATTCAATGCAAATGTCAATGGCCAGGATCGAAACAGTTCGAATCAAACCCTAACAAAATAACAGATAAATTGCAGTTAGTTAGTGCCCGATAATATGTCTTCATCCACAACACATTACATTTTCAGACATTGTCCTTCGGATTGGACAATTGTTGTGTTTGTGACCGGTTTCTCTGCAAATTCAATACGCTTTCAATCGGTGCACTCGTCGAGGCACTGATTGACTTGGAGATGGTACCAGATTTGTTGATGGATTTGCAAATGGAGATGGGCAATTTTGTCTGTTGTGCCCGTACATCTTGCATTGTGAACATCTCCGTGCTCGACTGCCTTCACCAGCAAATAGAATCTTTCTCCTCCTAAGTCTTCCTGCTTGGCCTTGCCAAGGTGGTGGCAAGTCGATAATTTGTTTCACATGCAGGGAGATGTCCCATTCACTAGGATGCCCTACTGGATGAATGGACCCCGCATAACCCTCCAACCAAACAGTTGTCCTGTAGTAATAGGTGCAGAAAATCAAAGGCCTCACGTTTGCATTTACTGAAAAATATAATGAACCCAATATTCAAGCAGAATATAAATGCTGTGTCAAATTAAGGATCAAATAAGAAATAAAGAAAATATAATCTGACCTTATTGCTGCAATGGCATGGCTGCATGGCAGCAAATCTGTTTGGACCTCACAGCATGAACACGTCTTCGTGGACAAGTTAACAAGTTCATCCATTTTCCCGTTTTTAACTTCAAACTCCACTCGATTGATAGGCTTCACTACAAAGCGATGTGCATCATTGAAGCGTTTGCTCAATTGCTTGGCAACTTAAAGGCTGAGGGGTGTGGTCACCTTGACAACTTCCTCGTACCAATCATGGAACCAACGCTGGAACATGTCTCGTATGAACTAGATCAAAATAGTGATTGGCATTTGTCTAGCATGCTTTAAGCAGGAGTTAACACATTCGGCAATGTTCGAGATCATCATTTGGTATTACCTTGCCGGTGAACATGCACGTGCCCATTTCTCAAGATCTATTCTCAAAAGATCAGCATAGGCTCCCGCATGAATCTGCTTGAGCTGGTTCATATGTCTGTTGAATTCGAAAACCTTATAGCAATCTCTAGCAAGAGTGAAAATCATAGAAATGTCATCACGCTTGAACTTGTTTTTAAAGTTTTTCTTCAAATGGTAACCGCATAAACCATGGTGCGTTTCTGGGTATGCATTTTGGATTGCTTTCTTAATGTCGAGATGCTGATCAGAAATGAACATAGTGTTTTCAAGACAACCAACCGCATCACGTAGCTTGATGAGAAACCACGTCCACGAGTCTTCATCCTCAACATGGCCGATGCCAAACGCAACTGGATATACACACTCGTTCGTGTCTTTGCATACAACAATAAATAGAACACCTTTGAACCTGCCTTTCAGATATGTTGCATCAATTGCAACCGTAGGACGCATTACATCCCTAAACCCCCGAATACAAGCCCCGTATGACCAAAAACAATATTTGAATCTTTCAGCCTCGTCAGTAGCCACTGCTGTGACTGTGCCAAGATTTTCTTATTCTAATATATAAAAATATGAGGATAGTAGTTGAAATGACTCCTCTAGGGGATCGAAAATAAGCGTCTTCGCATACTCTTTTGCTTGCCAAGCCTTACCATACAAGCATTCCAATCCCCACTGAACCCTCATCTCACCAATTATGTCCTTAGGTCTTAATGCTACTCCATTAGCCCGAAGCTTGGGTGTCATAAGTTCACCAATTATCTTGGCACTCGCAGATGGAAATCGCCCTTGCAAACCATCAACAGTACATGTGTGTACTTTGTGGAACGTTCGAACTTCCCAATACCCTCTTTCGTCAGGTAACTTCGTTGAACAGACACTGAACTTGCATGCCTTGTCTTTGCAACCAACCTCGTAACGACTTTTGCATGACCTTTTCACTCTTATCCCAAACTACTCTTTTAGAGCCAACATGTTCAGAGCTCGTTTCAACTCCGCTTTCAAGGAAAACATTATTCCTTTGTATAAGCGATCATTGGGACATGTTGACTCCTTAATGCTAATTGTTTGGAAGGAGAACCTTTCTGCACCTGCAATTCGCCACATAGAAGATATCCCTGCATTTTGCCTTTCTTGATAACTATCATCGAGCATTGTATCAACGAAACGATTTCCGTCCTCACCAGCGATGAGGTTATTGTATATGGGATCATCACACTGAACATTTCCTACATCAAAACCTTCAACAAGTTCCATTTCACCTTCAACATTATTGCAAATTGGAATGTCACTATCATAAAGGCAGTCATTGTCTGAACTGTCATGATCCCATTCGTCAAGCCCATCACTCGAACTGTCATCAAATCTATCTTCACTGCTAGCAAACAAATCCTCATTTCCCTCATAACATGCAGCATTATCCTCCAGCGTCGCAGTGTTAACATCCAATGTCACAGTGTTGTACTCACATGTTGTATCCTCATTTGAAATTGGAATTACACACTTTACCGTTTCACTCGATCGATGCATTCTTTTAGCAGAAGACCCTAATTGGTTTGACGCACATCCCGATCGAAATTATGCACCCAACTCTTCTATCAATGTCCTCTAGTTACCAGGTTGTACAAACTCCTGAGGATACCTCAACTGTGGGTTACGGACCGAATGCTCTGGCATATGTGAAGCATTGTAAATCTCATTCTGATTGAGCTGATTACCATGTTTTTCAGCTTCTTCATGTGACATAATATTTGTTCCAGGTCTCTTAATGCTGACATACACAGTAGGAACATTCCTCTGTTCTAGCAGAATTAATGCAACATCCTCATCATCCTTGATAATTGGCTGTGATAGCTCCCCGGGTGTATTAATCAATGCATGCAACTCAATATCGTCAATTTCTAAGTTTACCCCAACAACATCTTCAACCAGCTTCATCAAGCCTGTAAACGACAAATCACTCCTAACCCCTCGCATTCGTGACTCACCACCCTTGTACATGCCATCCACCCACTGACCACTGTGTCTTATCACAAGTCACAGAATTGAAACCCCACTGAAATTTTAAAAACAAAAATAATTATTTAATTTACTTAATTATTTAATTATTTACTTAATTACATGGTGGTGATAGGCCAAGTGCATGCAGACATGCTGGTGACACGTCAAGTGCACATAGACATGCTGGTGACACGACAAGTGAATGCATGCATGCTGGTGACACGACAAGTGCATGCATGCATGCTGGTGACACGACAAGTGCATGCAGACATGCTGGTGACACGTCAAGTGCAAGCAGACATGCTGGTGACACGCCAAATGCATGCAGACATGCTGGTGACACGCCAAGTGCACATAGACATGCTGGTGACACGACAAGTAAAAGCAGACATGCTGGTGACACGCCAAGTGCACACAGACATGCTGGTGACACGACAAGTGCATGCAGACATGCTGGTGACACGCCAAGTGCACATAGACATGCTGGCGACACGACAAGTGCATGCAAACATACTGGTGACACGCCAAGTGCACATAGACATCCTGGTGACACGACAAGTGCATGCCAACATGCTGGTGACAAGCAAAGTGCAGGCAGTCTTATGTGGTCACACGCTAAATAGATGCATGGCATGTAACAACTCTGTGCAATGTTTCTAATCCGTCTTCTAATTTACAAAAAAATTTCACAAATTTATGTATTGCAGCAATAAACCCAAAAACATACCTTGATGTCATCTCCATGATGAGGTTTATTTTTCAAGGACAAAATGGCCAAATGGTGGGAGATAGACCACAGCACGAAGACGATGGTGCTCAACAGAGAGTTGACAGAGCTCACACAGTTCAGAGAGTTGAGAGAGCTGATGACGATGGTGCTGAACACAGAGTTGATACAGTTCAGAGAGCTGAGAGAGAAAGATGAGCGAGCACAAACAACTGAGCATTAATTTCTAATTTTTGGAAAATGGCGGGAGGCAGATATCGACAGCTTAATTTACCACAGTGTTTTTTAAGGGCATTTTCGTCTGCTCATGCTTCTTTTTTGGTAGAAACAGATAACTTTATTTCGGTGGTTACTTTTGAAATCACCTTATAAGGAGGGTTATTTCTCATAATTTTTTTTCTATGTTTGATAACAAGCTGCTCTAGCTCTTCCCCCTTCATTTTCCCTAAAAAAAACTCTCTTTTATAACCTTTAAAAGTGACCCTTTGATCTGAAAAATTGAAGGGTTCACATTGCTTAACTTTGCACCACAGCATTGAGGGTTTAGTGTTGCAGCATTGAGTTCACTGCCAAAAGCAGTGTTTATAGTGCTAGATAGTGTTGCAGCACTGAGGTTCTATTTGGTGAGGATGGACAGTGCTGTAGTGTTGTGCTTGCTGTTTCCATGCTTTTTTTCCTTCAAGTTGCCTAGTGCAAAGCTATTACGGTCTAGCTATTTACAATGTGGTTTTGATTATGCTTAGATCAGAACTAGGCAAAGTGATAGACATGAAAGTTATAGCTCTTCCTCTTAGTTTTCCAATGGCCTAAGAATCACGTTGATTGGACTTCTGTATCTTGAGCTATATCTGAAATACCATTGCATGTTTAGTAAAGTCTGCACTTGACTAACTTATGCAATTCCTTGCCACTTGACCTTTTCTCTTTTAAGGACCTTGAAAACATAGGAACTAAATCAGCCATAGCTAAAAATAGGCCTTCTTACCATACAAAAGAACTAAAATAACTTGAAATAAATTAGTTCAATCACGAGTTAATTAATTAAAAAACAAAAACAAAGAAAACTACTTACACTTTTGCCTAAACTCAAAGACTTAGCCATTTTATCACTCAAAATATGGTAAGATAACTCTATATAATAGAGTTATCAATAAATCTCAATTTTTATTACTTTTCAATTTTTACAATATTAATTCTCAATTATTTCTCTTGTTTTCTATCAACTAACGATAATATGTGTTTGTATCTGCTATGATTTTTTGTAAAGAAATTACATCTAAAATGAATATGAAACTTAAATTCCGTGATACACGTATCATTCGTAGAAAAAACAATTTGATGAGAATGTTAATAAAATAATAAGATCTCTAAAGAATCATTTAGAATTAATTAATTTTTAAATATATTAGATCAAGCAATTTTTTCACTCCAAAGTAGATTTAAACAATTTAAAATATATGAAAGTATTTTTGGTTTTCTATTTAACATTAAAAAGTTGAAATCATTAGATGATAATAGTTTGAAAGAATATTGCTATAATTTTAAATGTTCTTTAAAATATAACAACTATTCTAAGATTGATGGTTTAGATTTATTTTCAAAATTAAAAGTTTTAAAAAGAATTATACAAATGAAAAAACAGTCCAATCAACATACTTAATTATATAAAAAGACTTCGATTCTTCTTTGTAAATGCATATATTTCTTTGAAAATAATATTAACAATTCCAGCAAGTGTTGCCTCAGGAAAAAAATTTTTCAAAACTAAAATTAATAAAATCTTATTCAAGATCATTAATGTTTCAATAAAGATTAAATAAATTGGTTATATTATCAATTAAAAAAGAAATATTAAAAGAAACTTGATTATAAAAATTTAATTAAAAATTTTACATCTCAAAAAATTGAAAGAATAAAATTTTAATAATTTTTTTAATTTCAATAAAAAAAACCTCATTTGCATATTTCACTTTATATCTATGAATTTATTGAGTCGCCCTTCCTCATTCTGCCTCTCTACTGTTTACTTTTATCATAAAACAAGAGAGATAATTAAATCTTTAAATTATCTTCTTCTTTTTTGTAAAAAAAAGTTGATAGTTTTTCCATTTTGTTTGCCTTCCACTTTTCTTAGGTATATATATATCTGCTGCATCCTACTTGGGTTGTAGCCCAAGTTTATGCAGGCCAACTTTGCATTCTCATTGGGCTCATTTAAGTAGGTATAAATTCATTAGGTTTGGGATCCAATACCTATTACGTGGTTAAAAGAAAGTTCATAGGAACTTTTTTATTTTGCCACGTGTCAACATCTTCAGTGTTGGGTTGTGATTGAGGAGTGTTGTTCACTCGCTTCGAACACGACGTGGGCTGTCTGCTTATTTTTTTCTTTTTTAAATATTTTTTTTTTTTTTGCAAATTCTTTTTTAAATATTTTGATCAGTGATGGGTTGTCTTTTGCTGCATAAAAAAGTGACGGTTGATCTTTTCCCTTGATACTTAGACACAAATTTAAGATATATGAAAATATTTTTAATTATATATATTTTATAAAAATATATATAAAAATAAAATATTTGGATAAATATTTGTAGATTTTATCCAAGTTTGACGTGAAATAAATTTTTAATTTTTAATGAGACATGATAAATATCACAAGATGGATAAATTTAAATAATTATAAAGGCATAAGATAAAAAGTATCAATTAAAATTGAAGATAATTTAAAACATTTTATCATTAAAACTAAAAAAATTTTAATTAGTTTAATTAATATTCATTTTATTTTGAATTTCAAAAAATATTCATTTTATTTTAGTAATTTTACTGCATCAATTATTTAGCTTATCAATAATTACTTTTAAAATATTATATTTTCTCAATATTAATTTGATTTCACTATTAGAATCATGTAATTAATAAAATTTGATTATATCAATATTAGCATCAATTAAGATATAAAAAATCAAATGTTTTCAAAAAATATTATCTAAATTAAAAATTTTGCTCAATAAGACATGAGAAAATATTTAAAAATAATGATTTTTTAAAATAATTATCTTTAATTTATCACTATTACTATCATTTATAATGTTTTTAAATTTAAAATTATTTTTCTTTAATTATTATTATTTTTATTTATAATATTATGTAATTTAAAATTATTTTTAATAAAAAATTCAACACCCTTGCCAAGTGGGGCATCAGTCCAGTAGAAAATTAAAGACACACCTTATGTTAAGAAATCTAAAAATACATTATCAAAATGCATCAAGACGCTATTTGTGCACTAGGTGGAATTTAGGAGTGAGAAAACCAATTCAGACCAATTATCTACCTAAACTAAATACGATTTAAGTAAAACGGTTTGATCTAATTAGTTCATTGGATCAATTGGTCCAAAATGTTTGGCCCAATTGATTTTTTGGTCAGTTCTTAGTTTTAAAAATTTTGGACTAATCCACCAAAAAAACCAAACCAATTTTTTATATTTATATATATATTAATATATAAAATATTTTTTATATATATTAAGAAGAATTGAGAGTAAACTTAATTAATAATATACTTAAAATATATTAGGGTATTATACATACATATACAAATTATAATCATAGTAATTTCATCTTAGTTATATATATTTATTTATGTGTAAAACTGTATTAATATGAAATTACAAGTTATATATTTTAAATAATATAAGTTATATATTAATATTATAATATATGATAATAAATATCTTACTATGCCAAAAGAAATCCACAGTAAACTCATGTGACTAAAAGTGACAGAATTGACAGAAAAAAACAGATTCCCACTCTGCTAAAAGAATCTACAGTACAGTCTGTGACCGAAAGCAGAGTCACGAGATTAAACACTGTAGCAAATAAAAGTCAAATTCAAATGCAAATGTAAATTCAAATGTAGAAATCTGCCTATAAATTTTCAGAATCTCATTTGTAAAAGCAGATGTAATACCCGACCCTAATTTATCTGTGATATATCATTCACATGCAATGGATAGCATGTTTGTATATTGAATTACCCCGGAAAACAAGATGAATGACAATATTGCCCTAATGGTATGGTTAACTTAAATAAGTCTCGAATCAGTTTAAACAGAGAATTGATGATGAATTTGAGAAAAATAAAACCCATGGAGTGATTTAAAACAGTGATTCGAAGTTCGAAGTTCAGTTTGGAGTTAATCGGGAAAATTGACAGATTAGGGACAAAACGGTCATTTTTAAATTTCAGGACAAAATGGGAATTTTTAATAAAGATTTCGATTTTAATGACCAAGAACGATTATATGAAATATAAAATGATGTTTGGAACATAAAATGAAGTTTAGCAGTAAAAAAGTGCAATTCTCGGTATTTTTGAGATACAAGGGCAAAATAGTAATTTTACCACTAAAGGTCAAAACGAGAATTTTTAAAGAGGATTTTGGCCCCATTTGATTTAGATTGATTATTTAGACTAGTTAAAACATAAATTGAGGTTGAAAAGTGGAAAGAAAATGCAATTCCGGTACATTTTGGAGAATAGGGGTAAAATGGTAATTTTACCACCGGAGAACCAAATTTAATTTTTCGAGAGAATTTAGATCAAATTTGATAAATCGGAGTGTGGTATGAGTTTGAGGAGTGAAAAATATGTCCTGTGGTAATTTTTCAATTTTTGAGGTAAAAATGTAATTTTTGACTTTTACGAGGGCCAACGTGTAATTTTCAAAAATTTCACCACCAAGACTTTGGATAAGTCTGAAAAATTTTTCTGAGCTGGGGATAAGAGAGATAAATACATGGAAGAAATTTTAGAATAAAGGAATGGATAGAAATTAAAGAATTAATAAAACATTAAAAAAATAAATAAAATAATAATATTTTATTATGCCTTTAAATAGGCTGATTTTTCAGCCAATGACCCTTAGGAGGGTCGGGTAGAACCAGGACAAAGGGGGAAAGAAGAAAATCAAGAACCCTAGGGGAAAATCAAAGGGGAAAAGTGTAGAAATCAAAAAGTTATCAAGTAAAAGGTAAAATTTCTTTAATTTCCTTTGATTTCTTCATTACCCACCCATTTTATTTTAATTTCCAAGCAAATTTAGAAAGTGGGTATGCTCCCCACATGCTGGCAGAATTTCTTGGAGTGATTTTGAGTCTTGATTTGGTTGAATTTTAACTTGATTTAATGTTTTTAGTGAGTTTAGTAAGTGTAAAAATGAGAAATAGCAAGAAATAGAATTTTTCCATATTGAAACCTATTTATGCAGAATTTTAGAGAGAGAAATTGGTTGCTGAAATGATGTTTATTTGTGGTAATTAAGTGAATTATGTTGAATTATGGATATAGGAAATTAATGGGAATTTTTGGAGCAAAAATTAGAATTTTTACCTTATAGGGGTAAAATCGTAATTTTCAATCTAGAACCGGTAAATGGACCCGTAGATGCTGACATTGAGAAATTGGAATATAATCGAACAATTAGAAATTGAAACGGGTCAAATCAGAGTTAAAATGAAGATTTTAGCAATTTAGACGCGTGTAGGCGAATTAGGTCAAAAAATCATGTTTAAACAGTTATTCGGACAGCTTAAGGTGCATTTCATGCATTCATATAGAAATTATAGAGCCTGAAATCAATTATAATTGATTGATTTGTTTTATTGAAATTCATGTCACGCGTAACGCGTAGGTGATGAATCGTCTAATAAAGGCAAGGAAATAGCTACGGACGAGCGAGACTAGGGGTATTCGGGACTTCTGAAACCTGTGAGTGGATAATTTACCGTTTTCAATATCTGAAGTAGTTTTATATGATTGTGTGCTTTTAAAATAAATTGAATATCATAAATAATTTTTAAATCGAAAAACAGATTTTTAATATTGAGTATGTGGAGACTGGCATGAAATTACGTTTATGTACAAAAATTGAAATTATGGCTTATGAAATTTTAGAAGCATGACGGCATGATTGGCTAAATTGTTTATGGTATTGGAAAATGTGAATTGACTGCTTTGTTCTGATAAATTGTTTAGAAATAAAAATTTGCCATATCATGCTATTTAAATTTTTATGAATTGGTGGGTTATAGGATAGTCACTGCAATGACGGGTTCCGTGGACCTGCTTATTAGAGGGGCACGGTAACCCCGTTATATTATACCTCGGTATGAGAGGCACGGAGGGTAACTCCTGAGGTATGGTTAGAGTTCACATTACGCCGAACCACCATGTGATGGTAAACTCCGCCAACGCTAAGGAACGGCTATATTTTTCAATTATGGTATAAATTGTAACAGCCTTGGCGTACTCGATAGGACACTCTGATCAAGTGTTCACAAGTATAAGATTTGGACAAAGCCTAGTTTTTACGAAATAATTCATAAGCCTTGTGTTTGAATAAATGAAATTATTTGACATGATTTTACTAAATTCGGTGTTATAAATTATTTGTTGATATGATGTTTTTATTATATTGTCTCCATCTACTCGACTTTAGATGTTGTGGATGGTAGTTATTTAACTCACTGGGTTGTAAAACTCACTCCCTCAATTTCCCCATTTCAGGCTCATAGACATTTGTAGATAGTAAATTTTGACACGAAGTGCATTTGTGGTGACGACCTTAGCTCCACAGGTTCATCTCGTAGACTGTATTTCTCTATTTTGGGCCCACTTAGCATTGTAAATTAAATTTTATACTTCAATTATCTGTTGTAAAACTCGACCCTATAAATACATGTCATGACATACATGCAATGAATAACGTGTTTGTATGTTAGGAAAGTATCAAAGAATAGCTAAAACCCGGTATTGTACCAAATGGTACACTTAAGTTGATTTAACCTCGAACTAGTTCAAATAGAAATTTTAAGATGAAATTTAATATTTCACAGTCTAGGAATGACTTAAAATGATGTTTTGGAGTTCGAGGGTTAATTTGGGATGAAACTGAAAATTTTGATGTCTAGGGGTAAAATCGTCATTTTGCCACCCAAGATAATAAATTGACCATGTAGTAAAATTTTTGATCAATATTGACTATTTTGAGTATAATTTGATGATAGGAAGTGAAAAATTTCAATTCCGGCAGTTTTCGGAACATAGGGGCAAAACGGTAATTTTACCGCACTAGGGGTAAAATCGTAATTTTCACCACTCAAAACTTGTCAAAATCTTAGGATTTATACATTTTTGGTATGAATAATCATGGTATTTCAAGTGGTGAAAATTTGAAATTTAAAAGACGAAATTTTAAAAATGGATCCCACAGGAAAGTGACATGTAGCATTTTTAAATGAAATAATATTATTTTATTCAAATAAGCCCATTTAAGCTTCAGCTGATGAGGGGCACGACCCAAAGGAGAAAATAAGAGAGAAAATAGAGAAAAAAAGGAAGAAAGAAGAAAAACCAAAGAAAAGCTTGAAATTTGACGAAGAATTCGCGGTTTTCGCCCGTTTTCGCGTCTAACGGTAAAATTTTTCGACTTTGGCTTGGTTTCTACCTTTCCCATGCTTTTGTTTTCATTTTCCATGCTTCAAGAGAGAGATCACAGAATAGATCTAAGTGCTGGACGAAATTCAAAGGGGGAGATTTTGGATTTTTCAAGTTTCGATTCTTAGCTAAATCGGTAGTTTTGGTTAGTTAGAGGTGTTTAGAAATTAAATTGAACTTGAAAGCAAGGAATTTTCACAATACCCACTCTAGGCTGAATCTTCAATGCTGTCCAATGGTGATGAATTGATTTTTATTCAAATGAATTGAAGGGAAAATGATGAAAAATGATTAATTGTGCTAGAAAAACAAAATAGAAAATTTACCGGGTGAATGTCCCATTTTAACTGAATTTTTCAAGGAAGAAAGTGACCTGAATTTAGTGATTCCAGAGGGTTATAAGCTGGTATTTGATGGTTAAAAATGTTGGAGAGAGAATGGAACGATTTAGAGCAAAAATGGAGCGCGTTAGTAATTTATCGGGTAAAGTACCGAAAATAGGCTAGTACCGCGTTTAAGCCGTTTTAAGCCGTTGTATTTCATACCATGCATTAATATAGGATTTAAATTAATTATATAGTGATTTAACATAAATGTGTTGAATTGTGTAATTTTCACAATGTGTCTGGGAGGAGAGCCTTCCGGTAAAGGCAAGGAAGTCGTGCCTGACGAACAGTAATCGAGGCACCTAAAAAGCATCAAATTTGTGCAAACGGTGAGTAAACCTATTATTATTGTAAACTATCTAAAGTCTATTTTGAAATGTTAATTATGAATTTTATGCAAAGAAAATGACCATAAAAAGGGAAATTTTGTTGTATGCAAACAAATAGATTTAAATGGAAATATTTTTGGATTATGTGAATAATTGATTTTTGATAAAAAATTTAGTAGTTTGGAGGCCGTAAATTTTGTTATAAATGATGTTTCCATTCAATAGGCTTATGAGTATGTGTATATATGTGGCTATGTTTGAAATGCATTGGGAATAAATGTAAGCTGAATTTTTACTATGCAGGTTGGGTAAATAAATAAAAACCACGTTATACTGTCGAAATTTTATTAAATTGGTGGGTTTAGTCACTGCCGTGGTGGGTTTCTGTGGACCGCCTATTAGAGGGGCATGGTAAACCCGGTTATATAGTTACTCCGGTTGTAGAGGCGAGGAGGGTAACTCCCGGTGTAGTGTTAGAGTTCACTTCACGTAAAACCCACACGTGAATGTGTATCTCGGCCAACGCCAAGGAACAGCTTATTTTAAAAACTAAAACGTGTTTAATGTGTAACTGTTTTGACAACCTTAGTGGACTCGGTTAGATACCTCGGCCTAGGTATCCCCGAGAACTAGTTTTGGCTTGAGCCATGATTTTAATAAAAGTCATAAGCCTTAACAATTGTTTTGATAAATCATAAATATTTCTTGATTTAAGAAATAAAATGAAACTTTATGAAATGGTTTGCAATGGCTATTTAAATTTGCCTCCATTTTACTTACCTTTAGATGTTTATGATAATGTTTGTTTACTCATTGGGATTGCAAAATCTCACCCCCCCTCTTTTCCAAATATTTCAGGCCTGTGGTAGCTCGCAGATACCAGATTTTGTCGAGGACTACCGTAGATCGTCTTCCCACGACAGATAGTAGGTGTACTACCATTGTCGTATTTGTATAATTATGGGCCCACCGGTCATTGTAATTATTATTGTACATTATGACTTTGTAACTTAATGTATGCATGAATTTATTTTACTTTCACGCTATAAAAATTACTTATATGCGTGTCTATAAAAATTATTTTATAAGAAAATGGAATATTTTTATCAATATTTTTGAATAGTAAATTATGACTTTAAACCCTTGAAAAAGAAGGTTTCGGACTTTCGATTTCAAATCCGATTTCAGATTATGTTTTCTGGATGCATAAACTATATTTTTACCAGATTTTAATATTTTCGTCGAAAAATGATCAAAATACCCCTGTGAGTCAGATTTTATATTTTGATTTATTTAAGCCAGAAATGAGTGGTAAACCCTCAAAAGGGGATGTTTGGAAAGAATTACTCACAGGGAAGGCTAGAAACTGGTACGTAAGCCTTACGGGGTTCCAGTTGGCATTCCGGATAATGAGTGTCAATTGGGACGTCGTGGCAGTTGTCATGGGCCCGAGGGAAGTTCCGGGTCGTGACATCTATATTACTATATGTAATAGTATATTTTATTTTTACGCTGTAAAAATTATATCCGGATATCTATATAAAAATTGTTTTATAAGAAAATATTATATTTTATGAAATATTATTATTTTATTTCATTAAATGTAATTTTACTCAAATTTCATGTTTTAGATATCCGATTTCAATTCCGACTTCAATTTATGAAATCTTTATGCGTAAGTAACATTTTTTCCAAATTTTGAAATTTTTGACAAAAAATGACCGAAACGCCCCTGTGTAGTAAATTTTGTTTTTTCCCTGTTTTGGTCCGAAATTGGACGAAATGTTTTAAAGCATGAAATTAATAAATAGAAACTCACAGGGGGGTTGAAAAGACTGGTACGAAAGCCTTGCGAGGTCTCGATATGGTACACGGGGGATGAGTGCATATCGAGACATCGCGGCGATTGTCACAGACTCGATGGTGGTTCTGGGTCGTGACAGCAAACTTCAATTCTCTGGTAGAATTTCAGAAAGGAAAACTTCTCAAGTTTCCTCAAACCTCTTGTATTCCTGTATTCAAAATATTTTCTCTTTCAATATCATTTTCAAAGTTTTTCATATTTTCGGTGTTGATCACTGCGGACTCTTGGTATCAAAGCCACATTGGAGTGAAAGGTATCTTCTTTAAAATTCAAGAATTTATATTTTACTCTTTGTTTTCTAAGTTCTGGTTTTAATTGTTTTCACTAGTACTATACTTAATCTACTGAGTCCTTGGAAAATCTGTCTGTTAAGCCAATTAGGATAGGCATGTCAAGACTTTGTTTTCCCTTGTAGGCAGACAACAGTATATTACCATCTAAACAATAGAAACCCCCTATGTAAGGAAACAATATGTAAAAGATAATGCTTTCATTTTTAAGAACTACTTCTTGCTCTAGTTCCAACTCTAACCAAACCCAAAGTATCAATGAAGAAAATGTTCACTTTGAAAATGTTATTCAAGAGATAGATAACTGGGAAATTCTAAAAGTCCCCCAAAATCAAATTTACAAATCATCAACATTTCATGCTTTACATTTGAATTTTTTTTATGGATACCTAATAAAAACTAAAGAAAAAGGTATTCCAATACAAAATCAGCATGAAAATATCCAATTATTAGACCAAGAAAAAATTCAAAAATTAAGAAACCAAAAATATAATTATATTCACTTTGGATTAGTTCAAGTAGGAGCAAAACTACTCACAAAAGAAGGACTAGATACCTCAATATTAATAGTTCTAAGAGATAAAAGACATTTGCAATTCAATGACTCATTGTTGGGGACAATAGAAACAAGCCTTTGCATTGGGCCAATTCATTTTAACTGTTATCCAAATTTTATGGTCTCTTTAAAAGATAGGAATATTCTGAATTCTTTAATATTTCAAGTTCAAACTCATAATTACAAAATGATGCCAGGCTCTGAACCTTTAACTATTGTATATAGAATATACTATAAAGCCATGTATTCTGTGGTCAATACAAAATCTTTAATGCATAGTCCAAAATGAGAGACTTTGTTAATACAAACAGACATGCTAAGAACACATACAACTATCCCCAGGCCAATCCAATGGCATGAAGTACAACTTCCCTACAAATAGAAAATAGAAGGAGTAATTATTCCTCCAGTAGTTCAAAATACAGAAATAAACCATATAGCAGAATATAGAGATGGTTTAGTAGAACTTGTCTTCAATAGACCCTCAAGAATACCCTCCAGACACTCCTTTGATATAGAGCAATCCATAGCCTCAATAAGAAGCATAAATATCTTAGGAGAAAATAGAGAAAATCCATCAATAACTAGAACAGAATTTAGGTCAGCAAGAGCTTCAATATTATCAATACCTTCCACGATAAGAACAAATTTATAGGGAGTAGATAACTCTTCAAATATACCCCAACCAATGTACAACAGGCAACAAGATAATTCTACAAATTCACCTAATATGTCTCCAACATATTCTTCTATGACAAACAATCCAAACCCAAACACGAATGATTCAAAAATATTTATCTTAGAAAAAAATTTGAAATAAATAAAGATTGGTGTCGGAAACAATTTTATTCAAAAGAAAATAGTCAAAAAAGAAAACATTACTTTGAAAACCATAATCACGACAAAAATGAAATCTTACAACAATATTATAGTTTTATAAATAAATATAAAGTTTTAATAGAATTTTTTGAATGGTTAGAAAATCATTATGAAAATCAATCATTAAATACTGTAAAAAATATTAGTAAATGTCAAACAAACATAGGAGAAATAGAAGCCCAACACCCTCCTTTAACAGAAATACAATATTTATATAAAAATATGAGAATTAGGGCAACACCACTTAGAATGAAATCACCTGGAAACGAAGAAAATATTTCCTCAAAAGATATAAAAATGATAGTAGAACAAAATAATTATACTAATCTAAATTTACACACTATTTCACTACCTGGACGAACAAAGTTTATAATAAAATATGTGTTATTTTCTTCTATGTCTCAAAGAAACTTATCAAATTTTAAAGATATTCATTTGAATGGATATCATATTTTGACAATGAATGAAAGAGACACTGAATACCTTTATATTACATCTATTATATTGGGTAAAAAATGGGTGTTGAAAAAATTACCCGTTTTATCCTCTGGAATGTACTATACAAAAATTAAAATGATTAAAACTTATGAAACCAGAAGTTTACTAATAATTTTAATGTTTGGCATAACTAGTTGGCCATCCCGAATCATTAATGATGCAAAAAATTATTAAAAATTTATCTAGTCATCCATTGAAAAACCAGAAGATTTTTCAATCTAATGAATTCTCATGTGTTGCATGCTCTCAAGGTAAATTAATTATAAGGTCATCACTAGCTAAAGTTGAGATTGAATCCCCTACATTTTTAAAACATATTCAAGGTGATATATGTTATGTGGACCCATACATCTATCATGTGGTCCATTCAGATATTTTATAGTTTTAATCGATGCATCAACAAAATGGTCACATGTGTATTTGTTATCAACTAGCAATTTGGCATTTGCAAGATTACTTACACAAATAATTCATTTACGAGCACATTTTTCTGATTATGCAATCAAGAGAATTTGTCTTGACAATGCTGGTGAATTTACGTCTCAAGCTTTTAATGAATATTGCATGTCTATTGGAATAAATGTTGAACAATCTGTTAGTCATGTTCATACACAAAACGGTTTAGCAGAATTGTTTATCAAACGCCTTAAACTGATTACAAGACCATTACTTATGAAATCCAAACTCTCAATTTCTACTTGGAGACGTGCCATTTTGCATGCAGCATTACTTGTACGCATCAAGCCAACGAGTTATCATAAATTCTCCTCTATACAATTAGTTTATAGTCAGGAACTAAATATTTCCCATCTAAGAATCTTTGGATCTGCGGTATATGTTCCAATTGCTCGACCACAACGCATAAAGATGGATCTTCAAATGAAGTTATGAATATATGTTGGATATGAATCTCCATCTATAATTAAATATTTAGAACCCTCAACAGAAGATTTATTCATTGTAAGGTTTGTTGATTACCATTTTGATGAAACAATTTTTCTAACATTAAGAGGAGAAAATAAGTAGCTGGAAAAGGAAATATCTTGGAATACATTATCATTATCTAGTTTTGATTCTCGCACAAATCAATGTGAACAAGAAGTTCAAAAGATAATTCATTTGCAAAATATAGCAAATCAGTTGTTAGACGCATTCACTGGCCCAAAAAGAGTAATTAAATCTTATATATTAGCTACAAATGCTCCAATTAGAATTGATGTAGGACAATATGCTATTGCTAATGAGTCTAAGACACGCCAAAAGTGTGGAAGACCAATCGGTTCTAAAGATAAAAATTCTCAAAAAAGAAAAGAAGCAAATATTCAAGATGGTCAAGAAGAGGAAACAAAAACTCCAGAAGAGACCTCTGACATAATGTCAGAAGAAATTAAGGTACCTGAAATTAGAGAAAATGAAGAGATTTCAATAAATTATGTCATGATAAAAAAAATGGAACCGAAATGAAATAAATGTCGACGATATTTTTGCATACAATGTAGCGCTCAATATTATAAAAGAAAATGAAGATCTTGAACCTACATCTGTTGAAGAATGTAAACATAGAAATTATTGACCAATGTGGAAAGACACAATCAATGTGAAATTAAATTCACTTGCAAAACATAAAATTTTGGACCTGTAGTCCATACGCCAAATGGCTTAAAACCAGTGGGATATAAATGGGTATTTGTACAAAAAATGAGAAAGATGAGATTGTGAGATATAAAACACGACTTGTCGCACAAGGTTTTACTCAAAAGCCTAATATTGATTATGAAGAAACATATTCTCCTGTGGTGGATGCAATTACATTTCGATATTTAATTAGTCTAGCAATATATGAAAAGCTCGAAATGTGTTTGATGGATATAGTTACAGCTTATTTATACGGCTCACTTGATAATGATATCTATATGAAAATCCCTAAAGGATTTAAGTTACTTGAAGCACAAAATTTGAATTCCCGGGAGATTTATTCAATCAAATTAAATAAATTTTTATATGGATTAAAACAATCGAGATGCATGTAGTATATCGCCCTAGTGAATATTTGTCAAAAGAAGGCTATAAAATTGATCTTATATGCCCATGTATTTTTATAAAAAGATTCGGATCTAAATTTATGATAATTGCTATTTATGTTGATGATCTAAACATTATTAGAACTTCTGAAGAGTTATCAAAAGCCATGGATTACTTAAAGAAAGAATTTGATATGAAAGACCTCGAAAAAATAAAGTTTTGTTTGGGTCTTTATATTGAACACTTGACAAATGAAATTTTTTTCCATCAATCTAATTATATAGCGAAAGTGCTAAAACGATTTTATATGGACAAAACACATCCATGGAGTTCACTAATGGTTGTAAGATCATTAGATGTGAAAAAAGACCTTTTCCGACCTCGTGAGGATAATGAAGAACTTCTTGGTCTTGCAGTACCATATCTTAATGCAATTAGAGCAACAATGTATCTTGGTAACAATACACGACCTGATATACCATTTGCTGTGAATTTATTAGCAGATATATTTCTTCTCCAACTCGAAGACATTGGAATGGAATTAAACATATACTTCGATATTTTCGAGGAACAATGTATATAGGTTTATATTATTCAAATGCATTAAAATCATATTTAATTGGTTATGCAAATGTAGGATATTTATCAGATCCACATAAAGCTCAATCCTAGATATGTTACTTATTCACATAAGAAGGCACAACTATTTCATGGCGTTCTATAAAGCAAACTATAGTTGCTACTTATTCTAACCATGCAGAAATTTTAGCAATTCAAGAGGCAAGTCGTGAATGTGTCTAGTTAAGATTTGTAACTCAACATATTCGAGAAACGTGTGGTTTGTCAACTAAGAAAGAAATTCCAATAATATTATACTAGGATAATATGGCTTGTATAGCACAGTTAAATGAAGGGTACATTAAAGGCGATCGAACAAAACATATTTCGTCAAAATTCTTCTTCACTCATGATCTCCAAGAAAATGGTAATATTAGTGTTCAACACATTTGTTCAAGTGACAATTTAGCAGATTTGTTTACTAAAGCCCTTCCTACTGCAACATTCGAAAAATTGGTACAAAAGATCGGAATGCGCTGTTTTAAAGATCTTAAATAATGCAGTTGCTAGGGGTAGTAAAATACGCATTGTACTCTTTTCTTTCATCAAGGTTTTTTTTCCACTGGGTTTTTCTTGATAAGTTTTTTAATGAGGCAGTATTTCATAAGTGTATTTTTGAAAAGAATTATGTACTCTTTTTCCTTCACTTGGATTTTTTCCCATGAGGTTTTTTTTTTCTTTGTAAGGTTTTAACGAGGCATATTCTTAATACAATGATATTCACAGAGGAGTGTTATGAATATTTTTGTGAATATCCATTTATTTTATCTATATCTAAATTTGATGTAAATTAGATTGGATTAGGATTTAATTGATCTAATCTCTAAGTGTTATCTTCATCTTGTAAATTCTATCAAGATAAAGGGGTTATTTACCTATAAATAGCCTCCCTCAGTTCATTTGTAAACACACACTTCAATAAGATCTCTTTTCTCCCCTTTAATACTTTCTTCCTTCTCTTTAATTATTCTTTCAAGTTATCTTTATTTGTTCTTTTAAGTTATTTTTCATAACACATATATCTTTAAATTATTCAAAGTTTAAAACAGAAAAAAAAAACTATACGTTATTAAAGATCCAGCAGTATATGTTCAGCGCCATAATGGAGGCCACAGTGAAGAAATTAAGGTGTGAATCTGCCAAACTTAAAGCGTGATTTGTTTATAAAAACCTTATTGATAGTACGTAAAAGTTAGTTATGAGATGCACTCCACTATGTGCGATCATCCCTAGCTAATGCATGATCATCCCTAGCTAATGCATGCATTCTCATCACACAATATATAATAGGGTATTTTAAAAAATACCCTTAAAGATAAGATGTTTTCAAAAATAACTCTCTTTATAATTTTAACTATTGTTAGCCAAGTTAGACAAAATTATCCTTAATGAAATTACACGCTATGATGTTACAGAACATGTACAAAAACATGTTACACGTCATGGTTAGATTGTTACATGCCATGGTTAGGTTGTTACATGTCATGTACAAAAACATATTACACACTATGGTTAGGTTGTTACACACCATATACATAAACATGTGACAAGCCATGGTTAGGTTGTTACACGCCATGTACAAAAACATGTGACAAGTCATGGTTAGGTTGTTACATGCCATGTTGAAAAAAAATACTATTGTTACACGTTATGGTTAGACTGTTACACGCTATGTTGAAAAAAAATACTGTTGTTACATGTCATGTACAAAAACATGTTACACTCCATGGTTTAAAAAAGTTGTTACACGCCATGTTGAAAACAAAATATTGTTGTTATACGCCATGTTAAAAAAAGATTATTGTTACACGACATATTCAAAAACATTTTGTTACATTTTAATGTCTAAAATGTTGTTGTTACTTACGAATCAAAACTTCAAATTCTCTCAACTCTCTTCATTTTTTTTTTATTTTTTGGACAATTTGGCACTAATTAAAGTGTTTCTAACATGTTTTCATAAATCAAAACACAAATTTTTTTATCTACAACACCTACTTGGACTAAAAAAAAAATTTCTTTGAAAACCTAAATTTATAAATTTCAAAATTTTGAGTTTATTGGTGTCTAGGTTCCGAATTAATCTAATTAAAAGCTATTTCAAACATCTATGATCATTTCTGCTGTTTTAGTTTTATCCAAAAGACCTAAAAATCGAATTCTCCAAATAGCCATCCACCCAAACACATCACAATCATTGCTCGATGTCTTGAAAGCGCAAGAAAGAGAAATCTGAAGCATAGCAAACAAATACCGAAGAAAAAAATCGATAAAATTTGAAAGAATGGGATGGTGAGAGAGAGAAATCCAAAGTACAAATGAGGAGAAATTGTGATGAATAGTTTAATTTATTTGAAATAGTTTAAATGATATTTTTGTCAAGTTATGACTAAATATGACTAAAAACAGTTAAATTTTTTTTTATAGTTATTTTTAAAATATCTTTGTTAAAAAAAATTATTTCTCACAATTTTCTTATATATAATTATCGTAAGTGTTTATATATGAAGATTTACCCCTTTTCTTTTGGGGTATTTTCGTTCTTCCCAAGCTGGAAGATTGGACGGCTGATTTTCCAGCTTGACGACAGTGTGATCTCAGGTCGCCATAATATTTGTTATTTGGAGTTTGTTTTCATCATTGGTTTTGGCAGTGGCTGTGTCCTATGCATAGACTGAGAATTTGCAATGTTGTAATGATCTGAAATGCAGATCATAGTTGCATGAATCATTCACATGCATGAATTCCAAACTTGATTCAAAGTGACATGCAAGCTTTGTCTAATAAAGAAGTTTTATTGCATTATTCAGGCTCGAACAAGATAAAGAACAAAGCGTGATAAGCTAAAAGAAACAATAAACCTTACAGCATCCCCACAAATGCAACAAAAGTTTCTCTTGGGGCGTATGCAAGTGTTTCCCATATCGAACAGTTCCAAGCGTTTGCTTGTACTTATTTTAGAGCAACAACAACTATAACAAATTCATCTCCGTTACCAAAAACTGGAAACAAAATAGTAAATCAAGGCACAATCTTGTAAGCCTTCATCTTATCAATCCACGTCATAAACGAATTCTTGGAATTCCTAAACCCCAAAAATCCATGCTCCTTACTCTTATTCATACTCGACAGCGGCGTCTCCCCTGCTAAGATCAAATCAACAAACCACCAAACTCCCACCTCCTCCAACCTCGTCTCTTGCAACTGGTTCTCCTTCACTATTTCTTCCCACACTCTTTCTTTCCCTTTCATCATCTCCACCAGCCCCAAATTCTGCCCTTCCTCGAAACCAAATTCTTCTATCCCAAACTGCTCTGCCAAAACTCTCCACAAATGCTTCCACTTAAAAACATCCCCATTATTCACGTTAAACGCTTCGTTTTTTGCATACGGATCCACCGCCGCCCATATCTGATGCTCCGCAATCAAATCCGCATCCGAAACATTAGAGTAACGTTCCCAAGCGGCTCTGTTTCCAGGAAACCACAACGGTTGCCCTTCTTGTTTACAAATAGCGGCGTAAACGCAAAGAGTTCCAACGATGTTCATTAAACTATTAGGCGAAAACCCGAATATCAAATCGGGTCGGTGAACCGACCAGGTTAATCCTTCTTTTTTCTCGGTTTCTTCGAAGAGGATGTCTTCTTGAGTGTAGTAAAAATTGGGAGCGTTTAACCGCGGTAAATCTTCTGTAAAAGGCGGATCGTGCGGTTGGATTTTGCCCAACAATTCGAACGGTCCGACGTAATTTTTGCATCCGGTTTGGAGACAGACATGGCGGAGATTGGGTGCGTTAGGGATCACGGAACGCAAAACGTTCCGGAGCATGGAACCGTTGATTTCGCAGTTCTTGGCTTCGGATGATCGGTTGATCCAGCTGACGAAGAAGATGTGGGTAACGTCGGTGAGTGGAGAGAGCTTCGATTCGATGTCCTTGGGATCGGATATGTCGCACTGAATGTACTCGATAGGATGGTCCGCGTTCCAGTTGGGCCGGGGGCGACGAGCTACTCCGTATACTTTCCATGGGCCGCCGGGAGTGTCGGATAATGGAAGGATTTCGGCCAAGCTGTTACCGACTATGCCGGTCACTCCAACTACCAGTCCGACGCTCTGGAAGCTTATCGGCGCTTCATCTTCCTCAAATTTCTTCTGCAAAAATTAAAACAAAAAATAAGCACCTTTCGCAATGGTAAACAGAAAATTATTAAGCCTGAGAAGAATCGGGGACTTGCCTTAGCAGCCCCAATGGCACCAGCCCACCACCAGCTCATGCTTTTGATAGATAACTTGGATTGGATTTGTGGGGAAGGAAAGGAAATGACGATGGAAATAAAAAAGGGAAAGAGTGATTTATAGAAGGAGAGGGCAAGACTGCAGAGAAGAACAAAAGCTGGTGTAATTTTACATAAGTTTATAAATGAAGTTGCTTTCTTCCTTTCTTTAAGTTTCTTTTGTATCAAACTAAAGCTGGTGTAATTTTACGTAAGTTCGTGATGCATTTGAACACGGAGAACTTATTTGGCTTTTATTGTCGGTCTGGTTAATGTTTTTTAAATTTACATTCTATTCAAAATCCAATCCTCATCCAAATTCATTTAACTTAATTTTATAATAAAAATATAATTATTTGAAATATAACTTAAAAATATAAATGTTATGAAATATAACTTTAACAAATAATTATGAGAGAAATTATTTAGAGAGATTAGAATCTTATTTGAGAGTGTATTTATAAATAAAATTAAGAGTCTATTTATAAGCTAATAACTTCTTATATAAATAGAATTTATAAGATAATATTTAAAGTAATTGATTCGGATCCTAATCTACATCCAAATTTTTAAACATATATAATTAAATATAAAAGTTCACATCATATGAGACTCATAAGTGTGATATGTCTTTATTGCTAGGCCAAGTCTAAACTCTTATATTGTAATATAATAAACATTCACACATATTTATAATAATAATAAATTATTTTTAATATAAAAAATATATTCAAAACCTAACCTGCATCAAGCCATGCTTGCAAAGCTATACGGACCATTCGACCTATTAAATAATATTTTTTTAATATTAAACTCTTAAAATTATTTTTTTAGGTAGCTAAGTCATACGTCGTTGCAGGATCAAAATGCCTATAAAAGAATTTAATCCAAAATATTACAGAAAAGGGGTATATAGAAAAAAAAACTACTTTAAAAAAAAATATGAAAGAAAACTCTACATGAAATGTTTGAAACTTCTAAAAACTATGAAAATGAACTATGTGTGACATGAAAACCCCCCCAAAAAAAGACCATTAAAGAAATTAATATTTTCACTAATTCGTAGTCTAGAATCTAAATAGTGGGACTGCTTAGGCTTTACTTATTTTAAAGATCTTAATTTTTTTGAATAAATAATGCATGTTTGGTTCACGGAATAGATATAAATTAAATAAAATAGCTATTTTGTGAAAATAGAATAAAGCAAGAATAGAATAAAATAATTATTACGTAGTTTAGTACAACGAATCGAATAAGATAAAAATAGTTATTATAACTTATTGTAATATTTAGCTAGTAAAAATAACTTTGGAATAAGAAATGAATAGAAGATGAAAATATAAAAATATCTTTATTATAGATATGATTATTTATTTTTATTTTTTAATTTTAATTTTTAAATATTAATAATGTATAATGTATTTACAATATTTATAATTGATCATTTAAATATTAATATTTTACTTATAATTTAATCATTAATATCATATTTATAATTTAAATGTTATTATTATTATTATTTATTTTTAATTATTAATATTTTATTTATAATTTAATTATCAATATTTAAGGGGTTATAAATTTTTAAATTTATGAAAGATAATTTAATCTTAACAATTTTTGAAGCTATTCCATTAAATATGGAATAGCAAATACCAAAAAGAAGGGTGGATGTAATCAAAGAAGACTTTTTACCAATTTTGAAAAATAAGTAAAATTAGAGAATTACTATTTCTTGTCAAATTGCCAACCAAACAATGAGAGCAAATAATAGTGGAGAATAGAGGGGTAATAGTGTGCAGTAAATATTTGAATGTAGTAAAGAAGGGACAAGTATTACTATATTAGCACATATATAGAACCTTTGATAATGAAATTTGCAAAAGAGACGTAACAATCAATATAAGTTGATAAAACCTTTGACAATGAAATTTGTAAAGGACCATGACGTATGGCATGGTGAAAGTTGTATTGCACATGCAAATAAAAATCAATAGATTCGATTAGGAGTGAGTAAATGGATAAATTAGATGATTTGGTCCACCATACTTAAAGATCAAATAGACTAATCAATTTTAAAAAATTAACTAAAATTGATCAAAAATAAAAGAAGATCAAACCAACTTAATATAGAATTGGTTTGGTTGATCCGGTTTTGGACCAATGGATCAAAATTTTATCACTTTTTTTTTTACAAATTATAATATTAAAACTTATAAATTTCATTTAGAATTATATATATATGAAATTAATGATATAATTTATATGTTAAAATGTTTTATATCAAAATTTGTATAAATAATAACTAATTATAAACAATATATTATAAAATTTAAGATTATGGCTAATAAACTTATTAAGTGTAATCATACAAATAAAATTTATTATAAGTTATAGTAATACTTATGTATTAATTAAATATATGTATATATATAATATTACTTTATTATATATATAATTAATGATACAAATTATATTTTAAAATATTTTATATCAAAATTTGTATAAATAATAATTAATTATAAACAGTATGTTCTAAAATTAACACATATATAGAACCATTGACAATGAAATTTGTAAAGGAGACGTAACAATCAATATAAGTTGATAAAACCTTTGATAATGAAATATGTAAAGGACCGTGACACATGGCATGGTAAAAGTTTTATGAGGAAATTGTGAGGAATGACTTTTGTTGATAAAGATATTTTAAAAATAACCATCAAAATAAATTTAACTGTTTTTAGCCATATTTAGCCATGACTTGACAAAAATACCTTTTAAACTATTTTAAATAAATTAAACCATTCATCACAATTTCTCTCCATTTGTGTTTCAGATTTCTCTCTCACCATCCCACTCTCTCAAATTTTATCGATTTCTCTCTTCGGCATTCGTCTGTTATACTTTCAATTTCTCTCTCCTACGTTTTCATATTTCTTTTTCTTGCGCTTTCAAGACACCAAGCAATAGTTTTGACGTGCTTGGGTAGGTGGGTGGGTATTTGAAAATTTTGATTTTTAGGTATTTTGGATAAAACTAAAATGGTAGAAATAATTATAGATGTATGAAATAGCTTTTAATTGAATCAATTCGAGACCTAGATACCAATAAACTCAAAATTTTGAAATTTATAAACCTAGGTTTTCAAAGAAATTTTTTTTTTTAGTCAAAGTAGGTGTTTTAGATAAAAAAAATTGTATTTTGATTCATGAAAACACGTTAGAAACACCTTAATCGGTGCCAAATTGTCAAAAAAATGAAAAGAGTTGAGAGGATTTCAAGTTTTTGTTCTTAAGTAACAATAACATTTTAGACATTAAAATGTAACAAAATCTTCTTTAATATGTCGTGTGATAATAATTTTTTTCAACATGGTATGTAACAACAATATTTTTTTTTTCAACATTACGTGTAACAACCCTTTTTAATCATGGCGTGTAACATGTTTTTGTACATGACGTGTAACAACAGTATATTTTTTCAATGTGGTGTGTAACAACCTAACTATGACGTGCAACAACAATAATTTTTTTCAACATGGCGTGTAACAACCTAACCATGACTTGTCATATGTTTTTGTATATGGCGTGTAACAACCTAACCATGGCTTATCACAATAATATTTTTTTCAATATGGCATGTAATAACCTAACCATGGCTTGTCACATGTTTTTGTACTTGACGAAAAACAACCTAACCATGACTTGTCACATGTTTTTGTACATGGCGTGTAACAACCTAATCATGGCTTGTCACAATAATATTTTTTTCAACATGGCATGTAACACCCTAACCATGGCGTGTCACATGTTTTTGTACATGGCGTGTAACAACCTAACCATGGCATGTAACATGTTTTTGCACATGGCGTGTAATAACTTAACTATGGTGTGTAACGACAATATTTTTTTTCAACATGGTGTGTAACAACCTAACCATGGCAGCTTGTCACATGTTTTTGTACATGGCGTGTAACAACCTAACCATGACGTGTAACAACTTGACCATGGCACGTAACAGGTTTTTGTACATGACATATAACATCATAGCATGTAATTTCATTAAGGATAATTTTGTCCAACTTGACTAAAAATAATTAAAATTATAAAGAGAGCTCTTTTTTAAAACATCTTATCTTTAAGGGCTATTTTTTAAAATGCCCCAAGTTTTATTGTACAAGCAAATAAAATTCAATAGATTCCATTATGAGTGAGTAAATAGATGAATTAGGTGGTTTGGTCCACCATACTTAAAAAACCAAATGGACCAATCAATTTTAAAAAACTGACAAATATAAAAGAAGACTAAACCAACCTAATTTAGAATTGGTTTGGTTGATCCGATTTTGGATCAATGGACCAAAATTTTATACAATTATATATATATATTCATAACATTTTATATTACAAAATATTACTAAAGTGTAATAATTATAATATATTAATATGTAAGATATTTACTATCATATATTGTGTAATGTTTTTCGGCCTCAAAAATGCTCTATCAGAATTTCAAAAAATAATGAATGAAATTTTCAATCCCTATTCACAGTTTACAATTGTTTACATTGATGATGTCCTAGTGTTCTCAGAAACCCTCGAGAATCATTTCAAACATCTCAAAACATTTATAGATGTTATCAAAAGAAATGGATTGGTAGTTTCCAAATCTAAAATCAGTATATTTCAAACAAGAATCAGATTCCTAGGTTATCATATCACTCAAGGCACTATAATACCAATAGAAAGGTCAATTCAGTTCGCTGACAAATTTTCAGATAAGATTTTAGACAAAACCCAACTCTAAAGATTTTTAGGAAGCCTAAATTATGTGATTGATTTTTACCTAAGATTGAATAAAATTTGCAAACCTTTACATGATAGGTTAAGAAAAAATCTCGTTCCTTGGACAGAACATCATACAGAAATAGTCAAACAAATAAAAACACATATTAAAGAACTCTTGGTATCAAGACTACCTAAATTACTAAGAGAAAAAGTCAGAAATCAAATTAGAGAAAATAACAAAGGGATTATACCTTATGAAAATTTAACTTATGGAGAATTAATTAGTTTTACTCAAAAAGAAGGACTTAAAATATGTCAAGATTTAAAACTTCAAAAACAACTAAAAAGAGAAAGAAAACAATGTGTAAAAGAATTAGGATCATTTTGTCAGCAATTTGATATCAAAGAAAAAATATCCTCTTCAAAATCATGTTGTTCTAAATCAATAAAACAAAGAAAATACAAGAAAATTTCACAAGAATATTTTCAGACCCCTAAATATAAAAAATATAGAAAATATAAAAAGAAACAAAAAGAGCCATATAAAGTAGACAAAACAATCAAATGTTATAGGCGTGGAAAAACAGACCATATTTCAAAATATTGTAAGATTAAGAAGAAAATTAACCAACTCCAATTAGGAGAAGAAGTTGAACAAAAAGTTAATGAAATTCTTGAAGAAACAACTAGTAATACAGACAATTCTGAAAACTCTCAAGACGGCCTACAAATTGATGAAATTCAAACAACCACGACCACATCACAAACTTCGACAGATGATGAAAACTTAATTCATGTTCTAACAAAAGACCAAGAATTAATGATTGAAATAATTGATAAAATTCAAGATCCAATATTAAAAAGAGAATACCTTCAAAAATTAAAAGAAACAATAAAAGAAAAACTTGAAAAAATAATAAATCATGAACCAATGTACAATATAAAAAATATTATTTTTGATGAATATGAAAAAACAAAACTCAAGAAAATAACAAACTAAGAATTAAAGATAGAAATAAAACAAGTAAAACTTGAAATATCTGAATTAAAGAAAGAACAACAAAAAATCAAAAACCAACTTGAGAACACCAAAATTATGGAACAACAATCTTCAGAATCAGATATGGAAAAACAAGAAGACCAAAACTATATGATGGCTCTCACTGAGGTCTCCATCCAAAGATACTTAATAAAGATAACACTTTTAATCAATCAAGAATTCCAAATAACCACAATAGCACTGTTTGACACAAGAGCAGGTCAAAACTGTATCAGAGAAGGAATCATCCCAACTGAGTATTGTGATAGAACGTTTGAAGGATTAAAAGTTGCTAATAGGGAAAATTTTAAAATCATGTACAAACTAAATAAAGCAGAAATAATAGCAAATCAACACCGGAAATATGAAAAACTTTGAAAATGATATTGAAAGAGAAAATATTTTGAATACAGGAATACAAGAGGTTTGAGGAAACTTGAGAAGTTTTCCTTTCTGAAATTCTACCAGAGAATTGAAGTCTGCCTTTACAAATGAGATTCTGGAGTTTTATAGGCAGATTTCTACATTTGAATTTACATTTGCATTTGAATTTGACTTTTATTTGCTACAGTGTTTAATCTCGTGATCTCTGCTTTCGGTCACAGACTATACTATAGATTCTTTTAGCAGAGTGGGAATCTACTTTTTTCTGTCACTTTTAGTCACATGAGTTTACTGTGGATTTCTTTTGGCAGAGCGGGAATCTGCTTTGCTGCTTTTGGTCACTTTTTGGTCACTTCATGCTTTACTGCTTTTGGTCATTTTTTCTTTTCTCTTGCCCTTCTAGGAGGAACATAATCTTCATCTTGGGAGAGATCTGCTGTGGCTTTTGATGATGCAGTCTCTTCTTCTCTTTCCTCATTTGAGTCAAGGGAATTTAACATTTCTGCCATTATTTTCTTATACTCAGCTTTGGCTGTTGCTTGGGCTAATAAGGCACTGGCATTTGATCTGGCCTGTAAAAACCTGGCATTCTGCTGTGAAGTTGATGCATTTTTACAAAGTCTTGGATTCTTTTATAACCATGTTAATAGATATTGGACATTATATTTTTTGTCATCAAATTTGTCCCACCATTTAGTCTTAAAAATTTGAGTGACTACTGGTTCTCTGGAATGTGGATCAGTGTCATAAGAGTACTCCCACGACGTGATCCATGATATTGTTAATTTTGAAAAAAAATGTATGGAGGAGTGTAAATTGACCTGATCTTCCTTAGGCTGGAAATTTTGGTAAAATTTGTCATATAATTGATTAAGTTTTGGTGGAAGAATCTCTCGTACAGGTCCATACCAATTCCACCAATGAGAAAACTAGATGGGGAATTTGTATTGAACTCCATATTTGAAAAATATCAGCCATGAATGCGGTTGTGTTTGTTATTAAACAAAAAGGTGTTGAACCATGCTTGCTAATAATCCCAGTAATTAAAAAGTGGGCAATGGTCTATTGGTTTGAAAAAAATTGTTAGGAATTTTTGAAAATGATTTAAATTTTCTCCCCAGTCTATAGGCCTTAAAACTTTTAAAATTTAGGCCGTAGAATGGGTTATGAATGTAGAATCATTTTTATCAGTATATTTTTTGTAAAGAACAGATCTTGTTTGAATCAAAATGTTTTGATAATATTCTTGGTGTTTTTTCAAATCCCGAGGCTTAAAATGTCATCCTTGGAAAGCCTTTTTGATGGCCAAATGAGGGTGTTCATGATAGAGTCCTTCTTCAATGAGAAGAACATTTTGAATATTTTTCTTCCTAACATACTAGTTTTGGCTTTTTTGGGAAGAAGAGGTTTGCAACTGGGATTGGATTAACTAGGTTTCTGGAAAGATGGTTTGTAATGTCTTCGGTTTTTGTATGGTTATTTCTTTTTTCTTAGCAAATTCTAGGGCTATGAGAGCAATCTGCATAAGAGGGGTTTGTTGTTTTTGAGTGACGAAGGCTTGGGCAATTTCTGGGGATTGTAGACACCTAAAATAAAATAAAAAATAAAAAAATAAAATAATTAAAATAAATAAAAATAAAATAAAAAATTAATAATAAAAACAAAAAATTAAAAAAATTAAAAAAAAAAAGAGATTGAACTGGAGACACAGTCGGCCTCCATTGTCAACAAAAACGGAGCATTCAATGCTCCTCCGGCGGCCAAAGATTTGAAGATCAGCTCCGACACCAGCGCTGTTGACTTGGGTTGCCATCCGGGATTCATGCTGCCAAAAGAGGATTTGCTCTTCTCTGATCATCCAAAAATTTGGACAAAAGGGATTCTATAAGAACCCCAAAAATTTCACACTGAAGGGGGGGCAGTTTTAAACCGGGGGGGAGTTTTTGAAAACAAAAAAAAAAGCAGGTAGTTTTTGAAACCAAAAAAAACAAACAGAGCAATTTTCAAAGAAAAAAAAAACAAAAGCAAACAAACAGAAATCCCAAGAACAATCCCTAATGTTTCTACCAGCCAATAGGATACCCAAATCAACAAACAAAAAAACAACAAAAATACCCTAAGATCTAGCAGCCATAAACCACAATAAAAAAAGAAGCAAAGCAAATCAAATCAAAAAAAAGGGAGAGAAAGTTGCGGGTTTGAGCTGTTTGGGTAAAGGGGTAGTCTGATCGGGTTTTGTTGGAGGAAGGAAGCTGTTCGGGCTGTGGGTAGATCGGAGTCGAAGGACGGTGTTCGGGTTGTGGGCAGATCGGAGGTTGACTGAACGCCGGCGAGGGGAAGGGAAAGACCACCGGAGAGAAAGGGCACCGGTGGAAGGTTTTTTTTAGAGAGAAGTGAGAGGGTTTGGAAGTTAGAGAGAGAGGGGAAGGCTGAGAGTGAGGGAAAAACAAAAAAAAAAGAGATTTTATACCCACCTTAGAAAGGGTTAAACAGCACCGTTTTAGTGGAGTGTAGAAGTTGAAGAGACAGGGATCAAACGACGCCGTTTCAAGCGATAAGAGGAAGCCAAGGGTTTTGCCCAAAACGACGTCGTTTTGAGCCGTTATTCCAGCACCAAAACGGTGCGTTTGGACTTTCACCCTGCGGGCCTGCTGAGCGGACCGACCGGAGCAGCTTCGGGCCTCCTGATGGGCCGTGGATCTGGGCTAATCCAAGCCCAGATAGGTATAAAACCTACCTTGGGCTTTGTTTTGAATTTTTTTTTTGTGTTTATTTTGTCTATTAATTCCAATGCATTTTAATTTAACTTAAATATTGCTTAAAAAAAATACAAAATAGGAGTATCAATCTTAGTAATAAACACAAAAAAATATATATAGGATAGTAAACAATAACAAATAATAATAAATATAAACCTAGATAAATAAAACTAATAAAAAATAAAATAAGATACATATGTATGTAAGAAAACTTAGTTTATTTTTTTATTTTTAGTAAAAAATATGTAACAATAATATATGTATAAAAACGGCAATACTAATAATATTAGAATTTATATTTTTGGATCAATATTTATAGTTAATAAAGATTCTAAAATTTGACAAAAAAAAATAATAATAAGAAATAAAAAAAATATAGTAATAATATTAGTATATGTTTAACAAGAAAAAATACATATAGAAATAATGAATGAAAATAATAATAATTGAGCAAATAAAGATAAATAATAGCAACAACGAAAATGATTCAGAAAAATGAAATAATCACTTTAAAGTCAAGACCGATAATAGGATTTTCACCCGGAACGCGAGAAGTCGCAATTCCAAGTGAATTTTCTTAGGTTAGGAGTTTTAATTAGGATCCCACCAGTATGATGGGAGGGTCCTAATTCAAAATTTCAATGGTTCTAATAAAAAAATAAGATAAAAAATATGAATAAAAAAAATAAATAAATAACCTTTGAACATATGTAATCATAAAAAGAAACCATGAATAAAAATAAATAAGATAAATAAAAATCAATAAATGGCAATAATAAATTCATCAAGTCATAATAACATAAAAAGATAATAGTAATAAATAGAATATATATGCACAAAATAATGATAAAAAATTTTTTGATTCCAAAAGTCGTGACTATAGGAAAATTTCATGTGATGATAACTAAATACCTATGTTCTAAAATATATGAAGAAATAAAAAAAGGACTAAAAAAAAACAATAAGTAAAGGAATTTCATTCATAAAAAGCAAGCATAAAAGAAAAATAATAAACATGGAATAAACAGGGAATTTACGCGTATCATGTTGGCATTGTTAACTGTCATGGCATATAGGCCTACTTTGTATACGGATATAACCCCGATGATGGGACTTTCCGAGAAAGCTTGCGAAGGCGAGTTTTCATTGGTAAACTCCCTAGGTGAAAAGATACTTCCGAGCTCCACCAGTATGATGTGAGGGTTCGGAGAGATATCTTTAATAAAAGGTTTTTACCCGTATTATGATTTTTGTATTCCCGAAAACCCTGTTTTCTTTCACAAGCGATTACCCCGATGATGGGACTTTCCGAGGAAGCTTGCGAAGGCGAGTTTCATTGGTAAACTCTCTAGGTTCGAGGATACTCTCGGATCCCACCAGTATGATAGGCGGATTCGGAAAAGTACACTCAATAAAAGGTCTTCGTTTGGTGCTATTTCGGTTTTATGCCACGCATTTCATAATTGCATCACATGTATGCTAAGGTCGTAAAATATTCGAACAACAGAATAAAAGATAAATCAAATAAATGATAGCAAAAAAAACACAAAAACAAAATAAAAAGATTAAGACAATAAATGATTAAATGGTACCGTTCGTGGAACGGGCGTCACGGGGGTGCTAATCCTTCCCCGTGCGTAACCGTACTCCCGAGCCCAAACTCTAAAAAATGCGTAGACCAGTTTATTGTTCTTTCGACGAACCTAAAGTCAATTTAGTACTTCATCGAATAGAACAAATTTATTAGGTGGCCAATCACACCTAAACAAAAAAATATTGGTGGCGACTCCCCAAGTTATTCACGTCTAGCGATCGGGTTCCCGGACCCGCACGTTGCGACAGGGATTGAGAAAGGGATTCTAAAAATCTTTGAATTTGAGAGTTCATTTGAGAGTCTATTTGATTGAGATCTTGAGAATCTTGGTACAACTAGCTATCTTGATATAATTGAAACTCCTTTGAAGAGCTTTCTGCTTCATTTTGTTCATCTTCTTCTTAGGTACATATTTTGTACCATGATTTAATTTGTTTTTGGGTCAAGCTTTGGGAATGTTTTTCTTGCTCTCCTTCTTTTTCTTTATCTTTTTTTTCTGTCTCTTAATTTTGGAGGCATTTTCTCCTTAAACATAAAGTAATAATTTTAGGGTTTTTCAGAAAAGAGGTCTTTGTAGTAGGATTTTTGGATAATTTTTTGGACAACCAGTATTTGTAATACTGTTGTCTTTTATGCAGAACGGTTTTCTTTTGTGGGTTCATATTTTTCCTGTAGAAATTCTCTAATTAGGAAATCAGGTAAAAAATTGCTTTCTCCTTTGATATATTCGATATCAAAATCAAATATACTTAAAATGGCTTGCCATCTAGCAAATGTCTGTTTTGAAACAACGTTTTGAACATCTTTTTGTAAAACTTCTTTTACTAATTTGCAATCAATTCTTAAAAGAAATTTTTGATTTAATAAATCACTTTGAAATTTTGAAATACATAAAACAATTGCTAAAATTTCTTTTTTAATAGTACTGTAATTTTACTGAGCTGGAGTCCAATGTTTGGAAGTGTATTGAACTATAACTTCTTTTTGTTCTTTTACCTGCTTAAGAATTCCTCCATAACCTATTTCAGAGGCATCAGTTTCTACTATTTTTGGAAGATTTGGGTTTGCTAAATGTAGACAAGGAAGTTCTTTAATATGTGTTTTTATTTGTTTGACTATTTCTATATGATGTTTTGTCCAAGGAACGGGAATTTTTCTTAACCTATCATGGAAAGGTTTGCAAATTTTATTCAATCTTGAGTAAAAATTAATCACATAATTTAGGCTTCTTAAAAATCTTTAGAGTTGGGTTTTGTCTAAAATCTTATCTGAAAATTTGTCAGCGAACTGAATTGACCTTTTTATTGGTATTATAGTGCCTTGAGTGATATGATGACCTAGGAATCTGATTCTTGTTTGAAATATATTGATTTTAGATTTGGAAACTACCAATCCATTTCTTTTGATAACATCCATAAATGTTTTGAGATGTTTGAAATGTTTCTCGAGGGTTTCGAGAACACTAGGACATCATCAATGTAAACAATTGTAAACTGTGAATAGGGATTGAAAATTTCATTCATTATTTTTTAGAATTTTGATGGAGCATTTTTGAGGCCGAAAGGCATTACTTTCCACTCATATTGTCCAAATAGAATTGTGAAAGCTGTTTTGTATCTTTCAGATTCTTTGATCTAGATTTGCCAAAATCTTCATTTCATATCAAATTTTAAAAATATTTTTGCATTACATAATTTATGTAGAAGATATTTTTTTGTTGGGATTGGGTATCTAATCCATTTTAATACTTTATTAAGAGGTTTATAATTTATGACCAATCTCGGTGTTCCTCTTTCTATTTCTACGTTTTTGATAACATAAAAAGCTGAGCAGCTCCATGGTGAATTGCTTTTTCTTATTAATTTTTTGTTTAATAATTCTTGGATTTCTTTTCTACAAAATTCTTCCATTTCTTTGTTCATTTGTATTGCTCTTGCTTTAGTTGGTATTTGGTTTTCATTAAAAATTTTGACATATGGAAGAATTACTTGATGTTTTTTTCTATCCCAGAAAGCATTCGGGATTTCTGAGCAGATTGTTCTTTCTATATTTTCTTTGATGTTTTCAATTTGTTGTTTTGTTTTTGATTCACTTAGTTGTTGGTATATCTTTTGAAAAGAGACTTCTTCTTTTAAGTATGTAATTTGGTTTTGTTTCTGGTTAATTAAGCAATTAATTTGATTAGTGTGAATTATTAATGATTTTAATAAATTAAGATTTCTTATTCTGGGTTTTTCTATAAAAGGGAATATTATTTTAGTTTGTAGGATTTTTGTGGTTATTGCTTGATGCGTAACTTTGTATGGTTTTAATAATGATATAAAAAGTGTTCTTAGAATGATGAGTAATATTGTTTATTATTAAAAAATGTGTCTGAAATTTTATTCTTTGATTTGCTATTATTTCTGCTTTATTTAGTTTGTACATGATTTTAAGTTTTTCCCCATTAGCAACTTTTAATCCTTCAAACGTTCTATCACAATACTTAGTTGGGATGATTCCTTCTCTGATACAGTTTTGATCTGTTCTTGTGTCAAACAGTGCTATTGTGGTTATTTGGAATTCTTGATTGATTAAAAGTGTTATCTTTATTAAGTATCTTTGGATGGAGACCTCAGTGAGAGCCATCATATAGTTTTGGTCTTCTTATTTTTCCATATCTAATTCTGAAGATTGTTGTTCCATAATTTTGGTGTTCTCAAGTTGGTTTTTGATTTTTTTGTTGTTCTTTCTTTAATTCAGATATTTCAAGTTTTACTTGTTTTATTTCTATCTTTAATTCTTCTTTTGTTATTTTCTTGAGTTTTGTTTTTTCATATTCATCAAAAATAATATTTTTTATATTGTACATTGGTTCATGATTTATTATTTTTTCAGGTTTTTCTTTTATTGTTTCTTTTAATTTTTGAAGGTATTCTCTTTTTAATATTGGATCTTGAATTTTATTAATTATTTCAATCATTAATTCTTGGTCTTTTGTTAGAACATGAATTAAGTTTTCATCATCTGTCGAAGTTTGTGATGTGGTCGTGGTTGTTTGAATTTCATTAATTTGTAGGTCGTCTTGAGAGTTTTTAGAATTGTCTATATTACTAGTTGTTTCTTCAAGAATTTCATTAAGTTTTTGTTCAACTTCTTCTCCTAATTGGAGTTGGTTAATTTTCTTCTTAATCTTACAATATTTTGAAATATGGCATGTTTTTCCACACCTATAACATTTTATTGTTTTGTCTACTTTATATGGCTCTTTTTGTTTCTTTTTATATTTTCTATATTTTTTATATTTAGGGGTCTGATAATATTCTTGTGAAATTTTCTTGTATTTTCTTTGTTTTATTGATTTAGAACAACATGATTTTGAAGAGGATATTTTTTCTTTGATATCAAATTGCTGACAGAATGATCCTAATTCTTTTGCACATTGTTTTCTTTCTCTTTTTAGTTGTTTTTGAAGTTTTAAATCTTGACATATTTTAAGTCTTTCATTTTGAGTAAAACTAATTAATTCTCCATAAGTTAAATTTTCATAAGGTATAATCCCTTTGTTATTTTCTCTAATTTGATTTCTGACTTTTTCTCCTAGTAATTTAGGTAGTCCTGATACCAAGAGTTCTTTAATATGTGTTTTTATTTGTTTGACTATTTCTGTATGATGTTCTGTCCAAGGAACGGGATTTTTTCTTAACCTATCATGTAAAGGTTTGCAAATTTTATTCAATCCTAGGTAAAAATCAATCACATAATTTAGGCTTCCTAAAAATCTTTAGAGTTGGGTTTTGTCTAAAATCTTATCTGAAAATTTGTCAGCGAACTGAATTGACCTTTCTATTGGTATTATAGTGCCTTGAGTGATATGATGACCTAGGAATCTGATTCTTGTTTGAAATATACTGATTTTAGATTTGGAAACTACCAATTCATTTCTTTTGATAACATCTATAAATGTTTTGAGATGTTTGAAATGATTCTCGAGGGTTTCTGAGAACACTAGGACATCATCAATGTAAACAATTGTAAACTGTGAATAGGGATTGAAAATTTCATTCATTATTTTTTGAAATTCTGATGGAGCATTTTTGAGGCCGAAAGGCATTACATAATATATGATAGTAAATATCTTACATATTAATATATTATAATTATTACACCTTAGTAATATTTTGTAATATAAAATGTTATGAATATATATATATAATCGTATAAAATTTTGGTCCATTGATCCAAAATCGAATCAACCAAACCAATTCTAAATTAGGTTGGTTTAGTCTTCTTTTATATTTGTCAGTTTTTTAAAATTGATTGGTCCATTTGGTCTTTTAAGTATGGTGGACCAAACCACCTAATTCATCTATTTACTCACTCATAATGGAATCTATTGAATTTTATTTGCTTGTACAATAAAACTTGGGGCATTTTAAAAAATAGCCCTTAAAGATAAGATGTTTTAAAAAAGAGCTCTCTTTATAATTTTAACTATTTTTAGCCAAGTTGGACAAAATTACTCTTAATGAAATTATACGCTATGATGTTACATGTCATGTACAAAAATATGTTACGTGCCATGGTTAAGTTGTTACACATTATGGTTAGGTTGTTACACGCCATGTACAAAAGCATATGACAAGCTGCCATGGTTAGGTTGTTACATGCCATGTTGAAAAAAAATATTGTCGTTACACGTTTTAGTTAAGTTGTTACACGCCATGTGCAAAAACATGTTACACGCCATGGTTAGGTTGTTACACGTCATGTACAAAAACATGTGACAAGTCATGGTTAGGTTGTTATACGCCATATACAAAAACATGTAACAAGCCATGGTTAGGTTATTACACGCCATATTGAAAAAAATATTATTGTGACAAGTCATGGTTAGGTTGTTACACGCCATGGACAAAAACATGTGACAAGCCATGATTAAGTTGTTACACGTCATGTACAAAAATATGTGACAAGTCATGGTTAGGTTGTTACACGCCATGTTGAAAAAAATTATTGTTGTTGCACGTCATAGTTAGGTTGTTACACACCATATTGAAAAAAATATACTGTTGTTACATGCCATGATTAAAAAAGGTTGTTACACGCCATGTTGAAAAAAAAATATTGTTGTTACATACCATGTTGAAAAAAATTATTATCACACGACATATTAAAGAAGATTTTGTTACATTTTAATGTCTAAAATGTTATTGTTACTTGCGAACAAAAACTTGAAATCCTCTCAACTCTTTTCATTTTTTTGATAGTTTGGCACCGATTAAGGTGTTTCTAACGTGTTTTCATAAATCAAAATACAATTTTTTTTATCTAAAACACCTACTTTGACTAAAAAAAAAATTTTCTTTGACAACCTAAGTTTATAAATTTTAAAATTTTGAGTTTATTGGTATTTAGGTCTCGAATTGATTCAATTAAAAGCTATTTCATACATCTGTGATTATTTCTACCATTTTAGTTTTATCCAAAATACCTAAAAATCGAATTTTTCAAATACCCACCCATCTACCCAAGCACGTCAAAACTATTGCTTGGTGTCTTGAAAGCGCAAGAAAAAGAAATATGAAAACGTAGGAGAGAGAAATTGAAAGCATATCAGACGAATGCTGAAGAGAGAAATTGAAAGTATAACAGACGAATGCCGAAGAGAGAAATCGATAAAATTTGAGAGAGTGGGATGGTGAGAGAGAAATCTGAAACACAAATGGAGCGAAATTGTGATGATTGGTTTAATTTATTTAAAATAGTTTAAAAGGTGTTTTTGTCAAGTCATGGCTAAATATGGCTAAAAACAGTTAAATTTATTTTGATGGTTATTTTTAAAATATCTTTATCAACAAAAGTCATTCCTCACAATTTCCTCATAAAACTTTTACCATGCCATGTGTCACGGTCCTTTACAAATTTCATTATCAAAGGTTTTATCAACTTATATTGATTGTTACGTCTCCTTTACAAATTTCATTGTCAATGGTTCTATATATGTACTAATTTTAGAACATATTGTTTATAATTAATTATTATTTATACAAACTTTGATATAAAATATTTTAAAATATAATTTGTATCATTAATTATATATATACATATATTTAATTAATACATAAGTATTACTATAACTTATAATAAATTTTATTTATATGATTACACTTAATAAGTTTATTAGCCATAATCTTAAATTTTATAACATATTGTTTATAATTAGTTATTATTTATACAAACTTTGATATAAAACATTTTAACATATAAATTATATCATTAATTTCATATATATATAATTCTGAATGAAATTTATAAGTTTTAATATTATAATTTGTAAAAAAAAAAAAGTGATAAAATTTTGATCCATTGGTCCAAAACCGGATCAACCAAACCAATTCTATATTAAGTTGGTTTGATCTTCTTTTATTTTTGATCAATTTTAGTTAATTTTTTAAAATTGATTAGTCTATTTGATCTTTAAGTATGGTGGATCAAATCATCTAATTTATCCATTTACTCACTCCTAATCGAATCTATTGATTTTTATTTGCATGTGCAATACAACTTTCACCATGCCATGTGTCATGGTCCTTTACAAATTTCATTGTCAAAGGTTTTATCAACTTATATTGATTGTTTCGTCTCTTTTACAAATTTCATTATCAAAGGTTCTATATATGTGCTAATATAGTAATACTTGTCCCTTCTTTACTACATTCAAACTTTACTGCACACTATTACCCCTCTATTCTCCACTATTATTTGCTCTCATTGTTTGGCTGGCAATTTGACAAGAAATAGTAATTCTCTAATTTTACTTATTTTTCAAAATTGGTAAAAAGTCTTCTTTGATTACATCCACCCTTCTTTTTGGTATTAGCTATTCCATATTTAATGGAATAGCTTCAAAAATTGTTAAGATTAAATTATCTTTCATAAATTTAAAAATTTATAACCCCTTAAATATTGATAATTAAATTATAAATAAAATACTAATAATTAAAAATAAATAATAATAATAATAACATTTAAATTATAAATAAAATATTAATATTATATGATATTAATGATTAAATTATAAGTAAAATATTAATATTTAAATGATCAATTATAAATATTGTAAATACATTATACATTATTAATATTTAAAAATTAAAATTAAAAAATAAAAATAAATAATCATATCTATAATAAAGATATTTTTATATTTTCATCTTCTATTCATTTCTTATTCCAAAGTTATTTTTACTAGCTAAATATTACAATAAGTTATAATAACTATTTTTACCTTATTCGATTCGTTGTACTAAACTACGTAATAACTATTTTATTCTATTATTGCTTTATTCTATTTTCACAAAATAGCTATTTTATTTAATTTATATCTATTCCGTGAACCAAACATGCATTATTTATTCAAAAAAATTAAGATCTTTAAAATAAGTAAAGCCTAAGCAGTCCCACTATTTAGATTCTAGACTACGAATTAGTGAAAATATTAATTTCTTTAATGGTCTTTTTTTGGGGGGGTTTTCATGTCACACATAGTTCATTTTCATAGTTTTTAGAAGTTTCAAACATTTCATTTAGAGTTTTCTTTCATATTTTTTTTTAAAGTAGTTTTTTTTTTCTATATACCCCTTTTCTGTAATATTTTGGATTAAATTCTTTTATAGGCATTTTGATCCTGCAACGACGTATGACTTAGCTACCTAAAAAAATAATTTTAAGAGTTTAATATTAAAAAAATATTATTTAATAGGTCGAATGGTCCGTATAGCTTTGCAAGCATGGCTTGATGCAGGTTAGGTTTTGAATATATTTTTTATATTAAAAATAATTTATTATTATTATAAATATGTGTGAATGTTTATTATATTACAATATAAGAGTTTAGACTTGGCCTAGCAATAAAGACATATCACACTTATGAGTCTCATATGATGTGAACTTTTATATTTAATTATATATGTTTAAAAATTTGGATGTAGATTAGGATCCGAATCAATTACTTTAAATATTATCTTATAAATTCTATTTATATAAGAAGTTATTAGCTTATAAATAGACTCTTAATTTTATTTATAAATACACTCTCAAATAAGATTCTAATCTCTCTAAATAATTTCTCTCATAATTATTTGTTAAAGTTATATTTCATAACATTTATATTTTTAAGTTATATTTCAAATAATTATATTTTTATTATAAAATTAAGTTAAATGAATTTGGATGAGGATTGGATTTTGAATAGAATGTAAATTTAAAAAACATTAACCAGACCGACAATAAAAGCCAAATAAGTTCTCCGTGTTCAAATGCATCACGAACTTACGTAAAATTACACCAGCTTTAGTTTGATACAAAAGAAACTTAAAGAAAGGAAGAAAGCAACTTCATTTATAAACTTATGTAAAATTACACCAGCTTTTGTTCTTCTCTGCAGTCTTGCCCTCTCCTTCTATAAATCACTCTTTCCCTTTTTTATTTCCATCGTCATTTCCTTTCCTTCCCCACAAATCCAATCCAAGTTATCTATCAAAAGCATGAGCTGGTGGTGGGCTGGTGCCATTGGGGCTGCTAAGGCAAGTCCCCGATTCTTCTCAGGCTTAATAATTTTCTGTTTACCATTGCGAAAGGTGCTTATTTTTTGTTTTAATTTTTGCAGAAGAAATTTGAGGAAGATGAAGCGCCGATAAGCTTCCAGAGCGTCGGACTGGTAGTTGGAGTGACTGGCATAGTCGGTAACAGCTTGGCCGAAATCCTTCCATTATCCGACACTCCCGGCGGCCCATGGAAAGTATACGGAGTAGCTCGTCGCCCCCGGCCCAACTGGAACGCGGACCATCCTATCGAGTACATTCAGTGCGACATATCCGATCCCAAGGACATCGAATCGAAGCTCTCTCCACTCACCGACGTTACCCACATCTTCTTCGTCAGCTGGATCAACCGATCATCCGAAGCCAAGAACTGCGAAATCAACGGTTCCATGCTCCGGAACGTTTTGCGTTCCGTGATCCCTAACGCACCCAATCTCCGCCATGTCTGTCTCCAAACCGGATGCAAAAATTACGTCGGACCGTTCGAATTGTTGGGCAAAATCCAACCGCACGATCCGCCTTTTACAGAAGATTTACCGCGGTTAAACGCTCCCAATTTTTACTACACTCAAGAAGACATCCTCTTCGAAGAAACCGAGAAAAAAGAAGGATTAACCTGGTCGGTTCACCGACCCGATTTGATATTCGGGTTTTCGCCTTATAGTTTAATGAACATCGTTGGAACTCTTTGCGTTTACGCCGCTATTTGTAAACAAGAAGGGCAACCGTTGTGGTTTCCTGGAAACAGAGCCGCTTGGGAACGTTACTCTAATGTTTCGGATGCGGATTTGATTGCGGAGCATCAGATATGGGCGGCGGTGGATCCGTATGCAAAAAACGAAGCGTTTAACGTGAATAATGGGGATGTTTTTAAGTGGAAGCATTTGTGGAGAGTTTTGGCAGAGCAGTTTGGGATAGAAGAATTTGGTTTCGAGGAAGGGCAGAATTTGGGGCTGGTGGAGATGATGAAAGGGAAAGAAAGAGTGTGGGAAGAAATAGTGAAGGAGAACCAGTTGCAAGAGACGAGGTTGGAGGAGGTGGGAGTTTGGTGGTTTGTTGATTTGATCTTAGCAGGGGAGACGCCGCTGTCGAGTATGAATAAGAGTAAGGAGCATGGATTTTTGGGGTTTAGGAATTCCAAGAATTCGTTTATGACGTGGATTGATAAGATGAAGGCTTACAAGATTGTGCCTTGATTTACTATTTTGTTTCCAGTTTTTGGTAACGGAGATGAATTTGTTATAGTTGTTGTTGCTCTAAAATAAGTACAAGCAAACGCTTGGAACTGTTCGATATGGGAAACACTTGCATACGCCCCAAGAGAAACTTTTGTTGCATTTGTGGGGATGCTGTAAGGTTTATTGTTTCTTTTAGCTTATCACGCTTTGTTCTTTATCTTGTTCGAGCCTGAATAATGCAATAAAACTTCTTTATTAGACAAAGCTTGCATGTCACTTTGAATCAAGTTTGGAATTCATGCATGTGAATGATTCATGCAACTATGATCTGCATTTCAGATCATTACAACATTGCAAATTCTCAGTCTATGCATAGGACACAGCCACTGCCAAAACCAATGATGAAAACAAACTCCAAATAACAAATATTGTGGCAACAAAAATATCATTTAAACTATTTCAAATAAATTAAACTATTCATCACAATTTCTCCTCATTTGTACTTCGGATTTCTCTCTCTCACCATCCCATTCTCTCAAATTTTATCAATTTTTTTCTTCGGTATTTGTTTGCTATGCTTCAGATTTCTTTTTCTTACACTTTCAAGACACCGAGCAATGATTTTGATGTGTTTGGGTGGATGGCTATTTAGAGAATTCGATTTTTAGGTCTTTTGGATAAAACTAAAACAGCAGAAATGATCATAGGTTTTTGAAATAGCTTTTAATTAAATTAATTCGGGACCTAGACACCAATAAATTCAAAATTTTGAAATTTATAAATTTAGGTTTTCAAAGAAATTTTTTTTTTAGTCTAAGTAGGTGTTTTAGATAAGAAAATTTGTGTTTTGATTTATGAAAACATGTTAGAAACACTTTAATTAGTGCCAAATTGTCCAAAAAAATAAAAAAAAAATGAAGAGAGTTGAGAGAATTTGAAGTTTTGATTCGTAAGTAACAACAACATTTTAGGCATTAAAATGTAAAAAAATGTTTTTGAATATGTCGTGTAACAATAATCTTTTTTAAACATGACGTATAACAACAATATTTTGTTTTCAACATGACGTGTAACAACTTTTTTAAACCATGGAGTGTAACATGTTTGTGTACATAACGTGTAACAACAGTATTTTTTTTCAACATAGCGTGTAACAGCCTAACCATGACGTGTAACAATAGTATTTTTTTCAACATGGCATGTAACAACCTAACCATGACTTGTCACATGTTTTTGTACATTACGTATAATAACCTAACCATGACTTGTCACATGTTTATGTATATGGTGTGTAACAACCTAACCATAGTGTGTAACATGTTTTTGTACATGACATGTAACAACCTAACCATGGCGTGTAACATGTTTTTGTACATGGCCTGTAACATCATAGCGTGTGATTTCATTAAGGATAATTTTGTCTAATTTGGCTAACAATAGTTAAAATTATAAAAAGAGTTATTTTTGAAAACATTTTATCTTTAAGGGTATTTTTTAAAATACTCTATTATATATTGTGTAATGAGAATGCATGCATTAGCTAGGGATGATCGCACATAGTGGAGTGCATCTCATAACTAACTTTTATGTACTATCAATAAGGTTTTTATAAACAAATCACGCTTTAAGTTTGGCAAATTCACACCTTAATTTCTTCACTGTGGCCTCCATTATGGCGCTAAACATATACTGTTGGATCTTTAATAACGTATAGTTTTTTTTTTCTGTTTTAAACTTTGAATAATTTAAAGATATATGTGTTATGAAAAATAATTTAAAAGAACAAATAAAGATAACTTGAAAGAATAATTAAAGAGAAGGAAGAAAGTATTAAAGGGGAAAAAAGAGATCTTATTGAAGTGTGTGTTTACAAATAAACTGAGGGAGGCTATTTATAGGCAAATAATCCTCTTATCTTGATAGAATTTACAAGATGAAGATAACACTTAGAGATTAGATGGATTAAATCCTAATCCAATCTAATTTACATCAAATTTAGATATAGATAAAATAAATGGATATTCATAAAAATATTCATAACACTCCCATGTGAATATCATTGTATTAAGAATATGCCTCGTTAAAACCTTACAAAGAAAAAAAAATCTCATGGGAAAAAATCCGAGTGAAGGAAAAAGAGTACATAATTCTTTTCAAGAATACACTTATGAAATACTGCCTCATTAAAAACCTTATCAAGAAAAACCCAGCGGAAAAAAAACCTTGATGAAGGAAAAGAGTACAGTGCGTATTTTACTACCCCTGACAACTGCATTATTTAATATCTTTAAAACAATGCATCCCGATCTTTTGTACCAATTTTTCGAATGTTGCAGTAGGAAGGGCTTTAGTAAACAAATCTACTAAATTGTCACTTAAACGAATTTGTTGAATACTGATATTACCATTTTCTTGGAGATCATGAGTGAAGAAGAATTTTGACGAAATATGTTTTGTTCGATCGCCTTTAATGTACCCTTCCTTTAACTGTGCTATACAAGCCATATTATCCTAGTATAATATTATTGGAATTTCTTTCTTAGTTGACAAACCACACGTTTCTCGAATATGTTGAGTTACAAATCTTAACTAGACACATTCACGACTTGCCTCATGAATTGCTAAAATTTCTGCATGGTTAGAATAAGTAGCAACTATAGTTTACTTTATAGAACGCCATGAAATAGCGATGCCTTCTTATGTGAATAAGTAACCTATCTAGGATCGAGCTTTATATGGATCTGATAAATATCCTACATCTGCATAACCAATTAAATATGATTTTAATACATTTGAATAATATAAACCCATATCCATTGTTCCTCGAAGATATCGAAGTATATGTTTAATTCCATTCCAATGTCTTCGAGTTGGAGAAGAACTATATCTGCTAATAAATTCACAGCAAATGGTATATCAGGTCTTGTATTGTTAGCAAGATACATTATTGCTCTAATTGCATTAAGATATGGTACTTCAAGACCAAGAAGTTCTTCATTATCCTCACGAGGTCGGAAAATGTCTTTTTTCACATCTAATGATCTTACAACCATTGGTGAACTCAATGGATGTGTTTTGTCCATATAAAATCATTTTAGCACTTTCTCTATATAATTAGATTGATGGACAAAAATTTCATTTGTCAAGTGTTCAATATAAAGACCCAAACAAAACTTTATTTTTTCGAAGTCTTTCATCTCAAATTCTTTCTTTAAGTAATCCATGGCTTTTGATAACTCTTCAGAAGTTATAATAATGTTTATATCATCAACATAAATAGCAATTATCACAAATTTAGATCCGAATCTTTTTATAAAAATACATGGGCATATAGGATCAATTTATAGCCTTTTTTTGACAAATATTCACTAAGGCGATATACCACATGCATCTGGATTGTTTTAATCCATATAAAAATTTATTTAATTTGATTGAATAAATCTCTCGAGAATTCAAATTTTGTGCTTTAAGCAAATTAAATCCTTCAGAGATTTTCATATAGATATCATTATCAAGTGAGCCATATAAATAGGCCGTAACTACATCCATCAAATACATTTCGAGCTTTTCATATATTGCTAGACTAATTAAATATCGAAATATAATTGCATCCACCACAGAAGAATATATCTCTCCATAATCAATACTAGGCTTTTGGGTAAAACCTTGTGCGACAAGCTGTGTTTTATATCTCACAATCTCATCTTTCTCATTTCGTTTTCGCACAAATACTCATTTATATCCCACTAGTTTTAAGCCATTTGGCATATGGACTACAGGTCCAAAATTTCACGTTTTGCAAGTGAATTTAATTTCACATTGATTGTGTCTTTCCACATTGACCAATAATTTCTATGTCTACATTCTTCAACAGATGTAGGTTCAAGATCCTCATTTTCTTTTATAATATTGAGCGCTACATTGTATGCAAAAATATCGTCAACATTTATTTCATTTTGGTTTCAGTTTTTTATCATGACATAATTTATTGAGATTTCTTCATTTTCTCTAATTTCTAGCACCTGAATTTCTTCTGACATTATGTCAGAGGTCTCTTCTGGAGTTTTTGTTTCCTCTTCTTGACCATCTTGAATATTTGTTTCTTTTCTTTTTTGAGGATTTTTATCTTTAGAACCGATTAGTCTTCCACACTTTTGGCGTGTCTTAGACTCATTAGCAATAGCAAATTGTCCTACATCAATTCTAATTGGAGCATTTGTAGCTAATACATAAGATTTAATTACTCTTTTTAGATCAATAAATGCGTCTGACAACTGATTTGCTATATTTTATAAATAAATTATCTTTTGAATTTCTTGTTTACATTAATTTGTGCGAGAATTAAAACTAGATAATGATAATATATTCCAAGATATTTCCTTTTCCATCTATTTATTTTCTCCCCTTAATGTTAGAAAAATTGTTTCATCAAAATGATAATCAGCAAACCTTACAGTGAATAAATCTCCTGTTCAAGGTTTTAAATATTTAATTATAGATGGAGATTCATATCCAACATATATTCCTAACCTCATTTGAAGACCCATCTTTATGCGTTGTGGTCGAGCAATTGGAACATATACCGCACATCCAAAGATTCTTAGATGGAAAATATTTAGTTCATGACTATAAACCAATTGTATAGAGGAGAATTTATGATAACTCGTTGACTTGATGCGTACAAGTAATGCTGCATGCAGAATGGCATGTCCCCAAGTAGAAATTGGGAGTTTGGATTTCATAAGTAATGGTCTTGTAATCAGTTTAAGGCGTTTGATAAATGATTTTGCTAAACCGTTTTGTGTATGAACATGACTAACAGATTGTTCAACATTTATTCCAATAGACATGCAATATTCATTAAAAGCTTGAAACGTAAATTCACCAGCATTGTCAAGACAAATTGTCTTGATTGCATAATCAGAAAAATGTGCTCGTAAATGAATTATTTGTGTAAGTAATCTTGCAACTGCCAAATTGCTAGTTGATAACAAGTACACATGTGACCATCTTATTGATGCATCAATTAAAACTATAAAATATCTAAATGGACCACATGATAGATGTATGGATCCACATATATCACCTTGAATATGTTCTAAAAATGTAGGAGATTCAATCTCAACTTTAGCTAGTGATGGCCTTATAATTAATTTACCTTGAGAGCATGCAACACATGAGAATTCATTAGATTGAAAAATCTTCTGGTTTTTCAATGGATGACTACATAAATTTTTAATAATTTTTTGCATCATTATTGATCCGGGATGGCCAACTAGTTATGCCAAACATTAAAATTATCAGTAAACTTCTGGTTTCATAAGTTTCAATCATTTTAATTTTTGTGTAGTACATTCCAGAGGATAAAACAAGTAATTTTTTCAATACACATTTTTTACCCAATATAATAGATGTAATATAAAGGTATTCAATGTCTCTTTCATTCATTGTCAAAATATGATATCCATTCAAATGAATATCTTTAAAATTCAATAAGTTTCTTTGAGACATAGGAGAAAATAATGCATCTTTTATTATAAACTTTGTTCCTCCATGTAGTGAAATATTGGCTCTTCCAAAGCCTTCAATTAATCTTGTACTATCAGATATTGTATTGACATTAGCTTTTTCATTGTTAAGTGAAAAAAATATTTCTTATCTTTAAATATAGTGTGCGTTGTAGCACTATCTATTAGACATATATATTCATCATTGATCTTGGATCTAACCAGTTGAATATCTATATTTTTTTCAAAAAAATAAAACATATATGGTAAGAAACTTATATAAGAGAACATTAAATATAAACTTTGTTATTAAAATTAAAAAAAAATTCCTAGTAGACATATTAAAACACATTAACTTCTTCTTAATAAAATTATACTAAACATACCAAGTTCCTAATAAAGTTGTACTAAAATACACCAACAAATAATTTAAAAAATTTCATTATTGGGATTACCATAACCAATCAAATGATCAATTCGTCCTTCAGGGTGGGTAAAAAAATCAGCAATATCCAAGTGTGTTATATCAACTTGGCTATCATCTTCAACAAAATTTGTTTCAATATTTTTTTCCTTTGTCTTTTAGTGAGGCTTGATAAAGCTCAACAAGATGTTTTGGTGTACAACAGGTACATGACCAATAGCCTTTCATGCCACATCGATAACAAACATTTTTCATATTCCTTTTACTTTGTCCACCTTTGTCTTTTTCTTGTATCTCTTTATTATTCATCCACTTCTGGTAGGTATTCTTACTATCAGAATAATAATTTGTGTAACCACCACAACTGCGATAATTATGACGACTTTTTCCACGTCCACGATTACAACCACGATTATAACCACGACCATGACCAGGATCAGAATTTTTAAATGATATCGCATTCACTTTAGGGAATGGAGCAGAATCAATTAGGCAAGATTCATGATTTTTCATCAATAGCTTATTATTTTTCTCAGCCACAAAGAGACATGAAATCAGTTCAGAGTATTTCTTAAAGCCTTTCTCACGATACTGCTATTGCAGGAGCACATTTGATAAGTGAAAAGTAAAGAATGTTTTTTTCTAACAAATCAGCATCAGTCGCCTTTTCTCCACACAATTTTAGTTTAGAATTAATTCTGTATAATGTGAGTTATACTCACTAACAGTTTTAAAATTTTGCAATCGTAGATACATCCAATCATAATGAGCTTTTGGTAGAATTACTGTTTTTTAATGGTCATATCTTTCCTTTAGACTTTTTTAAAGATCGATTGAATCTTTTATTGTGAGATACTCAATTTTTAATCTTTCATGAAGATGGTAACGAAAGAAAATCATTGCTTTTGTCTTATCCTAATTGAATGCTTTATTTTCTTCTTTAATTGTGTCTCCAAGACCCATAGCATCTAAATGAATTTCAGCATCTAGAATCCAAAATAGATAGTTCTTGCCAGTAATATCAAGAGCCACAAATTCAAACTTTGTAAGATTTGACATTGTGATAGCTTAAAAGAATAACATAAATGTTACTATTACACAATATATCATAATTGGTAAGTAAAACAATAAATTGACTAAAATTAATATAAAATTGAAAATTGACTTATTATAAATTGGTAAAATTTGGTCAAAACAATAAAGTTACAATAAACAAAAATTACCTAAAAAATTAAACTTCGACTTTGTGAAGCTTAAGTGTGAAAAACTAGAGATCGTGCTGATAACGTGTTATGAAAAATAACTTAAAAGAATAAATAAAGATAACTTGAAAAAATAATTAAAGAGAAAAAAGAAAAAATTTAGGGGGAGAAAAAAGATCTTATTAAAGTGTGTGTTTACAAATGAACTGAGGGAGGTTATTTATAGGCAAATAACTCCCTTATCTTGATAGAATTTATAAAATGAAGATAACACTTAAAGATTAGATGGATTAAATCATAATCCAATATAATTTACATCAAATCTAGATATAGATAAAATAAATAGATATTCACAAAAATATTAATAACAATAGGAAAGTATTTTTGGTTTTCTATTTAACAATAAAGAGTTGAAGTCATTAGACGATAATAGTTTAAAAGAATATTGCCTTAATCTTAAATCTTCTTTAAAATATAACCACTATTCTAATATTGATGGTTGAGATTTAGTTTCAAAATTAAAAATTTGAAAAGAAATTATACAAATGAAATATAATAGTCTAATCGCATACTTAATCATATAAAAAGACTTGATTATTTTTTCAAATGCATATATTGCTGTTAGAATAATATTAATAATTTCAATAAATGTTGCTTCAAGAGAAAAAAGTTTTTCAAAATTAAAATTAATAAAATCTTATTTAAGATCATCAATGTTTTAAGAAAGGTTAAATAAATTGATTATATTATCAATTAAAAAAGAAATATTAGAAAAACTTAATTATAAAAGTTTAATTAAAAATTTTATATTTCAAAAAGTTAAAAGAATAAAATTTTAATAATTTTTTTAATTTCAATAAAAAAAACTTCATTTGCATATTTTGCTTTATCATAATGAATATATTGAGCCGCCCTTACTTATTCTGCTTCTTTAGTATTTATTTTTATCATAAAATAAGGAAGATAATTAAATCTTTAAATTACCTCTTTTATTTTTGTAAAAAAAGTTGGTAGTTTTTTCCATTTTGTTTGCCTTCCACTTTTCTTTTATATATAAAACATATATCTGCTGCATTCTAGTTAGGCTGTAGCCCAAGTTTCTGAAGGCCAACTTTGCCTCTTCGTTGGGCTAATTTAAATAGGTACAAATTCAATAGGTTTTGGATCCAATATCAAAAAGAGGAAATTGTGAGAAATAATCATCCGTATAAGGTGATTTCAAAAGTAACCACCAAAATAAAGTTATCTGTTTCTACCCAAAAAGAAGCATGAGCCTACGAAAATGCCCTTAAAAAACACTGTAGCAAATTAAGCTGCCGATATCTGCCTCCCGCCATCTTCCAAAAATTAGAAATTAATGCTCAGTTGTTTGTGCTCGCTCATCTTTCTCTCTCAGCTCTCTGAACTGTATCAACTCTGTGTTCAGCACCATCGTCATCAGCTCTCTCAGCTCTCTGAACTGTGTGAGCTCTGTCAACTCTCTGTTGAGCACCATCGTCTTCGTGCCGTGGTCTATCTCTCGCCATTTGGCCATATTGTCCTCGAAAAATAAACCCCATTGCGGAGATGGCATCAAGGTATGTTTTTGGGTTCATTGCTACAACACATAAATTTGTGAAACTTTTTTTGTAAATCAGAAGACGGATTAGAAACATAAAGGCGTGTCACCAGCATGTCTGCATGCACTTGTCGTGTTACCAGCATGTCTGCATGCACTTGTCGTGCCACCAGCATGTCTGCATGCATTTGGCGTGTCACCAGCATGTCTGAATGCACTTGTCATGTCACCAGCATGTCTATGTGCACTTGGCGTGTCACCAGCATGTTTACATGCACTTGTCGTGTCACCAGCATGTCTATGTGCACTTGTCGTGTCACCAGCATGTCTATGTGCACTTGGCGTGTCACCAGCATGCATGCATGCACTTGTCGTGTCACCAGCATGTCTGCCTGCAATTGGCGTGTCACCAGCATGCATGCATGCACTTGGATTGTCACCACCATGTAATTAAGTAAAATAAATAATTATTTTTGTTTTCAAAATTTCAGTGGGGTTCCAATTCTGCAACTTGTGATAAGACACGGTGGTCAGTGGGTGGATGGCAAGTACAAGGGTGGTGAGTCACGAATGCGGGGGGTTAGGAGTGATTTGTCGTTTGGGGGCTTGATGAAGCTGGTTGAAGATGTTGTTGGGGTAAACTCAGAAATTGATGACATTGAGTTGCATGCATTGATCAGTACACCCGGGGAGCTATCACGGCCAATTATCAAGTATGATGAGGATGTTGCATTAATTCTGCTAGAACAGAGGAATGTTCCAGCTGTGTACGTCAGCATTAAAAGACCCGAAACAAATGTTATGTCACATGAAGAAGCTGAAAAACATGGTAATCAGCTCAATCAGAATCAGATTTACAATGCTTCACATATGCTAGAGCATTCGGTCCGTAACCCGTAGTTGGGGTATCCTCAGGAGTTTGTACAGCTCGGTAACCAGAGGAATTGATAGAAGAGTTGGGTGAACAATTCCGATCGGGATGTGCATCAAACCAATTAGGGTCTGCTGCTAAAAGAATGCATCGATCGGGTGAAACGGTAGAGTGTGTAATTCCAATTTCAAATGAGAATACGACACGTGAGTACAACACTGTGACGTTGGATGTTAACACTGCGACGCTGGAGGATAATGCTGCATGTTATGAGGGAAATGAGGATTTGTTTGCTAGCAGTGAAGATAGATTTGATGACAGTTCGAGTGATGGGCTTGACGAATGGGATCATGACATTTCAGACAATGACTGCCTTTATGACAGTGACATTCCAATTTGCAATAATGTTGAAGGTGAAACAGAACCTGTTGAAGGTTTTGATGTAGGAAATGTTCAGTGTGATGATCCCATATACAATAACCCCATCGCTGGTGAGGACGGGAATCGTTCCGTTGATGCAATGGTCGATGATAGTTATCAAGAAAGGCAAAATGAAGGGATATCTTCTACGTGGCGAATTGCAGGTGCAGAAAGGTTCGCCTTCCAAACAATTAGCACTGAGGAGTCGACATGTCCCAATGATCGCTTATACAAAGGAAGAATGTTTTCCTCAAAGGCGGAGTTGAAACGAGCTCTGAACATGTTGGCTCTAAAAGAGCAATTTGGGATAAGAGTGAAAAGGTCATGCAAAAGTCGTTACGAGGTTAGTTGCAAAGACAAGGCATGCAAGTTCAGTGTCCGTTCAAGGAAGTTACTTGACGGAGGAGGGTATTGGGAAGTTCAGAAGTTCCACAAAGTACACACATGTACTGTTGATGGTTTGCAAGGGCGATTTGCATCTGCGAGTGCCAAGACAATTGGTGAACTTATGGCACCCAAGCATCAGGCTAATGGAGTAGCGTTGAGACCTAAGGACATAATTGGTGAGATGAGGGTTCAGTGGGGATTGGAATGCTTGTATGGTAAGGCTTGGCAAGCAAAGGAGTATGCGGAGACGCTTGTTTTCGGTCCCCCGGAGGAGTCATTTCAACTACTACCCTCATATTTTTATATGTTGGAACAAGAAAATCCTGGCACAGTCACAGCAGTGGCTACTGACGAGGCTGAAAGATTCAAATATTGTTTCTGGTCATACGGGGCTTATATTCGGGGGTTTTGGGATGTAATGCGTCCTACGGTCGCAATTGATGCAACACATCTGAAAGGCAGGTTCAAGGGTGTTCTGTTTGTTGCTGTATGCAAAGACGCGAACGAGTGTGTATATCCAGTTGCGTTTGGCATCGGTCATGTTGAGGACGAAGACTCATGGACGTGGTTTCTCATCAAGCTACGTGATGCGGTTGGTTGTCCTGAAAACACCATGTTCATTTCTGATCAGCATCTCGGCATTAAGAAAGCAATCCAAAATGCATACCCAGAACCGCACCACGGTTTATGCAGTTACCATTTGAAGAAAAACTTAAAAAATAAGTTCAAGCGTGATGACGTTTCTATGATTTTCACCCTTGCTCGAGATTGCTATAAGGTTTTCGAATTCAACAGACATATGAACCAGCTCAAGCAGATTCATGCGGGAGCCTATGCTGATCTTTTGAGAATAGGCCCTGAGAGATGGGCACGTGCATGCTCACCGACAAGGCGATACCAAATGATGACCTCGAACATTGTCGAATGTGTTAACTCCTGCTTAAAGTATGCCAAACAAATGCCAATCACTGTTTTGATAGAGTTCATACGAGACATGTTCCAGCGTTGGTTCCATGATCGGTACGAGGAGGCTGTCAAGGTGACCACACCCCGCAGCCCTTGGGTTGCTAGGCAATTGAGCAAACGCTTCAATGATGCACATCGCTTTGTAGTGAAGCCTATCAATCGAGTGGAGTTTGAAGTTAAAGACGGGAAGATGGACAGACTTGTTAACCTATCCACGAAGACGTGTTCATGCTGTGAGTTCTAAAAAGATTTGCTGCCATGCAGCCATGCCATTGCAGCAATAAGGTCAGATTATATTTTCTTTATTTCTTATTTGATCCTTAATTTGACATAACATAGCATTATATTCTGCTTGAATATTGGGTTCATTGTATTTTTCAATAAATGCAAACGTGAAGCCTTTGATTTCTGCGTCGACTACTACAAGACAACCGTTTGGGTGGAGGGTTATGTGGGGTCCATTCGCCCAGTAGGGCATCCTAGTGAATGGGACATCCCCCCGCATGTGAAACAAATTGTCGTCTTGCCACCACCTTGGCGAGGCCAAGCAGGAAGACCTAGAAGGAGAAGGATTCCATCCGCTGGTGAAGGCAGTCGAGCACAGAGATGTTCGCAATGCAAGATGTACGGACACAACAGACAGAATTGCCCATCTCCATTTGCAAATCCATCTACAAATCCGGCACCATCTCCAAGTCAATTAGCACCCCAACAAGTGCGCAGACCGAAAGCATGTTCAATTTGCAGAGAAACTGGTCACACACACGACAGCTGTCCAATCCGAAGGACAATGTCTGAAAACGTAGTGTGTGGTGTGGAAGATGACATATTATCGGGGCCTAACTAATTGCAATTTATCTGTTGCTTTGTTAGGGTTTGATTCGAACTGTTCCGATCTTGGCCATTGACATTTGCATTGAATAATGATATTTGCTATAAACCAGTGTATAATAATAGCATTGCCTAGGCATAGAAGTTGTCAATAATTGACTTTAGCCACACCATGCATGGTGGTATAGTATGGAATGTAAATTGTCTAATCTTTGAACAGCCTATATAAATAAAAAATCAACAATGTTACTCTACATTTCGACAATTGTAAAGCCAATACATTCATTATGTTATTTAGGGTTGCAAGCAAATCGCTTCAATATACATAAGGGAATTTTACTCATTTTACAAACGACGTTGCAAAACTATATCAATTGTCCACTTTGGTTTAGAGTTTGTGATAAGGTAAAATTACTACCCTAAACCCTAACCCTAATACATTCCCGCTACCCTATAATTATCTTAACCCGTTTAAATACCCGATTAAATAAAAAAATTATTAAAATTTTCTTCATGAGAACCCAATTACCCAATTAACTTTTCTAATCTCATAACTTACCTTTAGATTTATATGCTATATGTTTATATAAATAAACATATATATACACTGTAATTAATAATTTTATGAGTTATAATTTTTACAATGTTAAAACAAAATAAAAAGTAAATATATTTATATTTAAAATACATAATATATACACACACGCATTCATAAAAGTATTAATGTCATCATATTAATAATTAGAGTAATCATACTTAAACATAAATAACAATATAATAATTTTTTAATTTAAATATATTAATGTCATCACATTAATAATTAAAGTAATCATACTTTTCATATATTTGTTAGTTTTTAACAAAAAAATTTAGGGTAAAGTTTGTAAAAATTATAAATTTTTACTTTAATTATTAAAATAATAATAAAATATTTATAAATAGTCATCGAGTTCGGGTAACGGGTACCCAAGGGGTGGCATCCTAACCCTACCCTATTAAAAATCGGGTTTAGAAATCACTACCCTAACCCTACCCGAACCCGTTTATAAGTACCCTAATCCTGTATAAACGGGTTGGATTACCCACGGGTACCCTATAATAGGGTACCCGTTGACATTGTTGGAACTGAGACGCCGACTCTATGCAGACATTTTTGTGACACACCTAGTGCACATAGACTTGCTGGTGACACGCCAATTGCATGCAGATATGGTAGTGACACCCCAAGTGCATGCAGACGTGCTGTTGACACGCCAAGTGCATGCAGATATTGGTTGTGACACGCCACCTGCATGCATACTGGGGGTGACATGCCAGGAGCATGCAGACATGGTTGTGACACGCCTAGTGCAGATACTGAGGGTGACACGCCAAGCGCATGCAGACATAGTGGTGACACGCCACCTGCATTCAGGTATATTGGTGGTGACACGCCACATGCATGAATACTGGCTGTGACACGCCAGACGCATACAGACATGGTGGTGACACGCCACCTACATGCATACTGGGGGTGACACACCAGGCGCATGCAGACATAGTGGTGACACGCCACCTGCATTCGGGTATATTGGTGGTGACACGCCACCTGCATGCATACTGGCTGTGACACGCCAGACGCATGCAAACATGGTGGTGACACGCCACTTGCATATTGTCAATGTTGTCAGACGCTGACTTATTACTAAATTGCGATACAAAAAAATATGTTCACTGGATACAAAATTACTTAACAAAGATAATGTATTCCTGTATAAAATTGTCTATACAAAAAAATTTTATTCTGTATAAAAATATAATGAAGTGATTAATAAAAAAATGATTCTATTTCCTATGATTGTGTATACAACAAAAAATTTATCTCTAAATTGTATTATGTAGAAAAAAAATTATACAACTAACTGCCGATATGTTCATGGTTCGCTCGCACAGCTGTTGGAAAAAATTTCGTGTGCGTATTGGATACGCAATTTTGCAATCATATTCTGCTTAACTCTTATCGGCTCCGATTGCAACATTGCGTCAATGTAGCTTACCATGAACATGCTGCAACTGAGACTATCCTCTTGCCGATGCACTGAAGGGCTAGGCAAAGAAATTTCCAATGGCATCGGCGTCAAATCCCGTCTCTTCCGACAAGTTTTATTGAAATACCTGGCTTGGTGACAGATGAATGGAAAAATTATTGTAAGTGGCTTCATCTGCTTTGCACGAACTCCGTTATCCTTCGCTGCCGAAGTTGTAGCGGAGTCGATCACCTTGATCTTCCACTTACCCAAATCGATCTTTGCCACCACCCAATGCCCATCAACATTGCAAGGAGCGAGGATGAAATCGACCTCTTCCCATTTCTTGCCGTATGTCGGCCTTTCACCCTCCACATACCCCCGTAAATCATTCAGAATTTGCATGCTTGACAGGGCATCTTCGGTTTTATATGTCAAGTGTAGCATACGGATGGTGTCCTGGAAAAAAAAATTTGCATTGGTTTAGACTTAATGCACTGAAAAGCTTCGAAAAAAATAAAATTTTTTACAAAAAACTTACAAAGAATATCGTGTCAACCACGCATGCACGAGCGGTGTAATGCTTCAATTTTGGGCCTGTCGCCCGTTTACAGATAACGCTGAGGCATGCGTCGATATGTTCACTTGTCATTTCTTCTCGGGGATCCTTTAACGATGTGAAGAAGTCAACACCTTGATCCCCTAAGATTCCGACGTTACGCCTGCATATGTCACAAAATGAATTTGATAAGCGATGGTGGATTAATGTTTCTATAGAAAACAACAATGAATTGATATTTAGAAGCTGACCTTGCGGACTGGTTCTTCTTGAAGACTTCGTATGCTTCCATCATCGTGTCCTTCACCGCCCGACGAGTCAATGAGGGGTCGACATACGGGCTTGCAAGGTATTTGCTCACCATAATCACCAGTGCTCGCTCAGTAGGGTCGGCAATTGCTGCTGCAAGATGATGGTAATCAGAGGATAGTGGTGACCTGGTGGCTTCAGGAGTGGTCAGAGCAAGCTCGCCCGATCCTGCTGCTGGAAGCGCGACGATCGCCTCGGATGGAGGAAGATGCTCTATGGCTAACTCAAATAACTGAAGGGCTCCCTCCTGTCCGAAGAAAGTATGCTCAGTAGGATCAGCCTCACCAACCTCCGCTCCTTCAGCATCTTCTGATTGAAGGCTGGCACCATGCTCCTCATGCTGCCCATCATCAGGATCATCATGACCCACAGCAGCATTGTCGGATGAAGGACCGGCTTACAGAACGAGACAACTGTGAAAATTCGATAACGAATTGACCTAAAATAGCAAAATACAAGTGCAGAAAGATTAACGTACTTGTGATTTCAGCCCAGCTAGAACCCGTGAAACGATGCGGTCCTCTAGCGTTTCAACTGCAAAAGTCAAGGACTTAATTGATGCCTTCAGCTTCGACATTTCCTGCATGATATGTCGGAGCTGACGTTTTGTGCCTATGCCGTCATTGACTCTTGTCGACTGGGTCAACTGCAATAACATATATATTAGTGGTGTTAAAATAAAATCATATAGGAAACGTGTGGAAAACAAATATAACAACTTTAATATCCTTACCGGCGGCTCATGGGCAGTATGCGGTTGAATCGGAGTCGGAGCCATCGTTGGTTGCGGACTGGACGTGGCCTCCGTGAACTGCAATGACATAAGTTACTTTGTTACTAGCTCAACATATGTGGAAACTTTGAACAGAAATCGTTATAACCAAACTTACCGACGGCTCAATACGAATGTGTGTCTGAGGAGGACCAGTGGGTGGTTGTGGAGCTGCCGTAGGTTGATCCAACTGCACGCACATAAATGTTAGTAGATAATCACATATCAAAATGGATGTAAAAAAAATGTTAGAACCGTAAATACCGGCTGTTCACTTCTTGCACCATGGTCGTCTCCTTGTTCCATCAACTCTGGGGCCAACGGCTCATCAACACTGGGAGAATCCGTGCTCATCCGCTTAGTTGAAGCGGTGGATCTTTTCTCCTTCAAGCTTCTCCTCTTCGACTTGGCAGCGACACCAATGTGATCACCCCGATCCTCCGTCTGCCCGATTGGCACGTACTAGTGGTCCTCCGATAACAGCACATCGAGGTCCACCAAATACTCCCGGTTGGCCTCTTCCGGGGTGATCTCCAACGTCTCCAGGGCCCATAACTACAAAAGAAAAATATTTATCAAACGTTTAAATTTGAGGTAAATTTCTTATACAAATATGAAGGATCGATCAATTTGTAGCTGTTCACTCACTTGCTTAGATGACTCGAACTTCTCAACCGCCTTGTGCAGGTCTTTTGGCTTCTGATTACATTGCCATCTGCACATTCGCGGGTACACGTTATCCTTCGGAGCAGAGGGGGCTACTATTTTCCTCAAGACCGGAATTGCCTCCAATGCCCAGAACTGCAAGTCAATTGTAAACATTATCAAACGTAAATTATTAAACAGTGCAACAATAAATTATTTTCTCGAAACCAAACAAAAGCGGTAAATGTGACAATACCTGTATCACCCATACGAAGCCGTAGATGTTGTACCGTAAACGGCTTTCCTTTGCTTCGCTTGAGGTAGGCACCTCGAACCCTTTCAATAGGTAGTCCAAGGTGAGCCTCCAAACATAGTGGCCCCACGGAAATGCGTTCCAAGCGTCAAGGTCCTCAGCCAATGACAGCAACAAAGGTGTCACCCGTCTACGGTAGTCTTGCCCAAATAAAATGTTATTTGCGATCAAGACGAGTGCCATCTTGGTCGCGTCTCCTTCCCGCTGGAAGTTTCCTCCGCGGAACGTGTCAAGCAAAGCCTGCAGCTTTATGCTATCCTGACCGCTCCAGTATCTCGCATGAATTCCGTCCGCAACCATCTCATACGAACGTGTGAACACATCGGGCATTGGACCGAACTTCAGCCCGGTTATAAGGCAGAACTCCTGCTTCGATATCCGCGCCTTGCTCTTGCCGATAGCAAACCAGAGCTCCTCTTCCGTTGCCTCCCTTTCATTGATTAGACGAATCATTATATTATGAAGGAGACCAGCGCTGAAGTAGCCTTGCGGATAGACATCCAGGAGCATTCCGAAGCATGTACGCTTCACTACATCCAACTCCCCCTTCTCTTGGAGAGTCTTGTTGATGTAATGGAGCTGGGACCACTTACAGTGGGTGTTTATTGAGACATTGAAGGCCCACTTCTCCCTCGGCACAATGAGGACATTGTCAAGATCCTCATATTCTCTACGATGCATCTGCATCACATGGCACACGTGCAGAAGTCAGTTAACCAATAATGTGCCCAAAAGGTATACTAACTATATAAATAATTGTTCTGACACGCCATGCATATGAGGTGAAATGCTGTGACACGCCATGCATATGAGGTGAAATGCTGTCACACGCCATGCATATGAGGTGAAATGATGTCACACGACGCCATGCATATGGAGTGAAATTCTGTCACACGTCTGTCACACGCCATGCATATGAGGTGAAATGCTCTGACACGCCATGCATATGAGGTGAAATGCTGTCACATGCCATGCATATGAGGTGAAATGATGTCACACGACGCCATGCATATGGAGTGAAATTCTGTCACACGCCTGTCACACGCCATGCATATGAGGTGAAATGCTGTCACACGCCATGCATATGAGGTGAAATGCTGTCACACGACGCCTGCATATGGGGTGAAATTCTGTCACACGCCTGTCACACGCCATGCATACCAGGTGAAATGCTGTGACACGCCATGCATATTAGGTGAAGATATTGTCACACACTAAACCCCAAAGTCCAGTCAACACAGCACCGAACCAGGACTCAAACAATTTAAAACTTAACATTTGCAAAAAAGACGACCATATGTATCACCCCTTAAAAAAAATTACCGAAATCAATGAAGGTTTTTTTTTGTGGTTTTTTTTTTCCAGTCTCACGTACCTCTTCACCGATATCCGACATTCTTCTTCCTGTTGCAGTGGTGTCGTTAACCTTCTAAACAGTGAAGTTGAACTCCCTTCGACCTTTCGCAATGAGAAATGAATCGAACATCCCTTGGTTCACACACACAAACGTTTACGAATGAGGAAAAGGGAAAATGAATTGTTTACTGTGAAAAATGAATAAATAAAATTTAAAATTAAGGGATATTCTGAAACTGCCCGCTTTTCAATCCGCCGTGTCAACCTTTCTATTAATGCCGTGTCACATATTTCAAAGCAAACCATGGCCTGTCAGATGTTAAAGCAATGCCGTGTCACACACTCAAAACCGTGTCACCATGGCGTGTCACAAACTCAGCTCTATGCCGTGTCACTAACTCAGCTCCATGCCGTGTCACCACCAATATCTGCATGCACTTAGCGTGTCACGACCAAGTCCGCAGTGGTAGCCGAAACGTTTAAACTGGTAAAGTCAGTTTAGGTCGGTTTATATTCCTCTACTATATATAGTCCAAAACTCCTCAGTTCTCATAGACAGACCGTACGTTGCCTCTAAAGCAGACTTTGTCGATGCTTCATCGACAGTTCTTCCGAGCATTTTTTGCAGTTGTTTCCATCCCGCCCTTGATGTATTCAACTTTAGAATTGTCCACTAGTCGAATAATTAATCTATTTCTCTTCACCTCCGACCTGTAAGCAATTGTCCAACCCTGGCTATTTGAAATCCAGAGACTCTGGATTTCAAATAGCTTGGGTTGGACATTGCAAACAGGTCGGAGGCCAAGAGAAACAGATTTATTTATTATTAGGCTAGTGACAATTCTAAAGTTTACTATATCAAGGGGGGGATGTCACCAACTCTGCACCCTGGCGTGTCACCAACTCTGCACCCTGCCGTGTCACATTTTCCCTTTCACAAACCCTAAACCCAATGGCCTGTCCCGATTGCTATAGCACGACCATTTCGTGCTTTGCATTCACGTCTTTCTCCTTTCGATTCACCTCCTTAAGCAGGATTTCCGGTTTCACATCGTGCTCCAAGCTTTCGATTCATCATGACCACCTCCCCCTCCTCGTTCGGTTTATCTGAATGCCATGTCCGAACATTCAGAAAAACTATCTCATGTAACATTATTTTCTTTTGCACAAGCTTCTCCAAAAAAAAAAAAAGGATGTTTTGCGCAAAAAATAGATGTTCGCTAATTTCTTTGCATAATTTTCCGCCGTCCGGGTATTTCAGAGTGCCCACAACAAAGATGTCTCATTAAGGGTATTTTTATCCGAAAATGTACTTTATTGGCTAAAAACAGTTAAAGTTATCTTGTTGGCTATTTTTAAACACACCTTATTTTTAATAGCTAAAAAAAAAATCTCCCTATCAAAAATTAAGGACACGTCCTATGATAAGAAATCTAAAATTACGTTATCAGAATGAATCGGGACGCTATTTGTGTACTGGGTGGAATCTGTTGATTTTTATTTGCTCGTACAAATACTACTTTTGTCACGATTGTCAAAGGTTCTATCAATTTAAAAAGTTTGTTACGTCTCCTTTGCAAATTTCATTGTCAAAGGTTCTATGTATTTGCTAACACAGTAATACTAATCTCTTGTTTACTACATTTAAATATTTATTGTATGTTTGGTATAGGAATAGCTAAGCTATTCCCTTCTATTCCTAATTGTTATTTATTTTTTTGTTTGGTTCCCAATTTCGCAAGGAATAGTAATTCTCCAATTTTATTTATTTCTCAAATTGGTGAAAGGTCTTCTTTAATTACACCTATCCCTCCCCTCGGTATTAGCTATTGAATGTTTAATGAAATAATTTTAAATATTATTAAGATTAAATTACCCCTTATAAATTTAAAAATTTACAATCCCTCAAATATTAATGATTAAATTATAAATAAAATATTGATATTTAAATTATCAATTATTAATATTTTAAAATAAATAATCACAATAATATTTAAATTATAAATAAAATATTAATATTTAAATGATTAATTATTAATATTTTAAATAAATTAAAAATTATTAATATTTAAAAATAAAAATAAAAATAATCACAATAATATTTAAATTATAAATAAAATATTAATATTTAAATGATTAATTATTAATATTTTAAATAAATTAAAAATTATTAATATTTAAAAATAAAAATAAAAATAATCATAATAACATTTACTATATAAATAAAATATTAATATTTTATAATGTTAATGATTAAATTATAAATAAATTATTACTATTTTAAATAAATTATAAATCATTAATATTTAAAAAATAAAAATAAATAATCATAATAACATTTAAATTATAAATACAATATTAATATTTTATAATATTAATGAATAAATAATAAATAAAATAGTAATATTTAATTATTAATTAATAATATTTTAACTAAATTACAAATTATTAATATTTAAAAATAAAATAAAAATAAATAATCATGATAAAATTTAAATTATAAATAAAATATTGATATTTAAAAACTAAAATTAAAAAATAAATAATCATAATAACATTTAAATTATAAATAAATTATTAATATTTAAATGATAAATTATAAATTATTAATATTTAAAAAAAATACATAATTATATATATAATAAAAGATATTTTTATCTTTTTATCTTCTATTCTTTTCTTAATTCAAAATTATTTTTTACCAATCAAATACTATAATAAATTATAATAAATATTTTTACCTTATTCTATTCTTCGTATCAAATTACGTAAAACTATTCTATTCTTTTCTCATTTTATTATATTTTCACAGAATAGTTATTTTATTCAATTCTTTATCTATTCCATAAACCAAACATATACTTTTTATTAAAAAAAATTAGGTTCTTTAAAATAAGCAAAGCCTAAGCAATCCTACTATTTAGCTTCTAGACTTTGAGTTAGCAAAAATATTCATTTCTTTAATGTTTTTTTATGGGTTTTCATGTCATGCATAGTTCATTTCCATAATTTTTAGTAGTTCCAAACATTTCTTGCAGAGTTTTCTTTCATATTTTTTTTAATGTACTTTTTCTTTCTATATATCCTTCTCTTTTTTTTGTAATATTTTAGATTAAATTCTCTTATAGGCATTTTGATCCTGCAATGTATGACTTAGCTATTAAATTTTCTCTTAATAGGTCGAGTGGTCCGTATAGCTTGCAAGCTTGGCTTGATAGGAGGTTAGGTTTTCAACATAATTTTTAATATTAAGAATAATTTTTTATTATTATGAATATATGAGTTAATGTTAATTATATTATCATAAAAGAGTTTAGACCAAGTCAAGCAATTGAGACAAACTAATATGATGTGAACTTTTATATTTGATTATATATGTTAACAAATTTGAATGTAAATTAAGATTTAATCAATCCAAATTAAATACTTTAATTATTAACCTATAAATAAGCCATTTATTTTATTTGCAAACACACTCTCAAATAAAATCCTATACTTTTTAAATATTTCTCTAATAATTATTTTTTCAAATTATATTTCATAATATTTATATTTTTATTATAAAAATTAAGTTAAATGAATTTAAATGAAAATTGGATTTTGAACCGAATGTAAATTTAAAAAACATTAACTAGACCGACAATAAAAGCCATATAAGTTCTCCGTGTTTAAATTTATCACGAACTTTTATAAAATTATACCAATTTTAATTTTTTTTTTATAATTAAAGGAAGGGATTCGAACTTTACTCTTTAGACGAAAGGATAATACACCAACCACTGAATCAAATGTTCGAATGTTACACCAATTTTAGTTTGATACAAAAGAAACTCAAGACAGGACAGGAAGAAAGCTACGTCATTTATAAACATTGAGATTAGCTTTTTCAATAAAAGAAAAACGTAATATATTCATGCGGTTCATTCAGACAAAATATATTCGAATTTGGGGGAAAAAAAGTACTAAAATAAGGATAATCGATTGATTGAACTATATAAAAAGAAACAAGTCTGCAAACCGTGACAGTCGAATTACAGTCGTTTTCCTCATGAAGAGACTGAAATGCCCCCACTGGAGTCCACATAAATCTCCAAACCTGGCCCCATATGATGTTGTCACGGCTCCTGTCAGCGCCTTGTTTTTTTCTCTCGCTCTCATTTCCTCTCCCCCAACAAATCAAATAATTGAATACAGCCCAAGAAAACGCTCCTCCAATCCGAGTCTTCGAACCCCTGATTAATTAAACGCCAGAGTCAGACTGGTAGTTGCTAGTCCCATCATCACTCTCTTTGCTTTTTTATTTCCATCGTCTTTTCCTTTCCTTTCCCACAAATCCAATCCAAGTTATCTATCAAAACCATGAGCTGGTGGTGGGCTGGTGCCATTGGCGCTGCTAGGGCAAGTCCCCGATTCTTCTCAGGCTTAATAATTTCCAGTTTACCATTACGAAAGGTGCTTATTTTTTGTTTTAATTTTTGCAGAAGAAATTTGAGGAAGATGAAGCGCCGATAAGCTTTCAGAGCGTCGGACTGGTAGTTGGAGTGACCGGCATAGTCGGTAACAGCCTGGCCGAAATCCTTCCATTATCCGACACCCCCGGCGGCCCATGGAAAGTATACGGAGTAGCTCGTCGCCCCCGGCCCAACTGGAACGTGGACCATCCTATCGAGTACATTCAATGCGACATATCCGATCCCAAGGACACCGAATCGAAGCTCTCTCCACTCACCGACGTCACCCACATCTTCTACGTCAGCTGGATCAACCGATCATCCGAAGCCGAGAACTGCGAAATCAACGGTTCCATGCTTCGGAACGTTTTGCGTTCCGTGATCCCTAACGCACCCAATCTCCGCCATGTCTGTCTCCAAACCGGAGCTAAAAATTACCTCGGACCGTTCGAATTGTTGGGTAAAATCCAACCGCACGATCCGCCTTTTACCGAAGATTTACCGCGGTTAAACGCTCCCAATTTTTACTACACTCAAGAAGACATCCTCTTCGAAGAAACCGAGAAAAAAGAAGGATTAGCCTGGTCGGTTCACCGACCCGATACGATATTCGGGTTTTCGCCTTATAGTTTAATGAATATCGTTGGAACTCTTTGCGTTTACGCCGCGATTTGTAAACACGAAGGGCAACCGTTGTGGTTTCCTGGAAACAGAGCCTCTTGGGAACGTTACTCTAATGTTTCGGATGCGGATTTGATTGCGGAGCATCAGATATGGGCGGCGGTGGATCCATATGCAAAAAACGAAGCGTTTAATGTGAATAATGGGGATGTTTTTAAGTGGAAGCATTTGTGGAGAGTTTTGGCGGAGCAGTTTGGGATAGAAGAATTTGGTTTCAAGGAAGGGCAGAATTTGGGGCTGGTGGAGATGATGAAAGGGAAAGAAAGAGTGTGGGAAGAAATAGTGAAGGAGAACCAGTTGCAAGAGACGAGGTTGAAGGAGGTGGGAGTTTGGTGGTTTGTTGATTTGATCTTATCAGGGGAGACGCCGCTGTCGAGTATGAATAAGAGTAAGGAGCATGGATTTTTGGGGTTTAGGAATTCCAAGAATTCGTTTAATACGTGGATTGATAAGATGAAGGCTTACAAGATTGTTCCTTGATTTACTATTTTGTTTCCAGTTTTTGGTAACGGAGATGAATTTGTTATAGTTGTTGTTGCTCTAAAATAAATACATATGAACTTGTGAGATTTAAGCTATTAGTGGCAAACGCTTGGAACTGTTCGATATGGGAAACACTTGCATAGGCTCCAAGAGAAGTTTTTGTTGCATATGGGGGGATGCTGTAAGGTTTGTTGTTTCTTTTAGCTTATCACGTTTTGTTCTTTGTCTTGTTCGAGCCTGAATTATGCAATAAAACTTCTTTATTAGACAAAGCTTGCATATCACTTTGAATCAAGTTTGGAATTCATGCATTTGAATGTTACAGAATGAGGCAACTATGAAACAAGCAGATTACTGACACATGTTTAACATGTCCAGGCTATCATTTTATTGAATGTGAGATGCTAGTTATAGTATATTTAAGGTTTCCTTTCTTCTTTTCCAAGCACTTGGAGAGACTGCTGTGCTGAGTCCTTTTACCATATATTTTACTAGTTCATTTTCTGGATTTTATCAACTTAGCAAAGCGTTGGAAATTTGAAGTATCTGTATTCTGCATAACTTTTGCTGACATTTATCTTTTAACAGATGTGATTTTATAAGTTATATTGGGACAGTAGTTATGACAACTTTGGGAAAAAAATTTGATGTTATAGATGGCTGCATCGTGGGGTTAACATGGTAAATGGCTTATGTGGTTGTGGCCCTGTGTCTCATGTCAGCTTTGAACAGGGCTGTAACAATGATTAGTCTCCTTTAGTAGATAAAACATTTTATAGTCAGCCTTTCTTATGTACTTGGTCTAACTTAAAGTATTCTTTTCACTTTTATTCTTAGTTGTTTGAATGTTTTGTTTAATATTGATGTTTGTTTCAACTATTAATATCTGGGTAACTATATGCTAATGCTTTGAAGTATTATATTCCATGGTTATCTTTGTGTATATTAATGCATATCATTCCTTTTCTCAAAGAAAAATGCATTTCTGAGCCAAATCATGACGATATCTGTTTATCTGGAGCTGGAAGGTGTTGTTATTTGTCAATAACCCCCTAACAGACACACAAACAAAAGCAATGGGTAAAAGTTTTAGCATTTATTTGTTGATTAGTTGCCTTGTTTTTTCTTTATGATTTTGCTTGAATTGTGATATAGGGAGATGCCTCCCAGCTATTTAAAGGCTTGGCAGAGGTTCATATGGTATTTTAAAATGGACGGAAGTAATTGGCATACGCTCCCTCTGATGATGTTGCTTACTCATGTATCATTATTGGGTGAAATTCATATTGGATTGACAATGGCACAAAACAATTCTGAGATGAAGCCCAACTTTTAAGGACCTGGCAGAGTTAATTTGGCAGGGAACTGTATTCTTGTACTCTGATCACTTCCCTTATCTGGTTAAATCTGACTTCAGTCTGAGGTTATGTAACAGTAAGTTTTCATTCAACTTGACTACAGAGGAGATGCTGATTGAACTTTTTGCTTTGAAAGCGGGTGATTACTTTGTTACATTTGATTCTTTACAGCTACATCAGCCTATTATATTTCTGATTTCACAGTTAGTTGTAATTCCACAATTTTGATACCAAATATTTGCATATTCAAGGTTTCCATTAAATATTTACCCATCAGTTTTCTCCATCACTGATCTGAAGCTTCTTTTACCTCTTGTAATGCGGAGTAGAGAATCATTCGGTGCTGTTGGTAACATTAGGATGCAGTTTCCTGAAAGTTATGGAAATTATGAGTTGGTTGAATTGAATGCTGAACCAAAATGTTAGGTTGCCTCAAATGATCTCTTTTGTGAGTTTGGACAGTTTGGTTATGGAATGTGTTGTATTTGCTCGTCTAGACTAAGAGTGCAAATGCATTTATCAAACATCGGTTGGTTTAACTTAGGAAATTAATTGGATTTGGACCCCGCTGTGTAATCATTTTGTCAAGCACTAGTTTATGGATATTGTAAAACTTAGTCAAGTCTTATCATTGAATTGATAAATACTTGTACGGATATCAAACACGTTATCCATGAGGAAAGGTTTTAATCCTTTTAAGACAGATCACCAGTTTGGAGCAGACAACATCCGAAGAGCCAGATCCGAGCCGATCGAACAAAAAATAATGCTACAGGGAAAAAAAAAATCAGAAGAACGATCATGGCTGGTGGGACTATCGTCCATTAAGAAAGTTAATGGGATTAGTTGTCAAGATTTGTCAAGACCCCACTATCAAAGAGTTGACCCCATCCTTGGCCCATCAGCCTAACCCAAAATTATTAGCTCTTAGATATAAATATACATCTCAAGTCTTTATTAGGCCTTGTAAACCGCCCATGGTTAGGCCTATGAAGGAGGTTACCTTCCCTATCATTATCAATCAATAAACGTCACACGTTATGCAGCTCAGAGTCTGTAGGGCCGCCACAATATCAATTGGACAGTTCTGGACCTTTGGGCTGCTCTGGGCTCCGGTTGTTGGGTGAGATTACAATTTTTTATTTTTCGATTACAATCTACATCCCTCTTCGAACTTGGAAGCCCCATCTTCCTTGGAACAAAGCAGGCATTTTTGTCATTTCAAACTCCACAGTTTTTGCCGTGCCAAAAAAAATAAAATAAAATAACGAACAACTGAACGCAAGCAGGGAGACCTCAGTTCGTAATCTGAATCTGTTCTCCGGTTCTTGTTCTTTTCGTGGGAGATCAATTACTTAATCTTTGATACCAGTTCCCGTTTCTTACAGTGGAGTAAGGTAACTGTCATTTCCATTTTTCCACTGTAGTAATAATTTACTACCCCTTTCTTTTATCTTTTCTTTTTCCACTCAATTCTCAGTTTGATAGCATCTCTTCTTATTATTCAGCGCCGAAGGCAAAATGATTACAAACTTCAATGGATTTGGCGTTGGCCTTGGTATGCCCACGTGTATTTTGCATCTCTTTTTATACTCTCTTGTAATAAATTTCTCGTCTTTGAGCTTTCTTCTTTTCTGTTTTTTTTTTTTTTTTGTCAATTTTGTCCTCAGGTTTTGGTGTAGGTTGCGGCTTCGGAGTTGGATGGGGATTTGGAGGTCTTTATATATATATATATATATATATATATATATCTTTTTAAATTTTATGTTTCAGCTTAAATTCTCTTTATTTTCCTTTAATTGTCATGCATAAAGATTTCCCCCAGACTGAAATATATGTACCAAAAAGTGGAAATGGATTGTCTGTCGCTCTAGTCATGCGTATTTGATCCAAGGAAGTAGTTATCAGTACTTGTTTTCATCGTTTGTGAGATATGGGACATGGACTTTGTAGTCGCCTTGGTTGTTGATGTCCGCTGAAGATTACAATTTTAGTTGCATGTTGACGTTAGACATAGGACTCTAGATTGAATTGTTGATGTCAGACGGGAATGTAGTACCAATCATGATCCCTTCATCATCTCTTTGTTAGGGTTATATGTTATATGTTCATCACTTCATCTGCCAGTCTTAGCATACTAGCGATACCTTTTGAGCTGTAATGAAACTATTTGGTGAAGATTGTTCTGCTGCCGATGGGCATTTCATATGGCAAGCAATTGAATCATGATACTTAGAAGTGTGACGAGATCTGAATGTGCCAATTTGTTGAGAATTGGTAATGTACTTATTTTTTCCTGTTCATCTCAAACTCTTCCTTGGCCTGGAAATGAGGGTTGAGTCTAATAGTAGCTTTCTTCATTAATGGGAATTGAATCTCCGGCCCTTTCTTTCTGTTCTCTTTTTTGTCTTTGGTAGCTAGTGAGAAAACTATAAGGGTGTTGTACTTAGTATCTCTTTCTATAACATGGAATTATGATGATGAAGGTTTAGTTTTAGAACCTTTAACACTTGTTGGGCTTAGAGATAGCTCAACAATCTTAAACTTAGTTTACTTTTTTGTTGTTTTTTAAACCTTATAAAATTATTTCTTTTGTTTTTGCCTCATCAGGTCTGGGATACATGATAACCTTTTAACTTTATTCTGCAATTGATCAATATGAAAAATTATAGATGGCTAAATTATGAACTTAATTGTTATTTGAATGACTTCTATTTCATATTTTGTGAATATATGTAAATGTTTGCAGCTTCTCTCTAAATTAAGGTATTGTCTTAGAATTGAAATTTATGAATATATCTCCTTCTCATTCCATGGATGTAGTAATAAGCTTTTTCTCTCACTTGTGGTTTCTTTTCTCATTTGCAGGGATGCCTTTGAGTCTTTTAGGGCTTGGTGCAGGTATTCCTTCAAATACTTATGGTTCCTTTGTTAATCTGCTTTGCTGACTCTAATGAATGAGTCGTAAGTTAACATTGGATTTGTTGTTTATGTGAAGGTGGTGGCTGTGGGGTTGGCTTTGGCCTTGGATGGGGCTTTGGGTCTGCCTATGGTAGCCAGTACAGATCGTCTAGGGTCACATTCCAAGGCTTAGAATTTGGCAAAGAGGACCAAACCAAGGATGGTGAGTTCAAAGCAATACCAAAAGGCAGCAATGAAATTCGTGTGTCACAGTAATCTTTTCAGTTTGGAGATGAATTAAGATCTGTAACCATTGAAATATGAATTAGAGAACTGTCACAGTTTAGTGCATTATCCACAAGTTTTTGCCTACAAACAGTCATATTGAACAGGGTACATCCTGGATTTACTTTTGTATTTGAGATGTTTAATGTTCAGCTTGGAGTCATGTAAGTTCAGCGAGAGGAATCAATGAAATTGAGTGGAGTTTCGTTTACGAAGTGAAATTCCATCCATGGGGGTGTGTTGTAGGAGCTTCCTTATAGCCTTTTCATATTCTCTCTGCTGCTGCTTTAGATGCTGATTGCTGAGCTTGTTATGTTCTTGCTTGAGACTGCTCATATGGTATTAACTTGGTGAGAATTCTCATTTTCAAAGAGAAAGTTAAGCTTATACGAATAATTTCTTTTAGTTTTGGTGGTGTCCTTGCTTATGGAAGTATTAGAAGAAGGTTTATTTAGATTCAGGGGAAGACTGATGAAGGGATACGGACGGCAATATTGTGGATTTTGCATGCCTAAACACAAGCTGCAAGCTGGATAGAACAGCAAACGTCTTTCTCTTTTCTTTTCTTTTTTTTATTAAAATCACTAATGAAAATTCATTGAATTTCAGAATAGAAAACAAAGAGATAATTATTTCTTATTTCCATAGTCTTTACTATCCAAACCAGGAATTGAATTGTCCATGTTAAAAGCTTGAATATGGAAACCTCCAATTTAAAGCTCGTTAATCTTAACCGTTAGGGTTAAGTTACAAGTTCAAAGGCTTCAAATAACTTGTGCTAGTTGTCTGTGGTGATAAATTCCGTTCGTAATCCTGTTCCAGGGAAAGAAGGAAGCAATGGAGCGGCTTAGGAACCTATCTCCCAAAGTTATCGTTCTTTTAGGCTCTTCTTCAACAATTTCCAGGGAAAGGAGGAAGTAACGGAGCGGCTTAGGAACCTATCTCCCAAAGTTATCGTTCTTTTAGGCTCTTCTTCAACAATTCCTAGCCGCCCCTTCATCCCGTCTTAGTTCGGTCCCTACTTTGCATATTTTCTCCTAGGGAAGTCGTAATTAGTAACATTCCTTATTACAATCGAACTGTTGTGCTGAAACCTGACAGCCTGACTCCTGAGTCAGTCGACCAACTCTAGTTACTCAACAGCATTAACCAATAACAAGCCACCAGATAGAAAAATTGACAAATTGACAAAGCTTTATTGCTCTGCACTTGCCACCCTTCTCTTTCATCACTGAGGTTGGTAGGTAGCATGCGGGGAAGCGAGAGCTAACCCGTCCCTTGCTTTCACCTGATCCCATTGTTTCATTTATCCCCAAATCTCCACCTTCTCCGTCCATCTAGGATAAATTAGGGTCGCCCTGACAAAGATAAGCATAGTCGCTCGTTTTTCAGTCCTTTCTGACAAGAACCAATGGCTGAACACACGGTTTACACCCCCTCAGAGGTTGCTCAACACAAATCAAAGAAAGATTGCTGGCTTGTCATCGATGGCAGGGTAATCCTGCTCTCTCTTTTCATCCACATCCAAGAGTTGCATACTGATCACGTTCGTCCACGTATAAACTATATCTATGTAGCAAATAATTAGACTTGACTAACTCTTGTAGGTACTGAACGTGACAAAGTTCCTGGAAAAACATCCAGGAGGAGAAGAGGTGCTGTTGGAGTCAGCAGGGAAAGATGCGACAAAGGAATTCAAGGATATCGGACACAGCAAGGCGGCTCAGAACTTGCTCCTCAAGTACCAGGTCGGAGTTCTCCAGGGTTACACTTTGGAGAAGGATGCGGATATCCAGGTTGCTTCAACTGATGAACCGAAAAATATAAAAGAGATGAGTGCTTTTGTGATCAAGGATGACAGCATGCCTAAATATGCAGCCCTTGTCGAGTTCTTTGTGCCCCTCTTGGTTGCCGGTTCCTACTTCAGTTACCGATACCTGACGACAGGCTCATCGATGGTCTGATTGGTTTGGTATCACCAGAAAAATCAACATGAACCACCAAGCCAAACTCAAAAAGCCTTTCTTCCTAGACATAAATATCGATCTAGAATGTTACTAGTATTAGTATTTTACCAAGTCTTAGCATGCTTATTGCTTCCTTTTATCTTCACTTGTTGTCCAGGTGAGAGTTGCTGTTGATTGAGAAAAAGGAAACTTGAACATATTTAATTACCATGATAATTGGCAAATGCTATTGCTATAAAATGCATTTTATACGCCAAAACCTTATCTTTTGCAAAGTGTAAAGTAAATGAGGTGAACCAACCAGTACTACTAATAAAAATATTCAGCTCCTAAGCCATAAAATTTTGCAGCAACAAATTAATTGGAAAATGATACGGGCATATGCCTTAAAACAAAGAGCACAGCGGCGATGCAGCCATTTCATGGAGATCAATAATCTTCAGTTTTTACTAGGTCATTAGCCATTAAACATTCGTATTACACGATAAGAATTCACCAATGATTTTTGAATGCATCTTCCCACAATGTATAATGTACCAGATGATCGACGTTTATGGTGAGTTGAATATGCAAATGAGATGAGACAGGTGAAGGAACTTCAACAGTTTCCATAATTGAGGTCTGATTTAATTAACTTTCCCACTTCCCTTCTACAGTTTGCTAGTTGGCTACAACTAAAGGAAAAAAAAATGGGGAAGGGGGGCTTGAAATGCTACACGATTTGTATCAATACAACAAACCCGCCTGTAAGGAGAAAAGAAAAAAGAACATATATTACATAATCCAACAGCCTCGGTTCAACTTTGTCATCCCTCTGCTCCTTAATTAAACTACAGGACTTTCCCTTCATCTGAAAAATCAAAATTGGAAGGGAGAGACAAGAAGTGGTCAAGGAAAAGCGAAGACAAAAAAAGGTGCTCTCGTTTTTTGTCCTACTGCCTTCACCCAAAATTTACCTGGGTCAAACATCGAGTGAGTATAATATGCACAATCTATACTCCTCAACCACCTACACCCCAAATATCAAGCCACTGAGTAAAAACTGCTGGCTGAAGATTCTGCATCTCCTTTTCATATTGTATGAAATGCGATTAAAACTGCATATGAAAACAAAATGTTTAGGCTTCATAGACTTTCCCGGACTCAATTTCAGAAAATGTGAATATGGTTAAAATTTAGCAAGAGGTGGCACTAGCACCACAATCTGAATGCATAGGAAGCAAACAATCTGAATTGATGGCAGGAGTCTATAAATGCAGTTAATCTCGGTTCTAATTATTTTAATACATCCCATGTGATTCCTGCTTTTTTCAGTGTTTCTAGCAGCATAGAGTTACTCCTTCATATTATGTATCACAGGCTTATGTTATGCTCTCTAAACCATGAGTTATCCACTTTTTAATTTGTTCGCAGTGAAAGCAGCCACCATCATTTATGGATAACATTCTTTGTAACCTATCTTTTCTTGTATTAGCATGCATCCATCTAACTGCCCAAACCTTTCCACCATAAACCATAATTGTTATAGATGTCCATCACCTTGATAGATATCTTACAATCATAGGATATCCAGCAGCATTTCTCCATTCCATTGAACCTGTTCTAGCTTTATCAATAACATCCTTGTAAATTTCTCATCTCTTCTGAATAATCAACCTATATACCAAAAACAAGACTCTTAGGAAATTTTTGACCATGAATTTTACTCCATCTTCATTTTTATTACTAAGCTTGTGAAGACTGAATACTGTACTCTGATTGACCTAAAACTCTAGGATTCTGATTTACCATTAACCTTAATGCTAGTCTCGCTCATCTACTCTGATCATTTGTTCACAATTAGTATGCATTTAAAATATCATGCTCTAAATATGCCAAAATATTATGAAATAAGGAATCTAAGGTCCTATAGGCTAGATAGTGCATCTCTATTTGTTAGTGGTCTAGTCGGGGCACTTTTCATATACACTTCTATTTTACTTCTTTCAGTCTTTACTCTCTGTACATTTTATTGTTCTCATACTCCAGTTGAATGAGAATTCACCATCCAAGTAGCATAAAGCACATAATCTAATTAGGATGATAACAGTGAAGAATGAACTTTGCCTTTGCTAATTAGCATAATGATAAAAAAATTGCTAAAAATAGAAGGTTAATAAGCCCACAAAAAAAAGAAAACTAGTAATACAAGTTTGAAGCAAGCTCACCAATCAAACAAAGGAAAAGGACAATCCAAACTGACAGTTGAATGGGACGACTATATCGCATTTGATACTGAGACCTTTGAAGCTGTCTTTGAATAGCCCCATACCAGCCATAAAGTTGCTTATCATAACAATCATCGCAATTCAGGCAACTCTTACTTCTTTCATAGCATGCATTAATGCCCTGCAGGAAGAAATGTTAAAATAGGAACTTATGAACACTAGTGGGGCAGCACAGAACATGGTAACAAGAAGGCAAATCTAAAAAACTATATTTCAAATGGTACAGAAGTAGAGTAGACATTCACCCTATCCAACTGAGGAGGTCTCAACAACTCTGTATCAGACTCTTGATGACGATCTACTGCCTTGCACTTCCTGATGCCATTCTTTGGCCACTTCAACTTGGCTACAGAATCCAGGGAATCGAGGAAACCAGACAAGCTTGGCACCTTTCGTGGGGGAATAGAGGGCTGACCATTGGAAGAGTTCTGCTGTAAAGCATCATCAGCAATTGCAATCTTCCAAGCACCAATGTCAGCACTAGCACTAGCAGTCCTCCTATGCCCATGTGACTTTTGGCCTTTAGCCTCAGAGGAGCTACACTCAACAGACTGAGGATTCTTTGAGCAATGTGCCACTGACTCTTTATCGATTCCTCGTGTGATTTCATTTTCTCTACCATGACTCTTGGGAGGAAGTTTCTTCTCTCCAGATACAGATGGTCCAGACAAAAATAAAGCAAGCTCATTGCATTCACCTTCATCCAAACGCACCCAAGGCATTGATGCCTTACCCTCCGAAAAAGCTGATTCCTGCAATGATTTTTCAATCTTTGAAATCTGATCCTCAATTGCTACAATAAATTCGTGATGCCTATGTCTTGAATCCTCACTTGAACTCCCACCGTAACTTGATTGGACAGCCTTTTCAAACTCCTCTAACTGCAAGTCAAAAATTCAATTTCTCACAATGCTGAACCAAGCAAAACCAAAACATTGACGAAATGGACCACATATAAAAAAGATAGAAAGAGTAAGATGACCTGCCATTTGGTAGTGCCAAGGGCAGTACGCAGATCCCTACGAAGTTCCTCCAAATTCCACGTACTAGAAACGTCCTTTTTCGCGTGTATCCAGGTTCTGTATGTCGATTCCATCCTTTGGATTCCCGAAAACAAAATTGACATAAGACAATTTATCTTCCAAATAACTCAAAAACGACCAATACAAATGAAATCAAATTCTCAAGCAATCATCAACTAATTGAAATTTTAAATCTTAATTTAGCATTTAGGGACCTAATTCCTATAAAAAAAAATTCTACGTTCAACCTCGAAGACTAATCTTCTGCACTTTCCAAAACATTTCCATAAAATCTAAGAAAAAAATTAAAATTAATCCAGCTGGAAAAAGAAACCCAAAATGAGATAAGGAAATCAGTTTACCTGTCAGCAGATTCCTGAACTTCTTCAGCCACAGAGAAGAAAGGATCTTTTTCCCACCGATCAAAACTCGAAGCCATTTCACAAGAGAAACGCAAAATATATATATATATATATATTCTGCTTCGATTAATTAATCAATTAATTACAATTAAATGAAACCGCATCAACAATATCTGCGCCCCCAATTTTTTTCTTAAAGAAAAAAAAGCTAATTAAATCTAAGTTCCGCTAAAATCCCGGAACTGGAGGCGCAGATCAACAAAATCTTTTAGACTTAAATGGGTAACGAAAGCGAAAAATAGAGGAGAAGGTGAAAAAGGGAGAGAATGAGAGAAAGAGACGGAGAGAGTTTCAAATAAATAAGGTCAAAAAAGGGGCGGTCACAGCAGCCGCATGATGTTCATAATTGTTGATCGCAGTTGTCCGCGGGTCAGATTGAACCAGCCGCGAAGCAGCACTCATTTTTACCTCACACGACGTCGTTTTCGATGCGGACGTGTCAAAAAGAGTCGGAAGAGATGTCAACACACTAGAACTGGTAAACTAATAAACTAGTGTTCGGTTTTGACCGAAGTGAGATAAGTTTCCGTGTGTTAGAATCTTCGCTCAGCACCTGAAAACTTTGAATAAGGTCAAGTACGTGTGGATATACTTATCGTTAAAGATCTTTAGTTTTTGGAATGAATCTAGAACGTGTTCACTGCCTCTCTTGTTCTTTCATCTTTAATGGCAATTTGAACAGCAAATAAATAAATCATGAGCTGATTTTCATTTGAAACGTGGGAGTAGTGAATATCATTTTAAACGAAAAAAGAATTCATATCATCGAACGAGATAACATGGCATGGCATTATTACATTATTTAGAAACCATATAATTCCGTATGTTATGAAAATTATATCTATACCTTCATTTTTCTTTTTTTTTTTAATTTTATTTTTTCATATATTTTTATATATTTTAATATTTATTATCATGCACATTGCAAGTAAATATTTACTTTATAATTATTTTTAGATAATAATTATATATAAGATACAAATATTTTTTTAAAATGTAAAGTTAGTTGTTTATAAATAAAAGATAATGGTATCTAATATACAACTAATATTTCAATTATATATAATTAAAATTTTATAATAATAGATTTATATTTGACTACAAATGATGCCACCTCATTAAAAAATAAATTTAAACGTTTGAGATATTTAAAAATAAATATTACTGATTTTCTTAATTTTAAAGGCAAAAGATTAAAAAAATTTCTATCCAACTATCTCTAACTCAATCTCCTTCCCTTCTTCCCTCAATAAAAATAGATCCAAAAAAAAAAATTGTAAATAACTTTGATGGAAAAATGAATGATAACTGAAGAAGAGGGGTTGGTTTTTCCTTTATAACCAGGTTCGGTTCATTTGAGATTGATCAGAATCTGAAATTGAAATGCATAGTCATTGCGCGAGCAAACCTTGTCAAAAGAGATTTGATTTGTTGAATATTTGAAATTACCCTTGTACTTGGGTCTCAGAATCATTAACATGTACCTCTATTTCGTCCTCTCTATTCATGGTGTCCAGTTTGGACTCAAATCTCAAAATTGTTCAAAATCCTTTTTTATTAATCAAATAAATGATTATAAATATTAAAAAAATAGGTAACTAAGAAAAAAGTAAAATAAATATTATTTTTAAGAATCAAAATTAAAAATTTTGGATTTTAGATTTCAATACTATTATAAATTATTCAATACTATTAGAAAAACATTTTTAATGGAAATTATGCAATTAGAACTTATATTTAAAAATTGAATACATTTTATTAATATTTATGATAAAATGTTTTTAATAAAAGTTATTTTATGCAATTAAAACTTTTATATATTTAAAGATTAGAGAAATCTTAATAATATTAATAATAAAATTATTTAAAATGATAATTTTTTAAAAAATAACAAATATAATCACTACCATCAATAAAAACAATTTCTACTATATTATTGGATATGAAGACATTGAGGATATAATTTTAATTTGATAAAATTATGGGGAGTTTCTCCTAATTATAGTATAGCTCAGCGGAGACAGCTCTAAAAAACACAAAATCCATCTTGATCTTTGTCAGCAGCAGGGTTTCAATTCACATTTCCACCGTCTGCAGAACCAACCCCGACAACCCAAGCGCAGACATGGAAACTGAAGGAGAGCAACTCTGCGAAGCAGCAAGAAACGGCAACGTTGACAAAGTGAAAACTTTGATAGAATCAGGAGCCGACGCCTCCTACTTCGACAGCGATGGACTCACGCCGCTCATGCACGCCGCCAAGCTCGGCCAAACCGATGTTATCAGAGCTCTCCTTGAGGCTGGGGCGCCCTGGAACGCTCTTTCTCCGTCTAACCAGTCTGCTGGTGACTTCGCCATGGACTCTGGTCACCAGGAAGCCTTTGAAGTCCTTGTCAATGCTGGTAATTCGTAACTTCGTTTGTAATTTTTACCGTATTTGATTTTAGTATAGAATCTACCTGAAGTTTAATATGAAAGGGAGCTGAGTAGTTCATTAAAGTTACTAATTGAAACCAATTAGAACAAAGAAAGGCAATTGATTAATTAATTCTTAGTTTAAATATATTGATTTAAAAGGAGAAAATTTGAAAATTTGAATGTGTGACAAATGAGTGTTTGTAATTGAACAGGAATTCAGGCTGAATTGATTTTGGGAACCATCGCCAGGAAAACAAAAGAGAGTGGTGATTCTGAAGGGGATTACTTGGAAGATAGGGTTTCTTTTAGTGAGGATAAGTTGATGGACTCTGATAGCAAGGCTGTCATGATGGCTTGGGAGAAACCATTGATGGAAGCTCATGCAAAAGCAGTTTGCTCGGGAGGTGGTAACATACTAAATGTTGGATTTGGAATGGGTCTTGTGGATACAGCTATTCAACAGTATCGTCCAACTACGCACACAATTATTGAGGCTCATCCTGAGGTCTATGAGCGTATGCTTTGCACTGGTTGGGGCAAGAAGGATAATGTAAAAATAATATTTGGCCGTTGGCAAGATGTTCTTTTGCAGCTTGGATCTTATGATGGTAATTTAAGATTCATTTTACCCTTTCAATATCTGTCCATTTGTATGTATACCATATATGTCATTTACATATATGTTATTTTCTTATTTGGTTGCTGATATGGATCAACTCCATCACCATGCTATAATTATACCCCTGTTCTAGATTAGAGATCTTCTGACTTTGAGATATGCTAATAAAGTTGATTCAATTAACATTGTATCACATAAAGAAATTTCGCCAACCTATCTGGTACAGTTTTCATGAAACATGTAGTATAGTTTCTTTGGACAAGTAGAATTTTTGAGTTGGAAGTACTATTAGTTTGAGTTCTTACATTATAGAACCGCAGAAACAAAAGGTAAAGAAAAATTGCTACCTACTAATGTAGAGTAACCTTTAATCAAGAAACGTATCGTTGTGTTATATAGTCCTTCCTTCCTATATAATAACACTTTGAATTGTATGCAAAACCTTTTTAGGTATTTTCTTTGACACCTATGGAGAATACTATGAAGACCTGAGGGAGTTTCATCAGCATCTTCCTAAGTTATTGAAGCCCGGAGGAATTTACTCTTTTTTTAATGGCCTTTGTGGAGGTAATGCATTTTTCCATGTTGTTTACTGCCATTTAGTTTCACTAGAACTGGAGAATTTGGGGTACTCGACACAATTGATTCCCTTGCCTGTTAAGGATTGCTTGGGAGAAGAAGTTTGGCAAGGTGTGAGACACAAATATTGGCAACTCGATACGTATTATCTCCCTGTTTGTCAGTCTTTACAGGACCCTGAATGATGATTACATACTTCCAATATCAGAATTGTTTTCATCCCTTAAACTAGATTTTGATCTCAAAAGCACTTAAGCATCATCTTCCATCATTTGCTGAATTTGGATAATTAGGATTGCGTGCATATTACATTATCCTTTTGTCACTGGATCAACTATGTGCAGAGAACATCATGCAGAGAATCAGTTGTAGAAAAAGAACTAGTCCAATGTGTATGGGCTGTATCTATCACCAATTCCTTTGACTGGTCAAGCTTCTTGGCTAAAAGTAGGACAAATTAGTCAAAATTCTGTTCATTTTGTTTGATTCTACTTATTTATAAGCAAATTTATCATGGTTCAAAATTTGCTTGAGGAAATCATTCTACATGCTTCAGATAATGAGGAAAAAATCAGTTTATGCATAAGGAGAGAGACTTGAGTCAGTTAATATTTTATATTGACGGCCAAGGCAGATATCCGAGGAGGTATTTGACAGATCTTTTTACTGTTGTAATGAATAATTCTTTGTTTAAATTGCTCTTCCAAATTCCTCCTTTGCCATCATCACTAGCGTTAAAGCTACCTAATCTGTAATGAAAAGCCAATGTCTCTGCTTTCTTGTTGGTTCTTTCCGTTGTTTCCTTTGGTTTTGCTGTGGCAAACCATGTAATACACATTAAAAGCAGCTGTATCTTGGATACGCATGATGAATATCCTATGCTCTGTTTTCTCTGTTGGTTTTGCTGTTACCACTGAGGGGGGCAGAGAGACCCAAAATCTTTAGTTGATCAGTAATGCTTGATTGCTCAGGCAACTAGTTTTTTATGAAGAATCTTATAGGTTTAAGTATGAAATCAATGGCAAAAGGAAAAAAAAGAAATATGAATAACAGCAACCCTCTTTTATGTTACTCAATGGTGCATGTGAATCATGAAAGACAGGAATTTAGATGTAAGATTTAGAAAACATGAATTATAATAGGAATCCAATCTAAATTCACTTGCCAGATCCTTCTAGAGGTAGGTCACTGTACAGTTATTTTCCACCTTGGCCTGACGTTCTTTTTTTTAAAATTTATGCTCCCCTCAGTTTCTTGGAGAGTATTTATAAACACAGCTGGCTCTGCCTGCACAGTTGCTGTAATGTAAATAGTACAAAGACAGTATTCATCACTCTGTAAGAGAGATCACTCGTGCTTTAATGGCACTTGGCAGTCCCAATATTAGAATCATGAACCCAATTTTTGTCATGGTTATGTCCAGCTGAAAGCTATTGGACTACCAACAATGTGTTTTCCATCTGACCATTCCAGACGGGCAAAGCTGGTTGTACCAGATGGCTTAGAGGTAGCTGTGAATGTCACTGTATAGCTCTTTTTCTCGTATTGGGCACTGAAACTTAGTGTTGCTGGCTCAACCGAGATTTTCACTGCCTGGGTCTGTGAATACAAAGAAACTTTGTAGGTTGCCGGGGCACCAACATTAGTAAGGGTCCTAGTGTATTTGATGGTGCTTGAGACGCCAGCATCAACCTCTCTGCCCAAGGCAGTTTCCAGAGGAACAGCGAAGGATGGGTAATTAAAATCTCCCAGGGTGTACTTACTGCTTGTATGGCAGGTGAAGTCTCTGTGCGTTGTGCTCTTAATTTGTTCTGGTGTATAGTTCAAGGCACAAAGAAAACCAAGATAGTCGTCAACATTGGCATCATAGACAAGGCCAGGATCAAGGGCTGCAACTGGATCTGCGTGACCAGCACCATAATCGAATGGCGTTGCTGGTCCGCCAGTTGCGACATCCTTGATTTTTTCACCACTTTTGTAAGCTGTGTAGGCTGTGGTCATCAGAGCAGATTTAATGGCTGCTGGACTCCATTCAGGATGAGCAGCCTTGAGAAGTGCAGCTAACCCGCTAACATGGGGGCATGACATTGATGTGCCTGAAATGATGTTGAAGTTTACATGCCTTTTGTCACTAGCTAATCCAGTCGGACCAACTGCACCAGTCCACCCAGCAAGGATATTTACTCCTGGTGCAATAATGTCTGGTTTAAGTATTGCTGGAGTGACTGGATTTGGTCCTCTAGAACTGAATGCTGCTACCACGGGAGATGGTTGAACGCCTAACTTTGTGGTTCCAGGACCAATTGTGGCTGTTGGATTAGGATTGGAGGATATATATTTCTTGATTGCATCCCCAGTCTTCTGCCCAACGGCTGCTGAAAGTAAGAGATGCGCATCCGCAACTAGCTCTTCTCCATAAGAATCAGTGTTTGATAAAATCATCCCTACACCACCAGCGGCCTTCACCGCCACGCCTTTTTGCACCCTTGCACTACCCCCTCGATCGCATACCACAATTTTCCCAGAAACTTTTTCTGGAATCAAACTTCCAGCCATGCAAAGACTTCCACTACTTGAATTACTCACACTACCACCATAAACTAGTGGCACCAAGGAATCAGGTAACTGCTTTCCATTATAAAGCGTCACGCCAGTGTATTTGTCGCCGTTTCCCAGAGTAATAGAGGCAGGGAAATCACGGTCCAACGTTCCAGCACCTACGGTGGTTATCCATGGAGCAACATTTGACAAGCTGCTTGGCATGGGTCCGCTATTTCCGGCTGAGCAAGATACAAAAATTCCATGTGCTGCTGCTGTGAACGCTCCAATGGCGACAGTGTCACCATAATACTCCGACATTCCTCCCCCAATAGACATTGATAAAACATCCACTCCATCAGCAACAGCTGCGTCCATGGCTGCTAGAATATCAGTGCTAAAACACCCACCAAGCCAACACACCTTGTAGACAGCAACTCGGGCATGTGAAGCCATCCCACGTGCTGTTCCAGAAGCATATCCTAGCAATTCAGCATTAGGCACAACTGACCCGGCTGCTGTAGTTGCTGTGTGAGTTCCATGTCCATCATCATCTCTCGGGGACTTTGATTCCATGGTTTCATCAATAGGTCCAAACGCAGCTTCATACCCTTTCGAAAAAAACCTGGCACCAATTAGCTTCCTGTTGCAGCTTGATGAGTTGAAGTTTTTGCCTATCTGACACTCGCCTTTCCAGCCAGCTGGTATTAGCCCAAGCTCCGAATCATCAAAACTTTTCAGCTCGGGCCAAACCCCTGTGTCCAATATGCCAACAATCACTTCACCCATTGAATTAGAAGTGGGGAAGAGATCACTGCTCCTTCCTAATCCAAGGAACTCTGGTGTTCGAGTTGTATGCAATTCATATCTGACTTCAGGTAGGACAGAGAGAATTCCAGGTTGTTTTCGTAGTGTTTCAGCTTCCTCAGCTGTTAGCCTCGTGGAGTAACCGTGGATGACATATTCATATGTGTAAAGCATGGATGCCGAGCCTGAGACAGATTTTAAAGATGAGTCGTACCATAAGGAGTGATGGGTGAAACTTTCCGGCATGTTGAACTTGTCCATATGAACTATGTAAGTCCTTTCGGTTTGCTGGATCTTCTCTTCTGCTACGACGCATATGTAATACAAAGTCAGAAACAGGAAGACTTCTAGTAATTTGAATTTCAATGGCTTCATCTCTTCTGTCAAGAACTTGCCGAGTGTTTTTTTTTTTTTTTTTTGTCTTGTGGATGAATGAAAATGGGAAGCGAAGCGACGTTAAGGTTGTACTAATTAATAGATTCTCTTCCTAGCTGGAATTTCGCTTGCTTTGCAATGCTGAGTGCATAGGTCACCAAGGGTCTACTATATGATGAGACTGGTCTGACTCAAAATCCATTCCCGACAAAGTAGCCTTGTCAAATATTAGTAATTTCGCCTTTGGATGATTGACGTTTAAAATATATAAAAAAACAATGTTAAACCCCTCAAACCTCATAGAATTCTCTCGCAAACTATAATTACAAAAGTTGGGGTTTCGTAAAACCAGGAATCAAGTGGCAAATGATGGCTACTGATTTGAATACTTTGATATTTCTTACATCGAAGTCATCACTTCTCCATTAATGGCTACTAAAATGGAAATTTGCTTAATTCTAACCCCCGAAAACAGGGCATTCACTCACGGTATGAAAATGGCTTTGCTAAGAAAAGTTGCTTTTAAAACGGGTTTAGTTATTGCTATCATTAAATATTTGGGCATAAATTCGATCTGGGCAGCTTCCCCTTTTCGTATTGACACCCATCTTGATCCACCTATCAGTTCATAAATTATAGCACATGTTGAATCCTTAGAAGAAGCTAATTCCTCTTTGTATTTGAATTACATGCAGCCTGATGTAAACCTTGAGTTGATGGATATAGGATCAAGGGAAGAGTTGAAAAGAAAAAGAAACCTGCAATTGTCAAAAGATTTGATTCTAAAATCAAAGGTAGAGATTTGAATGTTTACAACAATTAGGCACTCTGTCACACTTTAACAGGTAAAAGAAAAGTTCCTTTCAATTTGTTCGCTCTGTTTTGACATTTACAGGTCATCAAGATCATCCGTGGTGATCAATGCCCTTCATGGCTTAATCTGCCTGTTGCTTTCATTAGTCTGTAAAATCCTAAACCTTGCTGGCAAATCAAACACAGAATTAACATGTACGTGTATATATGTCTCTCTCTTTTGACAGATACCATACGCACGGTTCACGATATGAACGCGGCAAATGAAATATCAGGGGAGTCTTTGTTTGTCATTGTAATGCACAGAGAAACGCTGATGATTGGAAGAAGGAAAAGAGGTTGTACCGTTAGATCTGCAATAATAATATGTCTGTAATTGCAATTATGTTGATTAATAGATCAGCACTGTCTTTTCACCAGAAAACCCACCTTCGGCATCTACCAATAATCACAAGGAAAGTGATAATGGGGATTCCACCAATTCCCCATTTGTCCAAGGATGCTGACAAGGATTAAAGGTGCCGGCTGTTCTACTTTACTTTAATTCAAGCAATTATCATTACCAGCCTGCACTGCCATAGTGGAAACTGATCGCTTGCCCATCGCAAAGTGTTGAGAATATAGAATTCCGTGCTGGGTGTGAACATCAAGAAATTAAAGTCATCTGGTGGCCTATTTTCAGCAAAAGTAATCAAAAAAAGGTTCATAGGAAACAGAGGGTTTTGATTAGATGATAGAATTATTGTAAATGTTTAATCACAACAGACTCGAAAGGTTCGTTTCTCCCACTTTTATCTGATGTTATGGTTTAGTGGCAATTAGCTGGACTGGACCCCCCCGCCCCCCCTTCCCTCTAATAATAGCCAAGTATTTTTGCATCACAGTCGTTTAGCAATAACTTCTGCAGTTAGTTCTTGTCTAAAATGAAAGTAAGTATGTTAAGGACCTAGCCGCACCTGCTTAATCTATTTCTCCTACACTCTCACATAGATTGAGCTTCTGCCTGTGTCACTCCTACTACGACTGCTGTTAATAACCCAGGTACATCTAGTCGTGTCAATCGCAAAACACGACACGGTTGAACCTGGATTGGTTCAATCTATTTGTCATCATTAATTAGATTCCCACTTGAGGATTTATTTATTAAATTCATTTGCGTTATCCGTATTTTAATATTCAAGTTTAGCATAAGGTGGATAGACAGATTATGTAATCAACTCAATGAAATCTTTTAGATTTAGTGTTTGTTTGATTTGATTGTTTTTAATTTATCTATCTCTTGAAAGGGATTAAATAAGATTTTGAAAAAATCTAAAAAAAAGTATTTTTTTAAAAAAACAAAATCTAAAAAAAAATAAACTTCAAGAAAAGATCTAAAGATAAACTTTCAAAAATACTCTTTAAAAACAAACAAGCTTTTCAATAAAATTTTGCTTTTTGTTTTGAAAATGCCTTCATCTATTAAAAATAATCTTAATATTTATTTAAATATTCTTTATGATAATTTTAATCAAAATTAAAACTTACATAAATTATTTTATCAAATAACTTATTTATAAAAAAAAACTTATAAAAATAAATTATCAAATAATATTAATTTAATTTTAAAAATTATTATTTTTTATAAAAAATTTATAATAATTTTTAAATTAAAAAAAATCAGACTAAACAGACTCTTAGAGAGCTGCCATTGCGGAAAGTAAGCATGGTTTGTACCGTAATAAGAAGGGTGAAACCCAGTAACTTTTTAACTAAAAATGGATAGGAGAAAAAGAGACTTTCCCTACAGTACTGTAGACTTGGCAGTCTTGGGTTTAATTTGAGATTTTTCATGAGTTGGAAAAACATGAAACACTTGACAGCTTTGTTGAGAATTGATGAAGAGGGGAGGGAAGTTTTTCATTAAAGCTCATAATGGGCTAAGGATTATCCCAAGTCTCACATTTTTTAAGTAAATAAAAAGATAATTGTGCTTTATATTTTTTGTGATTTTAATTTTTTTCACATGATATTATTATTACTATTATTTTTCAATTAGCATTGTCTATAGTTTTTTTTTTAATTAACATTTTGAGAATAACTTCTCTTCTGACAAAAAGTTAACCGGTTATCTAATAAAATTATCAACATACCATCAATTCAAAGTGAAATATATTTATTTAAATTTATTTATTTTTTATAATTTTATTAAATAAATTTCATAATTTAATATTTTGTGATAACGGGAATTATTCATAAAATTCTAATTGCATAGATTATTTATAAGATACTAATTAAAAAAATTATAAGATGTTCAAGAGGACAAGTTGAAATGACAAAAAATAAAAAAAAAACATGGTGATAATATGAACATGTGCAATTCAATGCTTCTTTATTGGTTGATTACAAGTTTTCAACTTGCATTCATACTAATCTTAGCCGACTCAAACATTTAATTTTGGACCTCAAACTTGGGTTTTCTTTAATGGTATTTGATGAGCATAGATATTCAAAATCCGGTGTATTTCTTTGCCTTATTGAGCTTTTCTTGTGGTCAATATCATGGTCATTTAATAGTGTTGAAATGATGTGTGCAATGGACCATTTCCCCTTGGAGGTGATTCCTTTTTTTTTTTTTTTTTTCATGTCGGTATCTTATCAATCTCAGTTTATCTTCAATCATGTTGGCAGATCAAGTTGATACAATTATACAAGGAGAAAAGGCAAAAAAGGGAAAATGGTTGGCTGTGGTTTCAGAATCTTTCAATCTTCATACGAGTCCTTGAGTCAATATTTCTTTTTTTTTTGTTTATGGAATCAAAGCTTTCGTGGGCCTCTTGAATCTTTAAAGCCAGAATATATCCTGTCCCCGACTTCCTCTATCAATCAAATTCGATATTTATGTTTCACAGCAAATTTAACACGTATCGATTAACAGTTGCTTTCATTCCCTCCAGTTACGTGCAATTATTAGATTTGGGATTCTGGCTCCCAAGGCTTGGAAATATTTACAGTTGCTTGTAAAATGGGTTTCTTCACGTTAAATCTTTAGAGGGTTTGCTCCTTTGTCTCTTTCCCCAACCATTGAATCGTCTCCCCTTTTGATTCCTTTTCTTAAAGGCGCTTTTGGCGATTGAATTGACAGCCAACGAAACCCGTTGCAAGCGTAAGTTAGAAGGCAGGCAAAGCCACCCTCAATTATTAAAAGCCCGAGGATCTGTTTACAGGCAACAGTTGGTGGCTTACTATGCAAGAGATTAGGGGTGAGTAAATGTGTGAATTTGAATTGTTATATTTAAATATTAAATATTTTTAAAAAATTAATTAAAATTAATTAAATATAAAATTGATTTGATCGATTTAATTTTAGATTAATAAATTAAAATTTATTATTTTTTTTACAAACTATATTATTAAAATTTATAAATTTCATCTATAATTATAAAATATATAAATTATGCATAGATTAAATATATGTATATATAATATATTACTTTATTATACATATGAAATTAATTACAAAATTTATATATTATAATATTTTAATTTTTATATCAAAATTTGTATAAATAATAACTAATCATAAATAATATGTTATAAGAATTAAAACAATAATTAATAAAATTATTAAACGTTATCATATAAATAAAATCTATTATAAGTTACGGTAATGCTTACCAATAAATTAAATATATGTATATATGTAATATTACTTTATTATGTAGATATGAAATTAATGATATAACTTATATGTTATAATATTTTATATCAAAATTCATATAAATAATAACTAATTATAAATAGTATATTATAAAAATTAAGATGATAATTAATAAATTTATTAAATGGATTTATATAAATAAAATTTATTATAAGTTATAGTAATGTTTATGTATAAATTGAATATATATATATATATAATGTTTATACAATTATAAACATATATTCATAACATTTTATATTACAAAATATTGTTAAGATGTAATTATTATAACATATCAATATATAGGATATTTACTATCATATATTACAATATTAACGTATAAGTTATATTATTTAAAATATATAACTCGTAATTTTATATTAATATAAATTTATAAATAAATAAAAATATATAATTAAAAATAAATTATTATTATTATAATTTGTATATGTATATATAATAAATTAATATATTTTAAGTATATTATTAATTAAGTTTATTATCAATTCTTCTTAGTATAAAACTTAATTAGTAATATACTTAAAATATATTTAGATAAATTGATATAAAAATTTTAAAATCGAGAATCGATTAAAAATTAATTAAATTAAATATTTTAAATCAATTAAACTAAATTATGTTATCTATATTATATATAGTTTAGATGAATAATTAATTTAATTTGATTTTACTAATCTTATCAGAGATAGTAGGGACTACCTCTAGATACTGATTCCCTGAAGCCATGTCCCCACCCCACCTCTCTTTTTTAACCGAGTTACATGTTGTTTTCACTTTCACTCAAATCGGTTAAATTTCTAAACCCTTGTACTGATAGCAGCCATAACATCGAGATTCCAGGGAGTAAAACCACGGCCGAATCATTCATTTTCTTACCATGGCCATAATTCTAATAAAGTAAAAAATTGGTCAGCAGGATCAGGTACAGGACATTGTCATGGGTTTTTGTTCTTTTCGATTATGGTTTCACTTGTCGTATCATATTCGTCCTATCGTTTTCGTGCAAGAATTGACATCCATTTCTTTATTTTTTTATTTAATGTATTAATTGTAATATAAATTTAATAATTACTTTACAAACATTAGGTAACATTGTCCTTCTATTTAATATAAACAATGGGTTTATCATATGATCAATTCTAAAAAGAATTGCATAATGGATTAATCATGATTAAGATAATTATATTTAATAGATGCTACAAAAAGCAATCTACTAAAAGTACCCCCATATTGATAGCAGTATGTTACCTTTGATAATCCTTTTAAAAGTTAAACCATAATGCTAAACGCATTTTAGGATGATTATTAATAATTAATTATTCCCTATTATTGAAGCCAACACCTTATGATAATGCTAGCTGCCTAACTCAATAAGCCAACCCCTTCAAGGAGGACCATCACTGGCGGGTGGGGTATCCCATATTTCAAATTCTTTACAAGTAAACAAAAGATAATTTATACCATTATATAAAAAGAAAATGTAACGGGCCGACAAAACATTATCTCTTATTATGTAAATCAAAATTTATTATTCGTTCCAGCCTAACTCTATTACATTATTTTATTTACATTTTTATTTAATTTTAATTTTAAAAAACATTTTAAGTATTAATATAAAATACTAATTTATTATTTTAATAATTAGAATAGATAAGTCGGGTTGGACTTCAAGTTTAGTTCAAAAATGCAAAGTCCGACCCGGCCCACGAACCTTTAACTAAGGACTCTAAGGGGAGAAAACGGTCAAACTCAATCAGTAAATACGAATTAGAAAGTCCGTGAAAGGCCGATTTTATTAATCAGTTTAATTTTTGATTTTTAAGAATTTTTTTTTTTTAAAAAAGCTAATGTCCACCTGGTAGAAAAATCACGGGCCCTCATTCTTCAACTTTGACTGCATTAAAACACGGTCCATGATTCCACATTCTTCAAGAACAAGCCGAGCCCATCTTGCTATGAGGCCTTCATTGCTAGAGTCAGGCCCTAGATGATAGACCCAAAGTTGATTTTGCAGTCTGTTTCATATAATTGGAGAATCAAGCTGGACTGAGGTAGGACCTAAAATTTCATGCCCAAATCTAAATGGGTAGCCCGGCACTTCATCACCTCTATATATAACCCAGGCGAGCATTTTTATTCTTTGTTCGTAGGGCCCTAGCCCTTACACGATCCAAATGAGTTGAAGAGGATACATGCCAAATTTGCACCCTTTGGGAGCTGTGGTCATGCGAATTGGCCTCACCACCAGAACCAGCTAGCACGCTCCGGTTGATATCACACCTCTCTACGGGCACGGCACAATGCCCCTACCACTACACACTGCTTCTTCACATATATACACATGCATATGCCCCTTTGGAAGAGTGCCAACGCTGCTATCTTTAAGCTACATTCTTTTGCATGAGCTTTTAAATTAACTACATCGTCCATTCGCGCTCTAAGCTTTCTTTTTTTTTTTTTGAGCACTTTATTGCTGTCCTTTATGTGTCAGGTTGGGTTAATTTGTAGTGGAGTCATGGAAAGACGTGCTGCGGTTTTATGGGGACTTGTTTGTTTGTGTTTGTGGTTTTTAAGTTACGTGGTTGAAGCTCAGAGAGAAGGAAGGTTTTTGAGTGATGTGAATCGTGGGATGAACAAGGGGCTCGGACACAGGCATGGTGAAGACTTTGGCTATCCAGTGACTGCATATGGTGGTTATGGTGGTGGTTCTGGGGGTGCTTTTGGCAGTCGGGGAGGCCCTGGTAGTGGTTTTGGCAGTGGGGGAGGTATAGGCAATGGCGGTGGTGGTGGTTATGGATCTGGCGGAGGCTTTGGTGGTGGCTCGGGTCAGGGCGGTGGCTATGGTTCAGGTGGTGGGTTTGGGGGCGGAGGCGGAGGCGGGTACGGTTCTGGCAATGAAGGTGGTGATGGTGGTGGTTGGCCAGGCAATGGTGGGAGAACTGGGCATGGCTCTTCAGGAGGAGGAAATGGTCGTGGAGGATACGGTCATGGGAAGGACCATCTCCAGAAATAGCACCGATGATGTTTATTAATGGAGAGAATAAGGATGAGATTTCTCCAATTTTATAGTGCTCAAGTCTCCATTTCCTAAGTTGTTTTTCCATCAAATGTGTAATGTTAGCCGCACCCTATGATAAATAAGTTTTATTGTCTCTACATCTACAAAATTATTTCCTAACTAAATATGATCAATGACAACCTAAACGGTAGGAGCCGACTCTTCTCTTCTGCTGAATGAACAGTTTTGATAGCATAATTTCACCACCATATATACCAAAAGCAAAAAGCTCTGCAAAATGCAGCAAATGCTGAGCTAACCGGTTCCATCACTTTCATAATTCACACTGCAATCTGCATTTCAAAGTAAACTAGATTCTAATATCCCGAAGCTATGCCAAAGCCAACTATAAGCAATTCTTATTTATTATGGTTAGGTCGCTGATTATTTTCTAGGTAGGCCTGAACCAGACAACAACCGAGACGCCAAGATAGTTGCAGCGCTATAAAAGTTTGTAGACCATACTTTGCGTAGTTCGAAATGGTTACCTTCAAAACTACCAAAGGCCAAGACATGGTTAGCCCTAGACTAGTTCCACTAGGTTACGTTCCATCCAATCATGCTAACAATTCAACTCTGCGCTTTCGTAAAATTGCCCAGATTCATTCAAAGTCCTATCCTAGCTTTGTTAGTCACATGGATAGGGTTGACGGTATTTCCGCTGCCAAATCCTACTCTTCATCAATCATTCTTATCCTTTCATCTCTAATTCTTCACTATCAAGCTCATCATTTACTTCAGCATTGTCCTTAAAATAACAAAAAAATGATCTCAAGAATACTTGGATAGTGCCGAAGTACAAGTCACAGCTTGTCCCTTCAACAACCCCACCGCCTGCTTTGTGACATTAGAAACGTGGCTCACGTTCAACGATAAAAAACTTTGAAGTAAAAACCATGCACTGCCTACTACTACTACTACAATATTCCAATCAGCATCAAGCATAATACTCTCGAAGCGATTGCTTAAATCCAGAGAAACCCAGTGGTCCCCTCCACAATTTAAAGCTGCAAGAGAAATAGTATCATGTTTTAAATGTCTTCCATGCCAAGGGTAATCATAAATAGATGCAACTCTTGAATGGACACTCTTTCACGTCTCCTCAAGTTCCCAGCAGCCCTTCTTGTAAATTTTAGAGCCAAAGAATAAAAGTTTGCTTGTAGCACAAATAGAAAAACATGTCAAAGATTGAAAAGTATATCAGCCACAGAAAAGAGGTAGCATTAAACCAGGAACAATTAGGTAAACGCATACATTAATATTTTACTTGTGCAGTCACAACCAGCCATCCATTGAGTTGTTAGAAACATGGATGCTTCACATATTATGTACATGCATACTATACAATAATTAACAGTTGCTATTTTAACCACACAACATCATTTACGAACCGGACAGTAGATAAACAGCACGATAGATTAATTCAATCTAGGCAGATTTCTATACTTGGTGGTGAAAGCAGTCTTGTTTCTGACCAAGCAAAACCCAGGAGAATGGCCCCTGTGGTTGGGGGGATGAAGTCAGGGAAAATGCTAATCAGTCTTTGGCCTGAAATTTCATAATAAATAAAGTTATATATAATCTATTTTCGGTGACCAAAAGCAACAGTCTGATAAAATAAGTAATCAGACAGTTCTGTCCTAGATGTTACACAGATCAGCAAAGAACCCAAGATCATGCAGCTTTTTACATTTCAATTAGTATATACCCTCTAGAGAATCACTTGAGATAATCATCTTAAAGGATGCAATAACAATTATTGAGCTAAATATTGGATAGAAATGAGCTTCAGCTTCACATTCTTGGAGGCTTGGGATAATAACTGACACAGCTAGAATAGAATCATCAATGATCTGAACTTTCCAAAATCATAAAACTGGAACAGCTACTTAAATTCACTCAAATAATTAAGAAACAGCATCATTGTCAACATGATTGCTGCTCCAAAAGATGAATCAAGTTGTTTCCATGAATGACAGAAGCTGACAAATTGAAGCACTTGCCCTTGCAGCAAGTACCTAGGTCCAGAATAATAGGAATGTTTACATGTTATCACACCTCTCATAGATGCCTAGAAAGTTGCTATCAAATTTCGGGAGTACCAAAGACCTTGGTTCAACTTCTGACATTATCAAAATATAGATAATGTCATCACTCTTTACTCTGTTTTTTAGACCTGCCAAAATCTTCTGTTGTTAGATTTCAGCTGCTTTTCCTTCAACATTTTAAAGAATTATATAAAAGAAATGTTAAGCTGCTAGATGAAATTTGTTAAGTATTTAGCATTTTGGAGGAGAATTCCGCTGAAAGAATCCTTAAAATGTATAAGCATGATAAAATAATGGCTTGAAAGTGGATCCACCACATAAATTAGTAGGCAGTCCAATTTTGATCCTTTTCCTTCTTCAGAGCTCAGTGTTATACATGTTTTAGATTTATGAATATAAATATCAAGACGTTTAGAATACATGCATACATTTTGCACGTTTTTCTGAAAAAATGGTTTTTCCATTGAACCTATTATAACATATTCCATCCCGCATAAGCTAGATAAGGAGTAGAGGAAATGAAAATAATACCTGCTTCTCAGTGCTTGTGCTCTCGGTTATGTCACCTCCTCCTGTAGCAGATTTCAATACTTCATTCCTGCATTACATATGTAGCGGCTCAAAATTTTTGGTGTGATAAACAATGATATGAGCACAGAAAAAAAATTTAACATTGCCAACAACAAACCACCTTTCTTGTGTAAAATTGGTCTGCTGATCTGGAAATGAACTTATATCAGGCGCTATGCCACCAGGAACTCCTGGCTCTGCAGATTCAAATTTATGCTTTCCCTGTACATAGATTTGTGTCAAAATAAAATATGCCAAACATTCTCTGTAATAGTAGTCGCTAAAGAAATCAAACACAGTCACTGCCTGAAAGGCGTGGAACTCACATCAGAATTGTCTTCCATCCATCCTGGAACTCTGTCTGAAAGAAGGGCAACATACTGCTCCATAGCTGCCTCCGGATTCATGTTCCCCAGCCTTTGCCAAGCATTCCTTGCACAATGCAAGCAGTGCTGTCCATCACTCATACATAGCAGCTGTCAACCCTGTTATTATAACTACCAATCAAGCTATACCGTGTAATTTGGTATAGGCTAGCCCCCAATGTGTTTCACACTAAGCTTTTTTCTAAGTTCGACAAAATTTCCCAGTTACAGCAGTCAATCCAAATTTGACCACTATAGAAAATCTAATTAAGGTATGTCATTCTACATTGACTTAAGTGTGTTTCAGATAGCTCTAATTATATGAGGCATTATCTATAACAAGAACAAGAAACAGGACAATGCATTATCTCAAATTTGTCAACTGAAACCCCTTCTACTGGTTAACTATAACAATGGGAAACAAAATGACCAATAATATAGGTGCATTTCCCACCCTTTTTTATTTAACCATCCCATTAATAAAGTTCTTTCAAAATTTGCCACAATTTCAATTTCCAGTTTATAACTTCATTGCGAAATTGCTTTCTAAATTGTTTAAACTTAAAATTCCCCTTGGTTGTTTTGACAAATGATTGAAATTTTTAGTGCATCAAAGACAATACGTTTCTCTCAAGTATTACAAAACTTTGATTTCTTTACTCTAATGGGCTATTCCTCTTTTTCCTCCACAATGACACAAACCCGAGAGAGATGTAAACAATACGTTTCTCTCAAGTCTAACCATCCACATTCCACACCAACCAAAAAGATAAAGCAAAAAGAAGAAGAAAAATCAATTAATAAACATAGATACAGGAAAGTTTGGTACCATTTGGAGCGAGCAGAGACCATGAAAGCCATTGGCTGAGACTCACGACAAGGCCCTTCAGTAGCAATCTTGTGAAGTCCGTACAGTTCCATCTGATCATCATTCCCCACACCTGCCAAATCTCCTTTATGCTCAACAAACTTGGCAGCTGCTCCGAACACCTTCTCCAATTCACTCCTCTCTATCCCCTCCCAATCATCATCATCTAGTTTCACCTCCTTTTCTTCTTCCCCAAGTCCTTTCACTTGACTCTCTTCAACGTTAATCTCTTCAGATTGCACTTTGGTTTCATTGTCAGCCTTTAATTCTTCACCGATTTCCTCGGCTTCTTTTTTCTCCATCTTTTGTTCAACAACAATATCATCAAGATTCACCTCAGCTTCTGCTTCACCGACCTTAGCTTTTTCTGCTTCAAAATCATCGACCTTGTTGGCAGTTTCTTGCAGAAGCTCAACTTCCTTAACACTTTCAAAGCCCTGAACTTTCAATCCTTCCACAACCTCAGCTTCAAGTTCATCAACCTCGCCGGCAGTCTCTTGGACACATTCAACTGTCTTTTCACTTTCAAAACCCTGATCAACTCCAACTTCTTGTGCCTCAAAAACATCAACCTTATCAGCACTTTCCTTAGCAAATTCAACTTTCTTTTCACTTTCCAAGCCCTGAACTTTCAATTTCTCTGCAAACTCCAACTCTTCCATGATAATAGCATCATCAACGTCAATCAAAGATGTCTCCTCTACCCCAGAAACAGAATCACCACCACCCATAGCCAAAGAAACAATCTTAGCTATCATGAAAGAAAAAATAACAGCAATAAAAGCTGTCAGAAAGAGCTCCAGGATAATCTCCATGATTAGAACTCTCAAAATCAAAGATTAAAACAGAAAGAAAGATGAAATTAGCGAGAAGTAAAAAGTTGTTTAACGATGAATTATATAGGTACTCTCTTTTTCTGCAAAAATCGGTCAAAAATATATATTAAAGAAAAAGAGAGAAGGCTGAGAGGGAAAGGATATTTGCAGAGGAGAGCAAAGCATATTCGGCTTTTTAAGCTTTGAGGGTGGGAATGGGATTGGGATCACTTTTGCAAAATTTGTGGGACCCTTGTTGGCTGGCAGCATTGGTTTGTTTGAGTCACGGAGTTTTTTTTTAACAAAAAAGTGCATAAACCTGCGAACTGAGGCTGACGTGGCGACCGTTTACGTTATCCTCCTGGTAACTAAGTGTCACCCTGATTATACTTCCTCGTCCGAGTTTTCCCCCATTCGCAGGAAACGGCGCGTGTGTTAACTGGTTTGGCTACAATGATTTCGAGTTTCTTGTCTTCCTCATTTTTCTCAGTTTCCTTCCTTGGTGTTCAGGTTTATGTTTTTCCCCAAGATGTAAGACTAAAAGGCGTTGATGTGTTCTGTAAGTAGCGTGATTTGCGTCGACAATGTCTCAACTTGGTTCTGTTCTTTTATCTTTTCTTTTTCTTTTTTTTGTTTTGGGTTCTTTGCCATCCCATAAAACGTTCACTTATTTACTTTTAAAATAAAAATATAAACCACTTTATAATGCTTTTTTTATTATTACTTTAAGATAAAAAAAAGGGAAAATTTTGGTAAGAATTTGACATTTTGATAATTAAATACAATTAGTTATATTTTATAATAGAGAAGTTGAAAAAGGAAAACTTTTATATATATATATATATATATATGTTATGTTATAGATGGAAAGAATTACAAGCTAGGCTATTAGGTTATGTAGCTTATATGTATAATGTGAGTAGTTTACAAGGTTATTTTGTTTTTTGTTAAAGATAATAGAATCAAGTTGACCAAAAAAAAGAGAGTAAAACACGTGTCAATAGTAGACTGGTTCAAATTAGTCAAAATATGGAAACAATGGTGGTTAGTATTAACTTTAGATGGACCCAATTGAGCCCTTTTTCAAGCAGAAGCAGCTGTGTAACTGCATGATGATCAATGGCAACCCTTTTTATTTCTTTTTCCAAGTTTGTGAAGCATTTGCATTCGAGTGCTTATCTTTATTCTGAGACGTGCATTAACGTGGAGGTAGGAAATTAAAAAGGAAAGAAAAGAAAAGAAATGGGGGGCATATCTCTTCAATGATGATGATGATTCTGGTATAGGTGCCTAAGCAGAAATGTGGGGATGCAAAGAGATTTATTCAGCATTTGAGGTATTGGGAATACGAATTCCCTGTTTGACAAATTTCAGCTTATCCTGCCTTTGCGCTTTTGATTTTGGACATGGATAATGCCAATTGCCTAGTCGTTTGCCTTTTATCTTTATCAGAAACCAGTTTCTCTTGCTTCTCTCCCTCTCTTTTCTTCTTTAGGATAAAATAAAACATATTAAACTTGGAGTTTAAGTTGTGTAGTCTTCTACTCATAGAATACCAGAAACCTTTAATTGCATCTGGCATGGTTCTTATAATATTTATTTTCAAAATGGGTTGTCCGTATACAAGTTTGCAACCATGGCCATTGCTTGAAGTAATTAAAAATTGCAGCCTCCATTATTGAAAGAAAATCTTTGGAATTAATTTACTGAAAAAGGATTTGACAAATATAATTAGTTTAGGGGAAGAATAGAGGGAGGAGACTGACTTCGTCTTTGTTTAATTCTTGTTTGTTTGAGTCTTTGACCAGTGATCACATGGATCGATGCTTAGAGGTAGATGGGCCTGAGATGTACCTTATGGCAGCCTATGGCCTATGGGCTATAGCAGGCTTCGAATGTGACTTTAAATTTTCCCACAAGAAGTTAAGGTGCCCCCTTAATAAAGCCGACCGAGTTGTCCTTTCCAAGCCTGGCCCATGGCCATGAAAGCACAAAAATGCCTTGTTTTTCTCATGTAACAAAGCATAAATAAATGTAAAGCAAACGGAAGACAGATAATTCATGACTGGTCTTTGCACTGTGGGTGAACTGCTGGATCGAAGTATTTTTTCGAGCTATGATGGCAGGCAAGAAGTTCAAGGAAGGGAGCTTCATAATCAAGGGATAAAAAGTTGCCATATATAGAATACTGAAAACCATGAATCCCCAATATGGAAATCTCCAAATCATTATATGTCAATACGTCCTGGAATACAACAATGTTAACGGTCATGGTCATACGAGCTCTGCTGTCATTGTGTACATAGGTGTAACATTATTTACTAAATCTAAAAGTTGATGATGGATGCTAAAGTCTATCATTGTTTACAAGGAAATGTTAATCAGTGCATAGCGACACTGGTTAAGGTGATTATTAAGAAAAAAAAAATTATAATAAACGTATTGTTCTTTCATGAATTTAGTGTTCATAGATAATCTTTAAATAGATCTTTATATATATTATAATAACTCATGATTATTATAAAGATTTTTATTTTAAAAAATAAAAACACGTGCAATTCACATAGGTTAAGTTAATGAGAATCTGAAGAAGTTACTTTTCAATGAAAAAGAAGTTGATTTGAAATAAAGGGTAGTCTCTAATTTTGTGAAACTTCCCCCTTGACAAAGGGGATACATGTATAAATGCATCTGCAGCTCCTAACGGGGAAGTGGGAAGCTAGCAAGGCCACCCTGCGAAAATTCAATAGCTGCAATCTGCGAACTCCCATCCAACAACAACTCAGGGCAATGGAAATTTGTCAAAGGCAAAGAAGCTGGAAGCATTGATTGTTGTAGCTCCAGAAAGGAGAGTCGGTTTAGGGGTTTAGGGTCCACCACTTTGTGTGCTGATTTAAGGAGGTGAGTATAGGTGACCTCTCCAACCACCACAAATATTATTATAGTGAGCTCCAGCTGTACGTCTGAGCACTCGGGCTTCCGCTGAATATCCCTCCGTATCTAAACGAAGCACCTTGCTTACTTCAATTTGCCAATCCATTGACCAGATGCCCTTTTGACTAACATGGTGTTTTGCGTTATCTCTAGAATTTCTAGATGAGGCCCTCACTGCCGACCAGTGAGCTCATCTCGTCTCCCTTCTCTTTATCTTAAATTTCGACTGTTTATACCTAATTTTAGCATCACCATACTTGTTTGGTTTTGCTCTTTTCTTTTGGATTTAATGGTTTAAGTTTGGGCCCTGAATTTTTAATCTAATATTTTAATTCCTGGTGGTAGTGATGGAATTTAACCAGTATGAAATCTATATAAGATATGGTCTAGCTAGCAAGTAATTTGCGCTGTGTGGGAACAGAATATACGACCTCCAGAAGAAGTTTATTGGGAAGCCGAATTCAGGACATTTATTCCACAATAAAGAAAAAGAGAAAATTTAGTAAAGTGACGTCGCCAGACCAATGTTCACGAACACAGTGGCGAACGAGTAAAGGAATGACACACAGTTCCTTAATTTTCACTCAATTAATAGCAAAAAATGTTAGATGCTTTTCATTTCTGGCGCCCACTGTACACAGTGGACTTGGCATTATAAGCCCTTCATTCTCGATCTCTCGTGGAAGTTGTAAACAAAAGAGGATCTTCCCTTCTTTTCTAGGGAAACTTCTTTGTTCCCCACTGAGGGCTCAGAGGTCAACAAGAAGCAGCAGAAATGGGAGGAGGCAATGGCCAGAAGTCAAGGATGGCTCGAGAGAAACACATGGAGAAGAACAAACCCGCTAAGGGTAAACCACGTTTCCTAAATCTTATCCTCGTTAATACTTAATTAGATCTTCTTCTTTTTTCTCTTGGTTTTACTTTTCCGCCTTGAAATTTTAGTCTCAAACTCTGACTCGGGCATCTTTTATGTGATCTAGGCAGTCAGCTGGAATCAAACAAGAAAGCCATGACAATCCAGGTAATTAAATCGTGAATGAATATTCTTTGGCTTTTTTCCTTTTCTTAATTTTCCTACTTCTGAAAGATTCATGTGGTTGTGGCCTGTGGGAGTTTTCATGCGTAGTATCTTGTTGTCATTCTTCAATCGTGGTAAGTGAGAGGTTACTGATTGATGGAGAGTGGTGGTTGCAGTGCAAGGTTTGCATGCAGACATTCATATGCACCACGTCAGAGTTGAAGTGCAGGGAACATGCTGAAGCAAAGCACCCAAAATCTGACGTCTTTGCTTGTTTCCCTCACCTTAAGAAATGAATGAAATATATCCAATAATAACTATAGAACTTGCAGATTGGATTTGAGTTTTCCATCTCTTGTATCTTATTGTCAATTAAATTTGAAGCTTCTGTTAAAATCCTTGCCAGGAGATGGGATATCAACACAATCTGAAATTGTCCTTGCTGTATTATGGTTACTGTCTTGCTTTCTTGTTGCCCAAACCTTAACCATTTATTCTAACAGTGAATGTTTTCCCCTTATCAAAATCAGCCTCCTGCTTGAAGAGAACCCCGCTTTCCCTTCTAAAGACCGTTAGAAAAATCTATGCTTAACATTATCTTACATCTGCAATGAGTATTCCCTTGAAAGACACTTTGACTATTACCAAGTAACCATGCATGAGATTGACTAGATGCATTGAGGGTTCGTGAGAACTGCACAATTGCGTTGTTGGGTCCGGCTTATTTCCGTTTTAGACAAGTCTTAGGCTCAAGACAGGAGAGTAAACACTTTAGGCATTAAGTTGTACTTTGAAACAGAACAATCAGGCATTCTAGATATGCATCAAAAGCTAACGCGAACCACTCGTTGAAGCAAAAGAAACACGGGTGAGATGAGGGGTGGGTAAGATTTTGGATGAAGGAAAAAGGAAAAAAGTATCACTTGAAATTGTATTGGGGAAAGGAAATATAGTTAGAAGTATATGGATAAACTATGATCCCAAAATTATAAATACCACTCTACCAAATAGAGTTGAAGAATGCCAGCATACAAAAAATATATGAATGTTATAACAGACTGAACAAGACTTTTCTACCAGGAACCATACATATGCTAGTGCTACAACACGAATAAGGCGCCTGCCTCAAGCGGGTACGAGTCTGCTTAAAAAGCTGACTCGGGGACTCCAGAAGAGGTTGCAGTTATTGTGTCCGCATTCTACTGTTCTCTGCACTTCTCACTTGGAAGAAGTATGGATGAGCCTGAAACAAAAATTATTATGTGAATTTCAAGATCAGGGGAAAAGGATAGCCCTAACATACTTCTATGTGAGCAGAACATAAAATACCATTGCCTCTCGGGCAGTGAGCCTGTCCTGATGATCATATCGAAGAAGCTTATCAAGAAAATCAATGGCCTGCATGTCACCGCAGTATGCCAAAATAATCAGCACCAGCTAGAGGACAAGAACTAATAACACAAGAAGCATAGTTGATATCTCAAGCTCATCAACAAGACAACAGCATACCTCTGGAGAAACTAGATGCTGATTATCAGCATTAATAAATCGGGACCATGGCTTTCGGCTGTGCCTGAAATAGTAGTTAAAAATAGTTAGATACCATAAAAGCACATGCACCAGAAAACTGCTTCCATGCATTTATTCAATCAACAAGAGGCAAACATTTGGGGAAAATAAGAGAATGAGAGGGGGTATACTCTTTCAAATAATGCTGAAATTACCACTACGCTAAATCAAGTGGCATTTTTTAGCATTAAAAGAATGTGGAAATATGAAAATGGACATATGTATACCTTCCCACAAGAGCATCAAGCTGAGGATCAAGCTCTAAATGATATTTGTTCAAATATGCATTTAACTCATCTGTTCCAAGCACCTGGAGAAAAAATAATGAAAAAAAAAGTGTTTAATGTTTTCTGTTATTCTAAAACCTTGGTATTTCTCACAAATCCAATTGTTCTGCATAGGGATGCAACTGAGTTGAGCTGAACCAGGCTTTGCTAAGCTCAGGCTTGGCTTGGTGTCTTTTTGATCAAGCTTGAGCTCCATGCAAGCCTAAAAAATACAGGCAGAGCTGAGCTGGGAGCTCAAGCAGCTTGGCTCATTTGCATCCCCTGTGGCCCTACTTCTTTGCAACCATAGCATGGGGCTCAAATAAGCAAAGACACAAACAAGCTAGGCTAAGTGCATCCAGTATTCTGCATTCTGGACAAAAAAATATCTTTATTCTTTTAAGTTTTCATCAGTTGCTGGATTAAGTGCATTCTGGATTCTGATTTGTCATCCTGAAACTAGATGATAATAAACTGAGCCTATGATCCACATACAGAAAAGATGTATAAAGACTAATCTGTAAGACCTATATTACAATTCTCACAAGATCAAATTCTTGCATTTTAGGTTACAAGCTTAGAACCTTAAAAAATTATACCAAAAGTTAATAAAACATTTTCCTTTCTGCAAATCAAGAACGAATTAGCATTTTACTGTTTTGAATCATGTCACAATACCCATTTCCTTCAACTTCCAGACCAGCAAACTTGGAGGACACAATAGTAACATGAATGTTTTGAGGCATAAGTGTTATGAATGAAAACAAGTAAAAAACCTGGCATGGAAGCAAACTGCTCTTTGCTCCATGTAAGACATAGGACAAAATGACAAAAAAATTTGTAGGAAGAAAATTGCATGTAGAATAATAACAATGAAAAGAACACTGCAAGTTCATTAAGTTGGACAACAAAATTTAAAACTACCTTGGCAATTTTAACAAGTTGGTCATGATTATCATGACCATAGAAGAATGGCTCTTTGCGAAAAATCTGCAGGGGAAAACAAAGAATGAAAATTTTTATAGGGCCACATAATAAGCAAAGTTGTTCCACTATAAGAACACTTCCTAGTGGCTTAGAATACACCATAAACAATAAGCAGTCCACCATAATGCTTACAGCTTACCATTCCAGCAAACATACACCCCAGGCTCCACATGTCTAATGAATAGTCATAGTCTTGCAAATCAACAAGAAGTTCAGGTCCCTTAAAGTACCTGAAATAACCAATGAAAAAGTATTTTAAATTCTCGAAAAATTTAGAGTCACAAGTCAATGATAATCTGACATCATTACTACCTAAGTCAGCTTTTAGTAAAAGTCGGTGGACTTCATCTGATTTTTTTGTTCTCGCTGGCAAAGCAGGTGAATACCAGCTTTGATAGAAATTTTAAAATTCTGACAACACATTTTTTATCAGAATTCTATCAAACAATAAATAAATCTACACTTTGTGTATTTCCTTAAACAGAACAAGATTCACGCATTCTTAATGATGAAATTGCCTGAAGCTTTTCTGAAAATTCCACTTCACATATTCATGGAGCCTTTTGTGGGATTCATTAACTGATCATAATATGTTAAAGACCAACCATTGCAAAAACAAAATAATTAAAACAAGCAATTAGGAATTTGAATATCTCTCACATCACCTAATTCTGCAAGATTGATGAAATCATATCCAAAGGCAAATTTATTTTACACACAAGTAGTTAATAGATTGAAATAGAAAGAAAATGGGTTGATTGAAAAGTTAATGTAATTCATAAGTACCTTGAGGCTACTCGAACATTGTATTCTTTGCTAGGATGGTAGAATTCAGCAAGGCCCCAATCAATCAAGCGAAGCTTCCGCAGTTCATGGTCAATCATAACATTATGAGGCTTGACATCCCTATGCATTATACCTTGAGAATGACAATAATCCAGTGCCTGAAATAACAGAAGTAACAGGATTGATCATGTGATAGATTATACAGCGGACTTTGAAATTTAGCCTCCTGCATGCAATGACTAGCATACCCTTTGTAATCTATGAAATGACATGGACTCCTTTAACATGCTACTTTATGCCATTAAAAAAGACAATAAGAAATTCCTACAACTTCAAGAAAATCAATATTCAATTGAAAGAATATACAAGCATGACCAAAAAAGGAAAAAATGAAGAGCAATACCTTATAAGAGGATTAGACAAAATTACCTTAAGAAGCTCATATATATAGTAGCGGATGTCATAATCTGTCAGTGTAGGGTAAAGAACTTTAAAATCGGTGCTGTTGACATATTCAAAAATCAAGCTAGGAGTTTTTGAGTAATGATCTCTGACAACATCAAGCAGCTTTACAATATTTGGGCCTCCACAAAGATTTTGTAGTATTTTTATCTCCCGCTTTATCTGCAAGGATTCCAAGGTAATTGATAAACACTTCAATATAGAAATAATGAGGTAGAGAATACATTAACCCCTAAACCTTTAGAGATTTACAACACAAACTGTTACAAACAGGCAACCATGAAACATGAAGTTCTAATCTGTTTGTCGGTCATGCCAATACGTCCACTAACAAATTGGGTGAGAAGTATTGCCTAAACATATACCACTACACGACATAAGTCCATTACACGTTTAGCTAAAAAATGGACCAAGCAAAGCTGCTTGATGCAAGAGGATGTAAAAGACAAATACAGCTGAGTATAATAGCAATTAAATATCAGTTAGGAGATGAATTAAAGCATTGAAAAAATTGTAGTAATTGCCTGGCTCCAAACACATTAGATGCAGAAAAGGAGAGTTTGGAAGAAATTACCTTCTTTTTCTTGACAGGTTTAAGGATTTTGATGATGCATTTTTCATTGTTGATTACGCTTATACCTTCAAAAACCTCACTGTATTTTCCCCTCCCAACTTTTCGAACAACCTCATAGTGATCTTGATCACTGAACAACACACATCCCCCCCAAAAAAAAAAAAATAATAAAAGCAAAACATAAAATACTGTTCATTTAACAACTCAAAACTGTAAAATTTCAATCTTTCTAATAATCACCCCAAAGAAAACGGAAACTGGAATACAGTAATAGACAAGGAAGAAAAATTAGGGTTCTCGCTTATCATACCCCCATTGAACAGTGAGAGATTCATAATCCCAGTAATCTCTGGGACGATGAACGTTGACGTTAGCGTACACTGGAGCCCTCGACATGTCGTATCTGGTCTTTTATCCAAATTGATGGACCAACGTTGTTTATGCTTTGTTGTTGTCCGGTGATAATAGTTTTAGACAATAACTGGAACTGAGATTTTGCCTCTTTTTTTTTCTCACCGCTTGTTTTCATTTTTGGGTTACATTCCACGTGGTTAATTTAGGGAAAAGAAATTCTGATCTTATGCAATCTTTCTTATTTATTAGCAGTTATGAATAAGAATTTAATTAGTTTTGTATCAAGCACATTTTTGAGATTACTGTATCAAATTGCTACTAATTTAAAATAACAATAAGATTATAGTATGAATCTATTTACTTTCATATCAAATCTTTACGTATCGAATAAAGTTTAGACAAGGCAATAACCTCTTTCAATGTTGGTACAAAATCAAAAAAAAAAAAAATATAATAAGAGTAGAGCATTAAAATTAATAAGAAAACAGTGTTTAGTTTGCTAGAAATAAAGATTAATGAAAGACAAGTTTATTTGTTACAACTTTTAATTATAATAATTATAAAAGAATAAACATGAAATGATGCAGCTGGTCCCTATGGTTGGTGCCCTGACGCCCGGATAATGCAGTGAAGATCTGGTTGATACAGCACCTAAACCTTGAAATACCAATTATCCGGCTGCTTTATCAAACTCTCTGCCATTAAGCTAGAGGATAAATCGGCCAAGGCATCTCAAATTCCATTATCTGTAATCAGATCCCTGATGGAAAACATTGAGACACCATGGCATAAAGGTACAAGATAATCACTCAGCTGCAGCCTCGGAGCGGACTTTTTCATACAAGCGATAAATAAGTGTAGACTTAGACATTTGGGGCTCTCTTTCCAGAGCTGCAATCACATCCTTAACAGAAATAGTACGAGCCACTCTAGTCTGGGGCGTGACAACTTGGTTCCTGCCAAATTTCCTACTTGCCCCTTTTGAAAGAAAGTAGAGTGAGAAACTAAGCAAATAGAGTGGACAAGACAGGAACCACCCTCCCCTGGTTGCAAGGTAAGGAGAATTTTGGGGAGAGAGTGTCCCAATAACAACTTGGTAACAGAAGAAAATCTGCAGAAGTAATTGGAACAGGCAGTGCAGAATGATTTATATTGGAAAAGAAACAAACTCTGATCTCTTAGGGCAAGAATATGATAGTCTTAGTATATTGATTATTTGAGTTTTATCAATTCATTAATACTTTACAGACCAAAAATATAACTTTCCGATGTTTCAGCAATTTCATATATGTACATTCGCCTTACACAGTCACTCAAATGCTAAAAAATGAATTTAATGCAGATAATTTATTTGTTCAAATAAACAATCAAATTTCCTAATCTCATACATGTACATTTGCAAGTGATTACAATCAGGTTTAATATCACACATTGTTTCTATGGTTCGATAAATGCTTAATTTCGTGCAAAATACATAATCATGGTAACTACCAATCTATATGATTAAACATGATAGGAACCAATTCCAAATTGCTCAGTTGTACACCAGTATTCATGACAGTGCCATCTAATGTAACAGTATGCATGATAAACCTTACAACCATATTAACCAGGTAAATGCATCCAAATTAAAATTGACAAGAGATCTAACCACGAACCAAGCTTACCAGATGCAATAGGACTGAGTGGGCCCCTCTTTTCTGATTCTTGATTGTCCTTTATATTTTTTACAGATGCAGATAGAGGCCTGCGGTTCACATCTTTACCTGCTTGAGAACCAGATGCTGCATCCATTCCCCCCTCACGTTTCTGGCGGGCTTGCTCAGCCATAAGTTGCCATTTTGACAGCATGTCATCCCCTCCAACAGCAGCCCGTGCAGCAACATTTGCAGCAGTGGTCCTCATCTTGTCATCCTCCTCCTTGTTCGCCTGGACATTACCAGCAAGAGAAACTTCCTTTATTTGGATAATTACGGAACATATAATGCTTAGAAGAATTACTCTTTGCCAATACCTTTACTGATTTTACTCTACTGTCATCTTTCTCCTTGTCGCCATCAACTGCAGTCTCAGCCTCAGGCTGCATCCACAGATATTTAATATATAGAATGTAAAGAAAAAATTATATTTAACACCCAATCTTATATCTGCTGGTGCATTCATGTGCATTGTTAATTCCTCCCTACATTTTCTTAATGCATTATAGACAATCATATCATCAAATACAAACAATACCCACTTCATTAAGTTTCTTGAGCTTCTCTGCTTCAGCCTGCTTTTTCTCCCATTCTTCCCTAGCCTTCCGATTCATCATCATAATTTGTTGCCGAACATCTGAGGTGATAAGTGTCTGGTGCCTAGGCTTCTCAACATCAACCCGCTACAAGAGATTCATCCCAAATTAGAAAGATACAAGAGAAAATTCATGTTAACTGAGAGTAATTGAGGCTGACCTGTTTCGACAGTCTGATTAAGTTGCATATGAGTCCACGCATTCTTTCCTCCACACACTAGAGATCAAGATACATGAGGAAATGTATGAACTCATTATAAACAAAAGGTCCAAGAAGCTAGCATCTTACCAGGGACAAGCATCGCTCAACATCATTGCTTATATTCTTCAAACCACTTTTGGCCACTGCAAGAAGAACAGAAAACCAGACATAGATCTGTGAGAAAGATATTGCTTATATTGGAAAAGAGAATGTACGTGTATGAAATGAAAGAACATTAGACGAGGGAGGTATAAAGTATTAACTAATTTCAGCCAATTTCTTCTGCAATGGAGTTTTTTGCAAAATCAGTCTTTCTTCTTCCTCTTGCACAACCCTTCTAGATGCTTCTGAAACTCGACTGTCATCTTTGGGGCCAGAAAATAGTTGCTCCTCCTCTTCCTATTTGATAGCAGAATGCCAAAAGGATGTGACTTCTCCTTTTAGGCTTATATTTCTTTACATAACTACATAATAATAATAATAATAATAATAATTTAAATAAAGGCAGAAATGACCATAAAGTATCATACCCTGAGATTGACTCCACTGACAGCAGTGACATCATTGAGTTGTTCAATGCTCTGATCCAAAAAGGCACCAGATACTTTTTGCTTCTTACTGTAGCAAATCCCATTGAATATAGGTGAAAAATTATGAAATAAAAGGTTAATGTCAAGAAGGAATCAAATAATTCATAATTGATCCTTGGTAATCATTTCAAGCTATTATGCAACAGAGAGGTTGATTTAACCTTGATGGTGGTGGTGATGAACCAAGAGTTTCAAGTGGTTTCTTCTGGCCAACAGAAGGCTTTTTTTGAGGTGTTCTTGAATTGGCCCCAGCCAAAGAGGGCACAGATGGATTCCGAGAGCCCAACTGATAAACATAGAAAGAACATGGAAATTTGTCATAAGATAGCAAGAAGTCATAAGCATGCACTTCACTGGGGAAAACACTAATTATATGAATTTCAAATAAGTGAACTGCAGTGAAAGTAACTTCAAAATTCAAGAATAATACCATTTATTGCATTTCGTGTTTCAACCACCTACAATGTACGATACGTTTTGGGAAGTTTACCTACTTAGAATGCAAAGAGGTGGGCTAGAAGCAGAAAACTACTGTTTGATTCAATTGAGTTTCGATGACAAAAAAGAAACTGGATTTGAGGGAAATAATACTGGAAATTTTGGGCAGCAGCAGAGCTAGAATAAAGCAAGTTATGACACTATCCCTATTCCGTGAACAGTGTCTGCACTGTAGCAATACAGAGAGAGAAAAAAAAACTTGGAAAATGGACTTATAACGATTGAAAATAGGCAAATACTATCTTGTCCACCTTGGACTCAGATAGGTAAAATCATGAGACATAGGAATAAGACCTAACTTATACAAAAAAAAAAAAAAGGTTTAAAAGCCCTAATAACTTAGCTGAGGCAAATAAGAAGCAAAGGACAATAAATAAAGCCCATTACAGCAAGATAGAAAATTACCAGGATACCCCAGAGACATCCAAAACTTAAATTGATAAATTACTATGCTAATAACCTGCAAGGACCAAAAGGACCTCAGTGTCCATGGACTGTGAAATTTGCTTCATCTTGAAATACTCTCTAATGAAAAGTCAGAACAACTAAAGAGCTTAATCTAACTAACGAGCAAGACAGCATGTGATCCATTAAAGTAGGAATAGGCCAAGGTTTCTTTCCCTAGAAAGAAGAGATCCCACCAAGACTATCAAGCAAACAACTCGGTCAATCCTAAAATCAAATTGGTTATAACCTAGCAATTCAGGTGTATATATGCACTTCATAACTAATAAAACACAGCATCACTCCAAAGTTGGGAATTATTTAATGCATAAAAGAAGCATCACACCAACGAGAGCAAATATTTAATAAATTTTCATGTTAAGACTTTTAAATGCAGTGGTTCTTCTAATATGCATCAGCAAGCATTCAAAATCATCCATCAACATATCACAATGCGAAAACATAAACTCAGATGAGATTACCGGAACATTAGAATCCACTTGTGTCGTGATGGGAGAAACTGAATTAGGAGGCACCATACTCGTTGAGAAGCCAATTCTAGAAGACTGCTTCTCTAAAGGCTCATCCTTTGGAGTAGTTGTAACTGCATTTCCCTGTTCACCTAGTGCAGTAGGCAATCCCTGGGATGCAGACAAATGAGGTTTGTGCTGGTGCTCAGCACCCTGATCAACAGATTCCTGTTTCACATATGTCACTGATGACAAAGGGCCAGGATTCGTCTCCTTACTTGATGACGCTTGCCAAGGAACTGAACTATTTGAAAAGTGAGAAAGAGAACCACCCTGCAACCTATTTGGGTCATTACTAGAGTTTTGCCGCTCAAACTTAGGTCCACTCATCACGTTCATGGCCTGGGTTGGTCCTCCTACAGGATTTGATCCCATGCTTTGATGATGTGCAGTTTGCCTCATTTGTGAATCATGAGGTTGCGGCTTTAAAGAGGATCCTGAAGTATTAACACTTGGCCCAGAGTATGGGTGATAACTACTGCTCCCATGCATGGAAAAAGAAGTTTGCGGGAAATTCAAATGCTGTTGTTGCTGCTTGTTAAGTCCTTGTACTGGAATTGAAGAGCGGTCTCTTTCTTGATTCACGGTGGTTGTACTAAAGGAAGAAATTTGGCTTCCTAGCACTCCAAAGCGAGAATCTGATTGGCGGTCCATCTCTTGAGCTTTTTGAGCATTGTTTTCAGTGGATGAATAACTTGAATTTGTCTGCATGGGGACTGCTGGAGAGGGAGCACGAGATGGAGTGGCAGGAGAATTAGGGCCTTTTTGCTGCAGCTGAGCTAATGAGTGTGGACCAGCGAACTGTGTGGCACCAGCACCAACCGATGGCATCCTTGGAGTATTCTGCCGTGCTGCAGCCTGGGACTGTAATGGGAATTGGTTGGAACTCATCTGAAATTATGGATCTGAATTTTAGCTTGATCTTGAAATTAACATGCGATCAACTAAAGCATCAATTTTCACTTTAATACAAAAGACATTTGTGCTCACCTTCACTTGTAACTTGTTTACTGCCAACCTCAGCATCTGGTCTCCTACAATATCTCTCATGTGTCGGACAAATCCATCTTTTGCAATTTCATTTTTCTAGCAGTTAAAGACAAAAGAAAAATCAGCAAATGAAGCAAAAGCAAAACAAGATCTGCCCAGTCGATGGCATCCATCACTAAATAAACAGGATAACTGTAGTAAAACAAGATCCATACAGTCTACTGCATACACAGAAACCCACCTTTAGTTTACTGTACAAGGTATGAAGCTGCATGGCTCTGTCTTTATCAAGTTGGGGCCGTAAGGCAGGCAACAAAACAGCAAACGGTACTTGCTTTCCTCGATTCATAGGATTATTTGGCTGCTCTGTCCCACCAGCCTGCTGATTACTCATCTTCTGTAATTTCATATATTGTGATTCACTGTCTTGATTATTGGTTCTCTCTGGTTCACCTGCTGGGATAGGACTTTTTTCAGTAGTCTGAACCCCAGTCGATTGAGGAACTTGGGCAGAAACTTGTTCAGCTACTCCTTGTTGATGATCATTTTGGGGTTGTTTTTGTTGTAGTGGTAGACGATTAATCTCTTGGGGAACATCATTTGGCTGTCGTACTTGATGCTGACTCCCAGCAACAACAGCTCCCTGTTGCTTTTGCTCCATTTCAGAAGAAGGCTGCTGTTGTTGCTGTGCACTTTGAAGGGCCTGTTGATTTTGAAAGTTGGTGTTTCCATCTTGCCCCTTGGTCGGCCATTGTGCAACTGACTGACTGGAAGCTGGATTGCTTCCTTGAGACAAAACTGCTGTATTTAATCGTGGACACAACAATCATTCATGTATTTCCCAGAAGAAGCAATTCATAACAGTTGATATTAACATAAGAAAGAAAGCTAATGATACTAAATTAAGAAATTTTACACTCTCAATAATCAAAGCAACTGAATTTCACCCTAAAGTTACTATTTTTGAAAGCAAATCCGGTTTCTTTGTCTTGTATATTGCAAATCAAATTCCAGCAGAACAAAAGTTGAAAACCCAAAAATTGATACCGGTATTTGAACCAGACGTCTGAGAAGTAGTGCCGGCATCGCCTTCGATATCTCGATTCAAGGCAGCCTGGAAGGCCTCCACGTCTGCTCCAGAATGCATAGTCTCGTCCTGTTATCATTAAATTATTCCGAATTCTAGAGATATTGCAGAGAGAAGAAAAACCCAAAACTAATAAATAAAAAGAAAAAGAAAAACCTCGTCTTCTTCAAGGAGTTTTACTATGGAAGGGTCCATGACAAACTTTTTCCGCAATCGGCTGTTGCCTCTGTGCCTCAACGGCAGATAACTGGAATCCCTTCAGCTTACGAAATTACGAAATTTGCACAGAAATTGAAAACTAAAATAATGAAATAAAAGATATTAAGAAAAGATATAGAAATTTGATTGGAAAATTTCCCGGAGGAGAGAGAGTCGCTTTTACGGTGGATCGGGAAAGCAGTAAAAGCGTTTAACGATGTGGTTCCTAGCTTTTATTAGGCCTAGACCAATAAGCTAATTTTGGACCAACCTTTTGACCCGGTTAGTAATGAACCAAAGCCCATATAAATATGGGCTAATGGGCCTACTCTATCTAGATTACAGCACCAGAGCAAGCCGTCTCGTCAGTTGAAGCGCGCGTTCCGGAAATGGGCAGTAGCGGCAACACTTTAAAAAGCTTGAGCAAACGCTGCCTCCTTCGACTCTCCTCCGATTGCCATTCGCTCCTCCATGGGAAAAGCTTCGGCGAAGCTACTCTTACGAGCCAAAGATGGAGACTTTACCCCTTGTCTTCCCCTCATAAGCTCGCAGGTTTCAAAGGTGCTCCTCCTACGCGTTCCTTTTCAACGTCGTCATCATCATCAAAGGTCGGGTTTTTGGGATGGTATTTAGCGAAGCTCGAATCCAAACCTCTTATTACCAAAGCTGTCACAACTTCGATTATCTTTGCTGCTGCTGATTTCACATCCCAGGTAAATCCCTATTTTCAATTTTGAAAAAAAGGGCCTGAAAATATTGACATAATTTCCAGGTTAGTGTAAGATTTTCCTTCAAATTCCATATTTAGGAATTGTTATAACTAAAGTTTGATATTAAAGGAAATGAGATCACTTTCTTATATCCACAATGGCTCCAATTCTCTTGTATTCTTGAAGGATTTTGAAGCTGCAATCCGTTGGTTTTTGTTTCGGATTAAATGCTTAAACTATTTGGTTGCTTTTGATGGAAATAGAACTCAGTTTTAAGGGAGTGATGACAGAGTGCACGAAAACATGTCTCGTGACCTGCTCTGTTGAACTCTACTTAGGTATTTGCTTTATATTTGCATTTACACTTGTTATGCGTCTGAGCGAGAGAATGGCTTTGCGACAATGCAATCAATAGAGGGAAAGAATGGCTTTGCAACAATGCAATCATTGTTGTTTGTTGAATTGTTGCTTCTCTGTAAAATTTTTCTTAAGTTAAGACACAATTATCTGTTACCATATCCTTTTTCTTGTGCATACAATTAACTTAAATTAACTTTGAAATTACTATAAGCGAACCTGGTTATAAATATGGTATTATTTATGATAGTGGTTATTATATTTGTATTTCTATAGTGCAATTGTTTTATCTGGTGATTTACCATAATTACATTTCCTTCTAACATGTTTATAATTGACATCTTTGTTAGATGATCACTTCAGAATCTTCTGGTTATGACTCAATAAGGACATTACGAATGGCTGCTTATGGGTTGCTTCTCTTGGGGCCATCACAACATCTTTGGTTTAACTTATTGTCAAAAGCTTTGCCCAAACGGGATATGCTGACAACCTTCAAGAAAATGTTTATGGGGCAGGCTGTCTACGGACCTGTGAGCACTACAGTTTTCTTCTCCTATAATGCAGCTCTACAAGGTAAGAGGTTTTGTTCCTTGTTTTAATAGAAAAAGAGAAACTTTGTATCAGTGCAATGTTCGTTTCTATCAGACTATATTCTCAACATCTCTGCTTGGGTGGGGCCTATTTTGGTTCCTGTAGAATTCAGCAGACCACATATCAACCATCATTATTTCATGGGTTCTCTTCAGCTGAACCCCTGAGACCTCTTCTTGGATGAAATGGTGTCATTCAAGCCTTGTATGCATTGTTAGGTCTCGATTTGTTGCATGTATCAATCGCCGCTGTTTTGGCTACTGGCCTGCTCTGTGAGGTAGCCTGGCTTTGAAACCCTTCATTTGATTACTTTTCTAATGGGACATTGTTCTTGTTTTAGTTTTCTTATTGGCTAGCTTCATCAGTTGAATCAAGCCTCTTAAAATGTAGCATGATAGTTTAGTTCTACCACATGGTTTTTCTCCCAAGTCGGGGGCCTGTTCCAATCTTGTACTTACTGTATATGACTAAGTTTCAGGTTTTTTTCTGTTGGTGTTCTGGTTACTGCAAAGCATTGCTCTCTGACTTGTTATTGTGGTACCAAACTCAGGCGAAAGTGGTGAAGAGATTGTGGCTAGATTGAAGCGTGACCTCCTTCCGACATTGATAAATGGTGCTATGTTCTGGCCGCTCTGTGATTTTGTTACATACAAGTTTGTACCTGTTCATCTCCAGGTATTTTTGGCTTACTTACTTTTTATGAATCCTCATTTTGAACAGGGGAGAATGTTATTGAAATTATTTAACTTTGTCAGATCCAGTTGCTATAACAAACACCTTGCTAAAATCTTTTGGCAGCCTTTAATGAACAGTACATGTGCCTACATATGGACAATTTATTTGACATACATGGCAAGCTTAAAGAAAGTGAGCATCGATTAGTGAGGGTTTTGGCTTCAGTTCTGCGGAATTAGATTGGTAAGGTTAGCTTCGCTGTTTAAGCATTCTGATTCGCGATTCTCGTTATTCTTTTATTGAGCCACGAAATAGGGTTTCTTGGGCTGAGTTAGTTATTACTGTTAGGAACTATAATTTAGTAATTTCATTTCTGATGTTTTGCTGAGTAGATGGAACATGAGCAAAGAGATATGATGTTGTTCTTGACCCCACCATGGATCTGATTTCGGTTGATTGTCTCGTTGGTTAGTCCATTTGTACCATATTTCCTCTGGGTTGGAGGAACGCACAGCGCTAAACTGCTAATCAAACCTGTCAAAAGCATGCTTTTTAAACGTCAAATCATAATTGAGGAGATCTGAAAAGCTTTGTGCATGAAACCAACCAATCTATTAACCGAGAAGAAAATGATATTTTGAACTTCATTCTGTTGAGAAAGAGACTGAATTTATCATTTTCATTTATTATTCCGGTGAAAATTGGTACAACCATCCTACTCAGCCGAAAACGTTAATGAAATGAATGAATTTCATTTTTGTCACATATTGCTGACTATATGTTTCATGCCACCAAATGTAGACCGACCAACCTGTCATTCAATTTTCACAATAACTTTCCTATTCTAATCTTATTAGAGAAAATATATTACCCCCATTAATGTAAAATTCACAAACGAGTACGGAAAAAAAGAAAAAGAAAGGGTTTGAAAAGGTAAGCCTAGATTAAAGAAATGCTTTCCGGTACGAGCAGATATTTTTCTTCTCTCAACTCCGGGGGCCCCTGAAACGAAGACTTTCCTTTAAACAGCACCACGTGTTCCCATGGCCCGACAAATCCACTGTTCGAAGGACACGTAACTCACTCTGTGATCGCATACACCCACTGACGTGGCCCGGTTTCTTTACTTTTCACGATTCTCCCATCTTTGATTGTCGCGGTCTACGTCACGCCACTATTTGTTTCGGGGACTACTCCGAAAAATTAAACCACGCGCCACAGAGAAAGTGTTAGCAGAAGAAAATACCTTCCCCGCTAAAACCCTGGAGGGTCCAGGAACATAATATCCTCACGTGGCTGTACGATACGAGAAGCAAGCAACCAATCGCAAACGCCCACGTGGGAGAGAGAAAGCACCACCGCGTCAGGTAGTAACCACATTTATCGTCGCGTTCGGGCGCGAAAGAGGCATTGGATCCAAACACAGGGCCCAACGGGTAGAAAAGGACACGAGGCAGCCTCACGAAGATGATGGCGTCATCTTCGCTACGTTGTTTTTTGCGGAGAGAGCCATTAAAATTCAGAACGCGAAGAGCAAAGCATGCTAAGAGGAGAGAGGTAAAAAGAAAGAAGACAGAGAACGAAAGAGAAAGAGAGAGAGAGGTATAACAAAGTTAGTCACTCTTCCGCTTTAAACATCTCGTTTCTAATTCGATTAGATTTTTCTACGGATTCTTATTTCTTTCTTCTTTTGATTTTTTTGGTGAATTTAGTTGCAGGTAATTGAAAAATCTCCTCCTCCTTTTTTGGCCTTATCGTTTCTCGGAGGACTCTCTCTCCTCTCAGCTGGACGAGAGGAAGAATTTCCGTTGGGAAAAATTCGTTGGTAGAAATGCATTTCTTTGATAGAGTGACGATTCCAATGCGCAGAGTTTGGACCGGTGTCGCCACTCGCCTCGGCGTTCGTAAAAGCGGTAAGTCTCAATTCTCGACCGTCTGATTTGTTCGCCGCCAATTTCATGATGTCGGTTTCATTTGGAGATCAAGAAAGTGTTTTTTTTTTTAAAAAAAAAAAACATTATTTTGTCCTTTGTGAGAAGTTTCATATTTTTTTTCCAATTGAAATGTTTATGAACCGCACGATCGAAGAATTCTCGTCCACATTCTCAAGATTTCGTGATCGGATCATTTTGGTAAAGATGTTGTGTTTAAATAAATTAATTTTTTTTATCCATGTGCATTTTTTGAATAAGTTGATTATAGCATAATTGGATTTTAAAGAATAATTATGGAATATTATGTGCTTCACTTGGAAGCAATGATTGAAGCTGTCGGTGGCAATCTTGAATTACGGGTTCTACAGGAAAAAAAAAAGTACTTATAAAGAGAGATTCCCATGTCTTTGTTAATATGGGATCAGCTACTTCTACTTGAAGAGCTTATTTCAAATCCATTTTTTCCTTTTTTTTTTAATTTTTAATTGTGTTGATTTATCTACTAAAAACTAAGGTAACAATAAGCAACTAAACAGGGGTAATGGCATTGTTTTGGGGTTGTGCTGTGGCAGAAATAGGCTGGCTTAGCTCTATCTCCTCAGCTTTGATACAGTAATTGAAGGCTAGCTTTGATATTTGATTGAGAACCATTTAAAAGACGTTGAATTTGGGATTTTAGATGGTTTTTTAAACATGTTCAACTGAATGGGATTGTTTGAAATTTCAGAGAATTCCTTCACTGATTATTTACTCATTGTGCTTCTGGGAACCAACAGGGCTATTGAAGCTGCGAAAGGATGTAAGATCTTGTGAGTATGAAGATGTGCATGTGATGTGGGAGATGCTGAGGAGAAACGAAACAGAAGTTGGTCGATCCCCTAGAAGATGCAAAAAGAGACCACTGTCGAATTGCTTTGAATGGGCTAGGCGAGCTCCTTTTCTTTGCCGCAGCTTCTGAACATGTTCTGTTTACCCAGGTTTCAGTTTACATCCCTATCCGCCGGGTTAGAAAGGCTTGATAGGGAGATCGGTCCAACCACAATAAAGAAGAAAAGAGAAAAAGGAGGGATTGGTTTGTGAGATTGCCCCTCTTCCTTTTCATGTCAGCTATCTGTAGATATCAGCTGCCTGCCAATTGAATGTACCATCACTTCCTATCTCCATGCTCTATCTAATATACTATGTAATAAGCTAAATATGTGGTATATGTGTTTTTGGTGCCTATAAAAACATGCTGCCATGTTTGTGCTATCATACATATATATATGGTATTAGGTAGCTACTCTAGCTTTTCTATTAACTTTTGAATGATCTCCGAGCCATTTTCTGGAGCAACTTTCGCAGGACAATATGCGAAAAGCATGGTGTTAAGATCTAAAAATTTGATGGTTAGGGTGAAAGTGCTTTGGCATTTGGACAACCTTCTAGCGATTGATCATATCATTCATATGGAAACATGAATGATATGCACAGACCGGAAGGCGAAGCCCATTGCAGCTGATGTCATTTGATAATGGCTTGTGTGATGTGCGAAGGCTCCTTTAGCCTTGAGGTTTCACTTTAAAGTTTTAGAGGATGAGTCGTTATCATTGCCTGTTTTTGAAATTAAAACTGGTGAAAGGTCTAAATCATTTGATTTTGATTGGTGGCGGTGCATTTCGTCGTGGCTTATACAATTCATCCCTCATTTCGACGAAAGACATTATGCAATCATTCATTTCGAGTCATAAAAATTGCATTTGGTTTGGTTAGATTTAGCTATGATCTCAAAGCTAGAGGTCTCCAAATCATAAAGGTTGTGATGCAAAAGCCTTTGATTCTTTTTTCCCCTGTTCATTTCGATTTCAAATCAAATAAACCCTGAATTCAAGCACAATTATATCCACAACAATCTTACCCTTAGGGTGCGTTTGTTTGCAGGGATGTAAAGTTACATTCCCTGCAAAGTGCTTAATTAAATTACATTGCAGCGTTTGTTTTGCAACAAACCGCTGCAATGTCATAATGCAATGTAATCACATTGCAGCCCAAAACTAATGCAATGTACATTACATTGCAGGCTGCAATGTTTGTAATGTTATTAAAGACATTTTTACCCTTCAACTTTATTATTTTATTAAAAATATTTTATAATATTATAAATAAAATAAAAAATATTAAACTAAAATATATAATATAAAAATTAAAAATTAAAAAATAAAATATAAAAAATTAAAATTTATATAATATAGATAAAAGAAATTAAAATATAATATATAATATAAGAAATAAAAATTAAAAAAATAAAATATAAAAAATTAAAATTTATATAATATAAGTAAAAAATATTAAAATAAAATATATAATATAAGAAATAAAAATTAAAAAATAAAATATAAAAAATTAAAATTTATATAATATAGGTAAAAGAAATTAAAATATAATATATAATATAAGAAATAAAAATTAAAAAATATATATAAAAAATTAAAATTTATATAATATAGGTAAAAAAATATTAAAATAAAATATATAATATAAGAAATAAAAATTAAAAAATAAAATATAAAAAATTAAAATTTATATAATATAGACAAAAGAAATTAAAATAAAATATATAATATAAAAATTATATTAAATAAATGAAATAAAATATATAAAATTATAATAAAAAATGAAAATAAAATATATGACATTAAAAATATATTTAAGAGATAATATTATATAAAAATTAATAATAAAGAATACAAGTATATTAAATTTACATTTTAATAAATAAGGGTAATTTTGTAAATTAACATTACATTCCCTGTAAAGTACTTGTAAAACAAACACTGCAATGTTATCTTCCCTGCATTTTAATCATTACATTACTTATATACCAAACACTGCAATGTTATCTTCCCTGCAATCACATTACCTGTAATCACATTCCCTGCAATCACATTACCTGTAATCACATTGCATTGTAAAGTACCAAACGCACCCTTATTTCCCTTTGTTAATTCAACGTTCATTCTGCTTTCCAGTTTCCACAAAAGCTCTTAACCCAAACAAACAAGAAGAGATAAACTAAATTGTTCAGAAAGAAAATGTCATTATGGGCTTAAGCCGACTTCACTGGAACATGCTTTTTCTCAGACATAGAACACGACAGATACACAACGTCGTCTTAGCAAACCTGATCAAAGCGAGCTTAAGGCTTTTCTCTGACAAGCAAAAACAAGGCCAAATGTGTGGAAGTAGAACTGTCATCCCAAGAACTACTTACTATGTATTATAAAACCGTTTTCTTTCTTCTATTCAAAAGAGGAAGGTAAGCTGGTTTTTAGTCTTGGGGTTTCTGCTTGTTTGCGGCAACGTCATGCTTTGATCAGGAAGTACGGTTTGATGTGCTGCAGTCAGTGCTTCCGTAGAAATGCTAAGGAAACTGGGGTTTATTTAGGTAAAACTTGTTGTCTTTATATTCTTGTTTGTCTTAGCGGTTAGCACCTTGCCTGCCTGAGTAGGTTAGTATCAAACAGATACTACAATATAAACTGTCCAATGTGGCAATTTTGCCTCTTTTTCTTGTGTTCTTTACCTAGCGTTCAAGTTGTTCTTACATCATCATTATTTAACTCGTGTTGGAACTAATGCTTGCTTCTCTTTTTCTTTTTCAGTACCATTATAGGACAGAGAGCATGCATCCTGTATATGTTGGTGGAGATTCTGTCTCCTTTAACTGTTACGATAGTTCATACAGATGTTAAAGCTGTGTTCAGTTTTGTTGAAGCAACTGGTAGACAACCAAATTCCTTCTGTTTAAGAAACTCACTAATACTTTCAAATCCATTCTAACGCTTCGGTAGCATTTAAGACCAAATTTGAAGACCTCTTTCTAATCCTAACCTGCAGGGATCTCATTCTGTCAACTGACAACTCTTTGAATTTTTGGGACCTTACTCTCTTCTAAATTCTACCTTGGAGCTTATCACAATGATCTCTAGTTGTTTAGTTGCAGGCATCCATATTGAGCTTTATTCCTTGACTGCTTCTTGATCCTGCGGTAAGTAACCAAGCTGGCAGTGTGGAGCTATCAGTTTCAAGAAATTGCAATCCATGGCTATGGCTTACAAAAAACCTGGATTTTATGCAGAGCAATCTAATTGGGCCACCAGTATTCTTCTCAGTCCTGAATCCTGATGGTTGTGGTAAAACAAATTTAACCTTGGCCCATGAGCTTCAAGCCTTTATCTACATAGGAGGCAAAAGGAAAATATTCACTTAATGGAGGTGCGGGGAATCGAACCCCGTGCCTCTCGCATGCAAAGCGAGCGCTCTACCATATGAGCTACACCCCCCACCGGTCGGCGTGGCGTCGTAGAACCCCCTGGACAAGATTCATTAATGGTCAATCTCTGTGAGAGAGAGAGCAAAGTGCATGGCAGTTGGCACAAAAGAAGTGCTGAAAGGTGCCGTAATCACAGACGTGCTCAACCGCTCGCATTCCACCACACATCTTTTTGTTTTTCCCGCATTAAAGTCTCTTCATTCATTGCTCACTGTAAACACTTATCCCTCCACTGCAAAAGCAATGGCAATTACCCCCTTTTCTGCATTCCTACAGCCATGAGAGAAAATGAAACTCACATGCTTTCTTTTATTATTCACTTACCACCATTAAAGTTTTGGAATTTTTTATACTTTTTTATATCTATATGTTCAAAGGCATGGGCTGTTTTAAGGCACTAGACTCTATAGTCATTTGCCACCCTACTACATCTCCTTATCTCCACGGATTTTCTGGTCGACTTTGAAGTTTTCCCAAATCTGGGGTGACGAAAGCTGGGACTCCAAGTTCTTTTTATAAGGAGCTTTTGAGAGGTCTTGTCAAGCGTGTAATTGTAAAGGACAAACACACTCTTTGTTTGGAGGGGAAATCGTCATCTGGCAATAACATTGACATTATGAAGGTTCATGGGATTTGGGTTTTGTTCTTTGTGGTCGGGTCAGCTTTGCTTGTCTTTACCTTCTCCAGCAGCTCCTCCATTCCTGGTATAAATCTTTTAACTTGTCTTCTTTCACTCCGATAACTGGTCTAGATAATTCTTCATTTGTCCTTTAAGAGAAACTTCCCGGGTTTTCCTGCATAACTGGAATAAGGTTAAATGCTGCATTGGAGAATTGTGTTATTGCAGAATGCATGGTTTCTTAACCTTGGCACAACTGGTATTTAACTCTGTAGTTGTTTACTTCTTACTTCTGATGTGAGCTTTCATTAGTTGAAACCATAATACTTTGCATGAACATTAAAATGTCAATTAACCTTAATTTTTTTGAAGTACTTTCTTTGTTATCTGGCTGATATTATCAAATTACTCCAAACTTTAACTTGGATTTCATATATTATATATCTATTCTTGCAATTTGGATTTCAGAATAATTTTAAGATGAATCAGGATTTGATTGTTAAGGAGAAGTTTATATATTATGAACAACTTGTAATGTACCACTCTTGGTGACTGAATCTGAGTGTTTTGAACTGTTAGATACAACAGCACATGGCTGCTTGTTTTTATTTACAAAAAACGACCCCCCCACATCCTACTTCTTGTTATATTGTTGTTTGTCAAAAATTTTGGTGCACTGCCTCAATTTTTTATTCTCAAGTTGTCTTCATTACCGCCCACTCTTGCCAATTTTTAAGGTAACTGCTTAGTTTTTCAGTTAATTTTGCCAAGAGAAACTTGATATTTGCTCCGTCATGGGGTTGTGGGCTTAGGGTGGACTTAACCCAATAATTTATTGGAAACTACAGGTGGCTTCTAATTCCATCTTACCGCTAACTATCTGATCAACTTAATTATAGGTTTGGTTGGCCCGTTTTAAATCATGACATGAATGCTATAGCTTAAATTGCAGCTTGCATGTCAAGGCAATTCATGATATTTTATCAAAGCTTCTTCATTGTCTGATAAAAAAAATGCCCTCTTCTTTGCTTTAGATGATAATCAAGTACTCTTGCTAAAACTGATGCAGTGCATTGGTAAATCTAGTAAATACCAGCAGCAAGATATTTATAGTTGTATAAATAGAACATTGTTACCATATGTTAATAGCGGTAGTCTACTTAATGTCATTCCAGGTTTGGAGTTTTCCCAGCTTGGTAATGGTGTGACTATAACAGGAACAAGTAGAAAGCTGAAGGTACGTTCGCAACATGGCCAAAATCTACCGTGGAACCTTTTCTTATAGGATTTTGAGACATTTTCCCATTTGAAATTGCAGGGGAATAGCTACAATCTAAGCATTGAAAAGAAGAGCAATGTCGATCTGGAAGATTACCATCCAATTGATCCAGTTCCAAGCTCAAAGGCATCTATAAAACCTGGTCCCATCGAGCACGGTAGTCCTCTTATTCCATTCATACCAAAACCTTCACCTCCCGCTCATCCCATTAGTGGTGGTTCCACTTAGCCATTCCTAAAACTCATTTCTCAGTAACAGATATGATTTGAAGAATGTAGCACTGCAATCTGCATCAGATATTTTAAGCAGCTTGTTTTCTGTATCCTGTCCAGACAATAACTTCAAGCTGCCTTTGTATCCAGCTTATGTTAGTGTATGAATGTGTGTTGGGTATTTGATCTTGTATCGTGAGTGTCAATTTCAATTTCCAGAAATAACTAGTTGATTTTTATGCTTTCTAATCTCCTTTTTCCAGGGGTACAGTTGGCACATGTATTTGCACAACATAAGATTATCATCCAACTGCAACAGAAAACAGTAAAAAGGGTGTAAACAGCTGCAGGCTGATCGCCCAATTTGCACAAAAAGAATGATTAGTAGGTTTCAACTTTGATAATTGGTCAAAGAAAACTTGATGGAATTTCATCTCCCAAAATATGAGCTGTAATAACCCTACTTATTGAACATCAACAACCATGATCATCATTCTGACTTGACATCTGTGCTACTTGTCTACCTCATCAATCGACAGGCTTGAGGTCGTCACCTCTCTTACTCACTTCCCATCAATGGATGGAGATTGCCCTTTGCAGTAACGAAACCCTGTCAGCATAGCTTTGAAAATGAAATCTTGTCTCCTTGCTGTAACAAAAATCCATCATGATGAATCCACCCGTGCTCATTTCTTCTCTCAATTTAAAGCCCCCCACCCTATTCCTTGTACGGTTTTGTCTGGGTTCTTAAATAATGGAAGCAGTAAATTATCAAAGTTATTGCTAGACCGTGCCAATTTGTACTTAAAAAGTACTTTTACCAGCATAATTTTTCACTCTGAATGTCCCTGGAATTCTTTCAGGAGGAAATCCACTTTTTGGCTTCCTTAATTGCTGTCTCTGGTTTGAATTCGGAAAAAAAAATTTGCTTACAAAAAGGTAAAAGTAAAAGATATTTGCACTTATACAAGCCATAATTTGCAGTAACTAAAATATTCAATGTAATCATTACATAAAATCATGAACCCATGTTAGTACTTGTACTACCTAACATGATGCCACTATCCTTTTACGTTCGTTTATTATGCTGAGGTATTGTTGTTTTCACAACACTACCACTTTTTTCTTCTGTGGTCTGCTGTTCATGCCGATTCCATGTCCTTAGAATATGGACCAGGCGAAAGATGCTAGCTAGAAAGATCGAATTTCAGCTCGGCTCAACTCTATCATATGGTGATAAGATCCAGTTACAACTAAAAAGAGCGAAAACAAGACATTTCCAAGTTTAAAAGGCCCAAACAGGACACTATCTAGTAAAAGATAAGAACTGGGATGAAATTTGATCTCTATCTTGAAATTAATGATTAAAAACTTACACTGTGAAGCAACAAAAATTTTCAAAATATTATTCAGTTGTACTCTCTATTTATTCTTTTCAGTCCTAGTTATCATAATCTTTGAATTTCACTTACAAGCAGAATGTCACAATTTCAACCAAAATTATTAATTTCACGTTCAGAGGAATGTCATGGTTTTAGCAAGAATCATGAATCTCACTTCAAGGGAAGATATCATGGTTCCAATCAAGAGCCATGAATATCACGATTCTAATGAAAAACCATTAATCCCATATCGAAAAAGATATCATGATCCCAATAACCATAAACCCCTAGTAGCTTGGCCATTTTTTCTCTGCGTATGATACACTGGTATGAGTTAATGCAGGCCAGGTATACCTCCCCTTAGCTCCAGATATCGTTGAGAAACACTTGAAATCCCATGCTCCACAAACCCCTTAAATATTTCACCTACTGCAACGCTCTTTGCATGTGTAAGGCTAAGGCTACTTGACTTTTTATGGGCAACATTTTGACTAGCGATACATTGCTTCCAAGTGGACTGAGCATTACGTGGAGGTGAGCTACCAGGCAACTAGCAGAAGACAAGCAAAAAACATGGATAGAAAGAAATCATAATGCCACACCCATGGTGGACCTGCTCACAGAAAAAGACTAAAGCTAACCAGGATTAGTGGTTTCAGTTAGAAGATACAAAGAGAGGGTGATCAAATCACAACCAAAGCTCGGCAAGCCAACGAAAATTGGAATTTGTTTATATCACCAACCTCATTGACTTCAACACACAAAAATACTCACATCTCTTCTTCCTTAAGTTATCTTCATTACCATTTTTATTGGTATTCCTTCATATCATCCAATCCTTTACCTCCAAAGTGAAACACTTCGACACATCAAATCAACATCTCACCAAGTGTATTTTTAACCTCCTAGCCTATTGCCAACTTCTTTTGCCCCAACAGCTTAATTGGAACACAGAAGGTCAAGATAGAGAGTAGCAAAAGTGACTGCTTTTATTCAGTCACTTCCTATAACCATCTATTACACTACTTTTTCCTTTCTGGGCTTATGCCAAAGTGGAAAAGTAGACATCATAATCACCAAAGCAACCGAACCATAGGAAAAAAAACCATTTATCCTGGCCATGGCTCCAGCTACCATATTTGCTTGAGTTTAAAAGAATTACTTAATAAGGATTAGTTACTTTAACTCCAATTATAAATGAAGTGATGCTCAAGGCATGACGTTTATGATCTCCTACTAACCATCATTTGTTAAAAAAGTTTCCATTTTAACTGACAGCCATCTCTAGGCGCCTATAGTTATTTGGCAGATGTCAGTTCTGACCAAAGAGATTAAACTCTACCCATCTGCTGTCTTAGTCAATCATTTTGGAAATTGGCTACTCACTCCTATTGATACACTTGCCATTCCCGTTTTAGTGCAAAAATTTTGTTTAGGAAATTGATGGAGGAAAATGAAGATCTTTCAGAATATTCTCTGAAACCAAACGAACTTGATTTGGTAAAATGTAATTGTGTTTATGTTTGGATCCTTAAGGGACTCTATATGGTCCTGTTGGAGGACCTGTGAATCTCTCTTTTATTGGATTTTTCCTTACCATTGCTAACAATGGAGAGAAAACATGTGGAGTTACTTTAATTATGGTTTTCAATGTAATAGGATTCCTGTTAATTATGGCAGGCTTTTTTTTCATGTGTCCACAAAAAAATAATATAAATTCCATTTCTTCAGTGGGGAACAAATATGTTTTTTCTGCTTCTGCTACAAGCAATAACTGCGTTAAGCAAAGTTAAAAGCCATGATATGATACCAGCAGACATAGACACTATACTCTGGTTTTTCGTAAAGAAATGGTTTTTTATTTTGATATTCTCTCTGATTAAAACTGACCCACTTCTTATTCCAAACAGGAAAGTGGAAACTCTGCCATGTTATCCATTTGATTAACCTTTTTTTCTTTCTCCTCTTTATGGGGTTAATAGATGCATGATTCACAATGCTACCTTTTGATATATCTTTGAATCTTTTTGAGAATTTATCACCGTCGAGTGATAGGCCTACCAGTCTACCACAAAGCTTCAAACCCTGCAAGCTTGAGAGAAAACAAAGAGAGAGGTCAGAAATGTGGGACAGACGGAGAGGTAGAGTGGCGAGAACCCATATTATAAAGCCAAGAAGGACAGGGACTATGCTGACAGTATGGGACGGAGCATCCTCGAAAGGGATGCTTTTGGCTAATGATAAACTATGAGGTGTTGTGCTCCTCTTTGCGTTGGGAAGTGGGGGCTTTCTTGGCCTTCTCTTCCTGCATTATCAATAAGCTTGTAACCAATAGAACAGCAATCTGGTCAGGGTACTTGAGAACACTTCCAAGGAAGGACATTTTAGCTTAGTTTTTCATTCACTTAAGCAGATAATTATTACCATCATTTTTGTTAAGCATCTCTTTCTTATTGGAAGAATGATTGCTTACCATGAGTAGAGTTGATAAACAAATTTCTTCCTCGTCATATTTCATTATCCCCCCATTACTTAATGAATAATTAATTCCTCTAATTAACTAATTATTTTCTCCTTGGATAAACATTCTTCAAACTCTGGCTTATTTCATCAGCCATATCGGGTAGGAAAAGCAAAAACGGGTGATGCTTTCGTAGGCAAGAATTGGAATAATTCATAATTCTTGTAGACAGTATACCATTACCAAAGAGAGAGATGTTTGAGGAAATTGAGTGCCAAAGAAGGAAACTTGCTTTTGTTTGGGGAAGGGGGTGGTCCTTTGATGGAATTTAACTGGAAGGCAAGGAAGCATGTGTTTGTGTCTGGAAGATGTGATTCTGATTTGTAGGAATTTTTAGAGTTTATGCTCTCTTTCTCTTTGTGTGTAGATTTCATCGAATCAAATTTGTTTTTCATGACAGATTCTTTGAGTGATGCATAGAACAACAAAACCCTTTTAGGACCACACAAAAAACGGAATTGACTGGTTCATTGCTTAAATGCGTTATGGCCACAGATTTAATGTGTAAACTTCGTTGCAATTTATTCCAGACTATACGTGGAAAACTTGAGCCATGAAAACAAACTATCTAACTCTTTCTCTTCTTTTGGGGTGGGGAAGGGAGCAAATGGTCGGCATGCACACACATAAGTGGATAATGGAGCACGCGTGGCTTTAAAATTTAACCACAAATTAATGCATTAAGGTGTAGCAGCCTAGGAACTCAACTTCAAGTTTGTATTTGCCTAAAACATTTTGAGCAACAAAATTTTATAGATTCTTTTGCTTGACTAGTTTAGAGCAATCAACTTAAGTTTTAAGTGGTTTAGGGGTTGAAAAAAGAATCCCCAGTGTTGCATTTTTCCAAGCCAAGCATGGGAAATTGGGCAAAGGGTTGTCTAGGAGTAGATTAAAGAAGTAGAAAACTAATTGAAGCAGTTGGCTGGAAGTTGGTGAAATTAAGTCGGCACGTTTTCATGAATGATAGTTAACAAATTTCCTAATTCATATTAAAATAAAGATTAAAGAAAAGGGAAAAAGGAAAGAAGAAAAAGGTGCCTTGGTGTAAAAGCGTGGGGAGGAAATGGAATATAGTACAAAGATTAATTAGAGAATAATTAAGGTAATAAATAGAAGATTAGAGGTAGGAGAGGGTTGGTTCTCTGACACGGGTGAGGAGGCTTTGATAAGGTAATAAGTGGGGTGGAGTTCGAACAACTCAAAAGGAGGATAATTGTCACTTTCTCCTTTCCAAGCTCCCAAAAGTTCGTCAAGGCTTTGGTTAATGCTGACGCTAATAGCTTTGCTTTATTTTAATCATTTGGTCGTCGGCTCTATGCTCATGTTCCTAGGTCTCTCTTCACACACCCTAGCTAGTATAATTAAGGCATTTGAGTAAAGAAAACTTTTCTTTTTCAGAATCTATAAAATTTTAGTATGAAAACTTAACTAATTTACCTCATTAATAATTTGCTTGATTACCTTGTCCCCGTTGCATTCATTCCAACTAACAATCAATTCTCTCCTCTACTTCTACCTAATTATCGTTTCAATTTATTTCAACTAAATTATTTTCATCTCAAAAATACATTTATAAATAAAGATTTTTTTTTTCATTTAATAGATATACTTTTAAATCGAAAGTCAAAACTATGACTATATGAACAATGATATTAGAATTTATCAACCTTTTCATTGATGTGTAACCCTCTATGAAAAATACCAAAATCAATCTATAAATCTAGCTCTGTTCAAAGTGAGTCCCCCCCATTTAAGACTCTTTTATGAGTAAAAGAATTAATATAACGAGAACCTTACACAATTAAGTGAAACAAAACATTATGGGTCACATATCAATATGAAATGAGATAAATCTGTAAGATCTTTCTCCACAATAATATGTTGTTTTTTTTAATAATTCGATATTTAACTTTTAAATTTCAAAAATTAATATATAAGACATTCCAATAGTGAACTCAACAATTGATGTATACCTTACCCTATGAACTTATTCATCCAAATAAAAATATTAACTCACAAAAATAAAAGAAAACTATTAAATAAATATTCAAAGTCAAACGTATTTATTGAGTCTATAAATAACATGATAGGAAAAACTTGGTTAAATGTTTTTCTCATAGGAAATAAGCTTGGTATCTCACAATTTTATTTAATTTTTTTTTCCTGATTGACTAAAGAATTAAAAGGGTAAGGTCAATGTTGATAACAGACTTCTAGGAAAGTCGCTGCTTGTCCCAGTTGGCATATCGTACAGGAAATTTAAACGGCTATTTTTGCTCTCATAATAATTCTCTCTTAAAAGATTTTAAATTCGGGCGTCGTTAGCGTAAGGCTAACGTCCCCCTGAATATTTCACAGTCCGCAACATCTGCCCCCTCCCTCCCCGCATTCCTTTCCTTCCCGGAAGAAATATCCCAATATTTAGCGTCCAATTTTAATCCCCACAAAACTCGCCTCCATGTGTCAATTATTTTACCATATTACCCTGACCTACACACGTTGCCACTCCAGCACGCGAGTCGCCATCCTCCCATAAAACCCTGCGAGTACAATCATCCTCTTCAATTTTGAAAAACAATTAAAAATTAATTATTGATTTTTTTTTTTGCTTAGCCCTAAGCACCGAAGAAAAAAAAAGGCCAGTACGACCGTTATGCTCTCGAATCTCGCCTAAACATTCCCCTTTCACTGCCCTCACTCTCTCCCCTCTGTCTCACTTTCTCGCTTTTCCTCTCACGCTCTCGTCGGCAACGGTCATTTTTCCGCTCTTTCTTTTCCTCTCCGGAAATTCCCACTACAAAGCTTAATAAAAAGAAAAACTCTGTTAAACTCTGGAATTTTATTAACTCTAAACTCTGGTTTTTTTTTTCTTTATTAATTTTTGGAAGTGAAGTTTTCGGGGATTATAATAGATACGGTTAGGGTTTGGAGGAGAGTGAGATTAAAGAATCAGTCAGAGTGGAATTGAATTGTGAGCGCACGCAATGGTAGCTGCAGTGTCCGCAACGGTAAACCCCAAACAGCACGGAGGAGGGCCACACCAACACCCATCACGGCCTCCGTTATTGCCTTCCGACCCGGACAATGCCATCGCTCCCCGCCGTCAAAAATTCCGAGAAGTCACTTCTCGTTATTTGTCCAAGTCGTCATCCTCCTCAAATTCTTCCACGTCATCGTCATCTTCTTCCGCGGCTTCCGCCAAACGGTGTCCGTCGCCGTTCGTTGCTAGGACTTCTCATTCGACGGCCGTTATGACGCCGACGCACGCGACTCCCTCAACCATCAAGCGCTCGCAATCAGTGGAGCGGAGGCAAGCGGTGACGCCTCGCCCTAATAATTCTTTGGATTTTAGAACCAGTAACGGGAACAACAACAACGGCGAATTGTCCGCTGTTCAAAAGTTGCTCTTTACTTCGACGAGAAGCTTGTCCGTTTCGTTTCAGGGAGAGTCGTTTTCCTATCAGTTTAGCAAAGCTAAACCAGCTCCCTCTCCAAGCGCGGCAAGAAAAGGCACGCCGGAGAGGCGGAAGCCAACGGCGGCGACAACGACTCCAGGGAGAGCAACAGATCAAATGGAAAATTCAAAGGCGGAGCGGGGTCCTGCGAGGTTAAGGCAGCCGAATTCGATGAGTAGAAGCATGGATTGCACCGACGAGAGGAAGAGATTAAAAGGATCTGGGAACGGCAATGTAGTCAGGGCACTACAAGATTCCATGATTGATAATAGAGATTTAACGGTTGTTTCGGCTGTTGGATCTGAGGCCCAATGTGATCCCGCGGTTTCTGATACTGAAAGTGTTTCTTCTGGTAGTACTTCCGGAGCTTTAGAAAGTTCTTGTAACGGTAACGGAGACATTAAGCGTGGGCCTCGGGGAATAGTTGTCCCGGCTCGGTTCTGGCAAGAGACTAATAATCGGTTTCGCCGCTCAGATCCTGGTTCGCCAGTCTCTAAGAAAAACACGGCGCAGTCTAAGCTAATTGCACCGGAGAAGTTTGGAATTGATAGTCCTTTGTCATCTCCGAAAAGTTTAGTGAACAGCAGAGGGCAGTCATCTCCAATTCGCGGGCCAGTTCGGCCTGCATCGCCTAGTAAGCTTGGGGTGTCCTCAACTTCGTCTCCTTTGAGGGGAATGAGTCCTTCCAGAGTAAGGAATGGTTTGGGTAGTAATTTGGTAAATACGCCGTCAATTTTGAGCTTTGCCGGTGATGTTGTTAAGATGGGCAAGATTGGGGAGAATAAGGTTTCAGATGCTCATTTCTTGAGGCTACTTCATAACAGGTTATTGCAGTGGCGTTTTGTTAATGCTAGAGCAGACGCTGCTCTGTCTTCCCAGAGGTCTAATGCAGAGGTATGGCTTTAAGAATTGACTTTGAATCTTTCTCTTATTGCTTTTTGACCATTATCTTTCTTTGATGTATGCTACGATGCTGTCAATTTTTGCATGCTTTACCATTACAACTTCGATAGGAATGAAGGCTTAATTTAGTTTGGCGGTAAAACTCACAGCAAAAAATGTTGCACACCATCACTTTTGTAGCTAAGATTTACCTTTTGTAATGGGAATGCTGAGTTATATATCATGGCTTCATGTTATGTTTAATTTGTTTGAATGTAGCCCAGCTACATTGTAATTTGTCTTGCTCTTACTGCCTGGAATTTTCAAAACTTTTGCTCAAAAGTCTAGAAGAACCTGGAAAACAAAATTGTGAGTTGAATCACATTCATGGTAAAAACACAGACAGTGATGCTTTTGGTAGAACAAACTCTGTAGGTCACTTCTGCTCGGGAGGGCTTAGCTCTCGGGCTATTTGGTTATTATTATTTGATTGATTATAATTGCTTTTGTGGTGTAGAAGTAGTTATGTTATCATTTACAAGCAGCTTGTGAGAGTTGTTTTGAGGCTTAAGTATTGGTGAAGAGCTGGATGATTAGATGTTGGTGTTGACCATTTTGAATTCTCTTGTGAATATGTTTTTCTTCCCCTTTATACATAGCTTTTCTGTTAAGGATATGCTTATTTCAGATGTGTAAAAGGATATGTTAGCACAAATTTTGATAAGTGAAAATGGATGAAGATAGTAGAATGAAAGAGGAACATGATGATAGAATGGGATGAAAAGAGACTGCATGCTTGTTTGGCTTTTCCTTCACACTAAATGCTGAGCCCATTTGAGATAGGCTCAATTTCAGATTAAAGGTCAAGAGAGCTGAACGTGTAAGAGGAAGCGGTTGGTCATTAGTTGCTGATCTTCTTGTTCTAAGGAATGAGTCAAAGAGGGTGTTCCCAACGTTGGGAACAATTCAATCAAAATTATGTTGATTTAACAGTTGATTTAATTAACTTTTGCATTGTTTGTTTGTTTGTTTGTGTAAGATACTTCATTTTAACTGTCCTATCTTTTTTCAGGTTACTTACATGTTATGTTTTTTAAATATCTTCATTTAGTTAGTTAAATCTGACGAAGAATTGTTTCGTCATCATGGTTTCTGTAACAGAAAAGTCTTTATGATGCATGGATAACTACCTCAAAACTGCGAGAATCTGTTAGAACCAAAAGAACTGAGTTACAGTTGCTGAGGCAAAACTTGAAGCTGATGTCCATCCTCAAGGGGCAAGTAAGAACCATCTCTCCACTGTGGCTTTGTTTCTTGTTGACTTGATTTTTACGTGGGTTGTTTTGGATGTCTTCTCATATTTTGCTGATCTTAACTTGGTTATTGCTAGTTTTTCAAAGTGTAGATCTCTGTCTCACTCTCTTTCCGGTTTAACTCTCTTCCCCCTTCTTTTTTCCTATCTTCCTCATTAAGTGTCCTTGAAATTGGAACTTGAATGTCTAACCTCATGAATATACATTGTGCAGTTGCTGCTTTTATCTGAAGAAACCTGAAATTTATATTCTTGTCATCTCTGTAGCTGTTGTTTTATTCAAAATATCTGATTTCAATTGCGTGTGTAAGTTAATGCAATTCATGCCTTTACATCTATTGACTACTATATTTTATATTATTTTTAATTGATGAGTGCAGATGATATTTTTGGATGAATGGGCCGTCCTGGACCATGATTATTGCAGTTCTTTATCTGGAGCTACTGAAGCTTTAATGGCCAGCACGCTCCGCCTTCCAGTTGTAGGTGGGGCAAGGGTAAGTTCCTTTTTCTGACTTTTGTCAATTTCTTTTATGCTGTGGCATCTCAGTTGCTAATGTGTTAGCTTGCTTGGTCTTAAAGAATTATCTTGCTTGGCTTTCATTTGTACAGGCTGATATCCCAAAGTTGAATGATGCTATTTGTTCAGCAGTTGACGTAATGCAGGCAATGGCATCCTCCATATGCTCATTGTTATCAAAGGTAATTCTTTCATTTTTTTTTATTTTGTCCTCATCCTTAAGCCCTCTTTCCCCCATCACCCTCCTCCTTCCATTTCCTTTTTTTAAGTGCGAAATTTGAGTTTGCCTTTGCCCCTTTTTTAATGTTTAGTAAGAAACATGGGAAACCTTTTCTTTCCTGGGAGCTAGTTTTTGACAAGCTGCAATCTGCAAATACTAATGTAATAGTGAAATATTGCTACATGTCTGAAGGTTTTTTCTGGGCCAAATACTAAGGTTGAGTACTCTTTTAGTTATTAATTTGTTTCTTTGTTTATTTTTAGGTATTATGCCCTGTATTTAAAATGTTTTGAACATTTATAGAGATTTGCTTACATTCAGTGATAAGTCATTTGAAGATTAGCTATGACAAAAAGAAATATGATGATCTCATAATGGCGCATTTGTATAAAAGGCCTAGGTTTAAGTCTTGTGGCCTTGGTTTGGTTCCTAATCATTTTGAATGATGAGTTTATACTACGGTTGACTGGCATTTGGTTGATTTTACTAACCCAGTGAATTGAAAAAAACCATCCATACGACAGATAAAGTCACCAGGTTATCAGTATATTTTGCTAATTGTTTCCATTTTTTGTAATTATGATATATCCTTCATCAACAAATAAAACATCATTTGTCTGTTCTCCAATTACCCTGTTCGTTCGTACTCTACACAGAATATTTTCTTGACTAAAGCAACCAGCAATGATTTGTATCGTTAGAAATGCATGTAACTGTGTGTTAAGAAGTTACAATTTTCATCACATGACATGTACCACAATGTCAAAGGTTGATCTCAGGTATAAGCTTAAGCCTTAGAGCTTCTTGTCTGACTCAACTCGCATGATCGTTTGAGTCAACTGGATTGTCATAATACGTTTACAGTGGCTGCCATAAAATTCCTCATGATCCATAAAGGGTGAAGTTCTGATTTGTAGCAGTAACTACAGTTGCCGATCAAATTGATTTGGGTTACTGAAGTTACCATTTGAACTTTGGATGAACTATCATCTTCTCTTTTGAAGTTGTTTTTATCCTCTATTGTAATGTTAGTAAGCAGATTTTACTAATCATCATCTGTCCTGTATTCTTGCGTTTAATTTGTCTTTCGTTTTTTTGGTTAATAGGTTGCAAAAGTTAACCCTTTGGTGGCAGAACTTAGAAATTTAAGTGCAAATGAGTTTGCTTTACTTGATCAGTGTAAAGAACTTCTGTCAGCAATTACAGCCATGCAGGTAAATATCTTATTTGTTTTGCTTTACTAGAGTAATTGCCATATATAACTTGTTTCTAATCTAAGTGATCTATTGACCAGGTGAAGGAATGTAGCTTGAGAACACACCTTTTACAACTAAACAGATAATCCTTTACCTTCCAGCTTGACAAAAGAATTGTAAAGATGAAGTGATTTCACTGCCCTTCCCTAATACTAACATGACATCAAACCCCACTTCCCTTATCATTCGAATTTGTGGTGCTAAAGGTAATAAGGAAAGTATTCGATGATCGATTGCAATTTACAAGCATGAGAGTGATCATTTGGTCCTTGGTTTTGATACATGAAAAATTTGAGCTTTATGTGTAATTTGATGTGTAGGTTAAAGGAAATGATTCTCATTTGTGAAGTTAGATAGTATACAGGTACTTTTGTTTTTTTTTGTTTTTGTTCTTTTTATATAGGCCAAAGGAAAGTGTGTAAATATGTATAAATGACGTTTCCATTTTCAGTCAGTGGGTTATTAATTTAAGTATTGTTTTTGTCTGCCTTGATAAAATGTTAGTTTATCTGTCTTCGGTTAGAGTGAAAGCTACACATGACCCCACCCCTCACCCCTCACCCCTTAGGGCTTTTCTTGGTGATAAAAATGAAAAAGATAGGAATCATAGGATATTAAGAAAATAGAATAATGGAAGGATATATTGGCATGAGAAATGGCAAAGGTTCTTAGATGACAACTATGCTAATTAAAAGTTTATCCATTTTGTTTATCTGAAGAGAAGATAAATTAAAAGATGACAGTATCTTTCCTATTGTCTCTTTCTTTTCCATTCATCTCATGTCAATCATAGCTTAAATCTTGAGGGTAATGGCTCAAATCTTTCAGACACGGTGGGGGTTTTCTGTTCATCAATCTTTGATATATTGGAGATCGAATGTCCATTGAAATTTTCTTGGCCTCGTTTCTGCCTGTGTTTTTCCTTTCCTCTTTGGAAGAATTAATGTATCATTTTCATTCATGATCACTTTGTAACATGAAATGGAAGTAACAAAATCTAATGGATATGTATTCGTTAATTTAACCAATGAAAGAAGAAGGAAAAAAAGAAGTTGATTTAACTTATATATTCCAAACACTGAGAAGGCAAAGGAAAAGGGTTTTTGCACATTACACGAATATTATGCAGTTCTAAGTGATAAGATTACAGAACTATTTTGATCTCTAATCTCTATATTCTCTTTGTAAATTTCCTGGCAAAAGGAATCCATCCCCTAGAGGATTTTGCACACTGAAATTGGGTCTTCCCTTTTGGCATATCGTGGTGAATAGGTGATGCTATGGGAGTGGGAGATATCCAATATGTACTGTGAGTGTAGTTGAAACCGAAGTCATGTGGGATCCCACGGCATATGCTAATGGACGCGGCGAAGCGATGGAATGGATCAAAACAAGCTCAGCTCTGCCTTTTGGTTTATTGAAGTCCCTTTCCTTATCAATGAGCTTCTGTGAAAGACAAACAAAAGAAAAGAAAGAAATAAAGACAGAAAGAAAGAATGGGTGATGCCGTGGAACCCACTTCCAATGGAGGAGGACTCGGGACGGGGCAGCCTGACGTGCACCGCACCAGTTTTTGCTTTAACAAAATCTTAGACCTTGGGACCCACCCGTTTCCCTTCTCCTCCCTTCCACCATTTTTTGTTTGTTTTCTTTCTCTTTAAAGTTCCCTTTCTGTTCCTCCTTCCTTCATTTTCATATTTGCATTAGACCAGAGGGTTAAGAATCAGCCGACCTAATGTGAGTTTCCAGCCCTGCTTTGCTTTGCAACTTGGTATATTTGCTCTGTTTTGATCAAAGATTCTACTAATATTTTATCATTATCATCATTTGTTTTGTTTAAGCGAAAGTGAGGTTAGGAAAAGCATATAACAAGGAATTGCTCAAGATGGCTGAGTTTCCCCTCTAAACCTCTGATTATCCTCAAGAACTCATACCTCAGCAACTTCAACGTACAAAGTTGACGCTGATGAGAATATCATCTTTCCAAATTTTCCAAGGTTAACCCATCCATCATCTTCTTCGGGGCAAGAATTGGCCAATCATTCATCATGGATAATGAAGGCTATTTGCAAAAGAATAGGCATTGAGAAGAACAGAATTATAATATTTCCTTTAGAAAAAGGATTACAACGAATGCTTAATATTAGATAAAGCTGATCACTCATCTGCTATCTTTCCCCAGTTACATTCATGAAACTGATCATTGCTTAACAACACTCATATTCTCATCCATTTTCCTCCATGTTTCTGTCTAATGTCTATATTCCTATGATTGAAACGTGTCAGGCGGTGGGCATGTTCCAATGATTCAGCTTATCGTCATTTAAACAAGATCCAAGAAATTATAATTTGAGAAGAAAAAAACTTTCTATTATTATTATTATTATTATTATTATTATTATTATTATTATTATTATTGTCTCTTCATTATTCACTACATCGCCGGCTTATCAAAAAAGACCGTTTTCCCAAAATAAGGAATACAAAAGTCTTTGTTTTTGTCAAACAAAGAGATTCAAAATCTTTCTCTCTTGGCTTTCTTCATTTTCGTTGCTTTTAAAAGTGGTTATCTCCGATTCCTCCGAGTAAAACGACGCCGCCGCCGCCGCTCTCGCTCTCTTCCTTTCTTCTTCGTTTCGCCTTCCGCTTCCACGTCTTCCTCCACCTAACTTAGTCGTCAAAGAGAGGCTTAGATCCGAAGCTGCTGAAGCCGATTGATTCTCCATCATCATCGTCATCAAAGGCTTCGACTGAGCGTACCGGCTTTGGAAATCGCATGAGTTGGCGGAGAAACGATCGGATAACTCGTCGCAACTCGGCGTCCAAACTCCAGCTAGAATCCCCGGGATCGGCCGTAAAGCTCCGCCTTGAAGCACCGTGTCCGCCGCCGCTTGGCAGAGGTGCCAGTTCCCACTTGATAACAGCCCTACCGCTCCGTTCACCGGATTCACGGTACGACCACAGGCCTCAAACAACAACGACTGAAACAAAGCTATAAAAAAACACAAAAAATGAAAAAAAGAAAACATAATTTTAATGTACGTAACAAAATAAAACAAAAATACTATAATGTAAACAGTAAATTAAGTATTTGTCGAGGTGTACCGGGGCGTTGGGTTTCGGGGACGGAGGAAATAAGAGAGAGGAGGTCGCTACGGCCGAAAAACTTGGCGAGAAATAAGGTGGCGTTGCCTTGGGCTTCGGGGGATTCGATCCAGCGTAAGCTCGACCGTAACACGCATGTCTCGCTGCATCCCTTTCGGAGCACTCGGCAACCGTTGCAGCTCATTTTGTTTTTTCCTCAACTATCCACCGTCTGATCTTAATTTTTTTTGAACAAAAAAATCTCTTCCTTTGAGTTTGACCGGAGATTACTTGGGTTTCAAGCAAGCAGGTAAAGAAAGTGAGTGAGAAAAGAGTGAACTTGAAATACGAACGTATAGCACGAGACGAAAGAGAAATGAAGCGAGGGGGTGTATTAATTAACGTGATGATTAAAGGGTTGAGTTAAGTTAACCATGGTTGGGTTGGGCCGGTAGAGTTTAACTCCTCTTCTTTTTATGACGGTGGGGGGTACGTGGTGGTGGGGTAATCGAGGAGGGAGGAATATCTTCCAAACTCTGGGCACGAGCGGCTCCGTGTTTCCGCTTCCTTTTTTGTTCTTGTTTTCATGTGCACCGTTGGATTCCATCTTTTTGATTGATGTGGATCGTTGGATGGGTTTAGTCCATCCAATTTTGCAATCTTTTCTGTACTTGCCTTTAGTACGAAATTATCAAACACTAGAAGACTGCGAACCTGATCCTTGACCCCCCTTCCCACCCTAAAACCCTTCAATTATATTCTCTTTTCCTCAAATAAAAAACCCACCTGCTTCTCATGCTACCCTAACCTACTGGCAAATCCATATAATCCAAATTATTTTTCATTCATAAATCCACCTATTTGTGGCATCAAAGGTTAAAACGCCAATGTGTAATTATAAATTTAATTAATAGACTTGGAAAAAGCACTGATCTTAGAAGAAGTAACTGAGGTTTTGCTTTCTGAGGGAAAACAAGGAAGGGCTTGTTTATCAAATGATGATGATGATATTAGTGGGAATCTTAATTGACGTGGGATTAGAAATAATATGCGGAGTCCAGGACGGAACCTGCCATCCTTATCAGCAAAGGTGCTACTTTAGCATTAGTCAATATATAGTAATGGAACATATTGGTTGGTAGCAAAAATAATTGATTTTGTTGAGCATAAGCTACTTCTTAGCTTAGCTCAGCTCAATCCAGCTTTCTTTCTTTCTTTCTTTCTTTTTGTTTTCCTTTTGGCTGTCTGAGTACCATTTGATGTACATTGATAGATCGAGGTCTAAAGTTTCAAATCTGTCTCCCACCACAAACCAAGTTCGCTTAGGCTTTCATGTCTCTCTCTCTGTGCAAATGCGATTAGTGACTCATTGAGTCTTGATCAGTCTAATCTTTGGAACACTTTTTTTCATATCTGTTCCCAAGAGCACCAAATTTCATTTCTAGTTGAAGAAGATGAAACCATATTTGTCTTTATTATATAGGTGCCTCCCCTGGCATATAACAACAGAATAATTGGTTAGAAGCATCTGTGTTGAGGATTGGGTAAATGAATTTATATTCCTCTGATAGTTCCCTTTTTCCTCTACTGCACATCAAACTTTTGTCTCATTAGCATACATTAGCATACAAGGAGTATATGAATATTAATTTCTTTCAATTTCCCTCAGGACCCATATAATTAAAAAGTAATTTTTTTACTATTTATTAAAAAAAACTCATTATAATGCATTTGGTAGGAACCATTTGCGTATTCTAAAAATTGTTTATTCTACCCTTTTATCATCTTAATTACTTAATGCAGTCTAAGTTAAGTGTAAAGTCATGGAAGGTTGAAATTTTTAAGTGCACATACTGATTAATGTAACATCATTATTGAGCCCACCTCATCAAGAAACTTTCCACATCTAACTTTGCATCCAGTTTAGTTTTACTTACCCCCACAATAATGAGAATATTGTATCAATATTATTGCACCATTATGCTATATTAAATGTTGAACTACAAAAGGGCACCAGTTTACTGAACTTGTGATATCCGTATGTTACTAACACAAACGGATGCAAGATTTTCGGTCATGGTACAAGCTCTTCTTCCTTGGAATTTGGTATTCAGATACAGACAGACTAGAGCTCAGGCTTCAGACCCTCCTATCTGCTAACAGTGTGAGATTGAAACTTTCCCTGTAAACACCGAAACTTATCAGTACAAGTGGATCTCAGTCTTATCAAGGACGAGAAGGAAACTTCTGGCTTCAGCTACCCCAGGACAGAAACTCTGATTTTATTTTTTATTTTTTTACGTACATTGTCTTTTTGGAGCAAGTTCAGTGGTGGACAATGAAGCCTGTGGTCTCCATGAAGATGACATCATTGTTTCTTGGCTTATTATCAGCGTACAGTTTTCTGGGTCTGTAGCGATTAGAGCCATCTATTCCTACTCTACAGTATCTGCAACATGCGTGTTATCAAATATTGCAAAACTAAAGAATTCAGTCGCCTTTTTTCGCCTGGGAATTGCATTTCGACTGTGTGATTGTACTGTTTTAATTAGTTACAAAGATATCTATAGATAATAGATGGATAATGTGGATTAGAGTCTGTTTATTTCAGACTTCAGTGGTAAAAAAGGGAGGATTTTAAGCTCAGCAACTTTCTTTTCATCAAACCTTGGACCCCAAAGAATTGGCCTCTTTAGATGAATCAAGATGAAAGATAATTTTTGTATTGGATAATAATCACTGTTTTTTCGAATTTCTGCTCAAGATTAGAAGAGGAAGGGGGCGTCTAGGCACATTAAACCAGAAAAAAATATGCAACAACTGGCCCAGTTAAAGCCTGCCCCACGTTTAAGATTGGTTTGGGCTTCTCGATAATTTCGTGTCATAAATATATTTAAAATGTTTAAGTCCGGTTATCTAGTAGCCGGCATTTCGTATAATCACTCAAGCCCGTCTAGCTCAGTCGGTAGAGCGCAAGGCTCTTAACCTTGTGGTCGTGGGTTCGAGCCCCACGGTGGGCGTGCCTTTTTGGTTACTTGAGTTAGGGTGTATGATAAGAGCTTCAGCTTCGACAGAATCAGATTATGTCTCCGTCTTCCTGTGATGTACTTTGTGCAAAACCTGGGAAGTCCCTCTACTTGAGTTAGAGTGTATGATAACAGCTTCAGCTTTGACAACATCAGATTATGTCTGCGTATTCCTGTTCCCATTCCGTGCTTGTTGTCCGCGAAGCACATTGTCGTGATGATTACTTCTTTGTCATAAAAAGGAATTTGCCCAATCTGAGCTTTTATCAATGTGTTCGACTCTACCCTTTCATGTGTTTTTTTATGGTAAATGTGGAAGCCACGTATCATCCACTCGATCTAATTCCATCCAATGTGGGCGACAAAATGCACGACTGAATACTCACCTACAGCCTGCTTCTATCATCATGACCCATAAAAATATTTACTCAAAAAAGCAGGTGGCATATCAACTAAAGCAATGCTCCCAATCCCACTTCCACTTTGAACAACAGAAACTGGGTACAAAGAGTGCTGATATGATTCCCACCCTGCAATCAGGGCTCTGCTTGATTTCTTCAAATGAATCCTATGCAAAGAGTTGACTTAAAAGATAGAGTGTAAACCATTTCATTTGGATTCAGTTTCTTATACATCTACGTACACAAACATTTTTTACCTACCAAGGAGTTTACTCTAAAATAAATAGATTACTATTAAATTTCAGTTACGAAATTAAAAAAAAATTAATTAATAAAAATAAAAATGATGATATTTTAATGTCAGAAGTACAGTTAATATCTTAGGGGGGGAAGAAGTTGTTACAAAGTTGAATGGTTATACTGAATTGCATTGAATGTGGTCGAGTTTCACTTGTCAAACTACCAAACCTTTTTGAGGAATTGGCATCAACTGGTGAAAGAAAAATATGGTTTAATAAATAGGAAGAAGAGGTAGAGTTGTAGTTGGGCTTACCCACTCGCCTAAAAGCATTTTTTTTTTTTTACCTCTTCAGCTGAGGCAGCGGCGAGGAGGACCACAGTTTCCCCGACTTAATTAATCTCGAAAAAGATTAGTTTATGACTTTTTGTCGTGTACTAATTCACAGCCAGCACTGAGTCAATGTTTGACTTTGAGCCTTTCTCTTCTTATCTCTCTTTCAGTGCCTTTGGCCACCAAAAAAGAACGCCGACGTCCTCTCCAAGTCGTACCGTACGGTCAACCCAAAAAAAAAGACAGTACAAAGAACTTGGAGATCAAAAGAGAAACTTCCAGGCAGTGGCAGTGGAATTTGGCTGTTGAAACTTGAAATATTAGGTATACACCCAAAGAATAACTGTTTTTTTATTTCCTTGGTTAATATTTTGCCAAACTAATAACAAATTCGGTGGAATTTTATAGCATGTTATATTATAAAAATCAAACTATTCTAGATCATACTAATTAAATATCAAAATTTTTAAAAAAAATTGGGTTAGAAATTAAATCAGTTTGGTCAGCACGAAGTTGTTTGTGCCTCTATTTATACACACAGGGTCTTAAAATCTTTTTCTTTTTATGGAAAATGGACTATTGACTTTGAATTACATGACTTGTCAAATGGTCATCCAAGATATACCAAGTACCATGGGAAAAGTAGTAGATATTTTCCGGATTAGGCCACACTAATTAAGATATATTGGTATTAATTATCATCTTAACAAACAAAATTAATATTTAATTTGTGAATCTAATTAGCTCAAATCTATAATTAACTCTGACTCTCTAATTTGATGCAGCCCTTTCCGTTCATAAAAGCTGATTAAACAAGCCATGTGGCCTTTTCGAAACAAACCCCTTTTTTCTTTCATATGATGTTGTCGGTTTGCCAGCCAACTGATTAATCATTGCGGATACATACTACTAGTTTGTATAGTTTAATTATTTAAGTAGTTTTGTGAGGTTAGTTATCTGGCCCGACGATCAAAGAGAGGATGAGACGACAGCCAGAAGTGCATCTATCAATGGCGGGCCTATATATATATATATATATATATATATATATATCTATTCAGGACTTGTTTGACATACATGTATACAAAATTTAAGTTTCATAATCATGGGGCTATTAATGCTTTTGTTAGAAGACTTTTGCCAAGGCATGAATTGCAACAGGACTATATTTATATATATATGCATGACTCTTCCACGCGGTTTTACAGTTGCCTTGAGTTCAGACATTGTTTAGTCGACTTCACCGATCATCACTTAAATTTTGTTGTCTCTTTCAATTTCTTATTATTTTAGTTTTTAATCACATCATTAACCTCCTGTGCGTACGCACCAAAGCGTAGAAGAAGGAATAAAAATTAGTGGGATCTGTGTGTTTTACTTTTTCTTTCTTTGGGTTGATTGTGTGCTCAAAAACAATATATATCTCTTCCCTTACGCAAAGGGGGCTTCATTTTTTCCCTATATATTTTTGGTTTAGACTTAAGACCCAAGCTTTTGCTAGACTTGGCTTGGATTCAGAAGTAACCTTTCGCACTTTAAGGATAAAAGTCAGCATCTTGTTTAATGTGTGTGGATGTAGTTTATACATTTCAATTTCTTTTGGTGGAACATTCGCTTGGGAAACAAAAAAAGAGGAACTAGCTAGAAGAGAACGTGGCAACACATCAAATTCAAAGAACTTGCTTATAATAAAGGTTATATTTACGGCAATTGGAAGAGGAAATCATGGCAAAGATTACCTACTTAATTAGCTAAACAATATGAAGAAACCAGCTTAATCATCTCTCATCTTGTGTGTGAAAAGATCAGCCCAAGATTGGAGCATTTCAATGTCAAATTGCCAAAGTAAGAGACTGATGATGATGTGGAGGTCACAAACTTGTGATTGTGCAAATTTGTTTTACTTAAGGCAGTACACCTTTTCTTTTGTTTGGTTGGGTGTTTACTCGGATACCACCCACGGCAATGCCTTGCCCTGGTTAGTTTTCTTGGTGGTAGCTTGAATTGCAAAAGATCTCTAAGACAATCAAAGGTATTCTTGTACTTGGAGGAGAAGGTTCCTTGAAACTCACATTTAACTGTAGCAACATCTTGCATGTAAAAACTGGAAAAAGCTGGTAGTTGGTTTCCCATTCCTTTAATCCTCCTGTTGTATTTTGTACCATTCAAAGCCAGACAAACAGAGCTGAACCTTGTAACAAAATAACTTGCTTTAGATCGTTGAAGATTCGCATGCATTGTACGTATGACTGCTATTGTTTGAAAATCATGAAAGGGAGTTTCGAAGCAAAACTGCGAGAAGCAAAGTAAACCCATCGTGGGTACAAATTCATAAACCAAAATACCCAATTAGTGACACATGGAAGACAGCTAAGCCCGGCACGTACCCTTATACTAATATATATTCAATTTCATGGCTACATGAAACAGCACTAAATTAGCTAAGCCTTTTCACACGTCGTGTGGACAGATGGTGGCAACGACAAGGAAGAATCCCCCCTCCCCCACATCCCCCCATAACCATACCATTAATTAATTAAATTAAATAAGCATAACCAACCAATAAGAAGAAGAGAGAGCAGTTACAATTAATAGAAAAAGAAATTAAAAAATTGAGGAAGAAGAAGAAAATATGTTCCATTAAGCAAGAGCCACCTGTCAACCTGATCACTTTCCCACACGAAAACGGCGTGCCAAAAGCAGAAACAGAAAAACTGTCCAACAGTACTTCCATGCCTATCTTCTTATCCACAGCAAACGTCCTTTGCCCGCACCAATCCCTTCCCCACCACACCCAGCCCCCCTTCCCCCCTGACCCAAACTCTAAAATCCAGCTTTTAGTTAAATGGTACAAATGAAATTACGATCTAGGCCGACAAAACAGCACAACGCGCAACGTGCGCGTCATAATCTTAAAAGCAACACAGCAGTTGGACTTTATTTTGCATTTTTATCATTTACATTTGTAGGGTCCAAAAATATTTTTAATCCAAAACGTAATACTTTTAATTTTAAATACATGTTTATTTAGTTTAAAATGTGTTTTTCACCATATTTTTACACTGTTGAGTTAAAAAAACTAGAATATTTATTTTATATATTTTTTGAATTATAAAATCATTCATATCATTATTATTTTAAATTTAAAATAGAATTTTAATGCTTTTTAAAAGAATTAAACTTCAGTAAAAATATCTAATTTCCAATTATTTTAACCATAACAGTAATTGCCAAAGTGGACTTTAGTTTCATGCACCACACTGGCCTTTAAACTGACACTTGAAGAACCTCTGCCGACCACCACCAACTACCAGGTCTGCTGCTGCGCACGTTAAGCAAAGCGCATGTTAGAGAAAACGTATTGGAATTAAACAAGTAGTGAGCCGGAGATAAATACTAATGAATTAAGAAGAATTAAATTTAATTGAATTGACTTATTCATAAGAAAACAGTAGCAATTGAGACTGAGGAAGTTCAAGGGCTATTTACAGAAAAAAATTGTCTCACCAAATGAAAAGAAATACATCGAATCTGGCCTAAAATGTAATTCCTACACATAACTTAAAAAAGAAACCTAAAAGATTCTTATAATTGTTCAGTTGACTTCAATTTTGGGTGGCATCAAGAGACGCGGCTTCTTAGCCGGGTGTGGGCTTTCCACTTCATCATCACCAGAAACGAAGAAAGCCGGTGAGAAATCTGGAAAAGCCGGCAGGTTCAGGTCAAAGCCCCGATTGCTGATGTGGCTCATGGTATTGGTGGAGCCCACTCCTTCAGATGACGTCACGCCGCTAGCGCTGGCGCTGGCGCTCGCCCTATTTCCAGCTCCACCTTCATAGTGGCACCGCTTGTGGCCTCCCAAGGCCTGCCCTGTAGGGAAGCTTTTGTGGCAGATGGAGCACTCGTGGGACCTACCGCTTGGGTTCGACGCTGCGGAAGTGGTTCCACCGGCGGTGGCAGAAGTCGTTGTCGACGTTGACTGGTCGTCGTTGCCGCCTGAAAGCTTACGGTGGCTGGCTTTGTGGCCACCCAGAGCCTGGTAAGAGCTAAAAGCCTTGTTGCAAACGCTGCACTTGTAGCTAAGTTTTGGCTCGGATGTTGCCGAGGTCGGTGCTGGAGCTGGTGGTGGTGCGGTGATTGGAGAAGGAGAGCGGTGGCGGATTGGGATACTGGAAGTGGAGGTGGCTCCACCGCCGCGTGCCAGCATGATAAGGCAGAGAGCGAGGTATTCTTCCTCGGTGGCAACGTGGTCGAAACGTGGTCGCTTCGAACGCTTACGCTTGGTAAATGACTCCAGGCAGTCTAAGTTGCTATCCTCAAAGTGAAAAGGAGCCGTGGCAGTTGTGGGAGAGTTAAGAGCTTCTAAAGCCATCTGATTCAAAGAGACCGAAAAATCAGATACAAAAGAAAAGCAAGAGTGGGGAGAGATGTGGGGGAAGTTTTGATGAGTTTTTTTTTTTTTGAGTGAAGAGTTAAAGGGGAAATGGTTGAGTTGATGAGAGTGAGAGTGAGGGTGGGGTTTTAAAGGGGAGTGGAGGGAAGGAAGTTGCGTGACAAGTGGTGAGAAAGAAAAGCTAAATTCATGTAATATAGACAAATAGTTGGTTATTTGGCATGAGGTGAAAGAAACAAATAGGAAAGGGAGTGGAGCACGTTTGGTTGAGTTTTCTTGGTGGCTAAGAGCCGATTCCCCATAGAGTCGGTCAAAGAATGAAGATTGAATAAGTAAGGTCTAAGAAGGAAGTAGAGAGTGTGGGTCCTTTTCTAAGAGTGTGAGTTTTTAAAGTGAAAGACTTGGATAGACAGCTTCCAAGTCAAATACTAACGCCCCAACACAGCGCAGTTCCAAAATCAAAAACGCGGTTCAATTTTGAGGAGCACCCAGGCCCCGCTCTGTCAAAGCAGCCTTAGCTAAGACTTTTCCCTGTCAGCTGGCCTTTCCACCGAGTAAGAATCGACTTAAATTTTGGGTCAGCAGCGCCGCTGCTTTCTTATCAACCGCTAATTACTACTTGCCAGATCATTCGGGGAATGAACTCTCTTTCTGTTGGAAATAACAAATGGAGGCTGTGAAAGATCTCTCGTCCATGCACGTGGCCAAGAACTTTCGAACCTTGTTTGATGAGTTGATTTGATTTCTATTCGTTCCACCACTTTCCACTCATTCTGACAGCGAAAAAGTTTATTACAGTGGCCGATGATTCCGAAATCAAATTAATGAAGTCAGTCTTGGCTATTGCGTGAGAATGGAACTGAACTTCACTGCCATCTGAACAGATGGCATAGATTTTTGGGTTAAGTCCCACACGGTTTTGATGATTAATGAGCCTATAAATTGCCAATCAGTTGGAAGTGGAGAACAACCCAGAAAACTACCCATTAAGTTTCCCTGTTGACGTACGGTACCTTATTTCAGTAAAGGAATATCATTATGTAATATAAGAATATGAAATTGATTGGAGAGAGAAACTCTTTTTCTTCCCCTAAAAAAATTTGGGTTTGCTACATTGTATTAGCCATTAATACTATAGACTTGTGAGTCACATGAAGTCCGGGGAAAATGTATTTTCCTCACGTGTTAGTTAAGGAAAATAAAATTTGGGAAGTCTCTGAACCGGTTCCACTTTCTCTTTTCCAAAATTTATGAGTTTTTGTGTTATCTGGTATTCAAAGTTGTGTAACGTCATGGACGATTACAAGAGCCCTTTCCCAATTGATCGAAAACTGAAAATTACTTACTGAATTTCAAAAACCCTTTTTGTTTTTATTTGATTGTTTGCTTTAGATTGATGAGAAGAAGGAAAAAAAAAGTGGGCTTGACAGCTGTTCTCTCCACCCTTATTTGTGTCTTTCACACGCTAATTTCCGTTCACATATCTTTATGCATCATCCAAGTTTTATTGGCGGTGATTAACAGTTCTTCTTCCCCAACAACAGCTTAAAAATTCTGATTTTTTTTAAAGTTTTCATGCTTGATTTGTGCAAAATTTGAAAATTCTGATTTGGGTTTTGTTCGAAATATCGTGTTCTTTAATATTTCATACTTGAATTTGCAAATGAATTCTCAGAGTCCACCAATAATCAGAAAAGAAAGCGATATATATCTGATGATGATAGAAAGAAGAAAAGGGATAAAGATGTGTATAAGTTGAGTTTGAATTAGAATGAGAAAGATGAGAGCGCTTTATCTGATAGAGTGAGAAAATAAATATTGGTAAAACAGGTAAGCCGTCTCCCTTGAAGCAAATAAGTGACAAAAACTCAAAAGTGTCTGTGGGGAAGGTAAGATCCATTAGTTAAAGGGTTGGGTTGGGTGTGGTTTGGTTCATGAATTGATGAACACGTGGGAAAGATTGACAATTTAAGATTTTTTTTTTTCTAGAAGAAAGTCACAGGGGATGGTATGTATCAGAAAAGTAAAAATAAAAACAAAATGGATGACCAACTTGTTCACTGAATTACTAGTATTCTGTTCGTTCACCAGAAACCCACGATTTGGTTTGCCTATATGTCACAGCTTACTACAATTTTGCAAGAAATGATGACTGTCGGTTAATTAATCAGAAAAATAAGTTTTTAATCAGTGTTGTGATTGAGTTTTCAATGCTGATTGGATCTCTAGAAAGCTGCGGGGAAGTTACTCGAAACATCGGGACAATCTCGCGAACAACCGCGCGGCCGACTAATGGTTGTAGGGTCGCCCTTTTGGGCCCCAATTAAATCAGAAAATAGCCGTCCAAAATCCGAATAACAACAAATCAAAAGTTTTTCTTTTTCTGAGAATAACAAATCAAAGTTTAATCACTGAATTCGAAGAAGGGAAAAAGAAGAAAAACATTCCTGCAGATTCCAGAATATCAGATCCACGATAGGAGCCGTCACAGATCAACCAATTCAGCCTTAGAGAAAAAAAAAAGAATAAAGAAAAAAACTATTCCAAATAAAAAAAAGATGTAATATTGCTTCACTTAATAATGTGCTAGAAGCTACTCGTGGGACATCTTGAGGTTTCATTTTCTTGCCTCGGGAACAAGGTGTGAAGTCCATTATGATTCCCCAATAATTGTGGAGTATATGTATAATGTCTTTGCTTTTCAAAAACACCACATCTTGAATTGAAGCAGAGGGTTTTTAAGCAAATTTGTATACTTCTTTTAGATATTCAAGAAGTTTCTTTTGGTACCATAACATGAATGATGTTAGCAATCGGTTTTTCTTTTATGATCAGCAAGTTTCTATAAAGTGACCAAGTTGATTAATCTTATTCAATTATATCATGATAATTTGATATTCTTTTGTGTAAGGTCGGTGTTCGGATAATAACTTGGTTGGAGTCAGGATATACACTAATCAAAGTGAATAGATAAAAGGGTTGTTTCTGTTACATTAAGCAGACCCATAATTTAAAAGCAAAAGATAATCCATATTTGCCTACGCTCCAAAAATTCTGATGGCATTTCGATTTAGCTAGAGGCCAAGAGATGACTACAAAAACCTTGTAGTCTTACTTTCTTTTGCAACTTGCCTCTCGATCGATATGCTTTGCACAGCGACACTCTAGATAGCGAGATGCTCCACAAGCAAATCAAGATTGTTTCCCTCAAGCCCAAAGAGACTCACAACTAACATATAATAATTTAGTCCGAGAGCAAGACGAATATAAAAGCAGGATAAGCATGGGAAATAGATGTAGGCAGCACGCAGCAGAATCACAGCCTGCCCCTGCACTCTGAGGTCATCGCTTACATAAATCACATAATATTTGTGTTTTTTCAGGTCGGTTTCAGCCCACCTACGTAACCGGCTGGGTGCAAAACAGAAGGCTAGTACCAAACAACAACACATGGGTTTCTCGTTTTAGATTTTCCAAAGCAGTCAGTGAAGAGTCATTGAACTTTAAACCGGTCACTTCACTGTAGAGTTAGTTAAGAAAACGACAGACATGTGGGATTTTTTAGCTTTCAATGTTTTTACAGGCCCAAGGCTTTTTCAAGTCGAAAAAAGAAAAAAAAAAAAAGCATGGAGTCGATAACTGATGTTTATCTGTTTAGGTCTGTAGATGAGTACATGTTCAAGGAACTGATTCAGCTCACTTTGACATTTTCTTTCATTACCTGTACGGAGTAGAATTCTGGGATATGCAAAGCATCAGATGCTTAAAAGACTTTTAGCAAGGGCTGAGAAAGTGTTCAATGGAAGATGGCATAAGCTGTCGCAATCTGTCCAAGTAGCGCTAGTGTTTTGAGTTGAAACTATTTTGGATGGAGCACTTGCGTAAGAAGATTGCGACGTTATTAATTTATTATTCACGCCACTTGTTCGGTCGGACCTTCCCACCTTTGGACTAATAATTTCAGATAACCACCCCAACCCGCACCAGAGCGGACGTGAAGGTCTTGCCCTGTTGGTGGAGTCACGGATGACATGGAAGGAATTTCATCACGTTTTGAGTTGAAAACATTGAAAGCCCGAAAGCATGTAAGTTTGGCTTAGGTGCAAGTGTTAGGATTTGGTTCCAACTCATTGCCTAAGCCTACAACTATAGAGAAGATGACATCTTGAAATCATAATTAAGACATGAAACTAAGACTGCCAAGCCCCATTTGTTAAACCCAACCCAAACCGATTTGGTCTACATTTATTTTGTTCTTACATACAACAAACATAAAGAAGCTCATCTAGAAAAAGCTGGTCAGATTTGGGTGCCTAAACAACTAACCGAAACTATAAGAAAAAGCTAATTGATTAACTCTAATTAAACCTGAGACACTCTTTTGTCACTAATTAATTTGGGACCTTTTTAGTTTTAGGATTCAAATTATTTTATTTAATCTATCCGAATTCTCAAGCAGAAGTAAACTTATAATGAATTGAGTTTAGTTCTAAGTTCCAAGTTCCAACTCTGATCCTTCATAATTGACTTACGAGTTACAGATCCCGGTTTGGTGGGCGGTTTCGGACATCAATATTCACGTATGGACTAAATTACCCTCCACAATTCCTAAAATTTGCACGTATGTTACCTGTCTAAGTTTTTAACATTCGAAACTTTTGTTCTTTTATCTTCTTCTAGATTGACTCTGCTTTTTCTTTTTTTATTTTCTTTCTGATTCTTTTGTTGTTTTATTGTAAAGTCATCGCTGGCGCAAGATGATGCAAAGAGCTTTTGTTTTCTCTTCTTCAAACCCAATCTCTCTTCAATTGCCAACACCGATTACTCCGCCTGTCAACGCCGTGTTCCCAGAAAGAAACCGCGGCTGGATCGCTCCTTCCTCTCCCCTCCAGCCACCGGTACTTCGCTTGCGAAATTACCAACGTGTCCTCCCTCCTCTGCTCTGCTCTGGTAATGTCGTTGTTTTGGTACAACTCCCCCCAACTAAACTGGTACAGCGAAAGAGTGTTTGTTGAAGGCTATTAACGTAAAATAAATGGGAAGAAGATATTTAAGCCAGGGGCAGTCTGGTCAAATAAACATCAATCGATTACGATTGGTTGCTTTTTATTTTATTTTGGGTTTTTTTTTTTTGTCAGTGAGTGTCAACTGGGCGGTCTTTCCCTCTGTAGCTTTTTCTCTCTTCTGGCAAAGCAAAATCGAAAATATCTGATTGGGTGTGTCCTGTATTTGTTGGGTTTGAGCAGCGAGTGACTCAGTGACAAATCAACAGCAAATGGCGTCTCAAGATGAGAAAGACCCTCGGATTTCCAAAATTTCTTCTGTGATTCGTGTCATCCCGGACTTTCCCAAACCTGGTAAAGAACTTCCCTTTACTCTTCTTTGCATCTTGCTTCTTTTTTGTTTTTCTGCTACAGGTTGCTCTTTTGCCTTTATTAATGTTTTTGAGTTCTTCTTCCTTTGATCAGGGATTTTGTTTCAAGACATAACAACTTTGCTTCTTGATATCAAGGCATTTCGTGATACTATTGATTTGTTTGTTGAGAGGTACAGAGGGAAAGATATCTCTGTTGTTGCAGGTAATTTATTTTCTTAAATGCATATCAATCTGTTTTGAACACGTGAAAATCCTTTGACCTGCTTGATTAGCAAGCCATAAGTACAAGAATTTAAGAAGTGACATTAAAATGCCTCTGGGAACTGATCAAACTTCACTAATTCAGTGTTATCTGATTTTGTTTTACTATATTATTGTCTGTAGTATTTTCTTTTTTGATATGTAGCGATTGTGTTTGTGATTTTGTAGCTGATGTAATCTTTATGCCAAAATTCAGGTATAGAAGCAAGGGGATTCATATTTGGTCCACCTATTGCATTGGCTATTGGGGCAAAGTTTGTTCCTATGAGGAAACCCAATAAGTTGCCTGGTATATCTTCCGCTACCGATTTCTCTCATAATGATTTTTACAGTTCTGTGGGATTGAGTTCTTGTTTAGCATTGAAGCTGATTAACCATTAAAGAATCACAGTTTCTAATTCTTATTTATTTATTCCAGCTCTACCAAAAGTGGTGATGCCTTTCTCAAAATTTTCTTTTTTTCTTTTCTAGTTAATGTTTGTCATCATGAACTACTTCATGAATGACTCAACAAATAATATCCCGTGGTTCACTATTAATAATCTTGCCTTTGATTCGATTTCAGGAATCTCCCAATTTATCCTACAAATGCAAGCATAGTACTAATTATTAAGGACTACGATTTTTGTATTAGATGTTAAATGTTTTGATCTATATCAGGGGAGGTTATATCAGAGGAGTATTCTTTGGAGTATGGAACAGACAAAATGGAGATGCATGTTGGTGCTGTGCAAGCAGGAGATCGTGCGTTGATAATAGATGATCTCATTGCCACTGGTGGAACCTTGTCTGCTGCTATCAGGCTACTTGGTAGTTGAATTTAAATATGAATGTTGAGATCTTGCTTATTTTCATCTTTATGTCACATAAAATGCTGGAGAGTGACTTTGCTTGGTCACCACAACTATAAGGGGGCATATGACTTTGGGGAGGAGAACAAGGGAGTGCCTTAGGATTGTCTTCTCCTTGGGTTGGAGCTTGCTGTTGCTCCTGTTTATCTTATTAGAACATTCCTATTTACATGGTTGGTTATTTTTTGTAGAGCGCGTTGGAGTGCATGTTGTGGAGTGTGCTTGTGTTATTGAATTGCCAGAGCTAAGGGTATGTGTCCTTAATCTCAGATCTACCTGCTGTCTATAAATTGCTAAAGCTATTAGTTTTCAGTTTCTTCTACCTTCCAAATTGGTCTCTATGATAAAGCTGAACTTTACTTAGACTTAACTATTTTGGAACTATTATGACCAAAAAAGCTACAGGTTCAGCTTATTAACATGTCTATAAATGTGCTATGGAGTAGTTTGTAGTGAGGCATGTCAAGGGGGTAATCATAAGACATAAATATTTAGAATAGTAATTCAGCTTTGAAGGAAAAAAAAAAAAAAGCAAACAAGTGTTACAATATTGTAAAAGGAAAAGTCTGCCAGATGTTGCTTATGGTAATTAGACTTGGTTGGCAAGTTTTTTGTTGCCATTCTAGGTTAAAGGATATTGTAAATGTCATCCTCTTTTCCTTCATTTTCTGAGCCTAGGCCAAAACATGTTAGTGTGGACGATAAGGTCATAAAGATATAATTCTGTCATCAGCATCAATATGACTATAATTGTCCTTTTATGCATTTGATGCAGGATTTTAAGGAGCTTGACTTCTTATTTTTATTTTAATTGCATTCATTCACTAGTTTTTGTCCTTTTTGTTCTCTGGAGGTCTGTACGATAGGATCTATGTCTTCTCTTTTAAAATAAAGTTGGAAAATGAAACTAGCAAAGTTTATGACAGTAAATTTCGTGTAATGATTATTATTAATTTAATTCAACTATGGCAAATAGGCATGGATATAATTCCACATTGAAATTAGGTCTTGTATTGACAGTAGGCCAATAACTACAACTGTTAACTGCATTGTCATTTCAGTTTGTGCTATATGTCCGTTTTGCTGTCTTGCCAATTCCTTGTATCAACTAGTAAAGCTTTGAAATTACAGACTTGTGTATTCTGTTGGTTTCTGACTTCTCATGCGCCATGCGTCAAGCGTAAAGTGTATTATACTCTTCTAGTGTCATTTATGCATTGCTATTTGCTTTCTTTTTATTCTTTTCTCCATTTATATTTCAGGGTCGGGAACGGTTAGGAGATACACCACTGTTTGTTCTTGTAAGCTCTGCATGATCTCACAAGTTTTGCAGTCAAAGAGCATGTTTATCGGCCTTTTGAGTTTGCAATATAGCTAGCCCGAAGCCCAACAAACTACTTGGTTCAATAAAAGGGCTACGGTTGGTACTTAAGGTCACATTAGATTGAACTAAGAACCATGATAAGTTTAGGTATTGTTGACATTCTTGTCTGTATCTCTGAAGAGAAAGTCTGGAGGTGAGTGTCTACTACAGAGGTTGTATTCCTGCTTGCACAGATGGTTGGATTGGCTTTTAATTGAAAGGTCTTGTTTGTTGATGCAAGAGATTGTCTTGTGAAGGCCATTGTTTTTGTTGTCCAGCTGAATTCACCCCTTGCTGACTATTGATTTTGGCACTCGTATATTACTTTTTAATCCTATGTTGCCGCATGAAATAAGTTGGTGATAGAGAAGATCACAACGGAAAGGAGACTTCAGAAAGGAACAGTGTTGTTCTGTCCAATTTTCTGTTCCAAGAAAGAAAATCAGGAGAATGGGAAAACGAATTTTGATTAGTCATTTGATAGAACAAATGAAAAATAGCAAGATTCCAATAAATGCCTCTTTAGTTGTATCTTAGCAATATAAAAACATTGTAGTATGTATGTTGGAAAAGAAAGGCGGACTGAATTTTCGCCATGCAGTAAAACAGTTTTTAAGTTTTTGCTTCCATAACAGCGAAGAGGCAAGGGTAAACTCTCTTGTGCTGTAGCATTTTACATTTATGTCTTTAAGAGAACACCCAAAGACTAGCGATTTTACTTCACCATGAAATTGATTTTTGAACCTAATGCTAGATTTCTACCATGGCTTTCGCTTCATAGCATCAAAGTAACAATAACTTGACATCTAGAAAACTTTGCCAGGATTAAGTTATTTATCGTCATAATAACATATAGAAGCTTCCCATGGCATTGAATAAATTAATGAATTCATATTTCGGTTTGCCTAGCCTCATACTGAAGGGAAAAGCTAAAATATGGTCTATTGTCTTTATTCTTGCCTATCATATATAGTAAATTAATACGTGGAATATAGCTGTAAGAGGAAGAACTAATCTGTTCCTTAATACACAAAGAGTAGCAATGATGAACTAGTAGTTACTTTCAAACGGCAATTATGCTCTACAGTCTACTCGACTAAGCTTCTTTGCGCATGCGCCATGCCCTTCCCAAGCCTTTATTTTCTTAACCTTTTTTTTTTATTATTTTTTGAAAATAAAGATATACTAAACAAAAACCAAGCATAACAAGCAAAGCTAATTTAATTGTTTGATTCATTTTAGTCAGCCATCTCCCCCCAACCAAAAATAAAAAAAAAGTGTAAGTCTGAAACTGATTTTGGAAGTGGTCCCTTTATTTCACCATTATTTTGATAATAATCATTCAACCCTCGGGATTAATTTCCCTGTTACCCATGAAATAACATAATACATTTACTAATAAAAAGTTGACATTTTTTTAGTTTATCATTTCTTTTAACCATAATTATATGCACTTATAAAAAATAATTAACTTCAGTGAGCATTGACTTTGTAAATTAATAATTACAAGCAAATGATAAGACAAGTGTATAAATATAATCAAATAATAGAAATTAATTCTTTTTGTTGTCTTCAACATTAAAAATGTCAATAATATAAACAAAAATTCTAAGGGAGGCCCTTTTTCTGTTTTGTTTTGTTTTTTTTTTCTTTTTAGTTTAAGAAGATCTTTTTCCTTTCATGACAATAATAGATGAGCTATATAGACACTTAGCCAAAAGATTGAGAGAATATGGGGAGTTCTAAATATATATATATATATATATATAATCTGATCAATAATATCATGACCCTTTTTTTTTTTTTTTGGTTTGGTTCCATGCGTATTGACAAAGTTGTAAATTCAATTTATTATCATAATAAATGGAAAAAGTTGAATGAACTTCTAATTCAATGAAGCATTTTTTTTATTGTTCTTTAATTTCTTTTGTCAATATATACCATTAGAGTTTGAAGTCCTTTTTTGTATCACTTAGGGAAATTAATTTTGATATTGCACTATTGTCATGAAATAATTCTTCTAAACGCCCTTCCCCCCGCCCCCTCTCCCCAGCCACCACTTGATGTTACATTATTTTAAAGGCTATTAGACTAAGGTGCGAAGACAAAAATTAAAACTTTCATTTGAAGGAACATATATATAAACTATACAAAATTAATATTATATTTTAAAGCGTGGACTATAGACACTCATGTATATTAACTTTTTATGTTTGATGAAGAAAGCATTGTTTTGCCAACCACGTCGGCCCACCTTAACATGGCTTTTCAAACACCAGATAATATTTAATTAATTTTCACACTCCACCCTTTACTATCGGTTTGGAGACATATCCCTCTTATTATATCTTTAATACTTAACTCTACATGAATACAACTAATCAGTGATGCTTAGTCTTAATTGAAGGAGTACGGAATTAACATCTCTTTCTCTTTGTAAAATGAAGTTGGTTACCTTGTGTATTTATTGATTTTATTAAAATTTTGTTTCGTCAATATTTTTTTATTTATATTTATTTTTTTGGTGAATTTTTTGGATTTACTTACTTTCTTCCACCAATAATTTCTTTTTTTTTTTTTTTGCGCTTAACTAATGTATGTATGAATATATAGTGTTCGCTGTTTAGTAATGGAAATGAACGGCTCGGGAATTGAGGGATGAATGATGATATTGTTTTCTAATGTAGGTAGGAATGGAACAAATGGACAGGTGGCTGAATAATGAGCAGTCACATAGCCAGAAGCTGGCTGTCCTGATGCTTTGTCATTTTAAAGGAAAAAGAAAGAAGAAAAACCGTTGGTAAGCTACAATATAAAAAGGTTGGTGATTTTCAGGGGAATGTGGAAAGCAAAGAAACAGCTAATTCTAAATTGCAAGGAAGAAGAATAATATCAGATTTTGATAAGTTAAAAATCCCAATGTGGCTTGGCTATGTCTTTCTTGATTTTGTTCCTTTCCGGACATGCTAGAGTTTTGTTGTTTGAAAGGTCGTGCAATGGCCGGTGCAAGTTCCAAATCACACCAAAGACTTATCGAACTTTCCTTTTAACAACCCTCAAAAATGGTCTCTGTCTGACACGTAAGTTTGTAACGAGGGTTGCGGCCGAATCATAGGGGCCAAAGTACAATAATTTGTGTGTGTGTGTGTGTTTATAGCTTTGTCCAGGTAATCCACTGGATTATTACTACCGTGGATTAATTTCCTTGACTAAGATATCAAGGCTGGGGTATATTGAGTTTGTCATAGAAATGGTGCTTGAGCTTCAGGGAATCATGGCTTTGTTTATTTCTCACGAAGTTACTATCTATCTCTTATTGTATGCAAAAAAGTTTGCCTGTTAACAAATCCGAGTACAGATTTTCTTTCTTTCCTTTTAGGGATAATGGGATTGGTTCTGGGAAGATATGCAAAGTATTCATTTATATATACCATGCATGTAAAAAACGTAAACGTGGAAAAGATGCTCGAAAACAAAACGGCTGAGGGTATCTGTGTTCATTTTATTATAATTTTCACATGGTTAGAACCTTTTCATCGATCAGGTGCAAGTTTCTGGTGCAACTATATAGACCATTGGCCTTAATTAGTGTCTCATTGTGTGGGATTGGGTACATGAATTATATTATGTTATTGCACTTAGTGTATAATTAAATTTAGTTGATAGTTTTCACCAATTTCTTCTTTGATCGTTCCTCCTAGATATATGCCACTTGATGAACAAAGATGAAAAGTTGGTCTCCCGGGAGCAGCTTCAATTGATCACAGCCTGATTTCAGGGCTGCAACCTCAGCAAGCTTGATGCATATGAATTTGCCTTTGTAATTGCAATGGCTTAGGGATAGGTCAGTTTGTGACACGTACCCAACGCGGGAATAGGGGATGTTTTTGCAGAGTTTCTTTTGTAGTGAGGATTTGACTTGAACTGTTATAAACTGAGTTGTAAAGGGATGACTTTGTACCAGTCTTCCAATGTATGAAATTGATATATAGATGATCACAGCAAGCTAAAAGGCTTAAAGCAAAGCAACAACTGTTAGGTTCCTGCCAGTCGCCATCTAGGACAGGGAACGAGTTTGGCGTTTACCGTGTCGGGTTTTTAAGTTCATTTTAAAGAATGTCAGACTCATTTCCCACGTTCTGGCCGTCCTGCTGCTACATTTTTGTTTAATCTGCTAAACATTCCTCATGCTTATTATATTCAAGGGAGACTGCCACGTTCTGACATTTCAAAATGGGAAGAGTCTAATCCTTATGCTTCATGTTCATGCTCCCTCAGCCTCACTGCATCGCCTGCATAATGACTAATTAATCACATTTAGTCACCTCTTAATGATTGTTTCTTGGACCCTTATGTCATTCTAATTGCACTTTTATCAGGTCCAAGGTGTTTAAGGGTCATTGAACCCTTTGCATTAATTTATCTATCAATGCATGAACTTGGCCACCCTATGAGTTGTACTTTGCCTGGTTTTGGCCCCACAGTGGACTCCTGGATTAGTAACAGAATAATGATTTGGAATTAAGAACTCAATAAACTAATGTAGGTCAATCCTTGCTAACATTCTCTTCTGGGTTCGGGGTATAAATATATATGTCCCTGTTTTCTGCTCACCTCAAGCACCTTTGACAGCTTCAATTAGCAAGTAGCACTACAGAGAAACAAAAACCTCCTTGCTTTCTCCACAGCCTTCTCAGTTTTACAAGAGAGATGGAGTCACTCGCAGCTTTTCCTGATGGAGAATGGGACTCCTTTAACCGAATGTTCTCCACCGAAGAGCTTGATTTCACACAGCAAATTCTTCATCAGTTTTCTTTCCCTTTCGAGCATGATGAGGGATCGAGCTTCATAAATTCATCGACTTTTTGTCCTATTCCTGAAGCCAATATGAGCATTGCTGGTGTCACTGAGAGTTTGTCATATTCTTCCTATGCTATTGACTCTAATTTTCACTACAATTCTCAGGAAAGTAGTCAAAGTAGCAATTCTAGCGGCAGTGTCTTTGTTTCCCCTCCAAATCTTGAAACCCACTGCCTTGGTGGTTCTAATAATGTTGCTGTAACAAATGATATCACCATGTCCTTCGATATTTCAATGGATATTGGCGGGGCAAGTGATAAAATTACAGGCTCATTTCCCCCAGTATTCCCAAACCTTGCAAGGGAAGACACTGTTAATGTCATTGAAGATTTGAGCGCTGACAGCCTAGGGACATTATTAGATGCAAGCCACCCATCAGCTAATACTGTGCCTGCTAACGAATTGCTACTCAAGAGGAAGTTTGACGTGCTGGAATTGCATGCTGAAGGAGATAAAATGATCATCAATAGCAATTCATCTGAGAATGCAAAGAGAAGACCTCGGGTTTCAAAAGATGTAAGAGAAATTTTGAGCTATTAGAAATAAACGAGGGCATTCTTATTCTGAAGCATATAACTTTATTATATTAGTTCTAATTCATGGATTGGAAATGCAGGCACCGAAAGTTTATAAGAATGTGCAGTCAAAGAAAAACCGCAAGATCAGTTTAAATGGCAATGAAGGAGAGAGTAACATTGGTTCGGATGGACAGAGTTCTAGCACCTGTAGTTCAGAGGATGACATTGTTTCTCAGGACACTAATGGGGTGGCAACCTCAGATTCCAAAGCTTCTCAAGCTCTTAACTTGAATGGAAAGACAAGAGCTAGCAGAGGGTCAGCAACCGATCCCCAGAGCCTTTATGCAAGGGTAAGAAATTCCCTACCAGCTAGCCTAGCTATCATGATTTATGAGTTCATTACTCTAGTTCAGGTGTTCCAACTATGGCATTTTTCCTAACTCCCTTTTGCTTGATTATCACAGAAAAGAAGAGAAAGGATTAATGAGAGATTGAGAATTTTACAGAACCTTGTGCCCAACGGAACAAAGGTAAGCATAGCACTTCCATATATATGAGATTTGTACAGCTACTTAATTTATCACTAGGACACAAAACACATAAGGTTCTGAACTCATACTTCCATTGATGGCAATACAGGTTGATATCAGCACAATGCTTGAAGAAGCTGTTCATTATGTGAAGTTTTTGCAGCTCCAAATCAAGGTAAGAGAATCAATAGGATTAAATAAAACCTTAAAACAAATGATGAAAGAGTTACTTTAATACATTTAAGCCATTATTCTAATGCAGTATTCTGTGTATGATTGCAGCTTTTAAGCTCTGATGATCTGTGGATGTTTGCTCCCATTGCTTACAATGGCATCGATATCGGTCTTAACAAGAAGATCTCCACACTGCTATGACCCTGGAAGGAGCGACTACTTAATTTAATTGACATCAAATGAAAAACAAAATAAAATACATTTGCTGACTTGTAGTACTCAGAAATCTGAGTGAACTTCCATTTTTCCAATCGCGAGGAGTAATCCTTGTTTTGATAATGGTATATCCCATCTGTTTTCTTTCATTTATTAGTATATTCCAACTGAATGTCCCCTAGCACATGCTTCCAGATGCGTGTGCCGCGGGGGATTGTCAAGTTACAGAAATTCAATGAATGCTTCCCATCATGAAACTATCAACTGAACTTAGCGCCAAACTGAGATAGTATAATATAAAGCGTACAGCTATAATGTAGCCATGGATCTGTTGCTTTAGACTTCGTTTGCATTCTGGACGTAGATCCCAAGACTAGGGCTTCGAGTTTTGACCTCAATTTCATCAATGCTTTCAATGGTTGAGTTTGTATACTCGATCACAATGGTGAACTCAGACTTAATACGCTAGCTGGGAGCTGAAAGAACAGAATAAAATGCTACGTTAATCATAATAAACTAATTTGGCAGGATATATAGTTGAAATTATAGGAAAAAATTTTAATTCATGCTTGTAGGACTGGTTCGATTCTTATTGCATCTGTACCGTCCTAATTAATATCATAATATTAACTCTTTTGATGTAATAAAATCTTATATTAATCATCTTTTAATTTTAAATTAAAAAATTGCAAATTTATTATTTTAAGATACCAATAATCATGATTACATATCTTTAATCATGGAATTTAAGCTCTGAATAAAAATCTTCTATTTTCATTTGGTATTTTATTTTGTATTCTTTTCATAATTTTACGTATTAAAATCACTTTTATTGTTAGATTATTTATTTTAAATTTAAAATTTAACATTCAAAATTTAAGATTTAGAGTATAAGAATTAAGATTTTTTTATTGATAACATAGAGTTAATATGACTTAAAATTATAAAAGAAAGATAAAACCATCCAATTACACAACAAGACAAAAGAATTGTATTTGGTTAAGTTGAAGATGGTACTTTTGTTATTAACCAAAGAATTTGGATCTTGACAAAATTAAAACTTTGATATATTGGACCTATGTGAAGGCCTCAGCAAGCTTACGGAAATGGGCTCGGCCCATCAAATATAAGAAAACATTTCTATTGGCTTACGTGGCATATGTCATGATGGTTGCAAGTTTGCGGAGTTGGCAGTAACGCACAGGGCTCGCAAGTAATTTCCTTATATCGAAAACCCCCTCCTCCGTCGAATCCCACACCGCGAAAAAAACTCTCACTCCTCAGAGCGAGAGGGAAACAGTGCTGCATCCGGCATCGCATGCTTCTCTCTTTCTCTCCACGGAAATGGCGATGGCATCTTCCGAACAACCGCTGAAGAAGCGAAGGCTATACGAGCCGCCACCGGAGCCACCGGAAACCGTAGTGCAGCCAGAGACCTCCGTGGCGCCACCGACCACTCCACCTCCGCTGTCTCAGGAGGAGATTCTTGCGAGAAGGAGAAACAGAGACGAGATTCGAAGTGTTTACGAGAACTACAAGAGGATTAAGTCTTGTATCGCCCTGAAAGGGAAAGATGCTCGGCACATGCCTGAGCTTGAACAGGCTTACCTGGCTCTCATAACTGCTTCTAGAGGTCACCTTCTTTTACTCTTTTTACGTTCCTATAATCCGTTATTGATATTGAATTTTGATCCAGTGTGTATCGAAGCAGAAAAATTAATCCAATTAAACATGTTTTGGTAGAATCTTATTAGAGACAAAGTTCTTATTTAAACCTAAATGAGCTCAATTCTAGTTAGTGAGTAAATTTCAAGGTGTGGAATTTGTAGATAGATGATTTTGGTTACTATCTATTTTTTTTAGGAATGTTTTATAGCGGAATGCTGTATAGAAAGTAATGAGAACAATTAGAACATGTGAAGTAGTACTTCACGCATAACAACTAAAAAAGTGAAACACTAGAATAAATGGAGCATTAATCCATACGAAATAACTACTTCATATAGAATAATCATTTCAAACGGATAGCAATGAAAGCAATTCGGAATAAGTGATGGGTTACTTTTATATTGGATGTTTTGAAGAGTTTGGCTTGGTGGCTTAAATGTTGAGATAGTTAAGAAGTTTTTTCTTAACTTTTTCTTGAAATACAAAGTGTGGCTCTCTCTCTCTTACCTTGTTCTCTTGTACTTGTTCATGTACATTTTTTTCTATTATATCTGTTCACGTACACCTCGTATAGCTTTTCCTTTATGCCTCTCCCCTTTACCATCTACTCAAGAATAAATCTTATTATATTATTAATGGTCATTAAACACATTACTTCAATATTCACATAATGGGTTTCTAACAGTTATTCAATATTAAAGCTCAGTAATAGTTAACTAATATTAAAACTCTTCTTATATAAAGCCTTCACAATTCATTTGAAGGATTTTTTTCCAAAGCTAGAACATTCTCACCTAGAGCTTCTCTCTAACTTCTCTTTCATTCTCTACCTATTCTCTTCTTATTTTCTTCTACTTGCCACGGCACTTAGTACTTCAGGAACTGCTTTGATCTTCCTCTCCACCTCCTCCGGTACACCCTTTTACTTGTTTTGATGCTTCCGCTTCCTATCACAATAACCCCTTTATAGAATTAATATAACTTGATTGGATTTAAATGGAACTTCATTGCTTTAGAGTGTTTTGGATGCCATGAAATATACATAATTATGCATTAAAACTATTTTAGTAACAATTGTTTTTACTTCTTTGCAGGTTGTACAAGCGTGCAGCGTCTTGTCTCTGATTTCATTCCTTGTTATGCCTCATACTGTCCAACTGCTCTTGAAGCTGCTACAAAAGTCATTATCAATGTGCATAACTCTAGCTTGGCAGTGATTAGTAAGGGAGGAGATGCTGATAATGTTGCCTTTCAAACCGCTAAAGCTTGTATTTTTGGTCTAGCTGATCTTTGTTGCACAGCTTCTGCAGAGGCACCAACATCATCAGTTGTTAGAGGCATCTGCTTAGCAGTTTTCCAGAATGTGCTCTCCTTTCTCGTATTGTCCTTCGAGGGAAAAGATTTGTTTCAGATTGTTGATAATGATATTTGGAGAATGCAGGATTCTGATGAAATATTTTCTGAGCTAAAGCAAAGATTTTCAGATGAAGATGAATCTTCGTTGATTAAGTTATCCAAATTCCGTGCCCTAAGTCTACTCTGGATTTTCTTCCGTTGTCCGAAGAATTTGCTTGCTGCCTGTTTTGAGCTCTTCGGGTCATCTGCAACTGAAGAAGCTGATAAAGGACTGTTTTTTCTGAGACAGGCAACAGGCAGGCTTGATAATGTAGATGTCGAAAGTGTTTTAGGTAAAATAACTGTAGGGCCTAAATCATATACAGATTCCCTTGGAATAAGCACCAAAGGCAGTTTGCTTGGTGGTGAGACACCAAGATCAAATAGTTGCTATGTCACAGAAGATGCATCTCCTGCACTGAAGAGCTCTTTGTTGGGTCTGGTAATATTTTATTCAATCTATCCAATAAATTTCATGGAATTGAGTTGTTTCTAATTTCTTATTTCTGACACTAAAGCGATGGTAATTATTTTAATTACCTTTTGGTGTACGGGTTATATTTGTCTTTATATTCTTAAAATTTTGCTTATGTTTGTCTATTGCTCATTTCTAGTGCCATCCCATATCCTTTAATGCAGGTTTTTGGGAGAAATCCATCATTGAGAAGTTGGATGGTCTTAAAGTACAAGAACTTGTGTAAGTTGTCTCCATCTAAATCTGTACCAGGGATTATATCTAGCTTGGAAGGAATCTTTGAATCATTTGGGAAATGTATTAGTGTAGAAGTTCAAGCAGACAGTGATGAGGATGATTCTGATTCCTCTAAATTTGTTAGTCAGCCACACTTGGTGTCTAGAAGCTCTAATCAACATGAAACCTTAACTGACCAATCTGGAAGCAATAAAACCAGCAATGAGAGTTGTGCTGAAAATTTATCAGGTCAGTATCCGAAGCCTCACATTGTTCCCCTTGAAGCTAATGTCCACCTGAATACTGGTTCTGGTCATGATAGTGGAGGCTTAAGGTCCATGGACTTTGAAAGTCATGACCATGGGGATTTGTCTGGTAGCAGATCTTCTGTTCCTAGGGACTTATCAAGCCATCAGATGCTTTCACCTGTCACTAGAACACCAATGGACTTCAGGAGTAATTCTTTTGAAGGCAGAAATCATGTTAAGAACGTTGACAAGAATCAAGTTTCAAATACAAGTGGTGCTTCTGCCTTGAGGTCCTCTAGTGGAGGTGTAAGCAATGCTTTGGCATCTCCCAGTAGTCGGTTTGCAGCATCATATGGTTCAACATCTTCTCAAACTGCTTGGTATTTTGATGGTGATCCTGCTGCCATGGGTATTTTCTCAGCTTCTCGGCAGCTATGGTTGGGAGCTTTGGGGCCTGATGCATCTGAAGGCCATATAAGATTTCAGCTTGAGAGGTTTGGTCCCATTGAGCAATTTTTCTTCTTTCCAATCAAAGGGTTTGCATTGGTTGAGTACAGAAATATCATTGATGCCATAAGGTCTAGGGATTATGTCCGTGGCTGTTTTCCTTGGCGAGTAATGTTCTTGGATATAGGGTTGGGAACCAGGGGTGCCATGAATGGTGTTGCTGTTGGTTCGAGTTCTCATGTTTACGTTGGAAACATTACAAGTCAATGGGTAAAGGATGAAATTTTGCATGAATCAAGGAAAGTGGTCTACAAGGGTCCTTACATGGTCACTGATCTTACTTGTGAATGTGCATTGCTGCTGGAATATGAGACTCCAGAAGAAGCTGCTGCTGTAATGACACATCTCAGACAGCATCGAAAAGAAAGAAGTAACCATATGCCGGCATTTAATGCAGGGCCAGCTAATGTCTCTATGTCTCATGTTGACAGTGGAAGGTCTGGTGCTGCTCCACCTATCCATATTGAGGTCAAAAATAGTAACTCAGCAAACATGTCTAGCAGCTCAATGGAACTTGTATCTCCCAAGCTGAGGGGTGAGAATCATGGAACTGCAGCACCAGTTACACATCCATATCAGTCAAACTGGCCTGCTCCAGGTTGTGCAGATATGCCTGAAGGTGGGTTGAGAAAAGTTGATGGTTATGACAACAACCTTATAGCAGATCATACACAAGGAGGTAATGTTGTAATACTAACTAATTGTAATTAATACTGGCTCTTATTCTCTTATCATAGTTGTATATTAACTAACCGTATTATAGGTGGTGGTGTTGTCTCTGGTGCCTCTGGACAAGTATGGAATTATAAGAAACCTGAAAGTGAGCTGCATTTAGCACCTGGGACCATGCCATGCATGCCTATGGCAACACAGGGCCTTTCTGCTCCACCACCACCACCACCACCACAACAAGTCCAGGCACCTCCCTTTATGCGACCTGTTTACCATCCTTCACACAGTTCCTGGGATCCCAGAGGTTTGAATCACCAGTTTCCTCAGAATCCAATTTCACCAGGTGTGGTGCCTAATAGTTTTCATGGCAATGCTGTTCCACCTCCCTTTATACCTGCTTCTGTGACTCCACTTGCTCAGATACAGGGACCTCCAATGCAGCATTTTGAGCAGATGTTTCCACATCCTGTTGTCCCACCACCTTTATCATCAATGCCACCTCCTCAACCTGAAATGCCACCTCCACCTCCACCACCTCTATCTCCACCACCATTGCCACAGTCGCTGCCACCTCTTGTTCCTCCTCCACCTAATTCACCTCCTCCCCCTCCACCTATTGCTGAATCAACTGATACGGGAAGTTCTGAGCTGTGTGTAAAGCATTGGTGGCAGGGCACATTATGTAAGAGTGGGGCTCATTATTGCACAATTTATGCACAGAGACTAGAGTCAGATCTTTGCAAATATTCAAATGCCATTTCTGAACCTGCAGAGTATGAAATTTCTTCTTCTCCTTTTTCCCCCTTTAATATATGTCCTGATTATAATTTTTGTCATGAATACAGAATAATTTATATTAAAAACTTTCTCCTCTGGATGTGTCTTGCAGATGGCCTGCCAAATTAGACATGACCAAACGCACAGACTTTCGGCATGTAAAGTCAACGTTCACCAATACCCCACCACATAAAGTGAGTCAATAATATTTCTTTATTATTATTATTTTTAAGATTATTATTGTGGAAAGAGCTGAGTTGAATATTCTTGCAGTTTCTTTCCTTTTTTATTTAACAGAAACTGTCTTCCAGTTTTCAGTTGTATTCATTTGTGTTTTTTTGTGTTGTAGAGGGAAGTTTGTTGCTTGATCCCTTCTTCTTCAGGTGACCATAAAGGTGTAAGTGATCTCACATTAAAAAACTTATCCTCAAATAGTTTATGTTACGTTGTGTTCTTTGTGCACAAGGCTTTATGTTCAAGCCTCTCATTTCCCTATTTAGATTGTTTCTAAAAGCAGCTTCAGCTTGAAGCAATCTTATGCATTGCCAAAAGTGCTCTTTTCAAAACAATTTATTAATGCCTATATGAAAAGGAAAATAATAATGTGGCTTCTCTATCAAATCGCAGTAATAATCCTAATTAATTTAGAATTTCTGTTATGTAATTGCACTAAGTTCGTAATCTTGCAACTTCTTTTTCCAGTTTCAGGATTTTATCTCATACTTGAAGCAGAGGGAATGTGCAGGAGTGATTAAGATTCCAGCGATGAAATCCATGTGGTCCAGGCTACTTTTTATTCTTCCCTACTCACAAGAGGCATGTTCTATGCTTTCAGTTGCACCTAATTCATCTGAGTGCCTCATTGCTTTGGTTTTGCCCAAAGAAACAAACTTTGAGTGGGTATGAGCTACAGTGGCTTACAAGGGGGAGCAACCTAGAGTGGTTGCTTGTTTCACACCTTGGAAATTCAAACCGAGAATGGACTTGATGGTATCTGATTCATCCCCTGAAGAATTTGGTAAGGATGCTTATCTCCATCCTCCAATTGTATGAAGCTTTTTTTCCCTCTTGAGAGCCTATTAGATTTGTGAGGTAAACTTTGGGAACGACTTAGTTTTAAACTTAAAAATTGTGAATAAGAAATAATCTCTAGTTTTGTTTGAGAGTTCCCTATGATATGGGATTTGATTGGGAATCCTATAGCAAAGCAACGTTTCTTGTTATCATGTGGCAACGGCAGAATTTTGTTGTTAGCTGACGATATAGATATTTGTATGAACATCCTTTGTAGTAGTTTGCAGAGGTAGTTACTCATCGCCATGTTCTTTAAAAAAAAAAAAAAGCATTGACTTGTGCTTGGCCACCTAAGTTAAATGGGCGCTTTCGATTATTTTGTGTACTAGTTTGCAGGGGTAGTTACTCATCTCTAGTTTGCAGGGGAAGTTTGATTTTTTTTTTTTTTTTTTTTTGCGTACCCAAAATATAATTCCAATTAAATAAAATGGTTTCATGAGAAGGAAAATTGACTTAGCTTTTGAATTATACACGATTGTTTAATGAAGTTTTAGAGGTAATTTTGTAATTAATATAAAAGTTATATGAATGTTAACGAGATTAAAACTAATATTTGCCTATAAGGCTTATGTTTGCATTAGAAAGTGACCAACAATCAATCCAAATCATGTGAAGGTGGATTCTTCTTCCTGAATCTGTTTTGATCATTGTTTTCTTGAGTGCGGCTTTTAGGGTGTCATCCATTGATTGAGGTTTAAGGTTTAGATGGTAATTATCTTAAACTCTGTGGATCAGCTAATACATGGTGACGTTTGGATGACAAAAGAGGAGTGTAATATGCTTACAATTGTAATCATATTACAATGAGAGAAGGCCATTCTCTTCTCTCATGGAGGGAAAGTAACTTTTTCTCTGTAAAGGAAAGTTTCTTATTTTTTTCTTTTCCAAATTGTCCATCTCACTCGTCTGACCCTTCTCTTCTTCTTCTCGCCTTTTTCTCCTCCTTCTCACCTTGCGTTCTTTCCCTTCTTCTCACTCATTCGACCCGTCTCTTCTCCTTCCTGCCCTTCCTTGTTCTCATTATCTACTAGAAGAGTAGCTTGCCATTAGTACATTTGGATCAAGTTGCACAACCAAATTTGAAAATTGAAGAGATTGAGATTTGGGGTTTCATTAAATTTTAATTTAAATTTTTAAGAAATTTAGAAGTTTTTTGAAAAAAAAATTATATTTTTGATGTCAAAAATTAAAAGAGAAACATTTAAATAGTTTAGAATCTAAAAAATTTATTAAGAAATTAAAAAGATTTGAAAGAAAAAGAAGTTTAGTGTCGTTGTTATTATGAACAAAAAAAAATCAAGAACGTTTAAAATTGAATATTTATGGTTAGGTTTTTTTTTTTTTTTTATAATTAAGGGAGAGGGGATTCGAATCCCCTTCTTTAAGTAAGGGGATTATGCACCAATCAATGAGTCAAATGCTCGGATGTTGGTTAGATGATAACATTTATTTATATATTATGTTTAAACTTTTAACAACGGTTAAATAATGTTTTTTATTTTTAATTTTTATAAGTTTAAGGTGAAAATAAATATTTAATAATTTTATATATTTAAATATTAAATAATTAATATAAAATATTATATTATTTTTTAATATTATTATTTATTATTTTAATTATTTAAAATTTAAAAAATTAAATTTTAAATTAAAATTTAAAAATTTATTTAATTTATATGTTTTTTTATATAAAAAAGTAATTTTATCAATTTATATTATATTTTTAATAAAATATTTATAAATCAAATACTATAATATAATCCTCTCAATAATTATATTTTTTACAATTATTATTTTTTTATTATATTATAAAATTTTATTTCTAACAATCATATATTCTGCAATCACATTTATAATATATATAAAAGTAGGATGTTTCAATTGCTTTCAATTTCTTTCAATTGAATGACAAGTGTCATTCAATTATAATTTTTTTTTATTTTTTTGATTTTTCGTTTTTTATAATCATTTTCAATTTAATTAATATTTTTTTACACCTTATGTCAAAAATACAATATTTTTTACATTTAAAGGGTTTTTTTTTATTTTTTTACTTTTATTTATTTTAATAAAAAATACTTGAAAGCAATAATTTTTAACCTTTAATGCTTAGAAGATAGATGACATTTGTCATTCTTAATTGAATTAATATTTTTTACACATTTTCTCAAAACTCCATTGTTTTTTACATTTGAAAGTTTTTTTTTCTTTTTTACTTTTATTTATTTTAGTAAAAAATATTTGAAAACAATAATTTTTAATTTTTAATGCTTATAAGATAGATTCATTTAATATTTATCAATTGTAATTTAATATTATTTTTTATCTATGTTCTCTTATTCTGCATTAACTTGAATTCATAGTATATAGATATTTCTTTTATACATGAATGTTTAAATTCCAATAAATATCAATCTAATTAATTATATAAAAGTAAGATAATTGATTGGGTTAATTAATTGACATTTGACATTCTTAATTGAATTAATTTTTTTTACACTTTATGTCAAAACTACATTATTTTTGACATTTGAAGTTTTTTTTTTACTTTTATTTATTTTAGTAAAAAATATTTGAAAACAATAATTTTTAACTTTTAAAGCTTATAAGATAGACTCATTTAATATTTATCAACTGTAATTTAATATTATTTTTTATTTATATTCTCTTATTCTACATCAACTTGAATCTATAGTATATAAGCATCTCTTTTATACATGAATATATAAATTCTTATAAACATCCATCCAATTCATTAAACAAAATAAAAAATCAAAAAACCCTACTCATTTCTCAATATATATGGCACACGGTCATCATTGAATAAATAAATTAATTGAATTTGATAACCTTTAATCATTTATTTTATATATAAAAGACAGATGATATTAGAAATTATTAACTATTTTATATTAATAGGATCTTTACATTATACTGTTATCTTATATTCTGCAATTGTTTATTTTAATTTATTAATAGTATAGCTTATATATTTTTTTATTTTTTAATAGTTTATTATACATATAATAATCTTTGATAGAATTATTATTATTTTTGGATAAATTTTGTTTAAATAGGATAACTAATTGGGTTAACTGGTTGTCATTCTCAATTGAATTAATTTTTTTTACACTTAATGTCAAAGCTGTGTTATTTTTTTACATTTGAATAGTTTTTTTTAATTTTTATTTATTTCAGTAAAAAAATACTTTAAAATAATAATTTTTAATTTTTAATGTTTAGAATATAGATTCATTTAATATTTATAAATTACTATTTAATAGTATTTTATGTTTATATCCTCTTATTCTATATGAACTTGAATCTATAGTATTTGACATATTTTTTATACATGAATGTTTAAATTTTAATAAATATTCATCCAATTCATTGAACAAAATAAAAAAATAAAAAAGATTTATTCATTTCTTAATATACATAGCACATGGTCATCATTGAATAAATAAATCAACTAAATTTGACAATATTTAGTCATTTATTATATATAAAAAAGATATATTATTAGAAATCAGTAACTATTTTATATTGATAGGATCTTTATATTATATGGTTTGTATAACTGTTTATTTTAATTTAACAATAATACATGTTATATATTTTTTTATTTTTTAATATTTTATTATACATCTAACAATTTTTGATAAGATTACTATCTTCTTTGGATAAGTACTGTTTTATAATCATATTTGTAAGTGTAAATTTTCAGTAATTGAAACAAAAGTAAATAACTATTTTCAATTAATATCAGTTTATTTTTTTCTCTATCAATAAAAATTAGATATTTATATACAATATAATTTTTTCTATAAATTTTTTTAAAAGTATCAAATTAAAATTTACTTTAACATAATTAATATTTTTTATAATTTTTTTCGTAACGTAGTTACAGAGATTGTCCTAGTTTTTAATAATACAAAATAAAAAATTTGATGATTTCTCCTTTGCTTACTGCGAGTGTAAAAAACCGTAATTAAATTTGGGGTTTTTCTTTTTTACGTATTAAGCCACGAAAATTCAAAAAGATAGCAATAAAAAAGAGAAGGGAAACCTAAAGCTGAACATGGGAACAGGCTGACTGCGACAACTATAAATTGGAAAACACTGACGAGAAGTTTTTCTCTCTTCCTAAGGCACTGAGAAGCTGACTTTGAGCGCAGACTATCTCCCAAAAAATGTCTCACAGACATACTCACATCAACAGGCAAGAAGGCGACAGCCGAAGTAATTTCCCCAAAACGCAAAAGAAATTCATCCCCAAAAGTCAAAATCAAAACAAAAACCAAACCCCTAATCCCACCACCTCCCTCTCCTCTTCCCTCAGGCAATCTCTTCCCAAGCAACGAGATGCTCCGCCATCGGGCAGTCCCGCCGCACCCTCTGGCTCTGCCAGTAGCCGTGTTCGGATGGGAGAAAACGGAGATTGGGTACCTAACAGAGGAACTCCATCAACTCCCGATGGCAATTTCGTAAATTATTTGCCCCAAGATGAGGCCGTGGCGGCCGGGCTTGGCGCGGAGGAGGGAGGATTGGATCCAGTTGAATCACAGAGAGTAGTTGATCTCTTAAACAGAGAGTTGTCTCGCTTGCTCAAGCTCAGTCCCAGAGAATTCTGGAAACAGGGTAACTTTTAACTGCCATTTTATTGTGTGTTTTTTTTAATGCATTTACTATTTCTCAGTCTCATTTATTGCGGTATTTTGCGTAGTGTCTGGGGACACTTCGTTGCACAAATTTCTGGATAGCTTCTTGCAATTTAGGAGCAGGTGGTATGATTTTCCTCATCGTGGTGTGAAAGGGATCGTTGCTGGGGTTATTGTAGGAGAGTTTGAATTAAGCCGCCGTGTCTTCATGGTGTTGTACAGAATGTAAGTTTTCAGTTGTATAACTCTTCTTTTCATATTCACCATTGTATTGTGGTAAATTGATATAGACCTTCTTGCTATTTTAGATCTTCAAATAGGGATCCTGCTGCTCGAGCTGCTGATAGTCTTAGTGCAAACGACCATGCAGGTGGGTTGTCTCATTTCTGTGTCTTCTTATTGGGGTATGAGTGTATTTTAGCCTGGTCACGTGCAGTTTCTGTTCATCAATATAACACCCCCCCCCCCCCCCCCCCCCCCCCCCCCCAACAAAATGTTGTTAAATTTTACTGTATAGCATGTTTCATAAGCACATTTTGTTCACTAATTCTGCATGTAGTCATCTTGCAGGAGAAGAAGTTGCTCGACTTGCCAAAGTTGTTGGACATTTGTGCTATATATGGTCATGAAAATGATGATCTGACCAAATTGCTGGTAAGCATTCTTTTGTAGAAAGTAATTGAAGACTTGATGCTCTTTTCTAATGGTTAATGAATTTAGCATTCTTTCTACATGTATTGACCATTTTAAGGCCTATAGGTGAGCTGCTCTTATGAAGAGTATCTGCTTCAGTTTCCGCTGCAAGTATCTCTGATTAACTAAGAGACCAAAGATCTCTTGCTGCCCTAGAACCTTTTGCTTTCTGAGCTTCCATGATTGTCAAAAGAAGATGTCCAATGGTCACATTGCAAGTCATAATTGCAACCAATATTTGTCAGCCACCCTGCAGAGTCAGAGTCCAAGGCCAATCAATAAGGCTGAGATAAAAATTATTTTCCACAGTTTCTAAATTAAGTAGTCCATACAAAGCTAAATTGTTAATAGGCCTTGGACTTTTCTGCCTTAACTACAATCTAGGTAGATCTTTCAAATGTTCCACGTCTATATCCTTTCAGGTCATAGTAGTTTGTGTGTCTCATAATTGATCATTGTGGGAGATATCCGCTTATGTCTCAAGTTGACTGCAGCTCTACTCTTTTTCTGCTCCTCCCCAAGCACCCCCCCTCCCCCCTCCTCCCTCTCTCTTTCTCTCACATTTGTTATGTTTTTCAGGTTGCAAATGCTCTGAAAGCTCAGCCTACAATCTATGATAATCTGACTGGAGTACTGTCTCATTTCTTGAGTATTGTTCACACGATGCATGAACGGTGCAGCACATCTTTGGAGGTACTTTCTAAATAGCTTTGAGTTTGTAAGAGATTTTCCTTCTCTGTTGTGTAATATTAAACATTTTCTGCATTCCTGGTAATATTTTTCATCTGCAGTACCATCAATTCTTTACTTAGTTATGACATTCATGGTTGCTTATGTATGTGTTACTCATACTGGACAGGTTCTTTTTTCTTCTGGAAGTCATGGAGATCATGGATTTGACCGGCTTCATGCTGATTTTTTGGAGGTTTGTTGTTATTGTGAGTGTGTTTTGTTGGTGCTAGGGGTGGGGCAGTGGTTGAAAGGTTCTATGATGAGGTGAACTCGCAGTTGGAAGAAACTATGGTCTTGTATATTGTTTCTAGGGATGATTTTCAGCTGAAAGAAAAGATATCCAGTATGTGTATTTTGAAATAATTTTCATTCCAAAAAACGAATTAATTACCAAACAAACAAATAAATAAAGAGCACGACAGACCTATGTCAAGGGGTGGTAGGATTAGTCAAAGGTGGAACCAGTGATATAATAGGATGACCTCCTGAATCATTGGTTTATTCCTATCTCAAGTTGAATTTCTGTGCTGCAAGTGGAGCTTTAACATTATTCATTTATGTTTTCCTGGGGCAGGTGATTGACTTTATTAATGACGCCGTCGTATCTATGGATGCTTTTGTTACTGCATATAGACCTGCAGCTGTGTTTTTCTCTTGCCCTGTTGAAATGAGGTACCTCTTTTATTACTGGAAGTTCTTTTCCATATGAATTAATACATGCTTGTTATTCATGCAATAAGAATGCCTGGATATTGCGTGAAGTTGTGGGGGTTGCAAGTACTTATTTGCAGCGGGCATAACCTAACTGATTGAGGATCTTTCTATTGGAACTTCAACTTTGGCACTTCAAATAATCTAACAACAATTCGATGTTATTGTTTTAACCTTTTTCTTTGGTTTGTTATGTGGGAAACTTCTATTGTATGTGTCCCTTCTTTCCCTCACAAGTCACACAGGAAGTTATGCTCTGACCCAATTTAATATCAAATTTCTCTCTGTATGCAGTTACGGAAATGAAGAATTGCTCACAACTCTTTCACGGGTGCATGATAATTTGCTTCCATCTTTACAGCGTGGTTTTCAAAGGAGTATTAAATCTGAAGAATATGGAATGTTAACAGATATTGCTATAAGTTTGAAGATGTTATCTATGAGAATAGTCAAATTTGGTTGGAAATTATTAGATATTTGCTATCTTAGTGATGAAGCGTTTTTGGATGGATATCCCATCCCAACTGTAACAAAGATGTTTCCAGCCACAGTTGAAGATCCATTCATAAGAGCAGATATTTTGGTTCAAACTTTTAGGGAGATAAATGGAGTTTCACTACAAAGTCAGGAGAATGAGAAACGGGATACTTTCCTTCAGAATGTTGAAAAGAATTGCAATATAATGAGCAAACTTGAGAATTTGCTGAATACTGGTCAGTGCACTCATTAGAATTCATCCCTTACCTTCAGATTGAGATGCTGCCTTCATAATCAAATTGTGAAAATCCTATGACCATATCTCATATTAGTTTGTTCATTTATTACAAAGGAGAATATTGGGGGAAGAAAATGGTGGTTGGGACAAAGGGACTTGAACCTAGGCTTAGGTGCCTCTCCACTTAAGGCTGGTAACCACCATGCTGATGAGCAGTTGCCCGTCAGCATTAAGGTCCATTTTGTGAATAAGCAACTATACATATATTTCTTCTTTAAGCCTGTAAACATGCTCATATATTAAAGAATTGCATTTTTTCTTCTCATTACAATTATACATTTTGCACTGTAGGTGGATTATTGTATATTTATTGTCATTTGATAAGATGAACAATTGTTATCTTAATACATGGTCGAGAGTGATATGTACTGCTTCAATATTTGTGAACTAGACCCTTTTTTTTTTATTCAGAACCATCTGAAATTAAACTTCTGCATTTAGAGGATGTCAATAGTGCCTATGAATGTTGTTTCTCCACCAATCCTTCGCTATTCTGATTTTTTTCTTAAATGTGCTTGTACTTAATCCATGCAGTAATTTGTATTCAACTTCCTTTTTGCAGGGTGGATATTCATAGATGATGAACAATTTCAGTATTTATCTGGGATTATGATGTATACAAAACAAGGCATTGCTAAAGTGCAACCCCCTCAAACTCCCATCCCAGCCTCTGTGACAAGCAGTAAGGTACAGATGGATGAAGATGCTGCAATTATGGAATCCAAAATCAGCCAAATAAAAGATCTCTTTCCTGATCATGGCGAAGGGTTCTTAGCTGCATGCCTTGAAGTTTATAACCAAAATCCAGAAGAGGTTATTCAGAGGATTCTTGAGGGAACTCTTCATGAAGATCTGCAGGCTTTGGACACTTCCCTGGAGACAATGCCAATGCCCAAGTCTGCTTCAAATGTGAGCCGGAATGATAAAGGGAAAGGAAAACTGGTTGATACTGATAAGGGGAAAGGGAAACTCGTTGACACTGTAGCAGTATCCTCAACCACAGCAGTACACGTGGTTAGTGGACAACTGGTTGAGGGCCCATCAGTTTCATCATCATCATCAGTTGGGAGGTTTGTTAGGAAGTCTAAAGATGACTCACCTAATTATGCTACCCTTGACACCAGAGAGGAGAAGGATTCATCAAGAAAAGCTGCACTGATTTCTCAGTATGAGTATGAAGACGAGTATGATGACTCTTTTGATGACCTAGGTCTAAGTGTTGCAGAGTCAGGACTGGAGGAAAATGAGATGTTAAGTGATAAAATTAGCTCAGATTTGGGGAAGTCCTGGGGTACAGAATCAGGAAGTTATGGTCAATCTATGCCTAGTTCAAAATGGGGCTCGAGAAAGAATCCTCAGTACTATGTCAAGGATGGTAAGAATTATAGTTATAAGGTTGCAGGTTCAGTTGCAGTTGCAAATTCCAATGAAGCTTTTTTAGTTACCCAAGCTCAAGTAGGATTAATGCATGGCCTTGGACGCGGTGGCAACCTTCCTTTTGGTGCAGTTAAGAAGTTGGAGTATGGGGAGCAAACTAACCAGCCTGATGTTTTTGAAATGGGAGGGAGAGATCACGCAAGGAACCCTAGGGGTAGGGGAAAAAGGGGTGGAGCAAGACCAAGAGAGTCGCGTGAGGAGCAAGATAACCAGTCTGACAACTCTGAAGTGGAAGGGAGAGGAAATGTGGGAAATCAGAGGGGCAGGGGAAGGAGTGGCGGAAGCCATCATTACAGGAAGGATCGGGCCATGAATAAGCACTTCTCTGGATTGACTGGTTTCTAGGCACGCATGATAAAGAAGCTTTCCTTTTCATACGGTTTCTAGACATCCTTTTAAAAGTTTTCTTAAAGTTTATTTTACAGGAAGTTGCAAATAACTGTAATGTATATTTCTCTCGTGTTCCATTATATGCAATTAAGAGGGGTCATTTACCTTTTTTTTTTTTGGGTTAAATACAAGAGGGCCATTATAGTTGAGAATAGAAATCATACATTATTTATAAGTTTTTTGTTAGGTTTATTTAGATACTCGACCGTTAGATGTTTTAATCTTTTTTTATTGCTAGTTTGCAACAAGCGACCAGTATACCATGGATTGATCATAGGCTGTCGATCGAAACTTTGGCAGATTTACGTACCTTCTAAGCATGGTGCTTGAGATTGATGTGGAAAATTCAGAGTACAAACAAAGCCTTAATGTGTAAGTCATGAACATCATGTGGAAGCGGTGGGCTCGAGGAGCAAAAGGGTATTCAATTCCATTAAAGTAAAATCTCAACTCAAATAACTTCTCATCGATGCTTAAATAAGCACAGAAATGTACAATCAACGTTACACAAGTACAAGTAGAATAACTATCTGTATATGAATCCATCACCAATTTAACCAAAATAGTTCCCTAGTTATTAGTTGTAGAGTTTTGGGTTTCAATAAATTAATGTATGATTTAATACGAGCCAGGAAGACAATTATTAGTTCCCGCCCTGCAGAAGTTTAGAAATCTTCATCACCTACATTGACGGCAAAGTGCCCGATGTTTCTACCCTGAATACAAGAAAGGAAGAAACAATTAACCAGGCAATTCACTAATGGTACATTTGGTTGTAAAGTGCCTGATGTTTCCATGAAAGACACTTACCTCAGATAGCATCCGCTGCTTGTTCAATTGCTGGGTTCTTGCTTTGTTGAGGACTGAATTTGGTGATCTGTACATTCTCTGCACCAAAGAATCGGAAGAAATCAATATTAACTTCGTACCTTTTGAGGAATTATCAGAGCATTCTTCTGTAAAAATGTGATAGCTCACAATGTACTGTTAAGGCCTCACAGACTGGCTAAAGTGATAAAGAGGTCGGATATCCTAATGAATCACAGGCTTAAATCTTACCATTACAATCAAAAAATAAAAGGACTGACAGATAAACAGTTAAATTAGCATAATTACAGAAATATTGTGATTGGAATGAACATGTTAATACAGTAGGAACCAACCTTTTCAGTGTTGGATATATGTTCACTGCCTAGAAGATTCCTTCTTTTTGGAGTGAACCCAACAACATCTTGAAGGAACTCATTTTCCTGTATAAAGAAACAAAAATTGTTATCTTAATCAACCTGCAAATTAAAAAGACAAGCAATTTGCATCAACAGATGTCAATTTCTCTAAAAGGACACGAACCTGCATGTGTTTAGTGAAACCTCCTCCAAGAAAGCGCCTCAAAAAGTTCAACTGTAGGATTGAAATTTGAGAACACTATTGTAAACATTCATGGCATGTAATTAACATAAAAAACTGGAGAACTAGAAGATGAAGAGAAACCTGAATCAACTGAGACCATGTTGATGTCTGTAGTAAATCCCCACCAATCTTCATTGATGTCTCGGGACAATAACCATCCTAACATCACCAAGAGAATTACAGTTAACATGAGAAGTCCCAAGAATCATAAATTCATGGAAATGGAATATTATAATAAGAGTACCTCAAGGAACTCCAGCACATCCTTAAACAAGTTCCTTTGATTGTTAAGATCTTTCTTGGCAGAACCTTTACCACCAGCTTCCACAGAGAGGTCTCTGACTTGATTCAAAATCTTTCCCTTCAGTCCTCGTATATGTGAAAATCCTTCCTTAGATTTATTTCCTTCTGAAACTGAGCCATCACTGGAACCTTTTGCTTCAGCTGCAAACTTCTCTAAGCTTCCCATCTCAAAAATTACTGCCACTGCTTCACCGGCAGCAATGCGCACGGATCGGTCATCCTTATCTAGTAAACTAGACAAAAATGTAATGGACCTGCATAATTTTGCCAAGACTGATCAGTTTTTGGTCCATTCAAGTTACCCAGGTTTGTGCTACTACTTTGTAGTTCAGTGGGATCTATACCGTGCGAGCATAATTCAAATCTCGCACAAGGTTCTTTGACCTACTTTTCTAAGTTTTAAATCCCAACAATTGGATTAGCTGAGGTACAGATGCAGGGTCTGTAAAGACAAAAAATTATCGGAGAAAAAAAAAGGACCAAAGTATGATCCAGAAAGTTCACTCACTCTTGCCAAAGTTTTGGACTCAGTCTGCATCCATCCATGGTTGTCAAAAGAAATGACCAGGCAGACACAACTGCTGTTATAACAGCTGCAGAAGGTTTGACAGTAATTACCTACAACTCAAGCAGAAATAATTAATCCTCAAGTATAGCAAACAACATGCATTAATACATCATCATATTTTCATTAACAAGTTCCAAAAAAAAACTGATACAAAAATCTCTAATATATTATCAGATGCTTTTCAATTAGAGAAAATCTGGCATGCATACTTACATTAGAACCTTGTTTAGGATGAACCAATTGCCACATAATTTGCATTGATTTTTCTGTTTCGTCTGGATCATTTGTCCCAATGAAAGTGATGATAGCCAAACACTCCAGTAACTACGATAAGAAACCAGATCATGAGAAAAAAGAAATAGTTGGGCATCGTAATACCAGCAAAAAATTGAAGGGAGAATGGATTCCAATCTTTATTCAATTTCGTATGTACCGAAGCTATCTTAGAAGATTCAGAGCCAGATTTAAAAGCCTGTGAAAGAGGAGTGATTGATTCTTCCAATATTTCCCGCGCATTATCTCCTGAACCAACAGTTAAAGCCAGCAAACCTACAAAAGAAATTATCAGCTTGAATACTGAAGCCTTGTGTTTTCTTCTGCGTATGTGTGCATGAGTATTTGCAAAGGGTATCAGCATTAAGCATTCAAGACTAACCAATGGTATGAGATGCCAAAGATATTTCTTTGCTGGACCCCTTTTTGATGCAATTCAGACATTGATGCAGTAATGTAGCAAATCTGGACAACAGTACAATAATGTCACCATCAGAAGCACACAGATTTAAGTATTCAACCATACTTTGCGAATCATAAAAATCATTTTCAGCTACATCTGGACATGCGATTGGTAATGAAAAATAACAATCTAAGAATATGAGACTTGAAGTAGGATTAATTGCTCAATCTCACTAAAAAAATGTCACTCCTAACTCTTTAGATACCCTTTTTCTAACAAACCAACTAAAGGATCCTATTCAACCCATCACAGCTCCATGAGATCTCATAGAACCATACTCCTAATCAGCAATTCTTGCAATAATATGAATTATGACCAATATACGAGAATTTAGGAAAAAACCAACTTACTTTTTCTCCACAAACTGGTGCTGCAAGTTGCTATTGAAAGCATCAATAATCTCTACCAAGGCCTTCTCTCGTGTAGTACCCCTTTACCAACAAAAGATAAGAAAACCAATTCAGCCACATTCATATCCAAACCCTAATTAGTCTCAAACTGTGCAAATTTGAGAAAACCTTGCAAAGCAACTAATTTCAACACACCCAACAGTTGTTCCCTTCACCACAGCAAACAATGAAACCATACAAATGCAAAACATTTTCATCCAAAAAATAAATAAAATCAAGAAGCAAATAACTAATTCTAACCTCTTTTCGTATAATGCATCGACAGCTTCATCAAGTAAACTATCCTTATTAAACTCTACTTCTTCAGTGCCAGACACCGACATTCGATCAGAACGCATGGTTGACGATGAACTTACACTACTATTATCATCGTCGCTATCTAACATCGCCGCATTCTTTCGCTGAGTTTTACCTGCCAGATTGAAAGAATTTCTTTTCTTCAGCTTAAAGATAGAAACAAATAATAGAAAATTCTTCAGACGCGCTTTGACCAAGCAATTAATACTCTGCAATTGTTCGCATTCCGGGAAGATAATAAAATAATTGCGAAACGAAAAAACCTAAAGACAAAAAGTTAATCAATTGCTTTAGACAAGAATTACCCAAAGAATAAAAAAGAAATTAAGAAGAAAACTAGTTTCTTACGTTTTCCCATGTTGGTGATGAGTGATGACTTTCCCCTCCGCTAGTTTATGTGTTAGAAACAGGTACGCCGTTGACTAAGAATCTGAGGATGAGATGGGTTAGAAGTTAAAGAACGATCGACAAAACAAAACTGAACCGAAGAAGATCCCGAACAGAACAATAACAAAAGTGAATCGAAGGACGATGCAGCCATTAAAATTGTTCTTTTTGGTAATAATTATTTGCTTGCGGGAGAAAGTTTATGGAATTACAGAACCAAGGAAAAAATCGGCCGCAAATAAATTAGAGAACCCTTTTATAAGAAAAAGGTTAACTTTGGGTTGGAGGGGAGGGTTCTATTACCCTTTCTCTTGACAGGAATTATTCACTTTGGGTGGTATGGAATATTCCGCCAACGTGTTGCGAGGTGTAGCCATCATTTGTGCGACCCATGACGTGGCATGGTGACCACCGTTGATGAATCTGATGGGAAAGGGGGTTCGTCGGTAGCCACACGCCGAGTGGGACACGAGGCTGCTGTAGGGAGGAACTAGGGTGAAACACGTGATTTAGGAGGAGAGTTGATTTGGTTTTT